>OY821787.1:10022500-11402562 GCA_963682175.1 Triglochin maritima
ACCCTTATCACTATATGGATTGATAGCTTTTGATAATAATCAAATTATGCACTCCTTTTGTGAAAAGATATATGTCTCATATCTTAGGATTCAAAGACACAATGAAACATTAATGACACAAATACAATTCCATAATGTCTCATTTGTTTGGTCAATTCAATATATGAAAGAAACATTTTCTATTTCATATACTCATGTTGTTAAATATTTGTAGAGCTACAATATTTCTTTCAACCAACGTGAGTATACTTCTTTCACCCAACACGACAATCTTAACTTGGTAATTACTGTCCCACGTGAATTACTTGATTGTGAATTACTTTTGATTTATGTAAACCATTATCTTTTAGAGCTCTACGGTTAAGGACAAAGAGTCTCTTCCTTAACACTTCCAAGAGACAAATACATTAATCTAGGAACAAAATGTTCAATACATTCAATTCATAATAAAATACATTTAAAAGTGAAACTTTTAGAACACATTCGCTTCAAGCGGACCCATCCTGTTCGGGCCACACAACCTTCTAGCATAGTTCTCCCGCCTACTCCTAGTAACAACTATGAATTGAAACCTCAATATGTGAGCATGCTTCCTACCTTCACAGGTAATAAGGAGGATCCGTATATCTTTATACTTGAATTCGAGGAGGTATTCTCCATGTTCAACCTTCAACGGCTGGAGGAGGATTCTGTCCGATTGAGGATGATTTCTTTCGCATTGAAGGATAACACGAAGAAATGGATGTACAATCTCCCGACAAACTCGATTCGGGTCTTGTGATGAATTCATGACCATTTTTCGGAAGACTGTACATCAAATGTATCAGACTGAGATCGAATCGTTTCATGCTTTCTTTGAGAGTTTCAAAGACATTCTTCTGTAGTGCCCTCATCATGTAATTGAGTTGTGGCCGTTGTGGCAGATTGTTTATGAGGGCCTCAACTACAGCACCCACACATTGTTGGAGTCGATGTGTCAGGGTGACTTCCAAATGAAACCCATTGATGAGGCATGTGGCACTTTTGAATTAGTGGTTGAATGTACCCTTGAGTGGGACACCAGGAGAGAGCCACTAGCCACTAGGTCATGTGGTCAATCTGGATCGTACCAAGTTGTGTCAACTATCGCGTCTAAGGTGAAAATGGCTGCTCTCATGCGTAGTATTGAGAGTTTAGAAGTGGACCGAGCTCCTGTAGCTCAGGTCCATACTCCCGCTTGTAGAAGGTGTGGGCTTACAGGATATAGTGACTTGGAGTGTGCTTACGCTCAAAGTGATATCGAGCATGCAAATGTGATGTATCAACAACCCCGTAATGACTTGCACAGTAACTCCTATAACCCGTGATGACGAAACCACCCTAACTTTTGATGGGGGCCTAGTGGGGGCAATGGTTAGAGCTCGCACACTCAACCTCAACATCCACATTGTCACCCTCCACGCCCATCGACGACCTACAAACCCCCACATCAAAGGTCTCAGCCCCATACTCACCAACCTACTCAGGCTTCACCATCGGGTTATTCTCAGCGGCTTGACCCAAGGGACTCCACCCTTAAACAAACCTTCACGCGTTCATGCAGAGCACACAAACCATGCTTGCAGCCAATAACTCAGTGGTCAAAGTATTGGAAGCAAAAGTTAGCCAATTTGCTCATCAGCTCCATGAACGTGAGAATGGTCAATTCGCAAGTCAACCCGAGATGAATCCCCAGGGTACCCAATCTCAAGGAAGGCCACTAGTACCTCAAGCTACCTTTGAACCGACCCATCATGTTAATGTGATTCATACTTTAAGGTCCGGTAAATAGGTGGACAACCAAATTGGGTTGCCTTCTTTGCAATCACCATCTCTTGGTGTCACCAGACCTGTGGTGATACCTACATCTATAAGGGAGCCGGATCCTAAGGTTCCCTCAACAAATACTTCCAGGAAGAAGCTTGATCCTGAGGTTCCTTCGACGTTTATTTTGACAATGGGGCCGAACCGTGAGGTCTCCTTGTCTCATCATGTGTCGAAGGAATAAGATTCTGAGGTCCCCACTCATGTCTCTACGGAACAGAATGTTGAGGTTCCTTGGAAAGACCCATATGCCCCGAAGGTGTCATTCCCTGAGCGCCTTAAAAAGAAAACTTCAGATTAGCATCAAAAGATGCTTGAGACCTTTTAGCAAGTTAAGGTGAACATTTCTCTGTTGGAGGTGATTCAGTAAATGTTATTGATCGATCGTTTTATATTTAACCGCAAGTGCACGGCCGCGTTGAAGCAGTGGCAAATACGGGTCATCCACTAGGAGGTGTGTCGACACTTGGTTTGTGAGAAGGCGAGAGGTAAAGAAAGGGAAGAAAGGTTGGTTTGATTACACTAAACTACACTAAGATGCAAATGGGAATGGAAAAGAAGCAAGAGAAACTAAACCCCAAAGGGGGTAGAGAAATGATGTGAATATAAAGATGTGTGTGTGGTGTGTGTGTGTAATTAAGCTCCTAACAACGTGTAGTGCATGAAATCATAAAACTACATCCAACTTTACCTCCACATGAATTAAGATTTCACTACATCATTAAAACATACAAGACAATAATTGGAATGAAGCTAAATGAACTCAAGTATAAAGACTAGACCCTACTATGCCTCCACATGAATTCGGATAAGACTACATCATTAAAACATACAAGAGATTAGCTAAGATAAAGGCAACAAGAGTTCATACACTACAACTTGTGTTTCCAATATTAATTCCTATCCATATCCTAACCTTATCAATCCCCATAAAATAGATCTACTAATCAAAGCATAAGCTAAGCTTCATTCAAGAGCATACAATCCACTAATTGGAATGAAGCTAAATGAACTCAAGTATAAAGACTAGACCCTACTATGCCTCCACATGAATTAAGATAAGACTACATCGTTAAAACATACAAGACATTAACCAAGGTAAAGGCAACAAGAGTTCATACACTACAACTTGTGTTTCCAATATTAATTACTATCCATATCCTAACCTTATCATTCCCCATAAAATAGATCCACTAATCAAAGCATAAGCTAAGCTTCATTCAAGAGCATTAGCAAATAAAAAATAAGAGTGGAGACCCATTAGATGGTTATGGAAATCATTTAAAGCTCAAGGAATTAAGATAACATACACTTAATACACTACATGATTATATCACATATTTCTCCACCCCCCCAAATGGGGATGGAACTACTCACTACTCATTACACTAACTATATTAACAAAAGCAAGCATAATACTGAAATGAAACTATGCTAATCAAGCAAGAAACACTAAAGAAGCATAAAATAAAACAAGCACCAAAGCAAACACATTGAAGAAAATTACTAAGCAAGAATTAACAAGCTAATATAGTTTAGTGTAATCAAACCAACCTTTCTTCCCTTTCTTCACCTCTCGCCTTCACACAAACCAAGTGTCGAAACACCTCCTAGTGGACGACCCGTATTTTACACCGCATCAACGCGGCCGTGCACTTGCGGTTAAATATAAAACGATCAATCAAGTTTTTGGCGCCGTTGCCGGGGAGGTGCTCTGTCCAGACCTTGGTTTGGACGATTCGAGGGGTTTTTGATTTTTTGTTTCCAGGTTTCTTAGTTTCAGGGAGCCATCGGATCAAGGGGAGGCTACTGGACAAGTTGGAGGACCAGAAGCTTCAAAAGGACCGCCAATCAGCGGTTGGAGACCACCAATTGGCGGCCTGGTAAGGGCTTCCCACTTCCAAATTTTTTGTGGTAGTTAGTGCTGTAATTTGTGTTATCTGGAAGCCCTATTTTCCATGCTGTGACTTCTCGTTTGCTCCCAGATCATTAATCACTCCCCCATTAATAAACTTGGACCATAAAACTCAAAGCAAAAGATTAGACTCATTGCCATCTAGGTCATGCATCATGTGTAGACCTTGCATGCATTTGTCTTTTCTTTTCTTTACATTTTGTTGTTGATTGCTGGCGTGAGGTACGTGCACCCAAATCTCTCATTCATGCATGTTTTGATCATGGATTATTTAGTAAGGTGCATCGGGACAAGAGTGAGAGAGCGTTTGATTGGAGCGATTGATTGCTAGATCTAGGATCAAAACGCTACTAAGGAGGGACTGTCCCATAAAAGATAAGGTGGGGGATTTCGTCACCCTTTCCTTGTCCCCAAAAATCACTCTTAATAAAGCCTTAACTAAAAGCAAGTAGACATTGGCCCTAGGATTGCGGGCGCACTAGGAGAGTAATCTAGTTGAGACCGTCATGACCTGATCGGCGTTGCCTACCTTGTCGATAGTAGGAGGTACTGGATCGCCGGATCTGGTATCACTTGCTGGGCATTGTGGTCCTCGTTGTAGGGAGGTGAGACGTGTCGAGGCTATTGACCTCGAAGTTAGGCGTCGTCTAGCCTAAGGACCCATTGCCTTACATTGTTTGAGTCGTGCTTGCTAGTTAGGCTTCTTCCTGATCCCTATACCCACGCTAGCTCTAGGGATTCTTCCCTCCTCACCTTAGTCCTCTCCTCATCTATTCTCTACGTATAGTCTCCTCCTCTAGTACACCTTCTGTTGAGTGTTTGTTAGAGTCGAGTCGAGCATTATATGCGAGGTTGGGCTCGTTCTGGTGAGAGCGCTCGACTCGAGAGAGTGCATTCTTCTGAGATGGACGGTCTTGGTGATCGACCATCTCCGCCTCGTTCTCCTTTGGAGCAAGAGGCCGAGTCGTCTCGTGGTGGCGAGGGAGACCGGGTTCCATACATGGAGTACTTCGGTCCGTTCCCACCACCACGTAGACCTCCTTCTCCTCCTCCTCTGTCTCGAGAGGAAGGGAGATTCGGTCAGGATCGAGTTCTTGGTGCACCACCACCTTTAGCTCGACATGATAGACCGATGACTTTGTGGGAGCGGACCCATCCTGTTCCGGCCGTGCAACCTTCTTGCATAGTTGTTCCCCCTGCTCGCGGGAACAACTATGAGCTGAAACCTCAATATGTGAGCATGCTTCCAACCTTTACTGCCAATAAGGAGGATCCGTATATCTTTATACGCGAATTTGAGGAAGTATGCTCCATGTTCAAGCTTCAACAGATTGACAAGGATTTAGTCCGGTTGAGGATGATTTCTTTCGCATTGAAGGATAATGCAAAGAAATGGATGTATAGCCTCCCGGCGAGCTCGATTCGGTCATGGGATGACTTTGTGACCGTCTTTCTGAAGAGATTTTTCCCTCAAAGGAAAACTCAACAGATACGGCACCAGATACATCAAATGTATCAGACCGAGACCGAATCGTTTCATGGTTTCTTTGAGAGGTTCAATGACCTTCTCCAGCAATGCCCTCATCATGGACTTGAGCTATGGCAGCTGTGCCAGATTGTTTATGAGGACATCAACTACAACACCCGCACATTGTTGGAGTCAATGTGTCAGGGTGACTTCCAAATGAAACCCTTCGAGGAGGCATGGGACACTTTTGAGTCTATGGCTGAGCGTACCTTCGAGTGGGACACCATAAGAGAGCCACCAGCCGCCAGGTCTTCTGGTCGAGCTGGATCATATCATGTTGAGTCGACTATCGCGTCTGAGGCAAAAATGACTGCTCTCATGCGTAGGATAGAGAGTTTGGAGATGGACCGAGCTCCTGTAGCTCAGGTCGCTACTCCCGGGTGTACTAGGTGTGGACTGTCGGGACATGATGACTTGGAGTGCGCTTACGCTCCAAGGGATACTGAGCATGCAAATGCGATGTATCAACAAAGGCCCCGAAATGACCCGTACAATCATTCCTACAACCCAGGATGGCGTAACCATCCTAACTTCTCTTGGGGGTCTAGTGGAGGCCACGTTCAGAGCTCGCACGCTCAACCTCAACCTCCACCTTATCAACCTCCACGCCCATCGGCGATCTACCAACCCCCACATCAAAGGTCTCAGCACCAAAATTACCAACCTAGTCAGGCCTCTTTGTCGGGTTATTCTAACCAGACTCCACCACCTCAGCGGGTTGACCCCAATGACCCTTCTAGTGATCCGACCCTTCAAGCGTTCATGTAGAGCATGCAAAGTACAGTCAAGGCGTTGGAAATGCAAGTTAGCCAGTTGGCTCATCAATTCCATGAACGCGAGAAGGGTCAGTTCCCGAGTCAACCTGTGGTTAATCTCAGGGGTCAGCCTGCTCATACCAGGCAAAATGTACACAATGTTGAAAGTGACCCTTCCCAACATGCCAATGTTGTTCATACCTTGAGATCGGGAAGGGTCGTTGACAACAATGTGAAAATGCCAGAAGCGAACCCTATTGGCGAGACTTCCGAGGAGAGTCTTGAGCCTGTCAAGGAACCTAATTCTTAGACTCCTCCTCATGATTTTTATGTCCCCAAGGCACCATTCCCTCATCGGTTGACTAAAAAACGTGATGAGCATTGGGATAAGATCGTTGACGTACTTAGGCAAGTAAAGGTGAACATTCCATTGTTGGACGTTGTTCAACAAATGCCACCGTATGCCAAGTTCCTCAAGGACCGTTGCACCACTAAGAGAAAAACAAATGTGCCCAAAAAGGCCTTTTTGGCCGCCAATGTGAGCTCCATATTGACACAGCCCATGCACGTCAAGTAAAAGGACCCAGGTTGTCAAACTGTCTCTTGCATGATTGGGAATGAGACAATATCTCTAGCTTTATTGGATTTGGGGGCATCTGTGAATCTCATTCCTTACTCAGTCTATGTCAACCTTGGAATAGGCGATCTTAAACCAACGAGGACAACCCTCCACTTGGCTGATAAATCCGTCAAAATTCCACGAGGGACTGTGTAGGATGTCCTTATCAAAGTGGGTGAGTTTGTATTTCCAGTTGATTTCATCATCTTGGATACCGAACCCGTGTCCAACCCACAAGGACAGATTCCTGTGATCCTTGGGAGGCCATTTATTGCGACATCTAATGCTTTGATCAATTCTCGCAATGGCTTGATGAGGTTGTCTTTTGGAAACCTCACGGCGGATTTCAACATCTTCACTCTTGGTAAACAACCTGGGCTCTTCGACGACACTGTCGGAGCCAATTTCATCCAGGACACGGATGAGCCTAATTCATTAGGCATGTTCGATTGACATCGACATATTATTGAGGTGCCTAATGATCAGGTTGCGAGTGAAGAGGATCTTGAGGAATCCACCAGCATATCTCTGGACGAGGAGGCACATCTGGGTGCTTGCTCCTCTTACCCCGTGGCCCTTGAGCCACTTGAAAGTAACTCTGAATCCGACAAGGACCCACCTCTGGTCGAGCTTAAACCTCTCCCCGATAACCTAAAGTACATCTTTTTAGGGGATAATGAGACCTTGCCACTCATTATTGCTTCTGATCTTGAAAAAGATCAAGAGGTTGCTCTCAAAAGAGTACTCTTTGAAAACAAAGAGGCGATCGGGTGGTCCTTGAAGGATAGCAAGGGAATTAGCCCTGGTATTGATCAGCATCGGATCCACATGGAAGAGGATTCTAGGCCCCGCAGGGACCCACAACGAAGATTGAATCCTGTACTGAAAGAAGCCGTCCGAAAGGAGGTTCTTAAGTGCTTGGATCATGGCATAATCTATCCTATCTCTGATAGTTCGTGGGTGAGTCCTGTCCATGTGGTTCCCAAGAAGTCAGGCGTGACGGTTGTGGAGAATGAGCATAATGAGCTTATCCCGACACGCCTGCAAACTGGCTGGCGAGTTTGCGTTGATTATCGCAAGCTCAATGCGGCAACGCGGAAAGATCATTTCCCGTTGCCATTCATTGATCAGATGTTGGAAAGGTTGGCCGGACATGAGTATTATTGTTTTCTTGATGGATACTCCGATTACAACCAAATTCCCATCGCCCCCGAGGATCAAGAGAAAACCACATTTACTTGTCCCTTTGGCACGTTTGGGTTATGTAATGCGCCGGCAACGATTCAAAGGTGTATGATCAGCATCTTCTCCGATATGGTTGAGCGTTTCCTTGAGATCTTCATGGACGACTTTTCCATATTTGGCGCTTCCTTTGATGAGTGCCTTCATCACTTGAGCCTTGTCCTCAAGCGATGCCGTGAGAAGAACCTCGCTCTCAATTGGGAGAAATGTCACTTCATGGTGAAGCGAAGGATTGTACTTGGACACGTGGTCTCAAGTAGGGGAATTGAGGTCGATCCCGCCAAAGTGGGTATCATTACTAATCTCCCACCACCACGTAATGTGAAGGATATCCGCGCCTTTTTGGGGCATGCTGGATTCTATCGGCAGTTCATTCGGGATTTTAGCAAAATTGCTCGACTTCTCACCGCCTTGTTGGCTAAGGATGCCATTTTTGAGTTCACACCGGATTGCCACCATGCCTTTTTGACCTTGAAGAAAGAGTTGACTTCAGCTCCCATTATTAAAGCACCGGTGTGGACTGAACCCTTTGAGTTAATGTGTGATGCATCTGACTTCGCTGTGGGAGAAGTGCTTGGGCAACGATTGGACAAATTGCCTCATGTGATCTACTATGCCAGTAGAACACTCAATGATGCCCAATTGAACTACACTGTGACCGAGAAGGAATTCTTAGCAATCATATTTGCTTTGGAGAAATTCCTGTCGTACTTGAATGGCTCCCACGTGATTATCTATTCTGACCACACAGCCATCAAGCACCTCATGGCGAAGAAAGATGCAAAATCCCGACTCTTGAGATGGATCTTGTTGTTTCAAGAATTCGATCTTGAGATTCGGGACAAAAAAGGGTGTGAAAATGTTGTAGCTGTTCACTTGTCTCGTCTAGAGACGACCAACCCACAGGACCAAATCATTGATAACAAATTTCCTGATGAGCAGTTGTTCACGATCGAAGATAACCCTTGGTTTGCCGACATCGTGAACTATCTCGTTACCGAGCAACTTCCTGTGGGTTGGTCAAAATCTGACCAATCCTAATTTAGATCTTATGTTAGATTCTTCCACTGGGACGACCCCTACCTATTCAAATACTGCTCTGACCAAATTTTCAGGCGGTGCGTCCCAGATACCGAGTTCCAAAGTGTACTCCACTTCTGCCATTCCAAGGCATGTGGAGGACACTTTGGAGCAAAGAAAACTGCTGCCATGGTGCTCCAATCTGGATTCTACTGGCCCTCACTTTTCAAGGATGCTTACGACTTTTGTAAGCAATGTGATAGGTGCCAGCGCCTTGGCAGGATTGGTTGACGTGACATGATGCCTTTGCAAAATGTCCTTGTTGTCGACATCTTCGATGTGTGGGGCATCGATTTCATGGGTCCCTTCCTGAACTCGTTCGGGAATGTTTACATTCTGGTGGCCGTTGACTATGTGTCTAAGTGGGTTGAGGCTATACCCACAAAGACCAATAACAACAAGGTGGTCACCAAATTCTTGAGGGACATTTTTGCGCGATTTGGTACTCCTCATACCATAATCAGCGATAGGGGTACCTACTTCTGTAATCGCTTCTTTGAAGCGCTTATGAGGAAATATTCTATCACCCACAAGCTTGCGACCCCATACCATCCGTAAACTAGTGGGCAGGTCGAAATCTCTAACCGTCAATTAAAGCAAATTCTTGAGAAGACGGTTAGTTCCTCGAGGAAGGATTGGTCTACCAAGTTGAATGACGCGTTGTGGGCTTTCCGTACCGTTTACAAGACCAATTTGGGTATGTCCCCATATCGGGTAGTGTACGGCAAGGCTTGCCACCTACCCGTCGAGCTTGAGCATCGTGCTTTCTAGGCCATCAAGAACCTGAATATGGATCTTGATCAAGCGGGAGTACAACGTAAGCTCGACATTGTGGAATTGGAAGAGCTACGCAATGATGCGTACGAGAATGCCAAAATTCATAAGTCCCGAGCCAAGATGTTTCATGATCGCATGATTATGCGAAAGGTGTTTACGGCCGGGCAGAAGGTGTTGTTCTACAATTCCCGGCTTCATCTGTTTGTGGGTAAGCTCCGCAGTCGCTGGTCTGGCCCGTTTATTGTCCAAACCGTCTATCCACATGGAGCGGTTGAGATCTTGAACCCAGGGAATGGGGACGTGTTCAAAGTTAATGGACAACGCCTCAAACCCTACTTGGAGGGGGCACCAGCCGAAGCCGAGGAGGTCATGTTCCTTCATGAACCTCCCTCGCACTCAACCATTCATGCTCCTACATGAGCGGTTGAGTGTTCATGTGTATATATGTTAAAAAAAAGACTCCTTCAGTGAGCATCGATTGTAGTGGGCCCCAACCCTTGAGTATTTAATTCTTTCACGTATTTGTATCCCTTCTTTAGCATCTCACAGGTTTTGAGGGAAGTTGGGTTGTGTCCATCAACATAGCCATGAACTTCCTTGTGTACTTCACGTTGGTGAGATCTATTCTGTTCATGCATACATCCATGTAGTATTCTGCTCACATTCATTGAGGACAATGCATGAAGTAGGTGTGGGGGGGGTGTTTTACGTGTGTACATAGTCGAGTCTTTTCCTTTGTTTTTGTTTTCTTTTGTGTGCATTGTTAGGGTCATGTTAGTGTGTTGCATTTAATATCGATATATCTGCTTGCCATGATCCTTGGGTGACTTGTCTTCTTTTGCTTGCCGAGTGCTTCAAAATTTTCACATTTCTTTCAAAATATTCATGTGTTTGCGAAAGGAAATGTTTTGTGGGTTTTGCGTGTGTTTAGCATGTGCAAAACCGTTGAGAGGCAAAGTAAAAAGAAAGCTCCCAAAATTGTCGTGAACTTGATGCATTAGGATATCTAGTACAGTGACTTTAGGATTTATGGAGTCGTTAGGATGCACCCCAGTTTTCCTTTGGGGGTGAGTAATCATAGGGTTTCAGTGCTCAAACATTTAATGGAGTCCACCCTGAACCTAGTGAGTCAATAATCCGTGTCTGTTAACTTAAGGAAGTTTGTTGTAGTCAAGGACCCTCTAAATCCTGTTGTGAGACAATAAGTGTAGGGGTTTTGGTTCATGTGTAGATAAGAAATAAGTGAGTAGGTGTTCTATCTTCTCGCACGGCTCCTATCACTCGGGAAAGTAGGTCTGAAGGGACTTTGTGCCTGGTGCTTTCGAGTCATCTGACTTGGGATGCGCCGACCGAACTCTCGTTACACGGGTGGGAGCGATTGCCCTATGTGGAGATTTGGGGAAAGGTGTACGTGATAGTGTAAGTCCTCATGGGCAATGATGCATGAAACCTGACCCTGGGAGAATGAAGCTCCAACTAATAAAAAGAAAAAAAAAGTGAAAATAAACAAAAAGAAAAAAAAATGGTAATGCAAATAAGAACCTTAATGGACTTTACACTTTGTAGCACTTGAGGATGTTGAGGTTGTCCATGTCTTTCACTTAATTCCTTATTTAACTTGCACGAATGGTTCATTAGGTTAGGTGTGTGGACTGCTTACCTATATAGAGTCGGCCCGTAGGATTACCGTGTCCCATGATCGACAAAATATTTCCAACGAGTCGAGGTCTAGATTGAATAATGCATCTTGTTCAGATTTTGTGGGTATATCCGCTGAAAACCCTCAGGAGACAACACTCCTCCTTCTTGGAAATAAGGAGGTTTAACGGCTTGTTGCACATGCTAAGTGTAACCGTGATTCCTACGAAAGTGAGTTAGGATTTCTTGTTTCTCGTTTGCTTTTCTTTTTCGTTGTTTTGCTCGGGACTAGCAAAAACTTAGGTGTGGGGGTATTTGATTGACATCATTTCATGCTCATATTTGTATCTTATATCCATTATCTTACACCTAAGCAATGCTACGTGACGAGTATGTTTAGTTTTCAGGAATAAAGAGGTTTGAAGGGAAGAACCATGAAAGGACCCAAAAGCAGGAAAAAAAGACTTAATTGTGAGACCTAGGGACTGAGATGCAATGGAGAAGGACCTGATCGTAAGACCGAAGGACCTAAGAGCAAAACAGGAAACTCCACACCATCATGGGGAGTATTTTGGCAATTCGATTCGGGTCGGAGCTCCAACAGACCAAGTAGATGCATCCAAGACCAAGAAACACTTCCAGCAAAGCCCAACAGAAAACCCAGACGGATCTGGCTTTATAGGCCGCCAATTGGCGGTCTGGATCATGCCAGATCCGCCCAAACATCTCCTGGACTTGTATTAATGTTCGTTTAGGCTATTTTTGGTATTGGTTTAGTCCCACATCGGGGGATTGTCCCGGATTAGCTTTTTCCATGCTTATAAATAGAACTCTTCACCTCCCATTGTATCCATCTCTCTCTTTGGTGGCATCTTCCCTACTAAGAGTGAAGCCTTGAAGCAAAACTCTAGTGGAGGAAGGGCTGCTTGTAATCTGAGTGAGTTCATAATAGAAGTTTTTCATTAGCTTGTTAATTCTTGCTTAGTAATTTTCTTCAATGTGTTTGCTTTGGTGCTTGTTTTATTTTATGCTTCTTTAATGTTTCTTGCTTGATTAGCATAGTTTCATTTCAGTATTGTGCTTGCTTTTGTTTATATAGTTAGTGTAATGAGTAGTGAGTAGTTGCATCCCCATTTGGGGGTGGAGAAATATGTGATATAATCATGTAGTGTATTAAGTGTGTGTTATCTTAATCCCTTGAGCTTTAAATGATTTCCATAACCATCTAATGGGTCTCCACTCTTATCGTTGATATGCTAATGCTCTTGAATGAAGCTTAGCTTATGTTTTGATTAGTGGATCTATTTTATGGGGAATGATAAGGTTAGGATATGGATAGGAATTAATATTGGAAACACAAGTTGTAGTGTATGAACTCTTGTTGCCTTTACCTTGGTTAATGTCTTGTATGTTTTAACGATGTAGTCTTATCTTAATTCATGTGGAGGCATAGTAGGGTCTAGTCTTTATACTTGAGTTCATTTAGCTTCATTCCAATTATTATCTTGTATGTTTTAATAATGTAGTGAAATCTTAATTCATGTGGAGGTAAAGTTGGATGTAGTTTTATGATTTCATGCACTACATGTTGTGAGGAGCTTAATTACACACACACACACACATCTTTATTTTCACATCATTTCTATACCCCCTTTGGGGTTTAGTTTTTCTTGCTTCTTTTCCATTTCCATTTGCATCTTAGTGTAGTTTAGTGTAATGAAGCCAACCTTTCTTCCCTTTCTTCACCTTTCGCCTTCGCACAAACCAAGTGTCGACACACCTCCTAGTGGACGACCCATATTTGCCACTGCTTCAATGCGGCCGTGCACTTGCGGTTAAATATAAAATGATCAATCATTTGATTGCTTAAACAAGTAGGTAATTAGCTTAAAAGTGTTTAGAATTAGAAACGCTCACGTTCCTCACGAGCTTTATTGGACCTAGGTGCATCTATCAAGCTTCTATCATGATTAGTCTATGTCCACCTCGGTCTTGGAGACATCAAACAAAAAAGAAACCAATCTTCAACTGGCTGATAGATCAAGAAAAAAACTGAGGGGCGTGGTGGAAGATGTTCTGATCAAAGTGGGTGAGTTCATTTATCCATTCGATTTTTTTGTTTTGGATACATAACCTGTGTCAAACCCACTTGGAGAAATTCCTATTATTTTGGGGCGACCATTTCTAGCGACTTCCAATGCCTTAATCAATTGTCGTAATGGTTTGATGTGCTTGACATATTGAATCAGTTAGAAAATAACCGCTAGTGCACGACCGCGTTGAAGCGGTGACAAATACGAATCGATTCATAGGGAGGTGTGTCGACTTTGGTTAGTTCGAAGGCGAGTGGGAAACAAAGGAGAGAAAGAGTTTGGTTACACTACACTAAACTAGGAATGAACAATCAATAAAACTAAACCCCAAAGGGGGTAGAGAAAGAATGTGAATACAAAAATATGTGTATATGTGTGTGTTCAATTGTGCTCGTCACAACAAGTAGTACATGAAAATCATCAAACTAAATCCAACTTTTCCTCTAAATGAAATAAGATAACACATTATCATTAAAACATACAAGACAATAATTGGAATCAAGCTAAATGAACTCATGCATAAAGACCAAACCCCACTACGTCTCCACATGAAATAAGATTTACACAATCATTAAAACATACAAGATATTAATCAAGGTGAGGGCAACAAGAGTACATGCGACTACAAGTAATGTTTCCTTTATCAACTCAATCCTTATCCTCACCTCATCATTCCCCATAAAATAGGCTCACTAATCTAAGCATATGCTAAGCTTCATTCAAGAGCATTAGCATATCAAAGACAAAAGTGAAATCCCATTAGATGGTTAGGGAAATCATACAAGGCTCAAAGGATTAAGATAACACACACCTAATACATCACACAATCACATCACATTTTTCTCCACCCTCCAAATGGGGATGAAACTACTCATTAATCATTACACTAACTATTGTATAGAAAAACATGTTAACTAAGCCTACTAACATTAATGAAAGGAATTTGAACTAAGCAAGCAAGAAATATTAAAGAAGTTAAATGAAAGGAAATTAAACTAAAGAAGCATGCAAGAAAGATTAAAGAAGCTAAATGAAAGGAAAGTAAACTAAAGGAAAAAAACAACATAACTAAAGAAAAACATTATTAATTTCAAACTCACAATACAAGTAGCCTCTCCCTACTTGAGATTTTACTCCAAGGCTCACTTCAAGTAGAGAGCATGACCACCAAGCATGTGTATGTTATAAGGGAGGAGTTCTATTTATAGTCAAAGAAAAAGGCAATCAGGGACAATCCCCCGATATGGGACTAATACACTACTAAAAATAGACATAAACCCTCTAATCCATGACCTGACGAAGTTTTATTGGATCTGGACCAAAACAAACCATCAATCGACGGTCTTGGACCGCCAATTGGCGGCCTATAAGGTCTGGATCGGGTTGTATTTTGGAGTGTTGTTGTCTAGCTTGATTTCTTTATGTCTGATGCACCCTAATCGGTTGTGTAGCTTGCAACCTGAATCCAATTGCCAAATACTCCTCATGATGGTGTGGAGTTTCTTCATTTGCTCATTGGTCATTTGGTTTTGCATTCAGGTCCTGATTGACATCATATCATGCTTACATTTGTGTCTTATATCTGTTATCTTTCACATAAACAATGCTACGTAACGAGTTTAATGTTTAAGTTTCAGGAATAAGCAGGTTTGAGAAGAAGAGGCACAAAAAGGACTCAAAAGTAAGGAAAATGACTGAGTTGCAAGACTTGGGGACTGCGATGAAAGAGGGAAGGAACCAGATGTAAGCCCAAAGGACCAATGAGCAAATCAAGAAACTCCACATCATCATGGGGAGTATTTTGGCAATTCGATTCGGTCCTGAGCTCCAACAACCTACTTGGATGCATTACACATGAAGAGATGAAGCCAGACAACCATACTCCGAAACCAGGCTGGATCCAGACAATATAGACCGCGAATTGGCGGTCCAAGACCGCTGATTGGTAGTCGGTTTTGGTCCTGATCCGCTAAGACTTTGGCGGGTCATGTATTAGGTTGTATTTAGTCTATTTTTGGTATACATTTAGTCCTATACCGGGGGATTGTTCCGGATTACCTTTTTCTATGGATATAAATAGAACTCTTCCTCCTCATTTGTATTCACCCATTGCTTAGTGGCATTCTCTCTACTTGGAGTAAAAGCCTTGAAGCAAAAACTCTAGGTGGAGAAAAATGTCACTTGTAATGCGAGTCACGTAAATAAAATAAATTTTCTTAGTTTCTTTTAACATTGTCTTTTAATTCTTACATGCTTCTTTAGTTTAATTTCCTTTCATTTAGCTTCTTTAATATTTCTTGTTTGCTTAGCTTAATTTCCTTTCATTAGAATGTTTCATTTTGTTAATGTAGTTAGTGCAATGATTAATGAGTAGTTTCATCCCCATTTTGGGGGTGGAAAAAATGTGATGTGATTATGTGTTGTATTAGGTGTGTGTTATCTTAATCATTTGAACCTTACATGATTTCCATAACCATCTAATTAGATTTCACTCTTGTCTTGGATATGCTAATGCTCTTGAATGAATCTTAGCATATGTTTAGATTAGTGAACTTATTTTATGGGGAATGATGAGGTGAGGATATGGATGGAATTGATAAAGGAAACATAACTTGTGGTTGCATGTACTCTTGTTGCCCTCACCTTGATTAATGTCTTGTAAGTTTTAATGATTGTGTCAATCTTATTTCATGTGGAGACAAACTGGGGTTTGGTCTTTATGCACGAGTTCATTTAGCTTCATTCCAATTATTGTCTTGTATGTTTTAATGATATTGTGTTATCTTATTTCATTTGGAGGCAAAGTTGGATTTAGTTTTATGATTTTCATGTACTAAATATTCTGATGAGCACAATTGAACACACACATACACATATTTTCGTAGTCACATTCTTTCTCTACCCCCTATGGGGTTTAGTTTTATTGATTTATCATTCCTAGTTTCATGTAGTGTAAGCAAACTCTTTGTCTCCTTTGTTTCCCACTCGCCTTCGAACTAACCAAAGTCGACACCTCCCTGTGGATCGACCCGTATTTTCTACCGCTTCAACGTGGCCGTGCACTTGCAGTTATTTTAAAACATTCAATCAGGTCCCTCTCTCTTGCATCTTAGTCCATAAGTCTTGCAACTTAGTCCATTTTCTTGCTTTTAAGTCCTTTTAGAGTCTCTCCTTCTCAAACCTATTTATTCCTGAAACTTAAACATAAAACTCGTTACGTAGCATTACTTAGGCTAAGAATAAAGGATATAAGACACAAATATATGCATGATATGATGTCAATAAAATACCCCCACACCTAATTTTGCTAGTCCCGAGCAAAACAAAGAAGGAGAAAAATGAAAGAAAGGAAAAAGCATACGAAAAATAGGGAAATCGTAACTCACTTTCGTAGGAATCACGGTTGAACTTAGAACGTGCAACAAGCCGTTAAACCTCCTTGTCGCCAAGGAGGTGGAATGTTGTCTCCTGAGAGTTTTCAGCGGATATACCCACAAATTCGAACATAGATGCATTATTGAATCTAGCACTCGACTCGATGGACTCACTTTTGTCGATCATTGGATACAGTAATTCTACGGGTCACCTCTATAGATGTAATTAGTCCACACACCTAGCCTAATGAGTCATTCATGATAGTTAATTAAGGACTTAAGTGAAAGACATGGACATATTAACATCCTCAAGTGATACAAAGTGTAAAGTCCATTAAGATTCTTATTTGCATTACCTTTTTTCTCTTTTTTCTTTTTTTTCTTACTAGTTGGAGTGTAATTCTCCCAGGGTCAGGTTTCGTGCACCATTGCCTATGAGGACTTACACTATCACGTACACCTTTCCCCACATCTCCACATAGGGCAATCCCTACTACATGTGTAACGGGAGTTCGGTCGGTGCAACCCAAGTCAGATGACTCGAAAGCACCAGGCACAAAGTCCCCTCAGACCTAATTTCTTGAGTGATAGGAGTCGTGCAAGAAGAGAGAACACCTACTCACTTATTTCTTATCTACACATGAACCAAAACCCCTACACTTAATGTCTCACAACAAGATTTAAAGGGTCCTTGACTACAACAAACTTTCTTATATTAACAGACACAGATTATTGACTCACTAGGTTCAGGGTGGACTTCTTTAAATGTTTGAGTACTGAAACCCTATGATTACTCGCCCCCCCGAGGGAAAATCAGGGTGCATCTTTACGACTCAGTAAGACCTAAAGTCGGTGTACTAAATATCCTAATGCATCAAGTTCAAGATAATTTTGGGAGCTTCTTTTTACTTTGTCTCTCAACGGTTTTGCACATGCCAAATACACGCAAAACCCCCAAAACATTTTCTCTCGCAAACACATGAAGATTTTGAAGGAAATGTCAAAATTTTAAAGCACTAGGCAATAAAAAGAAGACAAGTCACCGAAGGATCATGGAAAGCAGATATATCGATATTGAATGCAGCACACTATCATGACCCTAACAATGCACACAAAAGAAAACAAAATCAAAGGAAAAGACTTGATTATGTACATACGTAAAACACCCCCCACACACCTACATCATTTATTGTCCTCAATGAATGTGGGCATGATACTACATAGATTTATGAATGAAAAAGGAAAGATCTAACCAACGTGAAACGCAAAGGGATGTTGATGGACGCAACCCAAATTCCCTCAAAACCTGTTAGATGCTAAAGAATGGATACAAATACGTGAAAAAACTGGGGCCTAAATACACAAGGGTTGGGGCCCACAACAATCAATACTCGCTCATCGAGTTTTATTATTATTTTAAACTATGTACAACAATGGGCTCCCATCTTCATATGTCAAGGGACATCAAATGGGAACTTGTCATCTCTTCAGCCAGAAATGCACCTGCATGGGCTCGCAACATAAGAAATAGGAGGATTGTTTAGAGGTTTATGAACCATGGATGGTGGTTCATGCTTCTCAAAAGTAGGGTCTGTGAATGGAAATGGAAACAAAAATGTTCCCACTCCACGACAAAGTTGAGGGTTATCAATATATACCCTCCAACCGATGTTTGGGTATATCGAGATCATTTCATCCTCACAAGGTAACTTATTACCCAGATGACAAAGTCCAAAAATAGAATTGTTTAACCATGTGACACCTTTATAAGCATTATGGTCGTTTGATGCCTCTTTACAATGAGCAAGATAGGAGGTATGAATGAGAGGTGAACCTCTGTCTGGTTGTTTGAAATGTAGGGTATCAGGTGGTTGATTTTTAACCCACATGGGGTCCTCAGTAGATACAGAATGAAGAGCATGTGGCCCAGAGGCCACAAAAATGGTATGTTGTGGCTCAAGAGCCACGTGATCGAAAGGATGTGGCTCAAAGGCCACATGATCATCCCCAGGTGGTGGTTTCCTTTATCAACTCCATCCTTATCCTCACCTCATCATTCCCCATAAATGGGCCCACATCTTATCTTTGATATGCTAATGCTCTTGAGTGTAGCTTAGCACATGCTTAGATTAGTGGGCATATTTTATGGAGAATGATGAGATGAGGATAATGATGGAGTGGGAGAAGGAAACATAACATGTGCATGCATGTGCTCATGTTGGCCTCACCGTAATTAATGTCTTGTATATTTTAATGTTTGTGTTAAATCTTATTTCTTGTGGAGACATAATGGGGTTTGGTCATTATGCATGAGTTTATTTAGCCTCATTTGAATTATTGTATTGTATGTTTTAATGATAATGTTTTATGTTATTTCATGTGGAGGTAACGTTGGATTTGGTTTTATGGATTTCATGTATTACGTGTTGTGATAAGCACAATTGAACACTCACACTACACATATTTTTATTTCCGCATTCTTTCTCTACCCCTTGAGGGTTTTATTATATCGTGTGTTTCTGATTTCACTCGCATCATAGTTTAATTCAGCTCACATTCCTCTCTCTTCTTTCCATACTCGAGTATCGTGAATTCGACTCAATTCCATCATCAAATAAAACCCATCGCAAGGAACAAGTAAAAAATAGATCTAGCATGAAACAAGTACCTAGTGTGGCTATTATCTCATCTATAACAAGATTAACATGCTACAAGTTTTGGATCTAACATTAAACACATGGAAATGACACAAACTTAGGAACCCATCATACACTTCACCATCAACTACATTGCCTCCACCACAAATGGGGTGGTTTACTCACTAATAATAATAACAAGCATGGAAAGCAAGAAATTAAGACTAAACATGACATAAAACTCTAACTAGAAAACTAACCAACAAAATCAAAAACTAATTGCATAGAAGGAAAGTTAATGACAAGATGAACATGATGTTGGTTTTTTAGCTTATAATCGTTAATATGTTTTGATGATTCATCAACATATCACTAGACACTTGTATATATATTTTATCATCACATGCATATGCATACATATATGTGTTTTTACTAACATTTCAGGAGACAAGTGCTCACAAGACAAGAAATCAAGTTGAAGATTAAATAGGAATTTTGTTTCTTGTTCTTAGGACTAATATGTAACTTGGCACTTGAAATATTGTTGAATTGCATTGTATGTCACTTAGAAAATCTATAAAAGTCTCATACTTATTCCATATCAAACCGACTTCATTAGGTGACTGCTCACACTTAGAAATTCCACTTAGAACAAGATTTCTGCTTCAACCGGTCGAACGGTAGACCATCTGGTTCGACCAGATTTATCAGACTATTGTCTCTTCACCAGAACGGTTGAACAATTCTCTTCTGGTTCGATCGATTCTTGCAAGCCCAATTTTAGTCCCAAACGGTTGACCATTTCATCATCCTGGTTCGACCGTTTTCATGTGTCAAACAAGAATTCCTAGATCGATTGTTTTTGTCTTTGTTCACCAGTTATATTGTGACACGTGTCTGATAACCGGTCGACCAAAGCTTCACTTTGGTTCGACCATTTAACACTTCATATTTTATTTGAATATGACCATTATACTTGTCGTGTTCTTCAACGGTCGTATACACATACTTCAACTAATCCAATTCGTATTTTTGGCCACCGCTCGAACATTGCCTTGACGGAGGTCGACCAGATCAAAAACAATTCAAACTCCAAACTTCCTGTTATTTTTGGTAGAACGGATTCCTTTATAGGTTCGACCGTTACCTCATTTGTTTAATATTATTCTGGCCAAACCCCACTCAACGGTCGACTGAACTTATATTTGGTTCGACTGTTCACTTAAGTTCTTGCCTTGGTGGAACGACTGGTATGCACTTCGACTCCATCGTCTTCTTTACTACAAGAAACCGGTCGACCTATTTGCCCAATCCAGTCGACCATTTGTGCCTTGATTTGAGTTCTGAACTTTCCAGGTTTTATGTATTTCACTCAAATCATTACCACTTCAATCCAAACGGCTAGATTATGTTTGAAGCTTATAAATAGACCTTACAAGGTTACCAATCCTTCCTCTTAAGCTCATACTCTCATACGACTCTCAATTGCTCCAAACTTCTCCTTCTGCTCAATCTTTTCACTTGAATCACTCATTGCATTCATCAATCTTTCAAGTGCTCAAGATTAGAAGTTGCTACTCAAATTCTCAGCAAAGTGTTCTATTAGCTTCCAGAGTGAAGCTCTTCTCGGATTGTGAGAAGGTGATCTAAGCTTGGCGAGTGTGTTCACATGCTTGAAGTATAAAGGCTTGATCTCAGTCCGGAACGGAGAGCGGAATAGTGGAGGACGCGAAGTTGCTCGAAGAAGAGCAATTCATAAGAAAGGACTAGGATATGGCGGTTGGATCTAAACCTCTATACATCCGTCTCGTGGTTTGCATCTCTTTATCCTTTACATTGCATTGTTCTTGCTTTATATTGCTTAATCTTTCAAAGAACGTAATTAGTCTATTCAACCCCCCTTTAGACTAATCCTAGGGCTCTTTAGATCCTACAAATGAATCCAACCTTATATTAAAGAAAATGTGAGATTACAACCTACATCCACCTTCCTCTACTTGCTGCAAAATTGGGTAAACTCTAATGGTGGAAGTAGAGAAGAGAGGAAAGGAAGAAGAAACCATGCTATTTATAGAAGAAAGTGTGGTGTAGATGATTTTGGGAGCAATCCAATGACTGAAATTGATTTCTCTATGTTCTGGTGCACTCCATTAAGCAAGTCTGAGTCACGTTTGAAATTTTAGGGGATTTGGACGAAATTGATCTGCGAATGGCAAATCCGATTTGTCTAATCAGTCCCACACTCGCTCAATAGCTTACGTGATGTATTTGGCATGTGGGGTGCACTCCTGGTCTGCTTGTTTGAGCTTGTTTGCTCTTAATTGCCCAAATACTCTTCAAGATCATGGTATTGAGGGATTTTTGATCCTAAAATGCTTTCTGTGACTTCATGTCCCTCTGGATTTAATCTGGGTCCTTCCTGATTTGTAGATAGGTCCTTGTGCATGACAAACAGATCCACTTCGCATCATTTGAGTCCTTTCTTCTTGCATTTCAGTCATTTTCCCTTCCTTTCTCTTCTTTAATACCTAACACTCGAAACACCACAAACAAACACTCAAGTAACACAAAATTGGGGTAAAATAAAGGATATATAGCATGAATGTGATGTACGATATGCTACTAATCAAATTCTTTATTGGGTACACTCTGGAAAGGCATCTTTTGCATTCTCCATTGCTTTATCTTTCCATGATTGTATTTCTTTTGCGTACTCAGCCAATTTTTAATTGAGCTCTTTGTTGGGCTGCTCTGCCTTCAGCTACCTTAACTTCATTTCCATGAAGTCCACCTCATCTTGTAGTGGATCTCTTGGGATTTCGTGGGCTCTAATGGTTATTCTTTGAGGCTTTGTGTCTGGTGGAATATTGTCCGTTCTTTGCTCGCTGACGGTACAAGGGTCAACTTGTTCATTAACCTCACCTATCTGTATATATTCAAGTTGTTCCATCTCTTCTAGGTGTCTGACTTCTACTTATCCACTGGCTATTTTTGGATGGCGATGCCCTGCATTTCCAGTGTATTAAGCATCTTCCGTGTTCCAAGAAAAGAACTCCATCTATTAACTCTTGGAATGTGAGGTGGATTTACATTCTCAATTGTTAACTTCTCACACAATCATACCTATAGCAATATGTCGACATTTGGTGTCACGAAAACCTATTAAAAGCATAAAAGTTTTGCGAATATTTCAAATTTGAATTTTTTAAACATGAAGTATAGCTACACATCCATCAACGTTCCCCTTCTTTGGGGTAAGGTTTGAAGGGAATGTGTTCTAAAAGTTTTACTTTTAAATGTCAATTATTATGAATTGAATGAGAAATCATTTTGTTCCTTGTTTATGTTATTCGTCTTTTAGAAGTGTTAAGGAAGAGGCTCTTGGTCCTTAACCGTAGAGCTCTAAAAGATATTGGTTTACATAAAACAAAAGATATTCGCAATCATGGTAATTAACATGGGACATTAATTACTGGGTTAAGATTGTCGTGTTGGTCATAGATCATTGTAGCTCTACAAGTGAGTGACAACACGGGTACACAAAAGAGGAAAATATTACTTTTGTATACTGAATAGACCTAATAAGTAAAATATTATAGAAATGTGTTTCTGTGTCATTAATATTTTACTGTGTCTTTTGGTCCTTTGATATGAGACTTATATCTAATCACTTAAGGAATACTTAATTAGATCAGTGTCTTGAACTATCGATCAGTGTAGTGTAAAGGCATTGGTTGGTTAAGTACAACTTTTGTTGGAGAAGATAGTTAGTCAAAAGACTATCATTGTCCCTCTTAATTGAGTGATGATATTAGTGGGCCCCTTGATAAAGCAAAGTTATAATGTGCACAATGTGATTTGAGTTAAGTCACATATTTATAACTAGCTTAATATCATGAGGCAAGGGACGGACACAAGTGGTGCACTCCATCACTAATTGGATCAGGTTTTGGTTCGAGTGGAATTAAGACATCTAACTAATTGGGAGCTATAATGTGTAGCTAGATACCGCTTATAGCTTGTGATATTAAGCTCTTAATATCACTGCCAACTTAGTTTAGATCCTTCCATAGTTCACACCACAAAACTGGGAAACAAGAAATGGGGATTTTGAGTTCGTAAGATGTGTCTGGTTTCATGTAGAAAATATGACACATGGGGTGAACAAGCAAAATCAAAATTATGTTGTGATTTATAATATAATTAGAATCTAAATCAAATTCATATGTGATGTAAATATTATGGGGTGTAATGATTGATCATTACATAGGATAATATGTTACATAAGTTGTGAATTTACTACTAATCCCGAAATGTCAAATTTTGTAGGGGTTAAACCGAAATTTGACAAGTCTGCATGCACTGTGCAAAAACGGTCGACCGCTAGACCATAAACGGTCGACCGAATGTTGCGCGGTCGACCGCAATGTTGCACGTTCGACCGGATGTGTATCGAGCGTAACGAGATTTTCGTCTGTTCGTTTTCGGTCGACCGAGTATTCTCGGTCGGTCGACCGAACATTGTGATGAACCTTTTTTGTTACGAACGGTCGACCGAGAATATGGATCGGTCGACCGAAACTCGGCGAAACGGTCGACCGGACCTCGCAAATGGTCGACCGGTCAGACGGTTTTATGCAGAATTAATTAGATCGTGCATGGAATTGGTCCATAATTGATTTAATTCGTGACTAATATTATTTATTAATAAATAATGGATGGTTAGATGGAATTTTGCATGAGATCATGGGCAAGGGGTTGCACATGAATAGGTAATTTGGAGAGAACTTATAAATACAAGTTTATCTCATTACCTAATTCATTCATTCATTATTTTCTTGAGCAAAATTCTCTCTCCATAATTATCCACGAAAATCCCTTAATTCTTAAGTTTAGTTTTAGTTCTTAAGAGATCATCTTCTCAAGGGAATTAAAGAGGGGTTAGTAATTAGATTCTAAACCCTATCGGAGATCGAGAGACTAGCTTCCCTCTCTCCGATCTTGTTTAGAGTTTGGTGAATACTCGGAGGCATCCGGCGCAGCAACAAGCATCCTCAACGTCTCCGAATCTTCAAGAAGTTTTAGAGAACTTCTACGTATGCATTTCGGAGTCCTATGTTAGTTTTAATAAAGTTTTGAAACTAGATATTGAAACAAACCAATGCATGCATGAGATAAATCATAGAAAATTGTAAATTGATCCTTATTGTGCATAAAAATTTCGAAAATAAATATGTACAATTAAACATGAAATCCTACAGTGGTATCAGAGCTTAGGGTTCAATTTTCTCATGATTTATGGCTGTAAACAAATTTAGTTTACCATCTAGGATTTAAACAATTAGTTTTACCGGTTTTTCGGTCTTTAAATGTTTGTTGAAATAATTCTTTATAATAATTCGTTTTAAATGTTTTGAATGTTTAAAACATGACATGTAATTATTAGAATTATGATTTAGACATAAGTCTAACTTGCAATAATTTCGTTTTAAGTATAAACGGTTATTTTGTAAGAGAATCAACAAAACCGAAAAACTGCGATTCATCTTTCCATTGGAAATTGGATGGACAGGGGTTCATAATTAATTTGTGAACTATGGATGCATGAAAAATGTTTTTAATGGATTTCAAAACGTGTTTTTTAAAGAATTGTTTAATATTCTAGATGCTTGATAAACTAGGATGGATAGTTTATAGCAATATTGCGTGCATGGATGCTCGAGTTGTTTTGCAGGAATTGTGAGTTTGTATGTTCCAAATCAGAAGCTATGAATGTTTATAATTGTTATAATACAGGGGCTTATGTATGTAAAATCCAAATTCTCTATTTCCATCTTTTAGATAAATTGCATATGCATATGAGAGGTTTTTACATAGGACTTGCACTAGTCGGTTTTTTATCGAATGTGAGGAGCATGTTTATTTTCTGTAAAATCTACATCTCCGGTGCAAGAGGAAGTCGCCGCTGTAGCGCATCGATCGAGGATCTAGGATCGGGGATCGAGGATCAAGGATCGAAGGGAACATATAAACTCACACGATGTGGATTGTGTGAATATTTAATTTCTGTTTTTAATTTCTGTTATGCATGTGATGAATGTGGTGAATGTTAGGATGTGTATGAATATTAATATGCGTGATAACCTAAAATTCCAAATCACATGTAAAAATATGAAATTGTCCAACAAAAATTAAGAATAATTTCCTTCTTATTTCATCCACTAGCAGCCATTGATCGAGGGATACTCTGCTCGCCCTTAGCGGGAGATAGCTCCCTCTATCTTTGGGAATAGTGGGAGATATAATGGTTGTCTGTTGTTGTGCCACAATTAAATGTATGAGGTGTGTTTCACCCTAGTGAACCCCGAGTGTGTTTAGTTGTGAATACAATGGATAAACGTATCTCGTATCAAATGAAAATAAGTTTTCTTAACATTACCTAGAGCCCTCGCTCGGTTTTGGGAAAAAGTTTTTCTTACGAGGATAGGTCGTATTCCCTCATAATTAAAACGACAAGAGTCACAAGAGTTTGAAGATGCTAAATGTTGCTAAAATTCAAAAAGGTTGTGATTAGAAAAATGTTTTCTTACCTTGATATTGTAATGTATTCGATAGCCCTTAGCTAGTCTATATTACAATTGATGGGATCTTGGATTGTTGCATTTATGGGCAAGATTTTTATTCGCAACATTTGCATTTATATTTGATATATGTATGCATGTGTATTAAAACATAAAATTGACATTAAAATCCTGTATAATTTATTTTGTAGAAATGTCTAATATCCAACCTATTATGCGATCTATGATCGAAAAGAATCCTTTGCAAATTGATGGCTCAAACTTCATGAAATGGCAACTCAATCTTAATATCGTGTTGAGGTTTGAAAAACTATCTCATATTTTGGATGGTGAAATCCCAAAATTGAATGAGATGACAACCGATAATGAGAAAGAGGCGATAGCCAAGTGGGAAGACCAAGAGAACCAAGTTCACGGTCTAATGTTGGCATCCATGGGTGACTCGTTTCAAGCGAAATACTTGGATTCAAAATCCAAGAAGACCACGGAAGCTTTAACAAAGATGTTCATGGATAGTACCCGAAAGGAGCACTATAAGACCACCATCGCACTCACAAGGTGCCACATGGCGGAGGGAACATCGGTGTCCATGCATTTTCTCACGATGCAAGGATACCTTGAGAAATTGTCGAAGCTCTCTTCTCCAATGCCCGATGACATTGCCGAAGATCTGATTCTTGGCTCTCTAGCCCCGTCCTTCAAGGACTTTGTGATGCACTATCATGTGCGTGAAAAAGGGGTGAGTCTTGAGGAGCTTCACAACACTCTCAAAACGGCAGAAGTTGACATGGGCAAGGGTCGGGACAATCACGTCCTAGCCGTCCATGAGAATAGCAAAAAGATCAACAAGGGTAAAGGCAAATTTACCAAAGATACGTCAATCGAGAGCAAGGGAGTAGGAGGTGCTCAAAGGAGTGCCTCAAGGGGGAAATCTTTGAAATCTCCAACTCCGAACACGGAGTGCTTTCACTGCGGTGAAAAGGGACACATCCGACCTAATTGCCCCAAATACAAGGAAGACCTTGAAAATGGGATGATTGAACGTAGGCGCCCGAGAAACGCCATAGGTATGTTTGTTATTGAGATAAATTTAATCACCTCTGTCCTTGATTTGGTAAAGGTTATCGGATCTTATGCTCACATAATTTTGATGTGCAGCTGTTGAAGGATAGGAAGGAACTCGTGAAGAACGAGATGATATTGAAGATTGGAAATAGTACAAGCATCGCTGCGATTGTACAAAATTTTATGGAACTTCAATAGTCTAGTGATTTAAATTTATGCATTGAAGAATGTTTGTTATGTACCTTCGATTAGGAAGAACTATTCTGTATCATGTTTTGGATATGGATAACTTAATATATATTTTTAATTCTTGCTTGTCTATATCGAAGAATGGAATTTTCTATGCAAATACATTCGCATAGAATGATTTCTATTTGCTTGAAATAAATAATAAACGAACTCAAACAAACAATAACAAAATGAACTAAGATAACTCACGTAGATGATACAATCTTGTAGCACTATCGGATTGATCAAATAAATGACCAAGAGACCTTTCAAGAAGAAAGGAACGAAAACGAATAACTAATTGGATATGATACATTCTAATGTATGTGGTCCGATAAGTACAAGTGCAAGGGACGTTTAAGGTACTTCATTTTGTTCACGGACAACTATAGTCATTATGGCTATATTTGTCTAATGGGAAGCAAAAGTGAATTCTTTGACAAGTTCAAGGAATTCGAGGATGAAGTAGTGAACCGACTCAACAAGAATATCGAGTCTCTATGAAAGGTTCGTAGGGGTGAGTGCTTAGGATACCTAATTTGACTTATTCCTGAAGTAGGAACATAATATTGCTCGACATGGTTCGATCAATAATAAGTCAATCTAAATTGCCTATTTACTTTTGGAATTATGCACTACAAATAATGACAAACTCACTAAATAATGTTCCATCCAAATCCGTGGAGAAAATGTCTTGTGAGCTATGGAGTTGAAAGACACCTAAGCTCGACTTTCTCAAGATTTGGGGTTGTGAGGTATACATCAAGAAATTGATGTCGACCAAGCTTCAACCAAAAGCAGATAAGTGCTTCTTTATAGGTTGTCCTCGTGTGACAAGAGGATACTACTTTTGGTATATCACCTCCAATCGAAAGATTGTAGAGAGAGATATGTTTTTTCTAGAATTTCTGGAAAAGAGAGAAAAGTAGTGGGAGTAGAGTTGAGTTTGAGGAAACTCAAGATACTCTACAAGATCATGATGTGAATGTTGCATTCAAAATCATGAAGGCACAACCGAGATTCATTTGGTTAGTGGGAGCATGAGCGAGAGATCCTTACAAGAAATTGTGAGAGAATCTCAATCATCCTCACCTAGTGTGCGTTCGAGAGTCGAACATGAACCTATTCCTCAAGAAATTGTGGAAGAAGTTCGAGAGACACGAGAAGAACCAAAAGAACTAAGAAGGTCAATGAGGGAAAGGAAGAAACCCAATAAGTATGTGGGACTTCATGAGATCATGGTACTAGATACCAAAGATCCCTCGACCTTCCGAGAAGCAATAGAAAAGACTCCAAACTATGGTTAAAAGCCATGGAATCCAAAGTAGAATCCATGTATGATAATCAAGTATGAAACTTGATTAGCCTTCATCAAGAGAAAATATCATTTGGTATAAATGAGCTTTTAGGAGGAAGATAGACATGGATAGTAACTTGACAACCTACAAAGCAAGGCTTGTAGCAAAAGTTATACTCAAATTCAAGAAATTGACTTTGATGAAATTTTTGAGAGGTTGCCATATTAAAATATATTCGGATTATGCTCACTATTACCGCATTTCACAATTGTGGGATATGGAAGATGGATATCAAAATGGCGTTCCTTAAACATGAACTTGGAGGAGGATATGTACATGGTACAACCTCAATGTTTTGATGATCCAAATAGTAGCGAGAAGAAATGCAAGTTTCGAGAATCCATTTATGGATTGAAGCAAGCATCGAGGAGTTGGAACAAACGCTTTGACGAAGAGATGAAGAAAATTCACTTCATTCAAAGTAAAGGAAAACCTTGTTGATACAAGGAGATTAGTGGGAGCCATGTAGTACTTCTGATCTTATATGTCGATGACATATTGCACATGAGCGATCATATACCTTTGCATTAGCAAACGAGAAATTTCGTTGAAATCAGTATGTTCAATGAAAAGATGTGAGTGAAGCTCAATACATCTTGATTATCAAGATATAAAGAGATACATCTCATAGACTCATTGGTCTAAGTCAACGTGTATACATTGACAAGGTCTTTGAAATGTTCAGGGTGAACAATTCCGATATGGACAATATGCCAATAAGTAAGAGTATAGGTGTGCAACTCAAGAAGTCTCAATGTGCTCAATCACACAAAGACTTGGAGTACATGAAGGTATCCCTTATGCTTCGGCAAAAGGAAGGACCATGTACACGATGACTTGCACAAGACTCAATATCTCGTATGCTCTAAACGTGACAAGAGGTCACCAATCCAACGCAAGTCCTAATCATAGGATTGCAGTCAAGAATATTTTGAAGTACCTCAACCGGACTAAAGATAAGGTTCTTGTTTATGGAAGACAAAGGAGAAAATAGCCGAGGGCTATTTTGATGCAATTATTATAGGAATTCTAGACAATAAGAGGTTGGAATGATGATGCGTCATCATTATCGAAGGTGGAGGTATGAGCTAGTGAAGTTAGGAGTAATATCACTACAGCTAACTCAACCACCAACGAAAGACAAAATAAATAAATAGGTGGACACAACAGTGACACAACTGATCCATTCAACAAACCTTCATACCAAGCTAAGAGATGAAATATATTTCGAGTCCATGGATCCGAGGATCCATGTGGATTGGCTTGATAGGTGATTTGAGAAGGTTACCCTAGTTATTAATGTTTTATACATTGAGAATGTATGTGAAAGAAAACTTTGATAACAAGTGGGAGATTGAAGGGAATGTGTTCTAATAGTTTTACTTTTAAATGTCAATTATTTTGAATTGAATGAGAAATCATTTTGTTCCTTGTTTATGTTATTCGTCTTTTAGAAGTGTTAAGGAAGAGGCTCTTGGTCCTTAACCGTAGAGCTCTAAAAGATATTGGTTTACATAAAAAAAAGATATTCGCAATCATGGTAATTAACATGGGACATTAATTACCGGGTTAAGATTGTCGTGTTGGTCATAGATCATTGTAGCTCTACAAGTGAGTGACAACACGGGTACATAAAAGAGGAAAATATTACTTTTGTATACTGAATAGACCTAATAAGTAAAATATTATAGAAATGTGTTTCTGTGTCATTAATATTTTACTGTGTCTTTTGGTCCTTTGATATGAGACTTATATCTAATCACTTAAGGAATACTTAATTAGATCAGTGTCTTGAACTATCGATCAGTGTAGTGTAAAGGCATTGGTTGGTTAAGTACAACTTTTGTTGGAGAAGATAGTTAGTCAAAAGACTATCATTGCCCCTCTTAATTGAGTGATGATATTAGTGGGCCCCTTGATAAAGCAAAGTTATAATGTGCACAATGTGATTTGAGTTAAGTCACATATTTATAACTAGCTTAATATCATGAGGCAAGGGACGGACACAAGTGGTGCACTCCATCACTAATTGGATCGGGTTTTGGTTCGAGTGGAATTAAGACATCTAACTAATTGGGATCTATAATGTGTAGCTAGATACCGCTTATAGCTTGTGATATTAAGCTCTTAATATCACTGCCAACTTAGTTTAGATCCTTCCATAGTTCACACCACAAAACTGGGAAACAAGAAATGGGGATTTTGAGTTCGTAAGATGTGTCGGGTTTCATGTAGAAAATATGACACATGAGGTGAACAAGCAAAATCAAAATTATGTTGTGATTTATAATATAATTAGAATCTAAATCAAATTCATATGTGATGTAAATATTATGGGGTGTAATGATTGATCATTACATAGGATAATATGTTACATAAGTTGTGAATTTACTACTAATCCCGAAATGTCAAATTTTGTAGGGGTTAAACCGAAATTTGACAAGTCTGCATGCACTGTGCAAAAACGGTCGACCGCTAGACCATAAACGGTCGACCGAATGTTGCGCGGTCGACCGCAATGTTGCACGTTCGACCGGATGTGTATCGAGCGTAACGAGATTTTCGTCTGTTCGTTTTCGGTCGACCGAACATTGCGATGAACCTTTTTTGTTACGAACGGTCGACCGAGAATATGGATCGGTCGACCGAAACTCGGCGAAACGGTCGACCGGACCTCGCAAATGGTCGACCGGTCAGACGGTTTTATGCAGAATTAATTAGATCGTGCATGGAATTGGTCCATAATTGATTTAATTCGTGGCTAATATTATTTATTAATAAATAATGGATGGTTAGATGGAATTTTGCATGAGATCATGGGCAAGGGGTTGCACATGAATAGGTAATTTGGAGAGAACTTATAAATATAAGTTTATCTCATTACCTTCATTCATTATTTTCTTGAGCAAAATTCTCTCTCCATAATTCTCCACGAAAATCCCTTAATTCTTAAGTTTAGTTTTAGTTCTTAAGAGATCATCTTCTCAAGGGAATTAAAGAGGGGTTAGTAATTAGATTCTAAACCCTATCGGAGATCGAGAGACTAGCTTCCCTCTCTCCGATCTTGTTTAGAGTTTGGTGAATACTCGGAGGCATCCGGCGCAGCAACAAGCATCCTCAACGTCTCCGAATCTTCAAGAAGTTTTAGGGAACTTCTAGGTATGAATTTCGGAGTCCTATTTTTGTTTTAATAAAGTTTTGAAACTAGATATTGAAACAAACCAATGCATGCATGAGATAAATCATAGAAAATTGTAAATTGATCCTTATTGTGCATAAAAATTTCGAAAATAAATATGTACAATTAAACATGAAATCCTACAAGGTTGCCAGAAGATTTCCTTTTCTTCAGTTCTATAATGGCTATTTATTCCAACAACTAGGTACTAAAAAACCACCTCTGCCCAGGCATACTTTCTCATGTCTTCCAGTCTTTCAACAGAAGACAAGTATCATTCCTTCACTGTATTTGCACCTTCGCAAAATAGGAATGTAGTAAAACGACAACATATCAATAGTTTGACGTATTCAATGTCAACTCCTCTTTTTCTGGCATCGCTCAATTGTATCTTTAATTTCTTCTTCTCCAGTCTCTGACCAACTCGTTTGGTTGATTTCTTTTTACTCATGTTGACTGGCATTCCTCCCTTTTCAAGTCCTGATATAACTACCACATTGGTGGTGTTGAAATTGAGAAGATTATTCCCTATCCTGAACTCACCTTCTTCCACCTCAAATTTTTCATCCATGGAGTCAAGGATGTCATTGTCTATAGCAATTCTTTCCATACTTAGGAATTGAGCAAACGGTGTCTTCTAAAATTTCACCCGTTGGTTGTCAGTAATGAGTGGAATCTCATTCTCGAATGATGCCTGCGTACACTTCAACGGTTGAAAGTAATTGAAAATCTGCATTATAAGCATTTTCATTCATTAGCGTAAAAGAACTTAAAAGGACAGACCATGCCCTAATAAGGGGTGTTCATGCACAAGAAATAGGTGGAAAGTGGATTCTAGGAGTCAAAAGTAAAGAAATGGAAAGCATAATCCAGCGGAATTTAAATTCTGTTTAACGAAATTCTACCGTTTGTGCCTATAACTCAAATTTGATGGAATTCAAATTCTGTTGTTTCCGCATATCTCTGGAATATACTATAAAATGTAAAAATAATATATTTTTGTTATTGGTATTTGCAAATAGTGAAGGAGATAAATGAACATCAAACCAAATACAAATAAATAAATTAAGAACACAAACATAAATAATTAAGGATAATGTTTTGATCTAGTCAAATGTAATAAAAATTAAAAATACAATGTGATTAGTAGCATATCATAATCACATTGATGTTATATATCCTTTATTTTACTCCAAATTGTGCTACTCCAGTTGTTGTTTGTAGTATTTCATGAGTTAGGTAATAAAGAAGAGGAAGATAGCAAAAAGGATCTGAATGTAACAAGAATGGACTAAATTTAAGACTTTTGGACCTACTTTTAATGCACAAGGACTGGATCGCAAATCTGGAAGGAACCAAGTGAAAACGCAAAAGGACCTGATTGAGAAGTACAAAATAATGTGCCACATGACTTGAACCAGATCAGTATTTCTACAATTAAAACCAAATCGGGTCGCGAAAGTGGACCAGAGGTTCACCCCACGTGCCAATATAAGAAATAAAGCCGAAGACAAAATTTCAACCTGATCAGATCAAACTGGTCCAAAGGGTCTCAAATTTTGTACGTTGGTCGGGTATTCGGGTCAGAGTATTCCAGGACTATCAGATTTGATTTAGAGGCGTCCGATTACTTCTAGATTAATCTTAACTATGAATTAGTCTATATATACCATTGTAATCCCTCCTCTCCCTCTTCTTGTTGCTCCTCCATTAGTTTAGGTTTTATTTGCTTCTCATTAGTGTAAGAGGAAAAAAGGAAACTTTGTAAGCTTTCAATTTAATATAATGTATTCTTGTTATTTATCTTGATGTCTTTCCTTTGATGTCCTTTCCTTTGTGTTTTTTCCTTCATCTACTTTCCTTAATTTTTCATTATGGTTTTGGGTTGTTTTTATGCTTTCTTTAGTTTAGAGATGAGTAAAGAGTAGTCCATCCTCATTGGGGAGTGGAGAATAATGTGTTGTGATCATGTGATGTGTTAGTGTGTGTGTTAATCCTACCTTTGAACCTCACATGAGTTCCACACCCATCTATTGGGATTTTCACTCTTATCTTTGATGTGTTAATGCTCTTGAGTGAAGCTTAGCACATGCTTAGATTAGTGGACCTATTTTATGGAGAATGATGAGGTGATGATAAGGATGGAGTGGGAGAAGGAAACATAACATGTGCATGCATGTGCTCATGTTGGCCTCACCGTAATTAATGTCTTGTATATTTTAATGTTTGTGTTAAATCTTATTTCATGTGGAGACATAGTGGGGTTTGGTCATTATACATGAGTTTATTTAGCCTCATTTCAATTATTGTATTGTATGTTTTGATGATAATGTTTTATGTTATTTCATGTGGAGGCAACATTGGATTTGGTTTTATGGATTTCATGTTGTGATAAGCACAATTGAACACTCACACTACACATATTTTTATATCCGCATTCTTTCTCTATCCCTTAAGGGTTTTATTATATCGTGTGTTTCTGATTTCACTCGCATCATAGTTTAATTCAGCTCACATTCCTCTCTCTTCTTTCCATACTCGAGTATCGTGAATTCGACTCATATACGCTCCTTGTGGGCTCGACCTATACTTGTCATCGCTTCATCACGGTCGTGCACTTGGGGTTATTATAACTGAATCAATCACAATTCAATAAAAAAATTCTCAGTTTGCTCCTTCAAGAAGAGTTCTCTTTCTGTTGCCTGCAATGTTGATAAAAGCAACAAGTTAGCCTCATTCTACGAAACTCAAATGACAAATGCAAAAAAGATAATTATATATAAAACCAATCAAATGGACAAAAAGAGATTTCTTGATTTCGAATCATACATTGAATCAAAAGTTCGAACCAACGAATAGAATTTATTTTTGTTATAGTCAATCACATATGAGAGCAAGCAAGAACAGAGAAAATTATTTTTAGACACTATATAGTACACTTTACATTTAGCTATCAAAATAGACATGCTAAATTTTTGTTGTGATGGAATAAGCATATGAACATATGACATGCCTATTCAGTGGTCGAAGGTGTTATTTTTACAAATATTCCAATGTGCGTAAGTTTTGTTGGAGATCTCACTATATTTTGTCAATCTTTTGTGGAAGCAACAAAGGTGATTAAGAAAACTCCCGCTGCAACCCATATTCAACTTAAGGAAGTACCAAACACAAAAAATAACTTCAAAGGAACCTATTAAACTGGTCAATATAAATACCTATATTAAGAGGAATTTTAGGAAGATAATATGCCACGTGCATATTCAGAGGGTGGTGAGGCGGGGTTGGTGATGGTCAGAGGGGTGAAAGGAATGTGTGTTCTAAAAGTATTCTTTTATATGTCTTTTATTATGATTTAAATGTATAAACATTTTGTTCCTTGATTAATGTATTCATCTTTTAGAAGCGTTATGAAAAATGCTCTTGGTCCTTGACCGTAGAACTCTAAAAGATAATGGTTTACATAAATCAAAAGTAATTCACAATCATAGTAATTAACATGGGACATTAATTATCGAGATAACATTGTCTTGTTGGTTAAAAGGTATTGTAGCTCTAAAAATATTTTAACATGGGTATATGGAATAGAAAGTGTTTTCTTTTATATATTGAATAGACCTAATAAATGAAACATTATGGAATTGTATTTGTGTCATTAATATTTTCATTGTGTCTTTGAATCCTAAGATATGAAACATATATCTTTTCACATGAGAAGTTTATAATTTGATTATTATCAAAAACTATCATTACGTTTAATGACAAAGATATTGCTTGGTTATATATGACTTGTGCCGGAAAAGATCATATGTCAAAGGATTATCATTGCCCTTCTTGACTTAAGTGATGATATTAATGGGCCACTTGATAAAGCAAAATTATAATGTGCACAATGTAACTTATGTATAATTACATATTTATAAATTTCTTAACAGATCAAGTAAATATATAGTATAAAGATGACACATTCCTACTTTGTCTAATATTCCTAATATGATGAGACAAAGGATTAACACAAATGATATTATTAGATATCCCAAAACGGATAGTGTTCTGTTCTAGTTAACAAAATATCTTTGTTACTTGGGTAAATATAATGTGTAACTAGATACCACTTTTAGTTTATGATATAGAGTGTTTTATATCATTACCAACATAACTTAGATCCTCCTATATGTCACACGACAAAATTAGGAAACAAGAAATACGATCCTCCCCAGCTACACTAGTACCTTTCTCTCATTCTGAACATTCCTGAGTTGGGCTTCTCCGATTTGCTTCCAAAGCACTTCTTCCAGACCCTCCTCTCCACTTTCTTTGATTTGCATTAGATTACTAGCATATCATACATCGTATTCATGCTATATATCCTTTACTTTACCCCAAAAGTGTGCTAATCGAGTGTTGTTGTAGTATTTCTGGTGTTAGGTAATAAAGAAGAGAAAATGGAACAAAAAGGACCTGAATACAACAAGAATGGATTGAATTAAAGACTTTTGGGCCCATTTGTAATGCACAAGGATTGGATAAAAAAGTATCATGACACATGACTTGAACCAGATCAGTATTTTGCCAATTAAACTCAAATCGGTTCACGGAAGTGGACACCTAACGTGCAAAATACAACATTTAAGCTCCTGGAAGAAATCGGGACCGATCGGGCACAAAAGATCCACCAGTGGCGGATTTAGATCTGCCAGTGGAGGATTATTTTGGTCCAATTTGTCCCCAATTTCTTCCGTGGCTCAAACTTGATTAATTGGGTGCACAAGACTAAAGAGAAAGTTATGATAGCCGTCAGATTGATCCCAGATCCATCCAAACCCTTATTTCTTCTATAAATACCATTGCAGTCCCTCCTCTCCACCTCTTCTTCCTCCTTCCTCCATTAGAGTATGTTTTAGTTTCCTATTTTAGTAGTGTAAATAAGGGGGTTGGAGAGGAGTAAAGTTTGTATTTTTATTACTCAATCTAGTTTAGTTCTTGTTCTTTATGTTGATGTTTTCCTTTGATGCAATTTCTTTTATGGTGTTGTTTGATTAATCTTGTTTTCTTCATTTCCATTATGTGTTTATGTTGTTTTTATGCTTTCTTTAGTTTATAGATACATAGAGAGCAGTCCATCCCCATTGGGGGTGGAGAAGAAAGTGTTGTGATTTTGTGATGTATTAGTTTGTGTGTGTGTGTTAATCCTACCTTTGAACCTTACATGAGTTCCATAACCATTTAATGGAATTTTCACTCTTATTTTTGATGTGTTAATGCTCTTGAGTGAAGCGTAGCACATGCTTAGATTAGTGGGCCTAGTTTAGGGGGAATGATGAGGTGAGGATAAGGATGGAGTGGAAAAAAGATAAATGACATGTGGTAGCATGTGCTCTTGTTGGCCTCACCTTAATTAATGTCTTGTATGTTTTAATGATTGTGTAAATCTTATTTCATGAGGAAACATGGTGGGGTTTGGTCTTTATGCAAGAGTTCATTTAACTTCATTTCAATTATTGTCTTGTATGTTTTAATGATAAATGTTTTATCTTATTTCATGTGGAGGTAAGGTTGGATTTTGTTTTATGGTTGTCATGTACTACATGTCGTGACGAGCACAAATGAACACACACACATACACAATTTTCGTATTCGCATTCTTTCTCTACTCCCTAAGGGATTTAGTTTTATTGTTTGTTTTCTGATTTCATTGGATCGTAGTGTAATTCCGACCTCATTCCTCTCTTCTTTCCCCACTCGAGTATGGTGGATTTTGACTCACACGCGCTCCCTGTGGACTCAACCCGTACTTGTCACCGCTTCATCAAGGTCGTGCACTTGCAGCATTATAAGTGATTCAATCATGATTTTGCGTCGTTGTTGGGGATCGATCCCGGGTCACCCGTGGACTGGCGGGAATACTTACCACTATACTACAACTAGTTCCTTCGAGGCATTCCTCACTCCGAACATTCCTGAGTTCGGCATCTTTGATTTCCTGCCAAAGTGCTTCTTCCCGACCCTCCTCTCCAATTTCTTTGATTTGCATTCTATTGTCATTATTGGAAGAAGGCTTGACAACTCCTAAAGGAGCTATATCGAGGGTTACTCCACGTATTCCTTGATGTATCCTGCATAATCTCGAATGTTATCAGTTCCACACGGTTGTCCATGTACCAGTAGAAAATTCGGCAGCCACTGCAGATCATTGATCTACAGCAACAACTTGGAGAGAAAGACAAAGAACCAGGATAAAAAGACAAAGAATTTGGGGAGGACAAAGAAATAAATTTCTAGAAAGAAAGGTTGATGGAATCCGTGAAAGGAGAGAAAGATGTGGGCGCCTTTCTAGAATTTACCTTGTCTAACCATAGCAAATTTATACTACATTCATCGACAATCGTAATGACTTTACTTGATATTTAACAGGGCAAATGATAAATCTGGAATTCATTGGTTGACAACAAGAAGAAGTAAAAGACGAGAGGAAAGAGGGAGAGTAAGAGAACGGAATGGAAATAAAGGAGGAGAAAGGAAGAACAGGAGGAGAAAGGAAGAAGAGGAGACGAAAGGAAGAACAAAAGGAGAGGAGGAGATAGGAAGAAGAAGAGGACGACAAGAAGAAAAAAGAGGAGGAGAGAGAACAGAGGAAGAAGGGAGAAGAGGAAAACATGAAAGAAGTGTTGAAGAAGAAAAAAAGAGAAGGAAAAAGGCGAGGGAAGAAAAATGAAAAAGGAAGAGAGGAGACGATAGAGGAATCGCAAGAAGTCCAAGTTGGACTTGAAGAGGAACTATGGAAAGAAAGAGAGCACAAACTTTGGAAGAGTCAATCGTGATGACGCAAATTCGAAGGAAATGAAAATTGCACCCAAACTAGACAAATTTTCTCCGACGAAGAGCGACATAAATACCCACAGTCCCTTGGTAAAATTAAATGAAAATATCAACATGGAAGCCATGGCCGGGTTGACTGATTCAGGTAGGAATGTGCTTCTCAATCTAACAACACCATAACCGAATATGTTTGGTGCCGGGATGTGAGCCTTGTGAGGCTACAGGATCTACAAGATCTAATCACCAAAGGGTCTGGATTATCGATGAACGTAAGTAACTTTCCTTATTATACTTATGTTCTTTTTTAGCTCGAAAATTGTCAACTTAATGTCACTATTTTGAATGGACAATTAATGGATGCCTTGCTAGATGTGTCTGGGCAAAGGCAGGAGAGGGGATGCTACGTGCGAAAGATTATCACAATTCCAAGCTTCCCCTCTGAAGTCATGTTGTCCAAAAGACTTGGATCCAAAGGACACAGTGATTGCCGAACCACTGATAGCTTTGGACCATTGGACACTGCTAACTATGGATGGGAGGATGCAAAAAATAACCCAATTAAACAGCCTTCCGTAAATAGATGGAGACCGCCAAAAAGCAGTGGGTGTCCAAGAAGAAGCAGCGGAAACAACGACAGAATTCTGGAGATCCACCTTCAAAATTCACTAGGACCTGACTATCAAAAGTGAAACATGTCAACAACAAGTTCTAGGTAGCAATGACTGTGCGGTGTGTCATACACTGGATCAAATGCCTGATGTTGGGCATACATCCCACTGCGGAGATGGAGCGTAAATATTTACACTCGGTCAGGGGTGAAATGACAATGTATTTGGTCACGGACTTCATATTAAAAGGCCACCCACTGTAACATACATATTGTAACCTTTCAACTAACATATTGTAAACTTTCAACTAACATACTGTAAACTTTTGTACTATTCAATTATCATTGAGTCGTTGAAATTTTTACATTTAGGTTCGTCTTGTATATTATCATACTGATATATTGTCCTAGTTGTCCGGTGAGGGACAAACTTGTCCCGCGAGGGATAGACGTGTATTTGCGGAGCAGCTAAGAAGAGGATGTGTGTCCCGCAAAGAACAGACGTGTCCTATGAGGGACAAACGTGTCCCTTGTCGGACAGATGTTTGTCCTTGGCAGGACAAATGTGTATTTGTTGAGGGTGGAGGTATATTAGTTGTGGGACATATGTGTGTTTCGCGAGTGACTACAGAGGGCTGAGAAGAAGACTTTGCGTTGAGAGGAATGTCATGGTCGTTGTAACTCATAAGAAATAATGTTAAAAACTCATCATATGCGGTTGACTGAAAACATTTCGGTCCCCCAAATTGTGCTTCATGGACGACTGAACATATATTGGTACATTGATATCACTAACTAGAATCACTAGTTTGGACAACCAAAATGCATTCAGACAAATCTGACGTGGATGTCCTTTTTTAGCACGTTATGTATTTTAATAATGAAACATATGTAACACTCTGAATATTATGTTAACTGCCGATGTGAGATGCCTTTTTTGTAAGAAATTATGGCAAGGTTGTACTTTAAAGGACACACTCGATTTTTAAAGGACAAACTTGGGGTTTAAAGGACACATTTGATCTTTAAAGGACTCACATGTATTGTAAAGGACATAAGTTGCCTTGTTAGGACAAACTTATTTTAGAAGGACACATTCTATTTTAAAAGACAGGGGTGTCCCTTTAAATTAGGGGCTTGTTATTTGACGATACTTTTTGTGTTTTAAAGGACAAATTCGTTAGTTAAAAGGCCAACGTTTGTAAATCGTTTTTACTTTTAAGTTTTCACCGTTAGTAATTTTCATTTGCGTGCCAAGAATTTTCGCCCAACCTGGAAGTTGGAATCGTCCAAGTTGTGACTCCCAATTTTCTATTTTGCCCCGAGCATCCCCGACCTACCACGACCATCCCTGATCACGCACACCAACCCAATCTCTCCCGAGCAGGTCATCTTACCCTAAACCGTCAATCCATACCCTCTGACTTGTCCCGACCAAGTAAATGACTTCCAACAAGCAGGCCAACCAACCAAAGGTAAACAGTAAGAAATGTCGACGATCTCATGCCTACGGAGCTACTCTTATGTTTGAAATTCAGAAAAAATTCAGTAACAAGGTCCATTGCCCGTGGAGTTTGATTCTTAGTTGGAGCCACCAGAGAAGAAAGATTATTGGATAAGTTATATGGGTACTCTGGCAAGAAGCAAAGTGTGTCTTTGTATTGCCAAGTAGTCCATGGTGGATATCATTGAAAGAATTTTTGGAAAAATGCAATGGTAAGTTCATTATTATCCAGATTTTCTTTTATTTTTTATAGGATTTTATCTAATAAATACTACTTTTCTTTATTTTGTGTTGCTGGAAAAATTCATTTTCTAATCAACTAAAGAGTTGAAAAGGAATTCGATTTCGTTTGTGGGTACTCTATGGAAGGATTTCAAAATAAAGTTGACGTCCAATTTCATTTTTGGCAAGTATAAAGATTGAAGTCCTTGGAAAATTTACAATTTTATTACTCATACGAAATGGGCTGAATTCAAAAGCTCAAGGCTAACTACAGAATTTTTGGTAAAATATACATTCATACTTCCTTCATGCATTGAAATGTTAAATATGATAACTAATCTCTTTTTTGGGCTACAAGCGTTCAACCAAGAATGACAATTCAAGAACAAGTTTCAACACAGATTGTCGCAGGGGGGATACCGTACATTGGAGAAGACAATGATGGCAGCAAATATTGCCAAGAAAAGGCAGGAAGTTTTAGAGGCTGGTTTAAGCAAAGAGCAAGCCAGTAATTTGGCTCCTCCTTCTCCCCCAACTAGGCAAGATATGGAAGAGAGAGTGTGTTACTCCGGACGGGAGTTACATTAACTCTAAGTAGGCAGAGGTTGCAACGAAGATTGTAGGTGGTTACATTTAATTCTTGTGTTTTGTACACTACCTAATTAATTAATAAAATAGAGTTTAACATTAGGCAATGATATAGTTTCTAACGTTCCTGTGTTTCATAATAGCATGATCTTACACTGCAAACTTTCCAAGGTGTATTTGTTTCATAGGGCAGAAAAGATATTTTAACTGTAGCCCCAGGCAAAGATGAGCATGTTGGAGAAGTACGTGGTGTCAGTAATCTAATAGGACTACGACAATACTTTTGGTGATCCTACTCGAACCGTTGTAGGAAAGGAATTCATGCGGATTGCGAAGAAAAGATTCATATACTGCATGAACAAATGGTATAGTACTTAATAAATTATGTGCATTACCCAAAATGACCACACCTATTCTGACACCATGAAGTACTACAGGAAGTGTGAATCCTGAAGATGAACGCCCAATTCCAATTCATGAGGAAACAAAAGTAGAAATAATAAAAAAGGTAATGTTATTACCTTTGAATTTTATAACTCCCTACTTGTAGATATATTGCTCATGTTATTTTGTTATAATAATATTTCTTTGCGTTTCAGAACCAAAATAGTATTTCATCATCAAAAGCATCTTCTCCTCGGGAAGCGTGACGAAAGTCATTTGCCTTCGAATTGAAAATGTTGTACATTCTTGTAAAGGATAAATCTATAGTTTCTACAATAAAAGGTGTTATGCAGAAAGAAATGGTAGGCGAAACAACCAAGGGCGGCAAAGAAGATCTGGTATATGTCTGCATAAGGGATGTCCCGCAGTTTCTGAAATGTAAACATTATGTATGACAATCATTTAGGTTCACTTGAAGTCATGTTTGTCTTTTTCATAACTGTTAAATATTAATGGTGTTAGTTTTTTTTATATTAAGAATCTGTATCAAATGCCGCATAGAAAAAGGTATGGTTGTGTCTCTCCCACTCTATTGATCAAACGACGATCTTCAAGTAAGGACAACAGATCTACAACGTTTGCGGAGGTGTTGCAAGCATCAAAGAAGGCTGCCTATTTTCTAGTACCTTATTTGAAGAAGAAGAAGCTCATTATATTTTATAATACCTTCAATTTCATTATATCTCATTTGGGAATCATGAAGAAGATTAGCATTGATCTAATTGATGAAGTAATTTAACATGAGTGGTTTTCAGTGGACATTGGATGTTAGCTATGGTAGAACCGTTTACGTGGACAACCTACTAGTTTGAATGGCATAGAAGAATCCCAGGGAAGGTTTAGTGAAAATTATTCAAACGTAGGTTATTTAGAATAATGTAATTCATATTCTAAGTTAATTTGTTGTTATTGAATGTTTGAATCCATTTTCGAACCTTTACATATCTCGTCGGGTGGTCGAAGGTCTGCAAGAAAAAAGAAAGTAAATTGGCTTGTCATGGACGTCAGATGATTCAGTAATGTTTGTTTTGATATATGCATTATACTTTGCATTAATTTTGTTGTTTTCCTAATATACGTCTCATTTTAATTGCAAAACTGTAAACAAGTTTGAATTACTGAATGTGATTACTACAAATGAGGTATATTGACGAACTTGTTGTGATGAGAGTGACAGCGAGAGATTTAAGATTGGTTAATTTTGATATTGATCTTATATTGCATTATATATGTTTAGTGGCACAAGTTATATGTTAATAAATGGGTTTGTTTACTTTGTAGTTGTTTAAAGAATCTGTTGAACCATTTTCTCAGGATTATATTGACAGACATTACACGAGAAAAGTGGTCCACTTTTCTCATCAGTCATATGATGTTAGTGTTGGCTTTTTGGCCTTAATCCTTGTTTTGATGATTTAATCAACCTAATCTTAATCATAAGTAATGTAGAGTAGCACACATATTGCATTGCATATATATTGCATGTCCTAACCTCTACAGGTGATCAAGACTCATGGAAGGAAGGAAATCAAGTCAAGATTTGTAATAAAGCTATATGAAGACTTGTAATCTTAATTTTATTTTGATTCTTAGGAACATGTGTAAATTGAGCATACAAGAGCTAAAAACATATCACATACACACTAGGTTCCTTAGAGAAGTCTCACACAAAATTTCACCTTATTTGGACTTCATTAGATCACCCAAACCTTAGTCGGAAATCACTTAAACCTAAACCCAGAATTCCTGTGTGAAACGGTCGACCGAACTAGTTCTCAGTTCGACCGGTTTATAACAGACTCTCCACAGTGATTTTACCGAACTCTACCGGTCGACCGATTCTACCTTTTCGGTCGACCGATCCCGGATTTTTTATGGCCGTAACCTTTGTCGTACTCCTATAACGGTCGTATTCGTATAAAACAAACTTAACCCCAAAATACATTCGGTAACCGGTCGAACGACGACCTTGTTTTGGTCGACCGGTTGAACACTTATTATATCCCTGCTATCGGTCGACACACGCTTCGTTCGACTGATCCAACTTTGTCTCAACTGAATCCCCTTAACGGTTGACCGCCCCATACTTTGGTTCAACTGATTCACTTAAGTAGAGTTAAGTTCTAGCTCGTTTGTCCGACCAAATATTCATTTGTTCGACCGTTCTCCTTGAAATCAAGTGAACGGTTGACCGGTTTATTAGTTTCGGTCGACCGGTTCTGGATAGATTTGCAGCCCGATTTTCTGCTTTGTGTATCTTACACAAAACCCAACCAAATCTATCCCCAACGGCTAGAATACCTTAGGAGCTTATAAATAGAGGGTCAAGACCTGTTGTTAACACACCTCTCCAACTTCAAATTGTCCAATTCATTAGAGAGAAGCTCTCGATCCTCAAAGCTCCCAATCTCACTCCATAAGCATAAATCCACACTTAGTGATCATATCCTCATCCAACTCAAGTGTGCTCAATTAGAGAGTGAGTTCCACTCAAGTTACATTTGTTGTCAAAAGAGTATAGACTTCGGTGAGAGCCCGAAGTGATCCTTCTCGGATTGTGAGAAGAGGATTCCAAGCTCGGCGAGGGTTGTTCGCGAGTTTGACGGTTGTAAGGCATTGTCTCCCGGCCCGGAATGGGGAGTGGATAGTGAATTCGTAGGCGGAGCTCGCAGAGTCGAACGGAGCTTGCAAGAGAGGACTAGGACCCGGGTGGGGTGCCGAACCTCTATAAAAACGCCGAGGAGATTTGTGGTTTGCTTGTTCCTTTTCCCTACTAGTCTTTAAATTGTTTCCACTGCGTTTATTGTTTGATTAGTTAGGGATTAGCGTAAAAGTGATTAGATTAACCCGACCCACACGATCCTACAGTTAGAAACTTAATTGATGAATGTAAGTTTATCGCGTCATACTGTCATCTTTATGTTTTTATTATAATAGATGTATATATACATGATATCATTGGTACTAATGTGTAGGATTTTCAACCTAACATTATGACCAAATGAAATTGTAAAACAGAACCAGAGACATTGCAACAATATTCAGCCTACTAACTGAGAATTCTAGTATGACATGCATAGTGTACGTACAACAACAACATAGTTTCAAGACAATTCATATTCAAAGGCAACTGAATTGAAAGAACATAGTTTCAACACAAACATAGTCTATAACACCAAAATCGTTTACAACACTACCTTCACCTGAACAGTCTTACAACTTTTATTTTTTTGCAAGTGTATGTCTATTTCTGTTGGATGTACATATTAGAACTTTTGAGATTATGTGTAATAGGTTAATTGATATATATATGTGTGTGTGTGTGTGTGTGATATTTTTGGTATATACATTTCAAGGATCCTAGTATAAACTGAGATATATATGATATTTTCGTAATATTCATTGGCAGAACACAATCAGATTTATATACGATGATCAGAATGTCGAGGTGTATGCTTGTTTCAATTGCAGGGAATTTAATGTGGTGCATTTTTGTTTCAATTGCAAGGATTTTTATGTCAAATTAAAAATAAAATCAGAATTAAACAAAAATTCCAATTAAGGATATAACACGTCGGTTATTTCATCGAAACTGATGTGGAATTTTACCCAAAAAAACTTCAATAAAGGACATAACACGTCGGTTCTTTCATTACAACTGATATGGAATTGTATTTGAAAGGACATAACACATCAGTTATTTCGTTGGAACTAACATGGAATTTCACAAAAAAATAAAAAAAGGACATACCACATCGGTGTTCTTTGCCAACTAACCGACGTGGTATATTCTACTATTATTTGATTTTTTTCAAAATTTAATTTTTAATAATAGGACATACCACATCGGCTTTCTATTTCAACTGACATGATGTGTCTACAAACCATGTCGGCCTTCTATGTCAACCGACGTGGTGTGTCTACAGACCACGTCGGTTGATCATTTGCCAACAAACGGACGTGGTATGGCCTATTATTGGATTTTTCCCCTAAATTTCTGGTTTTAATAATAGAACATACCACGTCGGTCGTCTGGGTGCGGTAGACGAAGTATTTTGTAAATGTCATGTTGGTGTTATTGCTAAATACGGACGTGGTAGACCTACATATTGTTGGCTTTTTGGCCTTAATTTATGTTTTGATGATTTAGTCAACCTAATCTTAATTATATTCAATGTAGAGCAGCACACATTATGCATGACATATATATTGTATTGTGCTAACTTCTATAGGTGATCAAGACTCAAGGAAGAAAGGAATTCAAGTCAAAACTATAATCAAGTTATTGAAGACATGTAATTTTGTATTTCTTTTGAGTCGTAGGAATCTAATCTTGAGCATATAAGAGTAAATAACCATTCACATAGACACTAGGTTCCTAAGAGAAGTCACACACAAAGCTCTAATACCAAATGTAGGATCGTGTATCACTTTTAAGTTAATTTCCTACTTGCTTATTATAAGATGCAGCGGAATAAACAAACAAAAGAAATCAAAGAAAACATTGCAAACCACAATGGAAAACGGCATTTTTATAGAGGTTTGACACCCACACCCGGGTCCTACTCCTCTCTTGTAAGCTCCGCTCACGACATCACTATCCACTACCCGTTCCAGACCGGGAGAAAATGCCTTTACAATCTTCAAGCTCGCAAACAATCCTCACCGAGCTTGGCTCCTCCTCTCACAATCCGAGAGGCACACTTCTGACTTTCATCGAAACCTTTATAACTTCTTGATGGCAACAAGTAACCAAGAGTATGACACTCTAACTTTGAGCATACTTGAGTAAGATAAAAATTGATCTTAAGTGTGGAAAGTAAGTGGTGTGTTCATTTTAAATACCGCAAGTGCATAGCGTCGGTGAAGACGTGGCAAATATCGGTCGATCCACAGGGAGGCGTGTCGACTCTGGTTCGTTCAAAGGCAAGTGAGAAAAGAGGGGACAAGAAATTTATTACACTAAACTAAACTACGCTAAACTAGCAAGAAACAAACAAAGAAGATGAAAGCACGAGACGAAATAAAACTAAACTAAGTGACTAATAAAAGGAAGATAGAAATCAGGAATGGAAACCCCTAAGGGGTGGAGTGTGTGTACACATGAAATAAGTATGATGAATGCCTTCAATAGAGCACAAGTGTAGGTAGTGTTGCTATGCATAAGAAGTACCTTATGGAAAGACCTATCATCCAAATCACTAACCTAAGTGATTAATATGAGCATGAATAAGTTTGTTATCAATAACTTAAACAAGCATGGAATGTACCTAAACATTATGGCAAAAAGCATCAAGTTAAGTATTCTCTTTAATTCAAACAAGCATACTCACATTCTCACATAAAACAATATATAGCATTCAATCTATTCTATATGACATGTATAAACATCAACTCCACACCCAAAGGGGGATGGAACTACTCACTACTCATCAAAATAAGACAAAATAAAATTAAGATAATTAAGATAGGAAAAGGAGACATGCTAATTAATTCTACGAAGAAGACAAACGAAATAAACTAAGCATGCAAGAATTAAAAGAAGAGACAACATTAAAACAAACTAAAAAATTATTTTATTTACATGACTCACATTACAAGTAGCATTCTTCTCCATTTGAGTTTTTCTCCAATGATTACTCTAAGTAGAGAGATTGCCACCAAAGGGTAGATTACAAGGGAAGAGGAAGAGTTCTATTTATAGGCATGAAAAAAGGAAATTAGGGACAATGCCCCGATGTGGAACTAATGAAACATTCCTAGAATAGACATAAACACATAACCCATATCCGAGAGAAACCGGGTCGGAATCTGAGAAAAATAGACTGCTAATTGGTAGTCACTTTTTCCCGGATCTGACCTAGTTTCGAATATCTTCTTCAGTTCTTCAATTCTTCAAATGGGGTGCACTTGGATCGGTTATTGTAGTTTAGGCCCGGATCTAATTGTCAAAATACTCCTCATGATGGTGTGGAATTTCTTGATTTGCTTATTGCTCGTTTTGGTTTACTTCCAGTCCTTCCATCTTGCATATCAGTCCATAAGTCTCACTATTCAGTCTTTTTTCTTGCTTTCATGTCTTTTTTGAATCTATTCTCACTTGTTTTATTCTTGAAACTTAAACATAAATCTCGTTACATAGCATTGCTTAGGTTAAAAAGAGAGGATATAAGACACAAATACATGCATGATATTATGTCAATCAGGAAGGTTTGGAGTGTTTGGATTGATCTCTCTAATGTGGGAGGGAAATACGAGTAGGAGAGTTGTCTAAATAAGGTTGCGGAACCTCTATTTATAAGCTCTAAGGGAGTTATAGCCGTTAGGATATAAGTGGTAAAAGATTGTGTAAAAAACACAAAACAGAGAGGCCCAGGGCATTGCTCGGGTTAAGTTCGTTCGATCGAAACGGGTCTAACGGTCGACCGGAGGCTGTCTGAAAATGCAGTCCAACAAGGTCCATAAAAGTCCAGGAATGAAACAGTCGTCGGAGTAAGAGACGGTTGAATGAAACTGGCTATAACTTAAGTTCTCTTAAGCTAACGGTCAAACTAAATGGTTGGTTCGGTCGACCAAAAACTAACAAGCTTTATGGGGTTGTCAAAAAGTTTAGGTTCGGTCGACCGAAATGGTTGGGTTGGTTGACCGTAAAATAACATGCACTTAGGGATTGTCAAAGCATTTATGTTCGGTCAACCATGGACCTTGTTTCGGTGGATCGAACATAAACATTTTGACAATCCCCAAGTGATTAGAATTAGGGTCATACACGATCCTGCAATTGGTATCAGAGCGTAGGTGCTAAATTTCATATACTTAACCGTATTTTAGCATGACCAGCACATCTAACCATGTAGAGGGTTTGTGTACTACTAGACCTCCTTTGCTTAATGGGTCTAATTATGATTATTGGAAGAATATGATGAAAATATTCTTGATTTCTAATGATCTTAAGTATTGGATTTTCCTTCAAAATCCTTACACACCCCCAAATGAACAAGAATTAGCCTCATTAACTAGAGCCAAAATGAAAGAATATGAAATGAACTCTACTATAATGAACATCCTATTTTGTGGATTAAATGAGGGTGAATACAATAGGATTAGAGGGTGTGAAAGTGCACATGAGATTTAGCATAGACTACAAATGCATCATGAGGGTGATAGCAAAACAAAAGAAACTAGGATTAGTCTCCTCATGCATAAGTATTTAATTTTTTCTATGCAAATCGGTGAGAACATAAGTGAAATGAACACCCAGTTCACCGATATCACTAATTCTCTTTTGGTTCTTGGAAGAAAAATTAGTGAAAGAGAAATGACAAAAAAGTTACTCCGGTCGCTAAGCAATCATTGGGAAGACAAGGTGGTTGCAATTAAAGAAGCACATGACATTTCCAAACTAAAGATGGAGGAACTCGTTGGAAAACTCATGGCCATTGAACTCCAATTGAGTCATAAAAAGGAGAAGGAAGCTTTCATGAAGAATCCAACCTTGGTATTACATGCAAAATCTGCTGAACCAATGAGAAGAGAGGAGAATAAGGACATTGAGGTCCTTGCACAAGACTTCTTCAAATTCCTCAAGAATGATAAGGGAGAAACAAGAGAAAGAAGATAAAGAAAAATTGAGAAGAGAGAAGAGAGAAAAAGAATAGAAGAATGAGGAGAGTGAAAATGAGAGAAGAGAAAGGGAGAAGAAAAATGAGAGAAGGGAGAGAATAAGAAAAAAGGAGAAGAGCAAGAGAAAAGAAAGGAAGGAGGAAACTTACAAAGCTATTTGGGATGACTCTTCATCACCATCATCATCATCCTCCTCCTTCCAAAGTAGAAGAGAAGTTGCTCACTCATGCTTCAGGGCTATTGAGGATGAACAAAGTGAGGTAGATTTTAACTCTTACTCTACTAGATAAATTTCTTGTTCTACTAAATCATACTCTAGTGATAGCTCAAAATCTAATGCTAAGGATGATTCATATACACATGATGAGCTTCAAAATGCATTTCATGATTTAGTTCAACAATATGAGATCATTTGTGAGAAGAACAAAAGTGCTAGAAAAACTATCAATGATCTCTAAAGTTAAATTTCAATAATGCATGAAAAGAATGATGTGCTTGCTAGACTTGAAACTAATGCATTAGAACTTGGTAGTCTAAATGCAACACCCATTTTTATTGAACAAATAGATCTTAAGGCATCAAATGCTCAACTTAGAAAAGATCTAGAAAAGTTCGCAAAAGGAACTAAAATGCTTGACATGCTATTAGGTAGCCAAAGAGAATCTTTGAATAAACATGGTTTAGGATATAATGATAATTTAAAAGCCATGTATCTCATACTACTTTAAATGGCAAGCATTTGTTTGTTAATCATAGCTCTTCAAGTGTGTGGGCTCCTAAAACCAAAATGGTTTGGGTTCCGAAATCTAATGTTCTAGGACCCAAAGTTTTTTGGGTACCTAAATCTATACTTGTAGGTGCTTGAAGATAGGAGTTCGGTAGTGACCGAACAAACATGGAGAGTCGAATATTAAGCCGGTTGCACTATCAATAGAATGATGGAACCAACAATTGAGGAATAACGATTGGTAAAAAATTTATAATCCTCTTAAGCTTAAAAAATTGGTTCCAATAGGATTTTTGTATGCTTAATTGTCTTTTTTCATATTCATTGATCAATTAGGATATGCTTATTGTACCTCATTAAGGGGGGGGGGAATGAATCTTAATGCCTAATTGATATCATTCCTTGCATATCTTAAAATTTTGGGAGAAAAACACATCCTATGCCTAAGTGTTGTTTATTCTAATGGATGTCAAAAATGGGAGTAATACATCACATGCTTACATGTTCATAATTGTTTAATGTTAAAAGCGGAGAAGAAATTTGAATTTAATTGAAATATCATATTCATATTGATGTCGGAGCATAATGAATATCTTTTAAAAAGGGTAATGAAGTACAAAATTAAGGGGTAGCAACTTCATTACAACACGTTTGGGGGACAAAATATATTCAATGAAAAAAAACTTATTTTTGATGGATGTCAAAGGGGGAGAGAATATTAGGGGTAACTTGAAATTTGCTTAAAAATTGAACAAAAACTATACACACTCATAGGGGGAGCATTTATATGCTTAGTTTACATCAAGAAATTTCAACTATTAAGATATAGGTTGTTATCATAAAAATGGGGAGATTGTTGGATTTTTGGCCTTAATATATGTTTTGATGATTTATTCAAAAATAATCACTTGATTCCTTAAAACAAACTCTCCAAACGTTCATGGAAACCACTCAAAATTTATTGAAGTCCAACTTGAATTCCTAGCAAACCATGGAAATGCAAGTGGGTCAAATGACACAACAATTAAGTGAACAAGAGGAGGGTGACCTTTCTTGTCAACATGAGGAATTATCTTTTGATATCGAACCACCACCACCACATCCACAAATTCAAAGCACAATCTTCCACAGTCAAACTCCTAGTCAGTCTGAGGGACTTGGACTTTTAATGCATGATCACTTGGTGGGGGATTCGATTCAAATTGAGAATAACATGGACCTGCTTCATTATGAGTCGGTACAAGATTGTGCCTTATCTTTTTATCCCATGACCCTTGAGCCACGTGATCTTACATGTAGTGGAGCCAAAGATCTCTAGTACCCTTAATTTTATACGACTTGATGAGAGTTTGTCTCTCACTATTGTTCCTAATCATCTTGAAAATGTTGGGACATCAAACAACTACATTACCAATGAGGGCATTGAGAGTTCCTTAGAGGATATCTTGGGTAAGAGACCCACTTTCTGTTTGCCTGGTGCGTTGGGCAAGGATAATGAGGTTGTTGGCCTCGTTCCGACCCACCAGCCTGTTGGTTGGAGAGTTTAGATTGACGATCATAACTTCAGTACCGCAATGGGAGAAACTCTTCTTCAGTTGCACAATATTTACCAAACTCTTGAGAGGTTTGAGCTCTTTCAGTTCAATCTTTTCAATGAGACACCTTTGCGTCTAATTCATGAACCTCTCCTTGCATTTTGTGCACCTTGTGAGGGGGGCCCATGCCTGAGTATTTTGATCCCGTGTGGTGTCATGTTTCCATTCCAAGTGCATTGACCCACTTTTGAGGTTCTCATTTGATTTCCTTTGACAAATGTAGATGAGAACTTATTTTTGTACATAGTTATATTTCAAAAAAAAGACTCCAAGAGTGGGTACAGCTTGTTGTGGACTCCAACCGTTGTGTATTTGGACCCCATTTGTTTCACGTATTTGTCTCCCTTCTTTAGTATTTCACAGGTTTTGAGAAGAATTTGGGTTTGTGTCCATCAGCATAACCATGAACTTCCATTTGTGTTTCACGTTGAAGAGATCTTTTCTTTTCATGCATAAATCCATGTAGTATCATGCTCACATTCATTGAGAACAATGAATGAAGTACATATGAGGGGGTGTTTTACGTGTGTAGATAGTCGAGTCTTTCTCCTTTTGTTTCATTTTCTTTTGTTTGTATTGTTAGGGTCATGTTAGTTTGCTACATTTAATATCGATATATCTGTTTGCCATGATCCTTGGGTGACTTGCCTTCTTTTGCTTACCTATTGCTTTAATTTTCACATTTCTTTCAAAATCTTCATGTGTTTGCAGAAAAAAAATGTTTTATGGGTATGCATGTGTTTAGCATTTGCAAAACCACTGAGAGGCAAACTAAAAAGAAAGCTCCCAAGATTGACTTGAATATGATGCATTAGGATATATAGTACACTGAGTTTAGGTCTTATCTAGTCGTAAGGCTGCACCCCGGTTTTCCCTCGGGGGGAGAGTAATCATAGGGTTTCAATACTCAAATAAATAAAGAAGTCCACCTTGAATCTAGTGAGTCGGATAATTCATGTCTGTTAGCATAAGGAAGTTTGTCGTAGTCAGGAACGCTTAAACTCCTGTTGTGAAACCTTAAATGTAGGGATTTTGGTTCATGTGTAGATATGAAATAAGTGAGTAGGTGTTCTCTCCTCTCACGACTCCTTGTTGGCTTTTTGGCTTTAATATATGTTTTGATGATTTATTCAACCAGATCTTATTATAATCAATGTAGAGTAGCACACATTATGCAGGACATATATATTGTATTGTGCTAACTTCTACAGGTGATCAAGACTCAAGGAAGAAAGGAATTCAAGTCAAGACATATAATCAAGCTATTGAAGACATGTATTTTGTATTTCTTTTGAGTCTTAGGAACTTTGTATCTTGAGTATACAAGAGTAAATAACCATTCACACACACAATAGGTTCCTTTGAGAAGTCACACACAAAATCTCAGAACATTTGGACTTTAATAGGTCACCCAAACATGGACTGGAAAACACTTAAAACCAAAACTGATCTATCTGAGCTAAATCGGTTAACCGAACTAGTTCTCAATTCGACCGATTGGATTAGTTAATCTGTTATCCAATAGTGTTGCACCGGTCGACCATCTTGTGCCTTTTGTTCGACCGTCTACACTTGTCAAATGATCGTTACACGTGTCTTATTCTACAACGATCGGTTTTCCAAAAACCCCAAAATACAAGTGATCACCGGTCGACCGTGGGCCTTGTTTCGGTCGACTGAACATAAACATTTTGACAATCCCCAAGTGCATGTTATTCTGCTGTCGACCAACCCAACCAATTTGGTCGACCGAACCTAAATTTTTTGACAACCTCATAGAGCTTGTTAATGTTCGGTCGACCAAACCAACCATTTAGTTCGATCGTTAACTTAAGAGAACTTAAGTTATAGCCAGTTTCGTTCAACCGTCTCATTCATGGACCTTGCTGGACTGCACCTCCGGACAGCCTCCGGTCGACCGTTAGACCTGTTTCGGTCGACCGAACTTAACCCGAACAGTGCCCTAAGCCTTTCTGTTTTGTGTTTCTTACACAATCTTTTACCACTTATATTCCAAGGGCTATAACTCCCTTAGAGATTATAAATAGAGGTTCGCCAACCTTATTTACACAACTCTCCTACTCCTATTTGTCTCCCACATTAGAGAGAACAATCCAAACACTGCAAGCCTTACTTTACACACTTTAAATCAATTCTTATATTACTCATGTGTGCTCAAAGTTAGAGTGTCGTACTCTTGGTTACTTGTTGCCACCAAGAAGTTGTAAAGGTTTCGATGAAAACCCAAAGTGTCCCCCTCGGATTGTGAGAGGAGGAGCCAAGTTCGGCGAGGGTTGTTCGCGAGCTTGAATATTGTAAACGCGTTCTCTCCCGGTCTGGAACGGGGAGTGAATAGTGAAGTCATGAGCAGAGCTCGGTGATTTGAGCGGAGCCTGCAAGAGAGGACCAGGACCCGGGTGTGGGTGCCGAACCTCTATAAAAATGTCGTCTTCCATTGTAGTTTGCAATATTTTCTTTGCTTGCTTTTATTTGTTTATTCCGCTGAATCTTTGATTAAGAAAGTATGAAATTAACTTAAAAATGATTAGAATTAGGGTCATACATGATCCTACACATATCACGTCGGCATATTGGTAAATGTGATATCCCCTCCCTTACGACATCCCCCCGGACATACGTCGGTCATCTAGGGTCAGTCAACCCGGGATGATATGTCGAAAAATCCGACGTAATAACCCCATTATGCAGCAGTGTTAGCTCATAACTAATGTTTACATAACTAACATAAGTTACCTCAAGCTAGCACAACAGAACTTGTTAAAATACACAACACACCACAAAGATACACAAACAAAACTTAGTTCAAATTAGGTTTACCAAACAAAACATGCACATAAGACAACATAACACACACCTAACACAAACATATATAACACACACATAATATGACTACAAGGATCTGATTGCAGGTAATGCATATTTAGTTGTGTATCCAACTGCAATTATCCTTTGTGCTTCCAAATCTCTGTAGTAAGAACTAGTCGAAGTTGCTGATGGGGTGGTAGTTCGTGGCCTTAATGGTTCTGCCTTAATAGTTGGTGCTTTACCCTTCTCTTTTTTCTTCTTAGGTCGAGCCTTAGATTTTGCTTGTGCTTTGGCATTCACTGATACGTGGTGGTGGTTTAGCCTTTGTTGCTACAATTGGTCTTGGCTTTGGTGTTGCCTTTGCCTTCGGCTATGGTGGTAGTTGCTAGGATGGTAATTACCATTTCTTCTCAACCACTAGCCTATGGAAAGTACATAGGGTGTAGTGCTTCGGAGGGCCGCTACATCAACAAGAAACACAAATCAAACATGCGCACAATGAACTGAAACCCCATATCGCCTCAAATTTCATTGTAAGCAAGGATTTCAAAGTTACCTCGGTCATTTCAATGCACACAACTGACGAGGCCCCATGTCGTGTAGTGAGAGTCGGAGTACATCGGTGCACGACGGAGGAGTCACGCTCACAAACCCTAATGGGGGGGTCAGTTAAAATCTAAAACCCTAATCGAAAGGGACAGTCGCAAACCCTAACATATGGGGGTTATTAGGAAGGAGTGTAAAAATTTGGACGTTAACTCGTTAGTAGAGGATAAACTAATCTCGTGTTTAATTACTATTTAACTAATGCTTAACTACTTGCTAAAACTCAAAAAAACGGAGAGATGAAACATCTAATATTAGTCTGCCATGTGTGGATGGAAAACACAACTAACCTAATGGAGTGACATCTTTTTTGAGAAAATGGCACGCAAGCAATCACTAGTTTCTACTACTAGCACTACGGGTGTAAACGGGGCGGGTACGGTCATACTCGTATCCATACTCGCCTAACTAAATGGGTACAAGTATATACCCGTTTACATATTATTGTACCTGTACCCGCCCCATACTCGTTTAATAAACGGGTACAGGGCGGGTATAACGGATATTACGGGTGGGGGTATTATTACATTGTGCTGATTGAGACATTATCTAATTCCAAATTACAAAAGGTTAACAAAAAACAAAAGACATGTGTTGTAGTTCTTCATTATTTGGTGCTACTAAATAAACAAAACAAATTGAAGTTTAATTATATATTATTAATCATAGTTCTTCGTTGTTTGGTGCTACTAACTATGTATTATATATTAATATATACTAATTAAATAAACGGTTAAATAGGTAATCGTCCCATTTATTAAACGGGTAAAGCAGATATGGGTAAATGAGTATAATTTTTTAAATTGGTACAAAAATTGTACCCGTACCCACTTATTAAATGGGGCGGGTAAATTAGATTCCCTCTTTTCACGTGAGATTTCCTCTTTGTTCGAAAATCTACTTCAAAACACCCGGAACACTTATAATTAACAAGTAGCTCCGAATCACAAGTTGAAGTTCAGTTTCTTATTAAACTAGGCCATCCAGTCACACCATAAAACATACATTTCTTGGTTATCCTTTTAAATTAATTTGTGCACTTCAAACCCTCGATTGCCCCTATTGCCTCATCAACAAAAGTATTATTCTCTAAAGGTGTCTTAGATAAAATTACGTTGGAGTACTTGCTTTCAATCTTCTAACTACATGCACTATATTTTTCGACATAACATCAATCCCTTATTAATCAGTAAAAAGAATTTTCAGTGGGATAATTCCAAGTCACAATTACCACAGTGATTACAAGATGAGAAAGACGAACATACAAATGAGATCTCAGATTCCACTAATGGTTCTATAAATACAAAGGACATAGACAGGAGGATTTCAACATTGGGTAAACAATCACCACTTCCAGAAAACGTTGGATCCACACTTGTACTTGTCTTTGCCTTCACACTCTACCTCCAAATCCTCACTGATGAATGGCACTTTCTGAATTATTTTACAAAATAATTAGATATTACAATCATAATAGTATCCCATAAATGTTGTAGTTGACCACAAGAGAATTAAGTTGGAATAAGTAATATGTCAAACCTTTTGTTTTGCAAGATCTTGGCAACCAGTGAAGTTCTCTGGGAACTTGCATGAGCCGAACTCAACAGTGTATGCACGAGCAAAGTTTGCTCCACTTGTGGCCAACCTCTTCTTGTCGTTCAATTCCTATATCATTCACATCATGCTATATAGTCAGGTCAAAAAATTGGAGGTAATTTGGGAAATGATCGAAAACGTAAAGCACAATCATGCTTAGTAGGTTTCGCAAAGTCAACACGGGTCACACTTAAGACACAAGAACCAAGGACTCATTTTTCCAATCCTCTATGAAATATTTAAAATTTGAAAAAAAGAGGGAAAACTTGGTCAATATACTCTATATAAGTCTTTCACAAATAGTCTGTAATGTTTACAACATCTCAGTTATCTTCAAGTTCGGCCACAATTTTCAATTCCGTACGCCAAAAAATTATTGATAATTTCAATTGTACTTAGGCTCTATTTCTTTGGAATCGGTGATTTACTATTTCAACCTCTCAGTACAAGGCAATTGGGTCTATGAAATTAGAAGTTAGTGATAACATTTTCAGTTATTTTTAGAATACTTTTGAACACGAAACATGAATACAGTAATCGAGTTTTGTTATAACAAGTCAAACTACAACATAAAAATCAAAACACTCAACAAAAACAAAATTAACCAACCTTGATGGCTTTGCTCTTCTCCAAGTAGTCATCAATAACTCCGGCCTTCGCCTGCGAAGCAGACCCAAACAACACAGCCCCAAGGCAGATAAGCGCAGCCCTCCTCCCATCCCTCGCACCTCCATCTTTCTCTCCCACATTCCTCACCTGCTGAGCCCGGATCACAGGAAGCTTCGGTGAACCGACCGCCACAGGAGTAACCGATGGCGACCCCACGAGCTTCCAGTTGGCATCGGCCGCGCTAGAGACGGCATAGCTGCAAGCCAGCACGCTGGAGTTCATGGCTGCCATAGGTGCTGAGATTGAGATTGGTTGTGAGTTGGACAAGGAATGTGGTGGGCTTTTGAGAGGGGATGCGGTGATGAAGGTAATTGGAGAGTGTGGTGGGAATGTGGATAAGGCGGGATTGCTTTGAATCCTATTGGCAGTTGTTGTTTGGTGGGTCCTTGTTATCTATTTCCGTGGTGGGTGCTTGAGGTCTTATGGGCCTTACTATATTTCTTAGGAAATTTTTTCAAAATAATATTTTTTTTTTAAAAAATTCTTAAAATAAACCTCAAACAAAAGTATTTCTCAAACTAGACCCGCTGCCACCACGTGGTGACACGTGGCGGCGGCGGGTTTTGTTTTTTTGTGCATAGAGAACTCGGCATCACCAGTGCCGAGTTCTCCCAGAGAGAACTCGGCACTGGTGATGCCGAGTTCTCCCAGAGAGAACTCGTCACTGGTGATGCCGAGTTTTCTTTGGACGAACTCGGCACTGGTGATGCCGAGTTCTACTTGATTTTTTATTGCCCAACACTTGACGTTTTCTGAGGTGATTCAAATATAACTCGGCACTGGTGATGCCGAGTTCTCCCAGAGAGAACTCGGCACGGGTGATACCGAGTTCGCTTTGGAAGAACTCGGCACTGGTGATACCGAGTTTGATTTGATTTTTTATCGCCCAACACTTGACATTCCAGTCGAATTGAGTTGCCAGGAGAACAGTGATTCAGATAGAACTCGGCATCCCCAATGCCGAGTTCTATTTGGTCCTGTTCTCCTGGCACTCAAATCTTGTGTGAAAATGGGTGACGGCCAGGTGGCCCATGTCTACAATAGAACTCGGCATTCTAGATGCCGAGTTTCATAGGCAGAAGTCCAATTCAATAGGCTTAAGTAGGCAAATTTGCGGTCCTAAAAAATACATTACATTCATTCGTCTTACAATTATCGTCTTACAATTGATCAACTCTTAAAAAGGATTTAAGTCGTACATTCATTCAAGTCATAACAAAATACATTACAAATACATTACAAGTCTTACAATTAATCAACTCTTACATTCATTCGTCTCACTAAATAGTTACATACAAAATATTTTGCTATATAGGTTCCTTGCATCGCTTTCGGTTATGCCCTATACCGCCGCATCTCCCACACCTTACCTTTCTTCCAGAGTGTTCGTCCATCTCGTTTCGGATTCGCGTTGATTTAGGCCGACCGGGAGGTCTTTTGGTTTGGGGAGGCTTCATTGTGATGGTGCCTCGATCTGGCCAATACCTCACATCAGGAATTGGGATAAATATCGGTTTGTACGCCTCCTTGTACATTTGAACCTCATAATACGGGGACACCAAATGTGAAGTGTTGACATTTGCATGTCTGCCACTGCAAACTGCTAGTACATGTGAACATGGGACGTGCATTGCAATTATGTATCCACAAGTGCAAGTAATAACTCCTTCTTCAAATTTCACGAGGTATTTTTTCTGGTCATTGGCTTCAACCTGGTACATCAGCTGGTGGTACCGAGTTACTGTATGTGTTCTGGCCAGATTGCTGTTTGCCATCACCACGGTGTGGACTGTCGGTACATATGTTTCATTCCACGACTCGGCGACGTCCCTTCTTTTAACAAAGAATTTGTTCAAGCGGAGAAAGGTCATCAAAATCATGGTTGTAATTGGCATACCGCGTGCCCCTCGTAAGACATTGTTGAAGCTTTCTGACATGTTAGTTGTCATACATCCGAAACGTCGACCCCCGTCGTGACAACAAGTCCATCTTTCCAAAGGACCTTGATGTTGAATCCACTCGTATATCGGCTTATGTTCCTCTGCAATAGCCTTCATTAACTCTTCAAATTTCATAAATGAATGAGTTTTACCCGCTTCATAAAACTTGATTTGTCTCAATCTTTCCTTGCAATTTCGATGTTTAGCAAGATTTGCTTTCATGTGTCGAAGACAGAATCGATGTACATGGCCCTCCGAAGGTGGAAATGCGGCTCGCACACAAGCATTTATTCCCGAAAATCTGTCGGTGATAATACACAAATCGGGTCACCTTGTAACTCTACTTGCCAGCAAATGAAGGAACCACGTCCACGACTCTGTATTCTCGCTCTCTACAACAGCAAATGCCAAAGGAAAAATTCCGTTGTTTGCATCTGTGCCCACAGCAATTAGCAATAAACCTCTATATTTGCTATAGAGGTGCGTTCCATCCACACTGACAACGGGTCTACAATAATGAAACCCACTAATTGAAGGCCCGAACGCCCAAAATACACGCTTAAACATCTCCTCGTCTGAATTTATCTGGACAGACTCTATTTCGACAACAGATCCTTCATTATTCTGACAGAGAACTGTGACGAACCTTCGCAAATCTTTAAAACTGTCTTCTTCGGCACCATATATTCGGTTCAACGCTTTTTGCCTAGCATGCCATGCTTTAGTGTAACCGATTTCAAGTGAGTATTTGGTCTTCACCCTTTCCATTATTTCAGCAGGAGTAATTGTGAACTTAGTTCTAACAGATGGCATTATCAAGTCGCATACAAAATTAGCACTGCATTGTTTGTTGTCGTTTAACAATATCGGATTGGAACAAGTGTGCTCGGCGTCGTATGTTTTAACTTGAAAATATCTGCAGCCTTTTGGAACAGACGCATGTAGACGCCATTTGCAGTTATCTTCATCACGACGAATACAATGAACAGTATACCGTTTCGTTGAAGAAACCACAACTGAATACTGAACAAACTTTTTAATGTGCCACGATTGCAGAGCATGAACCAAATCATCTTTGGTTGGGAAAATTCGTTTATCCCAGAAAGAACGACCATCTTGCGTATGCCAATCACTCTGTTCAAAATTGTTCGCAGCATCGAAGAATGAGTGTTCAATTACCGAATTCTCTATCCAGTTGTCGTCCTCGAAGATATCGGGAAGTTCATTAAGAGTTGGAATCATATCGTTGTTAGCAACTGCATCATCAACAACGCCGTCGTCTTCACGGTTTATGGATTGACCCATCGCATATATGACATCCTGCGTCTCCGGAACGACTTCATTAGCAGAAACACCTTCAGGTTCATCTTCTACAGCGAAAGGTGTGCTGTAATCCCCTAATTCCTCTGTGTCATCGTCTTCAACGCTATGCATCTGTTCCCGGCCTTCTGGTCGACTAAAATGAATTGGTTCAACAGGTGACAAACCAAGCCCAAGGTAAGGATATGAGGTAGATGGTCCAGCCCCTCCAGCAAACTCATCATGACTGTAATGTGAAGGTTCAAATTGCGACAGACCAGGATAAGGATTTGCACTGCTAGAAGGAATGTCACACACATTTTCTGACCATTCGTTGCCTGTTTGGAAGTTATGCGATTGGAAAAATGGAATTTGCTGGTATGCTGGAACTTCGGCTGTAGGATTTAGACTTATATTCAAATATATTCCACAGTCCCAACCGGTCGACCTTACTGTACCATACGCCGACGAATGAGTGTTCGTTGTCAGCGTAGGGTCGGGCACTTTAGGTTCAGCTTCCACATACACTCCAACCACAGACATTCGTTTAAACAAACGCATCAATCCATAAACCGACCTATCATTGGTTAATGGAACGTAAGTCCAATCATTGTTTAATGGCAATTTCGCCGTCAACTTGACATCAAACATACTGTGTGGATAACAACATTCAGATCTTATAACATCAATTAAATCCTCATATTTGATGTTCAACGGAACAACTACCAATTTGCGGTCAGATCCTGTGTATTCTGCCACATCTCCGTCACATTCTAATTTCCCGTTATACATAACCAACAAAGATCCTTCATCATCTTTATCCATACCTAAATATTTGAAAATGTGTTCAAGTGAGATGATCGAATTTCTTACTAAATACTTAAAAAATTGAAAATACTTAAATGTTTTAGAAGTTACCTCAATCGAGTGTAGTAGCAAACGATTGTAAACGTCGAGCAATCTCTCCAATAAACAACGTTACGATACCGTAGACCTATAATCAACAAAACTAAATTCAATAATCAACTATCAAACAAGAAATAAAACGTTTTGCCTAAAAATCCAAAATCGAATTCGAGTTTCCACCAAAACGGGTTCCTAAACCAACAAAAACACTACAATCATACATAAAACACCAATGTATATCATCCTAATACATAAAAAAGGCAAGAAAACGGTGGAAAACGAAAAAAAAACGAAACCCTAACCTGAAAATCGCGAGAACCCGTCGTGAGGGAGAGGGGGGGCGTCTGCCTGCTTTTATAGACCTCTAGAACTCGGCGTTGGTAACGCCGAGTTATCTTTTTTTAAGTGAACTCGGCGTTACCAACGCCGAACTATTACTTTAGAACTCGGCATCTAGGACGCCGAGTTCTATTTAAGCAACTGTTCTCCTGGCGTGTCAATCGTCTCATGCACGATATGAGCCCAGGAGAATAGTGAATCAAATAGAACTCGGCACTGAGAGTGCCGAGTTCTATTTGAATCACTATTCTCCTGGCAACTCAAGTCGAGTGGAATATCAAGTGGGCCAATAAAAAACTTACATAGAACTCGGCATTGAAGATGCCGATTTCTATTGGTGTGAACTCGGCAGGGGTGATGCCGTGTTCACAACAAGAGAACTCGGCACTGAGGATGTCGAGTTCTCTTGTAGAGTTCATTGATTTAAGAACTCGAGTTTTTTTTTTCATTTCCTGTTTCACAATCAACGAAAACAATTCAACCACGACACAATCAACGAAAACACAATTCGAACACGACACACAAACAAGTACGATAAAATACAATACAACTACGAGTGGAATATGAAGTTCAACATTTTAACATACATCCAAAAGTACCATACAAACAATCAAATAAATTCACAACTACATATCTATCCTAAGTGACCTCTCAATCTCTTATTCCTTTTAGGACGTGCTTGAGCACGTCCTCTCCCCCTGCCGCGTCCCCCTCCTCGTGCTGCATTCTCAGTATCCTGAGTCAGACCGCCAGCGTCTTCTTGAGACTGTGAATCTTCTTCTTCAACCACACGATCTTGACTCAAATGTAATGTGGGTTCTTCAGCACCAAAACACATAAGCCAAGCCTTCATTTTTTTCTTTAATTTTCCAACCATCGAAGAGCCTGTCTTGTGATCTTTGATCACCTGGTGAATTTGATGGAGTTCTTCGTGAAACTCATAAACCCCATGCACCTACAGTTCATTAAAAGTTTATGAAACAGTAAAACACAATTTCAATACATGGTCATTATTAAAATAAATGTTTAAATCTTACCATCTCTCGCTCTCTACCGGCTCGAAGTCTATATAATGTATTATTTGGAGCCAAGACGTGCTGAACTATCCAACGGACGGTGATGCTCCAGTACCATTCCATATACAGTCGTGTGCTCTCTTCAGGATTGGCACCTAGGAGTGGTCGCTCAAACTGTAGATGATCTCTTCGGTGCGACCAATGCTGAATGAATTGGTGATTTTCCACCAACCAATTAACATCCGACCTCCCCTGAGCCGATTTCACTACATGTCTCTCCATTGGCTCTGGAATGTGCTGCTGTAGACCGAACTGTCTCATCACTCGGTCTGGACAATGCATAACCACCTCACCAAAATTTATAAGCCAAGTGCGACTCCTCCAGATCTCTGAACCTTCCGTACATAATGGTGGTAACTGATTAAGTTGCAAATTTGCATAAGGGTCCCAGATCACTTGATCGAATTCCTGCACGTCCAGCTCATTACGATAAAAATCAAGTGTGGTCGTCTTCGCACTACCCTTGAATGTTCTTGGTCGTCTCCAACGGGCACCTAATGGTGCCCTGTCGTCCTCCGGGTATGCTAAAGGTCTCCTCTTCAAAGGTCTGCCAATGTGTAGATGTTCCCAACACCACAACTGCAGGAACGTAAGAAAACCACACAAATGTTTCGTCGGAATCAGTGAGGCTTCGTCTAACATGTGATATAAGTGGGCCAGAGCCGCACTACCCCAACTGTACTCCGATGCGACTGCCAAATCTCCAAGCAAGGATAGGTACTTCAAGTGAACCATCGTGCCACTCTTATCTGCCAATATACTGCATCCCAGCTGGAACAAAATGAAGGCTCTGGTGTGTCGTGTAACTGTCTCCTCGTCAGCATCAAAAGGCAAGTGCTGAAACTGAGCTTGCAACCAACCCAAAGTTACGGAACCCTTACGACCCAAATCATCGGGGACCTGACCCAATAAATCCATGCAAACCTCTGACCAATCGTACTCCTGAGACTCGCACACCGGCAATCCATCTACGCGCAAGCCGGTAATCATCGAGATGTCACGCAATGTGCACGTCATCTCACCATGTCGCAGGTGAAATGAATGAGTCTCCGGTCTCCAACGCTCGACCATCGCCCCCAGCAACGTATGATCCAACTGAACTCTGCCCAACCGAGTTACTGTGTCAAACCCTGCCATATCTAGCAGGAACAACATCCTCTCATCAGTGATCTGCCATGCGTTGAGCTTCGATCCATGCTCAACGCATTTTACACCATCAACATCCTTCTGCATAAATTTAGATAACTTTCAGAATATTGAAACTCACGCGCAAATATTTAATTTGAAAATGTAAAATACTTACAAAATCTTTGAACAAGTCTGACTTGTGGTTGGCCTGCAAAACCAACACTGATCTGTCTACCGGACCCTGTGAAGCGTAGCTACCTCTAACTGAACCAGTACTGGAACCACCAACCTCCATCTGTACATAACACGTTAAAAAATGAGATGGTTGTTCTTCATTACTTACTACTTAAAAAGTTGAGAATGCCGAGTTTAAATGACTTTAAAAGTTGAGAATTACCTCAATCGAGTGTAGAAGCAAATGACTGTAAACGTCGAACAATCTCTCCAATAAAATCAACTACAATAAACAACGTTACGAATCATGTCAGAGAATTTTTAAAAAATTTGACAGAACATCCCCTATATTTTTCATATTGGTAAATTGGGAAAACTAACAAGACTACAAACTTCAATACTCACATACATTCAAAGTCACATACATTTAAACACAAATAAAGCACTTTTAGGTTTACATTCATTCAATTTAACATACATCCAAACATAAATAACAACAAAAAATCTAATTTTAATCACAATAATCATACTTAATTTGAACTTTTTTTAAGATGACTACCGTAGAACTATGATCAACAAAACTAAATTCAATAATCAACTAAAAAAGAAAAAATAAAACGTTTTGCCTAAAAACCCAAATTCGATTTCGATTTTGCACCAAAACGGGTTCCTAAACCAACAAAAACACCACAATCATACCTAAAACAACAATGTATATCATCCTAATACATAAAAAATGCATGAAAACGGTGAAAAACGAAAAAAATTCGAAACCCTAACCTCAAAACTCGAGAACTCGGCGGAAGGGGAGAGTTGGGGGCGTCGGGCTGCTTTTATAGCCCGACGGAACTTGGCGTTGGAAACGCCGAGTTCACTTTTTTTTAAGTGAACTCGGCGTTAGTAACGACGAGTTATGCCTTTAGAACTCGGCACTCTCAGTGCCGAGTTCTATTTAAGTAACTGTTCTCCTGGCGCGTCAATCGTCTCATGCACGATCTGAGCGCCAGGAGAACAGTTTCTTATATAGAACTCGGCACTCTCAGTGCCGAGTTCTATTTGAATCACATCAGTAAAAATTGTCAAGTGTTGGCCAATAAAAAACCAAGTTGAACTCGGCATCACCAGTGCCGAGTTCTTCTTGGAATAACTCGGCACTGGTGATGCCGAGTTTGATCTGGGAACTAGCCCGGAATTCCCAGAATGAACTCGGCATCACCAGTGCCGAGTTATTCCAAGAAGAACTCGGCACTGGTGATGCCGAGTTCTTTATGCACAAAAAAACAAAACCCGCCGCCGCCACGTGTCACCACGTGGTGGCAGCGGGTCTAGTTTGATAATTATTTTTAGTGGAGGTTTATTTTGGCAAATTTTTTTAAAAAAAAATTTATTTTGAAAAAATTTCCTATTTCTTATGGTTTAGAAAACTTTCTTTGATACGATTGAAGAAATGGAAAATGGTTTGGTGAGAGTCTTTCATTTCTTTAATCTGAGATTATAAACTCACTAAAAATATATTTGACTTTGTTTATTATTGTTATGGATAATAAATGCAGACAATCATTCATATTTGAAATGAATAAAAAAGACAGAGCAATGTAAAATTAGACTCGCTTAATAAACATATTGTTTGGACTTATAGTCCTAAATAGAAAACACATTACAATAACATAGTGGTACATTATATAACCAGTAATTTTTGTATAGAACCCAACATCCATTATTATGTTACTCATTCTCTCGAAATATATAATATTACATTACATTATTTGATCAGTACGACATGTAAACATAAATATAGATAAACATATAAGATATGTTGTGAATGTAAATTTGTATAAGTCACTTGATATTTATATTTATAAGACAGTCCCTAAAGGACTAAATGTCTGAGGAAAATTATAATGAAGAGATGCGATATAATTTATGAAAAGATCACTATATAAACACCTAAAAGAATGTGCACATCATCTTAAAGAATGATATAAAATGTGATCATATTAATCCACAAGTTTCACTTAAGATCAACATATACCTTTATTTCCGTTTGTGTATTGATGACTTAAATGTCGTAGGAACTACTAAAGAGATTAAACACCTATGAAATATTTGAATGATAAATTTTGAAATAAATGAATAGAGAAAAGTCAACTATTTTTTGACCTAGAAGATAATTATTACATAATTCAAGTATATAAGGAGATATTATACAAAGAAAGTTCACCTGGAAAACACATCAATGACAGATTATTTGTACGGTGTAAATAAATATCCAGTTATATATATATAACTAAAGAGGTTGAACTAGGACTTCAAGTACATTTCCTACAACGTCATAAAATATATTGCATATAAAAGTAGACCTAATACATTCACAATGATTGTTTATGTATGTATAATATTTCTTCGAAAATATTCAAATGACGTTCAACATATTTTTCGTTACCTCTTTATGGATCTATCAATATTTACTTACTATATTCATTAGCTAAAAATTTATTTTAGTGATGTTTCCTATATGTCTGGTCCACAACAACAAAAAATCAAAACTATTTTATGTTATTGTGGAGACATTGCAATCTTTATGCAAGTTGGTGAACTACGAATCAGGGAGAATGAATTTTTAATTATCATCCCTGAATGACAATTATCCTTGAACGATAAAGCCCAGAAGACCTACAATTGTATTCTTTTTCCCTTTTTTCATTTTTTGTCCTACAAGATTTTATTGGTTAAAGGATTTTAATGAGGCGTTTGTGCAATGGTCTTAGCATATGTCATGCACTCTTTTCCTCTTAGTTATTTTCTCACTAGGTTTTGTAGCAAAGTTTTTACGAGACATGAACATAATGTCATATTATTTAAAGGTGTTTGTAAATGTATATTAAACTATGAGGGATAATTATACGCTCTGTACTCTTTTTCTTTCACCAACTTTTTATCCCACGAGGTTTTACTTGACAAGATTTTTAACGAGAAATATTGAAAAGGGTATAACAAAAGGTGATCATCCAATAGGGAGTGTTATGAAATTACATATGTGATGGAAGATTCACCTTCCAAATAATGCATTATAAATTCTCTTTTTAGTATTGTAACATCTATTGTAATTACATCATTATTTACATTTCAATTGCTATAGACTATGAATTTTCACTAGTGCAGAAAAGTCCATATACGTCGGGTATACAGGGGTATATACGACGGATTTTGGCGGTCCAAGTACCCGATGTATATTTCCCTGTCGCATATGCCCTATTATATAGACGTCGGCTATATACGACCGACGTCTATGCAATGTATAGCCGACGGCTATTATACCTTTGAATAACGCAAAAAAATTCATTACAACCTATAGGAGGAATTCGACATACACATTAATCAAGCATAAGTTGCTCAAGTGCCCCAAATGCCAATCTTTTGGCCAATAACTACGTACATCAAACACAAGTTGCCCAAGTGTCGCAACTCATTCCCATTCACCTGTAGAGGAGTGTTGGATTACATCAACCACACTAACAAAAAAAAATTTGGCCAATGTGGGACTAAACTATTAAACTTTGACGTCGCTACTCTATGAATCTGACGTTTATACCTTTAAATAATAATAATAATAATAAATTACGGCTAATAGACGTCAGCTACCCTATAAAACCGACGTCTATACTTTTAAATAATAATAATAAAACATTGCAGTCATCTTAAGCCCACCTAAGTACCACAAGTGTCAATTTTTTGACCATTAAATATATATATATATATATATATATATATATATATCACTTGCCTTTTGTAGTGTGGTACCCAACTTCCATTTAGAAGAAAATGAGTGGTAAAATACATCAACTCCACCAACAAAAAAATCTCCAATGTGGAACTAAACTTGAACACTTATGGCGATAAACACACATATGTACATCAACACACATGGGATAATTACATTGATGTAACTGTTTTTAAAATAATCCAAATAATTCACATTACCTTCTACGAAATACAAAATTACATTAATTCTTATACAAAAAAATCCACATAAAGTTTTATATGAAATAAATCGCAAAAAATAAACAAAAAATATTTTTCTTATTTAAGGAGGATAGACGTTAGTTATACTACAAAAACCGACATTTATACAAACCTATAGACATCGGATGTTTGGATATCTGACGTCTATGGTACATTATGCACTAATGTCTTATAACATACACACCTATATATATATATATATATATATATATATATATATATATATGAGATTGTGTAATGTAATAGTAACACAAGAAAATAAAATAATAGTATTCCTTCCCTACAAACCTTTGCCATTTTCTTGCTTTATTTTGATTATGTGATTCCAATGATATTTGATATTTTTACAACAGACACGTCGATTTGGATGATAAAGTATTTTTGTTTGTGTTTTGAATTTTGTTGATCAAGATGACCACGTACTGTACCTGTAGTTCTTTCCTTGTAAAAACTAATAACTTGGGTTGCCTATTATTCAAACAAAAAACATAAGTTAGGAAATGTTCTAGAAATTAATGTGGTTGGGTAAAATACAAGAAATTTATTAGGTTGTACAAAAATATAAAAAAAACACTTGTCTGGGTAAAAGAGAAGAAATGACATGGTTGGTAAAAAATAAAATTAATAATGAAAAAATACAAAAAATTATTTAGGTAGCCAGTAAAGTAAAATAAATTATTGTGGCCGGCAAATGCAAAGGATTTACCTATACTAGTGGTAAAATACCTCTTTCTGTGGTTAGTTGAAAATAGAAAACTGACAATATGTGGGTGAAATACAAAATTTTATGTGATTGGGTAAAATCCAAGAAGAAGTTATCATGTGTTGGTTGATATATTCACCCACTAATGATTACTTGAGGAAAATAATTATGGATATGTTATGAAATTATCAAGTTGTGGATGAGTGATTTTTTCTTGGAAGTGTAGGTTGTAGGATTTCGTGTTCCTATGTATGTATATATTTTAAAAAAATTAATACATCATACAAGATCGATTTTCATATTTTCAACAATTTCTATGTACATAGTTTTGTGATTATTCTAATAACATGCAATCCTACATTTATTAAAATAAATCACAAAGGTAGAATCATACCTAAAGGTTCTCTAAAACCTTTTTGAAGATCCGGAGTCGCGTTGTCTGTTGAATCGTCCACAGAATTGCCTCCGAGTGTTCACCAAACTCTAAACAAGATTAGAGAGAAATGAGCTAGTCAATCAATCTCTAACAAGGTTTAGAATCTAGCTAATAACCTCTCTTTAAGCTCGTGAGATTCTTATCTCTAAAACTTAAATTTACTAAGAGATTTTCGTGGTGATTAGGGAGAGATTAATGAGAGAAAGATTTTTGCATTAGTTGTTAAACAAGTAGGAGTAATGGTCCTTTTATAGTCTCCCAAAACATCCCTATCAAGAGTTATTCTTTAGCCATGATCCCCTGTTTATTCTCTCCTAAATGAATCTCTAATTTTCACATAATCACACACAAAAAATGTTTTAATTAAATCTGGAATTAATCCACCCATGATCTAATTAATCTCTTAATAATTCAGGCAGAATCGTTCTTGTTCGGTAGACCGAGTATTATTCGGTCAACTGAACCATTCGGTTATAACACGTGTTCGGTGCACCGTGAGCTAGACGGTCGACCGAATCCGTATGAGAAAAATCCCCTGGAAGATCTTCTTGCTCCCTCCATGGACGGCTATGACGTGCTTGTCCCGACCCTTGCCCATGTCAACTTCAGCCATTTTGAGAGCGTTGTGAAGTTCCTCAAGACTCACCCCTTTGTCACGCACATGATAGTGCATAATGAAGTCCTTGTAGGACGGGGCTAGAGAGCCAAGAATCAAATCTTCCACAATGTCATCGGGCATCAGGGAAGAGAGCTTCGACAACTTCTCAAGGTATCCTTGCATCGTGAGAAAATGCATAGATACCGATGTTCCCTCCGCCATGTGGCACCTTGTGAGTGCGATGATGGTCTTATAGCGCTCTTTTCTAGCACTATCCATGAACATCTTTGTTAAAGCTTCCATGGTCTTATTGGGTTTTGAATCCAAGTATTTCGCTTGAAGCGAGTCACCCATGGAGGCCAACATTAGACCGTGAACTTGGTTCTCTTGGTCTTCCCACTTGGCTTTTGCCTCTCTCTCGCTATTGGTTGTCTTCTCATTTAATTTTGGGATTTCACCATCCAAAATATGAGATAGTTTCTCAAACTTCAACACGATATTGAGCTTGAGTTGCCAGCTTATGAAGTTTGAGCCATCATTTGCCAAAGGATGTTTTTCAATCATAGATCGCACAATAGGTTGAATATTCGACATTTCTACAAAATAAATTATATGGGATTTAATGTCAATTTTATGTTTTAAAAAATCAATACCGCAAATATAAAAAATTGTCCCTAAATGCAGCAATCCAAGATCCTATCAATTATAATATAAACTAGCTAAGGGTTATCGGATATATTATAAAATCAAGGTAAGAAAACATTTTCTAATCATAACCATTTCGAAATATCGCAACATTTGCATTTTCAAACTCTTATGACTCTTGTCGTTGTAATTAAGAGGGAATTTGACCGATCCTCGTAAGAAAAACTCTGTTTCTCAAAACCGAGCTAGGGCTCCGGGTCTTGTTAAGAAAACTTATTTCATTTGATGCGAGATACGTTTATCCATTGTATTCACAAACAAATATACTCGGTGTCCACTAAAGGTGAATCGCACCTCGTACATCTATTCGTGGCACAACAATAGACAACCTTATATCTCCCACTATTCCCAAAGATGGAGGAGGCTATCTCCTGCTAAGGGCGAGCAGAATATCCCTCGATCGATGGCTGCTAGTGGTTGAAATAAGAAAGAAAGATACATTTAATTTTTTGTTGGACAATTTAAACATTAATATGTGATTTTAGAATTTAGGTGATCATGCATATTTATCATCTATAGACATCCTAACATTCATCCATGCAATCACATATATATCAAGCACACAAACATAAATAAATGCATTCACACACACATTGTGTGAGTTTATATGTTCCCGCGTCATTGATCCTTGATCAATGCGCTTGTTCAGCGTCTTCCTCTTGCACCATGGATGTCGATATTGCAAAAATATAAACATGCATCTCTCAATTTTGAAAATTGTCTAGTGCAAGTCCTATGTAAAAATCCTCTCATATGGATGCATATACATAAAAATAAAAATTTGGCTTTTACATATACATAAGCCCTTGTGATTGAATACTAATAACATACACATTCATTCATTCACACATGGCTTCTTCGGAACATATATACTCACATATCCCTGCAATAGAAAACTCGAGCAACGCATGTACATATACTATATATTACTCGATTTAGTTGATCATGCATCTCTAAATCAAACAATTCTAAAATCATTTGAAATCCATTAAAAATGATTTTATGCATCCATAGTTCAAAACATAAAATATTTGAACCGTTGTTTATCCAATTTCCAAAAAAAATTTTAAAGAAAGATAAACATATGCCTTTTTCGTTTTGTCGATTCTTTATAAAATAATCATTTAATTAAAAACGAAAATTCTATAAATTATACATAAGTCTAAATTTTAATTCTAACATTCACATGATGTGTTTCAAAACATTTAAAACTATCAAAAGAACCAATTTGAATTAAATCAACAAAACTATCAGAAAACTCGAAACAGACATAGAACATGAATTGTTTCGATTGTAGATGGTAAACTAAAATTAATTATATAGTTGATGAATTGCATACATTGCATCATATGTCTTTCATTTAGATTATTTTTATATAAATAAATGCTACTATGGTACTGTTTTGAGCAATTGTGCAGAATTCAGGTGTTACAATGCAATTTACCAATATTCGAGCTAAAACACGTGCAATGGACTCAAATAGATCACAAAGACCAATTAGCTAGAGATCCGAGCAAGTTGAAATCCAAGTGATTGCATAAAAAGTCAGGGACCTGATCGCAAATTAGAAGGACTAAAAAGTGATTTTGGAAGAGTATTCAAGAAGAAATCAAATTCGGATCTCCAAAGATATGAAATAATTGATTTAGACGCGTGGAGGCCATCTAGCACATACCAAAAACACACCCGCAAAATCACAAATTGATCTAGACCATCCATGCGTTGATTCCGCCGCATCTGAAGGTCAATGTGCGGCAGAAACGCCGCTCGGATTGCGATCCGTGCCTTCTATTTTCGTCCAGTTGTTGCATAGCACGTGTCCTTCCTTATACATACCTAGGGTTCCTTGTATCGGCTATAAATAGCCCCAAAATATTGTTGTGAGGGGAACTTTTTTTGTATTGAATTCTATACCAATAAAATTCTGCCCATTTATTTCTCCATTGTCTTTGTCTTTTGTAAGCTTAGTTTTAGATTAATATTTCATGTTCTTAATTCCAGTAGAGTAATTTTGTTGTTCTTTATTCTTCTCTTAGAATAATTTGTTGCATGATTAGAATAATTGCATTTGTTTTCGTTGATCGTAGTTTAGTATAATATTTTTTTGTAGTCTCTCGATGATCTCCATGACCCCTTCCCCTCATCTTCTCCCCATGGGTTTCTAAAACCCTCCAAAGGGTGGGGGTGACGGATTTAGGGTTAGAGAAGAGAGTGTTTTTATTTTAATTTCTTGTTAGTGTTTTGATCATATGAGTTTTTGTTAAATAAATTATCATATGATGCTTAATATCTCACTTGATTTATAATAATTTTCGTGATCCCCAATCTAACTCTAAGATTCATAACTCCCACCCGCTGGACTCTCATCCATAGTTGTTTCTTCGTAGTTTTTGTTTTTGTTGTTCTTGCTTTAGAAAAGTTTAAAAAAATCCAAAAACCTCAAACCAACCATATTTCTCTTTTTCTTTCCTTAATCAAAAATCACAAAAATATAAGAATCTCTCCCTCCTTGTGTTCGACCCGTACTTGCCGCGTCTTTCATCGACGTTGTGCACTTGCAGTATAAATAAAAATCTCATCAACTTTTGGCGCCGTTGCCGGGGAGGCGACGAGAATTTCAATTTTTTGTGATTTTTTGTTTTTTATTTTGTTTGGATCTTGGTTTTTCGCGATCTAACGTTTTATCTGTGCTTTTCAGGAAGTATTAGATACGACGCTAAAATCCGGAGGCAAACCAAGCTGAACAGGTGGCGGAAATGCCGCCCTATTAGTATATTCGGCGGCGGAAACGCCGCACGGGTCAAACATCATTGCGTGATATTTCTCTGGGACGTGACTCATCTCTGGTTGGACGCATAGAGCACTTGAAATTGTCGAGAGCGGACGGCGAACCCGACAGAGCGTGCGTAGGTAACCTTTGCCTTTTTCTCGTAATTTCGATTTTCGGAAAATTTCCTTTTCGGTAGAATTGCATGTGTTGGGCAAACTTCCATAATTGGCACTAATTCAACTTGTGACTTAAAATGTTGCAAAATTAGAAAGGTCTTAGTGCATGCATCATTTAGAGATTTTCTCGCATTATGCATGCTAAATTTTGCAAATCAATTCCTTGTTGAAGAGTGCTGGAGGCAAGGTACGTGCGCAATTTTTATCGATTGCATTTAAGCATATAATTTAGTTTGCATACAACCTTGCAATTGTCCCCCGCTAAAGACCAATGTTTGACTATCTCTGCTAGATTTAAGTTAAACTATCTTAAGGGCAACTCCGTAGGAAAAGATACGGTGGGGATTTCATCACCCTTCCGTGGCCCACAAATAACAATCCCAAAGTGTCACCCAAACCTTAATTTAAAATCAATTAGACATTGGCCCCTAAGGATTCAGACTCAATTAAGGAGAAGATTGGTTTGACTTGCTATGACTTGAAGCTGATCGAATTTAATTTGGTGTCTAGAAAGTATTTTTGTGTTGACGTAAGTCTTACAAGCGAAGTGGTTGTCTAATTAGCACCGACTCTGTCGGAAGGGCCCCCACTAGCTATACACGGCCTGGCCAATTTGGTTTGATTAGTGAGGGAGGTGAATCAAGCGAACCAATTCGACTCAACCAGTTAGGAGTCGTCTAGATTTAAGCTACACTAGGTCTAGGATTGTTTGAACCGTGCTTGTTTAGGAAACTTCTGACCAACCCTCTCATCTATCTTTTAGAGTTAAGTTTCCCTTCTCATCTGAGTCTTCTTTCTCTTCTCACCTCAATTCTCTAGATTATGATTCCTTTCTCATCTTTCCCCTTCTATTGTTTGTTTCCATTTTTGAAAAAAAAATTATTACAAAATAAAAATAAAAATCAATTGATTCTTGAATTTGAATTTGAAATTTAAATTCCGAATTTGAATTCAAAAATTAATTCAAACCGGTGCACTCAGATTTGGGTTCGGGACTTAAGCAATCGACTCTCACGAGTTCATCTAGATTCTAGTCTAGAGCTCAGCCCCAATCCACCTGTTGCACCACCTCACCCGGATCCAATGGGTGAGAATGTAGTGGACCCACCTAGGACTTTGAGGGATCGATGCTACCCAACGATGGCTGCTCAGCCATCGTGCATCGTTATGCCTGTCATACCGGGTTGCGACTTCGAACTAAAGGCACAATACCTGAGTATGTTGCCCAAGTTCACCTCTAAGGAAGACCCATATCTCTTCCTTAGAGAATTTGAGGAAATCTGCTCCCTTATGCAATACCAGCATATCCCTGAGGAGGCAGTGCGTCTTAAATTCGTGCCTCTAGCACTGAAGGACGACGCTAAGAAATGGCTATATAGTCTAGCCAAAAGATCTATTAGGAGTTGGGCTGAGTTTGTTCAAATGTTCTTAAAGAAATATATTTCCCCAACCATAAGACTATTAGGATTAGGAATGAAATTGTTGCATTCGTTCAATCTGAGAGTGAGCCGTTCTATTCCTCTTTGGAAAGATTTAAGAACTTGTTGACCCAATGCCCTCATCATGGAATTCCAAGATGGCAATTATGCCAAATTACTTATGAGAGATTGACACCTACATCCAGGGTTATGGTAGAATCTGTAAGCCAAGGAAACTTCATGTCCAAAAATGAGAATGATGCTTGGACTTTTCTTGAGGACTTATCTGATAATAGTATGCAATGGGACACGACTAGGGCACTGACCAACCCGACTATTGGATCCAGAATAGCAAATCAATCCAGATCAGGTGTTTTAGCTATAGATGCTTCTGTAGCTGCTGAATCGAAATTAGCCACCCTTATGCATAGGATGGAAAGTCTAGAGATTCAAACCCGACCCCTAGTGAATCAAATCTCTTTTGTTTCTTGCTCTAGGTGTAGTCAAACTGGTCATGTTTTGGAGGAGTGTGCACACATTTATTCGGACATGGAACAAGTTAATGCTGCTTTTAATCGTCCTAGGAACGACCCTTATTCGTCAACCTATAATCCAGGTTGGCGCAATCATCCCAATTTTTCATGGAGCCAAGGGAATTCAAATCATGCACCCATGCCCCAGCAAGGCCAACCACCTAGACAACAAATGTACTCAAACAACAACAACAATAATAGTGATGTCCGATTAACTGATTTGGAAAGCTTAAAGAAAATATTTGTTCAAACAACTACTCAATCTTTCAAAAGCTAGAAACTCGAGTGAGTCAATTAGCACAAGTTGTAGGTAAAAGAGAAAGAGGAAGATTCCCAAGCCAACCCGAGGTGAACCCAAGAATTAACAATCCACATAATCAACACATGACATATCAACCACATCAACATATGCCATATCAACCACCTCAACCATTTAATCCTCAATCATTCAATCCTCAACAAATTAGGCCTCCAACCAATGTACCACATAATGCATCACCTCCTAATGTGAACAATAATAACAGACCAGTTCATATTATTCAAGAAGAAGAGAAAAATCAACACATTAATGCTATACTTACATTAAGATCTGGAAAATCTGTTAATAACAATGTCACTCACCCTTTGGTTAATGAACCTAATAATTCTGTCACATCCGAGCCATCTAATGAGCCACCAATTCAATCTGAGGAACCAATTGAAATTGAACCAACTGAACCTAAAAGAGTATTCATTCCTAAAGAACCACTCCCTAATAGACTTAATAAGAATCATACAAATCAAATGGAGAAAATGTTGGAAGTTTTTAAGCAAGTAAAAGTAAACATCCCTCTATTAGAAGCTATTCAACAAATTCCACCTTATGCAAGATTCTTAAAAGACTTATAAACCAAGAAAAGGAAAACACAAGTACCAAAAAGAGCCTTCTTAACTGCAAATATAAGCTCTGTGTTAACCCAACCCACACAAATCAAATATGAAGACCCTGATTGTCCAACTATTTCATGTGTAATTGGTAACACCTTAATCAATAGGGTCTTGCTGGATTTTGGTGCTAGTGTTAATCTGCTTCCTTACTCTGTATATAAAGAATTAGATATAGGAGACATTAAACAAACTAGGACCACACTCGAATTGGCTGATAGATCTGTTAAGATTCCTAAAGGTGTGGTTGATGATGTTCTAATCAAAGTGGGTGAATTCATATTTCCTGTGGACTTTGTTGTCTTGGACACGGAGTCTGTTGCTAACCTTGGCAATCAAATTCCTGTGATCTTAAGAAGACCTTTTTTAGTCATTTCCAATGCCCTAATCAATTGTAGGAATGGATTGATGAAATTGTCATTTGAAAATTTGACTGCTAAGCTAAATATTTTTAACTTAAGGAAGCAACCTGGAATTTTCTCTGATGAATCGAGTGAATTGAATTACATTCAGGATTGTAGTGAGGATGATTTGATTTTGGATTACTTAAATTTCACTCGATTGGATGAAGTTGATTTTCAAAAGAACCTGAGTGGTGAGGCCACAATTTGTGATCAAATCAATCATATAGGTTCGAATCGATCCTCACCCAATTGGTCAACCTTAGGTGGACTTTTAGCCGAACCAAGACCTCAAGCCAAACCCTCACTACAAGAACCACCATCACTAGAGTTGAAGCCTCTCCCTACTACACTTAAGTATGCCTTTTTAGGACCCTCATCCACCCTCCCAGTTATCATAGCATCGGATTTGACCCCCAATCAAGAGAAGGAATTGTTGAGAGTCCTCAGTAGGAATAAAGAAGCTATTGGATGGACCATGGCCGACATAAAGGGGATTAGCCCATATGTAGTCCAACATATGATCCATTTGGAGGATAATACTCAACCCCGTAGGGATCCGCAAAGGCGGCTTAACCCGGTCCTAACTGAGGCGGTCAAAAAGGAAATACTTAAGTGGTTGGACAATGGAATTATATACCCTATATCCGATAGTGCTTGGGTTAGTCCTGTTCAGGTTGTCCCTAAGAAATCTGGAGTTACTGTAGTTGAGAATGAGCTTAATGAGTTAGTCCCGACCCGTATCCAAACCGGTTGGAGGATTTGCATTGACTATAGGAAACTGAATCCTGCAACCCGTAAGGACCACTTCCCTCTTCCTTTCATAGATCAAATGCTAGAACGGTTAGCCGGATATGAGTATTATTGTTTTCTTGATGGATATTCTGGCTATAACCAAATTCCTATCGCTCCTGAGGATCAGGAGAAAACTACCTTCACGTGTCCATTCGGCACGTTTGCTTTCCGTCGCATGCCCTTTGGCTTGTGCAATGCTCCTGCCACGTTTCAAAGATGTATGGTTAGCATCTTCTCTGATATGGTGGATAATTTCATGGAAATTTTCATGGATGATTTCTCTGTCTTTGGTCCAACTTTTGCCAATTGTTTGAACCATTTGGAATTAGTACTAGTAAGGTGTATGGAAAAGAACTTGACCTTAAATTGGGAAAAATGTCATTTCATGGTTAAGAATGAAATAGTACTTGGTCACATTGTGTCTAAGGATGACATTCAAGTGGATAAAGCCAAGGTGGATTTGATTAAGTATCTCCCTCCACCAACATATGTCAAAGAGATTCGTTCATTTTTAGGGCATGCCGGATTCTATCGAAGGTTTATCAAGGACTTTAGTAAGGTTGCTAGACCATTGACTAAATTATTAGCGAAGGACTCTAAGTTTGAATTTTCTGATAAATGTTTGGAGTTCTTTAACCACCTTACGAGGGAATTGACGTCGGCACCCATTATTCATTCACCCGATTGGACCCAACCCTTTGAGATCATGTGTGATGCATCGGATTACGCCATAGGAGCGGTGTTGGGTAAGAAAATTGAAAAGAAACCTCACGTGATAAATTATGCTAGTAAAACATTGAATGATGCCCAATTGAACTATACGGTAACCGAGAAAGAATTTCTAGCAATCATTTTTGCCTTGGAAAAATTTCGACAATATTTGATAGGCACACATGTGATTATTTACACGGATCATGCGACAATAAGACATTTAGTGAACAAAAAGGATGCCAAGCCGCATTTATTACGTTGGATCTTACTACTGCAAGAATTTGATGTTGAAATCTGTGATAAAAGGGTTGTGAAAATGTAGTCGCTGATCACTTGTCTAGAATTCCTCTTGTTCCAGTGAATAACACACCAGTGAATGAGAAATTTCCGGATGAACAAATTATGGTTGTGTCTGGCGAAGCATGGTTCGCCGATATAGCCAATTTCTTAGTAACTGGTGTGACCCCAACTGAATGGTCTAAGAACGATCAAGCCAAATTTAGGTCCCTAGTGAAGAATTTTTATTGGGATGACCCATATCTTTTCAAGTATTGTTCGGATCAAATCATTAGGAGATGTGTTCCTGAGGAGGAATTTGCAAGTGTTCTGTCTTTTTGTCATGACCAAGCATGTGGAGGACATTTTGGAACTAAGAAAACCGCGGCCAAAGTTTTACAATGCGTATTTTATTGGCCCACCCTATTTAAGGATGCATTTGCATTTTGTAATTCTTGCTCTAGATGTCAAATGCTAGGAAAAATCTCTGGTAGAGACATGATGCCTCTGCACCCAATTCTCATAGTTGATATCTTCGATGTTTGGGGCATCGATTTTATGGGCCTGTTTCCAATGTCTTTTGGGAAGGAGTATATCTTGCTAGCTGTGGACTATGTGTCCAAGTGGGTTGAGGCTATCCCCACAAAATCCAATGACAACAAAGTTGTTGTCAAATTTCTGAAGGAGAATATTTTCTCCCGATTTGGTACTCCACGGATGAGAAAATATTCCATAACTCATAAGTTAGCCACCGCGTATCACCCTCAAACGAGTGGACAGGTTGAGGTTTCCAATAGACAAATCAAACAAATTCTGGAAAAGACGGTTAATGCCTCACGTAAGGATTGGTCTATAAAGATTAATGACGCGTTGTGGCCCTATCGGACCGCTTTCAAGACCAATTTAGGAATGTCCTCTTACCGGTTAGTCTATGGAAAAGTATGCCACTTACCGGTCGAATTGGAGCATAGAGCCCTTTGGGCTATGGCAACTGAATATGGATTTAGAGGCAGCCGGTAATGCTCAAAAATTGGATTTAGTTGAGCTTGAGGAAATAAGAAATGAGGCTTATGAGAATGCTAAAATTTATAAGGAAAAGACCAAGGTTTTTCATGATAAATCCATCGTTAGGAAATCTTTTTTCTCCTGGACAGTTGGTCCTTCTCTATAACTCTCGCCTTCATCTCTTTTCCGGCAAACTCAAGAGTCGTTGGACCGGCCCTTTTATGATCAAAACTATTTTCCCTCACGGAGCGGTTGATTGGCATCATTTCATGTTCATATTTGTATCTTATATCCATTATCTTACACCTAAGCAATGCTACGTGACGAGTTTTATGTTTAGTTTTTAGGAATAAAGAGGTTTGAAGAGAAGAGCCATGAAAGGACCCAAAAGCAGGAAAAAAGGACTTAATTGTGAGACCTAGGGACTGAGATGCAATGGAGAAGGACTTGATCGTAAGACCAAAGGACCTAAGAGCAAAACAGGAAACTCCACACCATCATGGGGAGTATTTTGGCAATTTGATTCGGGTCGGAGCTCCAACAGACCAAGTAGATGCATCCAAGACCAAGAAACACTTCCAGCAAAGCCCAACAGAAAACCCAGACGGATCTGGGCTTTATAGGCCGCCAATTGGCGGTCTGGATCATGCCAGATCCGCCCAAACTTCTCCTGGACTTGTATTAATGTTCGTTTAGGCTATTTTTGGTATTGGTTTAGTCCCACATCGGGGGATTGTCCCGGATTAGCTTTTTCCATGCTTATAAATAGAACTCTTCACCTCCCATTGTATCCATCTCTCTCTTTGGTGGCATCTTCCCTACTAAGAGTGAAGCCTTGAAGCAAAACTCTGGTGGAGGAAGAGCTGCTTGTAATTTGAGTGAGTTAATAATAGATGTTTTCATTAGCTTGTTAATTCTTGCTTAGTTAATTTCCTTTATTGTGTTTGCTTTGGTGCTTGTTTAGTTTTATGTTTCTTTAATATTTCTTGCTTGATTAGTATAGTTTCATTTCAGTATAATGCTTCATTTTATTAGAGTAGTTAGTTAAAATATGTGTGAGTAGTTCCATCCCCATTTGGGGGGTGGAGAAATATGTGATATAATCATGTAGTGTATTAATTGTGTGTTATCTTTATCCCTTGAGCTTTATATGATTTCCATAACCATCTAATGGGTTTTCACTCTTATCTTTGATATGCTAATGCTCTTGAATGAAGCTTAGCTTATTCTTTGATTAGTGGACCTATTTTATGGGGAATGATAAGGTTAGGATATGGATGAAGTTAATATTGGAAACACAATTTGTAGTGTATGTGCTCTTGTTGCCTTCACCTTAGCTACTGTCTTGTATGTTTTAATGATGTAGTCTTATCTTAATTCATGTGGAGACATAGTAGGGTATAGTCTTTATACTTGAGTTCATGTAGCTTCATTCCAATTATTGTCTTGTATGTTTGAATGATGTAGTCTTATCTTAATTCATGTGGAGGCAAAGTTGGATGTAGTTTTATGATTTCATGCACTACATGTTGTGAGGAGCTTAAATGAACACACACACACACACTTCTTTATGTTCACATTATTTCTCTACCCCCTTTGGGGTTTAGTTTTCTTGCTTCTCTTCCATTTCCATTTGCACCTTAGTGTAGTTTAGTGTAACCAACCTTTCTCTCCTTCTTTTTACCTCTCGCCTTCGAACAAACCAATCGTCGACACACCTCCCAGTGGACGACCAGTATTTGTCACCGCTTCAACGTGGTCGTGCACTTGCGGTTTAAATAAGACGGTTAATGCCTCACGTAAGGATTGGTCTATAAAGACTAATGATGCGTTGTGGGCCTATCGGACCGCTTTCAAGACCAATTTAGGAATGCCCCTTACCGGTTAGTCTATGGAAAAGTGTGCCACTTACCGGTCGAATTGGAGCATAGAGCCCTTTGGACTATGGCAACTAAATATGGATTTAGAGGCAGCCGGTAATGCTCGAAAATTGGATTTAGTTGAGCTTGAGGAAATAAGAAATGAGGCTTATGACAATGCTAATTTTTTTAAGGAAAAGACCAAGGTTTTTCATGATAAATCCATCGTTAGGAAATCTTTTTCTCCTGGACAGTTGGTCCTTCTCTATAACTCTCGCCTTCATCTCTTTTCTGGCAAACTCAAGAGTCGTTGGACCGACCCTTTCATGATCAAAACCGTTTTCCCTCACGGAGCGGTCGAGATCAGTAATCCGGAGAACGGTGAAAACTTTAAAGTTAACGGGCATCGATTGAAGCCCTACTTAAATCGTCCCTCCAATGTTGCAGAGGAAGTCGTGTTTTTACACGCAATTCCTCATTTTGATTAAGTTTTAGTTTATTCCCCCCCCCCCCCCCCCCAAAAAAAAATCAAAAAAATCAAAAAAAGAAAAAAACCGTACATGACTTATTTTTGGAGAACGGTGGGAGTACATGACTTATTTTTCTAAATCTAATGTATACCACTTTAGCAGCATTCTATCACCATGGTGTTTTCCGAAAATAACTTCCACCCGTTGCTTGTTAGTGATCAATATGGCACCCACTTTTACGACGAAATCATAGCACAGAGTTGGAGCTACTTGGTCCATAATAACAATGATGTTTACTGCCCCAGCTTAGTGGAGGAGTTCTATAGCAGTATCACTAACATAGACCTGGACAGTGGGTACATTTTACAGAATTGGAGAAACAAAGTCTGGGCGATTGACCTCCACATCTTCTCCAACTTGACTGACATACCACAAGGGGCCTCCACTTTGCCTTCCGAGGAACTCAGTTTCTATCAGTCACTCATGGGACCAGATTGTGTGCTTAGTCGTGATCGGGGTATCAACGGCACATCCATGTACCAGAATGTCTTTACTGCATGTAGGTGGGCATGCCAAAACGTCACGAGTAATACCCACAACACTTTTTTCGCACCGTTGAGATGGGCATCGTTCACTCCCTGATGGCCCGTGATCGCACTTACTGTATGTGCCGACGGCTTCTGACCACCATTGGAGAAGGCCACCAACGCAGCTCCCAACCTCTGCCATGCCTTGTCACCACTATCTGCAAGCACTTCATGGCCTATGAGTCTTTCTGGGTGTACGAAGCCGACATGCTCCCTCGTACGGTGGAATGAGAAACATCCTCCTATCGTGGCACTATAGCGGACCTGTGGACACCTCCAGAAATGGAGGATGTTATGCAATCAAGTGAGTCGTCTGAAGACTCCGCAACATTCTGGGCTCAGTCAACTCCAGAAAACTCTGGCGAGCATAGGTCTCGAATGTGGGGCGGGATGAAGCGCCTCAATAGCAAACTGAACAAAGCACTCTCCGACCGTGGAGAGTCGTCATCCCGAAGGCGGTAACTTTATTATTTCTTGCATTTCCTATAATATTTAATTTTGCATACATTGAGGACAATGCATGAAATAGGTGTAGGGGTGACTTGTTATCTACCTATTTGTTTTTTTTTATTTCAAAAAAAAAGATAAAAAAAATATAAATAAAAATCAATGTTTCATGACATAGCTTAAGATTGAACTACCAAAACCCGAGTACAAATTGCATTGAGTTTTTGTTCCTTATTATATAGTTCTGCTTGTAGAAATTATGACATAAATCTAAGTTCCAAAGAAATAACCCATTACCCTTTAAAACATGTATGCACTTAAATTGGATCCATCAAATCTTTGAAGTGGTTGATAAAAAGCAGAGGTTGAGGAAAATATACCGGGAAGTGTGGACTTCTGATAACAATTAAGCCTTGAGGAAAATAAAAGGGGAATAAAAGTGAGGAAAGCACATCTTGCAAAATGATTACAAAAGCCCAAGCCTTCGAGTCACTGGTCCGTTGGGGTATCTTGAAACCTGGTAACTTGAGTCTGCCAGCTCGGGATTATCGACCAAACTCGCTACACGAATGCAAAAGGGTAAAAGTATCAAATAAGTAAATATGTTGAATCACGGGGAATTATTACTGTAAGATACTCAAGGCCCAAAGTTAGAAGAATGATCCATGCCATGGTTGATCCAAATGATACTTCACCACCAGAGGAGGCGTGCAAAATGATTTAAGTGATAACATGTGTAGAATGGTTAGTGGTGTGAATGTTGGACGAGCAAAGACTAAGTCAGAATTTTTATGAGTTAGATTTATATAATTAGCATGCAAGATTTCTAAGTGAAATGTATAAGGTTGAGGTGGAGATATTGAAAGTTATTAATGAATTATTGAATTAGGACTTTGTGGGTGTGTCAACTGAAAACCCTCACGAGACAAAACTCGTCCTCTAAGGAAACTTTGGGGTTTAAAGGCTTGTTGCACATGCTAAGTGCAACCGTGATTCCTACGAAAGTGAGTTAGGATTTCCTTGCTTTCATACTTATATTTTTCATGTTTTGTTTTGCACGAGACTAGCAAAATCTAGGTGTAGGGGTATTTGATGCATTGCATACTTTGCATCATATCCCTTTCATTTAGATTATTTTATATAAATAAATGCTACTATGGTACTATTTTGAGCAATTGTGCAGAATTCAGGTGTTACAATGCAATTTACCAATATTCAAGCTAAAACGCGTGCAATGGACTCAAATAGATCACAAAGACCAATTAGCTAGAGATCCAGGCAAGTTGAAATCCAAGTGATTGCATAAAAAGCCATGGACCTGATCGCAAATTAGAAGGACTAAAAAGTGATTTTGGAGGAGTTTTCAAGAAGAAATCAAATTCGGATCTCCAAAGATATGAAATAATTGATTTAGAGGCGTGGAGGCCATCTAGCACATACCAAAAACACACCCGCAAAATCACAAATTGATCTGGACCATCCATGCGGCGATTCCGCCGCATCTGAAGGTCAATGTACGGCGGAAACGCCGCTCGATTTGCGATCCGTGCCTTCTATTTTCGTCCAGTTGTTTCATAGCACGTGTCATTCCTTATGCATACCTAGGGTTCCTTGTATCGGCTATAAATAGCCCCGAAATATTGTTGTGAGGGGAACTTTTTTTGTATTGAATTCTATAGCAATAAAATTCTGCCCATTTATTTCTCCCTTGTCTTTGTCTTTTGTAAGCTTAGTTTTAGATTAATATTTCATGTTCTTAATTCCATTCGAGTAATTTTGTTGTTCTTTATTCTTCTCTTAGAATAATTTGTTGCATGCTTAGAATAATTGCATTTGTTTTCGTAGATCGTAGTTAGTATAAATTTTTTTGTAGTCTCTCGATGATCTCCATGACCCCTTCTCGTCATCTTCTCCCCATGGGTTTCTAAAACCCTCCAAAGGGTGGGGGTGACGGATTTAGGGTTACAGAAGAGAGTGTTTTTATTTTAATTTCTTGTTAGTGTTTTGATCATATGAGTTTTTGTTAAATCAATTATCATATGATGCTTAATATCTCACTTGATTTATAATAATTTTCGTGATCCCCAATCTAACTCTAACATTCATAACTCCCACCCACTGGACTCTCATCCATAGTTGTTTCTTCTTAGTTTTTGTTTTTGTTGTTCTTGCTTTAGAAAAGTTTAAAAAAATCCAAAAACCTCAAACCAACCATATTTCTCTTTTTCTTTCCTTAATCAAAAATCACAAAAATATAAGAATCTCTCCCTCCTTGTGTTCGACCCATACTTGTCGTGTCTTCATCGACGCCGTGCACTTGCGGTATAAATAAAAATCTCATCAATAGTCTAATTATTGAAAATATGAACTAAAAGCTCTGATACCACTGTAGGATTTCGTGTCGCTATGTATGTATATATTTAAAAAAAATTAATACAACATACAAGATCGATTTTCATATTTTCAACAATTTCTATGAACATAGTTTTGTGATTATTCTAATAACATGCAATCCTACATTTATTAAAATAAATCACAAAGGTAGAATCATACCGAAAGGTTCTCTAAAACCTTTTTGAAGATCCGGAGTCGCATTGCCCGTTGAATCTTCCACTGAATTGCCTCCGAGTGTTCACCAAACTCTAAACAAGATTAGAGAGAAAGGAGCTAGTCAATCAATCTCTAACAAGGTTTAGAATCTAGCTAATAACTCCTCTTTAAGATCCTGAGATTCTTATCTCTAAAACTTAAATTTACTAAGAGATTTTCGTGGTGATTAGGGAGAGATTTATGAGAGAAAGATTTTTGCATTAGTTGTTACACAAGTAGGAGTAGGGGTCCTTTTATAGTCTCCAAAAACATCCTTATCAAGAGCTATTCTTTAGTCATGATTGTTGGCTTTTTGGCCTTAATCCGTATTTTGATGATGTAATTCAACCTAATCTTAATTAGGACATGTAGATTAGCACATATAGTATAATGGTATACATGTTGTATTGTGCTAACATCTACAGGTGATCAAGACTCAAGAAAGAAGAAAAATCAAGTCAAGACATGTAATCAAGCTAGGATTGAAGACATGTAATTTTACCTTTCTTTGAGTATTAGGAACTTATGTGAATTGAGCATAACGTAAGCTAATATGCATGCATTCACACACTAGGTTTCTTGTAGGAGTCACACACAAAATATCATATCATTTGGACTCCATTAGATCACCTAAACACCTAAAACGTTGGTCGCCAGTCTGCCTGAGTTCGGTCGACCGTTCACCTTTCGGTCGACCGGTTATACACAATATTTGTTATACCAGACCAATCAGTTCAACCGATCACACTTCTGTTAACCGTTTACCCAGACCTGTTTGTAGAATCGTGTGGATTATGGGTCCACTAATCACTATTAATCTAATCACCTACTTGTTTAATCAATCGATATGCGCAGCGGAAATTAAAAACAAAACAAGCAAGTGTAGGAAAATGCAAACCACAAATCGACTCGGCGTTTTTATAGAGGTTCGGCACCCCACCCGGGTCCTAGTCCTCTCTTGTAAGCTCCGCTCGACTCCGCGAGCTCCGCCTACGTCTTCACTAACCACTCCCCGTTCCGGGCCGGGAGAGAACGCCTTTACACCACAAGCAACGCGAACAACCCTCGCTTGCTTGAATTCTTCCTCTCACAATCCGAGAGGGACACTTCGGGCTTTCACCGAAGTCCTTGCTTCTTTTGACAACACTTGTAACTGAGTGGGATTCACTCTCTAATTAAGCACACTTTGAGTAGGATGAGTAATTGATCAAGTGTGTGAAGTTTAGGCTTATAGAGTGTAGAAATGGGAGCTTTGAGGATTGAGGTTTCTCTCTAATGAGTAATTGATCAAGTTCTAGCATTCTTGTTTTTATCACAAATGATCTCATATTGTTTAACTAAGTCATGGAATGCATTTTGAAGCTCATCATGTGTATAATTTTCATTATTTGCACTAGAGTTTGAGCTATCACTATAATAGGACTTAGTTGAGCATGAATTACTAGAACAAGAGTTAGAATCTACCTCACTTTGATCTTCAATAGCCATGAAGCATGAGTGAGCCACTTCTCTTCTACTTTGCAAGGAAGAAGACGATGATGATGGTGATGAAGAATCATCCCATGTAGCCTTGTGTGCTTCCTCCTTCCTTTCTCTTCTCTTGCTCTTCTCCTTTTCTTTTCTCCTCTCCCTTCTCTCCTTTTTCTTCTCCCCTTCTCTTCTCTCATTTTCACTCTCCTCCCTCTCTTTTTCTTTTTCTCTTTTCTCACTTCTTCTACCTCTTCTTTCATTCTTTTCTCCCTTATCACTCTTGAGGTATTTGAAGAAGTCTTGGGCAAGGACCTCAATGTCCTCTTCTTCCACCCTCCTTGGCTCATCAAAATTTGCATGCAATGCCACCATGGAGTTTTTCTTTGAAGCTTCCTTCTCTCTTCGATGACTCAATTGGAGCTCATAGGCCATGAGATTTCCAATAAGTTCCTCCATCTTCAATTTTGAAAGATCGTGCGATTCTTCGATTGCCACGACCTTGTCTTCCCAATCGTTGCTCAATGACCGGAGGAATTTTCGAGTCATCTCTCCTTCATTTATCCTTCTTCCAAGAATCAAAAGAGAGTTAGTGATATCGGTGAAGCGAGTGTTCATGTCGCTTATGTTCTCACCGATTTGCATAGAAAATATTTCATATTTATGCATGAGGAGACTTATCCTAGTTTCTTTGGTTTTGCTATCACCCTCATGATGCATTTGTAACCTATGCCATATTTCATTTGCACTTTCACATCCCCTAATTCTATTGTATTCTCCCTCATTAAGGCCACAATAAAGAATATTCATAATTTTTGAATTCATTTCAATTTCTTTCATTTGAGCCCTAGATAAAGAATCTAAATCATCTTCATTTGGGGGTATGTATGGATTTTGAATAAACTTCCAATACTTAAGGTCATTTGATATTAAAAAGATTTTCATTCTATTTTTCCAATAATCATAATTTGACCCATTAAGCAAAGGAGGCCTTGTGGTGCATAAACCCTCTAAGTGATTAGATGTGCTAGCCATGCTAAAAATACGATTAAGTATAGAATTTAGCTAACAAGGCTCTCATACCAAATGTAGGATCGTGTGGGTTATGGGTCCACTAATCACTATTAATCTAATCACCTACTTGTTTAATCAATCGATATGCGCAGCGGAAATTAAAAACAAAACAAGCAAGTGTAGGAAAATGCAAACCACAAATCGACTCGGCGTTTTTATAGAGGTTTGGCACCCCACCCGGGTCCTAGTCCTCTCTTGTAAGCTCCGCTCGACTCCGCGAGCTCCGCCTACGTCTTCACTAACCACTCCCCGTTCCGGGCCGGGAGAGAACGCCTTTACACCACAAGCAACGCGAACAACCCTCGCTTGCTTGAATTCTTCCTCTCACAATCCGAGAGGGACACTTCGGGCTTTCACCGAAGTCCTTGCTTCTTTTGACAACACTTGTAACTGAGTGGGATTCACTCTCTAATTGAGCACACTTTGAGTAGGATGAGTAATTGATCAAGTGTGTGAAGTTTAGGCTTATAGAGTGTAGAAATGGGAGCTTTGAGGATTGAGGTTTCTCTCTAATGAGTTGGGACAATTAGAGTTGGAGAGTTGTGTTAACAACAAGTCTTGATCCTCTATTTATAAGCTCCTAAGGTATTCTAGCGGTTGGGGATAGATTTGATTGGGTTTTGTGCAAGATACACAAAGCAGAAAATCGGGCTGCAAATCTGTCCAGAACCGGTCGACCGAAACTAGTAAATCGGTCGACCGTTAACTTGATTTCAAAGAGAACGGTCGAACAAAAGAATATTCGGTCGGACAAACGAGCTAGAACTTAACTCTACTTAAGTGAATCGGTCGAACCAAAGTATGGGGCGGTCGATCGAAAAGGGGATTCGGTTGAGACAAAGGTCAATCGGTCGAACGAGAAATGTGTCGACCGATAGCAGGGAATTTGGTTTCTGAAAATATGTTCAACCGGTCGACCTAAACAAGGTCTTCGTTCGACCGGTTACCGAATGTATTTTGGGGTTAAGTTTTGTTTTATACGAATACGACCGTTATAGGAATACGACAAGAAAAACGGTCATATTAAAATCCGGGATCGGTCGACCGAAAAGGTAGAACCGGTCGACCGGTAGAGTTCGGTAAAATCACTGTGGAGAGTCTGTTATAAACCGGTCAAACTGAGAACTGGTTCGGTCGACCGGTTCACACAGGAAATCTGGGTTTAAGTTTATAAGTGATTTCCGACTAAGGTTTGGGTGATCTAATGAAGTCCAAATAAGGTGAAATTTTGTGTGTGACTTCTCTATGGAACCTAGTGTGTATGTGATATGTTTTTAACTCTTGTATGCTCAATTTACACATGTTCCTAAGACTCAAAATAAAATCAAGATTACAAGTCTTCATTTAGCTTTATTACAAATCTTGACTTGATTTCCTTCCTTCCATGAGTCTTGATCACCTGTAGAGGTTAGCACAATACTATATATATGTAATGCAATATGTGTGCTACTCTACATCATCATAATTAAGATTAGGTTAATTAAATCATCAAAACATAGATTAAGGCCAAAAAGCCAACACTGTTCGGTCGACTTGTAGATCTTCGGTCGACCGTTTCGTTTGCTATTTCTGGTAAAAATACGACCGTTATATTTGTCGTATTATACAACGGTCGTATACACATTTTTTCTCTTAATACCCCCCAAATACTTTTAAACCGGTCGAACAAAATACCTTGTTCAGTCGACCGTTCTATTAGGGAAAATCTACCTGCTATCGGTCGACACAAGTTATGTTCAACCAATCGAGTTTTCCCTCTACCGAACCCTGTAGTTCGGTCGACCGGTACCTGTTCGGTCGACCGTTGACTTATAGAACTTAAGTGCTAGGTCGACCAGTACCTATGTTCGGTCAACCGATCCATTAACTTAATCAAGGGTTCGGTCGACCGTCGCTGCACAGTTTTTTGCAATCCGATTTTCTGTTTTGTGTACTTTGCACAAACCCCAATCAAATCTTGTCCAAACGGCTAGAAATCTTTAAGAGCTTATAAATAGAGGTTCACACTTAGTTTTCCACAAGATTTCACAACTCCAAAGTGTAAAACCTATAGTGAGATTTTCCACAACCTCCAAGCTCCAAATTAGCCATCCAAAGCCTAATTTCCACATCATTCATCATACAATCATCTAGCAATTGTTGTGCTCAATTAGAGAGTGAGTTCCACTCAAGTTACCATTGTTGTAAAGTGAGCAAGGGTCTTGGTGAAAGCCCAAGACAAAGCAGCAAGGACTTCGGTGAAAGCCCGAAGTGATTCTCTCGGTTTGTGAGAGGTGGTGCCAAGCTAGGCGAGGGTTGTTCGCGAACTTGAAGACTTGTAAAAGGCGTTGCTCCCGGCCCGGAACGGGGAGGCATAGTGAAGACGCAAGAGGGGCTCGAACGGAGATTCGAGAGGTGCTTGTAAGAGAGGACGTAGGCGCGGCCGAACCTCTATAAAACCGACGTGTCTACTTGTGGTTTGCATTACCTTTCTACTTGTGTTTGATTTAGTTTAATTTCCGCTGCATTTCTTTGACCGATCAACCAAGTAGTCAATTAAGGTTTAATTGTGATTAGTCTTAATTGTGGACCCATAGACCCACACGATCCTACAATGATCCCTTGTTTATTCTCTCCGAAATTAATCTCTAATTTCCACATAATCACCCACAAAAAATGTTTTAATTAAATCTGGAATTAATCCACCCATGATCTAATTAATCTCTTAATAAATCAGGCAAAATCGTTCTTGTTCGGTAGACCGAGTATTATTCGGTCAACCGAACCATTCGGTTATAACACGTGTTCGGTGCACCGTGAGCTAGATGGTCGACCGAATCCGTATGAGAAAAAATCCCTGGAAGAATTCGGACGAACCACGTCTTTTACTCGGTCTACCGTTGACCCACCAGAATCGCTCCTGGGACATAGTCATCGGATGACCGTGTCACCTTCGGTCTACCAAAAAACCTACTTCTCGGTTGACCGTGCACACTCGGTTAACCGAACCCGATTGTCCAGGCACTCCAGACAATTTCGGTCAACCAATTGCGCTTACCCGTTCCCCATTCGGTTAACCGATCCGAAGATATCCCGGTCGACCGAACCATGAACGATTCACCGTGTTTGACCTTGATTTTTCCTTTGTCAAATTTTGGATTTTTTTCCAACAAAATTTGATATTTTGGGGGTTTTAGCAAAATCACATCTTATAAATATATTATCATATGTAATAATAAATTATTACACCTCATAATATATATATATCTCATATGAATTTATTATGATTCTAATTATGTCAATTCTCATGACATTGATTTTAATTAATTCACCACATGTGTCCTATTTTCACATGAAACCCGACACATCATATGAACTTAAAATCAACCCTCATGTTTCCCAGTTTTGTGGTGTGACCTATAGGAGGATCTAAGTCAAATTGGCAGAGATATTAAACACTTAATATCTCAAACTATAAGCGGTATCTAGCTACACATTATAGTTACCCAATTAGCATAGATGTCTTTGTTCCACCCGAACCAAAACACGATCCATTTAGTGATGTAAGTGCACCACTTGTGTCCGTCCCTTGCCTCATGATATTAAGAATATATACAAATTAGAAATGTGTCATCTTTGTATTATATTCATTTCTTGATCTCTTTAAGTTAATTATAACTATGTAACTTAACTCAAGTTACATTGTGCACATTATAATTTTGCTTTATCAAGGGCTCACTAATATCATCACTCAATTAAGAGGGGCAATGATAATCGTTTGACTGGCTATCTTTTCCAGCACAAGTCATGCTCAACCAACTATTGCATTTATCACTACACTCATTGATAGTTTTTGACAATAATCAAATTAAGCATTTCTTGAGTGAAAAGTTATAAGTCTCATATCTTAGGATCCAAGACACACTAAAAACATTAATGACACGAAACACAATTCCATAATGTTTTACTTGTTAGGTCTATTCAATATATAATTTTCCTCTTTTATATATTTGTGTCGTTAATTATTTGTAGAGCTACAACAATCGATGACCAACACGACAATCTTATCTCGGTAATTAATGTTCCATGTTAATTACAATGATTGTGAATAACTTTTGATTTTATGTAAACCATTATCTTTTAGAGCTCTACGGTTAAGAACCAAGCGTCTCTTCCTTAACACTTCCAAAAAACGAATATCATAATCAAAGAACAAAATGCTTATACATTCAATTCATAATAATTAACATATAAAAGTAATACTTTTAAAACACGTTCCTTTCATAGGTATGCATAGAATTCTCTTATGCATTCTCTCTCCATTATTACCATCCATAATCTATACTGTAACTACCGTGTTCTCTTTGTAACCCCCACTAATACATATATAAAATATATGTGGATTCCTTTCTTTGAAAGGGGCCACTTTTCTCCTCAAAATTCTCCATCTCCTATCTTGTTGCGAAGTTTGATTTTCATAACAAGATATTACTAATTTACTATGGAACATCATATCTATACGCTAAGGGCACATGCCGAAAAACGAATTTCTCCAATTTGCATATTGCAACCAACAGGTCCAATTGGAGATTGTGAAAACGTCACTTCACGTGCAAAAGTTCTCCAACGCAAAACTGCAACTGTCCATCTGTTTTTAGGTTTCATTAAGTAAACATGTCGGGAGTTCGGCTAGTAAATTACCCTTAGAAACTAATGACCTGCGTCGGGTTGTGATTGAGATCATATTCTCAAATCACAACTAGCCTAACACGCCAATAAAAACATAGTACAAAATCTGCAAATGCACATGCAGAAACAGATTTGGTAAATAACATATAAAAGGAAAATGTATCCTTGTCATTAGATACTTTGCCTTCAAAGCCCTCAAATTTATTTTTAATTTTATTCTTTTAGTAATTATAAATATTAATCATTTTTCATTTTTTTATTTATTAAAAGAGACTCTCCAATAGTTACTTTCGGCCTTTTAATCAACACCTTTTTATTTTTCATATAAAATTGTGTACATTTAAATAAATTTTGTGATTTTTGTTATTTCTATGACTCTGTGCTCTTATTTTTTCTTCAAGATTACTATTATTCAACGCTACAACTTTATGATATTACAACTTTAACTTTTCAAAACATAATCAACTCTAGATATTTCAATCTTATTTATAACACCTTTTTTATTTTTTTCTCTATAAATAGGAACACCAGTCACTCTCTTAATATATAAAAATAAATGACTCCATAATAAATTTGTAATACTACAATTGCAAGTATTATAAGAATAATTGTAAAGTATGTGCATCATCTAAGATGGGTAAGAAAATTGATCAAAATTCAAATGTGCAAGATTATATATAAAAACATAAATCACAACTTTAAACTTTTAATATGTAAATCTTTTATTAAGACTCATTTTAGTCTCCATTTTTAATATACTACTTAAAATAAAATATCCCAACATAAATAAAAAACCTTCGATTCACCATAAAATAAATTAAAAATAAAATCATTGGGATAGTTAATTAAATTAAAAATAAAATCATTAAGATAGTTAAAATATATAATTAAGTCTAATTTTTTCTTGAAACAAAGAATTGGATACGTTTGTGCAGAGCAGAATTCACTCATGTAGAGAAAGGATTTCAAACGTCGGTGGATAACCTTAGTATTACCGGTCATCCAAGAATGACTTTATTATTAGAATTAGTATCTCATATCATTAAATTTTACAAATATTTTGAATAACTTAAAAAGCAATATTCCTTTTTAACAAACATTTCATGTGTAACGCGCAATTTGCATGCTATTTAAGTCATAAAATACATATAAAATCTAAAAGAATAATTTGTAAAATATTAGGCAAAACAAAATTATTTTTGGCACAACAAAATAACAACAATATTCATTGTTTACTCGTTATATTTTTAATACACATAAAATTATTTTTATTAAGTTAATAAAATTAACACAATTATCCTAAAATTGCATTTTTGTAAATACAAATATAATTAAACATTCAGAGAATTATTTAAAAATTGAAAAACTAATAATTATCAAATAAAATAACATGTTACATGAATATTGGATAACATGCTTATTTGAAATTATCTATAGCATAGATTCTCTGCTACATGTTTGTCCATTCGGTTATTCCCAATTTCTCTGCAACCTTGTACACAACCAAGTCGTTCCAAATTGATCCAAACAAACGCTCCCCACCAACCATAAATGTGGTTGCCCAAGAAAGGATGAGTAATGTAGCTAAGCCAAAACCTATGGCAGAAGGGAAAACATCTGCAACATTCAAAAAAATGAGAGATAAATTAGTTTCTATGACTATAGGCCTGCATTACAATTGACAAAATTAAAATATGTAGCTCAAAGTATATGCCACCATTGAGAAAAGTTGACAAGGAAGTTAAATTTGTCAATTGTACTTTTTATGTATGTCACTATTCCTTTTTTATTCTCTTTATGGAGAGACATTTATTTAAAATAAGGAAAAACAAAAGACCCTACATGTCACAACGAGTACGTTAATTAGATAAAAACGATATGAAACGTGAAAAATACAAAAGAGTTTGTAGCAACAAATGAAAATGAATCCAAGCCCGAAAACAGACAAACCTAGATCGTGTTTTTTTAATCAGTACGTAGAGAGTGGTTAGAATTAGATGCGTCTCTTGTAGGATTTCATGTTTAATTATACATATATATTTTTCGAATTTTTATGTATAATAAGGATCAATTTTCAATTTTCTAGAATCTATTGCATGCATCGGTTTGTTTTAACAAACTAGTTTCAAAAACTCTATTAAAACAAACATGAAGGAGCTCCGAAATTCATACCTAGAAGTTCTCTAAAACTTCTCGAAGATTCGGAGACGGTTGGGATGCTCCTTGCTGCGCCGAATGCCTCCGAGTATTCACCAAACTCTAAACAAGATCGGAGAGAGGGAAGCTAGTCTCTCAATCTCCGATTGGGTTTAGAATCTAATTACTAACCCCTCTTTAGTTCCTTTTAGAAGATGACCTCTGAAGAACTAAAACTAAACTTAAGAATTAAGGAATTTTCGTGGAGAATTATGGAGAGAGATTTTGCATAAGAAAAATAATGAATTAATTAAGGAGGTAATGAGATAACCTTGTATTTATAGGTTATCTCCAAATTACCTATTCATGTGCAACCTCTTGCCCATGATCCCATGCAAAATTCCATCTAACCATCCATTATTTATTAATAAATAATATTAACCACGAATTAAATCAATTATGGACCAATTCCATGCATGATCTAATTAATTCTTAAATTAATTCTGCAGAAAACCGTCTGGACCGGTCGACCGTTACTGTTCATCGGTCGACCGGTACTGTTCATCATGGACCGGTTACTGTTCATCGGTCGACCGGTTACTGTTCATCGGTCGACCGGGTACTGTTCATCAGTTGACCAGTACTATTCATCGGTTGACTTTTGCACAGTACTGCAGACTGGTCAAATTTTGGTTTAACCCCTACAAAATTTGACATTTCGGGATTAGTAGTAAATTCACAACTTATGTAACATATTATCCTATGTAATGTCAACTCATTACACCCCATAATATTTACATCACATATGAATTTAATTTAGATTCTAATTATGTTATTAATCACAACATAATCTTGATTTTGCTTGTTCACCCCATGTGTCATATTTTCTACATGAAACCCGACACATCCTTATGAACTCAAAATCCCCATTTCTTGTTTCCCAGTTTTGTGGTGTGACCTATGGGAGGATCTAGACTAAGTTGGCAGTGATATTAAGAGCTTAATATCACAAGCTATAAGCGGTATCTAGCCACACATTATAGCTCCCAATTAGTTAGATGTCTTAATTCCACTCGAACCAAAACACGATCCATTTAGTGATGGAGTGCACCACTTGTGTCCGTCCCTTGCCTCATGATATTAAGAATACACACAAAGTAGTATTGTGTCATCTTTGTATTAGTATTCATTTCTTGATCTCTTTAAGCTAGTTATAAATATGTGACTTAACTCAAATCACATTGTGCACATTATAACTTTGCTTTATCAAGGGGCCCACTAATATCATCACTCAATTAAGAGGGGCAATGATAATCTTTTGACTAACTATCTTCTCCAACGAAAGTTATACTTAACCAACCGATGCCTTTACACTACACTGATCGATAGTTCAAGACACTGATCTAATTAAGTATTCCTTAAGTGATCAGATATAAGTCTCATATCAAAGGACCAAAGACACAGTAAAATATTAATGACACAGAAACACATTTCTATAATATTTTACTTATTAGGTCTATTCAGTATACAAAAGTAATATTTTCCTCTTTTGCATACCCGTGTCGTCACTCACTTGTAGAGCTACAATGATCTATGACCAACACGACAATCTTAACTCGGTAATTAATGTTCCATGTTAATTACCATGATTGCGAATATCTTTTGTTTTATGCAAACCAATATCTTTTAGAGCTCTACGGTTAAGGACCAAGAGCCTCTTCCTTAACACTTCTAAAAGACGAATAACATAAACAAGGAACAAAATGATTTCTCATTCAATTCATAATAATTGGCATTTAAAAGTAAAACTTTTAGAACACATTCCCTTCATCTCTAACTCATCAATCATGTATCAGGTCAGATTTTGTCACCACCAAGGTTTTCAGAACCGAACCGGACGTCGAACCGGCAACGTCAAAAGTTCAGAGGTTCGACCGGGGTCGTACCGGAATCGAACCGGTTGAACCGGTGACATCAGCATGACGTCATGAATATATATTATAGATATAATAGTCATATTTAATTATTTATTAAGCAAAAAAATATTCAAAACATCTACAATATCAAATTTTTAAGGTTGGAGTATAGATTTGGGTTTGGTTTTTTTGGATATGTAGTAATCTGAATAACTGAATACATAATCGGGTACCGATATAAAAAAAACAAAAAACATGTTATTTTTCCTGAACCGGCGGTTCAACCGCCGGTTCAATCCGGTTCAGGGCAAAAACAGTTTTGGGAGGAACCGGACCAGACATGCCTCCGGTTCACGGTTCAACCGGTTGAACCGGCCTGTCCAGTCCGGTTTTCAGAACAGTGGTCACCACATTGTACAATATAAGTTGGATGAGTTTATCAAAGACCAAAAGCAGAACATTTTTCGAGTGGTCAAACATCTTATTCCAGAATGTACATCTATTCATTCCTTAATCAACGAATATTCTAGAAAAGTGTGCAATTGGACCAAGCAGAGGAACATATTAGAATGGAATATATGAGAATATGAAAACAACAAAGTGATTTAACTAGGCCATTTTTCTAATTAAAAAATATTCCCTTTCTATTGTAGCTTCAAGGGTCAAGGGGTAATGGCAATTGGCAACTTGGTCAGAACAAAATGCATACAATACATCTTCATATGACAAACATACTCCCGCACTTTCCAAAGTTACCAAAACCTATCTTCAAGATGTATCCTACAAAAAACACCTACCCATAGAAGGGAAGGAAGCCAAATTCAGGAGGATTGGAAAATTTTCACCATATGATATTATGATTATTTTGTTACAAAAGTACAGAACGAGAGGCAACAACCTACTGCATAGGAGCTTACAAACCCAACCTGATTCAATCCTTAAACGCGAAGCCCATCTCACTTTATGAAATGTGCTTAGTTAAAATGTATTCTTACAAGCCCAACTCAATTTATCAAATGTACTCCTCAGTAGTTGGCACTTTATCACATTATCTAACTGAAGGGAGAAAATGAGGATTATTGTCCATTATGTCCACTACGGAGAGTGAACGCCCAGATTGTATAGTATCCTAGTACTTTCTTATCAAAAACCCTACACAAAATATACAAAAAATGGCGTGACAACATGAACAAAACAATAAATTAATATTAAGTAGTTAATCCAACAATATATCAGGTGACCAATAGAAACTCATTTTGAAGAATTACACTTACTCTGCTACTGAGCATTACACAAAGGGTTTTTCCGAGATAGAAATCGTGAAACATACCATTGCAATTGGTGAATAAGGGTCTCTAAGTTTAAAGGTATCATGCAGTATAATTTTGGAAGCAGATGTAACCTTTCGAATCCATACAACACCTCAATGAATTAGCAAGCCTACACAGAAGAGATCGTGCAAAGATTAACTCGTATTGACTGAGAACGCCAAGAAATGTTCCGGTTCTATTTTCATAGCGGACTCATTAAACTATAAATGTTAAAATGACATTTTGATAATCCTTCACCTTGAAAGTATTTTAGTCTTGAGAGGGATTTGTGCACAGAGGAAGAATTTATTTTAATCAGGGGAAAGAAGCAAACTACTCGGCTCGACGAGGCGAGGCAAACTAACTTCATAGAACGAAAGATCAGCCATTCCATTCGCGCATATAAGATCATAACAATTAACAGAGATCAAAGAACTCCAAACGTCGTAGAACGTCCACCTCTCGCCTCTCGGGCCAAAACCGTACCCGATCCGACACCTAATTTCTAAGATCATAACCCACGCGGACCGACAATCGGCTTACAGGCTCGATCGGGCTAGAGAGTAAGGAATCAAACAAAATGAGGCAAATCGGACACTCACATTTCCGGATGGGGTCGAAGGGGTGAGGATCAGGGCCGGAGCGGGGGCGGGATCGGAGGACGGGCCAGAAGTAGAAGGCGTTGACGCCCCAGAGCATGGGGAGGAGGAGGAAGCCGAAGAGAAAATAGGCGCGGGCGCGGGGGACGGCTTCCTCAAGGGTGGGCCCCAGCGGGCCGTCGATCGTCGGGTAAAGGTCAGCGCGCCGGGGAGAGGCCGGTCGGGGTAGGAGTTGGTTCTCCTCGTCGGCTGGGTTCGCGTCGTCTGCTCGCCGTTCCATCGCTTTGGTTAGACGGGACTTGTGAGTCTGTCCTCACTTTTGTCGGCCATTTCCCTGGACCTGGGTACCGGTCCGGGCCCGGCAGGCCGTAGTGTCTAAATAGGCTGGGCCGGTCGGTTTCGGGTCTATTTGGGTGGTTGTCAATCGGATTTGCCGGTTTTTCGTTAAAATTAACTTACAAATATTAAATTAAAAAATATTATCAAATTATGATTTCAACAAAATAATCGATTCATCAACATCATTACATCACCCACTATCATGTTTACCGAACCAAACTGATAGTGAGATTTTATTAAATACAATGAAATTTACAAATTACAAATTTTAATGTATTAAGTATTACAATTGCAAATTAGATACAATTATAAATAATTTATTCATCGGTGCTATCGTCGATTTGCATGTTCTGCATTTTGTCTCCTGCATCCAACCAGTCCTCGAGAAAAAGCTTGTCTTAAGTGATCTTCGAGGGTGCTCTACCTCTTTTTTGTCAAGACTCGTTTACTTGTATTAAATGCAGACTGAAATATTACAGTTGACGTCGGAGGAGTTAGTAAATTGTGTGCTAATAAAAAAACTATTGGAGATCTAACGAAGTTACATTTTGATAAATCTAAATCATCAAAAGATTTGCATTCTACGGGAGTTAAGTACATTTCACTATTTAAATATCCGGTTAATTCGTTATGTGTTTTGTTTTCTACTAATTTTTTTTTGGTTTAACCCATTCCATTGAAAATTATCATCATCTTCATCTTCATACACAAGTAGGTGTTGTTGGGATAATGATGAATTAGCAATGTTTGAACCTATTTTTATTAACATTACGTAACCCTTCATATGTACTAAAATATCTATTAAGGTATAATCTAATTTCTTTTCAATAATATTCACAACCTTCATAATTCATGTTTTCAAAAATAGTTTCTAAGTAAAATTGTAAACCGGTAATTTTAAATTTAGGATCCATAACAAAAACTAAACAAAAAATTAATAGTGTGAGTTCCAATATTTATTAAACTTAGCTTCCATTACATTTATAATTTAAAACAAACTACCATTACTCCTATATTTCCTAAATACTTAAGTAATTGGAAGTAATTCAGATATAAGTGTAGATTACATAAAATTTTAAGTAATTCTGCTGCTGCAGAGTTATTAGTAGCATTGTCAAAAGAAATTGCGTAAATTTTATTTGCTATTGAATAAGCATGCAATACATCTTTTATCTGGTTATATATAATCATAATAGTGTGGGTGCAAAATCGGTGCTAAAGAAATAATATTTTTATGTAAAATCATGAATTATCTAAAAATGAACAATTATGCAACAATATGGAAAGCCATCAGGATGTTCCAAACATCACTTGTTAATGTTATATTATAAGTCATTAATGCAAATGTATTATTTACATCCATTTTCCCTAAATTTTGTATTTAGGGCATTACCAATGTGCGTCCGGAGAATGATTGAAATTGAGGGTTATGGTAACTAAATGTCTTTGTAATGTTTAGAGTTTCACATTAGTTAAATGGTAATTCATTTGTAATTATATAATCAACAATTCCATGTCTACCATTAATTGTATCATATTTCTTTTTTTAAAAAATTTCACTACTAGTCTCTAAAATTGATTTTTGTGAACTAGATGCTCCAAGATTTCTAAGTTTACATTTTTTGACATGTCTTGATAGATGACCAATTCCTTGGCTACCAGGTGTAGAAAGTTGTGCGCCACATATTTTACATAAGACATAAGACGATAGGTTTAGTATTTTTATCTTGGCCTAGGTCAATATCTTGCCAAACGTGGCTAGCTCTTTTTCTAATACTTTTGCCTTTGCATTGTTTAATTGATGCACTAACAGGGAGATAATGATCATCCTCAGATGATGAATTAATCGAGGGTTCAATGCCATTGAAATTACAAACTATGCAAACAAAAATCTAAATTTTTAAACAATGAGAAGATCGTGATAATTAACGCTATTAAATTGAACTAAATTAAGTAATTCTAATAAATAAACTAAAAGAGTAAAGAAATGCAAACAATAATGTGAGAAGCGGGGAAGATGTGTCGGCGGTCGCGAAATCAGATGAATTAGGCAGTAGTTTTAGGCTTTTGCTTAAACTTCACTTGCATTCAACACAATTTAAACACTTAATGAAGGATTTAAGAGAGTAACTAAGAAGATTGGAAGAGAAGAAAAAGATTTAGTGTGAAGAAATAAATGGAATAGGAGGATTAATATAGATATTTGTAGAGACATTTTCGTAATTAACTCAATGGCAAAATCATAATTAAAAAACCAAAAACACTTTGTGGTCCGTGTCGTGGCCAACGCCCGACAAGTTTGTCCGCCAGGGGGCGTTTGCCCGACGGGTTGGCAATTCGGGCCTAGAACGGACGGACTGATCGGGCACCCAAGTCTACATTTCCCCGTGATTCAATCGGATGTCTTTTAAGGGATTTTTTTGTTTTTCCGCCTTTCTGAAACTTCATTATTTGGATTTCAAAATTATTCTACAACTATTTCTTTATCTATCATCCAAAAAAGTACTACTGTGTCATGAGTTTTCAGATCTACCACTTTGTTAACATTTGCTGCAAATATTTTAATTTCCAATAAACGATGTTAAGTAATTAATATTTAATTGTGAAATTTACAAACGTTTCTATAAAAATCTAATAAGCACCTCTCACCTCTTTTTTTTCTCTCTCCATCTGTTCTCTCCTTTATGTTCTCTCTTGCATTTCTCCTCTTTCTTGTTGTTATTCAAAAGATCAGTTTAACCTCAAATCTCCAATTAACCCACCTATTTCCCTTCTTAATCTTCTCTCTCTTCTCTTCTCTCTCTTCCCTCTCTCCCAACCTCCAACCCAACATAGCAACCTCTCCCTCAAACAAACCCCAACCCAACCAGTCACACTCTCCCTTGTACCAACCCCGACCACCCAACTGCTCACACTCTCCCTCCCACCAACCCCAACCGAACTAAATCCAACTTGTCTCCCCTCCCTCCCACCAACCCCAATTGAACGTAATATATCACCCTCTCTTCCCTACAACCTTGATGTCCACCTCCTCGTCGCTCTGTCCTGCTTCCGTGTTGTCCTCCCTAAACCATTTTGATCCCATCGTGGGCTCCACAACGAGCGTGGTGGGGCAGTGCTTCTGGAAATCTTGGACTCCATCAATACTCCTGATGGTATCTAGATCGTCGAAGTTGGAATTGAACCTCCGTTGAAATGGTGGGAAATGTGCAAATTAGGGTTGGGGTTGCAAACTCCAAGAAGAAACAAAAGTGAAGAGAGAGAGAGAGGAGAAAGAGTAGAGAGGCAGAGACGATAGAGGAGTGAGAGAGAAAAGAAGAAAGAGATGAGAAGAGAACATAAGGGCACCCTTCAACGGGGGTGCGTTACCAGGCAACTGGTCGCATCGCCTGGGTGGAGGCCATGTGGCCTCCACCCATTGGTGGATTTTTTTTTTGTTTTAAATTATTTTTACTTTGTAAATAATGAGTATTTTTAAATAAAATGATTTTGTTAATTTTGTGGTTCTGACACCTTAAGTTTGTGAGTTCCTCCCTCTCAGTTGCTGGAAAGTCGGACTACCACGTCGACCCTAGCATACTGGACATTACTAAACCGTAGTTACAGAGAGTTTACCACGTCGGCTATTAACAAACCGACGTGGAAGGGTCCATATTCCAACATCCTACCATGTTGGTCATATTATCCAACGTTGTAAGGGGTCTTCCACGTCAACGTTTACAGAGATCGACATGGTGAGGTTCATTTATGAATTTTTTGAAAAATAATTCATACCCTACCACGCCGGCCCTGCCGACCGATGTGGTAGGACACCCTATCACATCTGCAAAAACTAATCCAACATGGTAGTGTAACCCTACCACGTCGGTGACTAATTAATCTGACGTGGTAGGGTTTTCATAAACTCAAACCCAGAATTTGAGAAACACAAAACCATTCATCTCGTCGACTAGAGCATTCACCTTCCCTTACTCATGCGACCCCTCCTTACTTCCCAAGCATTCCTCTTCCCTTACTTCCCTAAAACCCCCTTCCCCGAGCGACCTCTCCCTCCAGCAACGCCGAAGTGTAAGTCTTCGACAAACAACATTTCTTTGTTTATTGCTTTTCTTTGGTAGGCCTTTCAACAATATTTCTTTTGTTGTTTGGTTGGAAAAATGTTTGTTTGCTCGAAAACTTCTTTCATGTCAAGTTATTTGGCTATAAACATACATATGGAAATGCATTACGAGTTTCGTCTTTTTGGTATATGTCTTCCACATTGGTGTTGAATTTATTCGACGTTGTAGGGGTCTTTCCACGTCGGTGTTCAATTTATCTGACGTTGTAGGGTGGTCTTCCGTGTCGGTGCATAATTTATCCGACGTGGTAGGATATTCGTAAAAACCACCCTAGAATTCTGATTCGTTTGTCTGAAATTCATTCTGCCAGAAAATGGTCACTTGTAAAAAATAGTTTCAAAAATATAAGAGATTTTAGTAGCTAAGTAATTTTTTATATCCTTTATGGCGTTCATAGTCTTAACCATATTCAAAATGGCTCCAGCCTTGGATCAAGAACTCATTCCAGAAGTCTTTTTTGTATTCTTTTAGGTTAACGGCTCCCAGCAAGAAGAACCGCACCCAAACTGACGATGAAGGTTCGACATCGGTTCCTCTACGTGGAGCAACTCTTATGTTAGAGTTGCAACAAAAATAAAATGTGAGGTTCATTGCCTTTGTACTTTGATATTCTCTTAGAGCCGATCGGAGAGAATAAAATTTATTGGCCTAGTTATTTGCATACCGTCGCTAGAACCAAGGTTGATATCTGTATTGAAAGTTGGTCACAAGTCGATTCTTCTCTAAAAGAACAGATTTGGGAGGATATAATGGTATGTCTTTGTTTGTTAGTTTTATTTGTAATTTCCCAACTTATTGATTCTAATTTACATTTTTTTGGTTGTAGGACAAACTCATTTTTCAATCCACTAAAGAGTTGAAGAAGAAGTTGATTTGGTATGTTGGTAACCGGTGGAAAGACTTTAAAACAAGGCTCACATACATGTTTATCTTTGGGAAATATAAGGACCGTGACCCTTGTGCTACTTACAGTTTCATTTTGTCGATAACATGGGCTGAATTTAAAAGAACCAGACTTTCTCCAGAATTTATGGTATTATATGCTCATTTTTTCATACGTAGAATTTATAATTTTTATTTTGATAATTAATCCATTATATTTTTTTCCAGGAAATACGAGAGCAGAACAAGAAACGACAATCTAGTAACAAGTTTAAGCATAGATTGTCCAGAGGGCGGTTACCGCGAACTTGAGGAAGATATGATGATGGAATTTTTTTCCAAAAAAAGAAGAAGTTGTGGAAGCTGGTATGACTGAAGAGCAGGCAAGTAATTTGTCGCCTCCATCTCCGATATCTAGAGAAGAAAAGTGGAAGCGAGCGCGTATTACTCTGGAAGGCAGCTACACTAATGAAGAGTCTAAACTAGTTGCCTCCAAGATTGTAAGTTAACTTTAATTTTTATGTTGTGTACGTATGTGGTTATTAATTAATAGTAAGTTTTAAAATTAATTTTGTATATGATGAACTTTCAATAAAAGCTTCCCAAGGATAATTTGTTTCAAATGGAAGAAATGAGATATTGTCCACAGCCTTGGGTAAGTAGGAGCATCCTGAGCGAATATGCAGTGTAGGTAGTCGAATTGGACTACGTCAGTATTTTGGTTCATCATCATCCTCACGAAGCCATTCCCAAGTTTATCATGTGAAAGGAAGATCCATTGTCTAGAAAACCTGGTGAAGAGTTCGTATAAACGCCTTGGAGTTTCTACCGATACTGCAACAGATGTACCAACACCCAGTACTTCATCCAGTGTACAACCTACGGTGGTGTTCCCCCAAGAAGTATCTCAGCAGGACACACTTGACCATTTTGAGGTAAAATTACAAATTATAAGTATTTATTTTTCGTTTTGCATTGCAGTACATGTGATAAATTTTGTTTCGAAATTTATAGGATGGAGCCCAATGTGAACTCTTTGTGAATGATCCGGATATGCGACTTGTATCACATGGGAAGTTGTACACACTAAAGTTGCATCACGGTCAACAAATTGAATCCAAGAATTTGAAGGTGACTTTGGATAAATCTGTCTGTGGTGATGCACTCCTACCAATTCCTGAATCTGAAGTGCAGACGGTGGGCGATGCTGAAGGATGGGTGTTGCAATGGCCTCGTTCATTGATTAAAATAAATGTGAATGCAAAGGTATCAACTTTAAATATAATAATTGCCTAAATGATTGATATATAGTAATCATGTGAAGGAGTTCTAATAATATATGTTTTTAATTTCAAAAGGTTGAAGGTCCAACATCCAAGCAATCTGAAACTGAAATTGTATTAGACGAGAGACCTAATTTCCTCCGAATTGTCAAATGTTATACAATTTCATATGACATAAGGATGAAGATTCTACAGTTGAAAGTGCGATGAATAAGGAAATTGTAGGAAAAATGACCGACGATGGCATCGAAAATAAGGTGTATGTCGTAATAAAAGATGTCATGCAATTTTTGAGGATGGAAAAGTTGTGTATAACAATCATCCAAGTTCAATTAAAGTAAGTCATTTTGTCCTTTTTATATTAAAAATTACAATTATGAATTCTTTTGATATTAGTTATGATATATTTCTTCTTGAATAGGCTTCTCTACGAATTGCCGTATGGGAAAAAAGTTGGTTATTTGTGTCCTACAACATTCATGTTTCAAGGCAATTCAAGTGATGACAATAGACCGCGTAAGCATTTCATTATATTTTATATTACTTCTTATATTAGTTTTAGGGTATTAATAAAGTTATTTAACATGATTGATTTACAGTGATCATTGGATGTTGGCCGTTTTGGTTCCTAGTACGAATACTGCATATTGGTTTGATCCTCTAGCATCAAATAAACCAAGGAAATCATTGAAGAATATTGTTCAGTTGTAAGTTACTCTTAGTATAGTTAATTTAAATTAATTAACTAATTTTTCAATAGTTGCATATTTGATTAAAATGTCTGACCGTTTGTGTAATTTTGACAGAGCCATGGATATATATAAAATGATGGGTCGAAGAAGGAGTCAGAAGAAGCTAACAACTTGGCATGCCATGAAGGTAAAATTGTTCATTATTAAAGTAAACCATGATACCATTAATATGCATTCATTTCATCGTTTAGATATAATCATGATTATTTTTATTTGTAATTGTTGTAGTACCGAAGACAAGTTGGAAATACTGAATGCGGTTACTACGTAATGACTTATATGGAACAAATTGTCAACTTAGGATTGGAAGATGGAGATCTACGACATGTATCTTCAATATGTAACTCCACATTTTAGGTTATAGCGGTTTTGTTATTTTAATTATTTAAAAAGATAATTTATTTTTGTAGATTTTTGAACCTAACCTTCAACAATTTTTACAAGAAGAGATAGACGGAACTCAAGAGAGGTGGTTTGAGTCTGAATTACAACCATCAAAACCCAAAATTGATGAGGGCTCTACCACGTCGGATATGGAGGAAATCTGACATGGTAGACCACTATCAATTTTGGTCGACCAGTTGGACGAATCGGTCAAGCTGTTTTGGGTCTCTGATGTCCAAATAGAAATATACCCCTACTAGCACGTCAGACTTGTCTTCAAACCGACGTGATACATGTATTTCTTAAAACGACATCCCAACTCAAATTAACCCCACAACACCTCTCCCGATACATCTCTAATCCAACCCTAGCCGCCACCCCTAAGCCCGCACCAACTCTGATCCAACCCACCACATCCCCTAAACCCCCCACAACCCACCGCAACCCTAGCCACCACCCCTAAATCCGCAGCAACCCTAGCCACCACTTCATCGTAACATCTCTAACACCAGCTAGTCCAACAAAAGCAAATGCTACCACAGAACCTAAGACCAAAAATTCTTCTCCTACGGAAACAAGTAGTAGTGAGAGTGAATCTACTCGACAACCGTGTAAGCATGCATTTGCTTTATACTGTTAAGTCTGCCAGCTAATTTTTTTATTCCTTTAGATATTTTGACTTAAAGCCACCAACATTGCCAATGCCAAACCTAGCAAATTCAGAAGTAAAAGTCGCAGTCGCTCTCTCCTTATGCTGCGTAAGTACATTTTTTGTTATTTTCCCTAACACTACAAAATCAGTCTTGTAATGACAATAAAATAGATGGGTTTTTTTTAGCAATCTCATTAGTTTTCATATGATCCTCATCCAAAATATCATTGTAGTCCTTGTTATCCACATTGATCCAAAATCTTACATTACATAAGTTTTTTACATGATTGGATTAAATGTCTTTGAATGCATGCTAGTAGAAAGCTGATTTTTGTGATGTTAATTTTGTGTTAATAGCTTAAATTTGTGATTTTTGTGTTGTGATGTTAATTTTGTGATTTTTATGTTAATTTTGTGTTAATCTTGTGATGTTAATGTTGTGTTAATAGCCAGGGGTTACTCTAAAATTCCTATATATTGGGTTCATTTTATATCACGATTGTTTGTGTTGTTGTGTAGATAACAATGAATCGAAATTGGACTTTTGCAAGTCGATTAAGTGATAAGTATGAATACGGAGTTAATAAATTTCTAGAGTTTGCACAAAAGAATGCGCATTTTAGAAACGAAGGAATAGTCTTCTATCCATGTAGGAAGATCTGATGATAAACCACAAGTACTTAGTAAGAAAGATATGTAAAAGAGATCAAGGCTCGTCTGTTTGAGAAAGGTTTTGATGAAGGTTATACACATTGGATATGGCATGGTGAGAATGAAATACGTAAAGAAAATGATAGTCCTTCACAGAAAGATAATGGTGATGATCGGTTAGAGGATATGATTCGAGATGTTGCCGAAACGTTTGATGATAAACAACAAGTACTTAGTAATTTGTTGTCAGACAATGAAAAAACCTTTGTATATGGGTTGCACCGATTTCAGTAGATTGTTTGCAGTGTTACGATTATATAACTTGAAAGCCACGTATGGTTGGAGTGATGTCAGTTTTACTTTCTTGCCCAAGTTGTTAAAAGAAATTCTTCTAGAAAACAACGAACTTCCACACCGTACATACGAGGCCAAAAAAAATATTGTGTCCAATGGGTATGCAGCATAGGAAAATACATGCATGCCCTAATGATTACATATTATATATGACCGATTATGAAAATCTGCATTGTTGTCCAGTTTGTAACGCGTCAAGGTATAAACACAAGAAAAATGTGAGTGGTGATATACCAGTACAAGGACCGCCTGCGAAGGTGTTGTGGTATCTTCCAATCATTCCAAGGTTGAAACGTTTGTTTGCCTGCCCCGCAAATTAAAAGAATCTAACATGGCACGCATATGGTAATAAAGTGAATGATCAGATACTTCGACATCCTGCACATTCTCCGTAGTGGAAGAAGATCGATTAAAATTGTCCAGTGTTTGGTCAAGAATCCAGAAATCTAAGACTTGGTCTGTACACTTATGGAATGAATCCTTACGGGAGTTTGAGCAGTCTTCATAGTTCGTGACCGATTCTACTAGTGATCTACAATCTACTTCCATGGTTAAGCATGAAACATAGATACATGATGTTGTCTTTAATGATTTCTAGTCCAAAACAACCATGTAATGACATAGATGTGTATTTGGCTCCCCTGATTGAACTTGAAGAAATTGTGGAATGATGGTGAGCAAGTATGGGATGCCCACCATCAACAATCATTTACAATGTGTGCGATGATATTTTGCACAATTAACACTATTTACTCGTCGCCAAATAGACGTCGACCGTTATAACCACCGACGTCTAGTGGGGAGAGGACAGAATGGACGTCGGTCCTTCGAGAGGCCGACGTCTATTGTGTACTATAGACGTCGGGTGTAGGAATACCGAGTTTAGCCGACGTCTATAGGGTATAGACGTCGGTTGTTAGAGTACCTTGTGCATTCGACGTCTATAGGGTATAGACGTCGACCTATAGACGTCATATATAATAGACAACCGACGTCTATGCTCCATGCATATAGACGTCAAGGTATAGACGTCGGAGTTATATAACATCCGACGTCTAAATGTCTTAAAGAAATCGGACAGATGCATTTTCTTTCATTCATTTCAGACGAAACCCACCCAAACCCTAGCTGTCCCGCGACCGAACTCTCCTCCGCGACCGATCTCCGACCGATCCGCACCGTCTCCGGCACCGCAGCGAGCTCCAAAGTCTCCTCCACTTCTTCGGCCCTCTTCTCCTTCTTCCTCCGTCTCTCTCCACATCTAAGTTTTAAGTTCTTTTTTTGTTGTTTAAGTTCGTCTTCCTCCATCCTCCGTTTTTCTCCACATATTATTTCTAAGTTAGCCTTCATCTCGTGTCGTTTGCAGCCATCACCGCACCATCTTGTGTCACCGAACCACAAAGAGCTCCTCCGGCATCACATCTTTCCCCTCCTCTGGTTCGTGCTTAACCACCTGTACAAAAATCATATTGTTTGATTAGGTTCTCATGGTGTTCGGATATGTTTAGATATGTTTAGATTGTGGTGTTTAGAAATATTCTTTAACCTGTAAAATTATTTGATATGTTTAGATATGTTTAGATATGTTAAGAAAGAGTGAAGATCCCATGAAAACATACACTACTTATATAGAGATATTGGTGAAGAATTTTCAACAAAGTTTATTGGTGAAAACAAAGTTTGGTTGACTAGAATGGAGTGTGATTGTGTGAATGTTTAATTCATTTGATTTGACTCATCATGGAAATTTGTGCCCTATTTGTCTGGCTATTCTGTGAAGGGGCACAAAGTGTGTCCTATTTGTGAAGAAAACATTTGTTCTTTGTAGCTTGTCCATGACAGTAAGACAATGTATCTTGGTCATCGCAAATTTCTTCGTAGGAGTCATCTGTATCATAAAATGAAAAAGGCATTTAACGGGAAGAAAAAATCGAAGAACCTCCTGTAGAAATCAGTGTAAGACAAGTTCTTGAGTGGGTGAAGAACATCCAATGCAAATTTGGCAAGCCTTACAAACGCAAAAATGATAAGAGTAGTTGGAAGAAAAAATCCATTTTTAACCTTCCTTTTTGGGAGACCTTCGAAGTCAGACATTGTATTGATGTGATGCATATCGAAAAACATGTTTGTGATAGTTTGTTAGGAACTCTTCTTAAAATATCGGGTAAGACTAAAGATGTATATAATTCTAGACTTGATCTACTTGAACTTGGTATAGGAGCAAAACTAGCACCAGAGAGTAAGGGTACTCGTAAGTATTTACCACCAGCTTGTTACACTTTGGACATAAAGGAGAAATTAGCTTTGTGTCAATGTCTACATGGTGTCAAAGAGCCACAGGGGTATTCTTCAAATATTAGCATTCTTGTATCAATTAAAGATTTGAAACTACTTGGTTTAAAGTCTCATGATTGTCATGTGTTGATGCAACAGTTGTTACATGTTGCTATTAGATCGATATTGTCGAAACACGTTAGGCATGCTATTATTAAATTTTGTTTGTTCTTCCACAAGATTTGCAGCAAAGTAATTGATCCAAAGTATTTAGATAAGTTGCAGAATGCAGTAGTTGTTACGATATGTCAGTTGGAGATGTACTTTCTGCCATCGTTTTTTGACATTATGGTTCATTTGGTAATTCATCTTTTTAGAAAAGTTAAGCCACTCGGTTCGGTATTTGAAGATGGATGTATCCTTTCGAGCATTATATGGGTGAGTTGAAAAATTATTGTAAGAATCGACGAAGGCCAGATGCGAGCATCGTTGAAGGTTACATAGCTCAAGAGGTAATTGAGTTTTGTAATGAGTACTTGGCTCATACTAAGAGTGTGAGACTTCCTAAGAACAGATATGAAGATAGGATTGAAGGTAAAGGTACGTGTGGCCCGAAGATGATAAGTCCAAAAGGTGAGGGACTCTTCAAAGCGTATTTTTATGTGTTGTGTAATTCTGATGAAGTTCAAGCTTATTTTGATGAGCACATGACCATAGTGAGGGAAAAACATCCTTCTTGGACTGATCAACAAGTCATTAATGCTCACAATAAGGATTTCGTTGATTGGTTCAGGGAAACTGTGTACAACCGTAATGTTCTTGAAAATTTGAAGTGGTTGGCATATAGACCAAATCCTATAGTGATATCTTATAATGGCTATGATATCAATGGTTTTTTCTTTGTATACCAAAATGGAGGACGAGAAAAGCACAATGCAGAATAGTGGAGTCACTTTGGTAGCTGAATCGTTGCACATCTCTAGTTCGAAAGATAGAAATCTCATATATGCCAATATGTCTTATTATGGTCCGATTAAAGAAATATAGGAGCTGAGTTTTACTAAATTCAGTGTTGTGGTATTTAAATGCAAGTGGGTTGACAATAAAAACGATCTTCAAGTCGATGAGTTGGGGTTTACTTTGGTGAACCATAAAAAAGAAGGTTTTAAGGAAGATCCTTTCATTCTGGCATCTCAAGCAAAACAAATATTGCAGATGTTAATGAGATTGTAGAAATTCTCTCGTTTGTACAAGTACCAGAACTTAAATCGCTCGATGACAACAGAACTGTTGACAACTTAATTACCCAAGATAATCATCATGAAGGAATATGGATTGAGGATCATATGAGCAAAAAACAAAAAAAACGTCAAAACTAAAGGTTCATTGTATGTTGTAGTATTAAGTAGATGCATTTGTATGTTACACATGATATGAATGTTGTGCAACTGATAGATATGATTGTTGTTATTTCTGGACTGAATATGAATGTTGTGAGAATTAATTACTTGTTTGATAGGTATCAATGTTGTGAATTACTTGATTGAATATGAACTGCAGGGTTGAATCTGAATTCCAGGTATCAAACAAATATAAAAAATATAAGAACTATCCTACAACATTGGCCTTTATTCAGAACCGACATTGTAGACACTCTAGCATGTCAATTGTCAAAACCACTGACGTTGTAGGATATTTCTTTTTTTTCATTTTTATTAAAAACCCTACAACGTCGGTGTTCAATACCACCGACGTTGTAGGATATACTACCACGTCGGTGATCTTGTAGGCCGACGTTATAGAGAAACAATACTACCACGTCGGTCGTATAAAATGGCCATCGGGGTTAAAATTGTGACCAATTTATAGAGGATACTACCACATCGGTTGTGATGACCGGCGTGAAAGGGTATCCCTATATAATGTTGCCAATGTACCACATCGGTCGTCAAAGGTGTTCAACCCAACATTGTGCCCCCTTTATATCCGACGTTATAGCCTTTTTTTCAGCAGTCACACATAGAGGTGAGCAGAAAAATCCGAAAATTTGGATACCTGGTTTTCCGATCCGGTATCCGATTTATTTCATCCGAATATTTGGATATTCGAGCCTAATAATCCGGATCAGGTGTCTGATCCGATTTTCTACCTTTTTTCGGACCAGACTCGGATCAAGCCTTTGGAGAATTCGGATATCGCTTCGCAGAGGTGAAGGGGTCGGCATGCTGATCTGTGATTACTACCGATTCCAACTTCATGTTCCCGAGTTGCAGAGATCAATCCGAACTGAGGATCCGAATCCAAATTATGAATGCTTGTCAAATCCAAATAACCGGATCCCACGAATCCCTCTTCATCTGAACGAATCCTATCCTGTCGAGTTCATCATCTCCTTCCTCTCCAACTCCGACATTACTATAAGAACACTAAAAGAACATTGACTTTGTATTGGACTCCTGAATTCCAAATTGACTTTGTGATTTTTATTTGTTACGAATCATTTGATATTTTCGTGTTTATTGTGGAGAATCAGTTTTATGAATGTTTTGGTGATTATGATTTCTTTATCCCGACATAATTATTGATGCAGTAGTTTTTATTATTATTTTGGACTGTAATTTGGATTGGAAAGCTTAGAGAATGTGAAAATTTATGCAGGTATTTATGGGAACGATAACCAGATATCCAAATTTTCAGATACCCGAAATCCGGATATCTAGTTTAATCCATATTGGATCCGGAATGATATTTTGGTGATCCAGAAAATTGTATATCTGAATTTTCGGATACCCAAAATCCAGATATCAGGTTTTGCTTACCACTAGTGGCGCATGTCATGTTTCCTCCTTATCTACTTGATTGACATCATATCATGCTTATATTTGTGTCTTATATCCTTTATTGTTTGCCTAATCAATGCTATTTAACGAGTCTTATGTTTATGTTTCAGGAATAAACATGTTTGAGAAGAAAAGATTCAAAAATGACTTAAAAGCAAGGAAAATGACTAAGTTGCAAGACTTATGGATTGAGATGCAAGAGAGAAGGACCCGGATGTAAAATGAAAAGTTCCAATGAGCAAATCAAGAAGCTCCACACCATCAGGATGAGTATTTTGGCAATTAGATCCGGGCCTAACCATCAACAACCAAATCGAGTTCATCAATCATCAAGAAATCAATCCAGAACCGAGCCACCAAAATCCAGACTCGATCAAAGGCATCCAGACCCCCAATCAGCGGTCCAGATGGCTCCAAAGAATGCATGTCTTAGTCGGGTCGTGGATTATGTTGTTTTATGTCCATTTATAGTATGCAATTAGTCCCATACCGAGGATTGTCCCGGGTTACCTTTTTTATGGCTATAAATGGAACTCTTCCTCCTCCTTTGTAATACATCTCCTCTCTTGGTGGTCATTCTCTCTACTAGGAGTAAAGCCTTGGAGCAAAACTATGGCGGAGAGATGCTACTTGTAAAATTAGCAATAAAGAATGTTTTGTTAGTTCATTATTGTGTTTTAATTTTGCATTCCTAGTTAACTTTGTTTGTTTTAATCTTCGTAGAATTAATTAGCATGTTTTCTTTCCTTAATATGAATGTTAGATTTATAATGTGTGAGTAGTTCCATCCCCTTTGGGGTGGAGTTGATGTTTATACATGTCATGTAGAATGGAATGAATGCTATATATTGTTTTATGTGAGATATGTGAGTATGCTTGTTTGAATTAAAGAGAATATTTAACTTGATGGTTTCTGCCATAATCTTTAGGTACATTACTTGCTTATTTAGGTTCCTAATAACAAACTTGTTCATGCTCATATTAATCACTTAGGGTAGTGATTTGGATGATAGGTTTTGTCATGAGGTACTTCTTATGCATAGCAACACTACCTACACTTGTGCTCTTTGGAATGCATTCATCACCACTTATTTCATGTGTACACACACTCCACCCCTTAGGGGTTTCCATTCCTGATTTCCAGCTTGCTTTTATTAGTCACTTAGTTTAGTTTTATTTTGTCTCGTGCTTTCATCTTCTTTGTTAGTTTCGTGCTAGTTTAGCATAGTTTACTCTAGTTTAGTGTAATCAACTTCTTCTCACCTTTGTTTCCCACTCCCCTTCGAATGAACCGGAGTTGACACACCTCCATGTGGATCGATCTGTACTAGCCTCGTCTTCACTGATGACGTGCATTTGCGGTTAATCTTAATTTCAATCAAGTTTTTGGCGTTGTTGCCGGGGAGGTGTTCTGTCAAGACTCTGATCTGGACGATTCGAGTGGGTTTAATATTTTGTGTAGTTTTTTTTGTTTTAGGAGGCTCTAAAGATCACGGGACATCACTAGGAGAAGTTTGGAGGGGATCAGAAGGAAACATACCGCCCATCAGCGGTTCTGTATTGCAAACTGGCGGCCAAGTGGGCTCTCTTTCTCTATAATTTCTTCTGGTTGTTTCTACATACAATAGCGTGGTCTGGGGCTCAATTTCGCATGTTTTGACTTATAGTTTGCCCCCAGATTGATAATAAATCCTCTTTAATCAACTTGGCCACTAAAATCCAAAGCAAACAACTAGGCATTCTTGCTTGTTTAGGTCATGCATCATATACTTGCATCATATATCGTAGTTTGTCTTTTATTTTAGCTTTACCTTCAGTTGTTGAGCGTTGGTGTGAGGTACACATTTCCTACTCTCATTCATGCATTTCGTATGACCATGCATTAGTTAGTAGGAACTGCATTCCAACAAGTGTGAGTTGAGCGTTTGTTTGGAGAGTTGATTTCTAGATTAAGACTCCAAAACACTACTAAGGAGGTGTTGTCCCATACAAGATAACGTGGGGGGATTTCATCACCTTTCCTTAGCCTCAAAAGTCACACTAATCAAAAGCCTTAATCTAAAATGAAGTAGAAATTGGCCACTAGGACTCGAGCGCATTAGGAGAGTGATCCGGTCACGAATGTCATAGCTTGATTGGCGTTGCCCATATTGTTGATAGTAGGAGAGACTAGATCTCTGGATCTTGGCTCACTTGCCGGGCTTTGTGGTCTTCATTGTAGGGAGGTGAGGCATGTTGAGGTCGTGTGATCTCGTAGTTAGGCGTCGTCTAGCTGTAAGAACCTATATCGACCTTAGGCTTGTACCATCACCCACTACACATGCTAGCTCTAGGGGTTCTTCCTTTCTAATCTGAGTCTTCTCCTCCTCTATATTCTTCGCTATAGTCTCCTTCTCTTATTATACCTTCTGTTGTGTGTTGTTGTAGTGTCAAGTTGAGCGTTTTATGCGAGGTTGGACTCGTTCTGGTGAGAGCGCTCGACTTGAGAGAGTGCATTTGTCTGAGATGGACGGGCTAGGTGTTCGCCCATCTCCACCTCGTGCTCCTTTGGAGCACGAGGCCGAGTCGTCTCGAGGCGATGAGGGAGATCGGGTTCCATACATGGAATATCTCGGTTCGCTCCCACCACCACGTAGACCTAATTCTCCTCCTCCGACTCAGGAGGAAGAGGGATTTGGTCAGGAATGAGTTGTTGGTGCACCACCACCTTTAGCTCGACAGGATAGACTGATGACTCTATGGGAGCGGACCCGTCCTGTCCGGGTCGCACAACCTTCTTGCATAGTTCTCCCGCCAGCTCGCAGGATCAACGATGAGTTGACACCTCAATATGTGAGCATGCTTCCAACCTTCACTGCCAATAAGGAGGATCCGTATATTTTTATACGTGAATTCGAGGAGGTATGCTCCATGTTCAAGCTTCAACAGCATGACGGGAATTCTGTCCGGTTGAGGATGATTTCTTTCGCGTTGAAGGATAACGCGAAGAAATGGATGTACAACTTCCCAATGAGCTCTATTCGGTCTAGGGATGACTTTGTGATCGTCTTTCTGAAGAGATTTTTCCCTTAAAGAAAAACTCAACAGATACGGCACCAGATACATCAAATGTATCAGACTAAGACCAAATCTTTTCATGCTTTCTTTGAGAGGTTCAAAGACCTTCCCCAGCAGTGCCATAATCATGGACTTGAGCTATGGCAGTTGTGCCAGCTTGTTTATGAGGGCCTCAACTACAACACCTGCACATTGTTAGAGTCGATGTGTCAGGGTGATTTCCAAATGAAATCCATTGATGAGGCATGGGACACTTTTGAATTAATGGTTGAACGTACCTTTGAGTGGGACACCATGAGAGAGCCATCAATCATCAGGTCTTCTGGTCGAGCTGGATCATATCAAGTTGAGTCATCAGCTGCTCTCATGCGTAGGATTAAGACTTTGGAGTTGGACTGAGCTCATGTAGCTCAGGTCCCTACTCCCGCGTGTAGTAGGTGTGGACTTACGGGACATGATGACTTGTAATGTGCTTACGCTCCAAAGGATACTGAGCATGCAAATGCAATGTACCAACAAAGGCCCCATAATGACCCGTACAGTCACTCCTACAATACGAGATGGCGTAACCATCCTAACTTCTCTTGGAAGCCACGGTCAGAGCTCGCACGCTCAACCTCAACCTCCACCTTATCAACCTTCACGCCCATCGACGACCTACCAACCCCCACATCAAAGGTCTCAGCACCATAATTACCAACCTTCTCAGGCCTTATCGTCGGGTTATTCTAACCAAACTCCACTACCCCAGCGGGTTGACCCAAAGGACCCCTCTACCGATCTGACCCTTCAAGCATTCATGCAGAGCATGTAAAGTACAGTCAAAGCTTTGGAAATGCAAGTTAGCCAGTTGGCTCATCAGTTCCATGAACGTGAGAAGGGTCAGTTGTCGAGTCCACCTATGGTAAATCTCAAGGGTCAACCTACTCAGGCTAAGCAGAATGTGCACAATGTTGAAAATGACCCTTCCCAACATGTAAATGTTGTCCATACCTTAAGATCAGAAAGGGTTGTTGACAACAATATGGAAATGCCTGAATCAAGATCAGAAATGGTTGTTGACAACAATATGGAAATGCCTGAATCCAACCCTATTGGTGACTCTTCCAAGGAGGGTCGTGAGTCTTTCAAGGAACTCAATTTTGAGACTCCTCCTCATGACAGTTATGTCCCCAAGGCACCATTCCTTCATAGGTTGACTAAAAATGCGATGAGCATTGAGACAAAATCATTGAGGTACTTAGGCAAGTCAAGGTGAACAATCCATTGTTGGACATCGTTCAGCAAATGCCACCGTATGTCAAGTTCCTTAAGGACCTTTGTACCATTAAGAGGAGAACAAATATTCCCAAAAAGGCATTTCTAACCGCCAATGTGAGTTCGATATTGACACAACCAATGCAAGTCAAATACAAGGACCTTAGTTGTCCAATTGTTTCTTGCATGATCAGTAATGTGACAATTCCTCAAGCTCTATTGGATTTTGGAGCATTTGTGAACCTCCTTCCCTACTATGTCTATGTCAATCTTGGAATGGGTGATCTTAATCCAATGAGCACAACCCTCCAGTTGGCTGACAGATCCGTCAAGATTCCATGAGGAAGTGTGGCGTATGTCCTTATTAATGTGGGTGAGTTCGTATTCCCAGTTGATTTCATCATCTTGGATACTGAATCTGGGTCCAACCCATAAGGACAAATTCTAGTGATCCTTGGGAGGCAATTTCTTGCGACATCTAATGCTTTGATCAATTGTCGTAATGGCTTGATGAGGTTGTCTTTTGGAAACCTCACGGTGGATTTCAACATCTTTACTCTTGGTAAGCAACCCAGGATCTTCGACGATGTTGTCGGAGCCAATTTCATTCAGGACACGGATGAGCTTGAGTCATTAAGCATGTTCGACTCACATCGATATATTATTGAGGTGCCTAATGACTAGATTTGCGATTGAAGATGATTTTGAGAAATCTGCCTGTGAACTTCTGGCTGAGGAGGCACATCTGGGTGCTTACTCCTCTTACCCTATGGCCCTTGAGCCACTTGAAATTAACTCTGAATCCAACAAGGACCCACCTCTGGTCGAGCTCAAACCGCTCCCCAATAACCTTAAATACATCTTTTTAGGGGATAATGAGACATTACCACTCATTATTACGTCTGATCTTGCAAAAGATCAAGAGGTTGCCCTAAAAAAGTGCTCTTTGAAAACAAAGAGGTTATCAGGTGGTTCTTAAAGGACATCAAGGGAATTAGCCCTTGTATTGTCCAGCATTGGATCCACATGGAAGAGAATTCTAGGCCCCGTCGGGACCCACAACGAAGATTGAATCTTGTGCTGAAAGAAGCCATCCAAAAGGAGGTTCATAAGTGCTCTGATCATGTTATAATCTATCCTATCTATGATATTCCATGGGTGAGTCCTGTCCATGTGGTTCCCAAAAAGTCAGGCGTGATGGTTGTTGAGAATGAGCAAAATGAGCTTATACCAACACGCCTGCAAACTGGCTGGCGAGTGTGCGTTGATTATCGCAAGCTCAATGCGGCAACGTGGAAATATCATTTCCCATTGCCATTAATTGATCATATGTTTGAATGGTTGGTCGGACATGAGTATTATTGTTTTCTTGATGGATACTCCAGTTACAACCAAATTCCCATTGCCCTCGAGGATGAAGAGAAAACCACATTTACATGTCCCTTTGGCATGTTTGCCTACCGTCACATTCTCTTTGGGTTGTGTAATGCGCCGACAACATTTCAAAGGTGTATAATCAGCATCTTCTCCGATATCGTAGAGCGTTTCCTTGAGATTTTCGTAGACGACTTTTCCATATTTGACACTTCCTTCGATGTGTGCCTTCATCACTTGAGCATTGTCCTCAATCGATGCTGTGAGAAGAACCTCACTCTCAATTGGGAAAAATGTCACTTTATGGTGAGGCGAGGTATTGTAGTTGGACATGTGGCCTCAAGTAGGGGGATTAAGGTTGATCCCCCCAAAGTGGGTCTTATTGCTAATCTCCCACTGCCACGTAATGTGAAGGGTATCCGTGCCTTTGTGGGGCATGCTGGATTCTATCAGCGGTTCATTTGGGATTTTAGCAAAATTGCGCAACCTCTCACCGCCTTGTTGGCTAAGGATGTCATTTTTAAGTTCACACTGTATTGCCACCATTTTTTTTGAACTTTAAGAAAGAGTTCACTTCAGCTCCCATAATTAAGGCATTGGCGTGGACTGAACCCTTCAAGTTGATGTGTGATATATCTGACTTTGCTGTGGGAGCAATGCTTAGGCAACAATTGGACAAATTGTCTCATGTGATCTACTATGCTAGTAGAACACTCAATGATGCCCGATTGAACTACACTGTGACCGAGAAAGAATTCTTAGCGATCATATTTGCTTTGGAGAAATACCGGTCATACTTGATTGGCTCCCACGCGATTATCTATTCTGATCACACAACCATCAAGCACCTCATGGACAAGAAAGATGCAAAATCTCGACTCTTGCGATGGATCTTGTTGTTACAAGAATTTGATCTCGAGATTCGGGACAAAAAAGGGTGTGAAAATGTTGTAGCGGACCACTTGTCTCGCCTTGAGACGACCAACCCAGAGGACCAAATTATAAATGACAAATTTACTGGCATCATCCTTTAGTGCAAAGGGAACAAGACTAAGGTGGATGGAGTTTGTGCTAAGTTGTTGCAGCTTGAACATCACACATACCTCCTCAAATTCCCTAAGAAATATATAGGGGTCACCATTCCCAGTGAAGTGAGGGAGCATGAAGATAAATTGAGGCTTTACCTCAAAGTGATTCCCATTCACCTCTGACAATACAATGCAAGAAGGTAGAGCAGTACGATTCGGGTAGCATCGATCACACAGAGAAACGGGAACATGTGGGTCCAGCAATTGTTCCTCCTCACGGTACTGAGCAGTCATGGAACCTGGACTGTGTGGGACACGAGAAGGGGAAGGCGTCGAGAAATCGACTACCGAGGTAGGAAAGATGGCGTGCCTCGTCAAACGACCACTCTCGTCTTGTGCCCACACAAGCACGCACAAAGGTGAACACACACGAACCAAAAGTAAATCTTTTTTTTCAGAACAACAATTTTTTTGAGAAGGGTGCGTAGATGAGAAGATGGGAAGACTCAGATGAGAAATAATGACTCAGGAGAGAAGGAATGAAATCCTTATGCTACGACGGGTAGGTACTGGTAGAAGCACACAAATAAACAAGGCTCAAACAACCTAAGATCGCTATAGGTCCTTACAGCTAGACGACGCCTAACTGCGAGGTCACACGGCCTCAACAAGCCTCACCTACATATGATGAAGACCATAAAGCTCAGCAAGTGAGCAAAGATCTGGAGATCTCGTCTCTCCTACTATCAACAAACTGGGCGACGCCGATCAGGCCATGATGGTCACGATCGGATCACTGTCTTTATGCCCCAGAGATCCTTAGGGGTCAATGTCTACTTGATTTTAAAATTAGACTCTTAATTAGTGTGATTTTTGGGGTAAAGGAAATGGTGATGAAATCCCCCACCTTATCATCTATGGGAGAACCCCTCCTTAGTAGAGTTTTGGAGTCCTAATCTAGAAATCAACTCTCACAACAAACACTCAACTCACACTTGTTGTAATGCAATTCCTACTAACTAATGCATGGTCATGCCAAATGCATGAATGAGAGTAGGAAATACGTACCTCGCGCCAGCGCTCAACAACTGAAAATAAAGCTAAAACAAAAGACAAACTACATGCCAAAGTCAAGTATATGCTGCATGACCTAAACAAGCAAGAATACCCTAGTCTTTTGCTTTGGATTTTAGGATCCAAGTTCATTAAATGGGGATTGATTATTGATCTGGGGAAAACTACAAGTCAAAACATGACAAATTGAACCCCATACCTCTATATTGAAACCAGAAACAACTAGAAAAAAGAAGGGAGCAAACTGAGCTAACCAGGCCGCCAATTGGCGGTCTGTTTGTCTCTGTTTGCCTCCAAACATCTTTTGATGGCTTCCCCTGATCTTTACAGTTTCCTGAAACAAAGATACTACAAACAAAAGACCACTCGAATCGTCTAAACAAGAGTCTAGACTGAGCACTTCCCCGACAACGGTGCCAAAAACTTATTTAATCGATTGAGTTTAGACCGCAACTGCACAACCATCGGTGAAGACGGGGTAAGTACGGGTTAATCCACGGGGAGGTGAGTAGCCTCTGGTTTGTCCGAAATCAAGTGGCGTAAAAGGGGAAAGATATTTGATTATGCTAAGCTAAAATGCACTAAACTAGTAAGTAACAATGCAAATGAAAGCAACTAACGATTGATTAAAACTAAACTAAAAGGCTAACAAATAGATTGGAATTCAGGAAGAAAATCCACTAAGGGGTGGAGTGTGTACACATATGAAGTGAAGTAAGTGATGAATGACGCATGTAAGCTTGTATGTGTGTGTGTGTCGTGTGTATTTTCATGCATAGGAAGTGTCTAAATATGTGGTAAAACCTATCAATCCATTCACACATCGTATCGGCAATTACTACTTGATTATCATAAGATTAGGCTCAACATGCGAAGTGTCTAAAGATATGACAAGACTCATCAAAAACCATAAACTCATGTGAATAACAAAGCTAAGCATGAGAGGTGTCTAAATCTTATAGCAAAACCCATCAAAACAATGTTCTTCAATCAATAAAGCAAGCAACCACAAATACAAATACTTAACTAACATGTAGCATATTCAGCAGGAAATTTTAGTCAATAAACATGAGGAAACTAAACTTAGGAAGTGTCTAAATCTTATGGCAAAACCCATCAAAAATCCCCCAACATGTAGATGATTAAAATACCCCCAATGAACATACTGTTGGATTTCTAGTTTAATTGCACATATATATATTCGAAATTTTTATGCACAATAAGGATCAATTACAATTTTCTATGATTTGTTTCAATAACTAGTTTCAAAACTTTATTAAAACAAACATGGGCTCCCAATTTCCTACCTAGAAGTTCTCTAAAACTTCTTGATGATCCGGAGACGTTGAGGATGCTTGTCGCTGCGCGGGATACCTCCGAGTATTCACCAAAGTCTAAACAAGACCGGAGAGAAAAGAGCTAGCCTATCAATCTCCAATAGGGTTTAGAATCTAACTACTAACCCCTCTTTAGTTCCCTTGAGAAGAAGATCTCTGAAAACTAAAAACTAAACTCAAGAATTAAGGAAAATTCGTGGAGAATTATGGAGAAGAGATGTTTGCACAAGAATATAATGAATTAATTAACAAGGTAATGAGATAAACTTGTATTTATAAGTTATCTCTAAATTACTTATTCATGTGCAACCTCTTGCCCATGATTTCATGCAAACTTCCATCTAACCATCCATTATTTGCTAACAAATAATCTCAGCCACGAATTAAATCAGTTATGGACCAATTCCACGCATGATCTAATTAATTCTTAAATTAATTCTGCAGAAAGCCATCTGGATCGGTCGACCGTTTGGAGGTTCGGTCGACCGATTAGACCAAGTTTCGGTCGACCGTTCATAACTCGGTCTACCGTTCGTAACAAAAATATTTCATCACAATGTTCGGTCGACCAAAAACGAACAGAAGAAATTCCCTGTTACGATCAAGACACATCCAGTCGACCGGGCAACATTTCGGTTGACCGTGCAACATTCGGACGACCGTTGACCGTTTAGCGGTCGACTGTTTTTGGACAGTGCTACAGACTTGTCAAATTTCGGTTTTAACCCCTACACAATTTGACATTTCGGGATTAGTAGTAAGTTCACAACTTATGTAACATATTATCTTATGTAATGATAAATCATTACACCCCATAATATTTACATCACATATGAATTTAATTTAGATTCTGATTATGTTAATAATCACAACATAATTTTGATTTTGCCTGCTCACCACGTGTCATATTTTCTATATGAAACCCGACACACCTTATGAACTCAAAATCCCCATTTCTTGTTTCCCAGTTTTGTGGTGTGACCTAGGGGAGGATCTAAACTAAGTTGACAGTGATATTAAGAGCTTAATACCACAAGCTATAAGCGGTATCTAGCTACACATTATAGCTCCCAATTAGTTAGATGTCTTAATTCCACTCAAACCAAAACCCGATCCATTAAATGATGGAGTGCACCACTTGTGTCCGTCCATTGCCTCATGATATTAAGAATACACACAAAGTAGTATTGTGTCATCTTTGTATTAGTATTCATTTCTTGATCTCTTTAAGCTAGTTATAAATATGTGACTTAACTCAAATCACATTGTGCACATTATAACTTTGCTTTATCAAGGGGCCCACTAATATCATTACTCAATTAAGAGGGGCAATGACAATCTTTTGACTAACTATCTTCTCCAACAAAAGTCATACTTAACCAACCAATGCCTTTACACTACACTTATCGATAGCTCAAGACACTAGTCTAATCAAGCATTTCTTAAGTGATCAGAAATAAGTCTCATATCAAAGGACCAAGGACACAGTAAAACATTAATGACACAGAAAACACAATTCTATAATGTTTTACTTATTAGGTCTATTCAGTATACAAAAGTAGTATTTTCCTCTTTCGTGTACCCGTGTTGTCACTCACTTGTAGAGCTACAATGATCTATGACCAACACGACAATCTTAACTCGGTAATTAATGTCTCATGTAAATTACCATGATTGCGAATATCTTTTGTTTTATGTAAACCATTATCTTTTAGAGCTCTATGGTTAAGGACCAAGAGCCTCTTCCTTAACACTTCTAAAAGACGAATAACATAAACAAGGAACAAAATGATTTTTCATTCAATTCATAATAACTGACATTTAAAAGTAAAACTTTTAGAACACATTCCCTTCAATCTCCCACTTGTTATTAAAGTTTTCTTTCACATACATACTCAATGTATAAAATAGTAATAACCAGGTTTAAACCCCATTACATATCAATCATCAAGCCAATCTACATGGTTCCTCAATCCCATGGACTCGAAATGCATTTCGCCCTTGGCTTGGGATAAGGGTTTTGTGAATGGATCAGCTGTGTTGCTGTTGGTGGTCACCCATAATAGATTTATTTTGTCTTCGTCGATGAAGTCACGTGTGACAAAATACTTTCGATCCATGTACTTCACTTTGTGGTGTGATCTAGGATCCTTGATTTGCGAGATAGATGCACTATTATCGCAAAATAGCTCAATGGGTCCCTCGCTCGTGGGAACTACTCCAAGCTCTTGAAGGAACTTCTTGATCCACACTCTTTCCTTGCTCGCTTCAGCGACAACAATTACTTCTGAAGCAGTGGTTGAATCGGCCGTAGTGGTTTGCTTCCAGCTACGCCAACTCACAGCTCCACCATTCAGAAGAAAGACATATCCTGATTGCAACCTTCTATCGCCTGGATCACTCATGAAACTCGCATCCGAGTACCCTTCGGCTATCAACTCCCTTTGTCCTCCATAAACAAGAATCTTATCCTTAATCCGATTAAGGTACTTAAGGATATTCTTGACCGCAGTCCAATGCTCAGGACCTGTATTGGATTGGTGACGACTTGTCACGCTTAGAGCATACGAGACATCGGGTCTTGTGCAAGTCATCGCGTACATGATCGACCCAATTGCCGAAGCATAAGGGACATCTTTCATGTACTCTAAGTCCTTACGTGATTGCGCACGTTGAGACTTCCTTGAGTTGCACACCCATACTCATTGGCACACCGCCCTTTTTGGAGTTGTTCATCTTCAACCTTTCCAAGACCTTGTCAATGTATGCACGTTGACTGAGGCCAATGAGTCTACGGGATCTATCTCGATATATCTTGATTCCCAAGATGTATTGAGCTTCACCCATATCTTTCATTGAAAATGCAGATTCTAATGAACTTCTCGTTTGCTCAAGCAAAGGAATATGATTTCCCATGAGTAATATGTCATCGACATATAAGATTAGGAATACTACATGGCTCCCACTAACCTTCTTGTATATACAAGGTTCTTCCTTACTTTGAATGAAGTGAAGCTTCTTCACTTCCTCGTCAAAGCGTTGGTTCCAACTCCTTGATGCTTGCTTCAATCCATAAATGGATCTTTGAAGCTTGCATACCTTCTCGCTATTCTTTGGATCTTCAAAACCTTGAGGTTGTACCATGTACACATCCTTTTCTAAGTTTCCATTAAGGAACGCCATTTTGACATCTATTTGCCATATTTCATAATCATGAAATGAAGCAATAGCGAGCATTATCCGAATAGACTTGAACATGGCAACTGGTGAAAAAGTTTCATCATAGTCAATTCCTTGAACTTGAGTGAAACCCTTCGCTACAAGCCTTGCTTTGTAGGTTGTCAAGTTCCCATCCATGTCCGTCTTCCTCTTGAAAACCCATTTATTTTGAATGACCTTTTTCCCTTGAGGAAGGTCAACCAAGTTCCACACTTAGTTATCATACATGGATTCTATTTCGGATTCCATGGCTTTAAACCATAGTTTGGAGTCTTTTCTTTCCATTGCTTCTTGGAAGGTCAAGGGATCATTGGTATCAAGTACCATGATTTCATGAAGTCCCAGATACATATCGGGTTTCTTCCTTTCCCTCGTTGACCTTCTAAGTTCTTTTGGTTCTACGTGTACTTCTCGAACTTCTTCCACAATTTCTTGCGGAATTGGTTCGTGTTCGATTCTCGAACGTACACTTGGTGGGGAAGATTGAGTTTCTTTCACAATTTCTTGCGAGGGTCTCTCACTCATGCTCCCACTCAACAAAGGAACCTTGGTTGGGCCTTCATGATCTTGAATGTCATCATTCATGTCATGATCTTGTAGAGTATCTTGAGTTTCCTCAAGCAAAACCCTACTCCCACTACTTTTTACTCTTTCCAGAAATTCTTTTTCCAGAAATGTGGCATCCCTCTCTACAATCACTCGATTGGAGGTGATATGCCAAAAGTAGTATCCTCTTGTCTCACGAGGATAACCAATAAAGAAGCACTTATCCGCTTTTGGTTGAAGTTTGGTTGACATCAATTTCTTGACGTAAGCCTCACAACCCCAAATCTTGAGAAAATTGAGCTTGGGTGTTTTACCACTCCATAGCTCATAAGGAGTTTTCTCCACGGATTTGGATGGAACATTATTTAGTGTGTAAGCCGCAGTTTGTAGTGCATAACTCCAAAAGTAAAGAGGTAATTCCGCATGACTCATCAATGACCGAACCATGTGGAGCAATGTCTTATTCCTCCTTTCGGATACCCCATTCCACTGAGGTGTACCGGGAGGGGTGAGTTGAGGTACAATACCAAACTCCTTTAGGTATGAGTCAAAATCGGCACTTAAGTACTCACCTCCACGATCCGTTCGTAGAGACTTGATTTTCTTGTCGAGTTGGTTCTCTACTTCATTCTTGAATTCTTTGAACTTGTCAAAGGATTCACTTTTGTTTCTCATTAGATAAACATAACCATAACGACTATAATCATCCGTGAACGTAATGAAGTACCTGAAACCATCTCGGGCACTAGTACTCATTGGACCACATACATCAGAATGTATCAAATCCAACAAGCCATTCGCCCTTGGACCTTTCTTCTTGAAAGGCCTTTTGGTCATTTTTCCCATTAAACATGGTTGGCACGTCTCCAATGATTTAAAATCAAGTAGACCAAGAAGGTTAGCTTCTTGCAATTTCTTGATGCGTTTTTCATTTATGTGACCAAGTCGACAGTGCCACAAGAGAGTATCATTCCCGTGAGTGGTCTTAAGTCTTTTGTTATTGATATTAAAGATTTGTATATTATTCAATTCAAGCAAACAGAGACCATTCCTTATGAATGCATTTGCATAGAAAATACCATTATTCGATACAGACAAGCAAGAATTTGAAATATTTTTATTAAAATTATCCATATCTAAACATGATACAGAAATAATGTTCTTGCTAATTGAAGGCACATAATAAACATTCTTTAGACATAAATTTAAACCACTACATAATTGAAGTACCATAGAACCTTGTGCAACCGCAAAAACGTTCGCACCATTTCCGACCTTCAATTCGACCTCGTTCCTTACGAGTTCCTTCCTATCCGTGAGTAGCTGCACATTAGAAACTATGTGAGCACAAGATCCGGTATCAATTACCCAATCCTGGACAGAGGTGGCTAAATTTATTTCAATAACAATTATACCTTTTGTCTTTTTGGGGCGCCGACGTTCAATCACTCCATTGTCAAGGTCTTCCTTGTATTTGGGGCAATTTGGCCGGATGTGTCCTTTTTCACCGCAGTGAAAGCACTCTGTATTGGGAGTTGGAGATTTCTGGGATTTCCCCCTTCAGGCACTCGCACGAGCACCTCCTACTCCCTTGCTCTTGATTGAACCACTTTTGGTAGATTTGCCATTTCCTTTAATAATCTTTTGGCTCCTCCCATGGACGGCAAGGACATGCTTGTCTCTACCCTTGCCCATGTCAACTTCAGCAGTTTTGAGAGTGTTGTGCAGCTCCTCAAGACTCACCCCTTTTTCACGCACGTGATAGTGCATCACAAAGTCCTTAAAGGACGGGGCTAGAGAGCCAAGAATCATATCTTCAGCAATGTCCTCGACCATTGGTGAAGAGAGCTTTACAAACTTCTCAAGGTACCCTTGCATCGTGAGAAAATGCATGGATACCGATGTTCCCTCCGCCATATGGCACATTGTGAGTGCGATGATGGTCTCATAGCGCTCCTTTTGGGCACTATCCATGAACATCTTAGACAAAGCCTCCATGGTCTTCTTGGGTTTTGAATCCAAGTATTTTGCTTGAAGCGAATCACCCATGGATGCTAGCATGAGACCGTGAACTTGGTTCTCTTGGTCTTCCCACTTGGCTTTAGCCTCTTTCTCTTCATATGTTAATCTCTCATTCAATTTTGGGATTAGACCTTCCAAAATGTGAGACAGTTTCTCAAACTTTAACACGATGTTGAGTTTGAGTTGCCAACTTATGAAGTTTGAGCCATCATTTGCTAAAGGGTGTTTTTCTATCATGGATCGTACGATAGGTTGGATGTTCGACATTTTTCTACAAAATAAATCATACAGGATTTTAATGCCAATTTTATGTTTATCATACACACATACAAATGTAAATGCTGCAAATAAAAATCTTGCCCATAAATGCAACAATCCAAGATCCCATCAATTGTAATATATACTAGCTAAGGGCTATCGAATACATTACAATATCAAGGTAAGAAAATCATTTTCTAATGACAACCTTTTTGAATTCTAGCAACATTAGCATCTTCAAACTCTTGTGATTCTTGTCGTTTTAATTATGGGGGAATGCGACTTATCCTCATTAAGAAAAACTTTTTCCCAAAACTGAGCGATGGCTCTAGGTAATGTTAAGAAAACTTATTTTCATTTGATACGAGATATGTTTATCCATTGTATTCACAACTAAGCATACTTGGGGTTCACTAGGGTGAAACGCACCTCATGTATCTAATCGTGACACAACAATAGACAACCGTTATATCTCCCACTATTCCCAAAGATGGAGGGAGCTATCTCCCGCCTAGGGTGAGCAGAGTATCCCTCGATCGATGGCTTCTAGTGGATGAAATAAGAAGCAAAATTACTCTTAATTTTGTTGGACAATTTCATATATTAACATGTGATTCGAAATTTTAGGTTATCATGCATATTATCATTCATACACATCCTAACATTCAATCACATTCATCACATGCATAGTAGAAATTAAACCATTCACACAATCCACATCGTGTGAGTTTATGATGAGAATTAAATTTATACCGCAAGTGCACGGCGTCAATGAAGACGTGGCAAGTACGGGTCGAACACAAGGAGGGAGAGATCTTGTTATTTTTGTGATTTTCGATTAAGGGAAAGGAAGAGGGAGAAATAAGTTGGTTTTGAGATTTTTGGGTTTTAATTATCTAAAGCAAGAAACATGAACAATTAAAACTAAAATAAGAACAAAGATGGTGAATTCCTTTGGGTGGAGGTTTAGATATAGGGTTTAGATTAGAGAATTCAGAAACTTATAATAAACTTATAATAAAGCATTACATGATAAATGATTTAACACAAACTCAAGTAATCAAAATATACTAATCACGAAATTAAAATAATAACTTTATTCTCTTCTCATCACCCTAAATCCGTCACCTCCACCCTTTGGAAAGAGTTAGAAACTCATAGATGGAGGGAAGGAGAAGGGGTCCTAGAGGAATTACAAAAGAAAACTAAAAACAAGAAATAAAAGACAGAATTTTATTACTAAAACTAAGGACTAAAATTAAGAACTAAAGACAAGGACTAAGGCCAAGGACCTGTCTAACATCGTTCTCGGGGCTATTTATAGTTGTTACAAGAGACCTAAGTATAGAATTGGAGAGTACACGTGTCCAGACACGACTGGACAAAATTAGAGCACACGGATCGCTAAGGGGGCGGCGAAATCGCCGCAAATGGAAGGTATGGTGCGGCGGAAACGCCGCACATAATGTTCTGATTTTGTCTGGATTTTGGTTGAATGTTTATGGTATGATTTGATCCTCCTTTGCGCTTCTGGATTGATTCTTTCCATTCTTTTGAGCTCCGGATTAATTCCTTCATACATTTGGAGATCTACATTGATTTTTCTTTAGATTTCTCCATAATAACTCGTGAATTGCAATTAGGTCCTTGGCTTCTTGCAATTATGTCCCCGACTACTTTTGTGCTTAAGTCCTTGTTCTTTTTGTAATTAGATCTTGAATGCTTTTATGCTTGGATACATTTCCATTCGTAACGCGATAATCTTGAGCTTGGTCTTTATGATAGAAATGAGTCTTTTGTACGCGTTTATGCTCGGAATGTGGGTAATTTGCATTCAGGTCCCTGTATTCTGTAAATAAGACTAAACACATACCTTAGTAGCATTTATTGATATAAAAGGAATCTAAATGAAAGACATATGATGCAATGTATGCAATGCATCAAATACCCCCACACCTAGATTTTGCTAGTCCCTAGCAAAACAGAAAATACAAAAAATAAAAACAGGGAAATCCTAACTCACTTTCGTAGGAATCACGGTTGCACTTAGCATGTGCAACAAGCCTTTAAACCTCCAAGTTTCCTTAGAGGACGAGTTTTGTCTCGTGAGGGTTTTCAGTTGACACACCCACAAAGTCTTAAATCAACATTTCATTAATAGTTCTCAATATCCCTACCTCAACCTTATACATCTCCCTGAGTATTCTTGCATGCTCATTATATAAATCCAACTCATTAAAATTCTGACTTGGTCTTTGCTCCTCCAAGATTCACACCACTAACCCTTCTACACATGTTATCACTTAAATTATTTTGCACGCCTCCTCTGGTGGTGAAGTATCATTCGGATCAACCATGACATGGATCATTCTTTTAGCTTTGGGCCTTGAGTATTATTTTTTTTCTTTTCTTCCGTGATTCAACACATTTGCTTTTTGATACTTTTACCCTTTTTGCATTCGTGTAGCGAGTTTGGTCGATAATCCCGAGCTGGTAGACTCAAGTTACCGGGTTTCAAGATACCCCTACGGACCAGTGACTCAAAGGCTTGGGCTTTTGTAATCATTTTGCAAAATGTGTTTTCTTCACTTTATTCCTTTATTTTTACTTTTATTTTCCTCAAGGCTTAATTTCTATTAGAAGTCCACACTTCTTGCTATATTTTCCTCAACCTCTGCTTTTTATCAACCACTTCAAAGATTTGATTCATCCAATTTAAGTGCATACATATCTTAAAGGGCAATGGGTTATTTCTTTGGAACTTAGATTTATGTCATAATTTCTACAAGCAGAACTATATAATAAGGAACAAAAACTCAATGCAATTTGTACACGGGTTTTGGCAGTTCAATCTTAAGCTATGTCATGAAACATTGATTTTTTTTTATTTTTTTTATTTTTTTTTAAATAAAAGACAGGTATATATAGATAGATATATACATAAACACCCCCCCACACCTAAATCATGCATTGTCCTCAATGTATGCAAATATAAAGCAAATGCACTTATTACCTTGGTGAACTGCGGTGGAAGGATGGGATTTGCTCAAAGTCAACCATAGTCAGAACTGGATTGAATGACACCATATTGGTGCATGTATCCAGTTGAATTATTCCCCATGTTGCAATGAGAGTCCTGAGTCACAGGTTCCACACCCCTCACATAAATTGGTTCTCTTATTTGCTCGAGTGATGGTGGGTGTGTAGATGAATTCCTCCCCTTTTTCTTACTTCCTTTTTGATTTTGTGATGATTCAAAAATCTTATAGATACGCGATTTCATCACAACATCACTTTGATTGCATATTATTTCTGGCTCACTATCAATATGAAAGATATTAAATTCAGCTTTTAAGTTCCCAAAAGATAATTGCATGAGCCCATTTCGACAGTTTATCAATGCTTCAGAAGTAGCTAAAAAGGGTCTACCTAGAATTACAGGGATTTGTTGTTTAGGATTTACAACAGGTGCGGTATCTAGTACGACAAAATCCACTGGGTAAATGAAGTCACCAACCTTGATCAAAACATCATATACTATACCTCTTGGTTTCTTAATAGAGCAATCAGCAAATTGAAGGGTTGTCTTAGAGGGTTTTAGTGGACCAAGGTTCATTTGCTCATAGACAGAGTACGGGAGTAGGTTAACACTAGCACCAAAGTCTAGAAGGGCTTTGTTGATAAAAGTATCTCCTATTGCACATGAAATTGTGGGACATCCAGGATCCTTATATTTTATAGGAGACGAGTTTGACAGGATAGAGCTTATGTTTGCAGTTAAGAATGCCTTCTTTGGTACGTTCGTTTTTCGCTTTTTAGTACACAGATCTTTTAAGAATTTAGCATAAGCAGGTATTTGTTGAATCATCTCTAAGAGTGGAATGTTCACCTTAACTTGCTTAAATACTTCCAAGATTTTCTCTATTTGTGCACTTGAGTTCTTTTTAAGTCTATTGGGGAATGGGGCTTTAGGAACATAGACTCGCTCAGGTTCAGGTTGAGCTATGGGTTCAGGTTGAGTAGGTGGGTTGGCCGTTTCAGATTGGACGTCGGGTTCAATGGTTAGGTCATATGTGGTAGCTTGATGGCTAGATTGATTAGACGTTCTAGGATTTACCACATTGTTATCAACTTGTCTTCCGGACCGTAATGATACTACAACATTTATTTGTTGGAACGGTCCTTCCTCATTAACCATTTGAACCGGTCTAGGGTTGTTATTTCCTGAAGGTGCTTGATAGGATTGATATGAATTATTAGATCTAGGGTTCACCTCAGGTTGACTTGGAAACCGACCCTTTTCTCTTTCACCTACTATTTGTGCTAGTTGGCTGACTTGTGTCTCAAGCCTTTGGAAGGTCTGGTTGGTTGTTTGTATAAAGGTTTTCATCAAATTTTCCAAGCTTGTCAACCTAACCTCATGATCACCATTGTAATTAAACCCAGATGATGTATTATTTTGGTTATACAGGGTTGGTTGTTGTCTAGGAGGTTGACCTTGTTGGCTTGATGAGAAATTGGAATTATTACGCCAACCCGAGTTATAGGTTGATGCGTATGGGTCATTTCTAGCATGGTTATACGTGGCGTTAACTTGTTCCCAGTCCGCACAATCCTCCATTAAATGACCAGTCCGACCACATCTAGAGCAAGGGATAGACAAGGCTTGTCGGGTTTGTAGTTCTAGACTTTCCATTCTGCGCATAAGGGTAGCTAGTTTTGCTTCAGCCGCTATGTTGGCATCTACAGCTAAGACACCTGGTTTGGGTTGACTTGCTATTCTAGATCCTATACTTGGGTTAAGCGGTGTTCTAACATTGTCCCATTGCATACTGTTTTCAGCTAAATCCTCAAGAAAAGTCCAGGCATCGTTTTCATTTTTTGACATGAAGTTCCCTTGGCTTACGGATTCTACCATAACCCTAGATGTGGGTGTCAATCCCTCATAAATAATTTGGCACAATTGCCATCTTGGAATTCCGTGATGAGGGCATTGGGTCAGCACACTTTTAAATCTTTCTAGAGGAATAGAACGGCTCGCTCTCAGACTGAACGAATGCAACAATTTCATTCCTAATCCTCATAGTCTTATGGTTGGGAAATATTTTTTTAGGAAAACTTGAACAAACTCAGCCCAACTTCTAATGGATCTTTCGGCTAGACTATATAGCCATTTCTTAGCGTCGTCCTTTAGTGCTAGAGGCACAAATTTCAGACGCACTGCCTCCTCAGGGATATGCTGGTATTGCATAAGAGAGCAGATTTCCTCAAATTCTCTAAGGAAGAGATATGGGTCTTCCCTAGAGGTGAACTTAGGCAACATACTCATGTATTGTGCCTTAAGTTCGAAGTCGCGACCCGGTATGGTGGGCATAACGATGCACGATGGCTGAGCAGCCATCACTGGATAGCATCGATCCCTCAGAGTTATAGGTTGTGCAACAGGTGGGTCCACTACGTTCTCACCCATTGGATCCGGGTGAGGTGGTGCAGCAGATGGATTGGGGCAAAGCTCTAGACTGGAATCTAGATGAACTCGTGAGAGTCGATTACTCAAGTCCCAAATCCAAATCTGAGTGCACCGGGTTGAATCAATTTTTGAATTCAAATTCAAAATTTAAATTCCAAATTTAATTTCAAGAATTAATTACAATTTTTTTTTATATTTTCGTTTTTTTAATATATTTTTTTATGTTTTTTTTTCAAAAGGGAAACAAACAATAGAATGGGGAAAGATGAGAAAGGAATCCTAATCTAGAGAATTTAGGTGAGAAGAGAAAGAAGACTCAGATGAGAAGGGAAACCTAACTCTAAAGATAGAAAGAGGGTTCGTCAGAAAATTCCTAAGAAAGCACGGTTCAAACAATCCTAGACCTAGTGTCGCTTAGATCTAGACGACTCCTAACTAGTTGAGTCGAATTGATTCGCTTGATTCACCTCCCTCACTAATCAAACCAACTTGGCCAGGTAATGTATAGCTAGTGGGGGCGCTTCGGACAGAGTCGGTGCCAATTAGACAACCACTTCGCTTGGAAGACTTGCGTCAACACAAAAACACTTCCTAGGCACCAAATTAAATTCGATCAGCTTCAAGTCATAGAAGTCAAACCAATTCTTCTCCTTAAATGAGTCTGAGTCCTTAGGGGTCAATGTCTAATTGATTTTAATTTAAGGCTTGGGTGACACTTTAGGATTGTGATTTGTGGGCCACGGAAGGGTGATGAAATCCCCACCGTATCTTTGCCTACGGAGTTGCCCTTAAGATAGTTTAACTTAGATCTAGCAAAGATAGTCAAACAATGGTCTTTAGAGGGGGCAATTGCAAGGTTGTATGCAACTAGATTATATGCTTAAATGCAATCGATGAAAACCACGATACGTACCTTGACTCCAGCACTCTTCAACAGAAATTGATTTGCAAGAATTTAGCAAGAATAATGCATACAAAACACTAGATGATGCATGCACTAAGGCCTTTCTAATTTTGCCGATTTTAGGTCAGAGTTGAATTATTGCCAATTATGGAATTTTTGCCCTAACACGTGCAATTCTAATAAAAGGTTACCTATGCAATGCTTAGTCGGGTTCACCGCCCGCTCTCGAAATTTCAGTAGCTTCACGCGTCCACCCAGAGATGAGTCGCGTCCCAGAAAAATTTGAAGCCCAGAAGCTCCAAGTGTGCGGCGGATTCGCCGCAAGTTCTTTAGGTGCGGCGATTTCGCCGCTCATTTAGCTCAGAATGTGCTCGGATTTCGCCGTGCACTCTGTTGCCTCCTGAAACACAAATCCAATTACTTAGATCGTGCACAAGATAAACAGGATAAAATCGAAATCAACAAAAAAAACAAAATCTGCGTCGCCTCCCCGGCAACGACGCCAAAAACTTGATGAGAATTAAATTTATACCGCAAGTGCACGGCGTCAATGAAGACGTGGCAAGTACGGGTCGAACACAAGGAGGGAGTGATCTTGTTATTTTTGTGATTTTCGATTAAGGGAAAGGAAGAGGGAGAAATAAGTTGGTTTTGAGATTTTTGGGTTTTAATTATCTAAAGCAAGAAACATGAACAATTAAAACTAAAATAAGAACAAAGATGGTGAATTCCGTTGGGTGGAGGTTTAGATATAGGGTTTAGATTAGAGAATTCAGAAACTTATAATAAATCATATTAGTTATAAAGCACTACATGATAAATGATTTAACACAAACTCAAGTAATCAAAATATACTAATCACCAAATTAAAATAATAACTTTATTCTCTTCTCATCACCCTAAATCCGTCACCTCCACCCTTTGGAAAGAGTTAGAAACTCATAGATGGAGGGAAGGAGAAGGGGTCCTAGAGGAATTACAAAAGAAAACTAAAAACAAGAAATAAAAGACAGAATTTTATTACTAAAACTAAGGACTAAAATTAAGAACTAAAGACAAGGAATAAGGCCAAGGACCTTTCTAACATCGTTCTCGGGGCTATTTATAGTTGTTACAAGAGACCTAAGTATAGAATTGGAGAGTACACGTGTCCAGACACGACTGGACAAAATTGGAGCAAATGGATCGCTAAGGGGACGGCGAAATCGCCGCAAATGGAAGGTATGGTGCGGCGGAAACGCCGCACATAATGTTCTGATTTTGTCCGGATTTTGGTTGAATGTTTATGGTATGATTTGATCCTCCTTTGCGCGTCTGGATTGATTCTTTCCATTCTTTTGAGCTCCGGATTAATTCCTTCATATATTTGGAGATCTACATTGATTTTTCTTTAGATTTTCTCCATAATAACTCGTGAATTGCAATTAGGTCCTTGGCTTTTTGCAATTATGTCCCCGGCTACTGTTGTGCTTAAGTCCTTGTTCTTTTTGTAATTAGATCTTGAATGCTTTTATGCTTGGATACATTTCCATTCGTAACCCGATAATCTTGAGCTTGGTCTTTATGATAGAAATGAGTCTTTTGTACGCATTTATGCTCGGAATGTTGGTAATTTGCATTCAGGTCCATGTATTCTGTAAATAAGACTAAACACATACGTTAGTAGCATTTATTGATATAAAAGTAATCTAAATGAAAGACATATGATGCAATGTATGCAATGCATCAGTTTATATGTTCCCTTTGATCCTTGATCCTCGATCGATGCGCTACAGCGGTGACTTCCTCTTGCACCGGAGATGTAGATTTTACAGAAAATAAACATGCTCCTCATATTCGATAAAAAACCGACTAGTGTAAGTACTATGTAAAACATCTCAAATGCAATGCAATTATCTAGAGATAGAAAGAGAGAATTTGGTTTCTACATACAAACAAGCCCCTACATATTAATAATTACAAACATTCATAGGCGCTGATTTGGAACAAATAAACTCACAATTCCTGCAAAGACAACTCGAGCATCCATGCACGCAATATTGCTATAAACTATACAACCTAGTTTATCAATCATCTAGAATCCCAAACAATTCTTTGAAAAACATTCTGAAATCCATTAAGAACGTTTTTCATCCATCCACAAGTTCAAAAAACAATTTTGAACCGTTGTCCATCCAATTTCCTAAAAGGAAAGACGAACCGCAGTTTTTTGGTTTTGTTGATTCTCTTACAAAACAATCGTTTATGCTTAAAACTAAATTATTGCAAGTTAGACTTATGTCTAAATCATAATTCTAATAATTACATGGCATGTTTTAAACAACTTAAAATATTCAAAACGAATTATTACAAAGAATTATTCCAACAAAACATTTAAAGACCGAAAAACCGGAAAATCGAATTGTTCGAACCCTAGATGGTAAACTAAATTTGTTTATAGTTTCAAATCATTAGAAAATTGAACCCTAAGCTCTGATACCACTGTTGGATTTCTAGTTTAATTGCACATATATATTTTCGAAATTTTTATGCACAATAAGGATCAATTACAATTTTCTATGATTTGTTTCATGCATGCATCGATTTGTTTCAATAACTAGTTTCAAAACTTTATTAAAACAAACATGGGCTCCGAATTTCATACCTAGAAGTTCTCTAAAACTTCTTGATGATCCGGAGACGTTGAGGATGCTTGTCTCTGCGCCGGATGCCTCCGAGTATTCACCAAACTCTAAACAAGACCGGAGAGAGAAGAGCTAGCCTCTCAATCTCCAATAGGGTTTAGAATTTAACTACTAACCCCTCTTTAGTTCCCTTGAGAAGAAGATCTCTGAAAACTAAAAACTAAACTCAAGAATTAAGGAAAATTCGTGGAGAATTATGGAGAGAGATGTTTGCACAAAAATATAATGAATTAATTAACAAGGTAATGAGATAAACTTGTATTTATAAGTTCTCTCTAAATTACTTATTCATGTGCAACCTCTTGCCCATGATTTCATGCAAACTTCCATCTAACCATCCATTATTTGCTAACAAATAATCTCAGCCACAAATTAAATCAGTTATGGACCAATTCCACGCATGATCTAATTAATTCTTAAATTAATTCTGCAGAAAACATCTGGATCGGTCGACCGTTTGGAGGTTCGGTCGACCGTTTAGACCAAGTTTCGGTCGAACGTTCATAACTCGGTCGACCGTTCGTAACAAAAATATTTCATCGCAATGTTCGGTCGACCGATATACTTCGGTCGACCGAAAACAAACAGAAGAAATTCCCTGTTACGATCGAGACACATCCGGTCGACCGTGCAACATTTCCGTCGACCGTGCAACATTCGATCGACCGTTGACCGTTTAGCGGTCGACCGTTTTTGGATAGTGTTGCAGACTTGTCAAATTTCGGTTTTAACCCCTACAAAATTTGACATTTCAGGATTAGTAGTAAGTTCACAACTTATGTAATATATTATCCTATGTAATGATAAATCATTACACCCCATAATATTTACTTCACATATGAATTTAATTTAAATTCTGATTATGTTATTAATCACAACATAATTTTGATTTTGCTTGTTCACCACATGTGTCATATTTTCTATATGAAACCCAACACACCTTATGAACTCAAAATCCACATTTCTTGTTTCCCAGTTTTGTGGTGTGACTTATGGGAGGATCTAAACTAAGTTGGCAGTGATATTAAGAGCTTAATATCACAAGCAATAAGCGGTATCTAGCTACACATTATAGCTCCCAATTAGTTAGATGTCTTAATTCCACTCGAACCAAAACCCGATCCATTTAGTGCTGGAGTGCACCACTTGTGTTCGTCCCTTGCCTCATGATATTAAGATTACACACAAAGTAGTATTGTGTCATATTTGTATTAGTATTCATTTCTTGATCCCTTTAAGCTAGTTATAAATATGTGACTTAACTCAAATCACATTGTGCACATTATAACTTTGCTTTATCAAGGGGCCCACTAATATCACTACTCAATTAAGAGGGGCAATGGCAATCTTTTGACTAACTATCTTCTCCAACAAAAGTCATACTTAACCAACCAATGCCTTTACACTACACTTATTGATAGCTCAAGACACTAGTCTAATCAAGCATTTCATAAGTGATCTGACATAAGTCTCATATCAAAGGACCAAGGGCACAGTAAAACATTAATGACACAGAAAACACAATTCTATAATGTTTTACTTATTAGGTCTATTCAGTAGACAAAAGTAGTATTTTCCTCTTTCGTGTACTCGTGTTGTCACTCACTTGTAGAGCTACAATGATCTATGACCAACACGACAATCTTAACTCGGTAATTAATGTCTCATGTTAATTACCATGATTGCGAATATCTTTTGTTTTATGTAAACCATTATCTTTTAGAGCTCTACGGTTAAGGACCAAGAGTCTCTTCCTTAACACTTCTAAAAGACGAATAACATAAACAAGGAACAATATGATTTCTCATTCAATTCATAATAATTGACATTTAAAAGTAAAACGTTTAGAACACATTCCCTTCACATACACACATGCAAGTTTACACAATCAAAATTCATCAAACATCCAAACATCACAACATATATGTACATCATCTCCACCCCTCAAAGGGGGATGAGACTACTCACTAATCGTTAAGCTGACTATTATGTTAAAACATGTTAACTAAGTCTATCAAGATTAATGAAACGAAATTAAGCTAAGCATGAAAGAACATAAAAGAGACAACATTAAACTAACAAAAAATTCTTTATTAAATGACTCATATTACAGGTAGCATCTCCCTACTTGAGTTTTTGCTTCAAGGCTTGACTCTTAGTAGAGGGATTGGCCACTAAGCAATGGGTAAATATAAAGGAGGAGGAAGAGTTCTATTTATGGTCGTAGAAAAAGGTAACCGGGGACAATCCCCTGGTATTGGACTAAACGCATACTATAAATGGACATAAAATAACATAATCGAACACCCGACTAAACCATGAATCATTTCGAGTCATTTGGACCACCAATTGGCGGTTTGGGGTAACCAATTGGCGGTTTGGATGGGCTTAATGGGGTCTGGTTTTGGGTGGCTTGATTCTGGCTTGATTTCTTCATGTTTCGTGAACCCAATTTTGTTGTTGATGTTTAGGCCCAGATCTAATTGCCAACATACTCCTCATGATGGTGTGGAGCTTCTTGATATGCCCATTGGTTATTTTGGTTTACATCCGGGTTCTTCTTTCTTGCATCTTAATCCATAAGTCTTGCAATTCAATCCTTTTTTCTTGCTTTTAGGTCCTTTTGTATCTCTTCTTCTCACTTGTTTTATTCCTGAAATTTAAATATAAAACTCATTACTTAGCATTGCTTAGGTTAAGAATAAAGGATATAAGATACAATTATATGCATGATATGATGTCCATCAGAAGACCAAGAGAACCAAGTTCATGGACTAATGTTGGCCTACATGGGTGACTCGCTTCAAGCGAAATACTTGGATTCAAAACCCAAGAAGACCGTGGAAGATTTAACAAAGATGTTCATGGATAGTGCTAGAAAAGAGCTCTATAAGACCACCATAGCACGCACAATGTGCCACATGGCCTTGGGAACATCGGTATCCATGCATTTTCTCACTATGCAAGGATATCTTGAGAAGTTGGTGAAGCTCTCTTCCCCGATGCCCGATGAAATTGTAGAAGATTTGATTCTTGGCTCTCTTAACCCCGTCCTATAAGCACTTCGTTATGAACTATCATGTGCATGAGAAAGGGGTGAGTCTTGAGGAGCTTCACAACAGTCTCAAAATGGCTGAAGTTGACATGGGCAAGGGTCAGAACAAGCACGTCCTAACCATCCATGGTGGGAGCAAAAAGATCACCAAAGGTAAAGACAAAGGCAAATTCACCAAAAAGACGTCAATCAAGAGCAATGGAGTATGAGGTGCTCATGTGAGTGACTAGAGGGGGAATTCTTCGAAATCTTCGACTCCCAACATGGAGTGATTTCACTAAGGTGAAAAAGCACACATCTGGCAAAATTGGCCCAAGTACAAGGAAGACCTTGACAATAGAATGATTGAGCGTAAGCACCTTAAAAAGGCTAAAGGTATATTTGTTATTGAAATAAATTTCGCCACCTCTGTTAATGATTGGGTAATTGATATCGGATCTTGTGCTCACATATTTTCTAATGTGCAGCTACTAAAGGCTAGGAAGGAACTCGCAAAAAAGGAGATGATTCTGAAGGTTGGAAATGGTGTAAGCGTCGCTGCGATTACACAAGGTTCCGTGGAGCTTCAATTGTCTAGTTGTTTAAATTTATGTTTAAAGAACATCTATTATGTGCATTCGATTAGCAAGAATATTATTTCTGTATCATGTTTGGATATGGATAATTTTAATATAAATATTTCGAAGTCTTGCTTGTCTATATCGAAGAATGAAATTTTCTATGCAAATGCTTTCATAAGAAATGGACTCTATTTTCTTGAATTAATAATAGACAAAATTTAAACATCAATAACAAAAGACTTAAAACTACTCACATGAATGATACAATCTTGTGCCACTATCGTCTTGGTCACATAAATGAAAAAAACATCAAGAAATTGCAAGAAGCTAACCTTCTTGGTCAAATTGATTTTAAATCATTGGAGACATGCGAACCTTGCCTAATGGGCAAAATGACCAAGAGGCCTTTCAAGAAGAAAGGTCTGAGAGCGAATAATTTGATGGATTTGATACATTCCGATGTATGTGGTCCAACGAGTACAAGTGCAAGAGACGGTTTAGGTACTTCATTATGTTCACAGGTGACTATAGTAATTACGGCTATATTTATCTAATGAGAAACAAAAGTGAATCCTTCGATGATTGACATCATTTCATGCTCATATTTGTATCTTATATCCATTATCTTACACCTAAGCAATACTACGTGACGAGTTTTATGTTTAGTTTTCAGGAATAAAGAGGTTTGAAGAGAAGAGCTATGAAAGGACCCAAAAGCAGGAAAAAAGGACTTAATTGGGAGACCTAGGGACTGAGATGCGATGGAGAAGGACCTGTTCGTAAGACCGAAGGACCTAAGAGCAAAACATGAAACTCCACACCATCATGGGGAGTATTTTGGCAATTCGATTCGGGTCGGAGCTCCAACAAACCAGGTCGATGCATCAAAGACCAAGATATGCTTCCAGAGAAGCCCAACACAAAACCCAGACAGATCTGGGCCTTATAGGCCGCCAATTGGCGGTCTGGATGAGCCCAACTCTGCTAAGCTCGCTCCTGGACTCGTATTATCATGTGTTTAGGATATTTTTGGTAATGGTTTAGTTCCACATCGGGGGATTGTCCCGGATTAGTTTTTTCCATGCTTATAAATAGAACTCTTCACCTCCCATTGTACCCATCTCTCTCTTTGGTGGCATCTTCCCCACTAAGAGTGAAGCCTTGAAGCAAAACGCTGGTGGAGGAAGAGCTGCTTGTAATTTGAGTGAGTTAATAATAGATGTTTTCTTTAGCTTGTTAATTCTTGCTTAGTTGATTTCCTTTTATGTGTTTGCTTTGTTGCTTGTTTTGTTTTATGCTTCTTTAATATTTCTTGCTTGACTAGTATAGTTTCATTTCAGTATTATGCTTGCTTTTGTTAATATAGTTAGTGTAATGAGTAGTGAGTAGTTCCATCCCCATTTGGGGGTGGAGAAATATGTGATATAATCATGTAGTGTATTAAGTGTGTGTTATCTTAATCCCTTTAGCTTTAAATGATTTCCATAACCATCTAATGGCTCTCCACTCTTATCTTTGATATGCTAATGCTCTTGAATGAAGCTTAGCTTATGTTTTGATTAGTGGATCTATTTTATGGGGAATGATAAGGTTAGAATATGGATAGGAATTAATATTGGAAACACAAGTTGTAGTGTATGAACTCTTGTTGCCTTTACCTTAGCTAATGTCTTGTATGTTTTAATGATGTAGTCTTATCTTAATTCATGTGGAGGCATAGTAGGGTCTAGTCTTTATACTTGAGTTCATTTAGCTTCATTCCAATTATTGTCTTGTATGTTTTAATGATGTAGTGAAATCTTAATTCATGTGGAGGCAAAGTTGGATGTAGTTTTATGATTTCATGCACTACATGTTGTGAGGAGCTTAATTACACACACACACCACACACACATCTTTATGTTCACATCATTTCTCTACCCCCTTTGGGGTTTAGTTTTTCTTGCTTCTTTTCCAATTCTATTTGCATCTTAGTGTAGTTTAGTATAATCAAACCAACCTTTCTTCCCTTTCTTTACCTCTCGCCTTCGCACAAACCAAGTGTCGACACACCTCCCAGTGGACGACCCGTATTTGCCACCACTTCAACGCGGTCGTGCACTTGCGGTTAAATATAAAACGATCAATCAAGTTTTTGGCGCCGTTGCCGGGGAGGTGCTCTGTCCAGACGTTGGTTTGGACGATTCGAGGGGTTGTTAATTTTTTGTTTCCAGTTTTCTTAGTTTCAGGGAACCAGCGGATCAAGGGGAGGCAACTGGACAAGTTTGAGGGACAAAAGCTTCAAAAGGACCGCCAATCAGCGGTTGGAGACCTCCAATTGGCGGCCTGGTGAGGGATTTGTGCTCTCAAATTTTTGCTGGTAGTTAGTTCTATAATTTGTGTTATCTGGGAGCCCTATTTTGCATGCTTTGACTTCTGGTTTGCTCCCAGATCATTAATCACTCCCCCATTAATCAACTTGGCCCTAAAATCCAAAGCAAAAGACTAGACGTTCTTATTTGTTTAGGTCACGCATCATGTATTGACTTAGGCATATAGTTGTCTTTTCTTTTAGCTTTATTTTCAGTTGTTGAGTGCTGGCATGAGGTACGCATTTCCTACACTCATTCATTCATCTCGTATGCCCATGCATTAGTTAGTAGGAATTGCATCAGGACAAGAGTGAGAGAGTGTTTGATTGGAGCGATTGATTGCTAGATCTAGGATCAAATCACTACTAAGGAGGGGCTGTCCCATAAAAGATAAGGTGGGGGATTTCATCACCCTTTCCTTGGCCCCAAAAATCACTCTTAATAAAGCCTTAACTAAAAGCAAGTAGACATTGGCCCTAGGATTGCGGGCGCACTAGGAGAGTAATCTAGTTGAGACCGTCATGACCTGATCGGCGTTGCCTACCTTGTCGATAGTAGGAGGTACTGGATCTCCGGATCTGGTATCACTTGCTGGGCATTGTGGTCCTCGTTGTAGGGAGGTGAGGCGTGTTGAGGCTAGTGACCTCGAAGTTAGGCGTCGTCTAGCCTAAGGACCCATTGCCTTACATTGTTTGAGCCGTGCTTGCTAGTTAGGCTTCTTCCTGATCCCTCTACCCACGCTAGCTCTAGGGATTCTTCCCTCCTCACCTGAGTCCTCTCCTCATCTATTCTCTACGTATAGTCTCCTCCTCTAGTACACCTTCTGTTGAGTGTTTGTTAGAGTCGAGTGGAGCATTTTATGCGAGGTTGGGCTCGTTCTAGTGAAAGCGCTCGACTCGAGAGAGTGCATTCTTCTGAGATGGACGGTCTTGGTGATCGACCATCTCCGCCTCGTGCTCCTTTGGAGCATGAAGCCGAGTCGTCTCGTGGTGGCGAAGGAGACCAGGTTCCATACATGGAGTACCTCGGTCCGCTCCCACCACCACGTAGACCTCCTTCTCCTCCTCCTCTGTCTCGAGAGGAAGGGAGATTCGGTCAGGATCGAGTTCTTGGTGCACCACCACCTTTAGCTCGACATGATAGACCGATGACTTTGTGGGAGCGGACCCATCCTGTTCGGGCCGTGCAGCCTTCTTGCATAGTTGTTCCCCCTGGTCGCGGGAACAACTATGAGCTGAAACCTCAATATGTGAGCATGCTTCCAACCTTTACTGCCAATAAGGAGGATCCGTATATCTTTATACGCGAATTCGAGGAAGTATGCTCCATGTTCAAGCTTCAACAGCTTGACGAGGATTCAGTCCGGTTGAGGATGATTTCTTTCGCATTGAAGGATAATGCGAAGAAATGGATGTATAGCCTCCCGGCGAGCTCGATTCGGTCTTGGGATGACTTTGTGACCGTCTTTCTGAAGAGATTTTTCCCTCAAAGGAAAACTCAACAGATACGACACCAGATACATCAAATGTATCAGACCGAGACCGAATCTTTTCATGGTTTCTTTGAGAGGTTCAAGGACCTTCTCCAGTAATGCCCTCATCATGGACTTGAGCTATGACAGTTGTGCCAGATTGTTTATGAGGGCATCAAATACAACACCCGCACCTTTGTTTGAGTCGATGTGTCAGGGTGACTTCCAAATGAAACCCATCAAGGAGGCATGGGACACTTTTGAGTCCATGGCTGAGCGTACCTTCGAGTGGGACACCATGAGAGAGCCACCAGCCGCCAGGTCTTCTGGTCGAGCTCGATCATATCATTTTGAGTCGACTATCGCGTCTGATGCAAAAATGACTGCTTTCTTGCGTAGGATAGAGAGTTTGGAGATGGACCGAGCTCCTGTAGCTCAGGTCGCTACTCCCGGGTGTACTAGGTGTGGACTGTCAGGACATGATGACTTGGAGTGCGCTTACGCTCCAAGGGATACTGAGCATGCAAATACAATGTATCAACAAAGGCCCCGAAACGACCCGTACAGTCATTCCTACAACCCGGGATGACGTAACCATCCTAACTTCTCTTGGGGGTCTAGTGGAGGCCACGGTCAGAGCTCGCACGCTCAACCTCTACCTCCACCTTATCAACCTCCACGCCCATCGGCGACCTACCAACCCCCATATCAAAGGTCTCAGCACCATAATTACCAACGTGGTCAGGCCTCTTCGTCGGGTTATTCTAACCAGACTCCACCACCCCAGCGGGTTGACCCTAAGGACTCTACCCTTGAACAAACCCTTCAAACGTTCATGCAGAGCACTCAATCCATGTTTGCGGCCAGCAATAATTCGGTCAAAGCATTGGAAATGCAAGTTAGCCAGTTGGCTCATCAGCTCCATGAACGTGAGAAGGGTCAGTTACCGAGTCAACCTGTGGTTAATCCCAGGGGTCAGCCTGCTCATACCAGGCAAAATGTACACAATGTTGAAAGTGACCCTTCCCAACATGCGAATGTTGTTCATACCTTGAGATCAGAAAAGGTCATTGACAACAATGTGAAAATGCCGGAAGCCAACCCTGTTGGCGAGACTTCCGAGGAGAGTCTTGAGCCTGTCAAGGAACCTAATTCTGAGACTCCTCCTCGTGATTCTTATGTCCCCAAGGCACCATTCCCTCATCGGTTGACTAAAAAATGTGATGAGCATTGGGATAAGATCGTTGAGTTACTTAGGCAAGTAAAGGTGAACATTCCGTTGTTGGACGTTGTTCAACAAATGCCATCGCATGTCAAGTTCCTCAAGGACCTTTGCACCACTAAGAGAAAACAAATGTGCCCAAAAAGGCCTTTTTGGCCGGCTGATGAGAATTAAATTTATACCGCAAATGCACGACGTCAATGGAGACGTGGCAAATACGGGTCGAACACAAGGAGGGAGAGATTTTGTTATTAGTGTGATTTCAATTGGGGGAAAGAAGGAGAGAAGAAATAAGTTGGTTTTGAGATTTTTGATTTTTAATTATCTAAAGCAAGAAACAAGAACAATTAAAACTAAAACAAGAACAATTAAAACTAAAACAAGAACAAAGAAGTGAATTCCGTTGGGTGGAGGTTTAGATTTAGGGTGTAGATTAGAGAATTCAGAAACTTATAATAAATCATGTTAGTTATGAAGCATTACATGATAAATGATTTAACATAAACTCAAGTAATCAAAATATACTAATCACGAACTTAAAATAATAACATTTATTCTCTTCTCTTCACCCTAAATCCGTCACCTCCACCCTTTGGAAAGAGTTAGAAACTCATGGAGGGAGGAAGAAGGGATCCTAGAGGCATTACAAAAGAAAAGTAAAAACAAGAAATAAAAGACAGAATTTTATTACTAAAGTGAAGAGTACAAAACTGAAAATAAAAACAACTAAAAACTAGGTCTAAGGCCAAGGACGTTTCTACCATCGTTCTCGGGGCTATTTATAGCCGATACAAGGGATCCCAATATATAAATGGAACGTACACGCGTCAATATAACATTGGTAAAAATTTGAGCACACGGATCGACTTTTGTGCGGCTAAATCGCCGCAATTTGTACATGAGGTGCGGCGGAATCGCCACCTTTTTGGCTCGGATTCGATCCAGATTTTTCCTGTGTGTTTATGGTATGATTTGATCCTCCTTTGCGCGTCTGGATTGATTCTTTCCATTCTTTTGAGCTCCGGATTAATTCCTTTATATATATGGAGATTCACATTGATTTTTCTTTAGATTTTCTCCATAATAATAAAAGCTACTCGTGATTTGCAATTAGGTCCTTGACTTTTTGCAATTAAGTCCCCAGCTACTTTTGTGCTCAAGTCCTTGTTCTTTTTGTGATTAGGTCTTGAATGCTTTTATGCTTGGATACATTTCCATTTAAAACCCGATAAGCTTGAACTTGGTCTTTATGATAGAAATGAGTCTTTTGCACGCGTTTATGCTCGGAATGTGGGTAATTTGCATTCAGGTCCCTGTATTCTGTAAATAAGACTAAACACATACCTTAGTAGCATTTATTGATATAAAAGTAATCTAAATGAAAGACATATGATGCAATGTATGCAATGCATCAAATACCCCCACACCTAGATTTTGCTAGTCCCTAGCAAAACAGAAAATAAGAAAAATAAAAACAGGGAAATCCTAACTCATTTTCGTAGGAATCACGGTTGCACTTAGCATGTGCAACAAGCCTTTAAACCTCCTTGTTGCCAAGGAGGACGAGTTTTGTCTCGTGAGGGTTTTCAGTTGACACACCCACAAAGTCTTAATTCAACATTCCATTAATAGCTCTCAATATCCCTACCTGAACCTTATACATCTCACTTCGAATTCTTGTATGCTCATTGATTGACATCATTTCATGCTCATATTTGTATCTTATATCCATTATCTTTCACCTAAACAATGCTATGTTACGAGTTTTATATTTAGTTTTCAGGAATAAATAGGTTTGAAGAGATGAAACATAAAAGGACCCAAAAGCTGGGAAAAAGGACTGGATTGTGAGATCTGGGGACCAAGATGCAAGGGAGAAGGACTTGATTGCAAGATAGAAGGACCTAAGAGCAAAACAGAATACTCCACACCATCATGGGGAGTATTTTACCAATTCGATTCGGGTCGGAGCTCCAACAAGTCAAGTAACCGCATCAAAGACCAACAATACCCGAAGGAAAAGCCCAAAACAAAAATGTGCAGGATCTGAACCATATAGACCGCTAATTGGCGGTCCAAGACCGCTAATGGGCGGTCCATTTTGGCCCAAATCCGCTCAAATTTCTCCAGCACATGTATTAGAGGATGTTTAGGCTATTTTTGGTATCTGTTTAGTCCCACATCGGGGGATTGTCCCAGTTTGCCTTTTTCCATGGCTATAAATAGAACTCTTCACCTTCCATTGTAATCACTCCATATTTTAAGTGGCTATTCCTCCTACTAGAAGTGAGGCCTTGAAGCACACACTATAGTAGGAGGATGCTACTTTTAATGCGAGTCATTTTATCAATAAAGTTTTGGGTTTATTTCATTGTTTGTTTTATGCTTCTTTTATTGTTTGTGCATGTTTTAGTTTAATCGTCTTTTAATTCTAGCTTAGTTTTAATTTGCTTTCTTTCCATAGTTTAATAATTAGTGTAATGTTTAGTGAATAGTTCCATCCCTTTTGGGGGGTGGAGTAGATGTACATACATGCATTAGAGAATGGGATGAATGCTTTAATTTCAATGTGTTGATTAAACATGAATGTATGCTTGCATGTTTAGGATAGAATTTACAACTTGATGAGTTTTGCCAAAATGATTAGACACTTCTCATGCTTGTTTAGGTTCTGAAATAAACAACTTGCATATGTAAATGTTAATCAACTAAGTTGGTGAATAGATTGATAGGTTTTGCCATAACATTTAGACACTTCCTATGTTTGATAAACACCACCTTCATGTGCTTAAAGAATGTATTCTACACCCACCTCTTTGCTTGTGTGCACTCACTCCACCCCTTAGGGGTTTTCCCTTCCTGAAATTCCAGCATTCTTGTTTTGTTCTTAGCTTAGTTCTTATTTCATCGTTTGATTGCTTCTTTCACATTTCATACTTCTTAGCGTAGTGTAGCGTAGGTTAGCATAAACATCTTTCTTCCCCTATTTTTGCCACTTGATTTCGTACAAGCAAGAGGCTGCTCACCTCCCTGAGGACGACCCGTACTTGCCACCGCTTCATCGCGGCCGTGCACCTGTGGTTTAATTAAAACGTTCAACAAGTTTTTGGTGCCGTTGCCGGGGAGGTGCCAGTCCAGACTCTTGTTTGGACGATCGAGTGGATTTAATTTGTGTTGTGTAGTTTTTCCTTGTTTCAAGAGACTTGGAGTCATCAGGAGGAACGCCTGGAGAAGTTTTGAGTGAATCTGAGCATTTCAGACCGCCAATCAGCGGCCTGGGGCCGCCAGTTGGCGGTCTGGTAAGCTCGATTTTGTCTCGTATTTCTTTGGTTGGTTTTCATAATTGATGTAGTGATCTGGGATTTAATTTGGCATGTTTTGACTTATAGTTTGTTCCCAGATCCATAATCAACCTCCTTTAAGCAACTTGGACCCTAAAACTCAAAGCAAAAGATTAGGCATTATTTTTGTTTAGGCCATGCATCATGTATGTGACTTAGGCATTTAGATTGTCTTTTATCTTAGCTTTATTTTCTGTTGCTGAGAGCTGGCGTGAGGTACGCACCTTCTACTCTCATTCATGCATTTCATATGAACATGCATTAGTTAGTAGGAAGTGCATTGCAACAAGTGTGAGTTGAGCGTTGTTTGGAGAGTTGATTGCTAGATTTAGGACTCCAAAACGCTACTAAGGAGGGACTGTCCCCTAAAAGATAAGGTGGGGGATTTCATCACCCTTTCCTTCACCCCAAAAACCACACTAATCAAGAGCCTAATTTTAAAATCAAGTAGACATTGGCCCTAAGGATCTTGGACGCATTAGGAGAGTGATCCGGTCCCGACCGTCATGACCTGATCGGCGTTGCCCACTTTGTCGATAGTAGGAGAGACGAGATCCCCGGATCTTGGCTCACTTGCTGTGCTTTGTGGTCCTCGTCGTAGGGAGGTGAGGCGTGTTGAGGCCGTGTGACCTCGCAGTTAGGCGTCGTCTAGCTGTAAGGACCTATAGCGACCTTAGGATTGCTTGAGCCTTGTTTGCTTGTGTGCTTCTACCTGTACCCATCCGCCGTAGCATAAGGACCTCTTCCTTTCTCTCTTGAGTCCTTCTTTCTCTCCTGTGTTCCCCCATCTTCTCCTCTACGCACATTCTTTCTTTCAAAAAAAAAATGGTTTGTGTGTGCATCGTTGTGCATGCTTACGTGGACACGAGACGAGAATGGTCGTTTGACGAGGAGCGTTTTCAATCCGGCTTCGGTCATCGATTTCTCGACACCTTCCTCCTCTCGTGTCGCACGTAGTCCGGGTCCAATGACTGCTAATTTCCGTGAGGGGGAGCAGTTGCTGGACCCGCCTGCTCCACCTGTTCTTCCAGTTGTCGTTCCCATACCTCTTCGTGATCGATGCTACCTGAGCCGTACCGCTCTACCCTCATGCATCGTATTACCAGAGGCTAATGGGAACCATTTCGAGGTTAAGCCTCAATTCATTTCCATGCTCCCTCATTTCACTGGGAAAGGTGACCCCTATATCTTTCTCAGGGAATTTGAGGAGGTCTGTGCTATGTTCAAGCTGCAACAACTTAGCACAGACTCCATCCATCTTAGGCTCGTTCCTTTTGCACTAAAGGATGACGCCAAGAAGTGGTTGTACAGCAACCAGGCGAATTCCTTTAGGACTTGGGATGAGTTTCAATCTGCATTCCTCAAGAAGTACTTTCCTAATCATCGGACTCAAAAATTGAGGAACGAAATCAATTCGTTCTATCAACATGAGACCGAACCATTTCATGCATATCTTGAGAGGTTCAAAGAGCTACTATCCTCGTGCCCTCACCATGGCATTGAGTTGTGGCGTCTTTGTCAGATTGTGTATGAGGGTCTTCACATCCCGTCCAGAACGCTCCTTGAGTCCATGTGTCAAGGAGAGTTCTTGGGAAAGGATGAAAGGGAGGCATGGGCCTTCCTAGAAGACCTCGCTGAGAAAACCATGCAGTGGGAGAGTGTAAGGGAACCACCTGCATCATCTAGCATAGGAGAGAGGATCGCGAATGCAAACTCAACTAGATCGGGTTCCGCATTTGCTATCGATACAACTACGGCCACCGAGGCGCGCATGGCGGCGTTAATGCGCCGTATGGATTCGATTGAGCTCCAAAACCAACAAAGTGCACCTCACATGTCCACATCTGGTCCAGTTCCCTGTCATTCATGTGGTAGGATAGGTCATGTAGAAAGCGAGTGTGAGTCCATTCCTCCTGAGATGGAGCATGTCAACGCCGTCTATGATAGAGCCAAGAATGACCCATACTCATCATCTTATAATCCTGGATGGAGGAACCACCCCAATTTTTCATGGAACCAAACTAATGCCCCGGGTGGTCCTCCAAACTCCTCTAGACCACCTTACCAATCACACCAACCTTCCATGCATGCACATTCCTATTAGCCACCCCAAGCACAAACTACCAATCAATCGGGTTTCCTAAATTCCAATAATATGGAAACCCAATTCAATTCACTTGAGACCTTGACTCGTGGACTTGAAAACTCAATAAAAAAATTTATGTCTACCACAAGTCAAGTTCTCACTTCAAATCAACAGACCATGAAATCTCTAGAGCTTCAGATGGGCCAATTGGCTCAGTCTGTACATGAAAGAGAGAGAAAGTCTTTTCCTAGCCAGCCTGAGGCTAACCCCCGCATGTACCAACAACAACAAATGCAAAATGAGAATGTGGTACCTCGGGGGAGGCAAGTGAACCATGTGGAGGAACCTGTTCACCATGTCAATTCCATTGTGACCTTAAGGAATGGAAAACAGGTTGACAATCACATTTCCTTGCCACAACAACCACCATCTATGCAGCCCCTCAGTGGGAATGGTGGTGAGGAAGAGGCTGAGGGTGAGGGTAATACACCAACACTTCTTTCTTCTCAGGCACAGCAGAAAACCTACCTGCCAAAAGCTCCCTATCCAAGTAGGTTAAACAAAAAGCAGAGTGACAACATGGACAATATAGTAGAGGTGTTTAAGCAAGTAAAGGTTTACATCCCCTTGTTGGATGTCATCCAACAAATACCTCAATATGCAAAAGTGTTGAAGGACCTCTGCACAACCAAGAGGAAGACCAATGTTCCTAAGAAAGCATTCTTGGCTGCAATTATCGATAGCTCAAGACACTAGTCTAATCAAGCATTTCTTAAGTGATCAGACATAAGTCTCATATCAAAGGACCAAGGACACAGTAAAACATTAATGACACAGAAAACACAATTCTATAATGTTTTACTTATTAGGTCTATTCAGTATACAAAAGTAGTATTTTCCTCTTTCGTGTACCCGAGTTGTCACTCACTTGTAGAACTACAATGATCTATGACCAACACGACAATCTTAACTCGGTAATTAATGTCTCATGTAAATTACCATGATTGCGAATATCTTTTGTTTTATGTAAACCATTATCTTTTAGAGCTCTACGTTTAAGGACCAAGACCCTCTTCCTTAACACTTCTAAAAGACGAATAACATAAACAAGGAACAAAATGATTTTTCATTCAATTCATAATAACTGACATTTAAAAGTAAAACTTTTAGAACACATTCCCTTCAATCTCCCACTTGTTATTAAAGTTTTCTTTCACATACATACTCAATGTATAAAATAGTAATAACCAGGTTTAAACCCCATTACATATCAATCATCAAGCCAATCTACATGGTTCCTCAATCCCATGGACTCGAAATGCATTTCGCCCTTGGCTTGGGATAAGGGTTTTGTGAATGGATCAGCTGTGTTGTTGTTGGTGTCCACCCATAATAGATTTATTTTGTCTTCGTCGATGAAGTCACGTGTGACAAAATATTTTCGATCCATGTACTTTACTTTGTGGTGTGATCTAGGATCCTTGATTTGCGAGATAGATGCACTATTATCGCAAAATAGCTCAATGGGTCCCTCGCTCGTGGGAACTACTCCAAGCTCTTGAAGGAACTTCTTGATCCACACTCTTTCCTTGCTCGCTTCAGTGACAACAATTACTTATGAAGCAGTGGTTGAATCGGCCGTAGTGGTTTGCTTCCAGCTACGCCAACTCACAGCTCCACCATTCAGAAGAAAGACATATCCTGATTGCAACCTTCTATCGCCTGGATCACTCATGAAACTCGCATCCGAGTACCCTTCGGCTATCAACTCCCTTTGTCCTCCATAAACAAGAATCTTATCCTTAATCTGATTAAGGTACTTAAGGATATTCTTGACCGCAGTCCAATGCTCAGGACCTGCATTGGATTGGTGACGACTTGTCACGCTTAGAGCATACGAGACATCGGGTCTTGTGCAAGTCATCGCGTACATGATCGACCCAATTGCCGAAGCATAAGGGACATCTTTCATGTACTCTAAGTCCTTACGTGATTGCGCACGTTGAGACTTCCTTGAGTTGCACACCCATACTCATTGGCACACCGCCCTTTTTGGAGTTGTTCATCTTCAACCTTTCCAAGACCTTGTCAATGTATGCACGTTGACTGAGGCCAATGAGTCTACGGGATCTATCTCGATATATCTTGATTCCCAAGATGTATTGAGCTTCACCCAAATCTTTCATTGAAAATGCAGATTCTAATGAACTTCTCGTTTGCTCAAGCAAAGGAATATGATTTCCCATGAGTAATATGTCATCGACATATAAGATTAGGAATATTACATGGCTCCCACTAACCTTCTTGTATATACAAGGTTCTTCCTTACTTTGAATGAAGTGAATCTTCTTCACTTCCTCGTCAAAGCGTTGGTTCCAACTCCTTGATGCTTGCTTCAATCCATAAATGGATCTTTGAAGCTTGCATACCTTCTCGCTATTCTTTGGATCTTCAAAACCTTGAGGTTGTACCATGTACACATCCTTTTCTAAGTTTCCATTAAGGAACGCCATTTTGACATCTATTTGCCATATTTCATAATCATGAAATGAAGCAATAGCGAGCATTATCCGAATAGACTTGAACATGGCAACTGGTGAAAAAGTTTCATCATAGTCAATTCCTTGAACTTGAGTGAAACCCTTCGCTACAAGCCTTGCTTTGTAGGTTGTCAAGTTCCCATCCATGTCCATCTTCCTCTTGAAAACCCATTTATTTTGAATGACCTTTTTCCCTTGAGGAAGGTCAACCAAGTTCCACACTTAGTTATCATACATGGATTCTATTTCGGATTCCATGGCTTTAAACCATAGTTTGGAGTCTTTTCTTTCCATTGCTTCTTGGAAGGTCAAGGGATCATTGGTATCAAGTACCATGATTTCATGAAGTCCCAGATACATATCGGGTTTCTTCCTTTCCCTCGTTGACCTTCTAAGTTCTTTTGGTTCTACGTGTACTTCTCGAACTTCTTCCACAATTTCTTGCGGAATTGGTTCGTGTTCGATTCTCAAACGTACACTTGGTGGGGAAGATTGAGTTTCTTTCACAATTTCTTGCGAGGGTCTCTCACTCATGCTCCCACTCAACAAAGGAACCTTGGTTGGGCCTTCATGATCTTGAATGTCATCATTCATGTCATGATCTTGTAGAGTATCTTGAGTTTCCTCAAGCAAAACCCTACTCCCACTACTTTTTACTCTTTCCAGAAATTCTTTTTCCAGAAATGTGGCATCCCTCTCTACAATCACTCGATTGGAGGTGATATGCCAAAAGTAGTATCCTCTTGTCTCACGAGGATAACCAATAAAGAAGCACTTATCCGCTTTTGGTTGAAGTTTGGTTGACATCAATTTCTTGACGTAAGCCTCACAACCCCAAATCTTGAGAAAATTGAGCTTGGGTGTTTTACCACTCCATAGCTCATAAGGAGTTTTCTCCACGGATTTGGATGAAACATTATTTAGTGTGTAAGCCGCAGTTTGTAGTGCATAACTCCAAAAGTAAAGAGGTAATTCCGCATGACTCATCATTGACCGAACCATGTGGAGCAATGTCTTATTCCTCCTTTCGGATACCCCATTCCACTGAGGTGTACCGGGAGGGGTGAGTTGAGGTACAATACCAAACTCCTTTAGGTATGAGTCAAAATCGGCACTTAAGTACTCACCTCCACGATCCGTTCGTAGAGACTTGATTTTCTTGTCGAGTTGGTTCTCTACTTCATTCTTGAATTCTTTGAACTTGTCAAAGGATTCACTTTTGTTTCTCATTAGATAAACATAACCATAACGACTATAATCATCCGTGAACGTAATGAAGTACCTGAAACCATCTCGTGCACTAGTACTCATTGGACCACATACATCGGAATGTATCAAATCCAACAAGCCATTCGCCCTTGGACCTTTCTTCTTGAAAGGCCTTTTGGTCATTTTTCCCATTAAACATGGTTGGCACGTCTCCAATGATTTAAAATCAAGTAGACCAAGAAGGTTAGCTTCTTGCAATTTCTTGATGCGTTTTTCATTTATGTGACCAAGTCGACAGTGCCACAAGAGAGTATCATTCCCGTGAGTGGTCTTAAGTCTTTTGTTATTGATATTAAAGATTTGTTTATTATTCAATTCAAGCAAACAGAGACCATTCCTTATGAATGCATTTGCATAGAAAACACCGTTATTCGATACAGACAAGCAAGAATTTGAAATATTTATATTAAAATTATCCATATCTAAACATGATACAGAAATAATGTTCTTGCTAATCGAAGGCACATAATAAACATTCTTTAGACATAAATTTAAACCACTACATAATTGAAGTACCACAGAACCTTGTGCAACCGCAAAAACGTTCGCACCATTTCCGACCTTCAATTCGACCTCGTTCCTTACGAGTTCCTTCCTATCCGTGAGTAGCTGCACATTAGAAACTATGTGAGCACAAGATCCGGTATCAATTACCCAATCCTGGACAGAGGTGGCTAAATTTATTTCAATAACAATTATACCTTTGGTCTTTTTGGGCCGCCGACGTTCAATTACTCCATTGTCAAGGTCTTCCTTGTATTTGGGGCAATTTGGCCGGATGTGTCCTTTTTCACCGCAGTGAAAGCACTCTGTATTGGGAGTTGGAGATTTCTGGGATTTCCCCCTTCAGGCACTCGCACGAGCACCTCCTACTCCCTTGCTCTTGATTGAACCACTTTTGGTAGATTTGCCATTTCCTTTAACAATCTTTTGGCTCCTCCCATGGACGGCAAGGACATGCTTGTCTCTACCCTTGGCCATGTCAACTTCAGCAGTTTTGAGAGTGTTGTGCAGCTCCTCAAGACTCACCCCTTTTTCACGCACGTGATAGTGCATCACAAAGTCCTTAAAGGACGGGGCTAGAGAGCCAAGAATCATATCTTCAGCAATGTCCTCGACCATTGGTGAAGAGAGCTTTACAAACTTCTCAAGGTACCCTTGCATCGTTAGAAAATGCATGGATACCGATGTTCCCTCCGCCATATGACACATTGTGAGTGCGATGATGGTCTCATAGCGCTCCTTTTGGGCACTATCCATGAACATCTTAGACAAAGCCTCCATGGTCTTCTTGGGTTTTGAATCCAAGTATTTTGCTTGAAGCGAATCACCCATGGATGCTAGCATGAGACCGTGAACTTGGTTCTCTTGGTCTTCCCACTTGGCTTTAGCCTCTTTCTCTTCATATGTTAATCTCTCATTCCATTTTGGGATTGGACCTTCCAAAATGTGAGACAGTTTCTCAAACTTTAACACGATGTTGAGTTTGAGTTGCCAACTTATGAAGTTTGAGCCATCATTTGCTAAAGGGTGTTTTTCTATCATGGATCGTACGATAGGTTGGATGTTCGACATTTTTCTACAAAATAAATCATACAGGATTTTAATGCCAATTTTATGTTTATCATACACACATATAAATGTAAATGCTGCAAATAAAAATCTTGCCCATAAATGCAACAATCCAAGATCCCATCAATTGTAATATATACTAGCTAAGGGCTATCGAATACATTACAATATCAAGGTAAGAAAATCATTTTCTAATGACAACCTTTTTGAATTCTAGCAACATTAGCATCTTCAAACTCTTGTGATTCTTGTCGTTTTAATTATGGGGGAATGCGACTTATCCTCATTAAGAAAAACTTTTTCCCAAAACTGAGCGATGGCTCTAGGTAATGTTAAGAAAACTTATTTTCATTTGATACGAGATACGTTTATCCATTGTATTCACAACTAAGCATACTTGGGGTTCACTAGGGTGAAACGCACCTCATGTATCTAATCGTGACACAACAATAGACAACCGTTATATCTCCCACTATTCCCAAAGATGGAGGGAGCTATCTCCCGCCTAGGGTGAGCAGAGTATCCCTCGATCGATGGCTTCTAGTGGATGAAATAAGAAGCAAAATTACTCTTAATTTTGTTGGACAATTTCATATATTAACATGTGATTCGGAATTTTATGTTATCATGCATATTATCATTCATACACATCCTAACATTCAATCACATTCATCACATGCATAGCAGAAATTAAACCATTCACACAATCCACATCGTGTGAGTTTATGATGAGAATTAAATTTATACCGCAAGTGCACGGCGTCAATGAAGACGTGGCAAGTACGGGTCGAACACAAGGAGGGAGAGATCTTGTTATTTTTGTGATTTTCGATTAAGGGAAAGGAAGAGGGAGAAATAAGTTGGTTTTGAGATTTTTGGGTTTTAATTATCTAAAGCAAGAAACATGAACAATTAAAACTAAAATAAGAACAAAGATGGTGAATTCCGTTGGGTGGAGGTTTAGATATAGGGTTTAGATTAGAGAATTCAGAAACTTATAATAAACTTATAATAAAGCATTACATGATAAATGATTTAACACAAACTCAAGTAATCAAAATATACTAATCACGAAATTAAAATAATAACTTTATTCTCTTCTCATCACCCTAAATCCGTCACCTCCACCCTTTGGAAAGAGTTAGAAACTCATAGATGGAGGGAAGGAGAAGGGGTCCTAAAGGAATTACAAAAGAAAACTAAAAACAGGAAATAAAAGACAGAATTTTATTACTAAAACTAAGGACTAAAATTAAGAACTAAAGACAAGGACTAAGGCCAAGGACCTTTCTAACATCGTTCTCGGGGCTATTTATAGTTGTTACAAGAGACCTAAGTATAGAATTGGAGAGTACACGTGTCCAGACACGACTGGACAAAATTAGAGCACACGGATCGCTAAGGGGGCGGCGAAATCGCCGCAAATGGAAGGTATGGTGCGGCGGAAACGCCGCACATAATGTTCTGATTTTGTCCGGATTTTGGTTGAATGTTTATGGTATGATTTGATCCTCCTTTGCGCGTCTGGATTGATTCTTTCCATTCTTTTGAGCTCCGGATTAATTCCTTCATACATTTGGAGATCTACATTGATTTTTCTTTAGATTTCTCCATAATAACTCGTGAATTGCAATTAGGTCCTTGGCTTCTTGCAATTATATCCCCGACTACTTTTGTGCTTAAGTCCTTGTTCTTTTTGTAATTAGATCTTGAATGCTTTTATGCTTGGATACATTTCCATTCGTAACGCGATAATCTTGAGCTTGGTCTTTATGATAGAAATGAGTCTTTTGTACGCGTTTACGCTCGGAATGTGGGTAATTTGCATTCAGGTCCCTGTATTCTGTAAATAAGACTAAACACATACCTTAGTAGCATTTATTGATATAAAAGGAATCTAAATGAAAGACATATGATGCAATGTATGCAATGCATCAAATACCCCCACACCTAGATTTTGCTAGTCCTTAGCAAAACAGAAAATACGAAAAATAAAAACAGGGAAATCCTAACTCACTTTCGTAGGAATCACGGTTGCACTTAGCATGTGCAACAAGCCTTTAAACCTCCAAGTTTCCTTAGAGGACGAGTTTTGTCTCGTGAGGGTTTTCAGTTGACACACCCACAAAGTCTTAAATCAACATTTCATTAATAGTTCTCAATATCCCTACCTCAACCTTATACATCTCCCTGAGAATTCTTGCATGCTCATTATATAAATCTAACTCATTAAAATTCTGACTTGGTCTTTGCTCCTCCAAGATTCACACCACTAACCCTTCTACACATGTTATCACTTAAATTATTTTGCACGCCTCCTCTGGTGGTGAAGTATCATTCGGATCAACCATGACATGGATCATTCTTTTAGCTTTGGGCCTTGAGTATTTTTTTTTCTTTTCTTCCGTGATTCAACACATTTGCCTTTTGACACTTTTACCCTTTTTGCATTCGTGTAGCGAGTTTGGTCGATAATCCCGAGCTGGTAGACTCAAGTTACCGGGTTTCAAGATACCCCTACGGACCAGTGACTCAAAGGCTTGGGCTTTTGTAATCATTTTGCAAAATGTGTTTTCTTCACTTTATTCCTTTATTTTTACTTTTATTTTCCTCAAGGCTTAATTGCTATTAGAAGTCCACACTTCTTGGTATATTTTCCTCAACCTCTGCTTTTTATCAACCACTTCAAAGATTTGATTCATCCAATTTAAGTGCATACATATCTTAAAGGGCAATGGGTTATTTCTTTGGAACTTAGATTTATGTCATAATTTCTACAAGCAGAACTATATAATAAGGAACAAAAACTTAATGCAATTTGTACACGGGTTTTGGCAGTTCAATCTTAAGCTATGTCATGAAACATTGTTTTTTTTTGTTTTTTTTAAATAAAAGACAGGTATATATAGATAGATATATACATAAACACCCCCCACACCTAAATCATGCATTGTCCTCAATGTATGCAAATATAAAGCAAATGCACTTATTACCTTGGTGAACTGCGGTGGAAGGATGAGATTTGCTCAAAGTCAACCATAGTCAGAACTGGATTGAATGACACCATATTGGTGCATGTATCCAGTTGAATTGTTCCCCATGTTGCAATGAGAGTCCTGAGTCACAGGTTCCACACCCCTCACATAAATTGGTTCTCTTATTTGCTCGAGTGATGGTGGGTGAGTAGATGAATTCCTCCCCTTTTTCTTACTTCCTTTTTGATTTTGTGATGATTCAGAAATCTTATAGATACGCGATTTCATCACAACATCACTTTGATTGCATATTATTTCTGGCTCACTATCAATATGAAAGATATTAAATTCAGCTTTTAAGTTCCCAAAAGATAATTGCATGAGCCCATTTCGACAGTTTATCAATACTTCAGAAGTGGCTAAAAAGGGTCTGCCTGGAATTACAGGGATTTGTTGTTTAGGATTTACAACAGGTGCGGTATCTAGTACGACAAAATCCACTGGGTAAATGAAGTCACCAACCTTGATCAAAACATCATATACTATACCTCTTGGTTTCTTAATAGAGCAATCAGCAAATTGAAGGGTTGTCTTAGAGGGTTTTAGTGGACCAAGGTTCATTTGCTCATAGACAGAGTACGGGAGTAGGTTAACACTAGCACCAAGGTCTAGAAGGGCTTTGTTGATAAAAGTATCTCCTATTGCACATGAAATTGTGGGACATCCAGGATCCTTATATTTTATAGGAGACGAGTTTGACAGGATAGAGCTTATGTTTGCAGTTAAGAATGCCTTCTTTGGTATGTTCGTTTTTCGCTTTTTAGTGCACAGATCTTTTAAGAATTTAGCATAAGCAGGTATTTGTTGAATAATCTCTAAGAGTGGAATGTTCACCTTAACTTGCTTAAATACTTCCAAGATTTTCTCTATTTGTGCACTTGAGTTCTTTTTGAGTCTATTGGGGAATGGGGCTTTAGGAACATAGACTCGCTCAGGTTCAGGTTGAGCTATGGGTTCAGGTTGAGTAGGTGGGTTGGCCGTTTCAGATTGGACGTCGGGTTCAATGGTTAGGTCATATGTGGTAGCTTGATGGCTAGATTGATTAGACGTTCTAGGATTTACCACATTGTTATCAACTTGTCTTCCGGACCATAATGATACTACAACATTTATTTGTTGGAACGGTCCTTCCTCATTAACCATTTGAACCGGTCTAGGGTTGTTATTTCCTGAAGGTGCTTGATAGGATTGATATGAATTATTAGATCTAGGGTTCACCTCAGGTTGACTTGGAAACCGACCCTTTTCTCTTTCACCTACTATTTGTGCTAGTTGGCTGACTTGTGTCTCAAGCCTTTGGAAGGTCTGGTTGGTTGTTTGTATAAAGGTTTTCATCAAATTTTCCAAGCTTGTCAACCTAACCTCATGATCACCATTGTTATTAAACCCAGATGATGTATTATTTTGGTTATACAGGGTTGGTTGTTGTCTAGGAGGTTGACCTTGTTGGCTTGATGAGAAATTGGAATTATTACGCCAACCCGAGTTATAGGTTGATGCGTATGGGTCATTTCTAGCATGGTTATACGTGGCGTTAACTTGTTCCCAGTCCGCACAATCCTCCATTAAATGACCAGTCCGACCACATCTAGAGCAAGGGATAGACAAGGCTTGTCGGGTTTGTAGTTCTAGACTTTCCATTCTGCGCATAAGGGTAGCTAGTTTTGCTTCAGCCGCTATGTTGGCATCTACAGCTAAGACACCTGGTTTGGGTTGACTTGCTATTCTAGATCCTATACTTGGGTTAAGCGGTGTTCTAACATTGTCCCATTGCATACTGTTTTCAGCTAAATCCTCAAGAAAAGTCCAGGCATCGTTTTCATTTTTTGACATGAAGTTCCCTTGGCTTACGGATTCTACCATAACCCTAGATGTGGGTGTCAATCCCTCATAAATAATTTGGCACAATTGCCATCTTGGAATTCCGTGATGAGGGCATTGGGTCAGCACACTTTTAAATCTTTCTAGAGGAATAGAACGGCTCGCTCTCAGACTGAACGAATGCAACAATTTCATTCCTAATCCTCATAGTCTTATGGTTGGGAAATATTTTTTTAGGAAAACTTGAACAAACTCAGCCCAACTTCTAATGGATCTTTCGGCTAGACTATATAGCCATTTCTTAGCGTCATCCTTTAGTGCTAGAGGCACAAATTTCAGACGCACTGCCTCCTCAGGGATATGCTGGTATTGCATAAGAGAGCAGATTTCCTCAAATTCTCTAAGGAAGAGATATGGGTCTTCCCTAGAGGTGAACTTAGGCAACATACTCATGTATTGTGCCTTAAGTTCGAAGTTGCGACCCGGTATGGTGGGCATAACGATGCACGATGGCTGAGCAGCCATCGCTGGATAGCATCGATCCCTCAGAGTTATAGGTTGTGCAACAGGTGGGTCCACTACGTTCTCACCCATTGGATCCGGGTGAGGTGGTGCAGCAGATGGATTGGGGCTAAGCTCTAGACTGGAATCTAGATGAACTCGTGAGAGTCGATTACTCAAGTCCCAAATCCAAATCTGAGTGCACCGGGTTGAATCAATTTTTGAATTCAAATTCAAAATTTAAATTCCAAATTTAATTTCAAGAATTAATTACATTTTTTTTATATTTTCGTTTTTTTTAATATATTTTTTTATGTTTTTTTTTCAAAAGGGAAACAAACAATAGAATGGGGAAAGATGAGAAAGGAATCCTAATCTAGAGAATTTAGGTGAGAAGAGAAAGAAGACTCAGATGAGAAGGGAAACCTAACTCTAAAGATAGAAAGAGGGTTCGTCAGAAAATTCCTAAGAAAGCACGGTTCAAACAATCCTAGACCTAGTGTCGCTTAGATCTAGACGACTCCTAACTAGTTGAGTCGAATTGATTCGCTTGATTCACCTCCCTCACTAATCAAACCAACTTGGCCAGGTAATGTATAGCTAGTGGGGGCGCTTCGGACAGAGTCGGTGCCAATTAGACAACCACTTCGCTTGGAAGACTTGCGTCAACACAAAAACACTTCCTAGGCACCAAATTAAATTCGATCAGCTTCAAGTCATAGAAGTCAAACCAATTCTTCTCCTTAAATGAGTCTGAGTCCTTAGGGGTCAATGTCTAATTGATTTTAATTTAAGGCTTGGGTGACACTTTAGGATTGTGATTTGTGGGCCACGGAAGGGTGATGAAATCCCCACCGTATCTTTGCCTACGGAGTTGCCCTTAAGATAGTTTAACTTAGATCTAGCAAAGATAGTCAAACAATGGTCTTTAGAGGGGGCAATTGCAAGGTTGTATGCAACTAGATTATATGCTTAAATGCAATCGATGAAAACCACGATACGTACCTTGACTCCAGCACTCTTCAACAGAAATTGATTTGCAAGAATTTAGCAAGAATAATGCATACAAAACACTAGATGATGCATGCACTAAGGCCTTTCTAATTTTGCCGATTTTAGGTCAGAGTTGAATTATTGCCAATTATGGAATTTTTGCCCTAACACGTGCAATTCTAATAAAAGGTTACCTATGCAATGCTTAGTCGGGTTCACCGCCCGCTCTCGAAATTTCAGTAGCTTCACGCGTCCACCCAGAGATGAGTCGCGTCCCAGAAAAATTTGAAGCCCAGAAGCTCCAAGTGTGCGGCGGATTCGCCGCAAGTTGTTCTTTAGGTGCGGCGATTTCGCCGCTCGTTTAGCTCAGAATGTGCTCGGATTTCGCCGTGCACTCTGTTGCCTCCTGAAACACAAATCCAATTACTTAGATCGTGCACAAGATAAACAGGATAAAATCGAAATCAACAAAAAAAATAAAATCTGCGTCGCCCCCCCGGCAACGACGCCAAAAACTTGATGAGAATTAAATTTATACCGCAAGTGCACGACGTCAATGAAGACGTGGCAAGTACGGGTCGAACACAAGGAGGGAGTGATCTTGTTATTTTTGTGATTTTCGATTAAGGGAAAGGAAGAGGGAGAAATAAGTTGGTTTTGAGATTTTTGGGTTTTAATTATCTAAAGCAAGAAACATGAACAATTAAAACTAAAATAAGAACAAAGATGGTGAATTCCGTTGGGTGGAGGTTTAGATATAGGGTTTAGATTAGAGAATTCAGAAACTTATAATAAATCATATTAGTTATAAAGCACTACATGATAAATGATTTAACACAAACTCAAGTAATCAAAATATACTAATCACCAAATTAAAATAATAACTTTATTCTCTTCTCATCACCCTAAATCCGTCACCTCCACCCTTTGGAAAGAGTTAGAAACTCATAGATGGAGGGAAGGAGAAGGGGTCCTAGAGGAATTACAAAAGAAAACTAAAAACAAGAAATAAAAGACAGAATTTTATTACTAAAACTAAGGACTAAAATTAAGAACTAAAGACAAGGAATAAGGCCAAGGACCTTTCTAACATCGTTCTCGGGGCTATTTATAGTTGTTACAAGAGACCTAAGTATAGAATTGGAGAGTACACGTGTCCAGACACGACTGGACAAAATTGGAGCACATGGATCGCTAAGGGGACGACGAAATCGCCGCAAATGGAAGGTATGGTGCGGCGGAAACGCCGCACATAATGTTCTGATTTTGTCCGGATTTTGGTTGAATGTTTATGGTATGATTTGATCCTCCTTTGCGCGTCTGGATTGATTCTTTCCATTCTTTTGAGCTCCGGATTAATTCCTTCATATATTTGGAGATCTACATTGATTTTTCTTTAGATTTTCTCCATAATAACTCGTGAATTGCAATTAGGTCCTTGGCTTTTTGCAATTATGTCCCCGGCTACTTTTGTGCTTAAGTCCTTGTTCTTTTTGTAATTAGATCTTGAATGCTTTTATGCTTGGATACATTTCCATTCGTAACCCGATAATCTTGAGCTTGGTCTTTATGATAGAAATGAGTCTTTTGTACGCATTTATGCTCGGAATGTGGGTAATTTGCATTCAGGTCCCTGTATTCTGTAAATAAGACTAAACACATACGTTAGTAGCATTTATTGATATAAAAGCAATCTAAATGAAAGACATATGATGCAATGTATGCAATGCATCAGTTTATATGTTCCCTTTGATCCTTGATCCTCGATCCTCGATCGATGCGCTACAGCGGTGACTTCCTCTTGCACCGGAGATGTAGATTTTACAGAAAATAAACATGCTCCTCATATTCGATAAAAAACCGACTAGTGTAAGTACTATGTAAAACATCTCAAATGCAATGCAATTATCTAGAGATAGAAAGAGAGAATTTGTTTTTTACATACAAACAAGCCCCTGCATATTAATAATTACAAACATTCATAGGCGCTGATTTGGAACATATAAACTCACAATTCCTGCAAACAACTCGAGCATCCATGCACGCAATATTGCTATAAACTATACAACCTAGTTTATCAATCATCTAGAATCCCAAACAATTCTTTGAAAAACATTCTGAAATCCATTAAGAACGTTTTTCATCCATCCACAAGTTCAAAAAACAATTTTGAACCGTTGTCCATCCAATTTCCTAAAAGGAAAGACGAACCGCAGTTTTTTGGTTTTGTTGATTCTCTTACAAAACAATCGTTTATGCTTAAAACTAAATTATTGCAAGTTAGACTTATGTCTAAATCATAATTCTAATAATTACATGGCATGTTTTAAACAACTTAAAACATTCAAAACGAATTATTACAAAGAATTATTCCAACAAAACATTTAAAAACCGAAAAACCGGAAAATCGAATTGTTCGAACCCTAGATGGTAAACTAAATTTGTTTATAGTTTCAAATCATTAGAAAATTGAACCCTAAGCTCTGATACCACTGTTGGATTTCTAGTTTAATTGCACATATATATTTTCGAAATTTTTATGCACAATAAGGATCAATTACAATTTTCTATGATTTGTTTCATGCATGCATCGATTTGTTTCAATAACTAGTTTCAAAACTTTATTAAAACAAACATGGGCTCCGAATTTCATACCTAGAAGTTCTCTAAAACTTCTTGATGATCCGGAGACGTTGAGGATGCTTGTCGCTGCGCCGGATGCCTCCGAGTATTCACCAAACTCTAAACAAGACCGGAGAGAGAAGAGCTAGCCTCTCAATCTCCAATAGGGTTTAGAATTTAACTACTAACCCCTCTTTTGTTCCCTTGAGAAGAAGATCTCTGAAAACTAAAAACTAAACTCAAGAATTAAGGAAAATTCGTGGAGAATTATGGAGAGAGATGTTTGCACAAAAATATAATGAATTAATTAACAAAGTAATGAGATAAACTTGTATTTATAAGTTCTCTCTAAATTACTTATTCATGTGCAACCTCTTGCCCATGATTTCATGCAAACTTCCATCTAACCATCCATTATTTGCTAACAAATAATCTCAGCCACAAATTAAATCAGTTATGGACCAATTCCACGCATGATCTAATAAATTCTTAAATTAATTTTGCAGAAAACCATCTGGATCGGTCGATCGTTTGGAGGTTCGGTGGACCGTTTAGACCAAGTTTCGGTCGAACGTTCATAACTCGGTCGACCGTTCGTAACAAAAATATTTCATCGCAATGTTCGGTCGACCGACCGATATACTTCGGTCGACCGAAAACAAACAGAAGAAATTCCCTGTTACGATCGAGACACATCCGGTCGACCGTGCAACATTTCGGCCGACCGTGCAACATTCGATCGACCGTTGACCGTTTAGCGGTCGACCGTTTTTGGATAGTGTTGCAGACTTGTCAAATTTCGGTTTTAACCCCTACAAAATTTGACATTTCAGGATTAGTAGTAAGTTCACAACTTATGTAATATATTATTCTATGTAATGATAAATCATTACACCCCATAATATTTACATCACATATGAATTTAATTTAGATTCTGATTATGTTATTAATCACAACATAATTTTGATTTTGCTTGTTCACCACATGTGTCATATTTTCTATATGAAACCCAACACACCTTATGAACTCAAAATCCACATTTCTTGTTTCCCAGTTTTGTGGTGTGACCTATGGGAGGATCTAAACTAAGTTGGCAGTGATATTAAGAGCTTAATATCACAAGCTATAAGCGGTATCTAGCTACACATTATAGCTCCCAATTAGTTAGATGTCTTAATTCCACTCGAACCAAAACCCGATCCATTTAGTGCTGGAGTGCACCACTTGTGTTCGTCCCTTGCCTCATGATATTAAGATTACACACAAAGTAGTATTGTGTCATATTTGTATTAGTATTCATTTCTTGATCCCTTTAAGCTAGTTATAAATATGTGACTTAACTCAAATCACATTGTGCACATTATAACTTTGCTTTATCAAGGGGCCCACTAATATCATTACTCAATTAAGAGGGGCAATGACAATCTTTTGACCAACTATCTTCTCCAACAAAAGTCATACTTAACCAACCAATGCCTTTACACTACACTTATCGATAGCTCAAGACACTAGTCTAATCAAGCATTTCATAAGTGATCTGACATAAGTCTCATATCAAAGGACCAAGGGCACAGTAAAACATTAATGACACAGAAAACACAATTCTATAATGTTTTACTTATTAGGTCTATTCAGTAGACAAAAGTAGTATTTTCCTCTTTCGTGTACCCGTGTTGTCACTCACTTGTAGTGCTACAATGATCTATGACCAACACGACAATCTTAACTCGGTAATTAATGTCTCATGTTAATTACAATGATTGCGAATATCTTTTGTTTTATGTAAACCATTATCTTTTAGAGCTCTACGGTTAAGGACCAAGAGCCTCTTCCTTAACACTTCTAAAAGACGAATAACATAAACAAGGAACAATATGATTTCTCATTCAATTCATAATAATTAACATTTAAAAGTAAAACGTTTAGAACACATTCCCTTCACATACACACATGCAAGTTTACACAATCAAAATTCATCAAACATCCAAACATCACAACATATATGTACATCTTCTCCACCCCTCAAAGGGGGATGAGACTACTCACTAATCGTTAAGCTAACTATTATGTTAAAACATGTTAACTAAGTCTATCAAGATTAATGAAACGAAATTAAGCTAAGCATGAAAGAACATAAAAGAGACAACATTAAACTAACAAAAAATTCTTTATTAAATGACTCATATTACAGGTAGCATCTCCCTACTTGAGTTTTTGCTTCAAGGCTTGACTCTTAGTAGAGGGATTGGCCACTAAGCAATGGGTAAATATAAAGGAGGAGGAAGAGTTCTATTTATGGTCGTAGAAAAAGGTAACCGGGGACAATCCCCTGGTATTGGACTAAACGCATACTATAAATGGACATAAAATAACATAATCGAACACCCGACTAAACCATGAATCATTTCGAGTCATTTGGACCACCAATTGGCGGTTTGGGATAACCAATTGGCGGTTTGGATGGGCTTAATGGGGTCTGGTTTTGGGTGGCTTGATTCTGACTTGATTTGTTCATGTTTCGTGAACCCGATTTTGTTGTTGATGTTTAGGCCCAGATCTAATTGCCAACATACTCCTCATGATGGTGTGGAGCTTCTTGATTTGCCCATTGGTTATTTTGGTTTACATCCGGGTTCTTCTTTCTTGCATCTTAATCTATAAGTCTTGCAATTCAATCCTTTTTTCTTGCTTTTAGGTCCTTTTGTGTCTCTTCTTCTCACTTGTTTTATTCCTGAAATTTAAATATAAAACTCATTACTTAGCATTGCTTAGGTTAAGAATAAAGGATATAAGATACAATTATATCCATGATATGATGTCCATCAGAAGACCAAGAGAACCAAGTTCACGGACTAATGTTGGCCTACATGGGTGACTCGCTTCAAGCGAAATACTTGGATTCAAAACCCAAGAAGACCATGGAAGATTTAACAAAGATGTTCATGGATAGTGCTAGAAAAGAGCTCTATAAGACCACCATAGCACGCACAATGTGCCACATGGCCTTGGGAACATCGGTATCCATGCATTTTCTCACTATGCAAGGATATCTTGAGAAGTTGGTGAAGCTCTCTTCCCCGATGCCCGATGAAATTGCAGAAGATTTGATTCTTGGCTCTCTTAACCCCGTCCTATAAGCACTTCGTTATGAACTATCATGTGCATGAGAAAGGGGTGAGTCTTGAGGAGCTTCACAACACTCTCAAAATGGCTGAAGTTGACATGGGCAAGGGTCAGAACAAGCACGTCCTAACCATCCATGGTGGGAGCAAAAAGATCACCAAAGGTAAAGACAAAGGCAAATTCACCAAAAAGACGTCAATCAAGAGCAATGGAGTATGAGGTGCTCATGTGAGTGACTAGAGGGGGAATTCTTCGAAATCTTCGACTCCCAACATGGAGTGATTTCACTGAGGTGAAAAAGCACACATCTGGTAAAATTGGCCCAAGTACAAGGAAGACCTTGACAATAGAATGCTTGAGCGTAAGCACCCTAAAAAGGCTAAAGGTATATTTGTTATTGAAATAAATTTCGCCACCTCTGTTAATGATTGGGTAATTGATATCGGATCTTGTGCTCACATATTTTCTAATGTGCAGCTACTAAAGGCTAGGAAGGAACTCGCAAAAAACGAGATGATTCTGAAGGTTGGAAATGGTGCAAGCATCGCTGCGATTACACAAGGTTCCGTGGAGCTTCAATTGTCTAGTTGTTTAAATTTATGTTTAAAGAACATCTATTATGTGCATTCGATTAGCAAGAATATTATTTCTGTATCATGTTTGGATATGGATAATTTTAATATAAATATTTCGAAGTCTTGCTTGTCTATATCGAAGAATGGAATTTTCTATGCAAATGCTTTCATAAGAAGTGGACTCTATTTTCTTGAATTAATAATAGACAAAATTTAAACATCAATAACAAAAGACTTAAAACTACTCACGTGAATGATACAATCTTGTGCCACTATCGTCTTGGTCACATAAATGAAAAAAGTATCAAGAAATTGCAAGAAGCTAACCTTCTTGGTCAAATTGATTTTAAATCATTGGAGACATGCGAACCTTGCCTAATGGGCAAAATGACCAAGAGGCCTTTCAAGAAGAAAGGTCTGAGAGCGAATAATTTGATGGATTTGATACATTCCGATGTATGTGGTCCAACGAGTACAAGTGCAAGAGACGGTTTAGGTACTTCATTATGTTCACAGGTGACTATAGTAATTACGGCTATATTTATCTAATGAGAAACAAAAGTGAATCCTTCGATGATTGACATCATTTCATGCTCATATTTGTATCTTATATCCATTATCTTACACCTAAGCAATACTACGTGACGAGTTTTATGTTTAGCTTTCAGGAATAAAGAGGTTTGAAGAGAAGAGCCATGAAAGGACCCAAAAGCAGGAAAAAAGGACTTAATTGGGAGACCTAGGGACTGAGATGCGATGGAGAAGGACCTGTTCGTAAGACCGAAGGACCTAAGAGCAAAACATGAAACTCCACACCATCATGGGGAGTATTTTGGCAATTCGATTCGGGTCGGAGCTCCAACAAACCAAGTCGATGCATCAAAGACCAAGATATGCTTCCAGAGAAGCCCAACACAAAACCCAGACAGATCTGGGCCTTATAGGCCGCCAATTGGCGGTCTGGATGAGCCCAACTCTGCTAAGCTCGCTCCTGGACTCGTATTATCATGTGTTTAGGATATTTTTGGTATTGGTTTAGTTCCACATCGGGGGATTGTCTCGGATTAGTTTTTTCCATGCTTATAAATAGAACTCTTCACCTCCCATTGTACCCATCTCTCTCTTTGGTGGCATCTTCCCTACTAAGAGTGAAGCCTTGAAGCAAAACTCTGGTGGAGGAAGAGCTGCTTGTAATTTGAGTGAGTTAATAATAGATGTTTTCTTTAGCTTGTTAATTCTTGCTTAGTTGATTTCCTTTTATGTGTTTGCTTTGTTGCTTGTTTTGTTTTATGCTTCTTTAATATTTCTTGCTTGACTAGTATAGTTTCATTTCAGTATTATGCTTGCTTTTGTTAATATAGTTAGTGTAATGAGTAGTGAGTAGTTCCATCCCCATTTGGGGGTGGAGAAATATGTGATATAATCATGTAGTGTATTAAGTGTGTGTTATCTTAATCCCTTTAGCTTTAAATGATTTCCATAACCATCTAATGGCTCTCCACTCTTATCTTTGATATGCTAATGCTCTTGAATGAAGCTTAGCTTATGTTTTGATTAGTGGATCTATTTTATGGGGAATGATAAGGTTAGAATATGGATAGGAATTAATATTGGAAACACAAGTTGTAGTGTATGAACTCTTGTTGCCTTTACCTTAGCTAATGTCTTGTATGTTTTAATGATGTAGTCTTATCTTAATTCATGTGGAGGCATAGTAGGGTCTAGTCTTTATACTTGAGTTCATTTAGCTTCATTCCAATTATTGTCTTGTATGTTTTAATGATGTAGTGAAATCTTAATTCATGTGGAGGCAAAGTTGGATGTAGTTTTATGATTTCATGCACATGTTGTGAGGAGCTTAATTACACACACACACCACACACACATCTTTATCTTCACATCATTTCTCTACCCCCTTTGGGGTTTAGTTTTTCTTGCTTCTTTTCCAATTCTATTTGCATCTTAGTGTAGTTTAGTATAATCAAACCAACCTTTCTTCCCTTTCTTTACCTCTCACCTTCGCACAAACCAAGTGTCGACACACCTCCCAGTGGACGACCCGTATTTGCCACCACTTCAACGCGGTCGTGCACTTGCGGTTAAATATAAAACGATCAATCAAGTTTTTGGCGCCGTTGCCGGGGAGGTGCTCTGTCCAGACGTTGGTTTGGACGATTCGAGGGGTTGTTAATTTTTTGTTTCCAGTTTTCTTAGTTTCAGGGAACCAGCGGATCAAGGGGAGGCAACTGGACAAGTTTGAGGGACAAAAGCTTCAAAAGGACCGCCAATCTGCGGTTGGAGACCTCCAATTGGCGGCCTGGTGAGGGATTCGTGCTCTCAATTTTTGCTGGTAGTTAGTTCTATAATTTGTGTTATCTGGGAGCCCTATTTTGCATGCTTTGACTTCTGGTTTGCTCCCAGATCATTAATCACTCCCCCATTAATCAACTTGGCCCTAAAATCCAAAGCAAAAGACTAGACGTTCTTATTTGTTTAGGTCACGCATCATGTATTGACTTAGGCATATAGTTGTCTTTTCTTTTAGCTTTATTTTCAGTTGTTGAGTGCTGGCATGAGGTACGCATTTCCTACACTCATTCATGCATCTCGTATGCCCATGAATTAGTTAGTAGGAATTGCATCAGGACAAGAGTGAGAGAACGTTTGATTTGAGCGATTGATTGCTAGATCTAGGATCAAATCACTACTAAGGAGGGGTTGTCCCATAAAAGATAAGGTGGGGGATTTCATCACCCTTTCCTTGGCCCCAAAAATCACTCTTAATAAAGCCTTAACTAAAAGCAAGTAGACATTGGCCCTAGGATTGCGGGCGCACTAGGAGAGTAATCTAGTTGAGACCGTCATGACCTGATCGGCGTTGCCTACCTTGTCGATAGTAGGAGGTACTGGATCTCCGGATCTGGTATCACTTGCTGGGCATTGTGGTCCTCGTTGTAGGGAGGTGAGGCGTGTTGAGGCTAGTGACCTCGAAGTTAGGCGTCGTCTAGCCTAAGGACCCATTGCCTTACATTGTTTGAGCCGTGCTTGCTAGTTAGGCTTCTTCCTGATCCCTCTACCCACGCTAGCTCTAGGGATTCTTCCCTCCTCACCTGAGTCCTCTCCTCATCTATTCTCTACGTATAGTCTCCTCCTCTAGTACACCTTCTGTTGAGTGTTTGCTAGAGTCGAGTGGAGCATTTTATGCGAGGTTGGGATCGTTCTGGTGAGAGCGCTCGACTCGAGAGAGTGCATTCTTCTGAGATGGACGGTCTTGGTGATCGACCATCTCCGCCTCGTGCTCCTTTGGAGCATGAAGCCGAGTCGTCTCGTGGTGGCGAAGGAGACCAGGTTCCATACATGGAGTACCTCGGTCCGCTCCCACCACCACGTAGACCTCCTTCTCCTCCTCCTCTGTCTCGAGAGGAAGGGAGATTCGGTCAGGATCGAGTTCTTGGTGCACCACCACCTTTAGCTCGACATGATAGACCGATGACTTTGTGGGAGCGGACCCATCCTATTCGGGCCGTGCAGCCTTCTTGCATAGTTGTTCCCCCTGGTCGCGGGAACAACTATGAGCTGAAACCTCAATATGTGAGCATGCTTCCAACCTTTACTGCCAATAAGGAGGATCCGTATATCTTTATACGCGAATTCGAGGAAGTATGCTCCATGTTCAAGCTTCAACAGCTTGACGAGGATTCAGTCCGGTTGAGGATGATTTCTTTCGCATTGAAGGATGCGAAGAAATGGATGTATAGCCTCCCGGCGAGCTCGATTCGGTCTTGGGATGACTTTGTGACCGTCTTTCTGAAGAGAGTTTTCCCTCAAAGGAAAACTCAACAGATACGACACCAGATACATCAAATGTATCAGACCGAGACCGAATCTTTTCATGGTTTCTTTGAGAGGTTCAAGGACCTTCTCCAGCAATGCCCTCATCATGGACTTGAGCTATGACAACTGTGCCAGATTGTTTATGAGGGCATCAAATACAACACCCGCACCTTTGTTTGAGTCGATGTGTCAGGGTGACTTCCAAATGAAACCCATCAAGGAGGCATGGGACACTTTTGAGTCCATGGCTGAGCGTACCTTCGAGTGGGACACCATGAGAGAGCCACCAGCCGCCAGGTCTTCTGGTCGAGCTCGATCATATCATTTTGAGTCGACTATCGCGTCTGAGGCAAAAATGACTGCTCTCTTGCGTAGGATAGAGAGTTTGGAGATGGACCGAGCTCCTGTAGCTCAGGTCGCTACTCCTGGGTGTACTAGGTGTGGACTGTCAGGACATGATGACTTGGAGTGCGCTTACGCTCCAGGGGATACTGAGCATGCAAATACAATGTATCAACAAAGGCCCCGAAACGACCCGTACAGTCATTCCTACAACCCGGGATGGCGTAACCATCCTAACTTCTCTTGGGGGTCTAGTGGAGGCCACGGTCAGAGCTCGCACGCTCAACCTCCACCTCCACCTTATCAACCTCCACGCCCATCGGCGACCTACCAACCCCCATATCAAAGGTCTCAACACCATAATTACCAACGTGGTCAGGCCTCTTCGTCGGGTTATTCTAACCAGACTCCACCACCCCAGCGGGTTGACCCTAAGGACTCTACCGTTGAACAAACCCTTCAAACGTTCATGCAGAGCACTCAATCCATGTTTGCGGCCAGCAATAATTCGGTCAAAGCATTGGAAATGCAAGTTAGGCAGTTGGCTCATCAGCTCCATGAACGTGAGAAGGGTCAGTTACCGAGTCAACCTGTGGTTAATCCCAGGGGTCAGCCTGCTCATACCAGGCAAAATGTACACAATGTTGAAAGTGACCCTTCCTAACATGCGAATGTTGTTCATACCTTGAGATCGGAAAAGGTCGTTGACAACAATGTGAAAATGCCGGAAGCCAACCCTGTTGGCGAGACTTCCGAGGAGAGTCTTGAGCCTATCAAGGAACCTAATTCTGAGACTCCTCCTCGTGATTCTTATGTCCCCAAGGCACCATTCCCTCATCGGTTGACTAAAAAACGTGATGAGCATTGGGATAAGATCGTTGAGTTACTTAGGCAAGTAAAGGTGAACATTCCGTTGTTGGACGTTGTTCAACAAATGCCATCGCATGTCAAGTTCCTCAAGGACCTTTGCACCACTAAGAGAAAACAAATGTGCCCAAAAAGGCCTTTTTGGCCGCCTGATGAGAATTAAATTTATACCGCAAATGCACGACGTCAATGGAGACGTGGCAAATACGGGTCGAACACAAGGAGGGAGAGATTTTGTTATTAGTGTGATTTCAATTGGGGGAAAGAAGGAGAGAAGAAATAAGTTGGTTTTGAGATTTTTGATTTTTAATTATCTAAAGCAAGAAACAAGAACAATTAAAACTAAAACAAGAACAAAGAAGTGAATTCCGTTGGGTGGAGGTTTAGATTTAGGGTGTAGATTAGAGAATTCAGAAACTTATAATAAATCATGTTAGTTATGAAGCATTACATGATAAATGATTTAACATAAACTCAAGTAATCAAAATATACTAATCACGAACTTAAAATAATAACATTTATTCTCTTCTCTTCACCCTAAATCCGTCACCTCCACCCTTTGGAAAGAGTTAGAAACTCATGGAGGGAGGAAGAAGGGATCCTAGAGGCATTACAAAAGAAAAGTAAAAACAAGAAATAAAAGACATAATTTTATTACTAAAGTGAAGAGTACAAAACTGAAAATAAAAACAACTAAAAACTAGGTCTAAGGCCAAGGACGTTTCTACCATCGTTCTCGCGGCTATTTATAGCCGATACAAGGGATCCCAATATATAAATGGAACGTACACGCGTCAATACAACATTGGTAAAAATTTGAGCACACGGATCGACTTTTGTGTGGCTAAATCGCCGCAATTTGTACATGAGGTGCGGCGGAATCGCCACCTTTTTGGCTCGGATTCGATCCAGATTTTTCCTGTGTGTTTATGGTATGATTTGATCCTCCTTTGCGCGTCTGGATTGATTCTTTCCATTCTTTTGAGCTCCGGATTAATTCCTTTATATATATGGAGATTCACATTGATTTTTCTTTAGATTTTCTCCATAATAATAAAAGCTACTCGTGATTTGCAATTAGGTCCTTGACTTTTTGCAATTAAGTCCCCAGCTACTTTTGTGCTCAAGTCCTTGTTCTTTTTGTGATTAGGTCTTGAATGCTTTTATGCTTGGATACATTTCCATTTAAAACCCGATAAGCTTGAACTTGGTCTTTATGATAGAAATGAGTCTTTTGCACGCGTTTATGCTCGGAATGTGGGTAATTTGCATTCAGGTCCTTGTATTCTGTAAATAAGACTAAACACATACCTTAGTAGCATTTATTGATATAAAAGTAATCTAAATGAAAGACATATGATGCAATGTATGCAATGCATCAAATACCCCCACACCTAGATTTTGCTAGTCCCTAGCAAAACAGAAAATAAGAAAAATAAAAACAGGGAAATCCTAACTCATTTTCGTAGGAATCACGGTTGCACTTAGCATGTGCAACAAGCCTTTAAACCTCCTTGTTGCCAAGGAGGACGAGTTTTGTCTCGTGAGGGTTTTCAGTTGACACACCCACAAAGTCTTAATTCAACATTCCATTAATAGCTCTCAATATCCCTACCTGAACCTTATACATCTCACTTCGAATTCTTGTATGCTCATTGATTGACATCATTTCATGCTCATATTTGTATCTTATATCCATTATCTTTCACCTAAACAATGCTATGTCACGAGTTTTATATTTAGTTTTCAGGAATAAATAGGTTTGAAGAGATGAAACATAAAAGGACCCAAAAGCTGGGAAAAAGGACTGGATTGTGAGATCTGGGGACCAAGATGCAAGGGAGAAGGACTTGATTGCAAGATAGAAGGACCTAAGAGCAAAACAGAATACTCCACACCATCATGGGGAGTATTTTACCAATTCGATTCGGGTCGGAGCTCCAACAAGTCAAGTAACCGCATCAAAGACCAACAATACCCGAAGGAAAAGCCCAAAACAAAAATGTGCAGGATCTGAACCATATAGACCGCTAATTGGCGGTCCAAGACCGCTAATGGGCGGTCCATTTTGGCCCAAATCCCCTCAAATTTCTCCAGCACATGTATTAGAGGATGTTTAGGCTATTTTTGGTATCTGTTTAGTCCCACATCGGGGGATTGTCCCGGTTTGCCTTTTTCCATGGCTATAAATAGAACTCTTCACCTTCCATTGTAATCACTCCATATTTTAAGTGGCTATTCCTCCTACTAGAAGTGAGGCCTTGAAGCACACACTAAAGTAGGAGGATGCTACTTTTAATGTGAGTCATTTTATCAATAAAGTTTTGGGTTTATTTCATTGTTTGTTTTATGCTTCTTTTATTGTTTGTGCATGTTTTAGTTTAATCGTCTTTTAATTCTAGCTTAGTTTTAATATGCTTTCTTTCCATAGTTTAATAATTAGTGTAATGTTTAGTGAATAGTTCCATCCCTTTTGGGGGGTGGAGTAGATGTACATACATGCATTAGAGAATGTGATGAATGCTTTAATTTCAATGTGTTGATTAAACATGAATGTATGCTTGCTTGTTTAGGATAGAATTTACAACTTGATGAGTTTTGCCAAAATGATTAGACACCTCTCATGCTTGTTTAGGTTCTGAAATAAACAACTTGCATATGTAAATGTTAATCAACTAAGTTGGTGAACAGATTGATAGGTTTTGCCATAACATTTAGACACTTCCTATGCTTGATAAACACCACCTTCATGTGCTTAAAGAATGTATTCTACACCCACCTCTTTGCTTGTTTGCACTCACTCCACCCCTTAGGGGTTTTCCCTTCCTGAAATTCCAGCATTCTTGTTTTGTTCTTAGCTTAGTTCTTATTTCATCGTTTGATTGCTTCTTTCACATTTCATACTTCTTAGCGTAGTGTAGCGTAGGTTAGCATAAACATCTTTCTTCCCCTATTTTTGCCACTTGATTTCGTACAAGCAAGAGGTTGCTCACCTCCCTGAGGACGACCCGTACTTGCCACCGCTTCATCGCGGCCGTGCACCTGTGGTTTAATTAAAACGTTCAACAAGTTTTTGGTGCCGTTGCCGGGGAGGTGCCAGTCCAGACTCTTGTTTGGACGATCGAGTGGATTTAATTTGTGTTGTGTAGTTTTTCCTTGTTTCAGGAGGAACGCCTGGAGAAGTTTTGAGTGAATCTGAGCATTTCAGACCGCCAATCAGCGGCCTGGGACCGCCAATTGGCGGTCTGGTAAGCTCGATTTTGTCTCGTATTTCTTTGGTTAGTTTTCATAATTGATGTAGTGATCTGGGATTTAATTTGGCATGTTTTGACTTATAGTTTGTTCCCAGATCCATAATCAACCTCCTTTAAGCAACTTGGACCCTAAAACTCAAAGCAAAAGATTAGGCATTATTTTTGTTTAGGCCATGCATCATGTATGTGACTTAGGCATTTAGATTGTCTTTTATCTTAGCTTTATTTTCTGTTGCTGAGAGCTGGCGTGAGGTACGCACCTTCTACTCTCATTCATGCATTTCGTATGAACATGCATTAGTTAGTAGGAAGTGCATTGCAACAAGTGTGAGTTGAGCGTTGTTTGGAGAGTTGATTGCTAGATTTAGGACTCCAAAACGCTACTAAGGAGGGGCTGTCCCGTAAAAGATAAGGTGGGGGATTTCATCACCCTTTCCTTCACCCCAAAAACCACACTAATCAAGAGCCTAATTTTAAAATCAAGTAGACATTGGCCCTAAGGATCTTGGACGCATTAGGAGAGTGATCCGGTCCCGACCGTCATGACCTGATCGGCGTTGCCCACTTTGTCGATAGTAGGAGAGACGAGATCCCGGATCTTGGCTCACTTGCTGGGCTTTGTGGTCCTCGTCGTAGGGAGGTGAGGCGTGTTGAGGCCGTGTGACCTCGCAGTTAGGCGTCGTCTAGCTGTAAGGACCTATAACGACCTTAGGATTGCTTGAGCCTTGTTTGCTTGTGTGCTTCTACCTGTACCCATCCGCCGTAGCATAAGGACTTCTTCCTTTCTCTCTTGAGTCCTTCTTTCTCTCCTGTGTTCCCCCGTCTTCTCCTCTACGCACATTCTTTCTTTCAAAAAAAAAATTGGTTTGTGTGTGCACCGTTGTGCATGCTTACGTGGACACGAGACGAGAATGGTCGTTTGACGAGGAGCGTTGTCAATCCGGCTTCGGTCATCGATTTCTCGACACCTTCCTCCTCTCGTGTCGCACGTAGTCCGGGTCCAATGGCTGCTAATTTCCGTGAGGGGGAGCAGTTGCTGGACCCGCCTGCTCCACCTGTTCTTCCAGTTGTCGTTCCCATACCTCTTCGTGATCGATGCTACCCGAGCCGTACCGCTCTACCCTCATGCATCGTATTACCAGAGGCTAATGGGATCCATTTCGAGGTTAAGCCTCAATTCATTTCCATGCTCCCTCATTTCACTGGGAAAGGTGACCCCTATATCTTTCTCAGGGAATTTGAGGAGGTCTGTGCTATGTTCAAGCTGCAACAACTTAGCACAGACTCCATCTATCTTAGGCTCGTTCCTTTTGCACTAAAGGATGACGCCAAGAAGTGGTTGTACAGCAACCAGGCGAATTCCTTTAGGACTTGGGATGAGTTTCAATCTGCATTCCTCAAGAAGTACTTTCCTAATCATCGGACTCAAAAATTGAGGAACGAAATCAATTCGTTCTATCAACATGAGACCGAACCATTTCATGCATATCTTGAGAGGTTCAAAGAGCTACTATCCTCGTGCCCTCACCATGGCATTGAGTTGTGGCGTCTTTGTCAGATTGTGTATGAGGGTCTTCACATCCCGTCCAGAACGCTCCTTGAGTCCATGTGTCAAGGAGAGTTCTTGGGAAAGGATGAAAGGGAGGCATGGGCCTTCCTAGAAGACCTCGCTGAGAAAACCATGCAGTGGGAGAGTGTAAGGGAACCACATGCATCATCTAGCATAGGAGCGAGGATCGCGAATGCAAACTCAACTAGATCGGGTTCCGCATTTGCTATCGATACAACTACGGCCACCGAGGCGCGCATGGCGGCGTTAATGCGCCGTATGGATTCGATTGAGCTCCAAAACCAACAAAGTGCACCTCACATGTCCACATCTGGTCCAGTTCCCTGTCATTCATGTGGTAGGATAGGTCATGTAGAAAGCGAGTGTGAGTCCATTCCTCCTGAGATGGAGCGTGTCAACGCCGTCTATGATAGAGCCAAGAATGACCCATACTCATCATCTTATAATCCTGGATGGAGGAACCACCCCAATTTTTCATGGAACCAAACTAATGCCCCGGGTGGTCCTCCAAACTCCTCTAGACCACCTTACCAATCACACCAACCTCCCATGCATGCACATTCCTATCAGCCACCCCAAGCACAAACCACCAATCAATCGGGTTTCCTAAATTCCAATAATATGGAAACCCGATTCAATTCACTTGAGACCTTGACTCGTGGACTTGAAAACTCAATAAAAAAATTTATGTCTACCACAAGTCAAGTTCTCACTTCAAATCAACAGACCATGAAATCTCTAGAGCTTCAGATGGGCCAATTGGCTCAGTCTGTACATGAAAGAGAGAGAAGGTCTTTTCCTAGCCAGCCTGAGGCTAACCCCCGCATGTACCAACAACAACAAATGCAAAATGAGAATGTGGTACCTCGGGGGAGGCAAGTGAACCATGTGGAGGAACCTGTTCACCATGTCAATTCCATTGTGACCTTAAGGAATGGAAAACAGGTTGACAATCACATTTCTTTGCCACAACAACCACCATCTATGCAGCCCCTCAGTGGGAATGGTGGTGAGGAAGAGGCTGAGGGTGAGGGTAATACACCAACGCTTCTTTCTTCTCAGGCACAGCAGAAAACCTACCTGCCAAAAGCTCCCTATCCAAGTAGGTTAAACAAAAAGCAAAGTGACAACATGGACAAGATAGTAGAGGTGTTTAAGCAAGTAAAGGTTTACATCCCCTTGTTGGATGTCATCCAACAAATACCTCAATATGCCAAAGTGTTGAAGGACCTCTGCACAACCAACAGGAAGACCAATGTTCCTAAGAAAGCATTCTTGGCTGCAATTATCGATAGCTCAAGACACTAGTCTAATCAAGCATTTCTTAAGTTATCAGACATAAGTCTCATATCAAAGGACCAAGGACACAGTAAAACATTAATGACACAGAAAACACAATTCTATAATGTTTTACTTATTAGGTCTATTCAGTATACAAAAGTAGTATTTTCCTCTTTCGTGTACTCACTTGTAGAGCTACAATGATCTATGACCAACACGACAATCTTAACTCGGTAATTAATGTCTCATGTAAATTACCATGATTGCGAATATCTTTTGTTTTATGTAAACCATTATCTTTTAGAGCTCTACGTTTAAGGACCAAGAGCCTCTTCCTTAACACTTCTAAAAGACGAATAACATAAACAAGGAACAAAATGATTTTTCATTCAATTCATAATAACTGACATTTAAAAGTAAAACTTTTAGAACACATTCCCTTCAATCTCCCACTTGTTATTAAAGTTTTCTTTCACATACATACTCAATGTATAAAACAGTAATAACCAGGTTTAAACCCCATTACATATCAATCATCAAGCCAATCTACATGGTTCCTCAATCCCATGGACTCGAAATGTATTTCGCCCTTGGCTTGGGATAAGGGTTTTGTGAATGGATCAGCTGTGTTGTTGTTGGTGTCCACCCATAATAGATTTATTTTGTCTTCGTCGATGAAGTCACGTGTGACAAAATACTTTCGATCCATGTACTTTACTTTGTGGTGTGATCTAGGATCCTTGATTTGCGAGATAGATGCACTATTATCGCAAAATAGCTCAATGGGTCCCTCGCTCGTGGGAACTACTCCAAGCTCTTGAAGGAACTTCTTGATCCACACTCTTTCCTTGCTCGCTTCAGCGACAACAATTACTTCTGAAGCAGTGGTTGAATCGGCCGTAGTGGTTTGCTTCCAGCTACGCCAACTCATAGCTCCACCATTCAGAAGAAAGACATATCCTGATTGCAACCTTCTATCGCCTGGATCACTCATGAAACTCGCATCCGAGTACCCTTCGGCTATCAACTCCCTTTGTCCTCCATAAACAAGAATCTTATCCTTAATCCGATTAAGGTACTTAAGGATATTCTTGACCGTAGTCCAATGCTCAGGACCTGCATTGGATTGGTGACGACTTGTCACGCTTAGAGCATACGAGACATCGGGTCTTGTGCAAGTCATCGCGTACATGATCGACCCAATTGCCGAAGCATAAGGGACATCTTTCATGTACTCTAAGTCCTTACGTGATTGCGCACGTTGAGACTTCCTTGAGTTGCACACCCATACTCATTGGCACACCGCCCTTTTTGGAGTTGTTCATCTTCAACCTTTCCAAGACCTTGTCAATGAATGCACGTTGACTGAGGCCAATGAGTCTACGGGATCTATCTCGATATATCTTGATTCCCAAGATGTATTGAGCTTCACCCATATCTTTCATTGAAAATGCAGATTCTAATGAACTTCTCGTTTGCTCAAGCAAAGGAATATGATTTCCCATGAGTAATATGTCATCGACATATAAGATTAGGAATACTACATGGCTCCCACTAACCTTCTTGTATATACAAGGTTCTTCCTTACTTTGAATGAAGTGAAGCTTCTTCACTTCCTCGTCAAAGCGTTGGTTCCAACTCCTTGATGCTTGCTTCAATCCATAAATGGATCTTTGAAGCTTGCATACCTTCTCGCTATTCTTTGGATATTCAAAACCTTAAGGTTGTACCATGTACACATCCTTTTCTAAGTTTGCATTAAGGAACGCCATTTTGACATCTATTTGCCATATTTCATAATCATGAAATGCAGCAATAGCGAGCATTATCCGAATAGACTTGAACATGGCAACTGGTGAAAAAGTTTCATCATAGTCAATTCCTTGAACTTGAGTGAAACCCTTCGCTACAAGCCTTGCTTTGTAGGTTGTCAAGTTCCCATCCATGTCCATCTTCCTCTTGAAAACCCATTTATTTTGAATGACCTTTTTCCCTTGAGGAAGGTCAACCAAGTTCCACACTTAGTTATCATACATGGATTCTATTTCGGATTCCATGGCTTTAAACCATAGTTTGGAGTCTTTTCTTTCCATTGCTTCTTGGAAGGTCAAGGGATCATTGGTATCAAGTACCATGATTTCATGAAGTCCCAGATACATATTGGGTTTCTTCCTTTCCCTCGTTGACCTTCTAAGTTCTTTTGGTTCTACGTGTACTTCTCGAACTTCTTCCACAATTTCTTGCGGAATTGGTTCGTGTTCGATTCTCGAACGTACACTTGGTGGGGAAGATTGAGTTTCTTTCACAATTTCTTGCGAGGGTCTCTCACTCATGCTCCCACTCAACAAAGGAACCTTGGTTGGGCCTTCATGATCTTGAATGTCATCATTCATGTCATGATCTTGTAGAGTATCTTGAGTTTCCTCAAGCAAAACCCTACTCCCACTACTTTTTACTCTTTCCAGAAATTCTTTTTCCAGAAATGTGGCATCCCTCTCTACAATCACTCGATTGGAGGTGATATGCCAAAAGTAGTATCCTCTTGTCTCACGAGGATAACCAATAAAGAAGCACTTATCCGCTTTTGGTTGAAGTTTGGTTGACATCAATTTCTTGACGTAAGCCTCACAACCCCAAATCTTGAGAAAATTGAGCTTGGGTGTTTTACCACTCCATAGCTCATAAGGAGTTTTCTCCACGGATTTGGATGGAACATTATTTAGTGTGTAAGCCACAGTTTGTAGTGCATAACTCCAAAAGTAAAGAGGTAATTCCGCATGACTCATCATTGACCGAACCATGTCGAGCAATGTCTTATTCCTCCTTTCGGATACCCCATTCCACTGAGGTGTACCGGGAGGGGTGAGTTGAGGTACAATACCAAACTCCTTTAGGTATGAGTCAAAATCGGCACTTAAGTACTCACCTCCACGATCCGTTCGTAGAGACTTGATTTTCTTGTCGAGTTGGTTCTCTACTTCATTCTTGAATTCTTTGAACTTGTCAAAGGATTCACTTTTGTTTCTCATTAGATAAACATAACCATAACGACTATAATCATCCGTGAACGTAATGAAGTACCTGAAACCATCTCGTGCACTAGTACTCATTGGACCACATACATCGGAATGTATCAAATCCAACAAGCCATTCGCCCTTGGACCTTTCTTCTTGAGAGGCCTTTCGGTCATTTTTCCCATTAAACATGGTTGGCACGTCTCCAATGATTTAAAATCAAGTAGACCAAGAAGGTTAGCTTCTTGCAATTTCTTGATGCGTTTTTCATTTATGTGACCAAGTCGACAGTGCCACAAGAGAGTATCATTCCCGTGAGTGGTCTTAAGTCTTTTGTTATTGATATTAAAGATTTGTTTATTATTCAATTCAAGCAAACAGAGACCATTCCTTATGAATGCATTTGCATAGAAAACACCATTATTCGATACAGACAAGCAAGAATTTGAAATATTTATATTAAAATTATCCATATCTAAACATGATACAGAAATAATGTTCTTGCTAATCGAAGGCACATAATAAACATTCTTTAGACATAAATTTAAACCACTACATAATTGAAGTACCACAGAACCTTGTGCAACCGCAAAAACGTTCGCACCATTTCCGACCTTCAATTCGACCTCGTTCCTTACGAGTTCCTTCCTATCCGTGAGTAGCTGCACATTAGAAACTATGTGAGCACAAGATCCGGTAACAATTACCCCATCCTGGACAGAGGTGGCTAAATTTATTTCAATAACAATTATACCTTTGGTCTTTTTGGGGCGCCGACGTTCAATCACTCCATTGTCAACGTCTTCCTTGTATTTGGGGCAATTTGGCCGGATGTGTCCTTTTTCACCGCAGTGAAAGCACTCTGTATTGGGAGTTGGAGATTTTTGGGATTTCCCCCTTCAGGCACTCGCACGAGCACCTCCTACTCCCTTGCTCTTGATTGAACCACTTTTGGTAGATTTCCATTTCCTTTAACAATCTTTTGGCTCCTCCCATGGACGGCAAGGACATGCTTGTCTCTACCCTTGCCCATGTCAACTTCAGCAGTTTTGAGAGTGTTGTGCAGCTCCTCAAGACTCACCCCTTTTTCACGCACGTGATAGTGCATCACAAAGTCCTTAAAGGACGGGGCTAGAGAGCCAAGAATCATATCTTCAGCAATGTCCTCGACCATTGGTGAAGAGAGCTTTACAAACTTCTCAAGGTACCCTTGCATCGTGAGAAAATGCATGGATACCGATGTTCCCTACGCCATATGGCACATTGTGAGTGCGATGATGGTCTTATAGCGCTCCTTTTGGGCACTATCCATGAACATCTTAGACAAAGCCTCCATGGTCTTCTTGGGTTTTGAATCCAAGTATTTTGCTTGAAGCGAATCACCCATGGATGCTAGCATGAGACCGTGAACTTGGTTCTCTTGGTCTTCCCACTTGGCTTTAGCCTCTTTCTCTTCATATGTTAATCTCTCATTCCATTTTGGGATTGGACCTTCCAAAATGTGAGACAGTTTCTCAAACTTTAACACGATGTTGAGTTTTAGTTGCCAACTTATGAAGTTCGAGCCATCATTTGCTAAAGGGTGTTTTTCTATCATGGATCGTACGATAGGTTGGATGTTCGACATTTTTCTACAAAATAAATCATACAGGATTTTAATGCCAATTTTATGTTTATCATACACACATACAAATGTAAATGCTGCAAATAAAAATCTTGCCCATAAATGCAACAATCCAAGACCCCATCAATTGTAATATATACTAGCTAAGGGCTATCGAATACATTACAATATCAAGGTAAGAAAAGCATTTTCTAATGACAACCTTTTTGAATTCTAGCAACATTAGCATCTTCAAACTCTTGTGATTCTTGTCGTTTTAATTATGGGGGAATGCGACCTATCCTCATTAAGAAAAACTTTTTCCCAAAACTGAGCGATGGCTCTAGGTAATGTTAAGAAAACTTATTTTCATTTGATACGAGATACGTTTATCCATTGTATTCACAACTAAGCATACTTGGGGTTCACTAGGGTGAAACACACCTCATGTATCTAATCGTGACACAACAATAGACAACCGTTATATCTCCCACTATTCCCAAAGATGGAGGGAGCTATCTCCCGCCTAGGGTGAGCAGAGTATCCCTCGATCGATGGCTTCTAGTGGATGAAATAAGAAGGAAAATTACTCTTAATTTTGTTGGACAATTTCATATATTAACATGTGATTCGGAATTTTAGGTTATCATGCATATTATCATTCATACACATCCTAACATTCAATCACATTCATCACATGCATAGCAGAAATTAAACCATTCACACAATCCACATCGTGTGAGTTTATGATGAGAATTAAATTTATACCGCAAGTGCACGACGTCAATGAAGACGTGGCAAGTACGGGTCGAACACAAGGAGGGAGAGATCTTGTTATTTTTGTGATTTTCGATTAAGGGAAAGGAAGAGGGAAAAATAAGTTGGTTTTGAGATTTTTGGGTTTTAATTATCTAAAGCAAGAAACATGAACAATTAAAACTAAAATAAGAACAAAGATGGTGAATTCCGTTGGGTGGAGGTTTAGATATAGGGTTTAGATTAGAGAATTCAGAAACTTATAATAAACTTATAATAAAGCATTACATGATAAATGATTTAACACAAACTCAAGTAATCAAAATATACTAATCACGAAATTAAAATAATAACTTTATTCTCTTCTCATCACCCTAAATCCGTCACCTCCACCCTTTGGAAAGAGTTAGAAACTCATAGATGGAGGGAAGGAGAAGGGGTCCTAGAGGAATTACAAAAGAAAACTAAAAACAAGAAATAAAAGACAGAATTTTATTACTAAAACTAAGGACTAAAATTAAGAACTAAAGACAAGGACTAAGGCCAAGGACCTGTCTAACATCGTTCTCGGGGCTATTTATAGTTGTTACAAGAGACCTAAGTATAGAATTGGAGAGTACACGTGTCCAGACACGACTGGACAAAATTAGAGCACACGGATCGCTAAGGGGGCGGCGAAATCGCCGCAAATGGAAGGTATGGTGCGGCGGAAACGCCGCACATAATGTTCTGATTTTGTCCGGATTTTGGTTGAATGTTTATGGTATGATTTGATCCTCCTTTGCGCGTCTGGATTGATTCTTTCCATTCTTTTGAGCTCCGGATTAATTCCTTCATACATTTGGAGATCTACATTGATTTTTCTTTAGATTTCTCCATAATAACTCGTGAATTGCAATTAGGTCCTTGGCTTCTTGCAATTATGTCCCCGGCTACTTTTGTGCTTAAGTCCTTGTTCTTTTTGTAATTAGATCTTGAATGCTTTTATGCTTGGATACATTTCCATTCGTAACGCGATAATCTTGAGCTTGGTCTTTATGATAGAAATGAGTCTTTTGTACGCGTTTATGCTCAGAATGTGGGTAATTTGCATTCAGGTCCCTGTATTCTGTAAATAAGACTAAACACATACCTTAGTAGCATTTATTGATATAAAAGGAATCTAAATGAAAGACATATGATGCAATGTATGCAATGTATCAAATACCCCCACACCTAGATTTTGCTAGTCCCTAGCAAAACAGAAAATACGAAAAATAAAAACAGGAAAATCCTAACTCACTTTCGTAGGAATCACGGTTGCACTTAGCATGTGCAACAAGCCTTTAAACCTCCAAGTTTCCTTAGAGGACAAGTTTTGTCTCGTGAGGGTTTTCAGTTGACACACCCACAAAGTCTTAAATCAACATTTCATTAATAGTTCTCAATATCCCTACCTCAACCTTATACATCTCCCTGAGAATTCTTGCATGCTCATTATATAAATCTAACTCATTAAAATTCTGACTTGGTCTTTGCTCTTCCAAGATTCACACCACTAACCCTTCTACACATGTTATCACTTCAATTATTTTGCACGCCTCCTCTGGTGGTGAAGTATCATTCGGATCAACCATGACATGGATCATTCTTTTAGCTTTGGGCCTTGAGTATTTTTTTTCTTTTCTTCCGTGATTCAACACCTTTGCTTTTTGACACTTTTACCCTTTTTGTATTCGTGTAGCGAGTTTGGTCGATAATCCCGAGCTGGTAGACTCAAGTTACCGGGTTTCAAGATACCCCTACGGACCAGTGACTCAAAGGCTTGGGCTTTTGTAATCATTTTGCAAAATGTGTTTTCTTCACTTTATTCCTTTATTTTTACTTTTATTTTCCTCAAGGCTTAATTGCTATTAGAAGTCCACACTTCCTGGTATATTTTCCTCAACCTCTGCTTTTTATCAACCACTTCAAAGATTTGATTCATCCAATTTAAGTGCATACATATCTTAAAGGGCAATGGGTTATTTCTTTGGAACTTAGATTTATGTCATAATTTCTACAAGCAGAACTATATAATAAGGAACAAAAACTCAATGCAATTTGTACACGGGTTTTGGCAGTTCAATCTTTAGCTATGTCATGAAACATTGATTTTTTTTTTAAATAAAAGACTGGTATATATAGATAGATATATACATAAACACCCCCCCACACCTAAATCATGCATTGTCCTCAATGTATGCAAATATAAAGCAAATGCACTTATTACCTTGGTGAACTGCGGTGGAAGGATGGGATTTGCTCAAAGTCAACCATAGTCAGAACTGGATTGAATGACACCATATTGGTGCATGTATCCAGTTGAATTGTTCCCCATGTTGCAATGAGAGTCCTGAGTCACAGGTTCCACACCCCTCACATAAATTGGTTCTCTTATTTGCTCGAGTGATGGTGGGTGTGTAGATGAATTCCTCCCCTTTTTCTTACTTCCTTTTTGATTTTGTGATGATTCAGAAATCTTATAGATACGCGATTTCATCACAACATCACTTTGATTGCATAATATTTCTGGCTCACTATCAATATGAAAGATATTAAATTCAGCTTTTAAGTTCCCAAAAGATAATTGCATGAGCCCATTTCGACAGTTTATCAATGCTTCAGAAGTGGCTAAAAAGGTCTGCCTAGAATTACAGGGATTTGTTGTTTAGGATTTACAACAGGTGCGGTATCTAGTACGACAAAATCCACTGGGTAAATGAAGTCACCAACCTTGATCAAAACATCATATACTATACCTCTTGGTTTCTTAATAGAGCAATCAGCAAATTGAAGGGTTGTCTTAGAGGGTTTTAGTGGACCAAGGTTCATTTGCTCATAGACAGAGTACGGGAGTAGGTTAACACTAGCACCAAGGTCTAGAAGGGCTTTGTTGATAAAAGTATCTCCTATTGCACATGAAATTGTGGGACATCCAGGATCCTTATATTTTATAGGAGACGAGTTTGACAGGATAGAGCTTATGTTTGCAGTTAAGAATGCCTTCTTTGGTACGTTCGTTTTTCGTTTTTTAGTGCACAGATCTTTTAACAATTTAGCATAAGCAGGTATTTGTTGAATCATCTCTAAGAGTGGAATGTTCACCTTAACTTGCTTAAATACTTCCAAGATTTTCTCTATTTGTGCACTTGAGTTCTTTTTGAGTCTATTGGGGAATGGGGCTTTAGGAACATAGACTCGCTCAGGTTCAGGTTGAGCTATGGGTTCAGGTTGAGTAGGTGGGTTGGCCGTTTCAGATTGGACGTCGGGTTCAATGGTTAGGTCATATGTGGTAGCTTGATGGCTAGATTGATTAGACGTTCTAGGATTTACCACATTGTTATCAACTTGTCTTCCGGACCGTAATGATACTACAACATTTATTTGTTGGAACGGTCCTTCATCATTAACCATTTGAACCGGTCTAGGGTTGTTATTTCCTGAAGGTGCTTGATAGGATTGATATGAATTATTAGATCTAGGGTTCACCTCAGGTTGACTTGGAAACCGACCCTTTTCTCTTTCACCTACTATTTGTGCTAGTTGGCTGACTTGTGTCTCAAGCCTTTGGAAGGTCTGGTTGGTTGTTTGTATAAAGGTTTTCATCAAATTTTCCAAGCTTGTCAACCTAACCTCATGATCACCATTGTTATTAAACCCAGATGATGTATTATTTTGGTTATACAGGGTTGGTTGTTGTCTAGGAGGTTGACCTTGTTGGCTTGATGAGAAATTGGAATTATTACGCCAACCCGAGTTATAGGTTGATGCGTATGGGTCATTTCTATCATGGTTATACGTGGCGTTAACTTGTTCCCAGTCCGACCACATCTAGAGCAAGGGATAGACAAGGCTTGTCGGGTTTGTAGTTCTAGACTTTCCATTCTGCGCATAAGGGTAGCTAGTTTTGCTTCAGCCGCTATGTTGGCATCTACAGCTAAGACACCTGGTTTGGGTTGAGTTGCTATTCTAGATCCTATACTTGGGTTAAGCGGTGTTCTAACATTGTCCCATTGCATACTGTTTTCAGCTAAATCCTCAAGAAAAGTCCAGGCATCGTTTTCATTTTTTGACATGAAGTTCCCTTGGCTTACGGATTCTACCATAACCCTAGATGTGGGTGTCAATCCCTCATAAATAATTTGGCACAATTGCCATCTTGGAATTCCGTGATGAGGGCATTGGGTCAGCACACTTTTAAATCTTTCTAGAGGAATAGAACGGCTCGCTCTCAGACTGAACGAATGCAACAATTTCATTCCTAATCCTCATAGTCTTATGGTTGGGGAAATATTTTTTTAGGAAAACTTGAACAAACTCAGCCCAACTTCTAATGGATCTTTCGGCTAGACTATATAGCCATTTCTTAGCGTCGTCCTTTAGTGCTAGAGGCACAAATTTCAGACGCACTGCCTCCTCAGGGATATGCTGGTATTGCATAAGAGAGCAGATTTCCTCAAATTCTCTAAGGAAGAGATATGGGTCTTCCCTAGAGGTGAACTTAGGCAACATACTCATGTATTGTGCCTTAAGTTCGAAGTCGCGACCCGGTATGGTGGGCATAACGATGCACGATGGCTGAGCAGCCATCGCTGGATAGCATCGATCCCTCAGAGTTATAGGTTGTGCAACAGGTGGGTCCACTACGTTCTCACCCATTGGATCCGGGTGAGGTGGTGCAGCAGATGGATTGGGGCTAAGCTCTAGACTGGAATCTAGATGAACTCGTGAGAGTCGATTACTCAAGTCCCAAATCCAAATCTGAGTGCACCGGGTTGAATCAATTTTTGAATTCAAATTCGAAATTTAAATTCCAAATTTAATTTCAAGAATTAATTACAATTTTTTTATATTTTCGTTTTTTTTAATATATTTTTTTTTTTTTCAAAAGGGAAACAAACAATAGAATGGGGAAAGATGAGAAAGGAATCCTAATCTAGAGAATTTAGGTGAGAAGAGAAAGAAGACTCAGATGAGAAGGGAAACCTAACTCTAAAGATAGAAAGAGGGTTGGTCAGAAAATTCCTAAGAAAGCACGGTTCAAACAATCCTAGACCTAGTGTCGCTTAGATCTAGACGACTCCTAACTGGTTGAGTCGAATTGATTCGCCTGATTCACCTCCCTCACTAATCAAACCAACTTGGCCAGGTAATGTATAGCTAGTGGGGGCGCTTCCGACAGAGTCGGTGCCAATTAGACAACCACTTCGCTTGGAAGACTTTCGTCAACACAAAAACACTTCCTAGGCACCAAATTAAATTCGATCAGCTTCAAGTCATAGAAGTCAAACCAATTCTTCTCCTTAAATGAGTATGAGTCCTTAGGGGTCAATGTCTAATTGATTTTAATTTAAGGCTTGGGTGACACTTTAGGATTGTGATTTGTGGGCCACAGAAGGGTGATGAAATCCCCACCGTATCTTTGCCTACGGAGTTGCCCTTAAGATAGTTTAACTTAGATCTAGCAAAGATAGTCAAACAATGGTCTTTAGAGGGGGGCAATTGCAAGGTTGTATGCAACTAGATTATATGCTTAAATGCAATCGATGAAAACCACGATACGTACCTTGACTCCAGCACTCTTCAACAGAAATTGATTTGCAAGAATTTAGCAAGAATAATGCATACAAAACACTAGATGATAAATGCACTAAGGCCTTTCTAATTTTGCCGATTTTAGGTCAGAGTTGAATTATTGCCAATTATGGAATTTTTGCCCTAACACGTGCAATTCTAATAAAAGGTTACCTATGCAATGCTTAGTCGGGTTCACCGCCCGCTCTCGAAATTTCAGTAGCTTCACGCGTCCACCTAGAGATGAGTCGCGTCCCAGAAAAATTTGAAGCCCAGAAGCTCCAAGTGTGCGGCGGATTCGCCGCAAGTTGTTCTTTAGGTGTGGCGATTTCGCCGCTCGTTTAGCTCAGAATGTGCTCGGATTTTGCCGTGCACTCTGTTGCCTCCAGAAACACAAAACCAATTACTTAGATCGTGGACAAGATAAACAGGATAAAATCGAAATCAACAAAAAAAAACAAAATCTGCGTCGCCTCCCCGGCAACGACGCCAAAAACTTGATGAGAATTAAATTTATACCGCAAGTGCACGACGTCAATGAAGACGTGGCAAGTACGGGTCGAACACAAAGAGGGAGTGATCTTTTTATTTTTGTGATTTTCGATTAAGGGAAAGGAAGAGGGAAAAATAAGTTGGTTTTGAGATTTTTGGGTTTTAATTATCTAAAGCAAGAAACATGAACAATTAAAACTAAAATAAGAACAAAGATGGTGAATTCCGTTGGGTGGAGGTTTAGATATAGGGTTTAGATTAGAGAATTCAGAAACTTATAATAAATCATTTTAGTTATAAAGCATTACATGATAAATGATTTAACACAAACTCAAGTAATCAAAATATACTAATCACCAAATTAAAATAATAACTTTATTCTCGTCTCATCACCCTAAATCCGTCACCTCCACCCTTTGGAAAGAGTTAGAAACTCATAGATGGAGGGAAGGAGAAGGGGTCCTAGAGGAATTACAAAAGAAAACTAAAAACAAGAAATAAAAGACAGAATTTTATTACTAAAACTAAGGACTAAAATTAAGAACTAAAGACAAGGAATAAGGCCAAGGACCTTTCTAACATCGTTCTCGGGGCTATTTATAGTTGTTACAAGAGACCTAAGTATACAATTGGAGAGTACACGTGTCCAGACACGACTAGACAAAATTGGAGCACATGGATCGCTAAGGGGGCGGCGAAATCGCCGCAAATGGAAGGTATGGTGCGGCGGAAACGCCGCACATAATGTTCTGATTTTGTCCGGATTTTGGTTGAATGTTTATGGTATGATTTGATCCTCCTTTGCGCGTCTGGATTGATTTTTCCATTCTTTTGAGCTCCGGATTAATTCCTTCATATATTTGGAGATCTACATTGATTTTTCTTTAGATTTTCTCCATAATAACTCGTGAATTGCAATTAGGTCCTTGGCTTTTTGCAATTATGTCCCCGGCTACTTTTGTGCTTAAGTCCTTGTTCTTTTTGTAATTAGATCTTGAATGCTTTTATGCTTGGATAAGTTTCCATTCGTAACCCGATAATCTTGAGCTTGGTCTTTATGATAGAAATGAGTCTTTTGTACGCATTTATGCTCGGAATGTGGGTAATTTGCATTCAGGTCCCTGTATTCTGTAAATAAGACTAAACACATACCTTAGTAGCATTTATTGATATAAAAGTAATCTAAATGAAAGACATATGATGCAATGTATGCAATGCATCAGTTTATATGTTCCCTTTGATCATTGATCCTCGATCCTCGATCGATGCGCTACAGCGGTGACTTCCTCTTGCACCGGAGATGTAGATTTTACAGAAAATAAACATGCTCCTCATATTCGTTAAAAAACCGACTAGTGCAAGTACTATGTAAAACATCTCAAATGCAATGCAATTATCTAGAGATAGAAAGAGAGAATTTGGTTTTTACATACAAACAAGCCCCTGTATATTAATAATTACAAACATTCATAGGCGCTGATTTGGAACATATAAACTCACAATTCCTGCAAAGACAACTCGAGCATCCATGCACGCAATATTGCTATAAACTATACAACCTAGTTTATCAATCATCTAGAATTCCAAACAATTCTTTGAAAAACATTCTGAAATCCATTAAGAACGTTTTTCATCCATCCACAAGTTCAAAAAACAATTTTGAACCGTTGTCCATCCAATTTCCTAAAAGGAAAGACGAACCGCAGTTTTTTGGTTTTGTTGATTCTCTTACAAAACAATCGTTTATGCTTAAAACTAAATTATTGCAAGTTAGACTTATGTCTAAATCATAATTCTAATAATTACATGACATGTTTTAAACAACTTAAAACATTCAAAAAGAATTATTACAAAGAATTATTCCAACAAAACATTTAAAGACCGAAAAACCGGAAAATCGAATTGTTCGAACCCTAGATGGTAAACTAAATTTGTTTATAGTTTCAAATCATTAGAAAATTGAACCCTAAGCTCTGATACCACTGTTGGATTTCTAGTTTAATTGCACATATATATTTTCGAAATTTTTATGCACAATAAGGATCAATTACAATTTTCTATGATTTGTTTCATGCATGCATCGATTTGTTTCAATAACTAGTTTCAAAACTTTATTAAAACAAACATGGGCTCCGAATTTCATACCTAGAAGTTCTCTAAAACTTCTTGATGATCCGGAGACGTTGAGGATGCTTGTCGCTGCGCCGGATGCCTCCGAGTATTCACCAAACTCTAAACAAGACCGGAGAGAGAAGAGCTAGCCTCTCAATCTCCAATAGGGTTTAGAATTTAACTACTAACCCCTCTTTAGTTCCCTTGAGAAGAAGATCTCTGAAAACTAAAAACTAAACTCAAGAATTAAGGAAAATTCGTGGAGAATTATGGAGAGAGATGTTTGCACAAAAATATAATGAATTAATTAACAAAGTAATGAGATAAACTTGTATTTATAAGTTCTCTCTAAATTACTTATTCATGTGCAACCTCTTGCCCATGATTTCATGCAAACTTCCATCTAACCATCCATTATTTGCTAACAAATAATCTCAGCCACAAATTAAATCAGTTATGGACCAATTCCACGCATGATCTAATAAATTCTTAAATTAATTCTGCAGAAAACCATCTGGATCGGTCGATCGTTTGGAGGTTCGGTCGACCGTTTAGACCAAGTTTCGGTCGAACGTTCATAACTCGGTCGACCGTTCGTAACAAAAATATTTCATCGCAATGTTCGGTCGACCGACCGATATACTTCGGTCGACCGAAAACAAACAGAAGAAATTCCCTGTTACGATCGAGACACATCCGGTCGACCGTGCAACATTTCGGCCGACCGTGCAACATTCGATCGACCGTTGACCATTTAGCGGTCGACCGTTTTTGGATAGTGTTGCAGACTTGTCAAATTTCGGTTTTAACCCCTACAAAATTTGACATTTCAGGATTAGTAGTAAGTTCACAACTTATGTAATATATTATTCTATGTAATGATAAATCATTACACCCCATAATATTTACATCACATATGAATTTAATTTAGATTCTGATTATGTTATTAATCACAACATAATTTTGATTTTGCTTGTTCACCACATGTGTCATATTTTCTATATGAAACCCAACACACCTTATGAACTCAAAATCCACATTTCTTGTTTCCCAGTTTTGTGGTGTGACCTATGGGAGGATCTAAACTAAGTTGGCAGTGATATTAAGAGCTTAATATCACAAGCTATAAGCGGTATCTAGCTACACATTATAGCTCCCAATTAGTTAGATGTCTTAATTCCACTCGAACCAAAACCCGATCCATTTAGTGCTGGAGTGCACCACTTGTGTTCGTCCCTTGCCTCATGATATTAAGATTACACACAAAGTAGTATTGTGTCATATTTGTATTAGTATTCATTTCTTGATCCCTTTAAGCTAGTTATAAATATGTGACTTAACTCAAATCACATTGTGCACATTATAACTTTGCTTTATCAAGGGACCCACTAATATCATTACTCAATTAAGAGGGGCAATGACAATCTTTTGACCAACTATCTTCTCCAACAAAAGTCATACTTAACCAACCAATGCCTTTACACTACACTTATCGATAGCTCAAGACACTAGTCTAATCAAGCATTTCATAAGTGATCTGACATAAGTCTCATATCAAAGGACCAAGGGCACAGTAAAACATTAATGACACAGAAAACACAATTCTATAATGTTTTACTTATTAGGTCTATTCAGTAGACAAAAGTAGTATTTTCCTCTTTCGTGTACCCGTGTTGTCACTCACTTGTAGAGCTACAATGATCTATGACCAACACGACAATCTTAACTCGGTAATTAATGTCTCATGTTAATTACCATGATTGCGAATATCTTTTGTTTTATGTAAACCATTATCTTTTAGAGCTCTACGGTTAAGGACCAAGAGCCTCTTCCTTAACACTTCTAAAAGACGAATAACATAAACAAGGAACAATATGATTTCTCATTCAATTCATAATAATTGACATTTAAAAGTAAAACGTTTAGAACACATTCCCTTCACATACACACATGCAAGTTTACACAATCAAAATTCATCAAACATCCAAACATCACAACATATATGTACATCATCTCCACCCCCCAAAGGGGGATGAGACTACTCACTAATCGTTAAGCTGACTATTATGTTAAAACATGTTAACTAAGTCTATCAAGATTAATGAAACGAAATTAAGCTAAGCATGCAAGAACATAAAAGAGACAACATTAAACTAACAAAAAATTCTTTATTAAATGACTCATATTACAGGTAGCATCTCCCTACTTGAGTTTTTGCTTCAAGGCTTGACTCTTAGTAGAGGGATTGGCCACTAAGCAATGGGTAAATATAAAGGAGGAGGAAGAGTTCTATTTATGGTCGTAGAAAAAGGTAACCGGGGACAATCCCCCGGTATTGGACTAAACGCATACTATAAATGGACATAAAATAACATAATCGAACACCCGACTAAACCATTAATCATTTCGAGTCATTTGGACCACCAATTGGCGGTTTGGGATAACCAATTGGCGGTTTGGATGGGCTTAATGGGGTCTGGTTTTCGGTGGCTTGATTCTGGCTTGATTACTTCATGTTTCGTGAACCCGATTTAGTTGTTGATGTTTAGGCCCGGATCTAATTGCCAACATACTCCTCATGATGGTGTGGAGCTTCTTGATTTGCCCATTGGTTATTTTGGTTTACATCCGGGTCCTTCTTTCTTGCATCTTAATCCATAAGTCTTGCAATTCAATCCTTTTTTCTTGCTTTTAGGTCATTTTGTGTCTCTTCTTCTCACTTGTTTTATTCCTGAAATTTAAATATAAAACTCATTACTTAGCATTGCTTAGGTTAAGAATAAAGGATATAAGATACAATTATATGCATGATATGATGTCCATCAGAAGACCAAGGGAACCAAGTTCACGGACTAATGTTGGCCTACATGGGTGACTCGCTTCAAGCGAAATACTTGGATTCAAAACCCAAGAAGACCGTGGAAGATTTAACAAAGATGTTCATGGATAGTGCTAGAAAAGAGCTCTATAAGACCACCATAGCACGCACAATGTGCCACATGGCCTTGGGAACATCGATATCCATGCATTTTCTCACTATGCAAGGATATCTTGAGAAGTTGGTGAAGCTCTCTTCCCCGATGCCCGATGAAATTGCAGAAGATTTGATTCTTGGCTCTCTTAACCCCGTCCTATAAGCACTTCATTATGAACTATCATGTGCATGAGAAAGGGGTGAGTCTTGAGGAGCTTCACAACACTCTCAAAATGGCTGAAGTTGACATGGGCAAGGGTCAGAACAAGCACGTCCTAACCATCCATGGTGGGAGCAAAAAGATCACCAAAGGTAAAGACAAAGGCAAATTCACCAAAAAGACGTCAATCAAGAGCAAGGGAGTATGAGGTGCTCATGTGAGTGACTAGAAGGGGAATTCTTCGAAATCTTCGACTCCCAACATGGAGTGATTTCACTGAGGTGAAAAAGCACACATCTGGCAAAATTGGCCCAAGTACAAGGAAGACCTTGACAATAGAATGATTGACCGTAAGCACCCTAAAAAGGCTAAAGGTATATTTGTCATTGAAATAAATTTCGCCACCTCTGTTAATGATTGGGTAATTGATATCGGATCTTGTGCTCACATATTTTCTAATGTGCAGCTACTAAAGGCTAGGAAGGAACTCGCAAAAAACGAGATGATTCTGAAGGTTGGAAATGGTGCAAGCATCGCTGCGATTACACAAGGTTCCGTGGAGCTTCAATTGTCTAGTTGTTTAAATTTATGTTTAAAGAACGTCTATTATGTGCATTCGATTAGCAAGAATATTATTTCTGTATCATGTTTGGATATGGATAATTTTAATATAAATATTTCGAAGTCTTGCTTGTCTATATCGAAGAATGGAATTTTCTATGCAAATGCTTTCATAAGAAATGGACTCTATTTTCTTGAATTAATAATAGACAAAATTTAAACATCAATAACAAAAGACTTAAAACTACTCACGTGAATGATACAATCTTGTGCCACTATCGTTTTGGTCACATAAATGAAAAAAACATCAAGAAATTGCAAGAAGCTAACCTTCTTGGTCAAATTGATTTTAAATCATTGGAGACATGCGAACCTTGCCTAATGGGCAAAATGACCAAGAAGCCTTTCAAGAAGAAAGGTCTGAGAGCGAATAATTTGATGGATTTGATACATTCCGATGTATGTGGTCCAACGAGTACAAGTGCAAGAGACGGTTTAGGTACTTCATTATGTTCACAGGTGACTATAGTAATTACGGCTATATTTATCTAAGGAGAAACAAAAGTGAATCCTTCGATGATTGACATCATTTCATGCTCATATTTGTATCTTATATCAATTATCTTACACCTAAGCAATACTACGTGACGAGTTTTATGTTTAGTTTTCAGGAATAAAGAGGTTTGAAGAGAAGAGCCATGAAAGGACCCAAAACCAGGAAAAAAGGACTTAATTGGGAGACCTAGGGACTGAGATGCGATGGAGAAGGACCTGATCGTAAGACCGAAGGACCTAAGAGCAAAACATGAAACTCCACACCATCATGGGGAGTATTTTGGCAATTCGATTCGGGTCAGAGCTCCAACAAACCAAGTCGATGCCTCAAAGACCAAGATATGCTTCCAGAGAAGCCCAACACAAAACCCAGACAGATCTGGGCCTTATAGGCCGCCAATTGGCGGTCTGGATGAGCCCAACTCTGCTAAGCTCGCTCCTGGACTCGTATTATCATGTGTTTAGGCTATTTTTGGTATTGGTTTAGTCCCACATCGGGGGATTGTCCCGGATTAGTTTTTTCCATGCTTATAAATAGAACTCTTCACCTCCCATTGTACCCATCTCTCTCTTTGGTGGCATCTTCCCTACTAAGAGTGAAGCCTTGAAGCAAAACTCTGGTGGAGGAAGAGCTGCTTGTAATTTGAGTGAGTTAATAATAGATGTTTTCTTTAGCTTGTTAATTCTTGCTTAGTTGATTTCCTTTTATGTGTTTGCTTTGTTGCTTGTTTTGTTTTATGCTTCTTTAATATTTCTTGCTTGACTAGTATAGTTTCATTTCAGTATTATGCTTGCTTTTGTTAATATAGTTAGTGTAATGAGTAGTGAGTAGTTCCATCCCCATTTGGGGGTGGAGAAATATGTGATATAATCATGTAGTGTATTAAGTGTGTGTTATCTTAATCCCTTTAGCTTTAAATGATTTCCATAACCATCTAATGGCTCTCCACTCTTATCTTTGATATGCTAATGCTCTTGAATGAAGCTTAGCTTATGTTTTGATTAGTGGATCTATTTTATGGGGAATGATAAGGTTAGAATATGGATAGGAATTAATATTGGAAACACAAGTTGTAGTGTATGAACTCTTGTTGCCTTTACCTTAGCTAATGTCTTGTATGTTTTAATGATGTAGTCTTATCTTAATTCATGTGGAGGCATAGTAGGGTCTAGTCTTTATACTTGAGTTCATTTAGCTTCATTCCAATTATTGTCTTGTATGTTTTAATGATGTAGTGAAATCTTAATTCATGTGGAGGCAAAGTTGGATGTAGTTTTATGATTTCATGCACTACATGTTGTGAGGAGCTTAATTACACACACACACCACACACACATCTTTATGTTCACATCATTTCTCTACCCCCTTTGAGGTTTAGTTTTTCTTGCTTCTTTTCCAATTCTATTTGCATCTTAGTGTAGTTTAGTATAATCAAACCAACCTTTCTTCCCTTTCTTTACCTCTCGCCTTCGCACAAACCAAGTGTCGACACACCTCCCAGTGGACGACCCGTATTTGCCACCGCTTCAACGCGGTCGTGCACTTGCGGTTAAATATAAAACGATCAATCAAGTTTTTGGCGCCGTTGCCGGGGAGGTGCTCTGTCCAGACGTTGGTTTGTACGATTCGAGGGGTTGTTAATTTTTTGTTTCCAGTTTTCTTAGTTTCAGGGAACCAGCGGATCAAGGGGAGGCAACTGGACAAGTTTGAGGGACAAAAGCTTCAAAAGGACCGCCAATCAGCGGTTGAAGACCTCCAATTGGCGGCCTGGTGAGGGATTCGTGCTCTCAAATTTTTGCTGGTAGTTAGTTCTGTAATTTGTGTTATCTGGGAGCCCTATTTTGCATGCTTTGACTTCTGGTTTGCTCCCAGATCATTAATCACTCCCCCATTAATCAACTTGGCCCTAAAATCCAAAGCAAAAGACTAGACGTTCTTATTTGTTTAGGTCACGCATCATGTATTGACTTAGGCATATAGTTGTCTTTTCTTTTAGCTTTATTTTCAGTTGTTGAGTGCTGGCATGAGGTACGCATTTCCTACACTCATTCATGCATCTCGTATGCCCATGCATTAGTTAGTAGGAATTGCATCAGGACAAGAGTGAGAGAGCGTTTGATTGGAGCGATTGATTGCTAGATCTAGGATCAAATCGCTACTAAGGAGGGGCTGTCCCATAAAAGATAAGGTGGGGGATTTCATCACCCTTTCCTTGGCCCCAAAAATCACTCTTAATAAAGCCTTAACTAAAAGCAAGTAGACATTGGCCCTAGGATTGCGGGCGCACTAGGAGAGTAATCTAGTTGAGACCGTCATGACCTGATCGGCGTTGCCTACCTTGTCGATAGTAGGAGGTACTGGATCTCCGGATCTGGTATCACTTGCTGGGCATTGTGGTCCTCGTTGTAGGGAGGTGAGGCGTGTTGAGGCTAGTGACCTCGAAGTTAGGCGTCGTCTAGCCTAAGGACCCATTGCCTTACATTGTTTGAGCCGTGCTTGCTAGTTAGGCTTCTTCCTGATCCCTCTACCCACGCTAGCTCTAGGGATTCTTCCCTCCTCACCTGAGTCCTCTCCTCATCTATTCTCTACGTATAGTCTCCTCCTCTAGTACACCTTCTGTTGAGTGTTTGTTAGAGTCGAGTGGAGCATTTTATGCGAGGTTGGGCTCGTTCTAGTGAAAGCGCTCGACTCGAGAGAGTGCATTCTTCTGAGATGGACGGTCTTGGTGATCGACCATCTCCGCCTCGTGCTCCTTTGGAGCATGAAGCCGAGTCATCTCGTGGTGGCGAAGGAGACCAGGTTCCATACATGGAGTACCTCGGTCCGCTCCCACCACCACGTAGACCTCCTTCTCCTCCTCCTCTGTCTCGAGAGGAAGGGAGATTCGGTCAGGATCGAGTTCTTGGTGCACCACCACCGTTAGCTCGACATGATAGACCGATGACTTTGTGGGAGCGCACCCATCTTGTTCGGGCCGCGCAACCTTCTTGCATAGTTGTTCCCCCTGGTCGCGGGAACAACTATGAGCTGAAACCTCAGTATGTGAGCATGCTTCCAACCTTTACTGCCAATAAGGAGGATCCGTATATCTTTATACGCGAATTCGAGGAAGTATGCTCCATGTTCAAGCTTCAACAGCTTGACGAGGATTCAGTCCGGTTGAGGATGATTTCTTTCGTATTGAAGGATAATGCGAAGAAATGGATGTATAGCCTCCCGGCGAGCTCGATTTGGTCTTGGGATAACTTTGTGACCGTCTTTCTGAAGAGATTTTTCCCTCAAAGGAAAACTCAACAGATACGACACCAGATACATCAAATGTATCAGACCGAGACTGAATCTTTTCATGGTTTCTTTGAGAGGTTCAAGGACCTTCTCCAGCAATGCCCTCATCATGGACTTGAGGTATGACAGCTATGCCAGATTGTTTATGAGGGCATCAAATACAACACCCGCACCTTTGTTTGAGTCGATGTGTCAGGGTGACTTCCAAATGAAACCCATAAAGGAGGCATGGGACACTTTTGAGTCCATGGCTGAGCGTACCTTCGAGTGGGACACCATGAGAGAGCCACCAGCCACCAGGTCTTCTGGTCGAGCTCGATCATATCATTTTGAGTCGACTATCGCGTCTGAGGCAAAAATGACTGCTCTCTTGCGTAGGATAGAGAGTTTGGAGATGGACCGAGCTCCTGTAGCTCAGGTCTCTACTCCCGGGTGTACTAGGTGTGGACTGTCAGGACATGATGACTTGGAGTGCGCTTACGCTCCAAGGGATACTGAGCATGCAAATACAATGTATCAACAAAAGCCCCGAAACGACCCGTACAGTCATTCCTACAACCCGGGATGGCGTAACCATCCTAACTTCTCTTGGGGGTCTAGTGGAGGCCACGGTCAGAGCTCGCACGCTCAACCTCCACCTCCACCTTATCAACCTCCATGCCCATCGGCGACCTACCAACCCCCATATCAAAGGTCTCAACACCATAATTACCAACGTGGTCAGGCCTCTTCGTCGGGTTATTCTAACCAGACTCCACCACCCCAGCAGGTTGACCCTAAGGACTCTACCCGTGAACAAACCCTTCAAACGTTCATGCAGAGCACTCAATCCATGTTTGCGGCCAGCAATAATTCGGTCAAAGCATTGGAAATGCAAGTTAGCCAGTTGGCTCATCAGCTCCATGAACGTGAGAAGGGTCAGTTACCGAGTCAACCTGTTGTTAATCCCAGGGGTCAGCCTGCTCATACCAGGCAAAATGTACACAATGTTGAAAGTGACCATTCCCAACATGCGAATGTTGTTCATACCTTGAGATCGGAAAAGGTCGTTGACAACAATGTGAAAATGCCGGAAGCCAACCCTGTTGGCGAGACTTCCGAGGAGAGTCTTGAGCCTGTCAAGGAACCTAATTCTGAGACTCGTCCTCGTGATTCTTATGTCCCCAAGGCACCATTCCCTCATCGGTTGACTAAAAAACGTGATGAGCATTGGGATAAGATCGTTGAGTTACTTAGGCAAGTAAAGGTGAACATTCCGTTGTTGGACGTTGTTCAACAAATGCCATCGCATGCCAAGTTCCTCAAGGACCTTTGCACCACTAAGAGAAAAACAAATGTGCCCAAAAAGGCCTTTTTGGCCGCCTGATGAGAATTAAATTTATACCGCAAGTGCACGACGTCAATGGAGACGTGGCAAATACGGGTCGAACACAAGGAGGGAGAGATTTTGTTATTAGTGTGATTTCAATTGGGGGAAAGAAGGAGAGAAGAAATAAGTTGGTTTTGAGATTTTTGATTTTTAATTATCTAAAGCAAGAAACAAGAACAATTAAAACTAAAACAAGAACAAAGAAGTGAATTCCGTTGGGTGGAGGTTTAGATTTAGGGTGTAGATTAGAGAATTCAGAAACTTATAATAAATCATGTTAGTTATGAAGCATTACATGATAAATGATTTAACATAAACTCAAGTAATCAAAATATACTAATCACGAACTTAAAATAATAACATTTATTCTCTTCTCTTCACCCTAAATCCGTCACCTCCACCCTTTGGAAAGAGTTAGAAACTCATGGAGGGAGGAAGAAGGGATCCTAGAGGCATTACAAAAGAAAAGTAAAAACAAGAAATAAAAGACAGAATTTTATTACTAAAGTGAAGAGTACAAAACTGAAAATAAAAACAACTAAAAACTAGGTCTAAGGCCAAGGACGTTTCTACCATCGTTCTCGCGGCTATTTATAGCCGATACAAGGGATCCCAATATATAAATGGAACGTACACGCGTCAATACAGCATTGGTAAAAATTTGAGCACACGGATCGACTTTTGTGCGGCTAAATCGCCGCAATTTGTACATGAGGTGCGGCGGAATCGCCACCTTTTTGGCTCGGATTCGATCCAGATTTTTTCTGTGTGTTTATGGTATGATTTGATCCTCCTTTGCGCGTCTGGATTGATTCTTTCCATTCTTTTGAGCTCCGGATTAATTCCTTTATATATATGGAGATTCACATTGATTTTTCTTTAGATTTTCTCCATAATAATAAAAGCTACTCGTGATTTGCAATTAGGTCCTTGACTTTTTGCAATTAAGTCCCCAGCTACTTTTGTGCTCAAGTCCTTGTTCTTTTTGTGATTAGGTCTTGAATGCTTTTATGCTTGGATACATTTCCATTTAAAACCCGATAAGCTTGAACTTGGTCTTTATGATAGAAATGAGTCTTTTGCATGCGTTTATGCTCGGAATGTGGGTAATTTGCATTCAGGTCCCTGTATTCTGTAAATAAGACTAAACACATACCTTAGTAGCATTTATTGATATAAAAGTAATCTAAATGAAAGACATATGATGCAATGTATGCAATGCATCAAATACCCCCACACCTAGATTTTGCTAGTCCCTAGCAAAACAGAAAATAAGAAAAATAAAAACAGGGAAATCCTAACTCATTTTCGTAGGAATCACGGTTGCACTTAGCATTTGCAACAAGCCTTTAAACCTCCTTGTTGCCAAGGAGGACGAGTTTTGTCTCGTGAGGGTTTTCAGTTGACACACCCACAAAGTCTTAATTCAACATTCCATTAATAGCTCTCAATATCCCTACCTCAACCTTATACATCTCACTTCGAATTCTTGTATGCTCATTGATTGACATCATTTCATGCTCATATTTGTATCTTATATCCATTATCTTTCACCTAAACAATGCTATGTCACGAGTTTTATATTTAGTTTTCAGGAATAAATAGGTTTGAAGAGATGAAACATAAAAGGACCCAAAAGCTGGGAAAAAGGACTGGATTGTGAGATCTGGGGACCAAGATGCAAGGGAGAAGGACCTGATTGCAAGACAGAAGGACCTAAGAGCAAAACAGAATACTCCACACCATCATGGGTAGTATTTTACCAATTGGATTCGGGTCGGAGCTCCAACAAGTCAAGTAACCGCATCAAAGACCAACAATACCCGAAGGAAAAGCCTAAAACAAAAATGAGCAGGATCTGAACCATATAGACAGCTAATTGGCGGTCCAAGACTGCTAATGGGCGGTCCATTTTGGCCCAAATCCGCTCAAATTTCTCCAGTACATGTATTAGAGGATGTTTAGGCTATTTTTGGTATCTGTTTAGTCCCACATCGGGGGATTGTCCCGGTTTGCCTTTTTCCATGGCTATAAATAGAACTCTTCACCTTCCATTGTAATCACTCCATATTTTAAGTGGCTATTCCTCCTACTAGAAGTGAGGCCTTGAAGCACACACTAAAGTAGGAGGATGCTACTTTTAATGTGAGTCATTTTATCAATAAAGTTTTGTGTTTATTTCATTGTTTGTTTTATGCTTCTTTTATTGTTTGTGCATGTTTTAGTTTAATCGTCTTTTAATTCTAGCTTAGTTTTAATATGCTTTCTTTCCATAGTTTAATAATTAGTGTAATGTATAGTGAATAGTTCCATCCCCTTTGGGGGGTGGAGTAGATGTACATACATGCATTAGAGAATGGGATGAATGCTTTAATTTCAATGTGTTGATTAAACATGAATGTATGCTTGCTTGTTTAGGATAGAATTTACAACTTGATGAGTTTTGCCAAAATGATTAGACACCTCTCATGCTTGTTTAGGTTCTGAAATAAACAACTTGCATATGTAAATGTTAATCAACTAAGTTGGTGAATAGATTGATAGGTTTTGCCATAACATTTAGACACTTCCTATGCTTGATAAACACCACCTTCATGTGCTTAAAGAATGTATTCTACACCCACCTCTTTGCTTGTGTGCACTCACTCCACCCCTTAGGGGTTTTCCCTTCCTGAAATTCCAGCATTCTTGTTTTGTTCTTAGCTTAGTTCTTATTTCATCGTTTGATTGCTTCTTTCACATTTCATACTTCTTAGCGTAGTGTAGCGTAGGTTAGCATAAACATCTTTCTTCCCCTATTTTTGTCACTTGATTTCGTACAAGCAAGAGGCTGCTCACCTCCCTGAGGACGACCCGTACTTGCCACCGCTTCATCGAGGCCGTGCACTTGTGGTTTAATTAGAACGTGCAACAAGTTTTTGGTGCCGTTGCCGGGGAGGTGCCAGTCCAGACTCTTGTTTGGACGATTCTAGTGGATTTAATTTGTGTTGTGTAGTTTTTCCTTGTTTCAAGAGACTTGGAGTCATCAGGAGGAACGCCTGGAGACGTTTTGAGTGAATCTGAGCATTTCAGACCGCCAATCAGCGGCCTGGGACCGCCAATTGGCGGTCTGGTAAGCTCAATTTTGTCTCGTATTTCTTTGGTTAGTTTTCATAATTGATGTAGTGATCTGGGATTTAATTTGGCATGTTTTGACTTATAGTTTGTTCCCAGATCCATAATCAACCTCCTTTAAGCAACTTGGACCCTAAAACTCAAAGCAAAAGATTAGGCATTATTTTTGTTTAGGTCATGCATCATGTATGTGACTTAGGCATTTAGATTGTCTTTTATCTTAGGTTTATTTTTTGTTGCTGAGAGCTGGCGTGAGGTACGCACCTTCTACTCTCATTCATGCATTTCGTATGAACATGCATTAGTTAGTAGGAAGTGCATTGCAACAAGTGTGAGTTGAGCGTTGTTTGGAGAGTTGATTGCTAGATTTAGGAATCCAAAACGCTACTAAGGAGGGGCTGTCCCGTAAAAGATAAGGTGGGGGATTTCATCACCCTTTCCTTCGCCCCAAAAACCACACTAATCAAGAGCCTAATTTTAAAATCAAGTAGACATTGGCCCTAAGGATCTTGGACGCATTAGGAGAGTGATCCGATCCCGACCGTCATGACCTGATCGGCGTTGCCCACTTTGTCGATAGTAGGAGAGACGAGATCCCCGGATCTTGGCTCACTTGCTGGGCTTTGTGGTCCTCGTCGTAGGGAGGTGAGGCGTGTTGAGGCTGTGTGACCTCGCAGTTAGGCGTCGTCTAGCTGTAAGGACCTATAGCGACCTTAGGATTGCTTGAGCCTTGTTTGCTTGTGTGCTTCTACATGTACCCATCCGCCGTAGCATAAGGACTTCTTCCTTTCTCTCTTGAGTCCTTCTTTCTCTCCTGTGTTCCCCCGTCTTCTCCTCTACGCACATTCTTTCTTTCAAAAAAAAATTGGTTTGTGTGTGCACCGTTGTGCATGCTTACGTGGACACGAGACGAGAATGGTCGTTTGACGAGGAGCGTTGTCAATCCGGCTTCGGTCATCGATTTCTCGACACCTTCCTCCTCTCGTGCCGCACGTAGTCCGGGTCCAATGGCTGCTAATTTCCATGAGGAGGAGCAGTTGCTGGACCTGCCTGCTCCACCTGTTCTTCCAGTTGTCGTTCCCATACCTCTTCGTGATCGATGCTACCCGAGCCGTACCGCTCTACCCTCATGCATCGTATTACCAGAGGCTAATGGGAACCATTTCGAGGTTAAGCCTCAATTCATTTCCATGCTCCCTCATTTCACTGGGAAAGGTGACCCCTATATCTTTCTCAGGGAATTTGAGGAGGTCTGTGCTATGTTCAAGCTGCAACAACTTAGCACAAACTCCATCCATCTTAGGCTCGTTCCTCTTGCACTAAAGGATGACGCCAAGAAGTGGTTGTACAGCAACCAGGCAAATTCCTTTAGGACTTGGGATGAGTTTCAATCTGCATTCCTCAAGAAGTACTTTCCTAATCATCGGACTCAAAAATTGAGGAACGAAATCAATTCGTTCTATCAACATGAGACCGAACCATTTCATGCATATCTTGAGAGGTTCAAAGAGCTACTATCCTCGTGCCCTCACCATGGCATTGAGTTGTGGCGTCTTTTTCAGATTGTGTATGAGGGTCTTCACATCCCGTCCAGAACGCTCCTTGAGTCCATGTGTCAAGGAGAGTTCTTGGGAAATGATGAAAGGGAGGCATGGGCCTTCCTAGAAGACCTCGCTGAGAAAACCATGCAGTGAGAGAGTGCAAGGGAACCACCTGCATCATCTAGCATAGGAGCGAGGATCGCGAATGCAAACTCAACTAGATCGGGTTCCGCATTTTCTATCGATACAACTACGGCCACCGAGGCGCGCATGGCGGCCTTAATGCGCCGTATGGATTCGATTGAGCTCCAAAACCAACAAAGTGCACCTCACATGTCCACATCTGGTCCAGTTCCCTGTCATTCAAGTGGTAGGATAGGTCATGTAGAAAGCGAGTGTGAGTCCATTCCTCCTGAGATGGAGCGTGTCAACGCCTTCTATGATAGAGCCAAGAATGACCCATACTCATCATCTTATAATCCTGGATGGAGGAACCACCCCAATTTTTCATGGAACCAAACTAATGCCCCGGGTGGTCCTCCAAACTCCTCTAGACCACCTTACCAATCACACCAACCTCCCATGCATGCACATTCCTATCAGCCACCCCAAGCACAAACCACCAATCAATCGGGTTTCCTAAATTCCAATAATATGGAAACCCGATTCAATTCACTTGAGACCTTGACTCGTGGACTTGAAAACTCAATAAAAAAAATTATGTCTACCACAAGTCAAGTTCTCACTTCAAATCAACAGACCATGAAATCTCTAGAGCTTCAGATGGGCCAATTGGCTCAGTCTGTACATGAAAGAGAGAGAAGGTCTTTTCCTAGCCAGCCTGAGGCTAACCCCCGCATGTACCAACAACAACAAATGCAAAATGAGAATGTGGTACCTCGGGGGAGGCAAGTGAACCATGTGGAGGAACCTGTTCACCATGTCAATTCCATTGTGACCTTAAGGAATGGAAAACAGGTTGACAATCACATTTCCTTGCCACAACAACCACCATCTATGCAGCCCCTCAGTGGGAATGGTGGTGAGGAAGAGGCTGAGGGTGAGGGTAATACACCAACGCTTCTTTCTTCTCAGGCACAGCAGAAAACCTACCTGCCAAAAGCTCCCTATCCAAGTAGGTTAAACAAAAAGCAGAGTGACAACATGGACAAGATAGTAGAGGTGTTTAAGCAAGTAAAGGTTTACATCCCCTTGTTGGATGTCATCCAACAAATACCTCAATATGCCAAAGTATTGAAGGATCTCTGCACAACCAAGAGGAAGACCAATGTTCCTAAGAAAGCATTCTTGGCTGCAAATATCAGCTCACTTTTGTCCAATCCCACTTACACAAAATACAAGGACCCTGGGTGTCCTACTATTCAGTGTACGATAGGGGACACTAGATTGAGCAATGTTTTGCTTGATTTAGGATCAGCGGTCAACCTCCTCCCATTCTCTGTTTATCAACAGTTGAACTTGGGAGAATTGAAACCAACTAAGATCACCCTCCAATTAGCGGATAGATCCATTCGTATTCCCATGGGGATTATCGAGGACGTGCTTATCAAAGTTGGAGATTTTATATTTCCAGTCGATTTTGTTGTCCTCGATACCAATCCTGTTGCGAACACCCACTCTCAAATACCTTTGATTTTGGGTAGACCATTTCTGGCAACCTCCAATGCCTTGATTAATTGTAGAAATGGTCTCATGAAGCTCTCATTCGGTAACATGAGTGCCGAGTTTCATGTGTTCAACTCTGGTAGGCAACAGGAACCCATGGATGAACCTTTAAATCTAAATCTCATCCGCCAATTGGAGAAAGCACCACAAAATCAACGAACACCCCTAACCCCAATGCAACCCATTGAGAATGTTCGTGGGCCCAGCGAAGACTCATTGCCTGTCTTTGCAATGCAACAGAGTGAGCTGGCCTCGAACATGAATGTCCAAAGGGAGTGTTCGTTGCATGATTCAGTTGAGAGTACTAGTGAGGGTGAGACACCTCATCATATGCCTATACCAGAAGGTGTCTCTACCTCATGTCCCATGGCCATTGAGCCATTTGAGCTTCATATTGACTCCAACAAGGACCCACCTATGACCGAGCTTATGCTTGATGATCTAAATAAGGGTGGGAGGTCCTTGTTAGATGACTTGGGGAGAAGCCCCATTCTTAGTGATGCAAGTCTGCTGCATCCATCGAATGAGCCAGAGGAACTCATTCCGATGCACCCCCCTATTGGTTGGAGGGTTTTCTTCGATGAGCAATTAAACCCTAGTGAGGCAACACAACTTCATTCTTAGTTGCCCACACTCAACCAATATCATGAGGGGTTCGAGCCTTTCAGCTTTGACCTTTCACCCTCCATGACACCTCAGAGTACCAGTGAAGTTTGCCCATCTCGGCAAGTCTCTGGTCCTCCTGACTTGATGTTCTCATTTGATGTTCCTTGACCAAATGATTATGAGAATATCTTGGTTGATGTATATATCTTGTAAAAAAAACACAAAAAGAAGAAAAAAATAAAAAAATAAAAATAAAAGACTCCTTCAGTGAGCATCGATTGTTGTGGGCCCCAACCCTTGTGTACTTGGGCCCCAATTTCTTCACGTATTTATCTCCCTTCTTCAGCTTCTCACAGGTTTTGAGGGAATTTGGGTTTGTGTCCATCAACATGACCCTGAATGTCCCTTTGTACTTCATGTTGGTGAGATCTTTCCTTTTTCATGCATGTATCCATGTAGTATCTTGTTCACATTCATTGAGGACAATGCATGAAGTAGGTGTGGGGGGTGTTTTACGTGTGTACATATTCGAGTCTTTTTCCTTTGGTTTTCTTTTCGTTTGTGTGTACTGCTAGGGTCATGCTAGTGTGCCGCATTTAGCATTGATATATCTGCTTGCCATGATCCTTGGGTGACTTGTCTTCTTTTGCTTGCCTAGTGCTGTAAAATTTTCACATTTCTTTCAAAATCTTCATGTGTTTGTGAAAGAAAATGTTTTTGTGGGTTTTGCGTGTGTTTAGCATGTGCAAAACCGTTGAGAGGCAAAGTAAAAAGAAAGCTCCCAAAATTATCTTGAACTTGATGCATTAGGATTTCAAGTTTACTGGCTTTAGGTCTTATCGAGTCGTTAGGATGCAACCCGGTTTTCCCTCGGGGGGCGTGTAATCATAGGGTTTCAGTACTCAAACATTTAAATAAGTCCACCCTGAACCTAGTGAGTCAAATAATTCGTGTCTGTTAGTATAAGGAAGTTTGTCGTAGTCGAGGGCCCTTAATCTCTTTTTGTGAAACTTAAGTGTAGGGGTTTTGGTTCCCATATAGATAAATAAGTGGTGTTCTCTCTTCTTTCAATGCACCTATCACTCGGGAAAGTAGGTCTGAGGGGACTTTGTGCCTGGTGCTTTCGAGTCATCTGACTTGGGATGCACCGACCGAACCCCCGTTACACGGGTGGTAGGGATCACCCTATGTGGAGATTTGGGAGAAGGTGTACGTGATAGTGTAAGTCCTCATAGGCAATGATGCACGAAACCTGACCCTGGGAGAATCAAACACCAACCAATAAAATGCTCCGAAGAAAAAGAAAAAAAAAAGAAAAAAAAGGAAAAAAAGAGAGAAAAAAGAGAGTCAAATTAGAACCAAAATGGACTTTACACATTGTATCACATTCAGAAGTTAAGGTTGCCCATGTCTTTCACCTAAGTCCTTGACTAACTCTCATGAATAACTCATTAGGCTAGGTGTGTGCACCGATTACATATATAGAGTCGACCCGTAGTGTTACCGCGTCCCATGATCGACAAAATAAGTCCAACGAGTCGTGTAGCTAGATTGATTAATGCATCTTGTTCGGATTTTGTGTGTATATCCGCTGAAAACCCTCAGGAGACAACACTCCTCCTCCTTGGCGACAAGGAGGTTTAACGGCTTGTTGCACGTGCTAAGTGCAACCGTGATTCCTACGAAAGTGAGTTAAGATTTCTTGTTTTTCGCATGCTTTTCTCTTTCTTTGTTTTGCTCGGGACTAGCAAAAGTTAGGTGTGGGGGTATTTGATTTACATCATTTCATGCTCATATTTGTATCTTATATCCATTATCTTTCACCTAAACAATGCTATGTCACGAGTTTTATGTTTAGTTTTCAGGAATAAATAGGTTTGAAGAGATGAAACATAAAAGGACCCAAAAGCTGGGAAAAAGGACTGGATTGTGAGATCTGGGGACCAAGATGCAAGGGAGAAGGACCTGATTGCAAGACAGAAGGACCTAAGAGCAAAACAGAATACTCCACACCATCATGGGGAGTATTTTACCAATTCGATTCAGGTCGGAGCTCCAACAAGTCAAGTAACCGCATCAAAGACCAACAATACCCGAAGGAAAAGCCCAAAACAAAAATGAGCAGGATCTGAACCATATAGACCGCTAATTGGCGGTCCAAGACCGCTAATGGGCGGTCCATTTTGGCTCAAATCCGCTCAAATTTCTCCAGCACATGTATTAGAGGATGTTTAGGCTATTTTTGGTATCTGTTTAGTCCCACATCGGGGGATTGTCCCGGTTTGCCTTTTTCCATGGCTATAAATAGAACTCTTCACCTTCCATTGTAATCACTCCATATTTTAAGTGGCTATTCCTCCTACTAGAAGTGAGGCCTTGAAGCACACACTAAAGTAGGAGGATGCTACTTTTAATGTGAGTCATTTTATCAATAAAGTTTTGTGTTTATTTCATTGTTTGTTTTATGCTTCTTTTATTGTTTGTGCATGTTTTAGTTTAATCGTCTTTTAATTCTAGTTTAGTTTTAATATGCTTTCTTTCCATAGTTTAATAATTAGTGTAATGTTTAGTGAATAGTTCCATCCCCTTTGGGGGGTGGAGTAGATGTACATACATGCATTAGAAAATGGGATGAATGCTTTAATTTCAATGTGTTGATTAAACATGAATGTATGCTTGCTTGTTTAGGATAGAATTTACAACTTGATGAGTTTTGCCAAAATGATTAGACACCTCTCATGCTTGTTTAAGTTCTGAAATAAACAACTTGCATATGTAAATGTTAATCAACTAAGTTGGTGAATAGATTGATAGGTTTTGCCATAACATTTAGACACTTCCTATGCTTGATAAACACCACCTTCATGTGCTTAAAGAATGTATTCTACACCCACCTCTTTGCTTGTGTGCACTCACTCCACCCCTTAGGGGTTTTCCCTTCCTGAAATTCCAGCATTCTTGTTTTGTTCTTAGCTTAGTTCTTATTTTCATCGTTTGATTGCTTCTTTCACATTTCATACTTCTTAGCGTAGTGTAGCGTAGGTTAGCATAAACATCTTTCTTCCCCTATTTTTGCCACTTGATTTCGTATAAGCAAGAGGCTGCTCACCTCCCTGAGGACGACCCGTACTTGCCACCGCTTCATCACGGCCGTGCACTTGCGGTTTAAATAAAACGTTCAACACTCATTATATGAATCTAACTCATTAAAAATATGACTTGGTCTTTGTTCCTCCAAGATTCACACCACTAACCCTTCTACACATGATATCACTTAAATTATTTTGCACGCCTCCTCTGGTTGTGAAGTATCATTCGGATCAACCATGGCATGGATCATTCTTTTAGCTTTGGGCCTTGAGTATTTTTTTTCTTTTCTTCCGTGATTCAACACATTTGCTTTTTGACACTTTTACCCTGTTTGCATTCGTGTAGCGAGTTTGGTCGATAATCCCGAGCTGGTAGACTCAAGTTACCAGGTTTCAAGATACCCCTACGGACTAGTGACTCAAAGGCTTGGGCTTTTGTAGTCATTTTGCAAAATGTGTTTCCTCACTTTATTCCTTTATTTTATTTTCCTCAAGGCTTAATTGCTATTAGAAGTCCACACTTCCCGGTATATTTTCCTCAACCTCTGCTTTTTATCAACCACTTCAAAGATTTGATTCATCGAATTTAAGTGCATACATGTCTTAAAGGGTAATGGGTTATTTCTTTGGAACTTCGATTTATGTCATAATTTCTACAAGCAGAACTATATAATAAGGAACAAAAAATCAATGCAATTTGTACACGGGTTTTGGCAGTTCAATCTTAAGCTATGTCATGAAACATTGATTTTTTTAAGGTATATTTTTTTGAAATAAAAGACAGCTATATAGATAAATATATACATAAACATCCCCCCACACCTAAATCATGCATTGTCCTCAATGTATGCAAATATAAAGCAAATGCACTTATTACCTTGGTGAAATGCGGTGGAAGGATGAAATTTGCTCAAAGTCAACCATAGTCAGAACTGGATTGAATGACACCATATTGGTGCATGTATCCAGTTGAATTGTTCCCCATGTTGCAATGAGAGTCCTGAGTCATAGGTTCCACACCCCTCACATAAATAGGTTCTCTTATTTGCTCGAGTGATGGTGGGTGTGTAGATGAATTCTTCCCCTTTTTCTTACTTCCTTTTTGATTTTGTGATGCTTCAGAAATCTTATAGATACGTGATTTCATCACAACATCACTTTGATTGCATATTATTTCTGGCTCACTATCAATATGAAAGATATTAAATTCAGCTTTTAAGTTCCCAAAAGATAATTGCATGAGCCCATTTCGACAGTTTAACAATGCTTCCGAAGTGGCTAAAAAGGGTCTGCCTAGAATTACAGGGATTTGTCGGTTAGGATTTACAACAGGTGCGGTATGTAGTACGACAAAATCCACTGGGTAAATGAAGTCACCAACCTTGATCAAAACATCCTCTACTATACCTCTTGGTTTCTTAATAGAACAATCAGCAAATTGAAGGGTTGTCTTAGAGGGTTTTAGTGGACCAAGGTTCATTTGCTCATAGACAGAGTACGGGAGTAGGTTAACACTACCACCAAAGTCTGGAAGGGCTTTGTTGATAAAAGTATCTCCTATTGAACATGAAATTGTGGGACACCCAGGATCCTTATATTTTATAGGAGATGTGTTGGACAATATAGAACATATGTTTGCAGTTAAGAATGCCTTCTTTGGTACGTTCGTTTTTCTCTTTTTAGTGCACAAATCTTTTAAGAATTTAGCATAAGCAGGTATTTGTTGAATCATGTCTAAGAGTGGAATGTTCACCTTAACTTGCTTAAATACTTCCAAGATTTTCTCTATTTGTGCACTTGAGTTCTTTTTGAGTCTATTAGGGAATGGAGCTTTAGGAACATAGACTCGCTCAGGTTCAGGTTGAGCTATGGGTTCAGGTTGAGTAGGTGGGTTGGGCGTTTCAGATTGGACGTCAGGTTCAATGGTCAGGTCATATGTGGGTGCTTGATGGCTAGATTGATTGGACACTATAGGATTTACCACATTGTTATCAACTTGTCTTCCGGACCGTAATGATACTACTACATTTATTTGTTGGAACGGTCCTTCCTCATTAACCATTTGAACCGGTCTAGGGTTGTTATTTCCTGAAGGTGCTTGATAGGATTGATATGAATTGTTAGATCTAGGGTTCACCTCAGGTTGACTTGGAAGCCGACCCTTTTCTCTTTCACCTACTATTTGTGCTAGTTGGCTGACTTGTGTCTCAAGCCTTTGGAAGGTCTGGTTGGTTGTTTGTATAAAGGTTTTCATCAAATTTTCCAAGCTTGTCAACCTAACCTCATGATCGTTATTGTTACTAAACCCAGATGATGTATTATTTTGATTATACGGGTTTGGTTGTTGTCTAGGAGGTTGACCCTGTTGGTTTGATGAGAAATTGGAATTATTACGCCAACCCGAGTTATAGGTTGATGCGTATGGGTCATTTCTAGCATGGTTATACATGGCATTAACTTGGTCCCATTCCGCACAATCCTCCATTACATGACCTGTTTGACCACATCTAGAGCAAGGGATAGACGAGGCTTGAGTCACTCGGTTTTGGGTTCGTAGCTCTAAACTTTCCATTCTGCGCATAAGGGTAGCTAGTTTTGCATCAGCCGCTATGTTGGCATCTACAGCTAAGACACCTGGTTTGGGTTGGCTTGCTATTCTAGATCCAATACTTGGGTTAAGCGGTGTTCTAGCATTGTCCCATTGCATACTGTTTTCACCTAATTCCTCAAGAAAAGTCCAGGCATCATTTTCATTTTTCAACATAAAGTTCCCTTGGCTTACGGATTCTACCATAACCCTAGATGTGGGTGTCAATCCCTCATAAATAATTTGGCATAATTGCCATCTTGGAATTCCATGATGAGGGCATTGGGTCAGAACACTTTTGAATCTTTCTAGACAGGAATAGAACGGCTCGCTCTCAGACTGAACGAATGCAACAATTTCATTCCTAATCCACATAGTCTTATGGTTGGGGAAATATTTTTTTAGGAAAACTTGAACAAACTCAGCCCAACTTCTAATGGATCTTTCGGCTAGACTATATAGCCATTTCTTAGCGTCGTCCTTCAGTGCTAGAGGCACGAATTTCAGACGCACTGCCTCCTCAGGGATATGCTGGTATTGCATAAGAGAGCAAATTTCCTCAAATTCTCTAAGGAAGAGATATGGGTCTTCCCTAGAGGTGAACTTAGGCAACATACTCATGTATTGTGCCTTAAGTTCGAAGTTGCGACCCGGTATGGTGGGCATAACGATGCACGATGGCTGAGCAGCCATCGCTGGATAGCATCGATCCCTCAGAGTTATAGGTTGTGCAACAGGCGGGTCCACTACGTTCTCACCCATTGGATCCGGGTGAGGTGGTGCAACAGGTGGATTGGGGGGGCTAAGTTCCAGACTGGAATCTAGATGAACTCGTGAGAGTCGATTACTCAAGTCCCGAATCCAAATCTGAGTGCACCGGGTTGAATCAATTTTTGAATTCAAATTCGGAATTTAAATTCCAAATTTAATTTCAAGAATTAATTACAATTTTTTTTATATTTTCGTTTTTTTTATGTTTTTTTTTCGAAAGGGAAACAAACAATAGAATGGGGAAAGATGAGAAAGGAATCCTAATCTAGAGAATTTAGGTGAGAAGAGAAAGAAGACTCAGATGAGAAGGGAAATCTAACTCTAAAGATAGAAAGAGGGTTGGTCAGAAAATTCCTAAGAAAACACGGTTCAAACAATCCTAGACCTAGTGTCGCTTAGATCTAGACGACTCCTAACTGGTTGAGTCGAATTGATTCGCTTGATTCACCTCCCTCACTAATCAAACCAACTTGGTCAGGTAATGTATAGCTAGTGGGGGCACTTCCGACAGAGTCGGTGCCAATTAGACAACCACTTCGCTTGGAAGACTTGCGTCAACACAAAAACACTTCCTAGGCACCAAATTAAATTCGATCAGCTTCAAGTCATAGCAAGTCAAACCAATCTTCTCCTTAATTGAGTCTGAGTCCTTAGGGGTCAATGTCTAATTGATTTTAATTTAAGGCTTGGGTGACACTTTAGGATTGTGATTTGTGGGCCATGGAAGGGTGATGAAATCCCCACCGTATCTTTGCCTACGGAGTTGCCCTTAAGATAGTTTAACTTAGATCTAGCAAAGATAGTCAAACAATGGTCTTTAGAGGGGGGCAATTGCAAGGTTGTATGCAAACTAGATTATATGCTTAATGTAATCGATGAAAACCACGATACGTACCTTGACTCCAGCACTCTTCAACAGAAATTGATTTGCAAGAATTTAGCAAGAATAATGCATACAAAACACTAGATGATGCATGCACTAAGGCCTTTCTAATTTTGCCAATTTTAGGTCAGAGTTGAATTATTGCAATTTATGGAATTTTTTTGCCCTACACATGCAGTTCTACGAAAAGGAAATTTTCTGAAAATAGAAATTACGAGGAAAAGAGGCAACAAAGGTTACCTTATGCAATGCTCAGTCGGGTTCACCGCCCGCTCTCGAAATTTCAGATGCTCTGCGCATCCAGCCAGCGATGATGCGCGTCCCAGAAAAGTTTGAAGCCTAGAAGCTCCAAGTGTGCGGCGATTCCGCCGCCGGTTGTTCTATAGGTGCGGCGATTTCACCGCTCGTTTAGCTCAGATCGTGTTCGGATTTCGCCGTGCACTCTATTGTCTCCTGAAACACAAATCCAAATAGTTAGATCGCGCACAAGATAAACAGAACAGAATCGAAATCAACAAAAAAAACAAAATCTGCATCGCCTCCCCGGCAACGGCGCCAAAAACTTGATGAGAATTAAATTTATACCGCAAGTGCACGACGTCAATGGAGACGTGGCAAATACGGGTCGAACACAAGGAGGGAGAGATTTTGTTATTAGTGTGATTTCAATTGGGGGAAAGAAGGAGAGAAGAAATAAGTTGGTTTTGAGATTTTTGATTTTTAATTATCTAAAGCAAGAAACAAGAACAATTAAAACTAAAACAAGAACAAAGAAGTGAATTCCGTTGGGTGGAGGTTTAGATTTAGGGTGTAGATTAGAGAATTCAGAAACTTATAATAAATCATGTTAGTTATGAAGCATTACATGATAAATGATTTAACATAAACTCAAGTAATCAAAATATACTAATCACGAACTTAAAATAATAACATTTATTCTCTTCTCTTCACCCTAAATCCGTCACCGCCACCCTTTGGAAAGAGTTAGAAACTCATGGAGGGAGGAAGAAGGGATCCTAGAGGCATTACAAAAGAAAAGTAAAAACAAGAAATAAAAGACAGAATTTTAATACTAAAGTGAAGAGTACAAAACTGAAAATAAAAACAACTAAAAACTAGGTCTAAGGCCAAGGACGTTTCTACCATCGTTCTCGGGGCTATTTATAGCCGATACAAGGGATCCCAATATATAAATGGAACGTACACGCGTCAATACAGCATTGGTAAAAATTTGAGCACACGGATCGACTTTTGTGCGGCTAAATCGCCGCAATTTGTACATGAGGTGCGGCGGAATCGCCACCTTTTTTGCTCGGATTCGATCCAGATTTTTCCTGTGTGTTTATGGTATGATTTGATCCTCCTTTGCGCGTCTGGAATGATTCTTTCCATTCTTTTGAGCTCCGGATTAATTCCTTTATATATATGGAGATTCACATTGATTTTTCTTTAGATTTTCTCCATAATAATAAAAGCTACTCGTGATTTGCAATTAGGTCTTTGACTTTTTGCAATTAAGTCCCCGGCTACTTTTGTGCTCAAGTCCTTGTTCTTTTTGTGATTAGGTCTTGAATGCTTTTATGCTTGGATACATTTCCATTTAAAACCCGATAAGCTTGAACTTGGTCTTTATGATAGAAATGAGTCTTTTGCACGCGTTTATGCTCGGAATGTGGGTAATTTGCATTCAGGTCCCTGTATTCTGTAAATAAGACTAAACACATACCTTAGTAGCATTTATTGATATAAAAGTAATCTAAATGAAAGACATATGATGCAATGTATGCAATGCATCACCGCCAATGTGAGCTCCATATTGACACAGCCCATGCACGTCAAGTACAACGACCCAGGTTGTCCAACTGTCTCTTGCATGATTGGGAATGTGACAATCTCTCAAGCTTTATTGGATTTGGGGGCATCTGTGAATCTCCTTCCTTACTCAGTCTATGTCAACCTTGAAATAGGTGATCTTAAACCAACGAGGACAACCCTCCAGTTGCCTGATAGATCCGTCTAAATTCCATGAGGGAGTGTGGAGGATGTCCTTATCAAAGTGGGTGAGTTCGTATTTCCAGTTGATTTCATCATCTTGGATACCGAACCCGTGTCCAACCCACAAGGACAGATTCCTGTGATCCTTGGGAGGCCATTTCTTGCGACATCTAATGCTTTGATCAATTGTCACAATGGCTTGATGAGGTTGTCTTTTGGAAACCTCACGGCGGATTTCAACATCTTCACTCTTGGTAAGCAACCTGGGCTCTTCGACGACACTATCGGAGCCAATTTCATCAAGGACACGGATGAGCCTGACTCATTAGGCATGTTCGACTAACATCGACATATTATTGAGGTGCCTAATGATCAGGTTGCGAGTGAAGAGGATCTTGAGGAATCCGCCACCATATCTCTGGACGAGGAGGCACATCTGGGTGCTTGCTCCTCTTACCCCGTGGCCTTTGAGCCACATGAAAGTAACTCTGAATCCGACAAGGACCCACCTCTGGTCGAGCTTAAACCGCTCCCCGATAACCTAAAGTACATCTTTTTAGGGGATAATGAGACCTTGCCACTCATTATTGCTTCTGATCTTGAAAAAGATCAAGAGGTTGCCCTCAAAAGAGTACTCTTTGAAAACAAAGAGGCGATCGGGTGGTCCTTGAAGGATATCAAGGGAATTAGCCCTGGTATTGTTCAGCATCGGATCCACATGGAAGAGGATTCTAGGCCCCGCAGGGACCCACAACGAAGATTGAATCTTGTACTGAAAGAAGCCGTCCGAAAGGAGGTTCTTAAGTTCTTGGATCATGGCATAATCTATCCTATCTCTGATAGTTCGTGGGTGAGTCATGTCCATGTGGTTCCCAAGAAGTCAGGCGTGACGGTTGTGGAGAATGAGCATAATGAGCTTATCCCGACACGCCTGTAGACTGGCTGGCGAGTTTGCGTTGATTATCACAAGCTAAATGCGGCAACGCGGAAAGATCATTTCCCGTTGCCATTCATTGATCAGATGTTGGAAAGGTTGGCCGGACATGAGTATTATTGTTTTCTTGATGGATACTCCGGTTACAACCAAATTCCCATCGCCCCCGAGGATCAAGAGAAAACACATTTACTTGTCCCTTTGGCACGTTTGCCTACCGTCGCATGCCCTTTGGGTTATGTAATGCGCCGACAACGTTTCAAAGGTGTATGATCAACATCTTCTCCGATATGGTTGAGCGTTTCCTTGAGATCTTCATGGACGACTTTTCCATATTTGGCGCTTCCTTTGATGAGTGACTTCAGCACTTGAGCCTTGTCCTCAAGCGATGCCGTGAGAAGAACCTCGCTCTCAATTGGGAGAAATGTCACTTCATGGTGAAGCAAGGGATTGTACTTCGACATGTGGTCTCAAGTAGGGGAATTGAGGTCGATCCCGCCAAAGTGGGTATCATTGTTAATCTCCCACCGCCACGTAATGTGAAGGATATCCGCGCCTTTTTGGGGCATGCTGGATTCTATCGGCGGTTCATTCGGGATTTTAGCAAAATTGCTCGACCTCTCACCTCCTTGTTGGCTAAGGATGCCATTTTTGAGTTCACACCGGATTGCCACCATGCCTTTTTGACCTTGAAGAAAGAGTTGACTTCAGCTCCCATTATTAAGGCACCGGTGTGGACTGAACCCTTTGAGTTAATGTGTGATGCATCTGACTTCGCTGTGGGAGCAGTGCTTGGGCAACGATTGGACAAATTGCCTCATGTGATCTACTATGCCAGTAGAACACTCAATGATGCCCAATTGAGCTACACTATGACCGAGAAGGAATTATTAGCAATCATATTTGCTTTGGAGAAATTCCGGTCGTACTTGATTGGCTCCCACGTGATTATCTATTCTGATCACACAGCCATCAAGCACCTCATGGTGAAGAAAGATGCAAAATCCCGACTCTTGAGATGGATCTTGTTGTTACAAGAATTCGATCTCGAGATTCGGGACAAAAAAAGTGTGAAAATGTTGTAGCTGACCACTTGTCTCGTCTAAAGACGACCAACCCACAGGACCAAATCATCGATGACAAATTTCCTGACGAGCAGTTGTTCACGATCGAAGATAACCCTTGGTTTGCCGACATCGTGAACTATCTCGTGACCGAGCAACTTCCTGTGGGTTGGTCAAAATCTGACCAATCCAAATTTAGATCTTATGTCAGATTCTTCCACTGGGACGACCCCTACCTATTCAAATACTGCTCTGACCAAATTTTCAGGCGGTGCGTCCCAGATACCGAATTCCAAAGTGTACTCCACTTCTGCCATTCCAAGGCATGTGGAGGACACTTTGGAGCAAAGAAAACTGCTGCCAAGGTGCTCCAATCTGGATTCTACTGGCCCTCTCTTTTCAAGGATGCTTACGACTTTTGTAAGCATGTGATAGGTGTCAGCACCTTGGCAGGATTGGTCAACCTGACATGATGCCTTTGCAAAATGTCCTTGTTGTCGACATCTTCGATGTGTGGGGCATCGATTTCATGGGTCCCTTCCCGAACTCGTTCGGGAATGTTTACATTCTGGTGGCTATTGACTATGTGTCTAAGTGGGTTGAGGCTATACCCACAAAGACCAATGACAACAAGGTGGTCACCAAATTCTTGAGGGACATTTTTGCGCGATTTGGTACTCCTCGTACCATAATCAGCGATACGGGCACCCACTTCTGTAATCGCTCCTTTGAAGTGCTTATGAGGAAATATTCGATCACCCACAAGCTTGCGACCCCATACCATCCGCAAACTAGTGGGCAGGTCGAAATCTCTAACCGTCAATTAAAGCAAATTCTTGAGAAGACGGTTAGTTCCTCGAGGAAGGATTGGTCTACCAAGTTGAATGACGCGTTGTGGGCTATCAGCACCGCGTACAAGACCAATTTGGGTATGTCCTCATATCGGGTAGTGTACGGAAAGGCTTGCCACCTACCCGTCGAGCTTGAGCATCGTGCTTTCTGGGCGATCAAGAACCTGAATATGGATCTTGATCAAGCAGGAGTACAACGTAAGCTCGACATTGTGGAATTGGAAGAGCTACGCAATGATGCGTACGAGAATGCCAAAATTCATAAGTCCCGAGCCAAGATGTTTCATAATCGCATGATTATGCGAAAGGTGTTTACGGCCGGGCAGAAGGTGTTGCTCTACAATTCCCGGCTTCATCTGTTTGCGGGTAAGCTCCGCAGTCGCTGGTCTGGCCCGTTTATTGTCCAAACCATCTATCCTCATGGAGCGGTTGAGATCTTGAACCCAGGGAATGGGGACGTGTTCAAAGTTAATGGACAACGCCTCAAACCCTACTTGGAGGGGGCACCAGCCGAAGTCGAGGAGGTCATGTTCCTTCATGAACCTCCCTCGCACTCAACCATTCATGCTCCTACATGAGCGGTTGAGCATTCATGTGTATATATGTTAAAAAAAACTCCTTCAGTGAGCATCGATTGTAGTGAGCCCCAACCCTTGAGTATTTGGGCCCCATTTCTTTCACATATTTGTATCCCTTCTTTAGCATCTCACAGGTTTTGAGGGAAGTTGGGTTGTGTCCATCAACATAGACATGAACTTCCTTGTGTACTTCACGTTGGCGAGATCTATTCTGTTTCATGCATACATCCATGTAGTATTTTGCTCACATTCATTGAGGACAATGCATGAAGTAGGTGTGGGGGGGGGTGTTTTACATGTGTACATAGTCGAGTATTTTCCTTTGATTTTGTTTTCTTTTGTTTGCATTTTTAGGGTCATGTTAGTGTGCTGCATTTAACATCGATATATCTGCTTGCCATGATCCTTAGGTGACTTGTCTTCTTTTGCTTGCCTAGTGTTTTAAAATTTTTCACATTTCTTTCAAAATCTTGATGTGTTTGCGAAAGAAAATGTTTTGTGGGTTTTGCGTGTGTTTAGCATGTGCAAAACCGTTGAGAGGCAAAGTAAAAAGAAAGCTCCCAAAATTGTCTTGAACTTGATGCATTAGGATATCTAGTACAGTGACTTTAGGATTTATCGAGTCGTTAGGATGAACCCCAGTTTTCCTTTGGGGGTGAGTAATAATAGGGTTTCAGTGCTCAAACATTTAATGAAGTCCACCCTGAACCTAGTGAGTCAATAATTCGTGTCTGTTAACTTAAGGAAGTTTGTTGTAGTCAAGGACCCTCTAAATCCTGTTGTGAGACAATAAGTGTAGGGGTTTTGGTTCATGTGTAGATAAGAAATAAGTAAGTTGGTGTTCTCTCTTCTCGCACGACTCCTATCACTCCGGAAAGTAGGTATGAAGGGACTTTGTGCCTGGTGCTTTCGAGTCATCTGACTTGGGATGCGCCGACCGAACTCTCATTACACGGGTGGTAGGGATTGTCCTATGTGGAGATTTGGGGAAAGGTGTACGTGATAGTGTAAGTCCTCATGGGCAATGATGCACGAAACCTGACCCTGGGAGAATGAAGCTCCAACTAATAAAAATAAAAAAAAAGAAAAAAAATCTGAAAAGAAACAAAAAGAAAAAAAATGGTAAGGCAAATAAGAACCTTAATGGACTTTACACTTTGTAGCACTTGAGGATGTTGAGGTTGTCCATGTCCTTCACTTAATTCCTTATTTAACTTGCACGAATGGTTCATTAGGTTAGGTGTGTGGACTGATTACCTATAAAGAGTCGGCCCGTAGGATTACCACGTCCCATGATCGACAAAATATTTCCAACGAGTCGAGGTCTAGATTGAATAATGCATCTTGTTCGGATTTTGTGGGTATATCCGCTGAAAACCCTCAGGAGACAACACTCCTCCTCCTTGGCAACAAGGAGGTTTAACGGCTAGTTGCACGTGCTAAGTGCAACCGTTATTCCTACGAAAGTGAGTTAGGATTTCTTCTTTCTCGTTTGCTTTTCTCTTTCTTTGTTTTGCTCGGGACTAGCAAAAACTTAGGTGTGGGGGTATTTGATTGACATCATTTCATGCTCATATTTGTATCTTATATCCATTATCTTACACCTAAGCAATGCTACGTGACGAGTTTTATGTTTAGTTCTAAAAAATAAAGAGGTTTGAAGAGAAGAGCCATGAAAGGACCCAAAAGCAGGAAAAAAAGACTTAATTGGGAGACCTAGGGACTGAGATGCAATGGAGAAGGACCTGATCGTAAGACCGAAGGACCTAAGAGCAAAACAGGAAACTCCACACCATCATGGGGAGTATTTTGGCAATTCGATTCGGGTCGGAGCTCCAACAAACCAAGTCGATGCATCAAAGACCAATATATGCTTCCAGAGAAGCCCAACACAAAACCCAGACAGATCTGGGCCTTATAGGCCGCCAATTGGCGGTCTGGAACTGCCAGTTGGCAGTCTGGATGAGCCCAACTCTGCTAAGCTCGCTCCTGGACTTGTATTATCATGTGTTTAGGCTATTTTTGGTATTGGTTTAGTCCCACATCGGGGGATTGTCCCGGATTAGCTCTTTCCATGCTTATAAATAGAACTCTTCACCTCCCATTGTACCCATCTCTCTCTTTGGTGGCATCTTCCCTACTAAGAGTGAAGCCTTGAAGCAAAACTCTGGTGGAGGAAGAGCTGCTTGTAATTTGAGTGAGTTAATAATAGATGTTTTCTTTAGCTTGTTAATTCTTGCTTAGTTGATTTCCTTTTATGTGTTTGCTTTGTTGCTTGTTTTGTTTTATGCTTCTTTAATATTTCTTGCTTGATTAGTATAGTTTCATTTCAGTATTATGCTTGCTTTTGTTAATATAGTTAGTGTAATGAGTAGTGAGTAGTTCCATCCCCATTTGGGGGGTGGAGAAATATGTGATATAATCATGTAGTGTATTAAGTGTGTGTTATCTTAATCCCTTGAGCTTTAAATGATTTCCATAATCATTTAATGGGTCTCCACTCTTATCTTTGATATGCTAATGCTCTTGAATGAAGCTTAGCTTATGCTTTGATTAGTGGATCTATTTTATGGGGAATGATAAGGTTAGGATATGGATAGGAATTAATATTGGAAACACAAGTTGTAGTGTATGAACTCTTGTTGCCTTTACCTTAGCTAATGTCTTGTATGTTTTAATGATGTAGTCTTATCTTAATTCATGTGGAGGCATAGTAGGGCCTAGTCTTTATACTTGAGTTGATTTAGCTTCATTCCAATTATTGTCTTGTATGTTTTAATGATGTAGTGAAATCTTAATTCATGTGGAGGCAAAGTTGGATGTAGTTTTATGATTTCATGCACTACATGTTGTGAGGAGCTTAATTACACACACACACCACACACACATCTTTATATTCACATCATTTCTCTACCCCCTTTGGGGTTTAGTTTTTCTTGCTTCTTTTCCAATTCCTTTTGCATCTTAGTGTAGTTTAGTGTAATCAAACCAACCTTTCTTCCCTTTCTTTACCTCTCGCCTTCGCACAAACCAAGTGTCGACACACCTCCCAGTGGACGACCCGTATTTGCCACCGCTTCAACGCGGCCGTGCACTTGCGGTTAAATATAAAACGATCAATCATTCGACAAGTTCAAAGATTCAAGAATGAAGTAGAGAACCAACTCAACAAGAAAATCAAGTCTCTATGAACCGATCGTGGAGGTGAGTACTTAAGTACCAAATTTGATTCATTCCAAGAGGCCTGTGGTACTCTGCCACAACTCACGCCGCCCGGTACATCTCAGTGGAATGGGGTATCCGAAAAGAGAAATAGGACATTGTTCGACATGGTTCGATCAATGATGAGTTAAGCTGAATTGCCACTTTACTTTTGGAGTTATGCACTATAAGCTACCGCTTACACACTAAATAATGTTCCATCTAAATCCGTAGAGAAACACCTAAGCTAAATTTTCTCAAGATTTAGGGTTGTGAGGCCTACGTCAAAAGATTGATGTCGACCAAACTTCAACCAGAGCGGATAAACACTTCTTTATATGTTATCCTCGTGAGACAAGATGATACTACTTTTGGCATAAAACCTCCAATCGAGTGATTGTCGAGAGGGATCTCATATTCTTAGAGAAAGATTTTTTTTAAAAAGAATTAAAAGTAGTGATAGTAGAATTGTGCTTGAGGAAGCTCTAGATATTCTACAAGATCATGATATGTATGATGACATTCAAGATCATGAATGGCCAACAGAGGTCCTTTGGTTAGTAGGAGCATGAGTAAGAGACCATCGCAAGCAATTATGAGTGAAACTCAGTCATCCCTGACAAGTGTACGTTCGAGAATCGAACATGAACAAATTCCACAAGAAATTGAGGAAAAAGTTTAAGAAGTACACGTAGAACCAAAAGAACTTAGAAGGTCAACCAGGGAAAGGAAGAATCCCGATATGTATTTGGGACTTCATGAGATCATGGTACTTGATACCAATGATCACTCGACCTTTCAAGAAGCAATGGAAAGTGAAGACTCCAAACTATGGCTTAAATTCATGGAATCCGAAATAGAATCCATGTATGACAATCAAGTATGGAACTTGGTTGACCTTCCTCAAGGAAAGAAGACCGTTTAAAATAAATGGGTCTTGAAGAGGAAGATGAACATGGATGGGAACTCAACAACCTACAAAAGAAAACTTGTAGCAAAAGGTTTCACTCAAATTCAAGAAATTGACTATGAAGAAACTTTTTCACCAGTTGTCATGTTCAAGTCTATTCGGATTATGCTCGCTATTGTCACATTTCATGATTATGAAATATGGCAAATGGATGTCAAAACATCGTTACTCAATGGGAACTTGGAGGAGGATGTGTACGTGGTATAACCTCAAGGTTTTGAAGATCCAAAGGATAGCAAGAAAGTATGCAGGCTTCAAAGATCTATCTATGGATTGAAGCAAGCACAAGCAGTTCGAACAAAGGCTTTGACAAGGAAATTAAAAAGATTCACTTCGTCCAAAGTAAGGAAGAGCATTGTATATACAAGAAGGTTAGTGGGAGCCACATAATATTTTTGATCTTATATGTCGATGACATGCTCCTCATGGGAAATCATATACCTTTGCTTGAGCAAACGAGAAGTTCATTGAAATCTACATTTGTAATGAAAGACATGGGTGAGGCTCAATACATCTTGGGAATCAAGATATATAGAGATAGGTCCCGTTGACTCATTGGCCTAAGTCAACGTACATACAATGACAAGGTCTTGGAAAGGTTTAACATGAACAACTCCAAAAAATGGAATGTGCCAATGAGTATGGGTGTGCAACTCAAGAAGTCTCAACATGCTGAATCACGTAAAGACTTAGAGTACATGAAATATGTACCTTATGATTCGGCAATAGGATCAATCATGTACGTAAAGACTTGCACAAGACCCGATGTCTTGTATGCTTTAAGCATGATAGGTCGTCACCAATCAAACGCAGGTCCTGAGCATTGGATTACGGTCAAGAATATTCTGAGGTACCTTAACCGGACCAAAGATAAGCTTCTTGTTTATGGAGGAAAAAAGGAGCTAATAGTTGAAGGCTACTCGGATGTGAGTTTCATAAGTGATCTCGACGATAGGAGGTCGCAATCAGGATATGTCTTTCTCCTGAATGGTGGAGTTGTGAGTTGGCGTAGTTGGAAGCAAACCACTACTGCCGACTCAACCACCGCTTCCGAAGTAATGGTTGTCACTAAAGCGAGCAAGGAAGAAGTGTGTATTAAGAAGTTCCTTGAAGAGCTTGGAGTAGTTCCCTCGAGCGAGGGACCTATAGAGCTATTGTACAACAATAATGCATCTATCTCGCATATCAAGGATCCTAAATTACACCACAAAGTGAAGTATATGGATCTCAAGTATTTTTTCACACGTGACTTCATTGGCGAAGGCAAAATAGATTTATTATGGGTTGATACAAAGAGCAACACAACTGATCCATTCACCAAACCTCGAGTCCATGGGTCTGAGGAACCATGTGGAGTGGCTTGATGAGTGATTTAAGAAGGTTCCCCTTGTTATTATTGTTTTATACATTGAGAATGTATGTGGAAAAAACTTTGATAATAAGTGGGAGATTTAAAGGAATGTGTTCTAAAAGTTTAGTTTTATATGTCAATTATTATGAATTGTTTAGAGTTTGGTGAACACTTGGAGGCAAATCGGCGGACGATTTAACGGGAAACGCAACTCCGGATCTTCATAAAGCTTTTAGAGAACCTTTGGGTATGATCATCTTCTATTTATTTTAATATATATGTAGATTACATGATATTAGAATAAATATAAAATAGTGTACATGAAATCGTCCAAAATATGGAAATTGATCTTGTATGCATGTATAATTTTTAAAAAATATATACATACATAGGGCACAAAATCCTACAGAATCTTGACAGATCTGTTAGCCAACTGGAGGGTGGTCCTCGTTGGTTTAAGATCGCCTATTCCAATTGGACAGAGTATGGTAGGAGGTTCACAGATGCTCCCAAATCCAATAGAGCTTGAGGAATTGTCACGTTACCGATCATGCAAGAAACAATTGAACAACCAGGGTCATTGTATTTGACTTGCATGGGTTGTGTCAATATCGAACTCACATTGGCGGCCAGAAATGCCTTTTTGGGAACATTTGTTCTCTTCTTGACGGTACAAAGGTCCTTAAGGAACTTGGCATAAGTTGGCATTTGCTGAACAACGTCCAACAATAGAATGTTCACCTTGACTAGTCTAAGTACCTCAACGATTTTGTCCCAATGCTCATCGTGTTTTTTAGTCAACCTATGAGGGAATCGTGCCTTGGGGACATAACTATCACGAGGAGGAGTCTCAGGATTGGGTTCCTTGAAAGACTCACGACCCTCCTCGGAAGAGTCATCAACATGGTTGGATTCAGGCATTCCCACATTGTTGTCAACAATCCTTCCCGATCTTAAGGTACAGACAACATTTGCATGATGGGAAGGGTCATCTTCACCACTGTGCACATTTTGCATAGCCTGAGCAAATTGACCCTTGGGATTTACCACAGCTTGACTCGGTAATTGAGCCTTCTCACATTCATGAAACTGATGAGCCAACTGACTAACTTGCATTTCCAAAGCTTTGACTGAACTCTGCATGCTCTTCATGAATGCTTTAAACAGTAGAGGTGTTATTTGGGTCAACCCGCTGAGGTAGTGGAGTTTGGTTAGAATAACCCGACGATGAGCATGAAGAGGTTGGTAATTATGATGCTGGGAATTTTTATGTTGGGGTTGGTAATTCGGCGATAGGCATAGTAGGTGATAAGGTGGAAGTTGAGGTTGAGCGTGCGAGCTCTGACCATGACCCCCACTAGGCCCCAAGAGGAGTTAGGATGGTTACGTCATCTCGGGTTGTAGGAGTGATTGTACGGGTCATTACGAGGCCTCTGTTGATACATCGCATTTGCATGCTCTGTATCCCTTGGAGCGTAAGCACATTCCAAGTCAACATGTCCTATAAGTCCACACCTACTACACGTGGGAGTAGCGATCTGAGCTACAGGAGCTCGATCCAACTCTAAACTCTCAATCCTATGCATGAGAGAAGCAAATTTTGCCTCAGACGCGATAGTTGACTTAACTTGATTTGATGCAGCTCGACCAGAAGACTTGGAGGCTAGTGGCTCTCTCATGGTGTCCCACTCAAAGTACGTTCCGCCATTAATTTAAAAGTGTCTCACACCTCATCGATGGGTTTCATTTGGAAATCACCCTGACACATCGACTCCAACAATGTGCGGGTGTTGTAGTTCGGACCCTCATAAACAATCTGGCACAGCTGCCATAGCTCAAGTCCATGATGAGGGCACTACTGGAGAAGGTCTTTGAACATTTCCAAGAAAGCATGAAAAGATTCGGTCTCAGTTTGATACATTAGATGTATCTGATGCCGTATCTGTTGAGTTTTCCTTTGCGGGAAAAAATCTCTTCAGAAAGACGGTCACAAATTCATCCCAATACCAAATAGAGCTCGCTGGGAGGTTGTAGATCCATTTCGTCGTGTTATCCTTCAACGCGAAAGAAATCATCCTCAACTAGACATAATCCTTGTCAAGCTGTTGAAGCTTGAATATGGAGCATACCTCCTAGAATTCATGTATAATAATATACAGATACTCCATATTGGCAGTGAAGGTAGGAAACATGCTCACATATTGAGGTTTCAACTCATAGTTGATCCTACGAGCTTGCGGGAGAACTATGCAAGAAGGTTGTGCGGCCCGGACAGGATGGGTCCACTCCCACAGAGTCATCGGTCTATCATGTCGAGCTAAAGGTGGTGGTGCATCAAGAACTCGATCCTAACCGAATCCTTCTTCCTCCTGAGTCGGAGGAGGAGGAGAAGGAGGTTTATGTGGTGGTGGGAGCGGACCGAGGTACTCCATGTATGGAACCCGGTCTCCCCCATCGCCATGAGACGACTTTGCCTCATACTCCAAAGAGCTCGAGGCGGAGATGGGCGAACATCTAGCCCATCCATCTCAGACAAATGCACTCTCTCATATCAAGCACTCTCACCCGAACGAGCCCAACCTCGCGTAAAGTGCTCAACTCGAATTCAAAACAACACACAACAGAAGGTCTAATCAGAGGAGACTATAATGAATAATATAGAGGAGGAGAAGACTCATATAAGAAAGGAAGAATCCATAGAGCTAGTGTGGGTAGTGGGTGATGGTAGAAGACAAGTAATCAAACATGACTCAAACAACTTATGGCTATAGGTCGTTAGGCTAAACGATGCCTAACTTCGAGATCACTAGTCTCGACACGCCTCACCTCCCTACAACGAAGACCACAATACCCAGCAAATGATACTAGATCTGAAGATCCAGTACCTACTACTATCGAGAAGGCAGGCGATGTTGATCAGGTCATGACAGTCTCAATTGGATCACTCTCATAGTGTGTCTGAAATCCTTAGGGGCCAATGTCTACTTGCTTTTAGAATTAAGGCTTTGATTAGTGTGATTTTTGGGGCTAAGAAAAGAGTGATGAAATCCCCACCTTATCTTGTATGGGACAACCGATCCTTAGTAACGTTTTGGAGTCTTAATCTAGAAAGCAACTCTCCAAACAAACACTCAACTCACACTTGTTTCAATGCAATTCCTACTAACTAATGCATGGTCATACAAAATGCATGAACAAGAGTAGGCAATGCGTACTTCATGCCAACGCCCAACAACTGAAAGTAAAGCTAAAATAAAAGACAAATTACGTGTCTAAGTCAAGTATATCATGCATGACCTAAACAAGCAGGAATGCCTAATCTTTTGCTTTGGATTTTAGTGACCAAGTTGATTAAAAGGGGAATTGATTATTAATTTGGGGCAAACTATAGGTCAAAACATGCCAAATTGAGCCCCAGATGCCTATATTGAATTTAGAAACAGACCAAAGAAAGAGGAGAAAAGAGCTTACTAGGCCGCTAGTTGGCTGTCTCAGGCCGCTGATTGGTGGTCAGTGTTGCTCTGTTTCATTTTGGCAAAACTCATCAAGTTATAAATTCTATCCTAAACAAGCAAGCATACATTCATGTTCTATCAACACATTGGAAATAAAGCATTCAATCCATTCTCATTTGCATGTATGTACATCTACTCCACCCCCCAAAGGGGATGGAACTACTCACTAAACATTACACTACTTATTAAACTAAACAAAGAAAGCATATTAACTAAGCTAATAAAACTAATGAAATGAGATTAAGCAAAGCAAAACAAGAAACATAAAACAAACAACATAATAAAGAAAACTTGTATTAAAATGACTCACATTAAAAGTAGCATCCTCCTATTTTAGTGTGTGCTTCAAGGCCTCACTTCTAGTAGGAAGAATAGCCACTTAAAATATGGAGTGATTACAATGGAAGGTGAAGAGTTCTATTTATAGCCATGGAAAAAGGCAAACCGGGACAATCCCCCGATGTGGGACTAAACAGATACCAAAAATAGCCTAAACATCCTCTAATACATGTCTTGGACCGCCAATTAGCGGTCTATATGGTTCAGATCCTGCGCATTTTTGTTTTGGGCTTTTCTTTCTGGTATTGTTGGTCTTTGATGCGGTTACTTGACTTGTTGGAGCTCCGACTCGAATCGAATTGGTAAAATACTCCCCATGATGGTGTGGAGTATTCTGTTTTGCTCTTAGGTCCTTCTGTCTTGCAATCAGGTCCTTCTCCCTTGCATCTTGGTCCCCAGATCTCACAATCCAATCCTTTTTCCCAGCTTTTGGGTCCTTTTATGTTTCATCTCTTCAAACCTATTTATTCCTGAAAACTAAACATAAAACTCGTGACATAGCATTGTTTAGGTGAAAGATAATGGATATAAGATATAAATATGAGCATGAAATGATGTCAATCAAATACCCCCACACCTAACTTTTGCTAGTCCCGAGCAAAACAAAGAAAGAGAAAAGCATGCGAAAAACAAGAAATCCTAACTCACTTTCGTAGGAATCACGGTTGCACTTAGCACGTGCAACAAGCCGTTAAACCTCCCTGTTGCCAAGGAGGAGGAGTGTTGTCTCCTGAGGGTTTTCAGCGGATATACCCACAAAATCCGAACAAGATGCATTAATCAATCTAGCTACACGACTCGTTGGACTTATTTTGTCGATCATGGGACACGGTAATACTACGGGTCGACTCTATATATGTAATCCGTCCACACACCTAGCCTAATGAGTTATTCGTGAAAGTTAGTTAAGGACTGAAGTGAAAGACATGGGCAACCTTAACTTCTGAATGTAATACAATGTGTAAAGTCCATTTTGGTTCTTATTTGACTCTTTTTTTTTCTTTTCTTTTTTTTCTTTTGTTTTTTTTTCTTTGGAGCATTTTATTGGTTGGTGTTTGATTCTCCCAGGGTCAGGTTTCGTGCATCATTGCCTATGAGGACTTACACTATCACGTACACCTTCCCCCAAATCCCGACATAGGGCGATCCCTACCACCCGTGTAACGGGAGTTCGGTCGGTGCATCCCAAGTCAGATGACTCGAAAGCACCAGGCACAAAGTCCCCTCAGACCTACTTTCCCGAGTGATAGGAGCCGTGCGAGAAGAGAGAACACCACTTATTTATCTACATGGGAACCAAAACCCCTACACTTAAGTTTCACAAAAAGAGATTAAGGGCCCTTGCCGACGACAAACTTCCTTATACTAACAGACACGAATTATTTGACTCACTAGGTTCAGAGTGGACTTCTTTAAATGTTTGAGTACTGAAACCCTATGATTACACGCCCCCCGAGGGAAAACCGGGGTGCATCCTAACGACTCGATAAGACCTAAAGCCAGTAAACTAGAAATCCTAATGCATCAAGTTCAAGACAATTTTGGGAGCTTTCTTTTTACTTTGCCTCTCAACGGTTTTGCATATGCTAAACACACGCAAAACCCACAAAAACATTTTCTTTAGCAAACACATGAAGATTTTGAAAGAAATGTGAAAATTTTAAAGCACTAGCCAAGCAAAAGAAGACAAGTCACCCAAGGATCATGGCAAGCAGATATATCAATGTTAAATGCGGCACACTAACATGACCCTAACAATGCACACAAAAGAAAACAAAAAATCAAAAGAAAAGACTCGACTATGTATACACGTAAAACACCCCCCCACACCTACTTCATGCATTGTCCTCAATGAATGTGAACAAGATACTACATGTAGATATGCATGAAAAAGGAAAGATCTCACCAACATGAAGTACAAAGGGACGTTCAGGGTCATGTTGATGAACACAAACCCAAATTCCTTCAAAACCTGTGAGAAGCTGAAGAAGGGAGATAAATACGTGAAGAGATTGGGCCCAAGTACACAAGGGTTGGGGCCCACAACAATCGATGCTCACTGAAGGAGTCTTTTATTACACACTTCTTTTTTTGTTGTTTTTTTCTTTTTTTCTTTTTTCTTTTTTTTAAGATATATACATCAACCAAGATATTCTCATAATCATTTGGTCAAGGAACATCAAATGAGAACATCAAGTCAGGAGGACCAGAGACTTGCCGAGATTGGCAAACTCCACTGGTACTCAGAGGTGTCATGAGGGGTGAAAGATCAAAGCTGAAAGGCTCGAACCCCTCATGATATTGGTCGGGTGTGGGCAACAAAGAATGAAGTTGTGTTGCCTCACTAGGGTTTAATTGCTCATCGAAGAAAACCCTCCAACCAATAGACGGGTGCATCGGAATGAGTTCCTCAAGCTCATTCGATGGATGCAGCAGACCTGCATCACTAAGAATGGGGCTTCTCCCCAAGTCATCCAACAAGGACCTCCCACCATCATTTAGATCATCAAGCATAAGCTCGGTCATAGGTGGGTCCTTGTTGGAGTCAATATGAAGCTCAAATGGCTCAATGGCCATGGGACATGAGGTAGAGACACCTTCTGGTATAGGCATATGATGAGGTGTCTCACTCTCACTAGTACTCTCAACTGAATCATGCAATGAACACTCCCTTTGGACATTCATGTTCGAGGCCAGCTCACTCTGTTGCATTGCGAAGACAGGCAATGAGTTTTCGCTGGGCCCACGAACATTCTCAACGGGTTTCATTGGGGTTAGGGGTGTTCGTTGATTTTGTGGTGCTTTCTCCAGTTGGCGGATGAGATTTAGATTTAAAGGTTCATCCATGGGTTCTTGTTGCTTACCAGAGTTGAACACATGAAACTCGGCACTCATGTTACCAAATGAGAGCTTCATGAGACCATTTCTACAATTAATCAAGGCATTGGAGGTTGCCAGAAATGGTCTACCCAAAATCAAAGGTATTTGAGAGTGGGTGTTCGCAACAGGATTGGTATCGAGGACAACAAAAACGACTGGAAATATAAAATCTCCAACTTTGATAAGCACGTCCTCGATAATCCCCATGGGAATACGAATGGATCTATCGGCCAGTTGGAGGGTGATCTTAGTTGGTTTCAATTCTCCCAAGTTCAACTGTTGATAAACAGAGAATGGGAGGAGGTTGACCGCTGATCCTAAATCAAACAAAACATTGCTCAATCTAGTGTCCCCTATCGTACACTGAATAGTAGGACACCCAGGGTCCTTGTATTTTGTGTAGGTAGGATTTGACAAAAGTGAGCTGATATTTGCAGCCAAGAATGCTTTCTTAGGAACATTGGTCTTCCTCTTGGTTGTGCAGAGATCCTTCAACACTTTGGCATATTGAGGTATTTGTTCGATGACATCCAACAAGGGGATGTTAACCTTTACTTGCTTAAACACCTCTAATATCTTGTCCATGTTGTCACTCTGCTTTTTGTTTAACCTACTTGGATAGGGAGCTTTTGGCAGGTAGGTTTTCTGCTGTGCCTGAGAAGAAAGCTTTGGTGTATTACCCTCACCCTCAGCTTCTTCTTCACCACCATTCCCACTGAGGGGCTGCATAGATGGTGGTGGGTGAGGCAAGGAAATGTGATTGTCAACCTGTTTTCCATTCCTTAAGGTCACAATGGAATTGACATGGTGAACAGGTTCCTCCACATGGTTCACTTGCCTCCCCCGAGGTACCACATTCTCATTTTGCATTTGTTGTTGTTGGTACATGCGGGGGTTAGCCTCAGGGTGGCTAGGAAAAGGCCATCTCTCTCTTTCATGTACAGACTGAGCCAATTGACCCATCTGAAGCTCTAGAGATTTGATGGTCTGCTGATTTGAAGTGAGAACTTGACTCGTGGTTGACATAAAAATTTTCATTGAGTTTTCAAGTCCACGAGTCAAGTTCTCAAGCGAATTGAATTGGGTTTCCATATTATTGGAATTTGGGAAACCCGATTGATTGGTGGTTTGCGCTTGGGGTGGCTGATAGGATTGCGCATGCATGGGAGGTTGGTGTGATTGGTAAGGTGGTCTAGAGGAGTTTGGAGGACCACCCGGGGCATTAGTTTGGTTCCATGAAAAATTGGGGTGGTTCCTCCATCCAGGATTATAAGATGATGAGTATGGGTCATTCCTGGCTCAATCATAGACGGCGTTGACACACTCCATCTCAGGAGGAATGGATTCACACTCACTTTCTACATGACCTATCATACCACATGAATGACAGGGAACTGGACCAGATGTAGACATGTGAGGTGCACTTTGTTGGTTTTGGAGCTCAATCAAATCCATACGGCGCATTAAGGCCGCCATGCGTGCCTCGGTGGCCGTAGTGGTATCGATAGCAAATGCGGAACCCGATCTAGTTGAGTTTGCATTCGCGATCCTCGCTCCTATACTAGATGATGTAGGTGGTTCCCTCATACTCTCCCACTGCATGGTTTTCTCAGCGAGGTCTTCTAGGAAGGCCCATGCCTCCCTTTCATCCTTTCCCAAGAACTCTCCTTGACACATGGACTCAAGGAGCGTTCTGGACGGGATGTGAAGACCCTCATACACAATCTGACAAAGACGCCACAGCTCAATGCCATGGTGAGGGCACGAGGATAGTAGCTCTTTGAACCTCTCAAGATATGCATGAAATGGTTCGGTCTCATGTTGATAGAACGAATTGATTTCGTTCCTCAATTTTTGAGTCCGATGATTAGGAAAGTACTTTTTGAGGAATGCAGATTGAAACTCATCCCAAGTCCTAAAGGAATTCACCTGGTTGCTGTACAACCACTTCTTGGCGTCATCCTTTAGTGCAAAAGGAACGACCCTAAGATGGATGGAGTCTGTGCTAAGTTGTTGCAGCTTGAACATAGCACAGACCTCCTCAAATTCCCTGAGAAAGATATAGGGGTCACCTTTCCCAGTGAAATGAGGGAGCATGGAAATGAATTGAGGCTTAACCTCAAAATGGTTCCCATTAGCCTCTGGTAATATGATGCATGAGGGTAGAGCTGTACGGCTCGGGTAGCATCGATCACGAAGAGGTATGGGAACGACAACTGGAAGCATTGGTCGAACAGGTGGGTCCAGCAACTGCTCCTCCTCACGGAAATTAGCAGCCATTGAACCCGGACTGCGTGTGACACGAGAGGAGGAAGGTGTCGAGAAATCGATGACCGAAGCCGGATTGACAACGCTCCTCGTCAAACGACCACTCTTGTCTTGTGTCCACGAAAGCATGCACAAAGGTGCACACACAAACCACAAATCTTTTTTTTTCCGAAGAATGTACGTAGGGGAGAAGACGGGGGAACACAGGAGAGAAAGAATGACTCAGGAGAGAAGGGAAGAAGTCCTTATGCTACGGCGGATGGGTACAGGTAGAAGCACACAAGCAAACAAGGCTCAAGCAATCCTAAGGTCGCTATAGGTCCTAACTGCGAGGTCACACGGCCACAACACGCCTCACCTCCCTACAACGAGGACCACAAAGCCCCGCAAGTGAGCCAAGATCCGGGGATCTCGTCTCTCCTACTATCGACAAAGTGGGCAACGCCGATCAGGTCATGACGGTCGGGACCAGAACACTCTCCTAATGCGCCCGAAATCCTTAGGGCCAATGTCTACTTGATTTTAAAAATTAGGCTCTTTTTTAGTGTGGTTTTTGGGGCGAAGGAAAGGGTGATGAGATCCCCCACCTTATCTTTTATGGGACAGCCCCTCCTTAGTAGCGTTTTGGAGTCCTAAATCTAGCAATCAACTCTCCAAACAACGCTCAACTCACACTTGTTGTAATGCACTTCCTACTAACTAATGCATGTTCATACGAAATGCATGAATGAGAGTAGAAGGTGCGTACCTCACGCCAGCTCTCAGCAACAGAAAATAAAGCTAAGATAAAAGACAATCTAAATGCCTAAGTCACATACATGATGCATGGCCTAAACAAAAAGAATGCCTAATCTTTTGCTTTGAGTTTTAGGGTCCAAGTTGCTTAAGGGAGGTTTGATTATTGATCTGGGAACAAACTATAAGTCAAAACATGCCAAATTAAGTCCCAGACCACTATCTCAGATAAAGTAAACAGACCAAAGAAATAAGAGAGCGAGCTGAGCTTACCAGACCGCCAATTGGCGGTCTACAGTGCCCAGCTTGCTTCAAAACTTCTCCAGGTGCTCCTCCTGACCACTCCAAGTCTCCTGAAACAAAGCAAAACTACAAAACAAAAATTAAATCCACTCGAATCGTCCAAACAAGAGTCTGGACTGACACCTCCCCGGCAACGGCGCCAAAAACTTGTTGAACGTTTTAATTAAACCGCAAGTGCACGGCCGCGATGAAGCGGTGGCAAGTACGGGTCGTCCTCAGGGAGGTGAATAGCCTCTTGCTTGTACGAAATAAAGTGGCAAAAATTGGGGGAGAAAGATTGATTATGCTACTCTACACTAAACTACGCTAAGTATGAAATGCGAACGAAAGAAACAAACAATGAAATGACAACTAAGCTAAGAACAAAAGAAGAATGCTGGAATACAGATCTAAGAAACCCCTAAGGGGTGGAGTGAGTGCACACAAGCAAAGAGGTGGGTGTTGAACACATTCTTTAAGCACAAATTAAGGTGGTGTTATCATGCATAGGAAGTGTCTAAATGTTGTGGCAAAACCTATCAATCTATTCACCAACTTAGTTGATTAACATTTATATATGCAAGATGTTTATTTCAGAACCTAAACAAGCATGAGAGGTGTCTAATCATTATGGCAAAACTCATCAAGTTATAAATTCTATCCTAAACAAGCAAGCATACATTCATGTTCTATCAACACATTGGAAATAAAGCATTCAATCCATTCTCATTTGCATGTATGTACATCTACTCCACCCCCCAAAGGGGATGGAACTACTCACTAAACATTACACTACTTATTAAACTAAACAAAGAAAGCATATTAACTAAGCTAATAAAACTAATGAAATGAGATTAAGCAAAGCAAAACAAGAAACATAAAACAAACAACATAATAAAGAAAACTTGTATTAAAATGACTCACATTAAAAGTAGCATCCTCCTATTTTAGTGTGTGCTTCAAGGCCTCACTTCTAGTAGGAAGAATAGTCACTTAAAATATGGAGTGATTACAATGGAAGGTGAAGAGTTCTATTTATAGCCATGGAAAAAGGCAAACCGGGACAATCCCCCGATGTGGGACTAAACAGATACCAAAAATAGCCTAAACATCCTCTAATACATGTGCTGGAGAAATTTGAGCGGATTTGGGCCAAAATGGACCGCCAATTAGCGGTCTTGGACCGCCAATTAGCTGTGTATATGGTTCAGATCCTGCTCATTTTTGTTTTGGGCTTTTCTTTCTGGTATTGTGTGTCATTGATGCGGTTACTTGACTTGTTGGAGCTCCGACCCGAATCGAATTGGTAAAATACTCCCCATGATGGTGTGGAGTATTCTGTTTTGCTCTTAGGTCCTTCTGTCTTGCAATCAGGTCCTTCTCCCTTGCATCTTGGTCCCCAGATCTCACAATCCAGTCCTTTTTCCCAGCTTTTGGGTCCTTTTATGTTTCATCTCTTCAAACCTATTTATTCCTGAAAACTAAACATAAAACTAGTGACATAGTATTGTTTAGGTGAAAGATAATGGATATAAGATACAAATATGAGCATGAAATGATGTCAATCAGCAATCATTTCATTCTACATGACATGTATAAACATCAACTCCACCCCCAAAGGGGGATGGAACTACTCACACATTATTAAACTAACATTCATATTAAGAAAAGAAAACATGCTAATTAATTATACGAAGATTAAAACAAACGAAATTAACTAAGCATGCAAGAACTAAAAGAAACAACAAGGAACTAACAAAACATTCTTTATTGCTCACTCACATTACAAGTAGCATCTCTCCACTAGAGTTTTGCTCCAAGGCTTTACTCCAAGTAGAGAGAATGGCCACCAAGAGAGGAGATGTATTATAAAGGAGGAGGAAGAATTCTATTTATATCCATGAAAAAGGGTAATCGGGGACAATCCCCCGGTATGGGGACTAACGCATACCATATGTGGACTAAATACATACTAATACAACACCCGACTGAGGCTAATCGGGTTTGGATCCAAACCAACAGCCAATTGGACGCCTAGAATGGGTTGATTGGGTTGTGATTTGGTGGAGCCTTTTATGGATGGATCTCTTCATGTTTGGTGCACCCGAATTGGTTGTTGGAGCTTAGGCTCGGTGGTTGTAAACCATGTTGATCTCGTCCCGGAACGGAGATCGTTTAGTGGAACCGCAAGGGAGGCTCGGAGGATCGAGCGAGGCTTACGAGAAGGACTAGGACCGGGTGCGGTGCTGAACCTCTCTAACTCCGGTGTCATCGATTTTGTGGTTTACACGTTTTTATCTCTTAATCCTTTACATAGTATTTTAATTCTGCATTTTGTTCTTAATTAGAGGGTCATAGATCCTAACAGATCCTACAACATATACAGGGAATTACCCTTTTATATGTGTTAATTACCCTAGTATGCATGAAACTTGGAAAGGTTCTTAATGATGATTCCACCAAATAGATTACCTTATCTTCTACATCGGTTTACCTTTGTATCTATGTGAAATTACTCTCCATGGTGGATTTACTCTTATAGATGGATTTACCCTTACATATAAATGGAATATGTGTTAAATTACCTTACTATGCATGGAACTTGCGAGGGTTCTTAATGATGATTCCACCAAATGGATTTACTATATCCTCTACATCGATTTACCTTTGTATCTATGTGAAATTACTCTCCATGGTGGATTAGTCTTATATATGGAATCACCCTTACATATACATGGAATTACCCTTTTATATATGCTAAAGTACCCTAGTATGCTTGGAACCTGGGAGGACTCTTAATGATGATTCCACCAAATGGATTTACCATATCCTCTACATCGATTTACCTTTGTATCTATGTGAAATTACTCTCCACGATGGATTACTCTTATAGATGGAAATATCCTTACATATACATGGAATTACCCTTTATAAGTGCTAAATTACCCTAGTATGCATGGAATTACCCTTACATATACATGGATTCCACCAAATGGATTTACTCTATCCCCTACATCGATATACCTTTGTAACTATATGAAATTACTCTCCTGCTTTGTATACATGGATTTAAAGGACATAAATGTTTAGTTTCCCATAGATTATTTTAATATTTGGTTTGCATTCAATACCATTATTGATGATCACCTAGATAATCCCAAACACATGTAAGGGTAATTCGACCCACATGGAGAGGTAATCTCCACATGCAAAATATGTTAGCCTTATGGAGAGTGAACCCTTATAAATGAAACTCTAACGATAGCTGAGTCACACAATAGAAGTTTAAAACAACATAAACCTCGGAAGGTTGTAATAGATGTGTGGTTTAATGTAAAATACAAGACATGGGTAAACTGGGTTAGACATCAAGGTAAATTCAAGTAAATGAAAGGGTAACTCCATAGCTAGATGGGTGCTTATTCTAGGTAAATTTGTCTATTCATGTACAATCGATAAAAATTACGGTTAAATCCCAACCACAAAGACACTTGGCGCTAATTCGATGTAAATGTGAATGTAATCTATAAAACACAAAGTATAACCTTAGAGTTTCGAATGAATACAATTTTATCTTCCTAACATGGTAATTAAATTATGTATAATGTAACACATGAGTGATACAACAACATAGGTAGCCATGATTACCGTTATCGTGCAATGGTTTGTCAACCAAATGAACTGAATTTCCTTGTATTAACAAAATAAACCTGGAAAGGTAATTCCGTATACATGAGAGGGCAAACTCATAAAACAGAGAGAGTTCTTAGAAGTTTAAAACAACATAAACTTCAGAAGATTATAATTGATGTGTTATTTAATGTAAGATACAAGACATGGGTAAACTGAGTTAGGCCTCAAGGTAAAGTCAAGTGCAAGCAATGGTAATGCTATAGCTAAGGTCTTATTTACCATCCACACCTTTGTTTCTAGGTAAATTTTCCTATCCATGGTGTTTCTCTGAAAATATTCGTACCCAACCAAGTGTATACCAAACTTCAAGGTCTTCGTTGTTGGGTAGTAGCAAGGTATAAGACTATTTAGCACTTCGTCTGTTGCTATGACATGGTCTACATCAAGGAAATGTCGAAATGGTGTTTCTTTGAAAATCTTTATGTGGTTCCCTCATTTTCTCCAAAGTCGTGCAAGTTTGGACTCGCTCACAGGGAAAATGAACATTTTGAGGCATACCGATCAAAAAGTGGTTGAGAAGAGGTCAACTTCTTGTGGAAAATCATGCATGTTGAAACACAATGAAACAAAAACATATATAAGCATAGAAACACAATGAGTACTTTTATCAAATCTACTTTCCTTGTCGAGAGAACTTACATTTTTGTGCAATCTTGTAGATGAACCATTTCCAAACCCTAAACAAACCAAAAACTTATACAAATTACTCAAAAACTAAAACTTACCCAAACTACTCAAAAGGTTTACCCACTTATTTCTGATGAAACCAAACTAAATAGTAACGGCAACCCCAAAAAAAGTGGGAAAACTGAACTCAAAGACACAAAGATGGGTAGGGGTGCACATGGGTCGGGTTGGGTCGGGTTTGGGCTTCAACCCGACCCAACCCAAAATTTTCGAGTTGGGAAAAAATCCAACCCAACCCGAACCCGAACCGGTTTAGGTACAACCCAACCCGACCCGAAATTTTCGGGTTGGGTCGGGTTGGATCGGGTTGAACCTGAATTCGGAAAATTTCTCCCAAACTTGGTCGGGTTCGGTCGACCGGTGCTTAAACGGTCGACCGGTGGCTTGAACACCCGAAATTTTCGGGTTGGAAACGGTCGACCGAGTGATGTTCGGTCGACCGGTTTATTTGGGAAAAAATAAAAATAAAAAAATAAAATAAAAATAAAAATCGGGTTCAGATTGGGTTGGGTCAACCTGACCCCCTCAACCCGAACCCGACCCGAAAATTCGGGTTTCTGATTTTCCCAACCTGACCCGATCCGAACCCCTCCCCAACCCTCCCCAACCCGACCCGACCAGTCGGGTTCGGGTTGGGTTTCGGGTTGAACCCAACCCATGTGCACCCCTAAAGATGGGATTTGATGGGTAAAGTAGAAACTTTAGAAATGGAAGAGGCAAAACTTAAAAAATGGAGGAGGTGAAACTGCAGTAATGGAAGAGGCGAAACCTAAAATATCTGGTGTCAGAACGAAGAAAGAAGTGTTCGTCACAAGTTTTTTTCAAAAACAAAATCCACTGTGGAAGGATGGGCGGTTTCACCCTATATGATGGATTTGACGTGGCTTTCTTGTGAAAGACGTGGCTGTACACGTGGAACCCGTGTGAAAAACTGGGTGACAACCGTCGTAGGCATCCCAGACTCCTATTTCGAAACAGAGACATGTTCCCAGATATTAGCATTTTGTACAAATTAAATGATTAAAATTACATTGTCACATGTGATTTTTAAATTTACTTTTGATTTTATCTACTTTACTACCCGCTCCAGTTAAAATCCCAACATCCCTAGCCAATGATGTAGAATGTGATTTATTGGTGTGACATGTCATGTGTTGTTGGTGTCATGTGGTAATGAGTTGTATTGTTCGGTTCCATGTAATGCCTATATAAAGGCTTGTCTTCTTAATTAAGGTAATGTGATTTTGGTACTTTCCTTCAATTAATTTCCTCCTAGTTCTAATTGTTTGTAAGTATGTTGATGGGGAATTTTCTGAGATCCAAAGAATATTGGCTTGTTGCTGTATCCAATAGAATCGTAGAACCAGCAGGTAGTAGCAGCACATCAATGACGGATGCACAAAATGCGGAGTTGGAAAGCTACGGTTGAAAGACTTGAAGGCGAAGAATTATCTTTTTCAAGCAATTGGTCAGTAGATCTTGGAGACTTTTCTCAATAAGGACACGTCTAATCAGTTTTGAGATTCAATGAAGAAAAAATAGCAAGGATCAGTTGCAAGCTCTTCGTACCGAGTTCGAGACGTTGCGGATGAAATCTGTTACGTGTTATTTTTCAAGAACGATGGCAATCATCAACAAGATGCGAATGCATGGTGACAAAGCAGAGGACGTGACCATTGTGGAGAAGATTCTTCGGTCCCGTACACCAAAATTTAATTTTGTTGTTTGTGCTGTAGAAGAGTCTAAAGACATTGAAAATCATTTTGTAACGTAACCGAAAACAGCGGAAAATTTAAACAATAATAAAGACCGTCAACGGTCAACACAGGGCACGTCACGGAAAAACAAACTAACATATATATAAAATATATAAGATACAGACCCACGTGGAAGTCAACTATATAAACGAGTCAACTGTGATTACAACAAAAGTGAATGTACATGTAATCACTACCTCAAACAAAATAAGCTACTAAAGAGAACATGATCTAATCCCGGGGGCACCGTCCTCGGTCACCACCTGACTCTAAACCTGCTCGCTACCTGAAATGAAAACAAACAAACATGCCTGAGTTCCCTGCAGGAACCCCGTATACCAAACCTCCTAAAAATATAAAAAGGAATTAAAGACAATGCAATGCTATGCACATGATCATCCACCTCGGGCCCACACTAATGCCCTCACCGCCTCCGCGGCACTGAACCACTCCTGCCACTAGGGTCAAGTCAGTCCACCGCTGCCTCACAAGGGTCAGTCGACACCACTGCTCCCCAAAAAGTGCAGGAAGGAACCCCCGGTACACGCCGCACCCAAGGAGCGAGTCAGCCCGCCGAATACACAACTCGGGTCAGACGACAGCCACTGCTCCCCCAAGAGTCGCCTAGCGCGCACCCTGCCGGAACATCCTCGGCCTACCGCTAAACCCTCGCAAACAGCCCAAGGTTTACGGTACACATCCCTCACACCCCGCTCGGTAAGAGAGGAAAAAGTAGTACAATAATACGCCTTCGTCGAAGGTGAAATCCGTAGCTCTCAAAGCCGGTAATCAACCGTCGCCTCGGAGCCGGTAGTCGACCTATACTCAACGGATCGCGTGTGGATAAATCCACCAACCTGCGGTAGATCGGTCGACCGCTACAAGCACACCGGTCGACCGGTCCCCCACACAGTACACAGTATTGTACAAACAAGTCTACCGGTCGAACCACGCCAACCGAAATACCGACCAATCGGTCGAACAAAAGTCATCTAGCGGTCGACCGTTTGGATGGTCTACGCTATACAATTTTATATAATATATATATCCGACCGGTCGAACCAAGGGGTCGTTCAACCGATAACAGGACTTTCCGCATTTTGCCTAAGTGATATTCGGTCGACCGAAACTGCTATACAGTTCGACCGAATCAACACAGGCACTCTACCGCTTAAATAAAATGCTCAGTCGGTCGACCGAAAGTTAAAGAGCGGTCGACCGTTTTGATGGTCAAAGCTCCCAACCGACTTAGCATCAAATGGATCGGTCGAACAAGGTTAAGGGCGTTCGACCGTTTAATAAGTCAAAACCCCTACCGACCCATTCTCATTATTATTCGGTCGACCGGCTAAGTGGTCCCGTTCGACCGATAACAGCATAACCCCCTTTTTCCCGCACAAATCTGGCATAACGGTCGACCGTCCTAAGACATTGTTCGACCGTTCGCGGGTAAACATCAATATAATAATAGGATCGGTCGACTGCCCACAGGCACCGGTCGACCGATCGTCGTCTTCAACCTCTGAATTGGTTGAAATCCGACGGGGAATTCGACACCAACGTCGATCCCCAACACTCACAAGGCATAAGTGAGTTATATTGAAGATTTGGCATACCTTTTCTATGGTTGTAGATGTCTCCCAAGCTTTGGCTACTTCAACCCAACACTTCACCTTCTTCTCCTCTTCTTCTTCTCTCCTTCTTCTTCTTCACCAAAACCCTCTCTCACTTTCTCTGTTGATTGATAAGGAAGAAGAAGAAAACGTTTTTAGATTAGCTTTACCTTCCAATATATAGGAATTCCAATTCTTATCCAACTCCACCTCTTCCAAACCCAATTAAAATCCACCAACTCTTCCTTTCTCCTTCCAACACCTCATGCTATAGTAACACCTCATCCTTCACTAATCAAGGCTTAATTAGGTTAAATAGGTTTAGTTAATTAAGGTGTTTTAGATTAGTTCTTACAATCTACCCTCCTTAAAAGAATTTCGTCCGCGAAATTCGAAACAACAGACTTACCGGAATAACTCTGGATACTGCTTCCTGACATCCTCCTCGATCTCCCAGGTAGCCTCTCTGAGACTGTGATGCTGCCACCTGACCTTTACCATCGGAATCGCTCTCCTCCTGAGCTGATGTACCATCTGATCCACAATCTCAACTGGTCTCTCATCTAATGACAAATCCTGCTGGATCTCCGGTACTGATATCTCTATCACATGAGCTGGATCGGCCACGTACTTCCTCAGCATAGAAACATGGAAGACGTTGTGAAGTCCTGCGAACTGTGGTGGTAGTGCAATCCTATATGCCACCTCCCCGACCCGATCCAATGTCTCAAAGGGTCCAACATATCTCGGACTCAGCTTCCCCTTCTTCCCGAATCTCATCACCCCTCTGGAAGGCGAGATCTTCAGGAAGACATGATCTCCTACCTCAAAAGTCAGCTCACGCCTCCGCATATCAGCATAACTCTTCTGCCTGCTCTGCGCCGTAGCTAGTCGTCTCCGAATCACGTCGACCTTCTCTGAATACAACTGAATAATGTCAGGTCCAACTAGCTGTCTCTCGCCCACATCACTCCAGCATACCGGCGATCTACACGGTCTCCCGTATAATGCCTCATATGGTGCCATCCCAATACTCGAGTGGTAGCTGTTGTTGTAGGCGAACTCGATCAACGGCAAATGCTCATCCCAATGCCCTGCCCAGTCAAGTGTGCACGCTCTCAGCATGTCCTCCAATGTCTGTATCGTCCGCTCTGACTGGCCATCTGTCTGCGAATGAAAAGCTGTACTAAACTTCAGACGTGTCCCCAGTGCTCTGTGTAGGCTCTCCCAAAATCTCGAAGTGAATCTGGGATCTCTGTCTGAAATGATACTGACCGGCACGCCATGAAGTCTGACAATCTCCTCAATATATAACTTAGCTAGACCCTCCAGAGCAAGAGTGATCTTAATAGCTAAGAAATGCGCCGACTTGGTCAGTCGATCGACTATAACCCAAATCGCATCGTGGAATCTCCGTGTCTTCGGTAGCCCCGTAACAAAATCCATCGTCACGTGCTCCCACTTCCACTCGGGCAACTCAATCCTCTGCATCTGCCCTGCTGGTCTCTGGTGCTCGATCTTTACCTGCTGACAGACCAAACACCTCGACACGAAGTCTGCAACGTCCTTCTTCATACCTCGCCACCAGAAGTTCCGCTGCAGATCTTTGTACATCTTGGTGCTCCCTGGATGAATGGAATATCTCGATCTGTGTGCCTCCTCCATGATATCATGTCTCAGGTCCTCTGTCTTCGGCACCCAGATACGATCTCTGAATCTCAGACCTCCATCCACTCCAACTCTGAAGTCTGATCCATCTCTGGCAGCTAACTGTAACAAACTGCTCAACTCCTCATCTGTAGTCTAAGCATGAATCACTGCTGATACTGTCTGAGGCTCTACTCTCAATCCTGCAATCACTGCACCCTCAGAGCTGTCTGCAAATGGTCTCCACTCTGCTAAAGACTCCAGCAGTCGCCACTCCTGAATGCATAGGCCTGCTACTGATACCTCCACCTTCCGGCTCAAAGCGTCTGCAACTGTGTTCGCCTTCCTCGGATGGTATGAGATAGTGAAATCATAGTCCTTAATGAACTCAAGCCATCTGCGCTGCCTCATGTTCAGCTCCTTCTGCAAGAACAGGTACTTCAGACTCTGATGATCTGTAAACACCTCGAACTGCTCGCCATAAAGGTAGTGTCTCCAGGTCTTCAGTGCGTGAACTACTGCTGCTAACTCCAAATCATGTGTCGGGTAATTCCTCTCATGGACCTTCAGCTGTCTGGATGCGTACGCGATCACCCTCCCGTGCTGCATAAGTACACATCCTAAGCCAACACCTGAGGCATCGCTATAAATCACGAATCCACCCGTGCCACTCGGCAATGATAAAACTGGTGCTGTGGTCAACAGTCTCTTCAGCTCCTGAAAGCTGTCCTCGCACTTCTGCGACCAAACAAAAGTGACTCCCTTCTGCGTCAGAGCCGTCAGTGGTGCTGCCAATCTCGAGAAGTCTTTGATGAAGCGACGGTAATAACCCGCCAGTCCAACAAAGCTCCTAATCTCCGTCACGCTCGTAGGGGTCCTCCACTGTGTCACTGCCTCTACCTTCGCCGGATCGACTGATATCCCCTCTGCAGATACAATGTGTCCGAGAAATGCCACTCTGTCCAGCCAAAACTCGCATTTTGAGAACTTAGCATATAACTGCTGAGCCCTCAAGATGCTGAGTACAATCCTCAGATGCTCTCTATGTTGCTCCACATCTGATGAATAGATCAGAATGTCATCCACGAAGACAATCACAAATATATCAATATACTGCCTGAATGTCCGGTGCATCAGATCCATGAACGCTGCCGGAGCATTCGTCAATCCAAATGGCATCACCAAGAACTCATAGTGTCCATATCTCGTCCTAAAAGCTGTCTTCTGGATGTCCTCATCTCGGATCCTCAACTGGTGATATCCTGAACGCAGGTCAATCTTCGAGAAAACCTTCGCTGACTGCAGCTGGTCAAAGAGGTCCTCGATCCTAGGTAAGGGATACCTATTCTTCACCGTCACCTGGTTCAGCATCCTGTAGTCTATGCACATCCTCAAGGATCCGTCCTTCTTCTTCACAAACAAAACTGGTGCACCCCAAGGCGAGACACTCGGCCTGATAAATCCAGAGTCCATCAACTCCTGCAACTGCTTCTTCAACTCTGTCAACTCAGCAGGTGCCATCCGGTATGGAGCCTTCGACTGTGGTGTAGTGCCAGCTACCAACTCAATGCCGAACTCCAACTCCCGGTGTGGTGGTAAACCGGGAATCTCCGCTGGAAAAACATCTGCGAACTCCTGCACCACCTCAATGTCCTCTAGCCTCTGAGACTCTGCCTCCGCAATCACAAGTGTCGCCAGAAACGCTGCACACCCCTGCTGTAACAGTCTCTGAGCTCTCACAGCAGATACAATAATGCGACCCCCTCTGCTTCTGATCCCTCTAATCAGAATATCAGGCAAACCCTTTCTCGGGATCAAAATCTTCTTCTCACGGCACAAGACTCGAACATCATATTGGGACAGCCAATCCATCCCAAGTATGACATCAAAGTCCTCCATCGGTAGCAAGACCAGGTCTGCCAGAAACTCCTGATCTCCCGAAACAACCGTGGCGCCGGGGACAAATCTCCCCACAGTGCCCACCAGACCCAGGGGTGTGCTGACCTCCAACGTGGCAGTCAACATCGCAAGGGTGCAGCCCAACACTCCCGCAAATCGCTCTGAGATGAACGAGTGTGTCGCGCCACAATCAAATAACACCCTAGCTACTGAACCTGCGACAAGAAGTGTACCTTCCACGACAGCGCCTCCATCCCGAGCCTCATCTGCCTGGATGGTGAAAACTCTGCCAGTGCGCTGCCCCTGCTGGGGTCTGAAAGGTGGTCTACCTCCGCCTCCTCCTCTGCCTGGTGCGGGTAAACCCGGTGGTCTGCTCGGCCCAGCTCCTCGGCTCGGACAGCTCCTGATAAAGTGACCCATCTGGCCACAACCATGACATGCTCCGGGGGTGAAGCACGGCCCGGAGTGAAACCTCCCACAAGTACCACAAGGCTCAGGTCGTGGTACTGCAACTCCTGCTCCCTCGAATCGGGGCCTCTTGCCCGGATTCCCTCCAGTCTGATCTCCTGGCCTCCCAGAGAACCTACCTGATGGCCTCCTCTCATCCTGGTAGTTCTCCCTGTAGTCACGATCAAGAACAGAGGCACTCTTCACTGCATCGGCCAACGTGCTCGGCATGTGTGTCAGCACCTTCGTCCTCAACTGCTTCCGGAGCCCCCTGACGAACTTCCTAGCCCTCTGCTCCTGTGTAATATACATCTCGGGACAGTAACGCTCAAGGGCGTTGAACTTCCCGATGTAGCCTGCCAAGGTCATGTCTACCTGCTGAAGACTCAGAAACTCCTCCCTCTTCGCATCCTGGACATGCTGCGGAAAATACTGCTCGTTGAACTCGCCAACGAACTCCTCCCAGGCTATATCATCTCTGTCCGCAAACACCACTGCAGATGTGGACCTCCACCAGTTGGACGCAGCACCGCCCAAAACATATGTAGCCAGGCCCACTCTCGCCTCCGGAGGACAACCAATAGCACTGAAGATCTTCTGCATCGTGAAGATCCACTCCTCCGCAGCCTCTGCGTCGTACTGCCCAGAAAGGTAGGCGGATGCTGGCGCATAAACCGGTCATGCATAGCGCCAGTCCCCGTCTGCCCAGTCTGTGCCGTCTGCTGCTGTAGCATCTCTGTCAGACGTCCGACCGTATCGAACAACGTCCGACGCTCATCCTCCCAAGCCTCATCCCTCGCAGTCTCACTCTCACCGCGAGTATGGGCAACCGCCTTCCCCCGTCTAGGAGGCATCTGCCAAAGGAAACAAGACAATGTCAATATAATCTGTGCATGCATGATCCTCTAAACCTAACTCCTAACTCAAAGGTGGTTTCTTTGGACAAGTACGCCGAGATCAACGCTCTGATACCAAATTGTAACGTACCCGAAAACAGCGGAAAATTTAAACAATAATAAAGACCGTCAACGGTCAACACAGGGCACGTCACGGGAAAACAAACTAACATATATATAAAATATATAAGATACAGACCCACGTGGAAGTCAACTATATAAACGAGTCAACTGTGATTACAACAAAAGTGAATGTACATGTAATCACTACCTCAAACAAAAGAAGCTACTAAAGAGAACAGGATCTAATCCCGGGGGCACCGTCCTCGGTCACCACCTGACTCTAAACCTGCTCGCTACCTGAAATGAAAACAAACAAACATGCCTGAGTTCCCTGCAGGAACCCCGTATACCAAACCTCCTAAAAATATAAAAAGGAATTAAAGACAATGCAATGCTATGCACATGATCATCCACCTCGGGCCCACACTAATGCCCTCACCGCCTCCGCGGCACTGAACCACTCCTGCCACTAGGGTCAAGTCAGTCCACCGCTGCCTCACAAGGGTCAGTCGACACCACTGCTCCCCAAAAAGTGCAGGAAGGAACCCCCGGTACACGCCGCACCCAAGGAGCGAGTCAGCCCGCCGAATACACAACTCGGGTCAGACGACAGCCACTGCTCCCCCAAGAGTCGCCTAGCGCGCACCCTGCCGGAACATCCTCGGCCTACCGCTAAACCCTCGCAAACAGCCCAAGGTTTACGGTACACATCCCTCACACCCCGCTCGGTAAGAGAGGAAAAAGTAGTACAATAATACGCCTTCGTCGAAGGTGAAATCCGTAGCTCTCAAAGCCGGTAATCAACCGTCGCCTCGGAGCCGGTAGTCGACCTATACTCAACGGATCGCGTGTGGATAAATCCACCAACCTGCGGTAGATCGGTCGACCGCTACAAGCACACCGGTCGACCGGTCCCCCACACAGTACACAGTATTGTACAAACAAGTCTACCGGTCGAACCACGCCAACCGAAATACCGACCAATCGGTCGAACAAAAGTCATCTAGCGGTCGACCGTTTGGATGGTCTACGCTATACAATTTTATATAATATATATATCCGACCGGTCGAACCAAGGGGTCGTTCAACCGATAACAGGACTTTCCGCATTTTGCCAAAGTGATATTCGGTCGACCGGAACTGCTATACAGTTCGACCGAATCAACACAGGCACTCTACCGCTTAAATAAAATGCTCAGTCGGTCGATCGAAAGTTAAAGAGCGGTCGACCGTTTTGATGGTCAAAGCTCCCAACCGACTTAGCATCAAATGGATCGGTCGAACAAGGTTAAGGGCGTTCGACCGTTTAATAAGTCAAAACCCCCAACCGACCCATTCTCATTGTTATTCGGTCGACCGGCTAAGTGGTCCCGTTCGACCGATAACAGCATAACCCCCTTTTTCCCGCACAAATCTGGCATAACGGTCGACCGTCCTAAGACATTGTTCGACCGTTCGCGGGTAAACATCAATATAATAATAGGATCGGTCGACTGCCCACAGGCACCGGTCGACCGATCGTCGTCTTCAACCTCTGAATTGGTTGAAATCCGACGGGGAATTCGACACCAACGTCGATCCCCAACACTCACAAGGCATAAGTGAGTTATATTGAAGATTTGGCATACCTTTTCTATGGTTGTAGATGTCTCCCAAGCTTTGGCTACTTCAACCCAACACTTCACCTTCTTCTCCTCTTCTTCTTCTCTCCTTCTTCTTCTTCACCAAAACCCTCTCTCACTTTCTCTGTTGATTGATAAGGAAGAAGAAGAAAACGTTTTTAGATTAGCTTTACCTTCCAATATATAGGAATTCCAATTCTTATCCAACTCCACCTCTTCCAAACCCAATTAAAATCCACCAACTCTTCCTTTCTCCTTCCAACACCTCATGCTATAGTAACACCTCATCCTTCACTAATCAAGGCTTAATTAGGTTAAATAGGTTTAGTTAATTAAGGTGTTTTAGATTAGTTCTTACACATTTAGTCATGAATCTTAGAGAAGAGAAAGAGGTCAAGGACGTGGAAGAGACGAGGAAACAACGGATAAATCTCATGTTGAATGCTACAGGTGTCATAGGTATGGGCATTATCAATCTGAATGTCAAACTAAATTGGCAACAGGAGATGGCAAAAAATCTAATTTTGCAGAAAAAGAAGAAGAGGAGATGTCATTGCTGATGGTATGTCATGCTTAGGAAGATACCAAGAATTTGTGGTATTTAGACAATGCTTTCAGCAATCACATGTGTGGAGATAAATCATTGTTTTCTGGTTTGGATGAATCCTTTCATGATGGTTCACATCAAGTTTGGAGAAAAAAATTAAGTCTATGTCTTGGGGAAATTGACTACGAGAGGTGTTTGTGCACAAGCAAGTGGAAAGTAAATTCTGAGAGTCAAATGGAAAATAATGGAAAAAGGATCGAGCAGAATAAAAAATCTATTTAACCAAATTCTATTGTTCGTACTTGTAACTGGAATCTAATGAAATTCAAATTATATTTGTTTACACATGTTAGCTAAGTTTAAGGACGGGTATGTCCGGCGATAACTATTCTGGTCACCTCCGACAACGTTTTTTTGGCCACCTCCGGTGACACCTTTTCCGGCCACCTCCGGTGACACCTTTTCCGGCCACCTTCGCCGACACCTTCTCCGACAACGCCCCCTCCGATCACCCCCCCTCTGGTCACCTCCAGTAATCCCTTTTTCGCCCCCCTCTGGTGACACACTCTTCGACTACTTGCTTCTTGTGCACAAACACTGGATGGGGTATCACAGGAAAAAAAGGTGGTCGGGGGGAGTATCATCAAAGGTGACCTGAAAAGGGGTCGCCGGAGGTGGTCGGAGAGGGCGAGGGACGTTGCTGGATAAGTGGTAATGAGTTGGAGTTCCAAGATTAAGATTTTTCCTCACTTTCTCAAGGAGGTGGTGAGAAAATGGACAGGTAAAAATTCTTTATACTTGGAAATTTAAGGGAATTTTTTTCTTTTCCCTTGTATGACACAAATACTAGGAAAAGTGGAAGTTAAAAGGAATTTGCTTTATTTTCCTTGGAATTCTGGTGCACAACACCCCCGAGGGTCCAAACCAAACTTTTAAAAACCAAACCGGACTTGACGGTTCGAGCCGGTTGGACTGAGAACCGATGGTCCAACAACCAATTTAGCTAAAAAGCAAACCTGTCAGCGAATCGTCCTGAACCGGATTGAACCTCTTTGGACCGGGTCGGACCGTTTGGTTGGACCGGTTGGTCAGACCGGATATAAAACTATTTCATATTTCAATTTCGTACATTTTTGAATGAGAAAATATTGAGGAGTTTTTGCAATTAGTCCAAAATCCACATACTCCAAAGTCCAAACAAAATACCAATGTTTTAAAAACCAGGCCGGATCAGACGGTTCGACCCGGTTCGACTAGGAACCGATGGTCTTCGGTCAGTTCAGCCAAACCGATGGACGGTTCAAACATCTAGTTAACATTTACAACATTTACAGAAATCGGTTCAAACAGGTCTGATCGTTAATATTTATTCAGTCTGGTCCAACTTCCGGTCTAAAAATGGTGACGTCATCAACGGTCCGACCATGGTTGGACCGTGGTTCGACAACATTGAACCAAAATCAAAGCTTTATTGGTTCGATGACTGGTTCGGTTCTGAAAACCTTGCAAAATACTCCAAAGTCCAAACCCTAGCCGATCCTTCCACCCCTCCTCCGGCGTCGTTCCTCCTCCTGTGCCGCCCCTCCTTTGGTACCACCCCTCAGGTTTGGTTTTAGTGATGTTTTAGTTACGGAATGGGTTGGTTTTTATATAAGGTTTTCATAGTACAGAACAAGTTTCTGTATGTGTTTTTGTTATAGGCATTTGCTTAAGCATTCAGAAAATTAACACCAAGCATTTTCCTCCACAAAAAATTGTTCTATTTCATGTGAGGCTGAACCTGGAAATTTTACTCATTAATTAACTAGGTGACTCCTTTACCAGTATGGCATGGGAAAGGCTACCATTCGTTTTCATTTTTAGTGAAGTTTTAGTTACGGGAATGAGTTTGTTTTTATATAATGCTTATAAGACTATTATCTAAACCAAGAGGTGGAAAAGTGGGCTTGAGGTAGAGAGATAGAAAGCGTATGGACTATAAACGAAACTGATCAGGAATTTCAGAAAGGTAGCTATTCATAAATTCATAGAAGATGGTTCTGAATCTTAAACTATCATATTATAATTTTTTAAAGTGGTGATGTGAATGAATTAGAACCAATAATGCATCTCTTCAAAATATTTCATCATTTTTTGGCTTGAGCATCAATCCAGACAATAGACGGGACTGTTACTTCTCATAGAACATAAAAGCGGTGCACCAGATTACATCAGAGTTTGTCAAAAACGATACATGATTACAACAAAACAGTAAAACAAGATAAACGTAATCATGTCGACCTCATTGGTCAGAATAGAGGATCCGATCCCAAAATGCGTGCGCCCGCTGATCACCACGCAACTGGACCTACTGCGGTCCTGAAAAAGATGCAACAGCAATGCCTGAGTTTCCATAAGGAAACCCCGTATGCCAAGCTCACCTATATGCATGCAGTGGTACCAATGCACCTATCATACTAGTAGCATGTCATGTCATCAACAATAAGGAAACATTTCCCCCGAAGGGTAACATGGGACATCAGTCCGACAATCATCATCGGGTCTCCCGAGGAGACCTACCGTAGGCACATACAGTCTAACGGAACAAGACGCGACACCCCCCACACGCGGCTACACTAAACATGGGGTTCGGCAAGGGGCATCCGCCAGGTCCGCGCCATAAAGATACATATCTGTAACTCGTGGTCGAAACCACACCAACGGAGCCGTCGCTCGGTCGGTCCATCAATCATCATCTCAGTAGGTGCCCAGCTGAGGAAAACATAGCCGGAACAGAATCGGCCCATCATACAACATAGCCTGAACATCATCGGCCCAACAATCATCATCGCCGGAACAGCATCGGCGACATCACCGGCACAGCATCGGTGGTCCAATCATTACGTCCGGCACAACATCGGACGGTCTAGACCGAAGTCTGCCAGGTCATCAGGCTCCACGAGCCGCAAACACTAACGTCGCTGCTATAAAAGCATGCCAGCGACCTCCGTCGCCATATAGGCGGGTAGTCACCTCACCCAACGACAGTTGCGTGCGCGCACAATCATCATACACTGGGATCCGCGATCCCTCAGGCCTGCTACACTACAAATAGTCCAATCAATCCATCACATTAGTCACGATCCGTACATGGAGGTGACGCGTCCTGAACACCCACACTTTTCCACACGACGGTCTCTGGGCAGGCACGCGGAACGCGCCCACCGTCACCTCCCGGCTCACGCACAAGGCGAGGACACGGGTTTCCGTGGACAAAGTTGGCATTCAAAATGGGAACCAGAAATTCAGTCCTGTGCAAAAACGGTCGACCGAACCAGGCAGCCCGGTCGACCATTTCCTCAAAGGAATCGGTTGACCGAATATCTGAAACAGTCGAACTATTATTTGCGCAACACTTAATTTCCAACTGTCTACCGCAGGTCTAAAGCCGGTCGACCGAAACGACGTCAAAATCCGGAGTCTGGTCAACATCAAAATCAAAACTATCGGTCGACCGAAAACTAACAGGGTCATCCTATTATTTCTACGTCATATAACGGTTGACCGAACACATAGCAACGGCCGAACAACATGCATAAAAATCCAATATACTTAAGTTCCGGTCGATCGAACACAAGGACCCGGTCGACCGAAACACCAGACAGACAAAATACATATATTCGGTCGACCACCCGAAGGGCCCGGTCGACCGTTGGTCGTCTTCAACCTCGCGTCAGCCGAGGTTTTCCATCAAAACACAACGTCGGAGAGGTCTCCGACCGACCAACACAAGCCTCCCACGAGGGTTAACAACCAAATCACACTAGAGAGCGGCATACCTCAAGTCCCGATCTCCGGAGAAGGTTGAAGATGCACCACAAGCGACCTCCTCAGTGACCACCCTAGCCTTGCGTGCCTCACCTGAGCTCGCACGCCGCAGCACCTCCCTCCGTCGCCGGTGTCGCTTCCTCTGGACGCCGGGAAGAAGAGAAAAGAAAGTGAGAGAGTGTAAATGAGAGAGAGAGAGAGGAACGAATTTCTTGCTTTAAACCCAACTCAAACTCCACCAACAGTGCACTACCCCCTCAACCCATCACCCTCCCCTCATCCACAGTGCACGCCCCCTTCTCTTCCCCATGCATACACTATGCAAACCAACTCCCTATGCAAAGCCATCTCCTAACCACCATTAACCCTAAACAAGGGTTTGTGTTCTAACAATCCACCCAACTTAAAAGGATTTCGTCCCGAAATCAAAACAACAACTCACCGAAAATCTCTGGATATTGCCTTCTGACTTGCTCCTCGATCTCTCAAGTGGCCTCGCGCTCATTGTGATGCTGCCACCTAACCATCACCATCGGAATGGTCCTCCTCCTGAGCTGATGATCCATGCGATCAACGATCTCGACTGGTCTCTCCTCAAGAGACAGGTCCTGTTGAATCTCTGGCACTGCTATCTCAATAACGTGAGCTGGATCTGCAACGTACTTCCTCAACATCGATACATGGAAGACGTTGTGAAGACCCGAAAACTGCGGCGGCAATGCAATCCGGTAGACAACCTCTCCAACTCGGTCGAGGATCTCAAACGGCCCCACATACCTCGGACTGAGCTTCCCCTTCTTCCCAAACCTCATCACACCTCAGGCTGGGGAAATCTTAAGAAACACGTGGTCGCCCACCTCGAAACTCAGCACTTGTTTGCGTCGATCAGCATAACTCTTCTGCCTGCTCTGTGCCGTGGCCAGTCTCCTCCGGATCACATAAACCTTCTCGGCATACATCTGCACAATCTCTGGCCCCAATAACTGTCTCTCGCCCACATCACTCCAGCATACCGGTGATCTGCAAGGCCTCCCGTACAACGCCTCGTACGGTGCCATCCCAATACTCGAGTGGTAGTTGTTGTTTTAGGCGAACTCTATTAGCGGTAAGTGCTCGTCCCAGTGCCCTGCCCAATCCAGTGTGCATGCCCTCAGCATATCCTCTAAGGTCTGAATTGTCCTCTCTGACTTACCATCCGTCTGCGTATGAAACGATGTACTAAACCTCAGACGCGTCCCTAAAACCTGCTGCAGACTCCCCCAAAATCTGGAAGTGAATCGAGGATCTCGATCGGAGATGATGCTCACTGGCACTCCATGCAACCTGACTATCTCCTCCACGTACAACTTAGCTAGACCCTCCAAAGGCAACGTGGTCCGGATCGCTAAGAAGTGCGCCAACTTGGTCAGTCGATCGACTATAACCCAAATCGTGTCGTGGAATCTCCTCGTCTTCGGCAATCCTGTGACAAAATCCATCGTCACGTGCTCCCACTTCCGCTCAGGAAGCTCAATACACTGCATCGGTCCCGCTGGTCGCTGATGCTCAATCTTCACCTCCTGACAGACTAAGCATCGCTCTACAAACTCTGCAATGTCCCTCTTCATGCCCTTCCACCAGAGGTACCGCTGCAGGTCCTTATACATCTTCGTGCTCCCCGGGTGAATGGTGTATCTCACTCTGTGTGCCTCCTCCATGATATCATCTCTCAGCCCATCGAACTTCGGCACCTAGATCCGACTCCTGAACCTCAAACCACAATCAACCCCTACACTGAAGTCTGACTCAACTTTGTAAGCCAACTGTAGCAGACCAACTAACTCATTATCCCCATGCTGAGCCTGCACCACCTGTGAGACAGTCTGCGGCTCCACCCGAAGCCCAGCAATCACTACTCCCTCTGAACCCTCTGTGAACGGTCTCCACTCTGACAATGCCTCGAGTAGCCTCCACTCCTCGATGCACAGACTCGCAACTGAAACCTCCAACTTCCTGCTCAGCGCATCTGCAACCGAATTCGCCTTCCCCGGATCATAGGAAATGGTGAAGTCGTAGTCCTTAATGAACTCAAGTCATCTGCGCTGCCTCATATTCAGCTCCTTCTGTGAGAACAAGTACTTCAGGCTCTGATGATCTGTGAAGACCTCGAACAGCTCACCAGAAAGAAAGTGTCGCCAGGTCTTCAACGTGTGAACTACCGCTGCTAACTCCAAATCATGAGTAGGGTAGTTCTTCTCGTGCACCTTCAGTTGCCTCGAAGCGTACGCCACCACCTTCCCGTGCTGCATCAGAACACAGCCCAAGCCAATCCCGGACGCATCGCTGTATATGACATAGCCTCCACTGCCACTCGGTAGAGTCAGAATAGGTGCTGTCGTCAATCGCCTCTTCAACTCCTGAAAGTTGTCCTCGCACTTCTGGTACGAAACAAACTTGACGCCCTTCTGCGTCAACGCTGTCAGCGGCGATGCAAGTCTGGAGAAATCCTTGATAAACCATCTGTAATACCCTGCCAGTCCTACGAAACTCCTGATCTCCGTCACGCTCGTCGGGGCTCTTCACTGAGTCACTGCCTCGACCTTCGCCGGATCCACTGAAATCCCATCCGCTGACACAATATGCCCCAGGAAAGCCACCTGATCCAACCAAAACTCACACTTAGTGTACTTGGCATAAAGCTGCTGATCCCTCAAGATGCCAAGCACAATCCTCAGGTGCTCTCGATGTTGCTCCCTATCAGGCGAGTATACCAAGATGTCGTCCACGAATACAACGACAAATCTGTCAAGGTACGTCTGGAAGGTCCGATTCATCAAATCCATGAATGCTGCAGGTTTATTCGTCAGTCCAGACGGCATCACCAAGAACTCGTAGTGGTCGTACCACGTCCTGAAGGTTGTCTTCTGAACATTTGCCTCCTTGATCTGCAACTGGTGATAACACGAACGCAGATCGATCTTTGAGAACACTCTCGCCGTCTGCAGCAGATCAAACAAGTCATCAATCTTGGACAAAGGGTACCGATTCCGAACGGTAACCTTATTCAGCATCCTGTAGTCGATGCACATCCGCAACGACCCATCCTTCTTCTTCACGAAGAGCACAGGAGCTCCCCATGGAGAAACACTCGATCGAATGAACCCGGACTCCATCAACTCCTGCAACTGCTTCTTCAGCTCTGTCAACTCAGCAGATGCCATCCGATAAGGTGACTTCGATTGAGGTGTCGTACCCGCAACCAACTCGATTCTGAACTCGATCTCTCGGTGCGGCGGTAATGATGGAATCTCTGCTGGAAACACATTCGGAAACTCCTGCACTACCTCTATATCCTCCAACCTCCTCGTGTCAAGATCAGGAACTACCGGCGTGGCCACGAACGCTCTGCATCCCAGATGTATCAGTCTCTCTGCCTTAACCGCAGACACAATTAGACGACCCCCTCTACTCCTCGCACCTCTGATCAAAACATCTGGCAAGCCCTCCAAAGGAATCAGGATCTTCTTCTCGTGGCAAAAGACTCGCACGTCGTACTATGACAGCCAGTCCATCCCCAGTATGACGTCGAAGTCCTCCATCGATAATAAGACCAGATCTGCCGGAAAATCATGGTCTCCCGAAGCAACTGTGGTGCCGGGGAAAAAGCTCCCCACAGTGCCCACCTCACCCATGGGCGTGCTGACCTCCAAAACATCAGTCAACAGCACAGGGGTCCGACCCAACTAGCCAGCAAACTTCTCCAAAATGAAGTGAGTGGCGCCGCAATCAAACAACACACGCGCTACTAAGCCAGAAACAGAAAGTGTACCTTCCACGACGGTGTTGGAGTCCCTCGCCTCCTCAGCCAGAATAGTGAAGACTCGTCCGGTCTTCCTGCCCTGTCCTGGTGAGACGACTGATCGGCTGCCTCCACCTCTCCCTGCCACTGGTGGTCCAGACCTCCTGCTAGGCTTTCCCTGCCTATTCGGGCACTCCCGAACGAAGTGACCCCACTGCCCGCACCCCATGCAAGTTCCAGTGCGCCTGAAGTACTCCTGACCTGGGTGAAACCTCCCACAGAACGTGCACGTTTCAGACTGACGTGCCCCTCCTCCATCAAACCTGGGCCTCTTGCCCGGGTTCCCTGCTCCACAATCGACTGGTCGACTACCGGTGCTCAGTGGTGCCTTCCTCGCCTCCTGAAAACACTCCCTCTGGTCCTGCTCTATGATAGTAGCGTGCTTCACCGCATCAGCAAGGGTCCGTGGCATGTTGTTGATCACACGTGATCGGAGCGGCTGCCTCAATCCCTTCACGAACTTCCTCGCTCGCTGCTCTGAGGTCACACAGATCTCTAGGCAGTAACGCTCCAAAGCGTTAAACCTGCTGATGTAACTCGCCAGAGTCATCTCCCTCTTCTCCAGCGACATGAACTCCTCCCTCTTCCGGTCCCTGACGTGCGGGGGAAAGTACTGCTCATGGAACCCCTCTAAGAACTCCTCCCAGCTGACATCCTCACGATCCTCAAACACGACCGTGGATACGGCCCTCCACCAGTTGGCTGCCTCGCCATCAAACACATAGGTGGCCAAATCCACCCTCCTCTCAGGTGCAACTCCAATCGCTCGAAAGATCTTCTGCATCTTGAAGATCCAGTCCTCCGCCACCTCTGGAGTACTCCTGCCATCAAAACTCGGTGGGTGCTGACGCATAAACCGGTTATGCTCAGCGCCCATTCCGCCCTGCACATTTTGGGTTGCCTGACGCTCCAGAAACTAGCCCAATTTGTCCCAGTGAGCGCCCTCAGTGTCGTCACTGGCATCACGATCACGCAGAGAACCCCGCACGCGTCTAGGAGCCATCTGACAGAAGAAACAATCACAAACTTCAGCCATGAATGCATGCTAAAAGATAAAATGCATGTGTCCTATTACTACAAGGGTGATTTCATTGGGAACCACATAAGAATCCACCGCTCTGATACCAAATTGTAACATCCCGAAACAGCGGAAATTTTAAAAATTTATAATCCATGCAATAGAACCCAAACATCAAACACGGGACTGTTACTTCTCATAGAACATAAAAGTGGTGCACCAGATTACATCAGAGTTTGTCAAAAACGATACATGATTACAACAGAACAGTAAAAAAAGATAAACGTAATCATGTCGACCTCAGTGGTCAGAATAGAGGATCCGATCCCAAAATGCGTGCGCCCGCTGATCACCACCCAACTGGATCTACTGCGGTCCTGAAAAAGATGCAACAACAATGCCTGAGTTTCCATAAGGAAACCCCGTATGCCAAGCTCACCTATATGCATGCAGTAGTACCAATGTACCTATCATACTAGTAGCATGTCATGTCATCAACAATAAGGAAAACAGTTCCCCGAAGGGTAACATGGGACATCAGTCCGACAATCATCATCGGGTCTCCCGAGGAGACCTACCGTAGGCACATACGGTCTAACGGAACAAGACACGACAACCCCCACACGCGGCTACACTAAACATGGGGTTCGGCAAGGGGCATCCGCCAGGTCCGCGCCATAAAGATACAGATCTGTAACTCGTGGTCGAAACCACACAAACGGAGTCATCGCTCGGTCGGTCCATCAATCATCATCTCAGTAGGTGGCCAGCTGAGGAAAACATAGCCAGAACAGAATTGGCCCATCATACAACATAGCCAGAACAACATCGGCCCATCAATCATCATCGCCGGAACAGCATCGGTGGCATCACCGGCACAGCATCGGTGGTCCAATCATTACGTCCGGCACAGCATCGGACGGTCCAGACCGAAGTCTGCCAGGTCATCAGGCTCCACGAGCCGCAAACACCAACGTCGCTGCTATAAAAGCAGGGCAGCGACCTCCGTCGCCATATAGGCCGGTAGTCACCTCACCCAACGACAGTTGCGCGCGCGCACAATCATCATATACTGGGATCCGCGATCCCTCACGCCTGCTACACTACAATGAGTCTGATCAATCCATCACATTAGTCACGATCCATACATGGAGGTGACGCATCCCGAACACCCACACTTTTCCACACGGCGGTCTCTGGACAGGCACGCGGAACGCACCCACCGTCACCTCCTGGCTTACGCACAAGTTGGCATTCAAAATGGGAAACAGAAATTCAGTCCTGTGCACAAACGGTCGACCGAACCAGGCAGCCCGGTCGACCGTTTCCTCAAAGGAATCGGTCGACCGAATATCTGAAATGGTCGAACTATTTGCACAACACTTAATTTCCAACGGTTTACCGAATGTCTAAAATCGGTCGACCGAAACGAGGTCAAAATCCGGAGTCTGGTCAACATCAAAATCAAAACTATCGGTCGACCGACTCAAGGTCTTGGTCGACCGAAAACTAACAGGGTCATCCTATTATTTCTACGTCATATAACGGTCGACCAAACACATAGCAACGGCCGAACAACATGCATAAAAATCCCATATACTTAAGTTTTGATCGACCAAACACAAGGACCCGGTCGACCGAAACACACCAGACAGACAAAATACATACATTCGGTCGACCTCCCAAAGGGTCCGGTCGACCGTTGGTCGTCTTCAACCTCGCGCCAACCGAGGTTTTCCATCAAAACACAACGTCGTAGAGGTCTCCGACCGACCAACACAAGCCTCCCACGACGGTTAACAACCAAATCACACTAGAGAGCGGCATACCTCAAGTCCCGATCTCCGGAGAAGGTTGAAGATGCACCTCACGTGACCTCCTCGGCGACCACCCTAGCCTTGCGCGCCTCACCTGAGCTCGCACGCTGTAGCACCTCCCTCTGTCGCCGTTGTCACCTCCTCTGAACGCCGGGAAGAAGAGAGAGAGAGGAATGGATTTCTTGCTTTAAACCCAACTCAAACTCCACCAACAGTGCACTACCCCCTCAACCCATCACCCTCCCCTCATCCACAGTGCACGCCCCCTTCTCTTCCCCATGCACACACTATGCAAACCAACTCCCCATGCAAAGCCATCTCCTAACCACCATTAACCCTAAACAAGGGTTTGGGTTCTAACACCCGCATTCTAGAGCAGACGAGAAAGAAACTAGATGACAAGGGTACAACTCGGCATTAGTGATCATTCAAAGGCTTATAAGCTTTATGATCCTATTACCAAGAAAATTATCACCACTTGTGATGTGGTATTTGATGAAAATCGAACTTGGGAGTGAAAGAAGAGTGATGATATAGAAACTTTATTCTAGCAGATTTCAACAGCGATGTGGGAATTCAGCAACAAGTGGAGCAGCAACCAACCACCCAATCCTCTCTAAAAGATGCTCAAAGTCCTCCTGCAAGTGAAGATGATGAGAAGGAGACCAACATGGATGACTGATTATAAGGTAGCGGGAATGACCAATCTGATGACCCACTTACACATTTTGCTTTGTTTTCAGATTGTGAATCGGGGCTTCCTGTTGTGTTTCGGTCGACCGGTTGTATATTGTGCTGGTGAATCGGGGCTTCCTGTTGTGTTTCGGTCGACCGTCCCTTGTTTTGGGGTCGACCGGAACTTAAGTGTACTGGAGATTTTATGCAAGTTGTTCGACCATTTTATGTGTATCGTTCGACTGTTTTATGACGTAGACTATTAGGATGACCCTGGTAGTTTTCGGTCGACCGGGACCCTTGAGTCGGTCGACTGAATAGTCTTTGGTGATTTTGACCAGACTCCGGATTTTAACCTCGTTCGGTCGACTGGTGTTAGACCTTTGTTCGACCGTTGGGGATTGTGTTTTGAGCGCAGCGGTAGACCGTGTTAGGCTACGGTCGACCGATTCCTTTCTGGAAACGGTCGACCGAATCACCTTTGCCGGTCGACCGTTTGGGCCCAAGATAGAATTTTTGGTTCCTTTTGAATGCCAACTTTGTCCACGGAAACCCGTGTCCTTGCCTTGTGCGTGAGCCGGGAGGTGACGGTGGGCGTGTTCCGCGTGCCTGCCTAGGGACCACCGTGTAGAAAAGTGCGGGTGTTCGGGATGCGTCACCTCCATGTATGGATCGTGACTAATATGGTGGATTGATTGGACTCATTGTAGTATAGCAGGCCTGAGAAATCGCGGATCCCATTGTATGATGTTGTGCGGGCACGCAACTGGCGTTGGGTGAGGTGACTACCGGCCTATGGGGCTACGGAGGTCGCTGCCCTGCTTTTATAGCGTCGCGGTTGGTGTTTGCAGCTCGTGGAGCCTGATGACCTGGCAGACTTTTGTATGGACCCGTCCGATGTTGTCCCGGATGTTCGTGATGGACCACTGATGTTGTGACGGTGATGCTGCCGAGGTTGTGACAGCGATGATGATTGTTGGGCTGAGGCTGTTCCGGCTATGTTGATCCTCGACTGGGCACCCATCGAGATGATGTTGTTATACCTTCCGGGCGACGGCCCCGTTGGTCCCCAGCAGCACCGACCACAGAGATTTGTAGATCTGTTTTCTATCGGCCCCCAGGCGTGACAGAGGCTCCCTGCCGAACCCTTGAGTAGTGTAGCCGCGTGTGTGGGGTACGATGTCGCGTGCTGTAAGACCGCATGTGCCTGCGGTAGGTCTCCTCGGGAGACCCGATGTTGACTGTCAGACTGATGTCCTATTTTACCCTTCGAGGGAACTGTTTTCCTTTCTGTTGATGCCATGACATGCTACTAGTATGATAGGTTCATTTATGTAATGCATGCATATAGGTGAGTTTGCATACGGGGTTTCCTTCTGGAAACTCAGGCATTGTTGTTATACATTTTGTCAGGACCACAGTAGGTCCAGTTGGGTGGTGATCGGCTGGCGCGCGTATTTTGGAGTCAGATCCTCTATTCTGACCACTGAGGTCGACATGATTACGTTATCTTCTTTTGTTGTTCTGTTGTAATCATCGTTTTTGACAAACTCTGATGTAAACTGGTGCACCGCTTTTATGATTTTATGATAAGTAACAGTCCCGTCATTGATTATTGGTTTCTGATTCTTGATAAATAATTTTTAAATTTCCGCTGTTTCGGGATGTTACAATTTGGTATCAGAGCCATGCAGCTGACTGATGTATTGGAGGTCAGCACGCCCGTGGGTGAGGTGGGCACTGTGGGGAGCTTTTTCCCCGGCACCACAGTTGCTTCGGGAGACCATGATTTTCCGGAAGATCTGGTTTTGTTACCGATGGAGGACTTCGACGTCATACTGGGGATGGACTGGCTATCGCAGTATAACGTGCGGGTCTTTTGCCACGAGAAGAAGATCTTGATTTCTTTGGAGGGCTTGCCAGATGTTTTGATCAGAGGTGCGAGGATCAGAGGGGGTCGTCTAATTGTGTCTGCGGTTAAGGCACAGAGACTGATACAGCAGGGATGCAGAGCATTCGTGGCCACGCTGGTAGTTCCTGATCTTGAGACGAGGAGGCTTGAGGATATAGAGGTAGTGCAGGAGTTTCCAGATGTATTTTCAGCAGAGATTCCAGCATTACCGCCGCACCGAGAGATCGAGTTCAGCATCGAGTTGGTTGTGGGTACGACACCTCAGTCAAAGGCACCTTATCGGATGGCACCTGCTGAGTTGACAGAGCTAAAGAAGCAGTTGCAGGAGTTGATGGAGTCCGGGTTCATTCGACCGAGTGTTTCTCCATGGGGAGCGTCTGTGCTCTTCGTGAAGAAGAAGGATGGGTCGTTGCGGATGTGCATCGACTACAGGATGCTGAATAAGGTTACCATTCGGAATTGGTACCCTTTGCCCAAGATTGATGACTTGTTTGATCTGCTGCAGAGGGCGAGAGTGTTCTCAAAGATTGATCTGCGTTCGGGTTATCACCAGTTGCAGATCAGGGAGGCAGATGTTCAGAAGTTAGCCTTCAGGACGCGGTACGGCCACTACGAGTTCTTGGTGATGCCGTTTGGACTAACGAATAAACCTGTAGCATTCATGGATTTGATGAATAGGACCTTCCATCCGTACCTCGACAGATTTGACGTTGTATTCGTGGATGACATCTTGGTATACTCGCCTGACAGGGAGCAGCATCGAGAGCACCTAAGGATTGTGTTTGGCATCCTGAGAGATCAGCAGCTTTATGCCAAGTACACTAAGTGTGAGTTTTGGTTGGATCAGGTGGCTTTTCTAGGGCATATTGTGTCGGGGGATGAGATTTCGGTGGATCCGGCGAAGGTCGAGGCTGTGACTCAGTGGAGAGCCCCAACGAGCGTGACGGAGATCAGGAGTTTTGTGGGACTGGCAGGGTATTACAGACGGTTCATCTAGGATTTCTCCAGACTTGCATCGCCGCTGACAGCGTTGACGCAGAAGGGCGTCAAGTTTGTTTGGTCCCAGAAGTGCGAGGACAACTTTCAAGAGCTGAAGAAGCGATTGAAGACCGCACCGATTCTGACTCTACCGAGTGGCAGTGGAGGCTACGTGATTTACAGCGATGCATCAGGGATAGGCTTGGGTTGTGTTCTGATGCAGCACGGGAAGGTGGTCGCGTATGCTTCAAGACAGCTGAAGCTGCACGAGAAGAACTTCCCTACTCATGATCTGGAGTTAGCAGCAGTAGTTCACGCGTTGAAGACCTGGCGGAACTATCTTTATGGCGAGCAGTTTGAGGTCTTCACAGATCATCAGAGCCTGAAGTATTTGTCCTCGCAGAAGGAGCTGAATATGAGGCAACGAAGATGACTTGAGTTCATTAAGGACTACGACTTCACCATTTCCTATCATCCGGGGAAGGCGAATTCGGTTGCAGATGCGCTGAGCATGAAGGTGGAGGTTTCAGTTGCGAATCTGTGCATCCAGGAGTGGAGGCTACTTGAGGCATTGTCAGAGTGGAGACCGTTCACAAAGGGTTCTGAGGGAGCAGTGATTGCTGGGCTTCGGGTGGAGTCGCAGACTATCTCACGGGTGGTGCAGGCTCAGCATGGGGATGATGAGTTAGCTGGTCTGCTACAGTTGACTTCCAGAGCTGGGTCAGACTTCAGTGTAGGGGTCGATGGTGTTTTGAGGTTCAGGAGTCAGATCTGGGTGCCGAAGTTCGATGGGCTGAGAGATGACATCATGGAGGAGGCACACAGAGCGAGATACACCATTCACCCGGGGAGCACGAAGATGTATAAGGACCTGCAATAGAACTTTTGGTGGAAGGGCATGAAGAGAAACATTGCAGAGTTTGTAGAGCGATGCTTAGTCTGTCAGCAGGTGAAGATTGAGCATCAGCGGCCAGCAGGACCGATGCAGTGTATTGAGCTTCCTGAGTGGAAGTGGGAGCACGTGACGATGGATTTTGTCACAGGATTGCCGAAGACGAGGAGATTCCACGACGCGATTTGGGTGATAGTCGATCGACTGACCAAGTCGGTGCACTTCTTAGTGATCAGGACCACGTTGCCTTTGGAGGGTCTAGCTAAGTTGTACGTGGAGGAGATAGTCAGGTTGCATGGAGTGCCAGTGAGCATCATCTCCGATCGAGATCCTCGATTCACTTCCAGATTTTGGGGGAGTCTGCAGCAGGCATTGGGGACGCGTCTGAGATTCAGTACGGCGTTCCCTCCGCAGACGGATGGTCAGTCAGAGAGGATGATTCAGACCCTAAAGGATATGCTGAGGGCATGCACACTGGATTGGGCAGGGCACTGGGATGAGCACTTGCCGCTGATAGAGTTCGCCTACAACAACAGCTACCACTCGAGTATTGGGATGGCACCATACGAGGCGTTGTACGGGAGGCCTTGCAGATCACCGGTATGCTGGAGTGATGTGGGTGGGAGGCAGTTAGTGGGGCCAGAGATCGTGCAGATGTACGCAGAAAAGGTTGAGGTGATCAGGAGGAGACTGGCCACAACACAGAGCAGGCATAAGAGTTATGCGGATCGACGCAGACGTGTGTTGAGTTTCGAGGTGGGCGACCATGTGTTTCTGAAGATTTCCCCAGCCGGAGGTGTGATGAGGTTTGAGAAGAAGGGGAAGCTCAGTCCGAGGTTTGTTGGGTCGTTTGAGATCCTCGACCGAGTTGGAGGGGTTGCCTACAGGATTGCATTGTCACCACAGTTTTCGGGTCTTCACAACGTCTTCCATGTATCGATGCTGAGGAAGTACGTTGCAGATCCAGCTCACGTGATTGAGATAGGAGTGCCAGAGATCCAGCAAGACTTGTCGCTCGAGGAGAGACCAGTCCAGATAGTCGATCGCATGGATCATCAGCTCAGGAGGAGGACCATTCCAATGGTGAAGGTCAGATGGCAGCATCACAGTGATCGTGAGGCCACTTGGGAGATCAAGGAGGAAGTTCGGAAGCAGTACCCGGAGCTTTTCGGTGAGTAGTTGCTTTGATTTCGGGACAAAATCCTTTTAAGTTGGGTGGATTGTTAGAACCCTAACCCGGTTTAGGGTAAATCCTGGATTAGAGGAGGGTTAGCATGTGGAAGAGGAGATGGAATAGTGATGGATGTAGGGGCCGGTTGTTGTTCACGTAGGGGTGTGGCGTGCACTGTAGCTTGGAGGGGTAGTTCGGGTGCATTTCTTCTTCTTCTTTTTCTTCTCCTTCCATTCCCTCATTCCTTCCTTTCCTTTGCTGGTGCGCGTGGTGGTGGGCAGCTGTCGCGGAGGAGACGAGCGAGGAAAGTGTTCGTGCGGGAGAAGAGCGCGAGGGAGGCCGGAGGTGACGATGTGCGTGAGCGGGCTCCGGCGGTTCGTCGTCCTCGTTAAGGTATGTCGACTTTTAGTGTGTTTTGTGGTTTCTCACCCTCATGGGAGGGTTTTATTGGTCGGTCGGAGGCCTCCCCGGCGATGAGAACAGCGTAAATCCTCGGCTAGCGCGAGGTTGAAGACGACCAACGGTCGACCGGGTCCCTATGGGCGGTCGACCGATGTAGTGTTTTGCCTGATCTTAACCATCACCGGTGGAACGATGCCGTGTGGCGGTCGAGCGGTTGTATATTGTGCTGGTGAATCGGGGCTTCTTGTTGTGTTTCGGTCGATCGTCCCTTGTTTTGGGGTCGACCGGAACTTAAGTGTACTGGAGATTTTATGCAAGTTATTCGACCGTTTTATGTGTATCGTTCGACCGTTTTATGATCTAGACTATTAGGATGACCCTGGTAGTTTTCGGTCGAGCGGGACCCCTGAGTCGGTCGACCGAATAGTCTTTGGTGATTTTGACCAGACTCCGGATTTTGACCTCGTCCGGTTGACCAATGTTAGACCTTTGTTCGACCGTTGGGGATTGTGTTTTGAGCGCAGCGGTAGACCGTGTTAGGCATACGGTTGACCGATTCCTTTCTGGAAGCGGTCGACCGAATCACCTTTGTCGGTCGACCGTTTGGGCCCAGGACAGAATTCCTGGTTCCTTTTTGAATGTCAACTTTGTCCACGGAAACCCGTGTCCTTGCCTTGTGCGTGAGCCGGGAGGTGACGGTGGGCGCGTTCCGCGTGCCTGCCCAGGGACCGCCGTGTGGAAAAGTGTGGGTGTTCGGGACAAGTCACCTCCATGTATGGATCGTGACTAATGTGATGGATTGATTGGACTCATTGTAGTATAGCAGGTGTTGATCGTTTTAATTTAAACCGCAAGTGCACGGCCGCGATGAAGCGGTTGCAAGTACGGGTCGTCCTCAGGGAGGTGAGCAGCCTCTCGTTTGCACGAAATCAAGTGGCAAAAAATGGAAGAGAGTTTGTATTATGCTACTCTACACTAAACTACGCTAAGAAGTATGAAATGCGAACGAAAGAAACAAACAATGAAATGACAACTAAGCTAAGAACAAAAGAAGAATGCTGGAATACAGAAATGGGAAAACCCCTAAGGGGTAAAGTGGGTGCACACAAGCAAAGAGGTGGGTGTTGAACACATTCTTTAAGCAAAAATTAAGGTGGGGTTATCATGCATAGGAAGTGTCTAAATGTTGTGGCAAAACCTATCAATCTATTCACCAACTTAGTTGATTAACATTTACATATGCAAGATGTTTATTTCAGAACCTAAACAAGCATGAGAGGTGATGAGAATTAAATTTATACCGCAAGTGCACGACGTCAATGAAGACGTGGCAAGTACGGGTCGAACACAAGGAGGGAGAGATGTTGTTATTTTTGTAATTTTCGAATTAAGGAAGAAAGAGAGAGAACTATGGTTGGTTTGAGATTTTTGGTTTTTTAATTGTCTAAAGCAAGAACAACAAGAAACAAATTAAGAATAAAGCAAATATGGATGAGAGTCCAGCGGGTGGAGGTTTAGATATCGGGTTTTGATTAGAGAATTCTGAAACTTATAATAAATCACATTAGTTATAAAGCATTACATGATAAATGACTCAACATAAACTCAAGTAATCAAAATATACTAACACGAAATTAAAATAATAACGTAATTGTTCTTCTCATCACCCTAAATCTGTCACCCCCACTCTTTGGAGAGAGTTAGAAACTCATGGATGGAGGGAAGGAGAGGGGGTCCTAGAGAAACTACAAAAGAAAACTAAAAACACAAAATAAAAGAATAGAATTTTATTGCTAAAAAGAAGAGGAGGAGAGGAGCCCCTTTCAATACATGATTCGGCCTTATTTATAGCCTCAACCGGAGATCCTAATACATAAAAGGAACGTACACGCGTCGATACAGCATTGGTAAAAGTTTGAGCGCACGGATCGAATTTTGTGCGGCGGAATCGCCGCATTTTGTACATGAGGTGCGGCGAAATCGCCACCTTTTTGGCTCGGAGTCGATCTGGATTTTTCCTGTGTGTTTATGGTATGTTTTATCTGTCCTTTGCGCGTCCGAATTAATTATTGCATATCTTTGGAGATCCGAGTTAATTTCTTCGTATATTTGGAGATCCAAATTTATTTTTCTTTAGAACTTCTCCAAAATAATCTTTTGGTACTCGTAATTTGTCGTTGGGTCCTCGGCTTTTGCAATTAAGTCCTTGATCTTTTTTTAATTAGGTCTTTGAATGCTTTTATGCTTGGATGGACTTCAATTTCAATCCTGATAATCTTGAAATTGGTCTTTATGATAGAAATGAGTCTCTTGCACGCGTTTATGCTCGGGATATGGGTAATTTGCATTCAGGTCCTTATATTCTGTAAATAAGACTAAACACATACCTTAGTAGCATTTATTGATATAAAATTAATCTAAATGAAAGACATATGATGCAATGTATGCAATGCATCAAATACCCCCACACCTAGATTTTCCTAGTCCCTAGGAAAACAGAATATAAGAAAAATGAAAACAGGGAAATCCTAACTCACTTTCGTAGGAATCACGGTTGCACTTAGCCTGTGCAACAAACCTTTAAACCCCTGAGTTTCCTTAGAGGACGAGTTTTGTCTCGTGAGGGTTTTCAGTTGACACACCCACAAAGTCTTAATTCAACATTTCATTAATAACTCTCAATATCTCCACCTCAACCTTATACATCTCACTTAGAATTCTTGCATGCTCATTATATAAATCTAACTCATAAGAATTCTGACTTGGTCTTCATTCCTCCAATATTCACACCACTAACCGTTCTACACATGTTATCGCTTAAATTATTTTGCACGCCTCCTCTGGTGGTGAAGTATCATTCGGATCAACCATGTCATGGATTATTCTTTTAACTTTGGGCCTTGAGTATCTTAAAGTATATTTTTTTTCTTTTTCCGTGATTCAACACATTTGCTTTTTCTGACACTTTTACCATTTTTGCATTCGTGTAGCGAGTTTGGTCGATAATCCCGAGCTGACAGACTCAAGTTCCCGGGCTTTAAGATACCCCTACGGACCAGTGACTCGAAGGCTTGGGCTTTTGTAATCATTTTGCAAGATGTGCTTTCCTCACTTTTATTCCCCTTTTATTTTCCTCAAGGCTTAATTGCTATTAGAAGTCCACACTTCCCAGTATATTTTCCTACACCTCTGCTTTTTATCAACCACTTCAAAGATTTGATTCATCCAATTTAAGTGCATACATGTCTTACAGGGTAATGGGTTATTTCTTTGGAACTTAGATTTATGTCCTAATTTCTACAAGCAGAACTATATAATAAGGAACAAAAACTCAATGCATTTTGTACACGGGTTTTGGCAGTTCAATCTTAAGCTATGTCATTGAATATTGATTTTTTTAACAAACTGAATATATAGATAGATAAACACCCCCCACACCTAAATCATGCATTGTCCTCAATGAATGTGAGCAAGATACTACATGGATTTATGCATGAAAAAGGAAAGATCTCACCAACGTGAAGTACAAAGGAAAGTTCATGGCTATGTTGATGGACAAAACCCAAATTCCCTCAAAACCTGGGGCCCAAATACTCAAGGGTTGGAGCCCACACAAACGATGCTCACCGAAAGAGTCTTTTATTGTATTATATTATTATATTTTTTTAAATATAATTATGTACAAAGATAAGTTCCCATCTTCATTTGTCAAAAGACATCAAATGAGAACCTCAAAAGTGGGTCAATGCACTTGGAAAAGGAACATGACACCACGCGGGGCCAGAATACGCATGTGTGGCCCCTCGTCACAAAGAGCATCTGATGAAATGAGAGGTTCATGAATTGGACGCAAAGGCGTCTTATTGAAAGGATCAAACTGAAAGAGCTTGAACGTCTCGAGAGTTTGGGAAATAAGGGGCAACAGAAGAAGAGTTTCTCCTGTTGCAGTGCTGAAGTTATGATCGTCATTCCAAACTCTCCAACCAACTGGCTGGTGCATCGGAGCGAGGTCAAGAGCCTTGTTAGGCAAGTCCGACTCACCAGGCGAACAAAAAATGGGTCTCATACCCAAGGTATCCTCCAAGGAACTCCTAATACCCTCATGAGCAATGTAGTTGTTTGATGTTCCATCATTTCCAAGATAATCAGGAAAAGTAGTGAGAAGCAAACTCTCATCAGGTTGTTTGTAATTGAGGGTACTAGGGAGCTCTTGCTCCACCAGAGGTGAGTCTTTCAGAGGAACAACATGAAGATCATGTGGCTCAAGGGCCACGGGACAAGAAGATAAGGCACAATCCTGTGTCAACTCATGATGAAATTGGTCCATGTTATTCTCAATGTGAATCGAATCCTCCACTAAGTGATCGTGAATTGAAACCCCAAGTCCCACAGACTGACTAGGAGTTTGACTTTGAAAGATTGTGCTTTGAATTTGTGGATGTGGTGGTGGTTCAATATCAAAAGATGAATCCTCATGTCGACAAGAAAAGTTACTCTCCTCACGTTTACGTAATTGCTGCGACATTTGACTCAATTGCAGTACCATATTTTGTACGGACTGTTGAGTGGTTTCCATGAACGTAAGGAAAGTTTATTCCAGGGAATCAGGTATGCGGTCAACTATGAGGTTCAAGTCAGAGCTTGGGAAATTTTGAGGTTGGGTGTTGGTGGGCTGACAATAAGTCCAATGATTTGAAGTGGGGTGTTGGTAGAATTTTGGGTATTCGGGAGGAGGATACTGAGGTGAAAATGAAGTATAAGAATTTGGATATGAATTGTCTCTCCACGAATCCATCACTCTCGGGTTGTACGCGGATGCGTAATAGTCATATTGAGCATTTTGGGAAAAGGTATGCTCATACTCAGGCTCTGGGGGAACATAAGGGCATTCCATGATAACATGACCACTCAACCCACAACAGTCGCACGGTACGGCTACTGGAGCCACCGGTGCACTCATGTTGTCTGTCCTACGCATGAAGGAGGCCAAAGTTTGTTGTAATGTCTCAGTTTGTCGACCAGCATATGAGCCAACATAACTACATTGTGGTCTAGCAGTCGGTGCCTCTCTCATGTTACCCCAATATGAAGATTGCTCAGTTACACAATTAGGATTGTCCCAACCATACGAGGTGTTCGTCTGAGCAACCCCAGGTTGCATGGGTCCGGAATACCAGCACGAAGTGTCCTGGTCCCAACAATGATATGGATGGTCGCCCATGTAACCATCCATCTCAACAAAAAACTCTCGAGTCGACCACTCTCACCACCACGAGGCTAAGCTCGCAAAAAGTGCTCGACTCGACCCTAAAACGCTACCAGAGAGTGTAAAGGGGAGGAGACTATAACGTAGAAGAAGGTGAGAAGAAGATGACTCAGAGGAGAAGGGAAACTTAACTCTAAAAGATAAATGAGAGGGTTGGTCAGAAGTTTCCTAAACAAGCACGGTTCAAACAATCCTAGACCTAAGGGAGCCTAATTCTAGACGACTCCTAACTGGTTGAGTCGAATTGGCTCGCTTGATTCACCTCCCTCACTAATCAAACCAACTTGGTCAGGCAGTGTATAGCTAGTCGGGGCGCTTCCGACAGAGTCGGTGCCAATTAGACAACCACTTCGCTTGGAAGACTTACTTCAACACAAAAACACTTTCTAGGCACCAAATTAAATTCGATAAGCTTCAGGTCATAGCAAGTCAAACCAATCTTCTCCTTAATTGAGTCTGGATCCTTAGGGTCAATGACTAATTGATTTTAATTTAAGGCTTAGGTGACACTTTAGGATTGTGATTTGTGGGCCACAGAAGGGTGATGAAATCCCCACCGTATCTTTTTCTACGGAGTTGTCCTTAAGATAGTTTAACTTAAATCTAGCAAAGATAGTCAAACATTGGTCTTTTTAGTGGGGGGCAATTGCAAGGTTGTATGCAAACTAGATTATATGCTTAAATGCAATCGGAAAAAAAAACTGCGCACGTACCTTGCCTCCAGCACTCTTCAACAAGAATCAATTTGCAAGAATTTAGCAAGAATAATGCAAACAAAAGACTATATGATGCATGCACTAAGTCCTTCTAATTTTTCCAATTTTTAGGTCAGAGTTGAATTATTGCCAATTATGGAATTTTGCCCTAACACGTGCAGTTCTACGAAAAGGAACTTTTCGAAAATTAAGATTTTACGAGAAAGCCAAGAAAAGTTACCTCCGCCATGCTCAGACGGGTTCTCCGCCCGCTCTCAAAAATTCCCAGATGCTCTACGCGTTCACCCAGATATCGAGACGACCTCAGAAAAAATTGAAGCCCAGATGCTTCAAACGTGTGGCGAATACGCCACCAGTTGTTCTTGGTGTGCAGCGATTCCGCCGCCCTTCTTGCTCCAACTGTGCCCGGATTTCGCCGCGCACTCTTTTGTATCCTGAAACGCAAACCCAAATAGTTAGATCGCGCACAAGATAAACAGGATAGAATCGAAATCACAAAAAATAAACAAAATCTTCGTCGCCTCCCCGGCAACGGCGCCAAAACTTGATGAGAATTAAATTTATACCGCAAGTGCACGACGTCAATGAAGACATGGAAAGTACGGGTCGAACAGAAGGAGGGAGAGATATTGTTATTTTTGTGATTTTCGAATTAAGGAAGAAAGAGAGAGAAATATGGTTGCTTTGAGATTTTTGGTTTTTTAATTATCTAAATCAAGAACAACAAGAAACAAATTAAGAATAAAGCAAATATGGATGAGAGTCCAGCGGGTGGAGGTTTAGATATCGGGTTTTGATTAGAGAATTCTGAAACTTATAATAAATCACATTAGTTATAAAGCATTACATGATAAATGACTCAACATAAACTCAAGTAATCAAAATATACTAACACGAAATTAAAATAATAACGTAATTGTTCTTCTCATCACCCTAAATCTGTCACCCCCACTCTTTGGAGAGAGTTAGAAACTCATGGAAGGAGGGAAAGAGAAGGGGTCCTAAAGAAACTACAAAAGAAAACTAAAAACACAAAATAAAATAATAGAATTTTATTGCTAAAAAGAAGAGGAGGAGAGGATCCCCTTTCAATACATGATTCGGCCTTATTTATAGCCTCAACCGGGGATCCTAATACATAAATGGAACGTACACGTGTCAATATAGCATTGGTAAAAATTTGAGCGCACGGATCGACTTTTGTGCGGCGGAATCGCCGCATTTTGTACATGAGGTGCGGCGGAATGCCACCGTTTTGGCTCAGAATCGATCTGGATTTTTCCTGTGTGTTTATGTTATGTTTTATCTGTCCTTTGCGCGTCCGAATTAATTATTGCATATCTTTGGAGATCCGAGTTAATTTCTTCATATATTTGGAGATCCAAATTGATTTTTCTTTAGAACTTCTCCAAAATAATCTTTTGGTACTCGTAATTTGCTGTCGGGTCCTCGGCTTTTGCAATTAAGTCCCTGACCTTTTTGTAATTAGGTCTTTGAATGCTTTAATGCTTGGATGAACTCATTTGAATCCCGATAATCTTGAACTTGGTCTTTATGATAGAAATGAGTCTCTTGCACGCGTTTATGCTCGGGATATGGGTAATTTGCATTCAGGTCCCTGTATTCTGTAAATAAGACTAAACACATACCTTAGTAGCATTTATTGATATAAAATTAATCTAAATGAAAGACATATGATGCAATGTATGCAATGCATCAAGAGGTGTCTAATCACTTTGGAAAACTCATTAAGTTATAAATTCTATCCTAAACAAGCAAGCATACATTCATGTTTTATCAACACATTGGAAATAAAGCATTCAATCCATTCTCATTTGCTTGTATGTACATCTACTCCACCCCCCAAAGGGGATGGAACTACTTACTAAACATTACACTAATTATTAAACTAAACAAAGAAAGCATATTAACTAAGCGAATAAAACTAATGAAATGAGATTACGCAAAGAAAAACAAAAAACATGAAACAAACAACATAATAAAGAAAAGTTGTATTAAAATGACTCACATTAAAAGTAGCATCCTCCTACTTTAGTGTGTGCTTCAAGGCCTCACTTCTAGTAGGAAGAATAGCCACTTAAAATATGGAGTGATTACAATGGAAGGTGAAGAGTTCTATTTATAGCTACAGAAAAAGCTAATCCGGGACAATCCCCCGATGTGGGACTAAACCAATACCAAAAATACGCTAAACAAACATTAATACAAGTCCAGGAGAAATCTTGGCGGATTTGGGTTGATCCAGACCGCCAATTGGCGGTCTAAAAAGTCTGGATCCAGCTGAATCTTGTTCTGGGCTTTGCTTGGTGTATTTTGTGGTCTTGGATGCATCTACTTCGTTTATTGGAGCTCCGACCCGAATAGAATTGTCAAAATACTCCCCATGATGGTGTGGAGTTCTCTGTTTTGCTCTTAGGTCCGTCTATCTTGCGTTCAGGTCCTTCTCCCTTGCATCTTGGTCCCCAGATCTCACAATTCAGTCATTTTTCCCAGCTTTTGGGTTCTTTTATGCTTCATCTCTTCAAACCTATTTATTCCTGAAAACTAAACATAAAACTCATAACATAGTATTGTTTAGGTGAAAGATAATGGATATAAGATACAAATATAAACATGAAATGATGTCAATCAGCAGGCCTGAGGGATCGCGGATCCGATTGTATGATGTTGTGCGGGCACGCAACTGGCGTTGTGTGAGGTGACTACCGGCCTATGGGGCTACGGAGGTCGCTGCCCTGCTTTTATAGCGGCACGGTTGGTGTTTGCGGCTCGTGGAGCCTGATGACCTGGCAAACTTCGGTCTGTACCGTCCGATGTTGTGCCAGACGTTCGTGATGGACCATCGATGTTGTGCCGGTGATGCCGCCGAGGTTGTGCCGGCGATGATGATTGTTGGGCCGAGGTTGTTCCAGCTATGTTGATCCTCGACTCGGCACCTATCGAGATGATGTTGTTATACCTTCCGGGCGACGGCCCCGTTGGTCCCCAGTGGCACCGACCACAGAGATTTGCAGATCTGTTTTCTATCGGCCCGCAGGCGTGACAGAGGCTCCCTCCCGAACCCTTGAGTAGTGTAGCCGCATGTGGGGGGTGCGATGTCACGTGCTCTAAGACCGCATGTGCCTGCGGTAGGTCTCCTCGGGAGACCCGATGTTGACTGTCGGACTGATGTCTTGTTTTACCCTTTGGGGGAACTATTTTCCTTTCTATTGATGTCATGACATGCTACTAGTATGATAGGTTCATTTGTGTACTGCAAGCACATAGGTGAGTTGGCATACGGGGTTTCCTTCTGGAAACTGAGGCTTTGTTGTTATACATTTTTCAGGACCACAGTAGGTCCAGTTGGGTGGTAATCGGCGGGCGCGCGCATTTTGGAGTCAGATCCTCTATTCTGAGCACTGAGATCGACATGATTACCTTATCTTCTTTTGTTGTTCTGTTGTAATCATTATCGTTTTTGACAAACTCTAATGTAAACTAGTGCACCGCTTTTATGATTTTATGAGAAGTAACAGTCCCGTCTTTGATTATTGGTTTCTGATTCTTGATAAATAATTTTTAAATTTCCGCTGTTTCGGGATGTTACAGTTGGTGGTGTCATGTGGTACTGAGTTGTATTTTACGGTTTCATGTAATGCTTATAAAAGACTTGTCTTCTTCATTAGTGTAATGTGTGCTTGGTACTTTCCTCAGGTTAATTTCTTCATAATTCTAATTGTTTGTAACAAGTGAAACTGTTGAGATTCAATATCTTAACTATCTCAACAGATCTTAACTATCGTGACTGAACTAGCCTCCGTTGGTATTTTTAAATTTCATAGTCGAATTTGCTATGTCAAAATGTCATACATGTCATATTCAAATCTTTAAGAAGAATTTTCATTTCCAAGATACAAAACATATTTACAAGAGTTCAAATCACCAATTCTATAATCTCCAGTTAAACTTATACATCTGTCCACAAACGCTGAGCCCTTTACACATAAGCTCTTGATAATATTAATTACCCAACCTAGGACACCAAATCCAAAATATGCGGGTCAAATTCAGTCCGTACTGATTTTTAACTTAATCACAACAATCTGCGTGCCTGTCTAACAATATAACGACCTTTTCTTCTTCTTAAAGAGTGCCTAGTTGGACCAGGTGTGCATTAATCAGCTCCGGTTATACTTATATAAAGTTTAATTACTTCCATTGGAGTGGATGGTTGTATGGCAAACGTCCCATGTCCATTACTAATTAAACGTCCCACGCTCCGGCTCGATTAAAAAAGTTTATTAATAATAACGTACAGCCATACAAACACACAGACTGATACATCATTAACAGTGTTCGGGCAGTTCTCGGGAGCTCTGGTTTCTCTTTCTGTCACGTCAATTTTCTGTCCACCACGTCAGCTCAAACTAACCCCTAAATTTTTCTTAACCACACCCAAAAACACCTCAAGCGTCATACATTCGCTTCCCTACACGTCATTTCGCAATCAATTCTAGACAAAACACGAAAACTTGTCAAACAATTCTAGAAAATATAAACAAATAAAAAACTTATTTTCATAAAAATATATTTGAAAAAACGATTTTACATTATTTTTAAAACATTTTTGAAAACAAAACACAAAAAAACTAGGGACCAATTAGGGGGGGCACGTGGCCTGCCGCCCTGAAATGCACCCGGGGCACCCTGCCCCGGGCACGCCCACCCACTAAGGGAGGGCATTTCAGGCGCCCTTCCCGGGCGCCCGAAATAGAGCACCCGTTAAGGGTGCTCCAACGCCCCGAGTCCGGACAAGTACTTAACCGTCAGAAACCGGTGCGTTAGTCCGCTACGCACTATGATATTTAATCCATCTGATAGGTCCATAAGTAATCTAAAAAATATAATCAATAATTTGTGAGCTCGACAGTCCGCAAGTACCAACCGTCAATCAACCAGAATCATAACCATGTGGAAAATACATAATATGGCATTCAGTTAATGAGTACAATCAAGAGACATATATCACAAATAATATGCAAGCATAACAATCTAGAACCCTCATTCAGATTCGACCACATCTTGTGTTTCTGAATCTATCAATCAGTCATGCGCACACCTGGTAGTTCAACACTAACGACATGTAGCCTTTACTCTCTCGGGTGGCTCCACACTGCCCGTTAGGTAGCTCTTTCCTAAGTGGCCTAGTCAGAAACATACACACGACCACATGACATGTCAACCGAAACACCACAATGCAATCATATGTATATCAATTAATTCAATATCGATACTCAGCATGCATGCAACTACGGATATCAAGAGAGACAGACATGACATGAAATTGAAGAATAACGAATCAGTACTTGCATGTCTCGCAATCACAACATAATTCCACAAATCACATCCAAACTCCATCAATTTCCTTTATATCTCTTGTAGCAGAAAAAACATAATCAAATATAGAGATCATCATCTAAATCATTATCTATGGTATTCTTGACCAAATGAGTGAAATTCTAACACAAAATAAGGTGGATTATCTCTTTAACTAGAACTTGCTCTTACATACCTGAAAGCCAACCAATAATGGAACCTCCTTCACCTAACCTCTTCCTCTCACGACTTGCTTCCTCAAGTCTTCCAAATCTCTAGCTTCTCTATTCTCGATATCGACTCACTTCTTCTCAACAAAACTTTACTTTTCGCACAAAACTCACGTATATATATCACTACATCCACCACCATCCTCTTCTCTCCTAATAGCAAGCCACGTGTAAAGTTTGTAAAAATTGCACTAACCTCTCAATTTCACAAAAACACACATATGTCCAAATATTGATTAATTTCCTTAAAAGGTTTGGGTTCTTATTGTAGGATTGTATATTTCCCTAATGTTAATCACTTTTAATGCTAATCTCTATCTAAATAAGTTGTGTAGTGGAATTAAAAAGACAGGGAAAAACAAGCAAACCACACAAGTAGACAGTGATTTTTATAGAGGTTCGATCTCCCATCTATTTCCTCTCTTGCAAGCTCTGCTCAATCTCCCTCGAGCTCTGCTTGTGTCTTCACTATCAATCTCGTTCCGGGCCAAGATTAAGTCTTTTACACCACAAGCTCCGTGAACAATCCTCGCTAGCTTGATTTCTTCCTCTCACAACTCGTGAGGGAACACTTTGGACTTTCACCGAAATCCTAGCTTCTTTGACAAACAAATGAGTGGAACACTCTCTAAACTTGAGCACACTTGAGTGAATAAGGAATTTATAAACTAAAGTGTGAAGTTTAGGCTTGGAGAGTATGGATTTGGGGAATTGAAAGTTTGGGAGTTTCTCTTATATGTGTATGACAATTTGGAGTTGAAGAGTTGTGAAATTGTGTCTTGGTAACATCTATTTATAAGCTCCTATGGTGTTATAGCCGTTGTGATTATATGATAAGTGTTTGTGTAAGAAGCACAAAACAAAAAAAGCACAGGCACAGTTCTGGGCAAGTTCGGTTGACCAAATCGGGCTTAACGATCGACCGGAGGTCGTTCGAAAATGAAGTCCAGGAAAGTCCAGAAAAGCAACGGCCGACCGAGCAGGGAACAATCGAACGAAAATAGCTATAACTAAAGTTGACTTAAGTTATCGATCGAACTAAATGGATGGTTAGGTCGACCGAAAACTAACAGGCTCTATGGGGTTGTCAAAAATGTTTATGTTCGGTCGACCAAATTGCTTGGGTTGGTCAACCGAAAATAACAGGCACTATGGGGTTTGTCAAAACATTTATGTTCGGTCGACCGAAACTAGGTCCTCGGTCGACCGGTGGTCACTTGTATTCTTGGGGTATGGATAATAATTTGAATACGATCGTTGGTATAAAATGACAAGTCTAACGGTCAAATGACACATGTAGACGGTCGACCGATAAGGTCAAAATGTTCGACCGGTCGAACTGGGTAAATCACTATTGGGCTAACAGAATAAACTAACCATTCGGTCGACCGGAGAATGTTTGGTCGACCGATTTTGCACAGGCAGTTTCGGTTAAGGTTTAGTGATTTCCAATCTAAGTTTGGGTGACCTATTGAAGTCTAAATGATCTGAAATTTTGTGTGTGACTTCTATAAGGAACATAATGTGTGTGTGAGAGTAGTTATTTACTCTAGTATGCTGATGTACACAAAGTTCCTAATACTCAAAAGAATTATAAAATTACATGTCTTCAATAGCTTGATTAAATGTCTTGACTTGAATTTCTTTCTTCATTGAGTCTTGATCACATGTAGATGTTAGCACAAAGCAATATATATGCTATGTAATATGTGTGCTACACTACCTTGATTATAATTAAGATTAGGTTGATTAAATCATCAAAACATAGATTAAGGCCAAAAAACCAACACATATTATAATTAATATGTGTGTTACTTCCTCAAAATTTTAAGTCAACATTATATCATTTGAAATTCATATATTGTTTGTTCGTTTTAAATTTAGATCGCAAGTGCACAACCGTCGGTGAACACGGGGGAAGTATGGGTCGTCCGCAGGGAGGTGAGCAGACTCTAGTACGACCGAAATCAGATGGCGAAAAAGGGGAGAAGAGTTGTATATTACGCTAAAGAAATGAGAAAAGTTGTAGATGGAGAAATGAGTTGTAGATTACGCTAAAGATTACGCTACGTCCTCAGCCTGAGAAGTGTCTAAAGATAAGAACATACTCATCAAAAACCATAAACTCAAGTGAAGAAAAAAGGTAAGCATAGGAGGTGTTTAAATGTTATGGGAAAACCCATCAAAACAGTGTTTCTTCAATCAAGCAAGCAAACACAAATACAAACACATAACTAACATGTAGCATATTCAACAGAAATTTTCAGTCAATAAACATGAGAAAACTAAGCATGGAAAGTGTCTAAATCTTATGACAAAACCCATCAAAATTCCCCAACATGTACATGATTAAAATACCCCTAATGAACATACAAAACATGCAAGTCTACACAATCAAAAATTCAAACATCCAAACTTCACAATATATATGAGCATCATCTCCACCCCCCAAAGGAGATGGTTCTACTCACTACACATTATTCTAGCAATTAAACTAAAGAAGAAAGTAGACATTCGAACTACTTTAGCCTAAGATCAAAGAAATAAGACTAAGCTAAGCATGCAAAAAAAGAAATAACATGAGAACAAAATAATAAAAAATTATTTTATTAAATGACTCGCATTACTAGTAGCATTCTTCTCCACCTTAATTTTTGCTCCAAGGCTTACTCCAAGTAGAGAGAATGCTACCGAGAAATGTGTGAATACAAATGAGGAGGAAGAGTTCTATTTATAGGCATGAAAAAAGGTAACCGGGGACAATCCCCCGGTATGGGACTAATGAAACCTTCCCAGAATACACATAAACATATAACCCATGTCGTGGAGAAACCGGGTCGGATTCGGAGACAAATGGACCGCTAATTGGCCGTAACTTTTTCCTTGATCCAACCAATTTTTGGATATGTTCTTTATTTCTTCAATTCTTCACACGAGGTGCACTCGGTTTGGTTATTGGAGTGTCGGACCGAATCTAATTGCCAAAATACTCATCATGATGGTGTGGAGTTTCTTGATTTTCACATTGGGCCTTCGGTTTTACATTCGGGTCCCTCTCTTGTGCATCTTAGTCCATAAGTCTTGCAACTTAGTCATTTCTCTTGCTCTTAGGTCCTTTTATGCCTCTTCTCCTCAATCCTGTTTATTTCCTGAAACTCAAACATAAAACTCGTTATGTAGCATTGTTTAGGTTCAAGATAATTGATATAAGACACAAATGAATGCATGAAATGATGTCAATCAAATACCCCCGCACCTAACTTTTGCTAGTCCTGAGCAATACAAAGAAAGGAAAAAAATGAAAGAAAGGAAAAAGCATACGGAAAACATGGAAATCCTAACTCACTTTCGTAGGAATCACAGTTGCACTTAGCACGTGCAACAAGCCGTTAAACCTCTTTGTCGCCAAGGAGGAGGAGTGTTGTCTCCTTAGGGTTTTCAGTGGATATACCCACAAAATCCGAACATTGATGCATTATTCAATCTAGAAACTTGACTCGATGGACTTATTTTTGTCGATCATTGGACACGATAATCCTACGGGCCGACTCAATATATGTATCATGTCCACACACCTACCCTAATGAACCATTCGTGCAAGTTAATTAAGGACTTAAGTGAAAGACATGGACAACCTCAACATCCTCAAGTGATACAAAGTGTAAAGTCAATTACGGTTCTTATTTGCATTACCATTTTTTTTCTTTTTGTTTCTTTTCTTCTTTTTCTTTTTCTTACTAGTTGGAGTGTAATTCTTCCAGGTTAGGTTTCGTGCATCATTGCCTATGAGGACTTACACTATCACGTACACATTTCCCCACATCTCTACATAGGGCAATCTCTACCACCCGTGTAACGGGAGTTCGGTCGGTGCATCCCAAGTCAGATGACTCGAAAGCACCACGCACAAAGTCCCCTCCGACCTAATTTCCCGAGTGATAGGTGTCGTGCGAGAAGAGAGAACACCTACTCACTTATTTCTTATCTACACATGAACCAAAACCCCTACACTTAATGCCTTACAACAAGATTTAAAGAGTCTTTGACTACAACAAACTTCTGTATATTAACATACACGAATTATTGACTCACTAGGTTAAGGTTGGACTTCTTTAAATGTTTGAGTACTGAAACCCTATGATTACTCGTACCCCCGAGAGAAAATCGGGGTGCATCCTTATGACTTAGTAAGACCTAAAGCCGGTGTACTAAATATCCTAACGCATCAAGTTCAAGATAATTTTGGGAGCTTCTTTTTACTTTGCCGCTCAACAGTTTTGCACAAGCCAAACACACGCAAAACTCACAAAACATTTTCTTTCGCAAACACATGAAGATTTTGAAAGAAATGTCAAAATTTTTAAGCATAAGGCAAGCAAAAGAAGACAAGTCACTCATGGATCATGGCAAGCAGATATATCGATATTAAATGCAGCACAGTAACATGACCCTAACAATATATAAAAAGCAAAATGAAAAAGACTCGACTGCATATATATATAAACGTACAAGACCCCCCCCCCCCCCCACACTTACTTTATGCATTGTCCTCAATGAATGTGAGTATGAAACTACATGGATTTATGCATGAGAAAGAGAAGATCTCACCAATGTGAAGTACAAGGAAAGTGTTATGGTCATATTGATGGACATAACCCCGAATTCCCAAAAACCTGTGAGATACTTAAGAAGGGAGACAAATACGTCAAACAAATGTGGCCTAAATACTCAAGGGTTGGGGCCACAACAACCAATGCTCACTTGTGGAGTACTTTGTGTGTGTGTTTTTTTCCTCTTTTTTCTCTCTTTTTTCTAGGCAAAATATATACATCAACAAAGATATTCTCATAATCATTTTGTCAAGGAACATCAAATGAGAACATCGAGTCCTGCGGACCAGATATTTGCAAAAATGTGCCCACTTCATTGGTACTTTGAGGTGTCATGAGGGGTGAAAGGTCAAAGCTGAAAGGCTCAGACCCCTCATGATATTGGTTGGGTGTAGGCAACATGAATGAGTGGAGTTGTATTGCCTCACTAGGGTTTAGTTGCTCATCGAACAAAACTCTCCAACCAATTGGCGGGTGCATCGGAATGAGTTCCTCAGGCTCATTCGAAGGATGTCAAAGCTGAAAGGCTCAACCATTGGGGCTTCTCCCCAACTCATCCAACAAGGACCACCCATCCTCCTGTATATTATCATGCATAAGCTCGGTCGTAGGTGGGTCCTTGTTGGAATCGATATGAAGCTCAAATGGCTCAATAGCCCTGGGACACGGGGTGACAACACATTCTAGAATGGGCATATGTTGAGGTGTGTCCCCCTCACTAATGGTCTCAACTGAATCATGCAACGAACACTCCCTTTGTACATTCATGTTTGATGTCAGTTCACTCTGTTGCATTGCAAAGACAGGCAATGAGTTTTCGCTGGGCCCACAAACATTCTCCATGGGTTGCATTGGTGTTAGGGGTGTTTGTTGATTTTGCGGTGCTTAACCTAATTGGCAGATGAGATTGAGATTTAAAGGTTGGTCCATGGGCTCTTGTTGCCTACCGGAGTTTAACACATGAAACTCGACACTCATGTTACCGAATGAGAGCTTCATGAGACCATTTCTAGAATTAATCAAGGCATTGGAGGTTGACAGAAATGGTCTACCCAAAATCAAAGGTATTTGAGAGTAGATGTTCGCAACAGGATTGGTATCGAGGACAACAAAATCTACTGGAAATATAAAATCTCCAACTTTGATAAGCACGTCCACGATAATCACCTTTGGAATATGAATGGATATATCCGCCAATTGGAGGTGATCTTAGTTGGTTTCAACTCTCCCCAGTTCAGTTGTTGATAAACAGAAAATGGGCGGAGGTTGACCGCCGATCCTAAATCAAGCAATACATTACTCATGCTAGTGTCCCCTATCGTACACTGAATAGTAGGACACCCAGGGTCCTTGTATTTTCTGTAGGTGGGATTGGACAAAAGTGAGATTACATTTGCAGCCAAGAATGCTTTCTTAGGAACATTTGTCTTCCTCTTGGTTGTGTAGAGATCTTTTAACACTTTGGCATAATGAGGTATTTGTTGGATGACATCCAACAAGGGGAGGTTAACATTCACTTGCTTAAACACCTCTAATATCTTATCTATTGTGTCACTCTGCTTTTTGATTAACCTACTAGGATAGGGAGTTTTGGTAGGTAGGTTTTCTACGGTGCCTGAGAAGGAGGCGTTGGTGTATTACCCTCACCCTCAGCCTCTTCTTAACCATCATTCCCACTGAGGGGTTGCACAGATGGTGATGGTGGCAAGGAAATGTGATTGTCAACCTGCTTTCCATTCCTTAAGGTTAAAATGGCATTAACATGGTGAACAAGTTCCTCCACATGGTTCACTTGCCGCCCCCGAGGTACCAAAATCTCATTTTGAATGTGTTGTTGCTGGTACATGCGGGGGTTAGCCTCAGGCTGGCTAGGCAGAGTCCCTCTTTTTTTCATGTACAGACTGAGCCAATTGGCCCATCTGAAGCTTTAGAGATTTGATGGTCTGCTGATTTGATGTGAGAACTTGACTTGTGGTTGACATAAAAAAATTCATTGAGTTTTCAAGTCTACGAGTCAAGGTCTCAAGTGAATTGAATCGGGTTTTCATATTGTTGGAATTTAGGAAACCAGATTGATTGGTGATTTGAGGTTGGGGTGGCTGATAAGATCCACCCGGGGTATTATTTTGGTTCCATGAAAAATTAGAGTGGTTCCTCCCCATCCGGGATTATAAGATTATGAGTATGGGTCACTCTTGGCTCTATCATAGATGTCATTGACATGTTCCATCTCAGGAGGAATGGACACACACTCGCTTCCTACATGACATATCCTACCACATGAATGACATGGAATTGGACCAGATCTAGACACATGAGGTGTACATTTTTGGTTTTGGAGCTCAATAGAATCTATACGGTGCATTAACGCCATCTCGCGTGCCTCAGTGGCCGTAGTGGTATCGACAGCAAATGCGGCACCTAATCTAGTCTAGTTTGCATTTGCGATCCTCGGTCCTATGCTAGATGATGGTGGTGGTTCCCTCACACTTTCCCACTACATGGTTTTCTTAGCGAGGTCTTCTTGGAAAGCTCATGCCTCATTTTCATCATTTCCTAAGAACTCTCCTTGACACATGGACTCAAGGAGCGTTCGGGACGGGATGTGAAGACCCTCGTAGACAATCTAACATAGGCGCCACAACTCGATGCCATTTTGAGGGCATGAGGATAGTAGCTCCTTGAACCTCTCTAAATATGCATAAAATGTTTCGGTCTCAAGTTGATAGAATGAATTGATTTCGTTCCTCAATTTTTGAGTCCAATGATTTGGAAAGTACTTCTTGAGGAATACAGATTGAAATTCATCCCGACTCCTAAAGGCATTCGCCTGGTTGCTATACAACCACTTCTTGGCATCATCCTTTAGGGCAAAGGGGACAATCCTAAGATGGATGGAGTCTGTGCTAAGTTGTTGCAGCTTGAGCATAGCACAGACCTCCTCAAATTCCCTGAGAAAGATATAGGGGTCACCCTTCCCAGAGAAGTGAGGGAGCATGGAGATAAACTGAGGATTAACCTCAAAGTGGTTCTCATTCGCCTCTGGCAATACGATGCATGAAGGTAGAACAGTACGACTCGGGTAGCATCGATCACGGAGAGGTATGTGAGTAAGAACAGGAAGAACAGGTGGGACAGGTGGGTCCAACAACTGCTCCACCTCGTGGTACTGAGAAGCCATGGAACCCAGACCATGTGCGGCAGAAGAAGATGAAGGTGTCGAGAAATCGACTACCGAAGCAGGATTGATGACACGCCTCGTCAAACGGTCACTCTCGTCTCATGCCCACACAAGCATGCACAAAGGTGCACACACAAACCAAAACCCTTTTCTTAAACAACTAAAACCGAATGTGCGTAGAGGAGAAGACGGGAGGACACAGAAGAGAGAGAATGACTCAGGAGAGAAGTAAGAAGTCCTTATGCTACAGTGGGTGGGTACAGGTAGAATCACACAAGCAAACAATGCTCAAACAACCTAAGGTTGCTATAGGTCCTTACAGCTAGACGACGCCTAACTGCGAGGTCACACGACGTCAACACGCCTCACCTCCCTACGGCGAGGACCACAAATCCCAGCAAGTGAGCCAAGATCCGGAGTTCTCGTCTCTCCTACTATCGACAGAGTGGGCGACGCCGATCAGGCCATGACGGTCGTGACCAGATCACTCTCCTAATAGGCCTGAGATCCTTAGCGCCAATGTCTACTTTATTTTAAAATTAAGCTCTTAATTAGTGTGGTTTTTGGGGCGAAGGAAAGGGTGATGAAATCCCCCACCTTATTTTATATGGGACAACCCCTCCTTAGTAGCGTTTTGGAGTCTTAATCTAGCAATCAACTCTCCAAACAAACCCTCAACTCACACTTCTTGCAATGCAATTCCTACTAACTAATGCATGTTCATATGAAATGCATGAATGAGAGTAGGAAATACGTACCTCACGCTAGCACTCAGAAACTAAAAGCAAAGCTAAAATAAAAGACAATCTACGTGTCTAAGTCGAGTACATGATGCATGACCTAAACAAGAAAGAATGCTTAATCTTTTGCTTTGGGTTTTAGTGTCCAAGTTGCTTAAAGAGAGATTGATTATTGATCTGGAGACAAACTAAAATTCAGAACGTGCCAAATTAATCCTCAGACCTCAATAGTAGATAAAGAAACAAGACACGGAAAGAAGAATTGGTAATGAGCTTACCAGACCGCCAGTTGGCGGTCTTAGGCCGCTGATTTGCGGTCCAATAAGCTCAGTTGGCCTCCCAACTTCTCCAGTTGTCTTCCCTTGTGTCTCCAAGTCTCCTGAAACAAACAAAAACTACAAACAAAAAATTAAATCTACCTGAATCGTCCAAACCAGAGTCTGGAATTGGCACCTCCCCGGCAACGGCGCCAAAAATCTGTTTGTTCATTTTAAAATTAGACCGCAAGTGCACAATCGTCGGTGAAGACGGGGCAAGTACGGGTCGTCCTTAGGGAGGTGAGCAGTCTCTGGTATGATCAAAATCAGATGGCTAAAAAGGGGAGAAGAGTTGTATATTACGCTAAAGCTAAACTACACTAAAGTAATAAGTAAGAAATGCGAAAGAAGGCACGAAAGATTAGAAATTAGAAAGAGAAACCCCTAAGGGGTGGAGTGTGTGCACATGAGAAGTGAAATAAGTGATGAATGATTCATGTAAGCGTGTGCGTGTGTCGTGTATGTGTCTTCATGCATAGGAAGTGTCTAAAGATGTGGCAAAACATATCAATCCATTAACACAACGTATCAGCAATTACTACTAAATTAGCATAAAATTAGGCTCAGCATGAGAAGTGTCTAAAGATATGACAAGACTAATCAAAAACCATAAACTCGTGAAGAAAAAACGTAAGCATGGGAGGTGTCTAAATGTTTTGGCAAAATCCATCACAACAAAGTTTATTCAATCAATCAAGCAAGCAAACACAAATGCAAACACATAACTAACATGTAGCATATTCAACAGGAATTTTCAGTCAATAAATATGAGAAAACTAAGCATGGAAAGTGTCTAAATCTTATGCCAAAACTCATAAAAATTCCCCAACATGTACATGATTAAAATACCGCCAATGAACATACAAAACATGCAAGTCTACACAATCAAAAATTCAAACATCCAAATTTCACAATATATATGAGCATCATCTCCACACCCTGAAGGGTATGGTTCTACTCACTACACATTATTCTAGCAATTAAACTAAAGAAGAAATGAGACATTCTAACTAATTTAGCCTAAGATCAAAGAAATAAGACTAAGCTAAGCATGCATAAAAAAGAAATAACATGAGAACAAAACAATGAAAATTATTTTATTAAATAACTCACATTACTAGTAGCATTCTTCTCCACCTTGAGTTTTTGCTCCAGGGCTTACTCCAAGTAGAGAGAATGTCACCAAGCAATGTGTGAATACAAAAGAGGAGGAAGAGTTATATTTATAGGCATGAAAAAAGGTAACCGGGGACAATCCTCCGGTATGGGACTAATGAAACATTCCCAGAATACACATAAACATATAACTCATGTCGTGGAGAAACCGGGTCGGATTCGGAGACAAATGGACCGCTAATTGGTAGTCACTTTTTCCCCGATCCAACCCATTTTTGGATATGTTCTTTATTTCTTCAATTCTTCACATGGGGTTCACTCGGTTTGGTTATTGGATTGTCGGCCCGAATCTAATTGCCAAAATACTCATCATGATGCTGTGGAGTTTCTTGATTTTCACATTGGCCCTTCGGTTTTACATTCGGGTCCCTCTCTTGTGCATCTTAGTCCATAAGTCTTGCGACTTAGTCATTTTTCTTGCTCTTAGGTCATTTTATGCATCTTCTCCTAAATCCTGTTTATTTCCTGAAACTCAAACATAAAACTCGTTATGTAGCATTATTTAGGTTCAAGATAATGTATATAAGACACAAATGAATGCATGAAATGATGTCAATCACATATCTATATTAAAAAAAACTCTCACAGATCTAGAACAGTTTCATCCAAATCCAATCATGTCAAGATTAATTCCCAAATTTGAATTCAATTTGGCCCAAATCAAAACATAATTTTCAATCCAACTTTCATTAAATCTAAAATTGATCTCCAACTATTTATTCATAATTTGGATAGCAAATCCAACCAAGTCAAAATTCACATTTAAATTAATAGTAGATACTTCTAAATCCAAATTCTCAAATTCTAATCCAGTCAAAATTTTATATTTCAAATCCGATTGTACCTGATTTCGATATTCGTACAATTTTCTAATCTATATTCAAAGAAAATCTGATTCCAACTAATTGTGAGGATCATAATGCTCTGATACCATTTGTAACGCCCCGAGTCCAGACAAGTGTTGCCCTAACCCGGTGCGTTAGTACGATCCACGATCCTGACCTTTACGCACTCTGACATTTAATCTGTCTGATAGTCCCATAAGCAATCTGAAAAAATATAATTTGTGAGCTCGACAACCCACAAGTACCAACCGTCAATCAACCAGAAATATAACTATGTGGAAAATACATAATATGACATTCAATTAATGAGCACAATCAAGAGACGTATATCACAAATAATATGCATGCATAACAATCTGGAACCCCCATTCAAATTCGACCAGATCCTGTGTTTCTGAATCTATCAATCAGTCAGACGCACGCCTGTTAGCTCGACACTAACGACAGGTAGTCATTTTCTCTCTCGGGTGGCTCCACGTTGCTCGCTAGGTAGCTCTTGTAGGATCTATTGTGCCCTAATATTAGTCTAAAGGGGGTGAATAGACTAATTAAGTTCTTTAAACTAGAATTGCAAATTAAACGTTATAACAAAAAAATGTAGGAGAGATAAGCAAATCACAACACTAGATGTATAGAGGATTGGATCCAAGCACCGGATCCTAGTCCTCTCTTACGAATTGCTCTTCCTCGAGCAACTTCGCGTCCTCCACTAATCCAATCTCCGTTGTGGGCTAAGATCACGCATTTACACCATCAGCTTTGTGAACACCATTGCCTAGCTTGGACCACCTTCTCACAATCCGAGAAGAGCTTCACTCCGGAAGGTAGTACAACTCTTGAAGAAATTACTTCAGCAAACTAATCTTGGGCACTTGAAATGAATGATGCAATCAATGAGAGTGATTTCAAGTGGGAAGATGTGAGCAGAAGGAAGTTTAGAGAAAAATGTGAGTAGTAAGAATATTTGAGCTTCAAGAAAGATTGGTAACCTTAGAAATGTGTTCTCAGCTCTATTTATAAGCTCTAAACTAATTCTAGCCGTTGGGATTAAGTTGGGAAAGAGTTGTGTAAAAATACACAAGGCAGTGAAGTTTGGACACAGATCTGGACACCGATCGGTCAACCGGTTCTGATTAATCGGTCGACCGATTTGCAAAGAATAAGCATTCGATCGTACAAAGGTGCAGATGGTCGAACCAACTAGGCTAAACCTTAAGTGAACGGTCGAACACTTGGTAAGGTTCGGCCAACTGTTGGGAAATGTTGGTCTAGATGAAATTGTGCCAATGAGATAACAGTCGAACAAAATAGAGTTGTCGTCCGATTGAAAATGTCAGTAGGTGTTGGAAATAGAGTGTTTCATGAACCGGTCGACCTGTGCTAAGGTTTCGGTCGACCGCAAGACCAAATCTAAAAGAGGGTTAGGTGGAGTATTTGTATACGACCGTTGTTAAATATGACAAGTATAATGGTCATATTAAAGACAGAATAGGAAGTGTAAACGGTCAAACAAAACGTAGGTTTCGGTCGACTGGTGTCCACTCTTACGAGGACATGTGTCGACAAATGATATGTTAGTAAAATTTGTATTGGTCGAACTGGGTCCTATCGGTTGACAAAAAGGAACGGTCGAACAGTTAAAGGGTTGCGATCGACCGATATAGACTGGGAAAGTAGATATTAGAATCGGTCGAACAAAAAGAGGGTTTCGTCAACCATTGGGCAATGGAAAAACTGTTTGTTCACCCCGAACTCCTGTTTTAAGGGAATTTCGTTTCATCGATTTCTTGTTGAAGTCAAATTGATATGGATTAATTGTGAGACTTCTATAGGTTCCCTGTGGGTCATGCAATGCAATTCATCAATGATTTCAAGTGCCAAGTTAGATTATAGCCTAAGAACTGTAGGATCATGAATGACTTAGTTCTAATCACTTTTAAGGTTAATTAACTACTTGTTTGAGCAATAGATGTGCAGCGGAATTAAAACAGAAAACAAGTAGAAACAAAAAATTCAGCAAACCACAAGATGACCTGGAAGATTTGATAGAGGTTTGGTCTCCCGCCTACTTCCTCTCTTGCAAGCTTCGCTCGATCTCCCTCGAGCTCCGCTCACGTCTTCAATATCAACCTCGTTCCTGACCAAGATTAAGCCTTTACACCCAAGCTTCCACGAACAACTTTCCATGAGCACTCTCACAACCCCTAATCCTATTAAATTCTCCTTCATTAAGGCCACAATAAAGAATTTTCATAATTTTAGAATTCATCTCAATTTCTTTCATTTTGGCCCTAGACAAGGTAGCTAGTTCATCTTCATTTGGGGATGTGTAAGGATTTTGAAGAAAAATCTAATACTTAAGGTCATTAGAAATTAGGAAAATTTTCATCATGTTCTTCCAATAATCATAGTTTGACCCATTAAGCAAAAGAGGTCTAGTTGTGCATAATCCTTCTATATGATTAGATGATGTAGAAGTCATGCTAAAAACGATTAAGTATGTTATTTGGCTCACAAAGCTCTTATACAAATTGTAGGATCGTGAATGACTTAGTTCTAATCACTTTTAAGGTTAATTAACTACTTGTTTAAGCAATAGAATGTGCAGCGGAATTAAACAAGACAACAAGTAGAAATAAAAAAATTCAGCAACCATAAGATGACCCGGAAGATTTGATAGAGGTTCGGCCTCCCAACTACTTCCTCTCTTGCAAGCTCCGCTCAATGTCCCTCGAGCTCCGCTCACGACTTCACTATCAACCTCGTTTCTAGCCGAGATTAAGCCTTTACACCACAAGCTTCCGCGAACAACCTCGCCAGCTTGATTTTCTTCGTGAGAGGGACACTTTGGGTTTTCACCGAAGTCCTTGCTTCTTTGACAAAGAAATGAGTGGGACAACACTCTCTAAATCTGAGCACACTTGAGTATAATGTGGAATTGATTACTAATTGTGGAAGGTTTGAGGCTTTGAGTGTTTCGAGCTTTCTCTCTAATGTATTGGACAATATTGAGTGGGAGAGTTGTCTGATTGTGTCAAGGGAACAACTATTTATAAGCTCCTAAGGGGTTATAGCCGTTGGGGCAGGTTTACAAAGATTTTGTGTAAGATACACAAAATAGAAACCTGCAGGACACAATTCAACACTAATTCGGTCGACCGAATCAGGTATACCGGCCGACGGGTTGGTTAGTTTTGGCTACAACTTAAGTTCACTTAAGTGAACGGTCGAACGGAATATGGGGATTGGTCGACCGTTCTAGGGGTTTTGGTCTGTTAAGAATGAATCGGCCGAACAAGGTAAAGGTTGGTTCAACCGGAAACTTCAAGGCACTCCTGGGTTCAAGAAGAATTTGAGTTTCGGTCAACCAAGGTCTAGGCGACGTTCTACCAAAAACTACCAAAGTGTTCAGGGTGACCAAGAAATGTTGGATCGGTCGACCGCTAGGAAAGTTTCGGTCAACCGGAAGTTTGGTAAAATTGAGGGTTTGGGAAATCCGACCGTTGTAGAAGACGACAAGTCTAACGGTCATGTGACACATGTAGACGGTCGAAGAAAATGCTCTAAACGGTCGACCAGTTTAACATTAAATCTTGTAACAGAATTAACAACCCAGTCGGTCGAACGAGGAACTTGTTCCGGTCGACTGATTTAGTCCTGACAGTTCAAGTAAGGTTTAAGTGTTTTTCGGTTCTAGTTTGAGTGATCTATTGAAGTCCAAATGTTGTGAAATTTTGTGTGTGTGACTTCTATAGGGAACCCTAGTGTGTGTTTGATTAGTTTTAACTCAAGTATGCTCAATTACACAATGTTCCTAAGACTCAAAAGAAATCAAGATTACATGTCTTCAATATAGCTTTAATTACATGTCTTGACTTCATTTCCCTCTTTATTGAGTCTTGATCACTGGTAGAGGTTAGTGTAGGATCTACTAGCCCCTAAACTTAGTCTAAAGGGGGGGGGTGAATAGACTAATTATGGTTTTTAAGATAACTATGCCAAATTAAAAGATAAGACAATAATATTAAAGAGAGAACAAACAAACCACTACTCCGGATGTATAGAGGTTTGGATCCAACCTCCGGATCCTAGTCCTCTCTTACGAATTGCTCTTACTCGAGCAACTTCGCGTCCTCCACTAATCAGATCTCCGTTGCGGGCCGAGATCACGCCTTTACACCACAAGCTTTACGAACACCCTCGCCTAGCTTGGACCACCTTCTCACAATCCGAGAAGAGCTTCACTCCGGAAGCTTGTACAACTCTTGAAGACTAATACTTCAGCAACTAATATTCGGCACTTGAAATGAATGATGCAATCTAGTGATGGTGATTTCAAGTGAGAAGATATGAGCACAAAGGTTTAGAGCAATTTGAGAGTAGTAATGAGATTTTGAGCTTAGAGAAAGATTGGTGTCTTTGTATGAGTGTTCTAAGCTCTATTTATAAACTATAAACAAGTTCTAGCCGTTGGGATTGAAGTGATGAAAAGATGTGCAAGAAAACACAATTCAGAAGTGACAGGACACATTTCTGGCGACGAACGGTCAACCGGATCGTGTACCACGGTCGACCGGCATTAGGCAGTGCTCGGTACGGTCGATCGAAGACGCTAACGGTCGATCCAATTTGGCTAGAACTTAAGTGATCGGTCGAATGGTTTGGAATACTAGTTCGACCGAAAATGGACAGTAGGACTGGGTCTAGAAAAGACATAAGTATCGGTCGACCGTAAGTAGAGTTTCGGTGGACCGGTTGACATGCTTGATTTGAGACATGATAACAACAAATGTAATCGGTTGAACGAGGTGAGTTCATAGTTCGACCGAAAATGCCCAGTAAGAATGGGACAGGGAAGAATCAAGATGCGGTCGACCGTTAAGGGGAATTCGGTCGACCGGAAGACTAAATCCCAAATAAGGTTAGTTAGGAAAATGTGTATACGACTGTTGGAGTATACGACAAGTATAACGGTCATATTTAATACAAATACGGAAAACAATCGGTCGAACAGATATGAAGTTTCGGTCGACCGAAAGTCTCACTAACTGAACACGTGTCGACAAATGATAGGCTGAAAGATTTACATTGGGTAAACTAATTTCTATCACTCGACAAGGTGAGACGGTCGAACAGAACAAGTGTTGCGGTCGACCAATTTCTAACAGTCAAACATAATTTGAGGAAACGGTCGAACAAAGTGTATATGACGGTCGACCGATTTCAGACAGGCACACCAGATAAAAGGAACGGTCGAACGGGAAGTAAATATGGGTTGACCGTTTTGTACAGATTTATGTTTCCTGGGATGGTCTGTCGAAATTCGGTCGAACCAAAAGGTTATACCGGTCGACCGTTTTAATGCAGTTTTCCCGTTCTACGACTCTAATGAGTTTAGATGATTTCCTATTGAAGTCTAGGATAGTTGGAATGTAGTGTGAGATTTCTATAGGTATCCTAAGTGATGTGTAATGCAATGAATCATGTATTTCAAGTGCCAAGTTACATTTGTGGCCTAAATACATAGAATTTAAACCTAACTACTCTTCAATCTTCATCTTTAATTCAACTCATAACTTGATTCCTGAAACGTTAGATAACACACGTATATGCAAGCAATGATATTTCAATTGATACATGTTTTTATTGATATGTTGATTAATCATCAAAACGGATTAACGATTATTAGCCAAAAAGCCAACAGTTAGCACAATACAATATATATGATATGCATTTTATGTGTTACTCTACATTGATTATAATTAAGATTAGATTGATTAAATCATCAAAACATAGATTAAGGCCAAAAAGGCCAACAAGAACAAGAAATATAAACCTATCTACTCTTCATTTTTCATTTCTTGTCTTGATCCATACTTGGTTCCTGAAATGTTAGAATACAATATATGCAGGCGATGATATTAATGGATTACATGTGTTTATTGATATGTTAGTTAATCATCAAAACAGATTAACGATTTTTAGTCAAAAAGCCAATAGTTCTTTCCTAAGTGGCACAATTAGAAACATACACAACCACATGACATGTCGATCGAAACATCATCATGCAATCATATGCATATCAATAAATTCAATATCGATACTCAGCATGCATGCAACTACGGATATCAAGAGAGACAGACATGACATGAAACTGAAGAATAACGAATCAGTATTTGTATGTCTCGCAATCATAGCATAATTCCACACATCACATCCAAATTCCATCAATTTCCTTTATATCTCTTGTACCAGAAAAATCTAATCAAATATAGAGATCATCATCTAGATCATTATCTATGGTATTCTTGACCAAATCTGAACTTGCTCTTACATACCCAAAAACCAACCAAAAATGGAACCTCTTCACCCAATCTCTTACTCTCACGACTTGCTTCATCAGCTATTCCAAATCTCTAGCTTCTCTCTTCACGATATCAACTCACTTCTCAAAAAACTTTTCTTCTCCCACAAAACTCACGTATATATATCACTCCATCCACCGCCATCCTCTTCTCTCCTAATAGCAAGGCACATGTAAAGTTTATGAAAATTGCACTGACCTCTCAATTTCACCAAAATCACACATATGTCCAAATATTGATTAATTTCCTTAAAAGGTTCGGGTTCTTGCACACACATGTCAATTGAGATTGGTTATAGATTTCTAATTAACTTGGTTGGATTAGTCATGTACCATCATTGGTGTCTTTTTGGTTCTCTCTCATCATATGTGGTCGTTTTATATGTACAACAAATAACAACTGGCAGCCTTTAGTTATCCCCATTATACATTCCTTGCCAACAACCGTAAGTTTCTCTACAAAATCATAGACGCCAATTGTACAAGTCAAAATGCAGTTCATGTATCTCAATTTGATTTTTCCACGTACATGTCAAAACATGACCGAAATTTAATTGTTCGGGACCAAAAGAATTAGACTTTTTCTACTTCAGATTTAAATATGGTGTCCCCACATTACCCTCTACAGTCTCCACTATAAATATCTTTTAAAAAACTCATATCAACCACATTCCGTAAACGTTCTTCTTGACCACTGGCAGTATAAATGTGAGATATTGTCTTAGTGGTGAGGTTGGTTTTGAACTGAGATGAGTTAAATTCGAATTTTGGTTACTTCTAGGCAAGGAAGAATTGACAGCACCAAAACAACTTCTAGCTTACTCTTCTTTCCGAATAATCTTCAAGTTTCAGCTAGATTTGAGCTTTAATCTTTCTAGTACCCATTTCTTGTTAGGCAGATACGAGTAATTAGGAAGTCGGGTATAAAACTATTTGCTTATACAATTTGTACAAGTAAAGTCTGATTTATTTATTTATTTCATTTATAAACGTCCTTTTTTCACAATTCAATAGTCGAAAACTCTCAATTAATAAGCTAGCATTTCACCTTGTCGAATAAAATAAACTGAAATCAACAAAAGCAAGAATAAGAGTCCGATATGGCATGACAAATAAGGAAAAATTAGGGAACTACTATTCGTTGCCGGAAAACTACTTAAATCGTCCCAAAAATGACCTTTTTGCCCTTAACAAATCAATTAATACCGATTTCGTCCCGTGTCTTTAAACAAGGTGTTTGACTCAGTTTTACTCACATTCCCAGTACCAACACCACGAAAATGTCTGGCGAAGCACCAGAATCCGGCAAGGTAACGGGGGCGGAATTTTTTTCCCGACTCGGGCGTCTGCCTAAGCCGCCTCAACCCAGGTGGAGGCGTCTGGATAGGCCGCCTCCACATAGGTGGAGGCGGTTTAGCCAAACGCCTCCACCTAGCTGGAGGCGGCTTAGATGCACGCCTCCACAAAGGTGGAGGCGTCTGTCTAACACGCCTCCACGTATGTGGAGGCGTGTTTGGCAGATGCCTCCACCTTGGTGGAGTCGGCTTAGCCAGACGCTCGTTTTTTTTTGTATTTTTTTTAATTTTTTGTTAAATTCAAAATTTTCAGGTTCCGTTGCAAGATTTCGGTGGTGATGGAGTAGATTACAGTGAGCTTTTTGACAGTAAATAAATATTTACAACAATCGAGGAAGGTTGTAAATGGGCGAAACAAATTGCAATAAGAGCCGGATTTTTTTTGGTTATATCATCGTACAAACCAAAAGCAGATAACCGGATGGATTGTTACCTTAGATGTGATCGCAGACGTGAGATGAGTTCTCGTGATACGAGTATTGCACTGCGAAAGAATACGAAAAGAAAAGGTTGCGGTTGTCGGTTTTTGGTAAAAGTGGTGGAGCGACGAGATCGTGATGGATGGGTTATTGTTTCTAGTATGTATGGGCAGCACAACCAACCATTGACAGTTTATTCAGAGGGTCGCCGACAGGTCAGCGGACTTAGTGCTGTGGCAAAGCAAATTGTTCGTGATATGACAGAGGCACAAGCAAGACCCCGTAACATTTTGTTGGCGGTAAAGAAGAAATTTCCGGACGATAATCCGAATCAAAGACACATTTACAACTTCAGAGAGTACATGAGGAGGACGAAATCTGAAGACAGGAATCCCGCGCAGCAGTTTCTCAAGGAGGCAGTGCAGCATAAGTATTTGCATTGGATTATGGCAGATGAAGAAACTAATGTCTTGACTCACGCATTTTTGGCACATCCGACTTCAGTTCAGTTGTTGCGTACATACCCATTCGTAATCTATATGGATTCGATGTATAAGACGAACAAGTACAAGATGCCTTTGTTTGAGATGGTTGAGGTTACTCCAACAAATATGAATTTCCTCGTCGGATATGCGATTTTGCAGGATGAGACCGGGTCTAGTTACCGGTGGGTGTTGGAGAGGTTGCGAGATCTGTTATTGGATATTGTTAGCCCGACAACAATAATTACGGATTGGAGATGGGTCTGATGCGACCAGTGATAGAGGTTTTTCCTGAGTCAGCTCATTTACTTGAAAACCTTCCGCTCCTCGCCATCCCAGATGCGTCTGGCGACGTGGCCTCCGAAACTCGGAATGACGCTGCCATCTACAGGACCACCGGGAATAATATCCGTGACGATCCAAGACTCGTCATCACCCCTCTTCTTCTTCTGAGCTCGGGCGTCTGCAGTGCACGAACTCGAATCACCAGTCACAAACCGGCCACCTCGATCCTTCCTAATGACCCACTCAGCTGAAGGACCACCGTGTCGCCCCCGTCCTCGACCGGACTGATGTACCGCCTCCTCCTGTGGCCCCAAGTCGTATCGGCCCCCATCGTCACTGTCGTCGTGACTCCTCACCTCATCTGAATCATCCTCGTCGTCGAAAGACTCTCCAGGTGTCTGACGACGACGTAACAGATCTCTCTCTCTCCTAACTGAAGCAGAAATACCACGTGTACGTGGATGACGAGGACCTGACTTGTCTGCTATACTACGTACCGCGCGTAAGGGAATTGATTTCCCTTTTCCTCCACAGTAACCCGATGACTATTAATTCAATTTTAAAAATACAAATTTATTAATGGATTTACTAAAATAATTAAACTAATTATTAACTTAATAATCGATTTATTTAGAAATTATCACAATTAATCAATAATCCTTTACTAAAATCGTACACAACTAATTACTTACATAATAATCAATTTATTTAGCGATTTATTTATTAATTATCACAATTTATAATCAATAAACGATTTACTAAACTAATTTAACTCATTATTAACGTAATAATCAATTTATTTAAATTGTATCACAATTTATAATCAATTTTAACAAAAAAAAAAAACATAACCGGCCGTCTGCGGGAGACGCCTACCCTACGTGGGAGACGTCTCCCGCAGACGTCTGTTCCTTGGGTCGGGCGTCTGCGGGAGACGCCCGACTCAAAAATGTTTTTTTTTAAAATTAATTGAAATAAATAAGGTAATTTACCAGATGTGAGTAGTCAGGGGTCTCCGCTGGTTCTTTTTCTGGCTTCCGAGACATTTTATGTGGTGAATAGAAGAGTGATATGAAGAGAAAGTTGTGTTAAAAGAGTGAAATGAGGAGTTATATTAGTAGAAATGGTAGAAGGACAAAATGGTAATCTTACGGACGATTTAAGTAGTTTTACGACGACGAATAACAGTTTAGATAATATTAGTCTATTAATTTCTAAATTATGATCACCGTCGATGTGCTCTAAGAAATCTCTCGAAAACTGATATGAACACGACCATATTCTTTTTAATTTAGAAGCGCAACTCATCTGCGTCACACTAGGTTGGAATATGGGAAAATATAGACGCCGAAATTGAAAGATGGAAAGCAAGTAACAGATAGACAATTCCAATGCTCCACGTCCCATCAAGGACGGGAGATTGAGGAAAGTAACGTGTAGAGGAGCACCACGAGCCGCATCACCACGTGTGTGGTTTACCTTCGATACGTGTCCCGAATCCCTCGTTAGATCTCCTCGCACATGATGTCATGCTCTCCATAACTAAAATTATATATATGCACAACATCCATCCCCCAACACAAACGTCGTGGTCGTGCTGCTGCTTGTTCTGGTAATTGTGTTCTATTTTTGTTTGGCTTTGGACATGACGGAGGAGTTTTCTGCTGCGAACGTGAACGTGAAGTGCCAATCTAGAATTGAGCGGAAATCGTCCATTGAGAGCGAACCTCTCACGTTAACTCTCGAACAGATCCGCTTTGCCAGGGTAAGATTTGTTATGGTTTTTGTTATGGGGATCTTTTCGATAGGAACAAACTTGGTAAATAGTCATAAATCTTGGATGTTCTTTTAGATAGGAAAGTTGTAATTAGGAACAATAATTAGCTCTTACAGATTGCTCGTAGCGTTCTTTTTTTCTGATTCTGAAGACAACTTATAGTGGTCTAAAAGTAGAAATCAATATATGGTCAACGTGAAGTAGCCAAAACGTTGAAATTTGGAACACCATTACGGCACTGAACCATGGGATTTGCATAATGACTGATTCTCAACCGCATATATATATTTAGACTGTAACTTTGTTAAGCTTTTTGGATGAATTTTCATTTTTGAGACATCGTTGTATCTTGAGGACATGGAATTTTATCGAAATTGAGATGCCTTGGGAATTAGAGGTAGAATTCTAACAAAATGGGAATTCCTGGAACATTGGAAATGGAATTAGGATAATTAAAATGGTTTTCCTTTAATAAACTAGATGATTTGTTAAAATTAATTAAAAGACCAGAACCATTTTTCTTACAAAAAAATTATCAATTGATCTATGAATTAAGACATTTCAGTAATTAAGATGTTTCTTCCTTATAACTTTCATATATATATATATATATATATATATAAAAGCTAATTTGGCAATATAATTGGTAAATTCCCACACTCAACTAGTTATCGATCATGATCAAGGGCTGTAGGATATAATTGGTAATTTCCCACACTTAACTAGTTATCGATCCGACTTCCGAGCAACCTATAGTATATGTAAGAACAACATTTTGGGATATATTTCTTCTACATGACACATGGATTACGATTTTTGAAAAAATTAGCACATATAGCGCTATTTCCTGCATTTCTCTACTATTATACCCGGACCTGTAGCACAAGTCTACATTCTTGCTCTGACATTAAACTTTCTTTATCTGCATGCATGCAGGAGGCTGCAGCATACGTATCAAAAACAAAAACATTGGAGGAAGCCCTCAACATCTTCACGGAGGTGAGAAATTAGATCCAACCCACATATGCCCATACACAATTTTGACCCGAAACATGTTTTGCACATGCATATCATTTTCTTTAATAAATTGTAGATTTAATTTTAAATATTAAGGTGAATTATGAAATCTGCAATCCCATAACATTTTCTTGTATGCATGTTTATTTGCAGGGATTGGAACCAGTTCTGAGCATAAGCAGGAAGCACAGAGGAATAGTCCCTGTGGACTTGGAGGATCTGCCAGAAGAATGGAACCAACCGTGTGCAGCATTTGCAAATATTAGGGCTAAATCACCCTTTCTATCTGATGTCAAAGATGTGGCAACAGCTCCTTTCTAGTTCTTCATGGATGGATGTCTATAATGTTACATTTTTTCTTTTTCTTTCTTTCTTTCTTTTTAATAGTAAAATCTGAGTTGGATTTATTTGTTATCTGAGTTTTTGCGAGATCACTGTGACTCTGTGATTTCGTTTCTCCCATTTGCTGCATGTTGGTAGTGTGTAGTTGTGAAATGTGGTATGTTGATTTTTGTATGACTTGTATAAATTAGTTTTGTTGCACCAGTTGCTGCGCGCAACCTTTTTTTAAACAGGTGACTGAATATTATTTTGTCGTAAACTATCAAGTATCAAAACAAGATTTTATGTCTTTTTTGTTTTGTAGATGCGATGGTCATTGAGGTAATAGTATTTAGGGTTAATTACAGTTTGACTCCATGAACTATACCTTGGTATCACTTTGCCCCTCTGAACTTTCAAAGTTAACAGTTATCTCCCCTGAACTTTAATTTTGTAACACTTTGCCCCCCTGAACTTCAAAAACTCATTATTTAACACACATTCGACGTTTGTTTTCCTTTTTTTTCTTGTATCCCTAATACACTCCTAAACCTATATTTACGTGAGTCTGGATTCAAACGGAGGTCGGATATGGTTGGAATTTGGGTCGGTTTGACACTCAATCCGACCCAAATTCCAACCATATCCGACCTCCGTTTGGATCCAAACTTTCACGTAAATATAGGTTTAGGAGTGTATTAGGGATACAAAAAAGAAATTAGGAAACAAAACGTCGAATGTGTGTTAAATAATGAGTTTTTGAAGTTCAGAGGACAAAGTGTTACAAAATTAAAGTTCAGGGGAAGTAACTGTTAACTTTGAAAGTTCAGGGGGGCAAAGTGATACCAAGGTATAGTTCAGGAGGTCAAACCGTAATTAACCCTAGTATTTATAAACGGTTAATTACCAAATTTAATAATACTATGTTTAGTTTATATATTATATTTAACCTTGAAGGAAGTGACGAATTTTTATTATGATTTCTGATTTATGTAAAAGAAATGAGATTCGAAAATGGCAAGTTAATATACAACTCCCCTCTCTTCTCTCTCTCCCCTTCTCCCATCCAACAAGGTTCTTCTCTACACAGGCGTTGCCTTTTCTTCTTCTATATCTCCATCCTCCATCTTGTACCCTATTTGTGTTCAAATCAGCTTGCATGTCGATTTCTTCTACTCCTAGGGTCAGATCGTGGGAGATAATATGTAGACTGGAAGTCTAAATAAGAAGAAACGTACATCCTTGAGAAATGATCATAAGAAAGTTGAGAAGCAATTAGATGATTTCAAATCCAACTCAAAAGCTCTCAAGTCAAAAGTAGAAAAAAATTGTGTGACACGATCGCATGACAAGACCTAAAACACTCATCGCATAATTACTATCATGAGATCTAAAATCCACACAGTTAAATACCGAAAATACAAGTGCACACGTGTAGGATTTTGTGTCTCTATGTATATATATATTTTAAAAAAAAATAATACAACATAATATTCGATTTCATACTTTCACCAATTTTATGTACATTACTTTGTGTACATTCTAATATCATGCAATCCTACATATATCAAAATAAATCACAAAAAAAGAATCATACTCAAAGGTTCTCTAAAATCTTTCGAAGATCCGGAGTCGCGTTGCCCGTTGAATCGCCCGCCGATTCACCTCTAAGTGTTCATCAAACTCTAAATAAGATTAGAGAGAAAAGAGCTAGTCAATCAATGTCTAATTAGGCTTAGAATCTAGCTAATAACCCCTCTTTAAGCTCCTGAGATTTTCTATCTCCAAAAGTTAAAATTACTAAGAGATTTTCGTGGTGATTAAGGAAGAGATTAATGAGAGAGAACTTTTGCATTAACATAAACAAGTAGGATGAGGGGTCCTTTTATAGGCTCCCAAAACATCCTCTTCAAGAACTAATCTTTAGTCACGATCTCTTGTTTATTCTCTCATAAAATTAATCTAAAATTTCCACATAAGCACCCATAAAAACGTTTGATTAAATATGGATTTAATCCAACCCATTATCTAATTATTCTCTTAATAATTCAGGCAAAAATTGCACTGTTCGGTTACCGAGAATTTTTCTCGGTTAACCGAATCATTCGGTTAAAACACGTGTTCGGTGGACCATGAGCTAGACGGTCGACCGAATTTGCATGACAAAAATTCTCTGGAATAATTCGGATGAACCACGTCTTCGCTTCGGTCGACCGTTGTCCCACCAACATTTCTCCATGCGAACATTCATCGGACGACCGTGTCTCCTTCGGTCTACCGAAAATATTCTGTTGACCGTTCATGCTCGGTTAACCGAACCCAATTGTCGAGGCACTCCAGACAATTTCGGTCAACCAATTGTGTTTACCCGTTCCCCGTTCGGTTGACCGTTCTTAAGACACCCCGGTCGACCGAACCCTAAACGGTTTACCGTGTTTGACCCCGATTTTGCATTTGTCAAATTTTGGATTTATTTCCAACAAAATTTGATCTTTTGGTATTTATAGCAAATTCATATCTTATGTAATATAAGATCCTATGTAATATTAAATTATTACACCTCATAATATACACACCTCATATGAATTTATTATGATTCTAATTATGTCAATTCTCATGACATATTGATTTTATTCGTTCACAACATGTGTCCTTTTTCACATGAAACCCGACACATCATATGAACTCAAAATCAAGCTTCTTGTTTTCCAGTTTTGTGTTGTCACCTATTGGAGGATCTAAGCTAAATTGACAGTGATATTAAACACTTAATATCTCAAACTATTAACGGTATCTAGCTACACATTATAGTTACCCAATTAGCATAGATGTTTTTGTTCCACCTGAACCAAAACACGATCCCTTTAATGATGTAAGTGCACACCACTTGTGTCCGTCCCTTTCCTCATGATATTAAGAATATATACAAAGTAGAAATGTGTCACCTTTGTATTATATTCATTTCTTGATCTCTTTAAGCTAATTATAACTATGTAACTTAACTCAAGTTACATTGTGCACATTATAACTTTGTTTTATCAAAGGGCCCACTAATATCATCACTCAATTAAGAGGGGCAATGAAAATCATTTGACTAGCTATCTTTTCCAGCACAAGTCATGCTCAACCAACTATTGTCTTTATCACTATACTCATTGGTAGCTTTTGACAATAATCAAATTAAGCACTTCTTGAGTGAAAAGATATAAGTCTCATATCTTAGGATCCAAGACACAATAAAACATTAATGACACGAAACACAATTCCATAATGTTTTACTTGTTAAGTCTATTCAATATATAAAAGTAATCTTTTTCTCTTTTATATACTTGTGTCGTCAATTATTTGTAGAGCTACAACAATCGATGACAACCACGACAATCTTATCTCGGTGATAAATGTTCCATGTTAATTACCATGATTGTGAATAACTTTTGATTTATGTAAACCATTATCTTTTAGGGCTCTACGGTTAAGGACCAAGCGTCTCTTCCTTAACACTTCTAAAGGACGAATATCATAATCAAGGAACAAAATGATTGCACATCCGATTCATAATAATTGACATATAAAAGTAACTTTTAGAACACATTCCTTTCAATCTCCCACTTGTTATCAATGTTTTCTTCCACATACATTCTCAATGTATAAAACAATAATAACTAGGGTAACCATCTCTAATCACTAATTAAGTCAATCCACATGGTTCCTCAGACCCATGGACTCGAAATGCATTTCGCCTTTTGGCTTGGTATGAGGGTTTGTTGAATGGATCAGCTGTGCTTTTGTTTGTGTCCACCCATAATAAATTTATTTTGCCTTCGTCGGTGGTTGAGTCAGCCGTAGTGATTTGACTACAACTACGCTAGCTCATGACTCCACCTTCCAGAATGATGACATATCATTATTGCGACCTCCTATCGTCGGGATCACTCATGAAACTCGCATCCGAATAACCCTCGGCAATAAACTCTTTGTCCTCCATAAACAAGAAACTTTTCTTTGGTCCGGTTAAGGCATCTCAGAATATTCTTGACCACAGTCCAATGCTCAGGACCTGCGTTGGATTGGTGACGACTTGTCACGCTTAGAGCATACGAGACATCAGGTCTTGTGCAAGTCATCGAGTACATGATCGATCTTATTGCCAAAGCATAAGGGATATCTTTCATGTACTCCAAGTCTTTACGTGATTCAGCACGTTGGGACTTCTTGAGTTGCATGCTAAACTTTTTGGAGTTGTTCATGCTAAACTTTTCATACTAAAGCATAAGGGTCATTGACACACTACCCTTTTTGGAGTTGTTCATGCTAAACTTTTCCAAGACCTTGTCAATGTATGTACGTTGACTTAGGCCAATGAGTCTACGGGATCTATCTCTATATATCTTGATTCCCAAGATGTATTGAGCCTCACCCATATCTTTCATCGAAAATGCAGATTTCAATGAACTTCTCGTTTGCTCAAGCAAAGGTAAATGATTTCCCATGAGGAGTATGTCATCGACATATAAGATCAAGAACACTATGTGGCTCCCACTAACCTTCTTATATACAAGGCTCTTCCTTAATTTGGATGAAGTGAATCTTTTTGACTTCTTCGTCAAAGCGTTTGTTCCAACTCCTTGATGCTTGCTTCAATCCATAAATGGATCTTTGAAGCTTGCATACTTTCTCGCTATTCTTTGGATCTTCAAAACCTTGAGGTTGTACCATGTACACATCCTCCTCCAAGTTCCCATTAAGGAACGCCATTTTGACATCTATTTTCCATATCTCATAATCATGAAATGCAGCAATAGCGAGCATAATCCGAATAGACTTGAACATGGCAACCAGTGAAACCTTTTGCTACAAGCCTCGCTTTGTTGGTTGTCAAGTTCCTATCCATGTTCATCTTCCTCTTGAAAACCCATTTATTTTGAATGACATTTTTCCCTTGAGGAAGGTCAACCAAGTTCCAGGCTTGATTATCATACATGGATTTTATTTCGGATTCCATGGCCTTCAAACATAGTTTGGAGTCCTTTCTTTCCATTGCTTCTTGAAAGGTTGAGGGATCATCGGTATCTAGTACCATGATTTCATGAAGTCCCAAATACATATCGGGTTTCTTCCTTTCCCTCGTTGACTGATTGATTCGTTTTATATTAAACCGCAAGTGCACGACCGTGTTGAAGCGGTGGCAAATACGGGTCGATCCACAGGGAGGTGTGTCGACTTTTGGTTTGTTCGAAGGAGAGTGGTAAAGAAAGGAGAGAAATGTTGGTTACACTAAACTACAATACAATGCAAAAAGGAAATGGAAGATAAACAATAAAACTAAACCCCATAAGGGTAGAGAAATAATGTGAATATAAAGATGTGTGTGTATGTGTGTTCAATTATGCTCCTCACAACATGTAGTGCATGAAATCATAAAACTAAATCCAACTTTGCCTCTACATGAAATAATATAAGACTATATCGTAAAAACATACAAGACAATAATTGGAATGAATCTAAATGAACTCATGTATAAAGACTAGACCCTACTATGCCTCCACACGAAATAAGATAACCCAATATCATTAAAACATATAAGGCGTTAACCAAGGTAAAGGCAACAAGAGTACATACACTACAAATTGTGTTTCCAATATTAATTCCATCCATATCCTCACCTTATCATTCCCCATAAAATAGGTTCACTAATCTAAGCATAAGCTAAGCTTCATTCAAGAACATTAGCATATCAAAGATAAGAGTGAAATCTCATTAGATGGTCATGGAAATCATATAAGGTTCAAGGGATTAAGATAACACACACCTAATACATTACATGATCACATCACATATTTTTCCACCCCCCAAATGGGGATGGAACTACTCACTAATCATTACACTACCTACATTAACAAAATGAAACATTATACTGAAAGGAAATTTAACTAAGCAAGAAAGGAGCATTAAAGAAGCTTAAAATGAAAGGAAAGACTAAACAAGCAAAACACAAGATTATAAAAAACTAGAACAATTATTTTATTAACAATGACTCACATTGAAGGTAGCATTCTTATCCACCTTGAGTTTTGCTTCAAGGCTTACTCCTTAGTAGAGAGAATGCCACCAAGCAATGTGTAGTTTACAATAGAAGGTGAAGAGTTCAATTTATAGCCAAAGAAAATGGCAATCCGGGACAATCCCTCGATGTGGGACTAAATAAACACTAATACGCGACCCACCAAAATCTTAGCGGATTTGGGCCAAAACAGACTGCCAATTCGTGGTCTTGGACCGCCAATTGGCGGTCTATATGGTCCGGATCACACTGGATTTTATTTGGGCATTTCTGGATGTCTTTGTTGGTCTTTGATGCATCTACTTCACTTGTTGGAGCTCCGACCCGAATAGTGAAGGGAAAATGTTCTAAAAGATTTACTTTTAAATGTCAATTATTATGAATTGAATGAGAAATCATTTTGTTCCTTGTTTATGTTATTCGTCTTTTAGAAGTGTTAAGGAAGAGGCTCTTGGTCCTTAACCGTAGAGCTCTAAAACATATTGGTTTACATAAAATAAAAGATATGTATGAAAGATATTGGTCATAGATCATTGTAGCTCTACAAGTGAGTGACAACACGGGTAGGCAAAAGAGGAAAATATTACTTTTGTATACCGAATTGACCTACCAAGTAAAATATTATAGAAATGTGTTTCTGTGTCATTAATATTTTACTGTGTCCTTGGTCCTTTGATATGAGACTTATATCGGATCGCTTAAGGATTGCTTAATTAGACTAGTGTCTTAAGCTATCAATGAGTGTAGTGCAAAGGCACTAGTTGGTTAAGTATGACTTTTGTTGGAGAAGATAGTTAGTCAAAAGATTATCATTGCCCCTCTTAATTGAGTGATGATATTAGTGGGCCCCTTGATAAAGCAAAGTTATAATGTGCACAATGTGATTTGAGTTAAGTCACATATTTATAACTAGTTTAAAGAGATCAAGAAATGAATACTAATACAAAGATGACACAATACTACTTTGTGTGCATTCTTAATATCATGAGGCAATGGACGGACACAAGTGGTGCACGCCATCACTAAATGGATCGGGTTTTGGTTCGAGTGGAATTAAGACATCTAACTAATTGGGAGCTATAATGTGTAGCTAGATACCGCTTATAGCTTGTGATATTAAGATCTTAATATCACTGCCAACTTAGTCTAGATCCTCCCATAAGTCACACCACAAAACTGGGAAACAAGAAATGGGGATTTTGAGTTCATAGGATGTGTCGGGTTTCATGTAGAAAATATGGCACATGGGGTGAACAAACAAAATCAAAATTATGTTGTGATTAATGACATAATTGGAATCTAAATTAAATTCATATGTGATGTAAATATTATGGGGTGTAATGATTTATCATTACATAGGATAATATGTTACATAAGTTGTGAATTTACTACTAATCCCGAAATGTCAAATTAAATAGGGGTAAAACCGAAATTTGACCATCTACAGAACAGTGCTCAACGGTCGACCGAACAACAGTAAACGGCCGACCGGTCGGTGCACGGTCGACCGGACACGTCTCGACCGATAGCAGGGAATTTTCGTCTGTTCGGAATGGTTGACCGAATCTATCGGTCGGTCGACCGAACATTGCGATGAAATATTTTATTGTTTCGAAGGGTCGGCCGAACATCCAAACGGTCGACCGGTCGAGACGGTTTTCTGCAGAATAAATTTAAGAATTTATTAGATCATGCATGGAATTAGTGCATAACTGATTTAATTCGTGGCTAAGATTATTTGTTAGCAAAAAATGGATGGTTAGATGGAAGTTTGCATGGAATCATGGGCAAGAGGTTGCACATGAATAGGTAATTTGGAGAGAACTTATAAATACAAGTTTATCTCATTACCTTATTAATTAATTCAATATCTTTTTGTGCAAACTTCTCTCATAATTCTCCACGAATTTCACCTTAATTCTTGAGTTTAGTTTTTGTTTTCAGAGATCTTCTTCTCAAGGGAACTAAAGAGGGGTTAGTAATTAGATTCTAAACCCTATTGGAGATTGAGAGGCTAGCTCTTCTCTCTTCAATCTTGTTTAGAGTTTGGTGAATACTCGGAGGCATCCGGCGCAACAACAAGCATCCTCAACGTCTCCGGATCTTCAAGAAGTTTTAGAGAACTTCTAGGTATGAATTTCGGAGCCCAATGTTTGTTTTAATGTGTTTTAAGCAATCATTAAAACAAACCGATGCATGCATGAAAAACAAATCGTAGAAAATATATGAATGATCCTTATTGTACAAAAAAATTCGAAAATATATATGTACAATTAAACAAGAAATTCTACAGTGGTATCAGAGCTTAGGGTTCAATTTTCTAACGATTTGAAACTATAAACAAATTTAGTTTACCATCTAGGGTTCGAACAATTCTATTTTCCGGTTTTTCGGCCTTTGAATGTTTTGTTGAAATAATTCTCTGTAATAATTTGTATTAAATGTTTTAAAACATGCCATGTAATTACTAGAATTATGATTTAGACATAAGTATAACTTGCAAAATTTTCGTTTTAAGTATAAACGATTATTTTGCAAGAGAATCAACAAAACCAAAAAATTGCGGTTGATCTTTCCTTTTAGGAAATTGGATGGACAGCGGTTCAAAATAATTTTTGAACTTATGGATGGATGAAAAACGTTTTTAGTGGATTTTAAAATGTTTTTCAAAGAATTGTTTGAGATTCTAGATGATTGATAAACTAAGTTGTATAGTTTATAGCAAATTGCGTGCATGGATGCTCGAGTTGTTTTTGAAGGAATTGTGAGTTTATATGTTCCAAATCAGCGCCTATGAATGTTTATAATTATTATTATACAGGGGCTTATGTATGTGAAAGCCATATTCTCTATTTCTATCTTTAGAATTGCATTTGCATTTGAGAGGTTTTTACATAGGACTTGCACTAGTCGGTTTTTATCGAATGTGAGGAGCATGTTTATTTTCTGTAAAATCTACATCTCCGGTGCAAGAAGAAGCCGCCGCTGTAGCGCATTGATCGAGGATCGAGGATCAAAGATCAAAGGGAACATATAAACTCACACGATGTGGATTGTGTGAATGGTTTAATTTCTGTTTTTATAATTTCTGCTATGCATGTGATGAATGTGTTGAATGTTAGGATGTGTATGAATGATAATATGCATGATAACCTAGAAATTCCGAATCACATGTTAATATATGAAATTTCCAACAAAATTAAGAGTAATTTTCCTTCTTATTTCATCCACTAGCAACCATTGATTGAGAGATACTATGCTCGCCCTTAGCGGGAGATAGCTCCCTCCATCTTTGGGAAGAGTGGGAGATATAATGGTTGTCTATTGTTGTGCCACGATTAAATATATGAGGTGCGTTTCACCATAGTGAACCCCAAGTATGCTTAGTTGTGAATACAATGGATAAACGTATCTCGTATCAAATGAAAATAAGTTTTCTTAACATTACCTAGAGCCCTCGCTCGGTTTTGGGAAAACGTTTTTCTTACGGGGATAGGTCATATTCCCTCATAATTAAAACGACAAGAATCACAAGAGTTTGAAGATGCTTTGCTAAAATTCAAAAAGGATTGTGATTAGAAAGAGTTTTTCTTACCTTGATATTGTGATGTATTCGATAGCCCTTAGCGAGTCTATATTGCAATTGATAGGATCTTGGATTACTGCATTTACAGGCAAAATTTTATTTGCAGTATTTACATTTATATTCGATATATATGTATGTGTTTTAAAACATAAAATTGACATTGAAATCCTATATAATTTATTTTGTAGAAATGTCTAATATCCAACCAATTGTGATATCTATGATCGAAAAGAATCCTTTGCAAAATGATGGCTCAAACTTCATGAAATGGCAACTCAATCTTAATATCGTGTTGAGGTTTGAAAAACTATCTCATATTTTGGATGGTGAAATCCCAAAATTGAATGAGAAGGCAACCAGTAATGAGAAAGAGGCGATAGCCAAGTGGGAAGACCAAGAGAACCAAGTTCACGGTCTAATGTTGGCATCCATGGGTGACTCGCTTCAAGCGAAATACTTGGATTCAAAACCCAAGAAGACCATGGAAGCTTTAACAATGATGTTCATGGATAGTGCCCGAAAGGAGCGCTATAAGACCATCATCGCACTCTCAAGGTGCCACATGGCGGAGGGAACATCGGTATCCGTGCATTTTCTCACGATGCAAGGATACCTTGAGAAATGGTCGAAGCTCTCTTCTCCAATGCCCGAGGACATTGCCGAAGATCTAATTTTTTGGCTCTCTAGCCCCGTCCTTTAAGGACTTTGTGATCCACTATCATGTGCATGAAAAAGGGGTGAGTCTTGAGGAACTTCACAACACTCTCAAAATGGCAGAAGTTGACATGGGCAAGGGTCGGGACAATCAGGTCCTAGCCGTCTATGAGAGGAGAAAAAAGATCAACAAAGGTAAAGGCAAATTTACCAAAGATACGTCAATCAAGAGCAAGGGAGTAGGAGGTGCTCATAGGAGTGCCTCAAGGCGAAAATCTTTCAAATCTCCAACTCCCAATACGGAGTGCTTTCACTGCGGTGAAAAAGGACACATCCGACCTAATTGCCCCAAATACAAGGAAGACCTTGAAAATGGGATGATTGAACGTAGGTGCCTGAGAAACGTCGTAGGTATGTTTTTTATTGAGATAAATTTAATCACCTCTGTCCTTGATTTGGTAATGGTTACCAGATCTTGTGCTCACATAATTTTGATGTGCAGCTATTGAAGGATAGGAAGGAACTCGTGGAGAACGGGATGATATTGAAGATCGGAAATAGTACAAGCATAGCTGCGATTGTACAAGATTCTATGGAACTTCAATAATCTAGTGATTTAAATTTATGCTTTGAAGAATGTTTATTATGTGGCTTCGATTAGCAAGAACATTTCTGTATCAAGTTTTGGATATGGATAAATTTTAATAAATATTTTAATTCTTGCTTATGTATATCGAAGAATGGGATTTTCTGTGCAAATACATTCGTCTGGAATGATTTATATTTGCTTGAAATGAATAATAAACAAACTCAAACAAACAATAACAAAAGGAACTAAAATAACTCACATGTATGATACACTCTTGAAGCACTATCGAATTGGTCAAGTAAATGACCAAGAGACCTTTCAAGAAGAAAGGAACGAAAACGAATGACTAATTGGATATGATACGTTCTAATGTATATGGTCCGATAAGTACATGTGCAAGAGACAGTTTAAGGTACTTCATTTTGTTCACAGATAACTAGTCATTATGGCTGTATTTTTCTAATGGGAAACAAAAGTGAATTTTTGGACAAGTTCAAGGAATTCGAGGATGAAGTAGTAAACCAACTGAACAAGAATATCGAGTCTCTATGAAAGGTTCGTAGGGGTGAGTGCTTAGGATACCTAATTTGACTCATTCCTAAAGTAGGAATAGGATATTGCTCGACATGGTTCGATCAATGATAAGTCAATATAAATTGCCTATTTACTTTTGGAATTATACACTACAAGAAATGAAGAAACTCACTAAATAATGTTCCATCCAAATCCGTGGAGAAATGGCTTGTGAGCTATGGAGTTGAAAGACACCTAAGCTCAACTTTCTCGAGAAGGCCCAGCCGAGATTCATTTGGTTAGTGGGAGCTTGAGCGAGAGATCCTTACAAGAAATTGTGAGGGAATCTCAATCATCCCCAACTAGTGTACGTTCAAAAATCGAGCGTAAACCTATTCCTCAAGAAATTGTGGAAGAAGTTCGAGAGACACACGAAGAACCAAAAGAATTGAGAAGGTTGACGAGGTAAAGGAAGAAACCCAATAAGTATGTGGGATTCATGAGATCATGGTACTTGATACCAAAGATCCCTCGACCTTCCAAGAAGCAATGGTAAGGGAAGACTCCAAACTATGGCTTAAAGCCATGGAATCCAAAATAGAATCCATGTATGATAATTAAGTGTGAAACTTGATTTGCCTTCCTCAAGAGAAAGTGTCATTCAGTATAAATGAGCTTTTAGGAGGAAGATGGACATGGATAGTAACTTGACAACCTACAAAGCAAGGCTTGTAGCAAAAGGTTATACTCAAATTCAAGAAATTGACTTTGATGAAACTTTTTGAGAGGTTGCCATGTTAAAATCTATTCGGATTGTGCTCACTATTACCGCATTTCACAATTGTGAGATATGGATGATGGATATCAAAATGGCATTCCTTAAACGGGAACTTGGAGGAGGATATGTACATGGTACAACCTCAAGGTTTTGATGATCCAAATAATAGCGAGAAGAAATGCAAGTTTCGAGGATCCATTTATGGATTGAAGCAAGCATCGAGAAGTTGGAACAAACGCTTTGACTAAGAGGTGAAGAAGATTCACTTCATTCAAAGTAAAGGAAAACCTTGTTGATACAAGGAAATTAGTGGGAGCCATGTAGTACTTCTGATCCTATATGTCGATGACATATTGCTCATGAGCAATCATATACCTTTGCATTAGCAAACGAGAAATTTCATTGAAATCTGTATGTTCAATGAAAAGATATGGATGAGGCTCAATACATCTTGAAAATCAAGATACATTGAGATACATCCCGTAGACTCATTGGCTTCAATCAACGTGCATACATTGACAAGGTCTTGGAAAAGTTCAGGGTGAACAATTCCAATATGGACAATGTGCCAATAAGTATGAGTATAGGTGTGCAACTCAAGAAGCCTCAACGTGCTCAATCACGCAAAGACATGGAGTACATGAAGGCATCCCTTATGCTTCGGCAAAAGGAAGGACCATGTACACAATGACTTGCACAAGACTCAATATCTCGTATGCTCTAAGCGTGACAGGTAGTCACCAATCCGACGCAAGTCCTAAGAATAGGATTGCGGTCAAGAATATTCTGAAGTACCTTAACCGGACTAAAGATAAGGTTCTTGTTTATGGAGGACAAAGGAGAAAATAGCCGAGGGCTATTTTGATGCAATTCTCATAGGAATTCTTGACAATAGGAGGTTAGAATGATGATGCGTCATCATTATCGAAGGTGGAGGTATGAGCTAGTGTAGTTAGGAGTAATATCACTACGGCTAACTCAAACACCAACGAAAAACAAAATAATTAAATGGATGGACACAATAGTAACACAACTGATCCATTCAAACAACCTTCATACCAAGCTAAGAGGCGAAATATATTTCGAGTCCATGGATCCGAGGATCCATGTGGATTGGCTTGATAGGTGATTTGAGAAGGTTACCCCAGTTATTAATGTTTTATACATTGAGAATGTATGTGAAAGAAAACTTTGATAACAAGTGGGAGATTGAAGGGAATGTGTTCTAAAAGTTTTACTTTTAAATGTCAATTATTATGAATTGAATGAGAAATCATTTTGTTCCCTGTTTATGTTATTCGTCTTTTAGAAGTGTTAAGGAAGAGGCTCTTGGTCCTTAACCGTAGAGCTCTAAAAGATATTGGTTTACATAAAACAAAAGATATTCGCAATCATGGTAATTAACATAGGACATTAATTACCGAGTTAAGATTGTCGTGTTGGTCATAGATCATTGTAGCTCTACAAGTGAGTGACAACACGGGTAGGCAAAAGAGGAAAATATTACTTTTGTATACCGAATTGACCTAACAAGTAAAATATTATAGAAATGTGTTTCTGTGTCATTAATATTTTACTGTGTCCTTGGTCCTTTGATATGAGACTTATATCCGATAGCTTAAGGAGTGCTTAATTAGACTAGTGTCTTAAGCTATCAATGAGTGTAGTGCAAAGGCATTAGTTGGTTAAGTATGACTTTTGTTGGAGAAGATAGTTAGTCAAAAGATTATCATTGCCCCTCTTAATTGAGTGATGATATTAGTGGGCCCCTTGATAAAGCAAAGTTATAATGTGTACAATGTGATTTGAGTTAAGTCACATATTTATAACTAGCTTAAAGAGATCAAGAAATGAATTCTAATACAAAGATGACACAATACTACTTTGTGTGTATTCTTAATATCATGAGGCAAGGGACGGACGCAAGTGGTGCACGCCATCACTAAATGGATCGGGTTTTGGTTCAAGTGGAATTAAGACATCGAACTAATTGAGAGCTATAATGTGTAGCTAGATACCGCTTATAGCTTGTGATATTAAGATCTTAATATCACTGCCAACTTAGTCTAGATCCTCCCATAGGTCGCACCACAAAACTGGGAAACAAGAAATGGGGATTTTGAGTTCATAGGATGTGTCGGGTTTCATGTAGAAAATATAACACATGGGGTGAACAAACAAAATCAAAATTATGTTGTGATTAATGACATAATTGGAATCTAAATTAAATTCATATGTGATGTAAATATTATGGGGTGTAATGATTTATCATTACATAGGATAATATGTTACATAAGTTGTGAATTTACTACTAATCCCGAAATGTCAAATTAAATAGGGGTAAAACTGAAATTTGACCATCTGCAGAACAGTGCTCAACGGTCGACCGAACAACAGTAAATAGTCGACCGGTCGGTGCATGGTCGACCGGACACGTCTCGACCGATAACATGGAATTTTCGTCTGTTCGGAACGGTCGACCCAACATTGCGATGAAATATTTTATTGTTTCGAACGGTCGACCGAACCTCCAAATGGTCGACCGGTCTAGACGGTTTTCTGTAGAATAAATTTAAGAATTAATTAGATCATGCATGGAATTGGTCCATAACTGATTTAATTCGTGGCTAAGATTATTTGTTAGAAAATAATGGATGGTTAGATGGAACTTATAAATACAAGTTTATCTCATTACCTTATTAATTAATTCATTATCTTTTTGTGCAAACTTCTCTCTCCATAATTCTCCACGAATTTCCCCTTAATTCTTGAGTTTAGTTTTAGTTTTCAGAGATCTTCTTCTCAAGGGAACTAAAGAGGGGTTAGTAATTAGATTCTAAACCCTATTGGAGATTGAGAGACTAGCTCTTCTCACTCCAATCTTGTTTAGAGTTTGGTGAATACTCGGAGGCATCCGGCGCAGCAACAAGCATCCTCAACGTCTCCGGATCTTCAAGAAGTTTTAGAGAACTTCTAGGTATGAGTTTCGGAGCCCAATGTTTGTTTTAATTTGTTTTGAGCAATCATTAAAACAAACTGATGCATGCATGAAAAACAAATCGTAGAAAATATATGAATGATCCTTATTGTACAAAATATTTCGAAAATATATATGTACAATTAAACTAGAAATCCTACAAATAGAATTGTCAAAATACTCCCTATGATGATGTGGAGTTTTCTATTTTGCTCTTTGGTCCTTCGATCTTACGTTCAGGTCCTTCTCCCTTGCATCTTAGTCCCCAAGTCTCACAATTAAGTCATTTTTCCCTACTTTTGGGTCCTTTCATGCTTCATCTCTTCAAACCTTTTTATTTCTTAAATTCAAACATAAAACTCGTCACGTAGCATTGCTTAGGTGTAAGATAATGGATATAAGATACAAATATAAGCATGAAATGATGTCAATGAAATACCCCCACACCTAAGTTTTTGCTAGTCTCGAGCAAAACAAAGAAAGAGAAAAACAAACGAGAAACAAGAAATCCTAACTCACTTTCGTAGGAATCACGGTTGCACTTAGCACGTGCAACAAACCGTTAAACCTCCTTGTTGCCAAAGAGGTGGAGTGTTGTCTCCTAAGGGTTTTCAGCAGATATACCCACAAAATCAGAACAACATGCATTATTCAATCTAGACACTCGACTCGTTGGACATATGTTGTCGATCATTGGACGCGGTAATCCTACGGGCCGACTCTATATAGGTAATCAGTCCACGCACCTAACCTAATGAACCATTCGTGCAAGTTAAATAAGGAATTAAGTGAAAGACATGGACAACCTCAACATCCTCAAGTGATACAAAGTGTAAGGTCCATTAAGGTTCTTATTTGCATTACCATTTTTTTCTTTTTTTTCTTTGCTCAATTTTTTCTTTTCTTTTTATTAGTTGGAGTTTCATTCTCCCAGGGTCAGGTTTTATGCATCATTGCCCATGAGGACTTACATTATTACGTACACCTTTCCCCAAATCTCCACATAGGGCAATCCCTACCACCCGTGTAACAGGAGTTCGGTCGGTGCATCCCAAGTCAGATGACTCGACAGCACCAGGTACAAAGTCCCCTTAGACCTACTTTCCCGAGCGATAGGAGTCGTGCGAGAAGAGAGAACACCTACTCACTTATTTCTTATCTACACATGAACCAAAACCCCTACACTTAATGTCTCACAACAAGATTTAAAGGGTCCTTGACTACAACAAACTTCCTTAAATTAACAGACACAAATTATTAATTCACTACGTTCAGGGTGGACTTCTTTAAATGTTTGAGTACTGAAACCCTATGATTACTCGCCCCCCGAGGAAAACTGGGATGCATCCTAACGACTAGATAAGTCCTAAAACCACTGTACTAGATATCCTAATACATCAAGTTCAAGACAATTTTGGGAGCTTTCATTTTACTTTGCCTATCAACGGTTTTGCACATGTTAAACACAAACAAAACCCACAAAACATTTTCTTTCGGAAACACATGAACGTTTTGAAAGAAATGTGAAAATATTTAAGCACTAGGAAAACAAAAGAAGACAAGTCACCCAAGGATCATGGCAAGCAGATATATCGATATTAAATGTAGCACACTAACATGAACCTAACAATGCACACAAAAGAAAACAAAAAACAAAGGAAAAGACTCAACTATGTACACACGTAAAACACCCCCCACACCTACTTCATGCATTGTCCTCAATCAATGCGAACAAGATACTACATGGACTTATGCATGAAAAAAGATAGATCTCATCAACGTGAAGCGCAAAAGGAAGTTCGTGGTTATGTTGATGGACACAACCCAAATTCTCCTCAAAACCTGTGAGATACTTTAAAAGGGAGACAATTACGTGAAAGAATTGGGGCCCAAATACTCAAGGGTTGGAGCCCACAACAATCGATGCTCACTGAAGGAGTCCTTTATTGTACTTTTTTCTTTTTTTTTCTTTTTTTTTCTTCATTTGAATATAACTATGTACAAACATAAGTTCTCATCTTCATTTGTCAAAAGACATCAAACGGGAACCTCAAAAGTGGGTCAATGCACTTGGAAAGGGAACATGACACCACGTGGGGCCAGAATACTCATGCGTGGCCCCCCTTCACAAAGTGCACAAGATGAAATGAGAGGTTCATGAATTGGACGCAAAGGCATCTCATTCAAATGATCAAACTGAAAGAGCTTGAACCTCTCAAGAGTTTGGGAAATAAGGGGCAACAGAAGAAGAGTTTCTCCCGTTGCGCTGCTGAAGTTATGATCGTCAATCCAAACTCTCCAACCAACAAGCTGGTGCGTCGGAACAAGGTCAAGAACCTCGTTAGGCATGTCTGACACACCAGGCAAATAAAAAATGGGTCTCATACCCAAGGTATCCTCCAAGGAACTCCTAATACCCTCATGAGCAATGTAGTTGTTTGATGTTCCATCATTTCCAAGATGATCAGGAACAATAGTAAGAGGCAAACTCTCATCAGGTTGTTTAAAATTGAGGGTACTAGGGAGCTCTTGCTCCACCAGAGCTGAGTACTTAAGAGGCACAACATGAAGATCAAGTGGCTCAAGGGCCACAGGACAAAAAGATAAGGCACAATCTTGTGCCGACTCATAATGAAGCTGGTCTATGATATTCTCAATTTGAATCGAATCCTCCACCAGGTGATCGTGAATTGAAACCCCAAATCCCTCAGACTGACTAGGAGTTTGACTTTGAAAGATTGTGCTTTGAATTTGTGGATGTGGTGGTGGTTCGATATCAAAAGATGAATCCTCATGTTGAGCAGAAATGTTACTCTCCTCACGTTCACGTAATTGCTGCGACATTTGACTCACTTGCAGTGCCATATTTTGTATGGATTGTTGAGTGGTTTCCATGAACGTAAGGAAAGTTTGTCTCAAGGAATCAGGTATGCGGTCAACTATGAGGTCTAAGTCCGAATTTGAGAAATTTTGGGGTTGGGTGTTGATGGGCTGAGAATGAGTCCAATGATTTGGAGTGGGGTGTTGATAGACTTCTGGGTATTCGGGTGGAGGATACTAGGGTGGAAATGATGTATAAGAATTTGAATAAGAATTGTCACCCCACGAATCCATCCCTCTCGGGTTGTACGCGGATGCGTAATGGTCATAATGAGCATTTTGGGAAAATGTGTGCTCGTACTCAGGCTCAGGGGCAACATAAGGACATTCCCCGAAAACATGACCACTCAACCCACAACAGTCACACGGTACGGCTACTGGAGCCATCGGTGCACTCATGTCATCTACCATCTGCATGAAAGAGGCCAAAAGTTCTTGTAATGTCTCAGTTTGATGACCAACATATGATCTGACGTAACTAGATGGTGGTCTAGCAGTCAGTGCCTCTCTCATATTACCCCAATATGAAGAGTGCTCAGTCACACAATTAAGATTATCCCAACCATACGTGGTGTTTGTCTGAGGCACCCCTGGTTGCATGGGTCCGGAATACCAGGACGAATTGTCCTGGTCCCAACAATGATATGGATGGTCGCCCATGTAACCATCCATCTCAACAGAGAACTCTAGAGTCGACCACTCTCACCACCACGAGGCTAAACTCGCAAAAAGTGTCGACTCGACCCTAAAACGCTACCAGAGAGTGTAAAGGGGAGGAGACTAGAACGTAGAAGTAGGTGAGAAGAAGATGACTCAGAGGAGAAGGAAGAATCCCTAAATCTAGCGTGGGTGATGGGATCAGGTAGAAGCCTAACTAGCAAGCACGACTCAAACAATGTAAGGCAATGGGTCCTTAGGCGAGACGCCGCCTAATTTCGAGGTCACTAGCCTCGACACGCCTCACCTCCCTATAACGAAGACCACAATGCCCAGAAAGTGATACTAGATCCGGAGATCCAATACCTGTTACTATCGACAAGGTAGGCAACGCCGATCAGGGCATGACGGTCTCAACTAGATTACTCTCCTAGTGCGTCTGAAATCCTAGGGCCAATGTCTACTTGTTTTTAGTTAAGGCTTGATTAAGAGTGATTTTTGGGGCGAAGGAAAGGGTGATGAAATACCCCACCTTATCTTTTACGGGACAACCCATCCTTAGTAGCGTTTTGATCCTAAATCTAGCAATCAACGCTCCAATCAAATGCTCAACTCACTCTTGTCCTGATGCAATTCCTACTAACTAATGCATGGGCATACAAGATGCATGAATGAGTGTAGAAATGCGTACCTCACGCAAGCGCTCAACAACTGAAAATAAAGCTAAAGGAAAAGACAACTACGTGCCTAAGTCAAGTACATGATGCGTGACCTAAACAAGTAAGAATGTCTAGTCTTTTGCTTTGGACTTTAAGGCCAAGTTGATTAATGGGGATTGGTTTAATGATCTGGGAGCAAACTAGAAGTGACAACATGCAAAATAGTGCTCCAAGATAACTAAAATGACAGAACCAACTACCAGGCCGCCAATTGGCAGTCCAAGACCGCTGATTGGCGATCCTTGTTGAAGCTTTGGTGCTCCAACTCGTCCAGTAGCCTCCCCGTGAGCTCTAGGATCCCTGAAACTAAGAAAAACTGAAAACAAAAAATTAAAAACCACTCGAATCGTCCAAACCAAAGTCTGGACAGAGCACCTCCCCGGCAACGGCACCAAAAACTTGATTGATTTGTTTTATATTAAACCGCAAGTGCACGGCCGCGTTGAAGCGGTGGCAAATACGGGTTGATCCACACGGAGGTGTGTCGACTTTTGGTTTGTTCGAAGGCGAGTGGTAAAGAAAGGAGAGAAATGTTGGTTACACTAAACTACACTACAATGCAAAAAGGAAATGGAAGATAAGCAATAAAACTAAACCCCATAGGGGTAGAGAAATAATGTGAATATAAAGATGTGTGTGTGTGTGTGTGTTCAATTATGCTCCTCACAACATGTAGTGCATGAAATTATAAAACTAAATCCAACTTTGCCTCCACATGAAATAAGATAAGACTATATCGTTAAAACATACAAGACAATAATTGGAATGAAGCTAAATGAACTCATGTATAAAGACTAGACCCTACTATGCCTCCACATGAAATAAGATAACCCAATATCTTTAAAACATGCAAGGCATTAACCAAGGTAAAGGCAACAAGAGTACATAAACTACAAATTGTGTTTCCAATATTAATTCCATCCATACCCTCACCTTATCATTCCCCATAAAATAGGTCCACTAATTGATTGACATCATTTCATGCTTATATTTGTACCTTATATCTATTATCTTACACCTAAGCAATGCTACGTGACGAGTTTTATGTTTGATTTTCAGAAATAAAGAGGTTTGATGAGAAGAGCCATGAAAGGACCCAAAAGCAGGGAAAATGACTTAATTGTGAGACCTGGGGACCAAGATGCAAGGGAGAAGGACCTGAACGTAAGACATGAGACCTAAGAGCAAAACAGGAAACTCCACACCATCATGGGGAGTATTTTGTCAATTCGATTCGGGTCGGAGCTCCACTAAACCAAGTAGATGTATCCAAGACCAAGAAACACTCCAAGCAAAGCCCACAACAAAAACTAACGCGATCTGAAGTTTATAGACCGCCAATTGGTGGTCCATATGGCCCCAGATCCGCTAAGCTTTCTCCTGAACTTGTATTATTATGTGTTTAGGCTATTTTTGGTATTGGTTTAGTCCCACATCGGGGGATTGTCCCGGATTAGTTTTTTCCATGCTTATAAATAGAACTCTTCACCTCCCATTGTATCCATCTCTCTCTTTGGTGGCATCTTCCCTACTAAGAGTGAAGCCTTGAAACAAAACTCTGGTGGAGGAAGAGCTGCTTGTAATTTGAGTGAGTTAATAATAGATGTTTTCTTTAGCTTGTTAATTCTTTCTTAGTTGATTTCCTTTTATGTGTTTGCTTTGTTGCTTGTTTTGTTTTATGCTTCTTTAATATTTCTTGCTTGCTCAGTATAGTTTCATTTCAGTATAATGCTTCATTTTATTAGAGTAGTTAATTTAAATATGTGTGAGTAGTTCCATCCCCATTTGGGGGGTGGAGAAATATGTGATATAATCATGTAGTGTATTAAGTGTGTGTTATCTTTATCCCTTGAGCTTTATATGATTTCCATAACCATCTAATGGGTCTCCACTCTTATCTTTGATATGCTAATGCTCTTGAATGAAACTTAGCTTATGCTTTGATTAGTGGATCTATTTTATGGGGAATGACAAGGTTAGGATATGGATAGGAATTAATATTGGAACACAAGTTGTAGTGTATGAACTCTTGTTGCCTTTACCTTGGTTAATGTCTTGTATGTTTTAACGACGTAGTCTTATCTTAATTCATGTGGAGGCATAGTAGGGTCTAGTCTTTATACTTGAGTTCATTTAGCTTCATTCCAATTATTGTCTTGTATGTTTTAATGATGTAGTGAAATCTTAATTCATGTGGAGGCAAAGTTAGATGTAGTTTTATGATTTCATGCACTACATGTTGTGAGGAGCTTAATTACACACACACACAACACACACATCTTTATATTCACATCATTTCTCTACCCCTTTGGGGTTTAGTTTTTCTTGCTTCTTTTCCATTCCCATTTGCATCTTAGTGTAGTTTAGTGTAATCAAACCAACCTTCTTCCCTTTCTTTACCTCTCACCTTCGCACAAACCAAGTGTCGACACACCTCCCAGTGGACGACCCGTATTTGCCACCGCTTCAACACGGTCGTGCACTTGCGGTTAAATATAAAACGATCAATCACTAATCTAAGCATAAGCTAAGCTTCATTCAAGAGCATTAACATATCAAAGATAAGAGTGAAATCCCATTAGATGGTTATGGAAATCATATAAGACTCAAGGGATTAAGATAACACACACCTAATACACTACATGATCATATCACATATTTGTCCACCCCCCCAAATGGGGATGAAACTACTCACTAATCATTACACTACCTACATTAACAAAATGAAACATTATACTGAAAGGAAATTTAACTAAGCAAGAAAGGAGCATTAAAGAAGCTTAAAAGGAAAGGAAAGGAAAGACTAAACAAGCGTGCACAAATTAAAAGACAAGATTATAAGAAACTAGAACAATTATTTTATTAACAATGACTCACATTGAAGGTAGCATTCTTCTCCACCTTGAGTTTTGCTTCAAGGCTTAACAATGACTCACAGAGAATGTCACCAAGCAATGAGTACTTTACAATAGAAGGTGAAGAGTTTTATTTATAGCCAAAGAAAAAGGCAATCCGGGACAATCCCCCGATGTGGGACTAAACAAACACCAGAAATGGACTAAATACACACTAATACGCGACCCACCAAACTCTTAGAGGATTTGGGCCAAAACAACCCGCCAATTAGCGGTCTTGGACCACCAATTGGCGGTCTATATGGTCCGGATCACGCTGGATTTTATTCTGGGCTTTTCTGGATGTCTTTGTTGGTCTTTGATGCATCTATTTCACTTGTTGGAGCTCCGACCCGAATATAATTGCCAAAATACTCCCCATGATGATGTGGACTTTTCTGCTTTGCTCTTGGGTCATTCGATCTTACGTTTAGGTCCTTCTCCCTTGCATCTTAGTCCCCAGGTCTCACAATTAAGTCATTTTTCCTTGCTTTTGGGTCCTTTAATGCTCATCTTTTCAAACCTATTTATTTCTGAAATTCAAACATAAAACTCGTCACGTAGCATTGCTTAGGTGTAAGATAATGGATATAAGATACAAATATAAGCATGAAATGATGTCAATCATTGATCTTCTAAGTTCTTTTGGTTCTACGTGTACTTCTCGAAGTTCTTCCACAATTTCATGTGGAATTGGTTTGTGTTCGATTCTCGAACGTACACTAGGTGGGGAAGATTGAGTTTCTGTCACAATTTCTTGCGAGGGTCTCTCACTCACGCTCCCACTAACCAAAGGAACCTCGGTTGGGCCTTCATGGTCTTGAATGTCATCATTCATATCATGTTCTTGTAGAATATCTTGAGTCTCCTCAAGCATAACTCTACTCCCACTACTTTTTATTCTTTCCAGAAATCCCTTTTCTAGAAATACGGCATCCCTCTCTACAATCACTTGATTGGAGGTTATATGTCAAAAGTAGTATCCTCTTGTCTCACGAAGAAAACCTATAAAGAAGAACTTATCCACTTTTGGTTGAAGTTTGGTCGGCATCAATCTCTTGACGTAGGCCTCACAACCCCAAATCTTGAGAAAATTGAGCTTAAGTGTTTTACCACTCCATAGCTCATAAGGCGTTTTCTCTACGGATTTGGATGGAAAATTATTTAATGTGAAGCCGCAGGTTCTAGTGCATAACTCTAAAAGTAAAGCGGCAATTCAGCTTGACTCATCATTGATCGAACCATGTCGAGTAATGTCTTCTTCCTTCTTTCGGACACCCCATTCCACTGAGGTATACTGGGAGGGATGAGCCGTGGCACAATACCACACCCCTTTAGGAATGAGTCAAATTCGGTACTTAAATACTCACCTCCACGATTCGTTCATAGAGACTTGATTTTCTTGTTGAGTTGGTTCTCTACTTCATTCTTGAATTCCTTGAACTTGTCAAAGGACTCACTTTTGTTTCTCATTAGATAAATATAGCCATAACGACTATAGTCATCCGTGAACGTAATGAAGTACCTGAAACCATCTCTTGCACTAGTACTCATCGGACCACACACATCGGAATGTATCAAATCCAACAAGTCATTCGCTCTCGGTCCTTTCTTCTTGAAAGGCATCTTGGTCATTTTGCCCATTAGACAAGGTTCGCACGTATCCAATGATTTAAAATCAAGTTGACCAAGAAGGTTAGCTTCTTGCAATTTCTTGATGCGTTTTTCATTTATGTGACCAAGACGATAGTGCCAGAAGAGTGTATCATTCACGTCAGTAGTTTTAAGTCTTTTGTTATTGATGTTTAAGATTTGTTTATTATTCAATTCAAGCAAATAGAGACTATTCCTCACGAATACATTTGCATATACCATTCTTCGATATAGACAAGTAAGAATTTGAAATATTTATATTAAAATTATCCATATCCAAACATCATACAGAAATAATATTATTGCTAATCGAAGGCACATAATAAACGTTCTTTAAACATAAATTTAAACCACTAGATAATTGAAGCTCCACAGAACCTTGTGCAATCGCAGCAACGCTCGCACCAGTTTCGACCTTCAAAATCATCTCGTTCTTCACAAGTTCCTTCCTATACTTTAGTAGCTGCACATTAGAAATTATATGAGCACAAGATCCGATATCAATTACCCAATCATGGACAAAGGTGGCTAAATTCATCTCAATAACAAATATACCTTTGGCCTTTTTGGGGCGCTTACATTCAATCACTTCATTGTCAAGGTCTTCCTTGTACTTGGGGCAATTTGGCCAGATGTGTCCCTTTTCACCACAGTGAAAGCACTCCATGTTGGGAGTTGGAGATTTCGAAGAATTCCCCCTCGAGGCACTCACACAAGCACCTGCTACTCCCTTGCTCTTGATTGACGTATTTTTGGTGAATTTGCCTTTACCTTTGGTGATCTTCTTGCTCCCTCCATGGACGACTAGGACGTGCTTGTCCCGACCCTTGCCCATGTCAACTTCAGCCGTTTTGAGAGCGTTGTGAAGTTCCTCAAGACTCACCCCTTTCTCACGCACATGATAGTGCATAATGAAGTCCTTGTAGGATGGGGCTAGAGAGCCAAGAATCAAATCTTACGCAATGTCATCGGGCAACGAGGAAGAGAGCTTTGACAACTTCTCAGGTTATCCTTGCATCGTGAGAAAATGCATGGATACCGATGTTCCATCCGCCATGTGGCACCTTGTGAGTGCGATGGTGGTCTTATAACGCTCTTTTCTAGCACTATCCATGAACATCTTTGTTAAAGCTACTATGGTCCTCTTGGGTTTTGAATCCAAGTATTTCGCTTAAAGCGAGTCACCCATGGAGGCCAACATTAGACCGTGAACATGGTTCTCTTGGTCTTCCCACTTGGCTTTTGCCTCTCTCTCGCTATCGGTTGCCTTCTCATTTAATTTTGGGATTTCACCATGCAAAATATGAGATAATTTCTCAAACTTCAACACGATATTGAGCTTGAGTTGCCAGCTTATGAAGTTTGACCCATCATTTGCCAAAGGATGTTTTTCAATCATAGATCGCACAATAGGTTGAATATTCGACATTTCTACAAAATAAATTATATGGGATTTAATGTCAATTTTAGGTTTTAAGAATCAATACCGCAAATTAAAAATTTGTCCATAAATGCAGCAATTCAAGATCCCATCAATTATAATATAAACTAGCTAAGGGCTATCAGATATATTATAAAATCAAGGTAAGAAAACATTTTTCTAATCATAACCATTTCGAAATATCACAATATTTGCATTTTCAAACTCTTATGATTCTTGTTGTTTTAATTAAGAGGGAATTTGACCCATCTTCGTAAGAAAAACTCTCTTTCTCAAAACCAAGCTAGGGCTCCGGGTCTTGTTAAGAAAACTTATTTCATTTGATACGAGATATGTTTATCCATTGTATTCACAAACAAATATACTCAGTGTCCACTAAGGGTGAATCACATCTTGTACATCTATTCATGGCACAACAATAGACAACCTTATATCTCTCACTATTGCCAAAGATGGAGGAAGCTATCTCCCGCTAAGGGCGAGCAGAATATCCCTCGATCGATGGTTGCTAGTGGATGAAATAAGAAAGAAAGATACTCTTAATTTTTGGTTGGACAATTTAAACATTAATATGTGATTTAAGAATTTAGGTGATCATGCATATTTATCATCTATACACATCCTAACATTCATCCACGCAATCACATATATATCAAGCACACAAACATAAATAAATCTATTAACACAAACATTGTGTGAGTTTATATGTTCCCGCGTCCTTGATCCTTGCGCTTCTTCAGCGTCTTCCTCTTGCACCATGGATGTTGATATTGCAAAAATATGAACATGCATCTCTAAATTTTGAAAATTGTCTAGTGCATGTCTTATGTAAAAATCCTCTCATATGAATCCATATAAATATAAATAGAAATTTGGCTTTCACATGTACATAAGCCCATGTGATTGAATAATAATAACATACACATTCATTCATTCATTCATTCATTCGCACATGGCTTCATCGGAACATACAAAATCACATATCCCTGCATTAGAGAACTCGAGCAACGCATGTACATATACTATATATTACTAGATTTAGTTTATCATGCATCTCTAAATCAAACAATTCTAAAATCATTTGAAATCCATTAAAAATGATTTTACACATCCATAGTTCAAAACACAAAACATTTGAACCGTTGTTTATCCAATTTCCAAAAAATAAAAATTTAAAGAAAGATAAACATATGTCTTTTTTCGTTTTGTCGATTCCTTATAAAATAATCATTTAATTAAAAACGAAAATTTTATATATTAGACATAAGTCTAAAATTTAATTCTAATATTCACATGATGTGTTTCAAAACTTTTAAGGCTACCAAAAGAATCAATTAGAATTCAATCAACAAAACTATCGGAAAACTCGAAAAAGACATAGAACATGAATAGTTTCGATTGTAGATGGTAAACTGAAATTAATTATATATTCTAATCATTAAAAATATGAACTAAATGCTCTGATACAACGGTAGGATTTCGTGTCCCTATGTATGTATATATTTTAAAAAAATTAATACAACATAGAAGATCGATTTCATACTTTCAGCAATTTTATGTACATTACTTTGTGTTTATTCTAATATCATGCAATCCTAGATATATTAAAATAAATCACAAAGAGAGAATCATACCCAAAGCTTCTCTAAAACCTTTCGAAGATCCGGAGTCGCGTTGCCCGTTGAATCGCCTGCCGATTCGCCTCCAAGTGTTCACCAAACTCTAAACAAGATTAGAGAGAAATGAGCTAGCCAATCAATCTCTAATTAGGCTTAGAATCTAGCTAATAAACTCTCTTTAATGTCCTGAGATTTTCTATCTCCAAAACATAAAATTACTAAGACATTTTCGTGGTGATTAAGGAAGAGATTAATGAGAGAAAGATTTTTTGCATTAACATAAACAAGTAGGACGATGAGTCCTTTTATAGGCTCCCAAAACATCCTCATCAAGAACTAATCTTTAGTCATGATTTTTTTCTTATTCTCTCCTAAAATTAATCTCAAATTTCCACATAAGCACCCATAAAAACGTTAGATTAAATTTGGATTTAATCCAACCCATGATCTAATTATTCTCTTAATAATTCAGGCAAAAATCGCACTGTTCGGTTGACCGAGAATTTTTCTCGGTTAACCGAACCATTCGTTATAACACATGTTCAGTGGACCGTGAGCTAGAAGGTCGACCAAATTTGCTTGACAAAAATTCTCTGGAATAATTCGGATGAACCACGTCTTCGCTTCGGTCGACCGTTGTCCCACCAACATTTCTCCTGGCGAACATTCATCGGACGACCGTGTCTCCTTCGATCTACCGAAAATATTCTGTTGACCGTTCACGCTCGGTTAACCGAACCCAATTGTCCAGGCACTCCAGACAATTTTGGTCAACCAATTGTGTTTACCCGTTCCCCGTTTAGTTGATCGTTCCGAAGACACCCCAGTCGACCGAATCCTAAACGGTTTACCGTGTTTGACCTCAATTTTGCCTTTGTCAAATTTTGGATTTATTTCCAACAAAATTTGATCTTTTGGGATTTATAGCAAATTCATATCATATGTAATATATTATCCTATGTAATATTGAATTATTACACCCCATAATATACACACCTCATATGAATTTATTATGATTCTAATTATGTCAATTCTCATGACATATTGATTTTATTCGTTCACCACATATATCTCTTTTTCACATGAATCAAAACACGATCCATTTAGTGATGTAAGTGAACCAATTGTGTTCGTCCATTGCCTCATGATATTAAGAATATATACAAAGTAGAAATGTGTCACCTTTGTATTATATTCATTTCTTGATCTCTTTAAGCTAATTATAACTATATAACTTAACTCAAGTTACTTTGTGCACATTATAATTTTGCTTTATCAATGGGCCCACTAATATCATTAGTCAATTAAGAGGGCAAGGATAATCGTTTAACTAGCTATCTTTTCCAGCACAAGTCATGTTCAACCAACTATTGCTTTTATCACTTTACTCATTGATAGCTTTTGACAATAATCAAATTAAGCACTTCTTGAGTGAAAAGATATAAGTCTCATATATTAGGATCCAAAACACAGTAAAACATTAATGACACGAAACAAAAATCCATAATGTTTTACTTGTTATGTCTATTCAATATATAAAAGTAATCTTTTATTTTTTTATATACTCGTGTCGTCACTTATTTGTAGAGCTACAATAATCGATGATCAACACGACAATCTTATCTCGGTGATTAATGTTCCATGTTAATTACCATGATTGTGATTACCTTTTGATTAATGTAAACCATTATCTTTTAGAGCTCTACGGTTAAGGACCAAGCATCTCTTACTTAACACTTCCAAAAGACGAATACCATAATAAAGGAACAAAATGTTTGCACATCCAATTCATAATAATTGACATATGAAAGTAAAATATTTAGAACACATTCCTTTCAACACGGCCAATTACTACTCGGACAAGGCGTATGAAACCAATTCACGCCCAATTATATACGAACAATTGCCGATGATTCTTGGGTACATGTGCTGAAAACATTTGTTAAGAGCTTATCTGCTTACCAACTAACTTTCGTTAAATATCAATTCCGAGGTTTGTCGAGTATTCTGTTGAAGATACTAAAAGAAGGTGACTTCCCTGAAGATACTTCAAGGTCCTTACCTCTTGTACTGCCATGTGCCCGTGATCTTTATTTTGTCGCCATTTCTTCCATTGTTCAGCGCACGTTTGGGGATTTGGGGAGAGAGAGAAAATTGTTTTTTTTCCTGCAATTTTTAGTGGGTGGTCTGTGTCTAACCCTGGCCCATACATGGATCGCCCATATGTGCAGCTAGAGTAACTGATATCGTGTTCAAACATTCTCAAAAGCTTTTGGTTGGAGTGGCGCAGCATATTGGTAGTGCTGTTCCGACTCAATCTGGTTCTTACTAACAAAACCTAAGTTCTGCATTGAGGTTATCCAAAAATTAGAAATACTCTTCTCTGGCGTTTAGTCTGTTTATTGAATGGAAAATTGACTGTCAAGAGATTAAATGATTAGACCATTCAAACGTCTAGTTTGCTTGCTGAATTCGTGTTAACTGATATTCTTTAGACGAAACGGAAAGATGACCTTCAGGACTTTGTGCAATTTAAGCCACTTTACTAATATAAAATTTTACGTTTCAAAACGGCATGTTTTGTAGATAATATGCTCATGGGTGTGCCTCTTTACCACGAAGAGTGTTAATAGTATGTTTCCAGATTAACAAGGTTCCATGTACTGAAAGTGTAACGTACCCGAAAACAGCGGAAAATTTAAACAATAATAAAGACCGTCAACGGTCAGCACTGGGCACGTCACGGGAAACAAACCAACATATATAATATAATATGATCCACGTGGAAGTCAAATATACAAACTGACTGTGATTACGACAAAAGCTATACAATATGTAATCACCTCAAAAGAAAGAAACTGACAACTACAGGATCTGATCTCGGGGGCACCGTCCTCGGTCACCACCTCAAACTCTAACCCTGCTCGCTACCTGAAATGCAAACAACAAACATGCCTGAGTTCCCTGCAGGAACCCCGTATACCAAACCTCCTAAAATACAAAAAGGAATTAAAGACAATGCAATGCTATGCACATGATCATCCGCCTCGGGCCCACAATAATGCCCTCACCGCCTCCGCGGCACTGAACCACTCCTGCCACTAGGGTCAAGTCAGTCCACCGCTGCCTCACAAGGGTCAGTCGACACCACTGCTCCCCAAAAAGTGCAGGAAGGAACCCCTGGTACACGCCGCACCCAAAGAGCGAGTCAGCCCGCCGAATACACAACTCGGGTCAGACGACAGCCACTGCTCCCCCAAGAGTCGCCTAGCGCGCACCCTGCCGGAACATCCTCGGCCTACCGCTAAACCCTCGCAAACTGCCCAAGGTTTACGGTACACATCCCTCACACCCCGCTCGGTAAGAGAGGAAAAAGTACAACAATAATACGACTTCGTCGAAGGTGAAATCCGTAGCTCTCAAAGCCGGTAATCAACCGTCGCCTCGGAGCCGGTAGTCGACCTGACATCGACGGATCGCGTGTGGATAAATCCACCAACCTGCGGCAGATCGGTCGACCGCTACAAGCACACCGGTCGACCGGTCCCCCACACAGTACACAGTACTGTACAAACAAATCTACCGGTCGAACCACGCCAACCGAATTACCGACCAATCGGTCGAACAAAAGTCATCTAGCGGTCGACCGTTTGGAAGGTCTACGCTATACAATTTTATATAATATATATATCCGACCGGTCGAACCAAGGGGTCGTTCGACCGATAACAGGGATTTCAATATTTTGCCCAAGTCTCGTTCGGTCGACCGGAACTGAAATACAGTTCGACCGAATCAACACAAGCACTCTACCGCTTAATTAAATGCTCAGTCGGTCGACCGAGAGTTAAAGAGCGGTCGACCGTTTTGATGGTCAAAGCTCCCAACCGACTTAGCATCGAATGGATCGGTCGAACAAGGTAAAGGACGTTCGACCGTTTAATAAGTCAAAATCCCCAACCGACCCATTCTCATCGTTATTCGGTCGACCGGCTAAGTGGTCCCGTTCGACCGATAACAGTATATCCCCTTTTTCCCGCACAAATCTGGCATAACGGTCGACCGTCTAACGACATCGTTCGACCGTTCGCGGGTAAATATCAATATAATAATAGGATCGGTCGACTGCCCACAGGCACCGGTCGACCGATCGTCGTCTTCAACCTCTGAATTGGTTGAATTCCGACGGGGAATTCGACACCAACGTCGATCCCCAACACTCACAAGGCTTATGTGAGTTATAATGAAGATTTGGCATACCTTTTTGACGGTTGAAGAAGCCTCCCTAGCTTTGGCAACCTCAACCCAACACTTGACCTTCTTCTCCTCTTCTTCTTCTCTCCTTCTTCTTCTTCACCAATTTCGCCTCTCACACACTCTCTGAACTGAACACAAGTGAAGAAACGTTTTAATTAACCCTACACCTCTATTTATAGTAACATCCAAGTTTATCTTCAATCCACCTCTTAAACTTCAAATCAAAACAAGCCACCTCATCCTTCACTAATCAAGGTTTAATTAGGTTAATTGGTTTAGTTTAGTTTAATCAGGGTGCTTAGATTAAGTTATTACAGAAAGGTGCTGCAGGAAATGTTCTATGTGAGGTCTACTTGCTCACATTTCAATTTTGCCAAGCTAGCACTGCTGGAAAAATGTTTAATTACGTCGTCATGTCACGTAGGGTATTAAGAACCCAACGTGAAACAACCAAAGCACGTCGGTTGAACAAAAACCGACGTGACATAGGTATATATCACGTCAGTTTTCGTTCGACTGATGTGACATGATTAGCATTTCTCTCACTCTCTCTGATATACACTACAACATTTTTACCCTTTAGCCACGGAAAAAATCCGTAGCTGTAACTAAGTGTCCGTCGCAAAGGACCAACAACCATGGATATTTCCCGTGGCTAATACGACGGTCACTGTAGATCTTCAGCCACGGAAATTGTGACGAAAAAATACCGACGTTGTTTCCTTTTTAGCCGGAGAAGTGAGCGCGTAAATATGTATCAGCCATGGATGTTTTCCGTGGCGGATACCTGAACTGTAGTAACAACCACAGAAAATATCCGTGGCTATTGGTACTCTGTTAAGGACCAATAGCCACGGATATTATCCGTGGCTGTAGCTTAATTTCATTCCAAACATAAAACAACCCATTTTTTTGATATTATTCATTTGAAATCCTGTTTCATACAATAGATTGTAAAACAGATACATACAAGAAACACATTGTATATCCATCATCCCACAAACACATGCATACAAGAAATTCATTGTCAATTACAATCATGCATGCTATTCATTGATATTAACTTCAGACGTGTCCCTAGTGCTCTGTGTAGACTCTCCCAAAATCTCGAAGTGAATCTGGGATCTCTATCTGAAATGATACTGACCGGTACGCCATGAAGTCTGACAATCTCCTCAATATATAACTTAGCTAGACCCTCCAGAGCAAGAGTGGTCTTAATAGCTAAGAAATGCGCCGACTTGGTCAGTCGATCGACTATAACCCAAATCGCATCGTGGAATCTCCGTGTCTTCGGTAGCCCCGTAACAAAATCCATCGTCACGTGCTCCCACTTCCACTCGGGCAACTCAATCCTCTGCATCTGCCCTGCTGGTCTCTGGTGCTCGATCTTCACCTGCTGACAGACCAAACACCTCGATACGAAGTCTGCAACGTCCTTCTTCATACCTCGCCACCAGAAGTTCCGCTGCAGATCTTTGTACATCTTGGTGCTCCCTGGATGAATGGAATATCTCGATCTGTGTGCCTCCTCCATGATATCATGTCTCAGGTCCTCTGTCTTCGGCACCCAGATACGGTCTCTGAATCTCAGACCTCCATCCACTCCAACTCTGAAGTCTGACCCATCTCTGGCAGCTAACTGTAACAAACTGCTCAACTCCTCATCTGTAGTCTGAGCATGAATCACTGCTGATACTGTCTGAGGCTCTACTCTCAATCCTACAATCACTGCGCCCTCAGAGCTATCAGCAAATGGCCTCCACTCTGCCAAGGACTCTAGCAGTCTCCACTCCTGAATACATAGGCCTGCTACTGATACCTCCACCTTCCGGCTCAAAGCGTCTGCAACCGTGTTCGCCTTCCCCGGATGGTAAGAGATAGTGAAGTCATAGTCCTTAATGAACTCAAGCCATCTGCGCTGCCTCATATTCAGCTCCTTCTGCGAGAACAGGTACTTCAGACTCTGATGATCTGTAAACACCTCGAACTGCTCGCCATAAAGATAGTGTCTCCAGGTCTTCAGTGCGTGAACCACTGCTGCTAACTCCAAATCATGTGTCGGGTAATTCCTCTCATGGACCTTCAGCTGTCTGGATGCGTACGCGATCACCCTCCCGTGCTGCATAAGTACACATCCTAAGCCAACACCTGAAGCGTCGCTATAAATCACGAATCCACCCGTGCCACTCGGCAATGATAAAACTGGTGCTGTGGTCAACAGTCTCTTCAGCTCCTGAAAGCTGTCCTCGCACTTCTGCGACCAAACAAAAGTGACTCCCTTCTGCGTCAGAGCCGTCAGTGGTGCTGCCAATCTCGAGAAGTCTTTGATGAAGCGACGGTAATAACCCGCCAGTCCAACAAAGCTCCTAATCTCCGTCACGCTCGTAGGGGTCCTCCACTGTGTCACTGCCTCCACCTTCGCCGGATCCACTGATATCCCCTCTGCCGATACAATGTGTCCGAGGAATGCCACTCTGTCCAGCCAAAACTCGCACTTTGAGAACTTAGCATATAACTGCTGAGCTCTCAAGATGCTGAGTACAATCCTCAAATGCTCTCTGTGCTGCTCCACATCTGATGAATAGATCAGAATGTCATCCACGAAGACAATCACGAATATATCAATATACTGCCTGAACGTCCGGTGCATCAGATCCATGAATGCTGCCGGAGCATTCGTCAATCCAAATGGCATCACCAAGAACTCATAGTGTCCATATCTCGTCCTGAAGGCTGTCTTCTGGATGTCCTCATCTCGGATCCTCAACTGGTGATATCCTGAACGCAGGTCAATCTTCGAGAAAACCTTCGCTGACTGCAGCTGGTCAAAGAGGTCCTCGATCCTAGGTAAGGGATACCTATTCTTCACCGTCACCTGGTTCAGCATCCTGTAGTCTATGCACATCCTTAAGGATCCGTCCTTCTTCTTCACAAACAAAACTGGTGCACCCCAAGGCGAGACGCTCGGTCTGATAAATCCAGAGTCCATCAACTCCTGCAACTGCTTCTTCAACTCCGTCAACTCAGCAGGTGCCATCCGGTATGGAGCCTTCGACTGTGGTGTAGTGCCGGCTACCAACTCAATGCCGAACTCCAACTCTCGGTGTGGTGGTAAACCTGGAATCTCTGCTGGAAAAACATCCGCGAACTCCTGCACCACCTCAATGTCCTCTAGCCTCTGAGACTCTGCCTCCGCAACTACAAGTGTCGCCAGAAAAGCTGCACATCCCTGCTGTAACAGTCTCTGAGCTCTCACAGCAGATACAATAATGCGACCTCCTCTGCTTCTGATCCCTCTAATCAGAATATCAGGCAAACCCTTCCTCGGGATCAAAATCTTCTTCTCACGGCACAAGACTCGAACATCATATTGGGACAGCCAATCCATCCCAAGTATGACATCAAAGTCCTCCATCGGTAGCAAGACCAGGTCTGCCGGAAACTCCTGATCTCCCGAAACAACCGTGGCGCCGGGGACAAATCTCCCCACAGTGCCCACCAGACCCAGGGGTGTGCTGACCTCCAACGTGGCAGTCAACATCGCAAGGGTACAGCCCAACACTCCCGCAAATCGCTCTGAGATGAACGAGTGTGTCGCGCCACAATCAAATAACACCCTAGCTACTGAACCTGCGACAAGAAGTGTACCTTCCACGACAGCGCCTCCATCCCGAGCCTCCTCTGCCTGGATGGTGAAAACTCTGCCAGTGCGCTGCCCCTGCTGTGGTCTGAAAGGTGGTCTACCTCCGCCTCCTCCTCTGCCTGGTGCGGGTAAACCCGATGGTCTGCTCGGTCCAGCTCCTCGGCTCGGACAGCTCCTGATAAAGTGACCCATCTGGCCACAACCATGACATGCTCCGGGGGCGAAGCACGGCCCGGAGTGAAACCTCCCACAAGTACCACAAGGCTCAGGTCGTGGTACTGCAACTCCTGCTCCCTCGTATCGGGGCCTCTTGCCCGGATTCCCTCCAGTCTGACCTCCTGGCCTCCCAGAGAACCTACCTGATGGCCTCCTCTCATCCTGGTAGTTCTCCCTGTAGTCACGATCAAGAACAGAGGCACTCTTCACTGCATCGGCCAACGTGCTCGGCATGTGTGTCAGCACCTTCGTCCTCAACTGCTTCCGGAGCCCCCGGACGAACTTCCCAGCCCTCTGCTCCTGTGTGACATACATCTCGGGACAGTAACGCTCAAGGGCGTTGAACTTCCCGATGTAGCCTGCCAAGGTCATGTCTCCCTGCTGAAGACTCAGAAACTCCTCCCTCTTCGCATCCTGGACATGCTGCGGAAAATACTGCTCGTTGAACTCGCCAACGAACTCCTCCCAGGCTATATCATCTCTGTCTGTAAACACTACTGCAGATGTGGACCTCCACCAGTTGGACGCAGCACCGCCCAAAACATATGTAGCCAGGCCCACTCTCGCCTCTGGAGGACAACCAATAGCACTGAAGATCTTCTGCATCGTGAAGATCCACTCCTCCGCAGCCTCTGCGTCGTACTGCCCCAGAAAGGTAGGCGGATGCTGGCGCATAAACCGGTCATGCATAGCACCAGTCCCCGTCTGCCCAGTCTGTGCCGTCTGCTGCTGTAGCATCTCTGTCAGACGTCCGACCGTATCGAACAACGTCCGACGCTCATCCTCCCAAGCCTCATCCCTCGCAGTCTCACTCTCACCGCGAGTATGGGCAACCACCTTCCCCCGTCTAGGAGGCATCTGCCAAAGGAAACAAGACAATATCAATATAATCTGTGCATGCATGATCCTCTAGACCTAACTCCTAACTCAAAGGTGGTTTCTTTAGACAAGTACGCCGAGATCAACGCTCTGATACCAAATTGTAACGTACCCGAAAACAGCGGAAAATTTAAACAATAATAAAGACCGTCAACGGTCAGCACTGGGCACGTCACGGGAAACAAACCAACATATATAATATAATATGATCCACGTGGAAGTCAAATATACAAACTGACTGTGATTACGACAAAAGCTATACAATATGTAATCACCTCAAAAGAAAGAAACTGACAACTACAGGATCTGATCTCGGGGGCACCGTCCTCGGTCACCACCTCAAACTCTAACCCTGCTCGCTACCTGAAATGCAAACAACAAACATGCCTGAGTTCACTACAGGAACCCCGTATACCAAACCTCCTAAAATACAAAAAGGAATTAAAGACAATGCAATGCTATGCACATGATCATCCGCCTCGGGCCCACAATAATGCCCTCACCGCCTCCGCGGCACTGAACCACTCCTGCCACTAGGGTCAAGTCAGTCCACCGCTGCCTCACAAGGGTCAGTCGACACCACTGCTCCCCAAAAAGTGCAGGAAGGAACCCCTGGTACACGCCGCACCCAAAGAGCGAGTCAGCCCGCCGAATACACAACTCGGGTCAGACGACAGCCACTGCTCCCCCAAGAGTCGCCTAGCGCGCACCCTGCCGGAACATCCTCGGCCTACCGCTAAACCCTCGCAAACTGCCCAAGGTTTACGGTACACATCCCTCACACCCCGCTCGGTAAGAGAGGAAAAAGTACAACAATAATACGCCTTCGTCGAAGGTGAAATCCGTAGCTCTCAAAGCCGGTAATCAACCGTCGCCTCGGAGCCGGTAGTCGACCTGACATCGACGGATCGCGTGTGGATAAATCCACCAACCTGCGGCAGATCGGTCGACCGCTACAAGCACACCGGTCGACCGGTCCCCCACACAGTACACAGTACTGTACAAACAAATCTACCGGTCAAACCACGCCAACCGAATTACCGACCAATCGGTCGAACAAAAGTCATCTAGCGGTCGTCCGTTTGGAAGGTCTACGCTATACAATTTTATATAATATATATATCCGACCGGTCGAACCAAGGGGTCGTTCGACCGATAACAGGGATTTCAATATTTTGCCCAAGTCTCGTTCGGTCGACCGGAACTGAAATACAGTTCGACCGAATCAACACAAGCACTCTACCGCTTAATTAAATGCTCAGTCGGTCGACCGAGAGTTAAAGAGCGGTCGACCGTTTTGATGGTCAAAGCTCCCAACCGACTTAGCATCGAATGGATCGGTCGAACAAGGTAAAGGACGTTCGACCGTTTAATAAGTCAAAATCCCCAACCGACCCATTCTCATCGTTATTCGGTCGACCGGCTAAGTGGTCCCGTTCGACCGATAACAGTATATCCCCTTTTTCCCGCACAAATCTGGCATAACGGTCGACCGTCTAACGACATCGTTCGACCGTTCGCGGGTAAATATCAATATAATAATAGGATCGGTCGACTGCCCACAGGCACCGGTCGACCGATCGTCGTCTTCAACCTCTGAATTGGTTGAATTCTGACGGGGAATTCGACACCAACGTCGATCCCCAACACTCACAAGGCTTATGTGAGTTATAATGAAGATTTGGCATACCTTTTTGACGGTTGAAGAAGCCTCCCTAGCTTTGGCAACCTCAACCCAACACTTGACCTTCTTCTCCTCTTCTTCTTCTCTCCTTCTTCTTCTTCACCAATTTCGCCTCTCACACACTCTCTGAACTGAACACAAGTGAAGAAACGTTTTAATTAACCCTACACCTCTATTTATAGTAACATCCAAGTTTATCTTCAATCCACCTCTTAAACTTCAAATCAAAACAAGCCACCTCATCCTTCACTAATCAAGGTTTAATTAGGTTAATTGGTTTAGTTTAGTTTAATCAGGGTGCTTAGATTAAGTTATTACAGAAAGGTGCTGCAGGAAATGTTCTATGTGAGGTCTACTTGCTCACATTTCAATTTTGCCAAGCTAGCACTGCTGGAAAAATGTTTAATTACGTCGTCATGTCACGTAGGGTATTAAGAACCCAACGTGAAACAACCAAAGCACGTCGGTTGAACAAAAACCGACGTGACATAGGTATATATCACGTCAGTTTTCGTTCGACTGATGTGACATGATTAGCATTTCTCTCACTCTCTCTGGTATACACTACAACATTTTTACCCTTTAGCCACGGAAAAAATCCGTAGCTGTAACTAAGTGTCCGTCGCAAAGGACCAACAACCATGGATATTTCCCGTGGCTAATACGACGGTCACTGTAGATCTTCAGCCACGGAAATTGTGACGAAAAAATACCGACGTTGTTTCCTTTTTAGCGGGAGAAGTGAGCGCGTAAATATGTATCAGCCATGGATGTTTTCCGTGGCGGATACCTGAACTGTAGTAACAACCACAGAAAATATCCGTGGCTATTGGTACTCTGTTAAGGACCAATAGCCACGGATATTATCCGTGGCTGTAGCTTAATTTCATTCCAAACATAAAACAACCCATTTTTTTGATATTATTCATTTGAAATCCTGTTTCATACAATAGATTGTAAAACAGATACATACAAGAAACACATTGTATATCCATCATCCCACAAACACATGCATACAAGAAATTCATTGTCAATTACAATCATGCATGCTATTCATTGATATTAATAAGCAAAGTTCAACAAAATAATACTATAGACTAGTTAATTAAGAAAGGGTTGCATATTATCCGTGGCTGTAGGTTTAGTTTGTTGTAGTGATATTTGCATGGCTTTTATCATACGGCCGACTAAATAATACTATAGACTAGTTAATTAAGAAAGGGTTGCATATTAATCCACTTTGTCCAATGTGTGGTCTATACCAACTCACTAACTAAATAGCACCCTAACAAATACTCCTTTATATGAGGCCCAATAAGCCCATAACCGAGCCCAAATGAATTTGCTGATTCTATTTGTTTTCAAGGACTAATCAAACAAGACAAAACAAAGTGTGCGTTGATTTATTGTGGAGTCGGCAAGTATGGGTCGTTACGGTCGTTATACACGGACGCGGGCGTCCGTGACGCGCCCTACGTGGCACCCAAAAGTTTGTGAGTCAGCGTCTACTGGGATTGCCCTGTCACCCTTTCCAAACGCGCATTAAATTGTTTTTAATTTTTTTTTGACAGTTTTCGAAGAACGACGGTTGCTTTCCAGATCAGACAGCGGCAGACACCCTACGAAGGACGGTTCGGATACCGAGGAAGATTGACCGAAAGGGAGAGTCTCGCTTACCATTCTTTCTCGTTGTATTACCTTTGAACGGAGGAAGCGTACCTCTGAACCATTCTTTCTTCCCGATTAAACGATGATGGATTCTTCGACTCCTGTCGTTGATAGCGAACTTGTCCCAGAACCGGTGGGTCTCTAATTTTTTTCCCATGGGTCGTTATTTTTTTAATGAACATTCGTTTCTTCAATGTTTTGTTTTAGGGAACCACCTACTACTTCCGGGAATCCCGGTGCTCCTGTACGGCCATCCGAAAGCAGTTTGACAGGATGAAGGGGGTTGAGAAGGAGGTTTTCCGGAGCACCCCTTTCGGTCACTTCATGGACCTTCCTAACATTACTACGGACAACGAAATAGTCGGTTGGTTCGTCGAACACTACGATGCGGAGGAGGTGGGACTGAGAATAAGATCAGGGGTAGTTCCCCTTACACAGGAAGACGTTGCCCTAATTTTGGGGTTTCGTATGCATAGGAAGACTATGGTGATGGAACCATTGGGTGTACAGAGGAGAGAAGGGGTGAACCTTGACAACACAACACTTTTATGTCATCTGCTGGCAAGAACTACCATGGGCGACACGGAGGAGTACGTTCGTCTCCTGATTTCTTTCATCTTCAACCATTTTTTGTTCTATGATGGAACACTTCGACAGAAGCAATGGTTCATGCACCATTTGAGGAACATCAGACGCATAAACAGATACGCATGGGCAAGTGCAGTTCACGAAGCCCTGGTTGTGGGCCTGGAGAAAGCCAGCTTAGAACTGCAGGAGAGAAGAAAGGCAGGGAACCTCATTATGAGGCCGGGGAACGTCGACGGTTGTGTGGAAATACTACAAGTAAGTGTTTTTTGGTTTTGGTTTTTGTGTCTGTTCGAATTACGTTGTGTGTCTGTTCGGATTAAGTTTTCTGTCTGTTCGGAATATGTTGTGTGTCTGTTCGGTTTGAGTTGTGTGTTTGTTCGGAATATGTTGTGTGTTTGTTCAGATTAAGTTGTGTGTCTGTTCGGTTTAAGTTGTGTGTCTGTTCGGAATATGTTGTGGGTCTGTTCGGAATAAGTTGTGTGTCTGTTCGGATTAAGTTGTGTGTCTGTTCGGTTTAAGTTGTGTGTCTGTTTGGAATATGTTGTGGGTCTGTTCGGAATAAGTTGTGTGTCTGTTCGGATTAAGTTGTGTTTCTGTTCGGAATTAGTTGTGTGTCTGTTCGGATTAAGTTGTGTGTCTGTTCGGATTAAGTTGTCTGTCTGTTCGGAATATGTTGTGGGTCTGTTCGGAATAAGTTGTGTGTCTTTTCGGATTAAGTTGTGTTTCTGTTCGGAATATGTTGTGGGTCTGTTCGGAATAAGTTGTGGGTCTATTGGGAATAAGTTGTGTGTCTGTTCGGATTAAGTTGTGTCTGTCTAGAATATGAACGTATGTCTGTTGAGTCGTTCTAAACAGTTGATTTTTTCCATTTGAAGGTGTGGCTTTGTGAGAAATTCAAATTGGGGGATCCCAGAACTGGAGTTTTTCTACGAATGAAAAGTTGGACGGAAATGTTTGGGAAACGTTTAACCTGGAGGAAATGGGAGCAACGTGGAATTACCTTACCTCATATTTACAACGGCAAGTTCGACCTAATGGGGGCTCCGTCAATGAGTGAAAGGGAGATGGAACTTATTAGTTCTGTTGGAACTCCTGTTCGAAAGGGCTCAGCTTCAACATGTAGTTTCCCAAGGCTCCAACTGACAGACTGCAACATTCCATGTGACCCGTTGCTCCAAGAGTTGGAGCTGAGTGAGGTGAAGACGAAATGGCTGAGGGCCGATGCTGCCCTTAGGAAGGCGACAGAAGAGATTAACGACCTGAAGGAAGAACTAAGGATGACCCAGGAAGAGTGTGGGAGGTTGAGGGAAGAAATTATATATCTTCGAGGGACAGGGACAAGTGAAAATACTGGTGGGGAGAAAGACGAAGATCTAAATAAAGAGGAGGAGGAGGAAGATGAAGAGAGGAAGAGGGAGGAGGAGGAGGAAGAAGAGAGGAAGAGGGAGGAGGAGAAGGAAGAAGAGAGAAAGAGAGAGCAGGAGAATGAGGAAGAGAGAAAGAGAGAGGAGACGGAGGAAGAGAGAAAGAGGGAGGAGGAGAGGAAGAAGGAAGAAGAGGAGAAGGAAGAAGAGAGAAAGAGAGTGGAGAAGGAGGAAGAGAAAAAAAGGGAGGAGGAGAGCAACAAGGAAGAAGAGAGAAATAGAGTGGAGAAGGAGGAAGAGAAGAAGAGGAAGGAGGAGAAGAAGATGGAGGAGGAGAGGAAGTGGGAGGAGGAGAGAAAGAGAGTGGAGAAGGAGGAAGAGAAGAAGAGGGAGGTGGAGAAGAAGAGGGAGGAGGAGAGGAAGAAGGAAGAAGAGAAAAAGAGAGTGGAGAAGGAGGAAGAGAAGAAGAGGGAGGAGGAGAAGAAGAGGGAGGAGGAGAGGAAGAAGGAAGAAGAGAGAAAGAGAGTGGAGAAGGAGGAAGAGAAGAAGAGGGAGGAGGAGAAGAAGAGGGAGGAGGAGAGGAAGAAGGAAGAAGAGAGAAAAAGAGTGGAGAAGGAGGAAGCGAAGAAGAGGGAGGAGGAGAAGAAGAAGGAAGATGAGAATAAAGAAGAGGAAAAGGAACAAGAGAGCAAGACCCAGAAACCAAACTGGGGCGTGAAAAGACAATGCTCAACGGCCATCGTGGAGCAGCAGATGAAGGAAGATGAATAGCGGGGCAAGAAGAAGAAGGTGGAAGAAGGTAGAAGAGAAAAGAGAGAGTGGCTCAAAGGAGCCTAAAGAAAAAATGGAAAAAAGAGAGGAGAATTATAGGTTGGTTGTCCACTTAGGAGGGAAAATGCCTGATGTTGACATGGCTGCAATGGGAACGTTGTCAGCTGATGAGGTCAACATGATATTGAACTTCACCGCAACCAACAAGGACAATAGAGAGGTCATCTGGAGAGGCGATATGTGCAGTTTAACACACACCGACCTGAAGAAACTTATAACGACTGTGATGGATATTACCAACCAAACTATCGATGCTATGCTTTCGGTTCTCGAAGAAAGACGCCCAACACAAAAAGTTATATGCATATCAACAATCGAGTCAGGGCGAATTTTGGGTGGCCAAGGTAGAGCAATTGATGATTTTATCCTCCCTAAAATAGAAGGTGCGTCTCCAACAGAGTCCGTAATCGCACAACCATGCTGGTCTGTAGGTCATTGTACTCTGGTGGTTGTCCACGACCCGTCCAAGGAGATTTTGGCGTTCAACAATATCTCTAGGGAGCTAGAGCAAGCTGAAGATCCAGAGCAGACCATAGGCGTACATGAATGCGCTGCAGCGGATGTGGCTGAATACTGGAGGGATCTACTAAAGGTCGACTGGCCCTTGAGAATCCTAAGGAAAAATAGCCAACGACAACCACCGGGGAGCAACGATTGCGGCGCCTATGTTTTATACTGGATAAGGTGCCTAATGCTAAAACTTGAGCAGACGAAGGAGAAGGACCCCAATAACATCCACTGTATCAGGGGTGAATTGGCGGTCATGTTACTTAGGGACCACGGATCGTGTGTGCAGATCTGAACAGACACACAACTTTTAGTGTTTATTTATTTACATGTACAAATTACAAACTATTTATTTTGGTTATTTTTTTAGTCTTGTGTTTTTTAAATGTACAAATTACAAACTCTTCCCAGAAAACTTATTCCGAACAGAAACACAACTTAATCCGAACAGACAAACAACATATTCCGAACATACCCACAACATATTTCGAACAGACAAACAACATATTCCGAACAGACAGACAACTTAATCCGAACAGACACACAACTTATTCCGAACAGACCCACAACATATTCCGAACAGACACACAACATATTCCGAACAGACAGACAACTTAATCCGAACACACACAACTTAATCCGAACAGACACATAACGTATTCCGAACAGACAGACAACTTAATCCGAACAGATAGACAACTTAATCCGAACAAACACACAACTTATTCCGAACAGACACACAACATATTCCGAACAGACACACAACATATTCCGAATAGACAGACAACTTAATCCGAACAGACACACAACTTATTCCGAACAGACCCACAACATATTCCGAACAGAAACACAACTTAATCCGAACAGACACACAACATATTCCGAACAAGCCCACAACATATTCCGAATAGACAAACAACATATTCCGAACAGACAAACAATTTAATCCGAACAAAGACACAACTTATTCCGAACAGACCCACAACATATTCTGAACAGACACACAACATATTCCGAACAAACAGACAACTTAATCCGAACAGACACACAACTTATTCCGAACAGACCCACAACATATTCCGAATAAACACACAACATATTCCAAACAGACAGACAACTTAATCCGAACAGACACACAACTTAATCCGAACAAACACACAACATATTCCGAACAGACCCACAACATATTCCGAACAGAAACACAACTTAATCCGAATAGACACACAACTTATTCCGAACAGACCCACAACATAATCCTAACAGAAACACAACTTAGTCCGAACAGACACACAACATATTCCGAACAGACACACAACATATTCCGAACAGACAAACAACAAATTCCGAACAGATAGACAACTTAATCCGAACAAACACACAACTTATTCCGAACAGACACACAACATATTCCGAACAGACACACAACATATTCCGAATAGACAGACAACTTAATCCGAACAGACACACAACTTATTCCGAGCAGACCCACAATATATTCCGAACAGACACACAACATATTCCGAACAGACATACGACTTAATCCGAACAGACACACAACTTAATCCGAACAGACACACAACTTAATCCGAACAGACACACAACTTAATCCGAACAAATAGACAACTTATTCCGAACAGACAGACAACTTAATCCAAACAGACACAACTTATTCCAAACAGACACACAACATATTTTGAACAGACACAACGTATTCCGAACAGACATACAACTTAATCCGAACAGACACACAACTTAATCCGAACGGACCCACAACATCTTCCGAACAGAAACACAAGTTAATCCAAAAAGACACACGACTTATTCCGAACAGACCCACAACATATTCCGAACAGAAACACAACTTAATCCGAACAGACACACAACTTATTCCGAACAGACCCACAACTTAATCCGAACAGACACACTACTTAAACAGTTTAATACGAACTTAACGTATATAACAACCCTTTACAGATCCAAACAGATCAACAATTAGAAGTTTCTTGGTTTTACAAGAACTGAAAATAACAAGAAATATTAAATTAAGGAGGAAGTTCCTCATAATACAAATTCATGTCCCAATCAGAGAAATCAGGATCCCCAGGTTTTGGTGCGACTTCGTGAATCGACGATGTAACCTTCATCTTGAAATTTCTCTTCTCTTGTTGGGCGTGCTTTTTATGGTTTTTTTAATTATCTTCTCAGCTAAAGATACTCGACGTTTAGTCGGCGGTCTTCCTATACGTCTGACATTATCTGGATTAACAACCGATGTACCCGCAGACTCAGGTTCATCAAGTCGAACCAAGAACTGGGTAGTGTGCATATGTGCCTTAAGCATTTCAATACACTTCACGGCCTCAATATACCTTCGTGGGAAATGAAGGCTTCCTGTGCGATCCAAACGGCACGACCCATGATGTCGTCGTGACGACGAAGCACATCCTTCTCCATTACGCCATCGTCTGGGTACATCTCATCTCGATAGCTCCTTCGAATATCCTTCCGCAATCGATTAACTATGTAAGAGTCTGGGAGCAATGCATTAGGATTTAAGCGTCCAAGTACAACAAAAACGTGGCAGCATAGAAGGCCAACGTGCTGAAACATTCTACAATCACATGTGAAGTTCATGGATATGTTTTGTACTAGGAAACGTTTCGACAATAGCTGCTCACCAGCCAAAACATATTCAGATACCTTGTACTAAAATGTGTCATTCGTATTGAACTCCTCCGTTATATCACAGTATATCATCTTCCCAATTTCTAACTGCACTTTCTTGAAGACCCCTACCGTATACAACTCGCTAATCTGTTTCTCAAATGGATAAATTGAAACCAGTTGGGGTCTCTTATGAAGACAATCACAATCTGATTGAGCTTCCTTCTAGTACTTATGGTGGAGTGCAAGTTCGTATTGTTGAACAAACTGCTTAAGATACTTATGGCGGAGTGCAAGTCTTCGAAGTAAGATACTTGTCGAAAAAAGCGTTCATACTCTCGCTTCTCTGAGTAGATGCCATTCCCGCGAAAAAATATCACCAACAAATGCAGGTATCCACGACTCTCGGATTGCATAAATCGATTTGAGCCAGCTATGGTTCTGCAGGTCAAAATCAAGAAGGAAATCCTGCCAATTACGATCAAATTCTGCTGGGGTTTTGGAATCATATACAATCAATTTCAGATCAAATAACATGTGCTTCCGATACTGCGTCGGCAACTTCACGGGAGCTTTTTTCATTATGTGCCATATACAGAATATGTGTCTTGAATCTCGGAAGACATTCCTTACAGCAGCAGTAGTGACACCACATTGATCTGTTATTATGGTTGGGGGTTATATCTTCATAGGTGGGGCAATTTAAAAGGAGTGAGTCATATATTAAAATGTACAAAATTTTACTTTGAAAACTTTAATAGAACAGTCACACACTTAAAACCAAACAGACACACAACTTAAACCGAACAGCTTCACACCTTAAACTGAACAGTCACACAACTTAATCCGAACAGACCCACAACTTAATCCGAACAGATAGACAACTTAATCCGAACAGACACACAACTTAATCCGAGCAGACCCACAACTTATTCCCAACAGACAAACACCTTATTCCGAACAGACACACAACATATTCCGAACAGACAAACATCTTATTCCGAACAGACCGACAACTTAATCCGAACAGACATACAACTTAAACCGAACAAACAGACAACTTATTCCGAACAGACAGACAACTTAATCCGAACAGACATACAACTTAAACCGAACGAACATACAACTTAAACCGAACGGATTCACACCTTAAACAGAACGGATTCACACCTTAAACCGAACAGTCACACCACTTAAACCGAACAGTTCCACCACTTAAACCGAACAGTTCAACCACTTAAACCGAACACATACACACCTTAAAGCGAACAGTCACACCACTTAAACCGAACCGTTCAACCACGTAAACCGAACAGTCACACCTTAAACTGAACAATCACACAACTTAAACCGAACAGTCACACCACTTAAATTGAGCGGATTCACACCTTAAACCGAACAGATTCACAACTTAAACCGAACGGATTCACAACTTAAACCGAACAGTCACACCACATAAACCAAACAGTTCCACGACTTAAACCGAACAGTTCCACCACTTAAACCGAACAGTTCCACCACTTATACCGAACACATACACACCTTAAACCGAACAGTCACACCACTTAAACAGAACAGTCACACCTTAAACCGAACATTCACACCACTTAAACCGAACGGATTCACACCTTAAACCGAACAGTCACACCACTTAAACCGAACAGTTCCACCACTTAAACCGAACAATTCTACCACTTAAACCAAATAGTTCCACCACTTAAACTGAACACATACACAACTTAAACTGAACAAACACAGACCTTTAACTGGACATAGCCACACCTTACCGTTCATGCACGACAACCATGTTTGAAACAACCATATGTAATTTTCAGTGGTCTCAGAATACAGCAAAGCGTAACCGAGCAAAACTGACTCGAAATGGTGATTAACTCCTACAAATGGGGCAAAAGGCATGTCGTATTTGTTTGTAATGTAGGTGGTGTTGAAACATATTGCGTCTCCAAAGTATGAAGATGCAGCTCTAGAACGACAGTCAGCCCAAAACACGTTCCGTAGTCTTCCTTCGTCATCCATATCCAATACATAGAAAAACATGGAATCAATCTTCCGCATCCTAATTAAATAGTTCTGAAGAGCTTGTGCATCACCAGGTCCCATCTTTAAATTTCTGACTTCGTTTATAACATTCCTGCACACAGGAACCACTAAGACCAGGCGCAAAATGTTCAACTTCAATTATGTTAGGCAGAAAGAACACAAACCTTAAATCCCTTTCGTTGAAAGTCAATTTGTCATGACCTCCAGCCTCGACCACAAAAGATTGTATGGTCTTAGCAGCCGATATCCCAGCAGTATCATTGCACGATATGCGTGCTTTGGCAGCCTCAGGGACGATTCGTTTTTTTCTGAGAAAACGCATTTGCTCATGTTCAAGCATGGCGTGGTTATGTTTCAGATCCACAAAGTTAATGTGGTAACCCCTTGCTGGGTTTCCGGAGACCCTTATCCGAGCAGTGCATTGGACTCTACTGGATAACCTAGGCTTCAATTTTCCTTGCCCTTGGTTTGTTGGTGTCGTGCCCTCCTTGGAGCACGTCAGCGTTGCCCGTATAACAACACCACGATCGTAATGAGATTGCCTTGTCTTAACACCAAAACCACAAGAATCGGCATATGCCACGTAAAATGTTTTGGCTTCTTTGAAAGAAGGAAAAAACATCTCCTCCTTAGGAACGTTTGCCGACTGCTCCACTTGGGAAGGCACATGAACGATTTTCATTGGAGTACAGATGAAGGACCACAGAAGAGAAGGGAAGAAAGAGGAAGACGCATCTTGAGATGAATAACAAGTCTTCTGCTGTGTAGGAGCGCCAAAATGATGAAGGAAGGGAGTGATTTGAGATGCATTAATGAGGGATGGAGGGAGGGACAGAGAGATGTAGATATTTGTACGTATAACCAAAGAATTGAGGAATAAAATAATAAAAAGACTTTTTCGGTGCTGACATGGAGAGTGTCAACTCAGCCGCGTCCCTGAAGGAGCGTCCTAAAAAGAGCGATCATCTATCATTTTCCCCTTATCATTATACTGACGCATGCATGTATGTATCGAGATGCAACCATGGACAATGGATGTTTAATGCCTAACATGAACGTGCCAAAACAAGATGCACTGGTCGTGAGAGTGGGAAAAATAACGTGCAGCATGGTGGTCCAACTAATTGTGCACATGTACATGCACATGCAACCCACTAGATGAATAAAATAATAAAAAATCTATATAAGTTAATCTATGTTGCTTTCATGAAATGTAATTATCTATTATTGAAGGCATTTATTCAATCATGTATATAGATAGTGTGATTATCACCTAATCAATAATCAATGTATGCACACCAGTACATGAGAAAGAATGGCAAGTTATACCAACTCACCCAATTATATTACACTAAAGAGTGCTATGCTTATTACCACATCGTGAGCCTCATGCTACCACGCATACAATAGAGATGGACACAATCCTAAGCAATGTTTTTCATTAAACCATACATGAGTGAATATAGCATGTACACGTCATTCATATAGTACCTTACCAGGATGCTAAGGATCAAGAGTTATCACAAATCATGGGGTATGCAAGGTGTGAATCTAATATGGCATGAGTCAAAGCATGATCTCACACAACACTTCTAAATGCAACCACACACGAGTATGTGGTCCACCCTACCACGCACCACGACAAGCACAAGGCCGACTTCCACCGTCGAGACCACCAAACCGCCCGAGCACTCCAGCCCACAAAGCCCGTCTCCATCCACCGGAGTACTCACACACCCATCACCACCCAAGCCAAACTCCTCGGCATACCTCAAACGTTCTCGTCAGCAGGGGCGGATCCAGGAAATTTTGATTGGGGGGGGGGGATTTTTTCCACGGCACGAACTAATCGATTAATAAACTCAAATGTTTAACATAAAAACACACACATAAAAGTCATAAGAAGAACATTAAGCTCTTGTAATTGGGTATCAATCACAACATGAAAAATGTCATTCTTTAAGTAACGAAGATGTGTAATTGATCGATGTCCACGTTTACTTCTGCTTGAATTTGTGAAGAAAGTCTCAATAAATCTTTCCATCCTAAATCTTAATATTAAAAGGTTAAATTGCATTATTATAAGATTTCGTGCAATTGGAAGATGTGAAGTCTGAAATCTCAAACTCAATCTTCCATCAAATTAACTTCTAGTTTAGGTATTACTTGGACAGTTAATCAGTAAAGACCTCCCTTGGGCCCATGGGACCCCCTTAGAAGAAAAAAATACTACTATTAAGGTATTTTAAAAAAATATATTGAGATCCCAAAATTAACACCCCAAATCACACAAACCCTCATCTTCTCGAACCTTCCTGTAGCCCAAAATGGATTCTAAAATATTGTAAAAATAGATTAAATAATATCCCAATATTTTATGTTTCCTTAGAATTGGATTCCAAAAATAATTGTAAAAATATATTGAAGAAATAGATTAAAAAGTTGTAGGTGGAAATTACAACAGATATGATGTGGTTTTGTGTATTGTCTACTTTTGGTGTTTTGCCTACGTTTTGTTCCATTTTTTTCATTTGGATTGCATGATTAACTTGATGTTTTTATTTTTTGTGAAATTTAGCTTTCACCATGGAAAGATATTTCAAAAGAAAGAAAAAACTATTGAATTGTCTAAAATAATATTATTTGATGAAGTGAAAGAAAGAGTCCAATAGTTGCGTGAACCAAAATCCATGTGAGTATCATTCAAAGGGGAATGTTGTAATCAAGCTTTATATATTAATATATCTTTGTTGGATTTTATGATTATATATTTTGAGTTAATGTTCATATTTCAAGATCTCCTTTGAAATTTTTTGGATTCGTCAGTGCATAAAACACTTAATAATTAATTTCTACATGGATATAATCATGAATTTTAAAACACCTTACATTACATGATCAAAATCATGAATTTTTAAAGTAATTTACATGGATATATATATCTATCATATAAATATATTATAGGAAAAAAAATTAATTTGAGGGGGGCAATTGCCCCCCCCCCCCCCCCCCCCAACCCATAAGGTGCGTTCGGCTCTGCTCGGCGGAGTCCTCGTCAACGTGCCTTAGTCGACACCCACGTTGAAACTCGGATCAACACCTCCGCCCGATCACACTTGAAGAAGTGAGGAGAGGATGTAGGGATGGTGGAGTTTGCAAGAGAAATGATGAAGTGAAGAGTGGAATGGGAATGAGGTGGGAAGAATGGAGAATAAAGTGAGGAGACCCACTCCCCCACCGTGCCAATTATGGAACACACCTCCACAACCCTCTTCACAAGCACGTGCACACATACTAGCTCTAAGATAGGATTAGATAATTAGGGTGGGTTTAGTTTTGATTAAACTAGGAATTGGTTCTTACAGCCCTTCACTTCAATGTTAAATTCATTGACTTTTCTGTTGGTCTTGACCATGTTAATTTTTATGATCTAATAAATCTAATCTTAATCACAATACCATTAGGTGAAACACATTTTATACATTGCACACATACTTGTATTATGCATATTCTTATCTAAATAGATGTCCAAGACTTATTTAAGAAGAAAGGGGATTGAAGTGAATATAGATAACCAAACTTTTCAAGAAATGTAATTTTACGGATTTTTTTAAAATAATCATAGAAAAAATGGCAAAATATAAGACTCGAAAACTTATTTCGCCAAATGTGAGGATTGAAAACGGCACCTCAACTACCGTTCTCATACAATATAAAACGGCACTACGAGTGTCATTTTCATCAAACTCACCAAATGAAAATGATGTTTAGGGTACCATTTTATTTAAACAAAAAACAATATCACCATTACCATTTTTGACGTTTTGTCCTGTACAAGATATTAATCCACTAGCAAGTCAAGTCTAAATAAGAACATGTCATCTCGAAAGATGGAAAGAAGATGGTTAAATGAAAATGGAAAGTTGTAGTTAAAAGATGAAATTGATATATGGAGAGAATGAGTCGACGTCAAAAAAGAAAGATTCATATCTTCAGTTGAGTAAATAATGAAAAAAAAACACAATCTTTGTATTTTGTTAGTTATGTCCTTTCACCGAGCAGAGTTATCTAAGGGCTTGTTTTGATAGTTTACGGTTAAATCGTTTTTAATAATGTCTTGATAAACAACATTTTCAAACTTTTAAATGGTGTAAGAATCATCCTGCTAATGACGTCTTTGATTGATTGATGTTGCCCTTTATAAAGCTGACATGAAAACGAAAATGACGATGCCAATGGTCGACCTGGTCATCATCTCTCTCTCTTCAAAATCAACTTTCTCTCTCTTCAAAATCAGCTTTCTCTCTCTTCCACATCAGCTTTCTCTTTCCTCAACCCACCTTCTTCTCTTTCCTACACTATTCACCACTTAACCACAACCCAACACTACCCACAACAACCTATCTCTCTCATCCACATCATTTCGGGGTCCATATTTATAAAAATTTAAAAAAAATCTAAAAAATCAAAACAATTATAAAACGTATTTTCAAAAAAAACTAAAATAAAAAAACGAAAAATCAAAACAAAAAACAAAAAATATTTTTTTATTTGGTGACCCGGTTTTCCCGGTCGTCGACCCGGGCGTTTCAACGCCCAGGTAAATGAGGGGGAGATGACCTGATCATCTTTGACCTCACCGGGTCAAGGGGGGAGGGGGAGGGAATCCCCGTTAAGGGATGCCCTAATATCTTTTTGTTTATTCGTCATTGAAGGAATTTCAATTCGCTGTTGACACGGTATTCTTTCTAAGATCAGAATTTGATAACGACACTAATACCAAACGAATACTTGCAATATTTGAGACCTTGTCGGGTCTTTCAATAAACTATGGGAAATCTTCCTTAAGTGTGTGGGATCAACATGACCACTAGGGATGTCAACGGATCGGATACACGTCGGATGTAGGTATATCCATATTCGTATCTGCATGAAATATACAGATTCGGATATGGATACAGATTATTTGTGGATATGAAAAATCTATATTTGTTAAGTTATTTGACGGATTCAAAGCGGATACAGATAATATTCGCATCCGTAAACATAATTCCCCACCTTATAATATTTTTCATTTTCGCTTAGACAAATTCTTATACATAATCACATTTCTAACTTTATTTGGTTTCAAATACTAATTTACTTTATCTTAACTTCTAACTCCATATTATGAAAATGATAACAATATTCAATGCTTGAATAATTGTGATATGTAGATGTAGTTTTATTTGAATAAATAAATTTAGAACAATGTATTCAAAATATAATCACACAATGTTGTAATATGAATACTTCTAGGTATAATAATGTATTGCATAAGTATATAATACAAATATGAATAGGGATGTTGAAATAGAGATATGTAGTTCCGAAGCGGATATTATTCGGATTGGATACAACAATATCCATATTCACCCCTCAAATTGATTGATATTCCATCCTGGATATGAACACACATTTCGGATATATTTTTTTCCAAATTAAATTACAGTTAATTACCAACTAGGTACAAATTATAAAAGTTTAATAAATATATACATATTTATGTTATGTATGATATTGAGCAAATATGGATACATATACAGATATCGATATACATCTTATAATACAAATATTCAATCTCGGATCGGATGTTATTCGGATCAGATATATCAATATCCATATTCGCTCTGCGAGTTCCCGGATAACAAGCTTCGGATGCGAATACGACTTTACGGATGACGGATTCTCAGATGAAACGAATACGGACGCGAACAGATTCTCGGATTTCGGACATCCACTGACACCCCTAATGACCACTAGGGAGCTTGATGAATTTAGAGTTTTCCTTATATGTCAAGCAAGTAGTTTTCCCTTGACCTACTTTGTAACATCCCGAAACAGCAGAAATTTAAAAATTTAAACAACCAAGAGATTACCAGATAAAACTCATCAATGAGATGTTACTCATATAAATCAACAGTCGGTGCACCAAAATACAACAGAGTTTGTCAAAAGACATGATTACAACAATACAACGAAAGACAGGTACACGTAATCATGACGACCTCGAAGAGTCCAAAGAGGATCCTGACCCCAAAATGTGTGCGCCCGCTGTCACCACCCGACAGAACCTACTGCGGTCCTGAAACATGAATTATACAGTGATGCCTGTGCTTCCCAATAGGAAACCCCGTATGCCAAGCTCGCCTATATGAATTCAACAGTACGGAAAATGAACATATCATACTAGTAGCATGCCATATCACATCTGCAATGCATCAAATCCCTCCAAGGGTCAACAAGGACATCAGTCCAACAACAACAACAGGTCTCCACGGAAACATACTGTAGGCACGTACAGTCTTACGGACAGTATGCGACGCATCACCCACACGCGACTACACGAGCCAAAGAGATCGGTGAGGAGCGTCTCCACTTCCACTCAAAGTAACCACGTGGTCTACACCACCTCGACGGAGCCGTAGCCCGGTCGGTCATCATCCCAAGATAGGTGTCCAATCGGGGATCATCGCCGGAACAACATCTGCGGCATCACCGACACAACATTGGCGGTACAACATACGTCCGGCACAACATCGGACGACACAACCACAAACCGGAACATCTTCGGAACCATCATCGCCGGCAAAAACCTCTGCAGCATCGCTGGCACAACCTCGGCAGTACAACATACGTCCGGCACAACATCGGACGGGTCCAGACCGTAGTCTGCAGGGTGATCATGCTCCACGAGCCATGCATCAACATGCATTGGGATCCGTGATCCTCAGGTTTGCTACTCTACAGAGAGTCAAACAACAACACGTCACACCATTGTCCATCAACGGAGGTGGCGCGATCCAAGTGTCCACACTCTTCCACATGGCGGTCCCTGGGCAGGCACGAGCACGTACCCGCCGTCACCTCCCGGCTCACGCTCTAAGCGAGGACACGGGTTTCCGTGGACAGAGTTGACACAAACACAAAGACCAGGAATTCAGTTCTGTGCACAAACGGTCGACCGAAAAAGCCTAACCGGTCGACTATTCCCAATAGGTTTGGTCGACCGAAAGTCTACAATGGTCGAACTATTCTGCTCATCACTTAAGTCAAAATAGTCGGACAACAGTCTAAAACCGGTCGACCGAATACGAGGTCAAAATTTGGGGTTGGTCAAAATCAACAAGTCTATTCGGTCGACCGACCTAGCGGTCCCGGTGGACCAAAAACTATCAGGGTCATCCTAATAGTCTACGTCATGTAACGGTCAAACAATATATCAAAATCGGTCGAACAACATGCAATATAATCAGGTACACTTAAGTTCCAATAGAACCAACCGCTAGGAGCGGTCGACCGAAAACCAACAGGAAGCCTCCAACTCGCCAGCACACATGCAACCGGTCGACTACCACATGGCATCGTTTGACCGGTGTTGGTTAAAGTGGGGCAACATAGTAAAACCGGTCGACCGTTGGTCGACAGCAACCTTGCGCCAGCCAAAGATTTTAAGTCATTTTCTCGTCGCCGGCGAGGTCTCCGACCTCCCGCGACCGACCACAACTTCCCACCAACATGGGGGGAACAACAAAATCACACTACTAAGCTGACATACCTTGACGTGAAACAGAGCACGCCGGAGTTCGTTCAACGTCACCCGCCGACCGCAACCTCTGATCACGCGCGCCTCACGTCTGCCTCCTTGACACCACTCGCTGGATCCTCCGCAACGCCCTCTGGAATGACGGAAAGGGAAGAGAAAGTGAGAGGAAGGTTTGGGTGAAGAATGAAGAAGGAAGGGAATAGAAGAAGGAAGAGAAACGTTGGTTTCTCCTCAAAACCACCAAAGCCTCAACAGTAATCGGCCCCAGCACATCAACCATCACTATTCTCTCTCCCATTTCCCATGCAAAGCACTTCCACTAATCAAATGATTAGTCCTAAGCAAGGTTAGAGACTTAACATACTTAGGTATCCTAGTCTCAACTAAAAGAACCCGACTACTTCGTGGCAACCGATCATTACAAAAATGGGGGAAATGTGGGAAGTTGGAAAACTAAGCCACTTTGTCTAAGGTGTCGTATGACTATGATTAACACGGTCATTATCCCTATCACTACATACCAGATAGGATTAAGAAATGTCTCGATAGGCATCACAGAAGAAATGGATAAAATTCATAGGAACTTTCTGTGGAACAACTCAATGGAATACGGGCAGCTCAAAAACTTGATAATTTTGAAATAAGTTTCTCAACCCAAAATGTTCCGACACCTTGGAATATGGAATCTACAAATTCATGGCCTGAGCCTACAAGTAAAGACATTATGGGAAACCTTATCAGGTGTTTAATCGTTTATAATACTGTAAGTGCACGACGTCGGTGAAGACGTGGCAAATATGGGTCGATCCACGGGAAGGAGAGAGCACTATGGTTTTTCAGAAATCAAGTTGCAACAAAAATGGAGAAGAGTTTGTCTATGTTAATCTACACTACACTACACTAAACTACTAAGAAGAAAAATGCAAAGTAAAGAAACAAACGATTACTTCGAATCAAAACTAAAAGAATGTAAAACTAAGCTGGAATCAAGAGGAGAAAGACCCCTAGGGGTGGAGTGTGTGCACACATGTAAAGAGATGGTGAAGAATGCATCCTATAGGCACAAATGTAGGTAGTGTTTTCATGCATAGAAAGTGTCTAAAGGTTACGGAAAAACCTATCAATCCATTCACTAACCTAGTTCATTAACATTCATATACACAAGATGGTTATTTCAGAACCTAAACAAGCATGGGAGGTATTGTTGAACGTTTTATATTAAACCGCAAATGCACGACGTCGGAGAAGATGTGTCAAATACGGGTGGGAGGTGAGCAGCGTCTCATTTGCACGAAATCAAGTGGCAAAAATAGGGAAGAGAGTTTGATTATCCTAATCTACGCTGTACAACACTACGAAGTAATGCATGCATAAACTAACAACAAACGATGAACTAAAACTTAACTAAGAACGAAATACGTGTGCTGGAATTCAGAAATGGAAAACCCCTAAGGGGTGGAGTGAGTGCACACATGCAAAGAGGTGGGTGTTGAACACAATCTTTAAGCACAAATAAAGATAGTGTTTTCATGCATAGGAAGTGTCTAAATGTTATGGCAAAACCTATCAATCCATTCACTAACCTAGTTGATTAACATTTACATACACAAGCTGGTTATTTCAGAACCTAAACAAGCATGAGAGGTGTCTATTCATTTTGGCAAAACTCATCAAGTCATAAGTTCTATCCTAAACAAGAAAGCATACAATCATGTTTTATCAACACATTGTATATAAAGCATTCATTCCATTCTCTAATGCATGTGTGAATATTATCTCCACCCCCAAAGGGGGATGGACCTACTGACTACATATTAGACTAATCATTAAACTAAGCAAGGAAAGCATATTCACTAAGCTACTAAAACTAATGAAATGAAATTAAACTAAGTAAAACGAGCAACAACAAACAAACAACATAATAAAGAAACTTTTATTAAAATGACTCACAATTCAAGTAGCATCCTCCTACTTTAGTGTGTGCTTCAAGGCCTTACTTCAAGTTGGAAGAGTATCCACTCAAAATGTTAAGTGATTACACTAGAAGGTAAAGAGTTCTATTTATAGCCATAGAAAAACGTAATCCGGGACAATCCCCCAGTTTGGCAGTCCAAAGTGCCCAGGTTTCCCCCGAACTTCTCCAGCTGCCTCTTTGTGCCACTCCAAGTCTCCTGAAACAAAGAAAAAGTACAAAACACAAATTAAATCCACTCGAATCGTCCAACCAAGAGTCTAGACTGACACCTCCCCGGCAACGGCGCCGAAAAGTTGTTGAACGTTTTATATTAAACCGCAAGTGCACGGCATCGGTGAAGACGTGGCAAATATGGGTCGTCCACAGGGACGTGAGCACCCTCTCGTTTGCACGAAATCAAGAGGCAAAAATAGGGAAGAGAGTTTGATTATCCTAATCTACACTGTACTACACTACGAAGTAACGCATGCATAAACGAACAACAAACGATGAACTAAAACTTAACTAAGAACGAAATACGTGTGCTGGAATTCAGAAATGGAAAACCCCTAAGGGGTGGAGTGAGTGCACACATGCAAAGAGGTGTGTGTTGAACACATTCTTTAAGCACAAATAAAGGTAGTGTTTTCATGCATAGGAAGTGTCTAAATGTTATGGCAAAACCTATCAATCCATTCACTAACCTAGTTGATTAACATTTACATACACAAGCTGATTATTTCAGAACCTAAACAAGCATGAGAGGTGTCTATTCATTTTGGCAAAACTCATCAAGTCATAAGTTCCATCCAAAACAAGCAAGCATACATTCATGTTTTATCAACACATTGTATATAAAGCATTCATTCCATTCTCTAATGCATGCGTGAACATCATCTCCACCCCCAAAGGGGGATGGACCTACTGACTACATATTAGACTAATCATTAAACTAAGCAAGGAAAGCATATTCACTAAGGTACTAAAACTAATGAAATGAAATTAAACTAAGTAAAACAAGCAACAAGAAACAAACAACATAATAAACAAACTTTTATTAAAATGACTCACAATTCAAGTAGCATCCTCCTACTTTAGTGTGTGCTTCAAGGCCTCACTTAAAGTTGGAAGAGTATCCACTCAAAATGTTAAGTGATTACAATAGAAGGTGAAGAGTTCTATTTATAGCCATAGAAAAAGGTAATCCGGGACAATCTCCTATTTGGCGGTCCAAACTACCCAGGTTTCCTCCAAGTTTCTCAAGCTGCCTCTCCGTGCCACTCCAAGTCTCCTGAAACAAAAAAAACTACAAAACAAAAATTAAATCCACTCGAATCGTCCAACCTAGAGTCTGGACTGACACCTCCCCGGCAACGGTGCAAAAAACTTGTTGAACGTTTTATATTAAACTGCAAGTGCACGACATCGGTGAAGACGTGGCAAATACGGGTCGTCCACAGGGACGTGAGCAGCCTCTCGTTTGCACGAAATCAAGATGCAAAAATAGGGAAGAGAGTTTGATTATCCTAATCTACATTGTACTACACTACGAAGTAACGCATGCATAAACGAACAACAAACGATGAACTAAAACTTAACTAAGAACGAAATACGTGTGCTGGAATTCAGAAATGGAAAACCCCTAAGGGGTGGAGTGAGTGCACACATGCAAAGAGGTGTGTGTTGAACACATTCTTTAAGCCCAAATAAAGGTAGTGTTTTCATGCTTTGGAAGTGTCTAAATGTTATGGCAAAACCTATCAATCCATTCACTAACCTAGTTGATTAACATTTACATACACAAGCTGGTTATTTCAGAACCTAAACAAGCATGAGAGGTGTCTATTCATTTTGGCAAAACTCATCAAGTCATAAGTTCTATCCTAAACAAGCAAGCATACATTCATGTTTTATCAACACATTGTATATAAAGCATTCATTCCATTCTCTAATGCATGTGTGAACATCATCTCCACCCTTAAAGGGGGATGGATCTACTCACTACATATTAGACTAATCATTAAACTAAGCAAGGAAAGCATATTCACTAAGCTACTAAAACTAATGAAATGAAATTAAACTAAGTAAAACAAGCAACAAGAAACAAACAACATAATAAACAAACTTTTATTAAAATGACTTACAATTCAAGTAGCATCCTCCTACTTTAGTGTGTGCTTCAAGGCCTCACTTAAAGTAGGAAGAGTATCCACTCAAAATGTTAAGAGATTACAATAGAAGGTGAAGAGTTCTATTTATAGCCATAGAAAAATGTAATCCGGGACAATCCCCTGTTTGGCGGTCCAAACTACCCAGGTTTCCTAGAAGTTTCTCAAGCTGCGTCTCCGTGCCACTCCAAGTCTCCTGAAACAAAGAAAAAGTACAAAACAAAAATTAAATCTACACGAATCGTCCAAGCAACAGTCTGGACTGACACCTCCACGGCAACGGCGCCAAAAACTTGTTGAACGTTTTATATTAAACCGCAAGTGCACGACATCGGTGAAGACGTGGCAAATACGGGTCGTCCACAGGGAGGTGAGCACCCTCTCGTTTGCACGAAATCAAGAGGCAAAATAGGGAAGAGAGTTTGATTATCCGAATCTATGCTATACCACACTACGAAGTAACGCATGCATAAACGAACAACAAACGATGAACTAAAACTTAACTAAGAATGAAATAGGTGTGCTGGAATTCAGAAATGGAAAACCCCTAAGGGGTGGAGTGAGTGCACACAAGAAAAGAGGTGGGTGTTGAACACATTCTTTAAGCACAAATAAATGTAGTGTTTTCATGCATAGGAAGTGTCTAAATGTTATGGCAAAACCTATCAATCCATTCACTAACCTAGTTGATTAACATTTACATACACAAGCTGGTTATTTCAGAACCTAAACAAGCATGAGAGGTGTCTATTCATTTTGGCATAACTCATCAAGTCATAAGTTCCATCCTAAACAAGCAAGCATACATTCATGTTTTATCAACACATTTATATAAAGCATTCATTCCATTCTCTAATGCATGTGTGAACATCATCTCCACCCCCAAAGGGGGATGGATCAACTCACTACATATTATACTAATCATTAAACTAAGCAAGGAAAGCATATTCACTAAGCTACTAAAACTAATTAAATGAAATTAAACTAAGTAAAACAAGCAACAAGAAACAAACAACATAATAAACAAACTTTTATTAAAATGACTCACAATTCAAGTAGCATCCTCCTACTTTAGTGTGTCCTTCAAGGCCTCACTTCAAGTTGGAAGAGTATGCACTCAAAATGTTAGGTCATTACAAAAGAAGGTGAAGAGTTCTATTTATAGCCACAGAAAAACGTAATCCGGGACAATCCCCAGTTTGGCGGTCCAAATTGCCCAGGTTTCCCCCGAACTTCTCCAGCTGCCTCTCTCTGCCACTCAAAGTCTCCTGAAACAAAGAAAAAGTACAAAACACAAATTAAACCCACTCGAATCGTCCAACCAAGAGTAAGGACTGGCACCTCCCCGGCAAAGGCGCCGAAAAGTTGTTGAACGTTTTATATTAAACCGCAAGTGCACGACATCAGTGAAGACGTGGCAAATACGGGTCGTCCACAGGGAGGTGAGCAGCCTCTCGTTTACACGAAATCAAGTGACAAAAATAGGAAAGAGTTCGATTATCCTAATCTACACTGTACTACACTACGAAGTAACGCATGCATAAACGAACAACAAACGATGAACTAAAACTTAACTAAGAACGAAATACGTGTGCGGGAATTCAGAAATGGAAAACCCCTAAGGGGTGGAGTGAGTGCACACATGCAAAGAGGTGGGTGTTGAACACATTCTTTAAGCACAAATAAATGTAGTGTTTTCATGCATAGGAAGTGTCTAAATGTTATGGCAAAACCTATCAATCCATTCACTAACCTAGTTGATTAACATTTCCATAAACAAGCTGGTTATTTCAGAACCTAAATAAGCATGAGAGGTGTCTATTCATTTTGGCAAAACTCATCAAGTCATAAGTTCTATCCTAAACAAGAAAGCATACATTCATGTTTTATCAACACATTGTATATAAAGCATTCATTTCATTCTCTAATGCATGTGTGAACATCATCTCCACCCCCAAAGGGGGATGGATCTACTCACTACATATTAGACTAATCATTAAACTAAGCAAGGAAAGTATATTCACTAAGCTACTAAAGCTAATGAAATGAAATTAAACTAAGTAAAACAAGCCACAAGAAACAAACAACATAATAAAAAAACTTTTATTAAAATGACTCACAATTCAAGTAGCATCCTCCTACTTTCGTGTGTGTTTCAAGGCCTCACTTCAAGTTGGAAGAGTATCCACTCAAAATGTTAAGTGATTACAATAGAAGGTGAAGAGTTCTATTTATAGCCATAGAAAAAGGTAATCCGGGACAATCACCTGTTTGGCGGTCCAAACTACCCAGGTTTCCTCCAAGTTTCTCAAGCTGCCTCTCCGTGCCACTCCAAGTCTCCTGAAACAAAGAAAAACTATAAAACAAAAATTAAATCCACCCGAATCGTCCAACCTAGAGTCTGGACTGACACCTCCCCGGCAACGGCGCCAAAACTTGTTGAACGTTTTATATTAAACTGCAAGTGCACGACATAGGTGAAGACGTGGCAAATACGGGTCGTCTACGGGGACGTGAGCAGCCTCTCGTTTGCACGAAATCAAGATGCAAAAATAGGGAAGAGAGTTTGATTATCCTAATCTACACTGTACTACACTACGAAGTAACGCATGCATAAACGAACAACAAGCGATGAACTAAAACTTAACTAAGAACGAAATACGTGTGCTGGAATTCACAAATGGAAAACCCCTAAGGGGTGGAGTGAGTGCACACATGCAAAGAGGTGGGTGTTGAACACATTCTTAAAGCACAAATAAAGGTAGTGTTTTCATGCTTAGGAAGTGTCTAAATGTTATGGCAAAACCTATCAATCCATTCACTAACCTAGTTGATTAACATTTACATACACAAGCTGGTTATTTCAGAACCTAAACAAGCATGAGAGGTGTCTATTCATTTTGGCAAAACTCATCAAGTCATAAGTTCTATCCTAAACAAGCAAGCATACATTCATGTTTTATCAACACATTGTATATAAAGCATTCATTCCATTCTCTAATGCATGCGTGAACATCATCTCCACCCCCAAAGGGGGATGGACCTACTGACTACATATTAGACTAATCATTAAACTAAGCAAGGAAAGCATATTCACTAAGGTACTAAAACTAATGAAATGAAATTAAACTAAGTAAAACAAGCAACAAGAAACAAACAACATAATAAACAAACTTTTATTAAAATGACTAACAATTCAAGTAGCATCCTCCTACTTTAGTGTGTGCTTCAAGGCCTCACTTAAACTAGGAAGAGTATCCACTCAAAATGTTAAGTGATTACAATAGAAGGTGAAGAGTTCTATTTATAGCCATAGAAAAAGGTAATCCGGGACAATCCCCTGTTTGGCGGTCCAAACTACCCAGGTTTCCTAGAAGTTTCTCAAGCTGCGTCTCCGTGCCACTCCAAGTCTCCTGAAACAAAGAAAAAGTACGAAACAAAAATTAAATCCACTCGAATCGTCCATCCAAGAGTCTGGACTGGCACCTCCCCGGCAACGGCGCCAAAAACTTGTTGAACGTTTTATATTAAACCGCAAGTGCACGGCATCGGTGAAGACGTGACAAATACGGGTCGTTCACAGGGACGTGAGCAGCCTCTCATTTGCACGAAATCAAGTGGCAAAAAAAGGGAAAAGAGTTTGATTATCCTAATCTACACTATATTACACTACGAAGTAACGCATGCATAAACGAACCACAAACGATGAACTAAAACTTAACTAAGAACGAAATACGTGTGCTTGAATTCAGAAATGGAAAACCCTTAAGTGGTGGAGTGAGTGCACACATGCAAAGAGGTGGGTGTTGATCACATTCTTTAAGCACAAATAAAGGTAGTGTTTTCATGCATAGGAAGTGTCTAAATGTTATGGCAAAACCTATCAATCCATTCACTAACCTAGTTGATTAACATTTACATACACAAGCTGGTTATTTCAGAACCTAAACAAGCATGAGAGGTGTCTATTCATTTTGGCAAAACTCATCAAGTCATAACTTCCATCCTAAACAAGCAAGCATACATTCATGTTTTATCAACACATTGTATATAAAGCATTCATTCCATTCTCTAATGCATGTGTGAACATCATCTCCACCCCCAAAGGGGGATGGATCAACTCACTACATATTATACTAATCATTAAACTTAGCAAGGAAAGCATATTCACTAAGCTACTAAAACTAATGAAATGAAATTAAATTAAGTCAAACAAGCAACAAGAAACAAACAACATAATAAAAAAACTTTTATTAAAATGACTCACAATTCAAGTAGCATACTCCTACTTTAGTGTGTACTTCAAGGCCTCACTTCAAGTAGGAAGAGTATCCACTCAAAATGTTAAGTGATTACAATAGAAGGTGAAGAGTTCTATTTATAGCCATAGAAAAAGGTAATCCGGGACAATCCCCCAGTTTGGCAGTCCAAAGTGCCCAGGTTTCCACCGAACTTCTCCAGGTGCCTCTCCGTGCCACTCCAAGTCTCCTGAAACAAAGAAAAAGTACAAAACACAAATTAAATCCACTCGAATCGTCCAACCAAGAGTCTGGACTGACACCTCCCCGGCAACGGCGCCAAAAACTTGTTGAACGTTTTATATTAAACTGCAAGTGCACGACATCGGTGAAGACGCGGCAAATAAGGGTCGTCCACAGGTAGGTGAGCAGCCTCTCATTTGCACGAAATCAAGTGGCAAAAATAGGGAAGAGAGTTTGATTATCCTAATCTAAATTGAACTACACTACGAAGTAACGCATGCATAAACGAACAACAAACGATGAACTAAAACTTAACTAAGAACGAAATACGTGTGCTGGAATTCAGAAATTGAAAACCCCTAAGGGGTGGAGTGAGTGCACACATGCAAAGAGGGGGGTGTTGAACACATTCTTTAAGCACAAATAAAGGTAGTGTTTTCATGCATAGGAAGTGTCGAAATGTTATGGCGAAACCTATCAATCCATTCACTAACCTAGTTGATTAACATTTACATACACAAGCTGGTTATTTCAGAACCTAAACAAGCATGAGAGGTGTCTATTCATTTTGGCAAAACTCATCAAGTCATAAGTTCTATCCTAAACAAGAAAGCATACATTCATGTTTTATCAACACATTGTATATAAAGCATTTATTCCATTTTCTAATGCATGTGTGAACATCATCTCCACCCTCAAAGGGGGATGGATCTACTCACTACACATTAGACTAATCATTAAACTAAGAAAGGAAAGCATATTCACTAAGCTACTAAAACTAATGAAATGAAATTAAACTAAGTAAAACAAGCAACAAGAAACAAACAACATAATAAAGAAACTTTTATTAAAATGACTCACAATTCAAGTAGCATCCTCCTACTTTAGTGTGTGCTTCAAGGCCTCACTTCAAGTAGGAAGAATATCCACTCAAAATGTTAAGTGATTACAATAGAAGGTGAAGAGTTCTATTTATAGCCATAGAAAAAGGTAATCCGGGACAATCCCCCGGTATGGGACTAAACAAATACGAAAAATAGACTAAATACGCTCTAATACCCAACCCACAAAAATCTCTGCAGATCCTGATCAACCCGGACCGCCAATTGGCGGTCTACAAGATCCGGATCATCCTGGGCTTTAGTCTGGGCTTTCCATGCTGGTATTGTTTGTCTTTGATGCAGTTACTTGACTTGTTGGAGCTCCGACCCGAATAGAATTACCAAAATACTCCCCATGATGGTGTGGAGTTTTCTGTTTTGCTCCTTGGTCCTTTGGTCTTACGTTCAGGTCCTTCTCCCTTACATCTTAGTCCCCAGGTATCACAATTCAGTCCTTTTTTCCATGCTTTTGGGTCCTTTTATGCTTCATCTCTTCAAACCTATGTATTTCTGAAATTCAAACATAAAACTCATCACGTAGTATTGTTTAGGTGAAAGATAATGGATATAAGATGCAAATATAAGCATGAAATTATGTCAATCAAATACCCCCACACCTAACTTTTGCTAGTCCCGAGCAAATCAAAGAAAGAGAAAAGCATACGAAAAACAAGAAATCCTAACTCTCTTTCGTAGGAATCACGGTTGCACTTAGCAAGTGCAACAAACCGTTAAACCTCCTTGTCACCAAGGAGGAGGAGTGTTGTCTCCTGAGGGTTTTCAGCGGATATACCCACAAAATACGATAAAAGATGCATTATTCAATCTAGATACACGACTCGTTGGACTTATTTTGTCGATGATGAGACGCGGTAATACTACGGTCTGACTCTATATATATAATCAGTCCACACACCTAGCCTAATGAATCATTCGTGAAAGTTATTTAAGGACTTAAGTTCAAGAGATGGACAACCTCAACATCCTCATGTTATACAAAGTGTAAGGTCCATTAAGGTTCTTATTTGCATTACCTTTTTTTCTTTTTTTTCTTTTATTATTAATTTTTTCTTTTTATTGGTTGGAGCTACATTCTCCCAGGGCAAGGTTTCGTGCATCATTGCCCATGAGGACTTACACTATCACGTACACCTTTCCCACAAATCTCCACATAGGGTAATCCTTACCACCCATGTAACGAGAGTTCGGTCGGCACATCCCAAGTCAGATGACTCGAAAGCACCAGGCACAAAGTCCCCTCAGACCTACTTTCCCGAGTGATAAGAGCCGTGCGAGAAAAGAGAACACCTACTCACTTATTTCTTATCTACACATGAACCAAAACCCCTACACTTAATGCCTCACAACAAGATTTAGAGGGTCCTTGACTACAACAAACTTCCTTAAATTAACATACACGAATTATTGACTCACTAGGTTCGGGATTAACTTCTTTAATTATTTGAGCACTAAAACCCTATGATTACTCACCCCCAGGGAAAACTGGGGTGCATCCGAACGACTCGATAAGACCTAAAGCCAGTAAGCTAGATATCCTATTGCATCAAGTTCAAGACAATTTTGGGAGCTTTCTTTTTACTTTTCCTCTCAATGGTTTTGCACATGCCAAACACACGTAAAACCCACAAAAACATTTTCTTTCGCAAACACATGAAGATTTTGAAAGAAATGTGAAAATTTTAAAGCACTAGGCAAGCAAAAGAAGACAACTCACCTAAGGATCATGGCAAGCACATATATCGATATTAAATGCGGCAAAATAACATGACCCTATCAATACACATGATTGACATCATTTCATGCTTATATTTGTATCTTATATCCATTATCTTTCACCTAAACAATGTTATGTTACGAGTTTTATGTTTAGTTTTCAGGAATAAATAGGTTTGAAGAGATGAAGCATAAAAGGACTCAAAAGCTGGGAAAAAGGATTGAACTGTGAGATCTGGGGACCAAGATGCAAGGGAGAAGGAACTGAACGCAAGACAGAAGGACCTAAGAGCAAAACAGAAAACTCCACACCATCATGTGGAGTATTTTGACAATTCTATTCGGGTTGGAGCTCAAATAAACGAAGTAGATGCATCCAAGACCACCAAATACACTAAGCAAAGCCCATCACAAATTCCAGATGGATCCGGACTTTTTAGACCACCAATTGCCGGTCCAAGACCGCTAAGTGGCGGTCCATTTTGGCCCAAATCCGCTAACATTTCTCCAGCACATGTATTTGAGGATTTGTAGGCTATTTGTGGTATCTGTTTAGTCCCACATCAGGGGATTGTTCCGGATTAGCTTTTTCTCTAGCTATAAATAGAACTCTTCACCTTCCATTGTAATTACTCCATATTTTAAGTGGTTATTCTTCCTACTAGAAGTGAGGCCTTGAAGCACACACTAAAGTAGGAGGATGCTACTTGAAATGTGAGTCATTTTATCAATAATATTTTGTGTTTCTTTCATTGTTTGTTTATGCTTCTTTTATTGTTTGTATATATTTTAGTTTAATCGTCTTTTATTTCTAGCTTACAAAATGCAACAGAGTGAGCTGGCCTCAAACATGAATGTCCAAAGGGAGTGTTCGTTGCATGATTCAGTTGAGAATACTAGTGAGAGTGAGACACCTCATCATATGCCTATACCAGAAGGTGTCTCTACCTCATGTCCCATGGCCATTGAGCCATTTGAGCTTCATATTGACTCCAACAAGGACCCACCTTTGACTGAGCTTATGCTTGATGATATAAATGATGGTGGGAGGTCCCTGTTGGATGACTTGGGGAGAAGCCCCATTTTTAGTGATGCAGGTCTGCTGCATCCATCGAATGAGCTTGAGGTACTCATTCCGATGCACCCACCTATTGGTTGGAGTGTTTTCTTTGATGAACAATTAAACCCTAGTGAGGCAACACAACTTCATTCTTTGTTGCCCACACCCAACCAATATCACGAGGGGTTCGACCCTTTCAGCTTTGACCTTTCACCCCTCATGACACCTCAGAGTACCAGTGAAGTTTGCCCATCTCGGCAAGTCTCTGGTCCTCAAAACTTGATGTTCTCATTTGACGTTCCTTGACCAAATGATTATGAGAATATCTTCGTTGATGTATATATCTTGTAAAAAACAAAAAAAATCGAAAAAAGTGTAATAAAAGACTCATTCAGTGAGCATCGATTGTTGTGGGCTCCAACCCTTGAGTACTAGGTACCCATTTCTTCACGTATTTATCTCCCTTCTTCAGCATCTCACAGGTTTTGAGGAAATTTGGGTTCGTGTCTATCAACATGACCTTGAACTTCCCTTTGTACTTCATGTTGGTGAGATCTCTCCTTTTTCATGCATATACCCATGTAGTATCTTGCTCGCATTCATTGAGGACAATGCATGAGGTAGGTGTGGGGGGGGGGGGTGTTTTACGTGTGTACATATTCGAGTCTTTTTCCTTTGGTTTTGTTTTCTTTTGTGTGTACTGCTAGGGTCATGTTAGTGTGCCACATTTAACATTGATATATATGCTTGCCATGATCCTTGGGTGGCTTGTCTTCTTTTGCTTGTCAAGTGCTTTTAAATTTCCACATTTCTTTCAAAATCTTCATGTGTTTGCGAAAGAAAATGTTTTTGTGGGTTTTGCATGTGTTTGGCATGTGTAAAACCGTTGAGAGGCAAAGTAAAAAGAAAGCTCCCAAAATTGTCTTGAACTTGATGCATTAGGATTTCTATTTTACTGGCTTTAGGCCTTATCGAGTCGTTAGGATGCACCCCGGTTTTCCCTCGGGGGGCGTGTAATCGTAGGGTTTCAGCACTCAAACATTTAAAGAAGTCCACCCTGAACCTAGTGAGTCAAATAATTCATGTCTTTTAGTATAAGGAAGTTTGTCGTGGTCAAGGGCCCTTAATCTCTTTTTGTGAAACTTAAGTGTAGGGGTTTTGGTTCCCATGTAGATAACTAAATAAGTGGTGTTCTCTCTTCTCGCACGGCTCCTATCACTCGGGAAAGTAGGTCTGAGGGGCCTTTGTGTCTGGTGCTTTCGAGTCATCTGACTTGGGATGCACCGACCGAACTCCCGTTACACTGGTGGTAGGGATCGCCCTATGTGGAGATTTGGGGGAGGTGTACGTGATAGTGTAAGTCCTCATAGGCAATGATGCACGAAACCTGACCCTGGGAGAATCAAACACCAACCAATAAAATGCTCTAAAGAAAAAGAAAAAAAAGAGTCAAATAAGAACCAAAATGGACTTTACACATTATATCACATTCAGAAGTTAAGGTTGCCCATGTCTTTCACTTAAGTCCTTAACTAACTCTCACGAATAACCCATTAGGCTAGGTGTGTGGACCGATTACATATATAGAGTCGACCCGTAGTATTACCGCGTCCCATGATAGACATATGAGTCCAACGAGTCGTGTAGCTAGATTGATTAATGCATCTTGTCCAGATTTTGTGGGTATATCCGCTGAAAACCCTCAGGAGACAACACTCCTCCTCCTTGGCGACAAGGAGGTTTAACGGCTTGTTGCACGTGCTAAGTGCAACCGTGATTCCTACGAAAGTGAGTTAAGATTTCTTGTTTTTCGTACGCTTTTCTCTTTCTTTGTTTTGCTCGGGACTACCAAAAGTTAGGTGTCGGGGTATTTGATTGACATCATTTCATACTTATATTTGTATCTTATATCCATTATCTTTCACCTAAACAATGCTATGTTACGAGTTTTATGTTTAGTTTTCAGGAATAAATAGGTTTGAAGAGATGAAACATAAAAGGACTCAAAAGCTGGGAAAAAGGACTAAACTGTGAGATCTGGGGACCAAGATGCACTGGAGAAGGACCTGAACGCAAGACAGAAGGACCTAAGAGCAAAACAGAAAACTCCACACCATCATGGGGAGTATTTTGGCAATTCTAGTCGGGTCGGAGCACAAATAAACGAAGTAGATGCATCCAAGACCACCAAATACACTAAGCAAAGCCCAGCACAAATTTCAGATGGATCCGGACTTTTTAGACCACCAATTGGCGGTCCAAGACCGCTAATTAACAATCAATTTTGGCCCAAATCCGCTAAAATTTCTCCAGCACATGTATTAGAGGATTTTTAGGCTATTTTTGGTATCGGTTTAGTCCCACATCGGGGGATTGTCCCGGATTAGCTTTTTCTCTAGTTATAAATATAACTCTTCACCTTCCATTGTAATTACTCCATATTTTAAGTGACTATTCTTCCTACTAGAAGTGAGGCCTTGAAGCACACACTAAAGTAGGAGGATGCTACTTGAAATGTGAGTCATTTTATGAATAAAGTTTGTGTTTCTTTCATTGTTTGTTTATGCTTCTTTTATTGTTTGTGCATGTTTTAGTTTAATCGTCTTTTATTTCTAGCTTAGTTTTAATATGCTTTCTTTGCTTAGTTTAATAATTTGTGTAATGTTTAGTGAGTAGTTCCATCCCTTTTGGGGGGTGGAGTAGATGTAGATACATGCATTAAAGAATGGGATGAATGCTTTATTTTTGATGTGTTGATAAAACATGAATGTATGCTTGCTTGTTTAGGATAGAATTTATAACTTGATGAGTTTTGCCAAAATGATTAGACACCTCTCATTCTTGTTTAGGTTCTGAAATAAACAACTTGCATATGTAAATGTTAATCAACTAAGTTGGTGAATAGATTGATAGGTTTTGCCATAACATTTAGACACTTCCTATGCTTGATAAACACTACCTTCATGTGCTTAAAGAATGTATTCTACACCCACCTCTTTGCATGTGTGCACTCACTCCACCCCTTAGGGGTTTTCCCATTTCTGTATTCCAGCATTCTTCCTTTGTTCTTAGCTTAGTTATTATTTCATTGTTTGGTTCTTCCTTTCGCATTTCCTACTTCTTAGCGTAGTATAGAGTAGAGTAGCATAAACATCTTTCTCACCCTATTTTTGCCACTTGATTTCGTACAAGCAAGAGGCTACTCACCTCCCTGAGGACGACCCGTACTTGCCACCGCTTCATCGCGGCCGTGCACTTGTGGTTTAATTTAACGTTCAACAACACACAAAAGAAAACAAAATCAAAGGAAAAAGACCCGACTATGTACACACATAAAACACCCCCCACACCTAATCCATGCATTGTCCTCAATGAATGTGAGCAAGATACTACATGGATTTATGCATGAAAAATGAAAGATCTCACCAACATAAAGTGCAAAAGGAAGTTTGTGGTTATGTTGATGGACACAAATTCGAATTCCCTCAAAACCTGTGAGATACTGAAGAAGGGAGACAAATACGTGAAGAAATGTGGCCCTAGTACACAAGGGTTGGGGCCCACAACAATCAATGCTCGCTCATGGAGTCTTTCATTACATTTTTTACAAGGTATATACATCAACAAAGATATTCTCATAATCATTTGGTCAAGGAACATCAAATGCGAACATCAAGTTATGAGGACCAGAGACTTGCCGAGATGGGCAAACTTCAGTGGTACTCTGAGGTGTCATGAGGGGTGAAAGGTAAAATCTGAAAGGCTCGAACCCCTTATGATATTGGTTGGGTGTAGGCAACACGAATGAGTGGAGTTGCATTGCCTTACTAGGGTTTAGTTGCTCATCGAACAAAATCGTCCAACCAATAGGTGGGTGCATCGGAATGAGTTCCTCAAGCACATTCGATGAATGAAACAAACCTGCATCACTAAGAATGGGGCTTCTCCCCAAGTCATCCAACAAGGACCTCCCGCCATCATTTAGATCATCAAGCATAAGCTCGGTCATAGGTGGGTCCTTGTTGGAGTCAATCTGAAGCTCAAATAGCTCAATAGCCCTAGGACACGAGGTGACAACACCTTCTGGAATGGGTATATGATGAGGTGTGTCCCCCTCACTAATGGTCTCAACTGAATCATGCAACGAACACTCCCGTTGGACATTCATGTTTGATTCTAGCTCACTCTGTTGCATTGCAAAGACAGGCAATGAGTTTTCGTTGGGCCCACAAACATTCTCAATGGGTTATATTGGTGTTAGGGGTGTTCGTTGATTTTGCAGTGCTTTCTCTAATTGGCAGATAAGATTCAGATTTAAAGGTTGGCCCATGGGCTCCTATTGCCTACCAGAGTTGAACACATGAAACTCGACACTCATGTTACCGAATGAGAGCTTCAAGAGACCATTTCTACAATTAATTAAGACGTTGGAGGTTGCAAGAAATGGTCTACCGAAAATCAAAGGTATTTGAGAGTGGGTGTCAGGATTGCTATCGAGGATGACAAAATCAATTGGAAATATAAAATCTCCAACTTTGATAAGCACGTCCTCGATAATGCCTCTTGGCATACGAATGGATCTATCCGCCAATTGGAGGGTGATCTTAGTCGGTTTCAATTCTCCCAAGTTCAACTGTTGATAAACAGAAAATGGGAGGAGGTTGACAACTGATCGTAAATCAAGCAATACATTACTCTGCTAGTGTCCCCTATCGTACACTGAATAGTAGGACACCCAGGGTCCTTGTATTTTGTGTAGGTGGGATTGGACAAAAGTGATCTTACATTTGCAGCCAAGAATGCTTTCTTATGAACATTGGTCTTCCTCTTGGTTGTGCAGAGATCTTTTAACACTTTGGCATATTGAGGTATTTGTTGGATGACATCCAACAAGGGGATGTTAACCTTCACTTGCTTAAACACCTCTAATATCTTGTCTATTGTGTCACTCTGCTTTTTGGTTAACCTACTGGGATAGGGAGCTTTTCGTAGGTAGATTTTCTGCGGTTCCTGAGAAGGTGGCGCTGGTGTATTACCCTGACCCTCGGCCTCTTCTTCATCACCAGTCCCACTGAGTGGCTGCATAGATGGTGGTGGTGGAAGGAAATATGATTATCAACCTGCTTTCCATTCCTTAAGGTTACGATGGCATTGACATGGTGAACAGGTTCCTCCACATGGTTCACTTGCCGCCCTTAAGGTACCACATTCTCATTTTGCATGTGTTATTGCTGGTACATACGGGGATTAGCCTCAAGCTGGCTAGGCAGAGACCATCTCTCTTTCATGTACAGACTGAGCCAATTGGCCCATCTGAAGCTCTAAAGATTTGATGGTCTGCTGATTTGAAGTGAGAACTTGACTTGTGGTTGACATAAAAATTTCATTGAGTTTTCAAGTCCACGAGTCAAGGTATCAAGCGAATTGAATAGGGTTTCCATATTATTGGAATTTGGGAAACCCGATTGATTGGTGATTTGAGTTTGGGGTGGCTGATAAGATTGTGCATGCATGGGAGGTTGGTGTGGTTGTTTAGGTGGTCGAGAGGAGTTTGAAGGACCACCCGGGGCATTATTTTGGTTCCATGAAAAATTGGGGTGGTTCCTCCATCCGGGATTATAAGATGATGAGTATGGGTCATTCCTAGCCCTATCATAGATGCATTGACATATTCCATCTCAGGAGAAATTGACGCACACTCGCTTTCTACATGACCTATCCTACCACATGAATGACAGGGGACTGGACCAGATGTGGACATGTGAGGTGCACTTTGTTGGTTTTGGAGCTCAATCGAATCCATACGGCGCATTAAGGCCACCATGCGTTCCTCGGTGGCCGTAGTAGTATCGACAGCAAATGCGACATCCGATCTAGTCGAGTTTGCATTTGCGATCCTCGCTCCTATGCTAGATGATGTTGGGGGTTCCCTCACACTCTCCCACTCCATGGTTTTCTCAGTGAGGTATTCTAGGAAAGCCCATGCCCCCCTTTCATCCTTTCCTAAGAACTCTCCTTGACACATGGACTCAAGAAGCGTTCGGGACGGGATGGGAAGACCCTCGTAGACAATCTGACAAAGGCGCCACAACTCGATGCCATGGTGAGGTCATGAGGATAGTAGCTCCTTGAATCTTTCTAAATATGCATGAAATGTTTCGATCTCAAGTTGATAGAACGAATTGATTTCGTTCCTCAATTTTGAGTCCGATGATTTGGAAAGTACTTTTTGAGAAATGCAGATTAAAATTCCTCCCAAGTCATTAAGGCATTCGCCTGGTTACTTTACAACCACTTCTCGGCATCATCCTTTAGTGCAAAAGGGACTAGCCTAAGATGGATGGAGTCTGTGCTAAGTTGTAGCAGCTTGAACATAGCACAGACCTCCTCAAATTCCCTGAGAAAGATATAGGGGTCACCCTTCCCAGTGAAGTGAGGGAGCATGGAAATAAACTGAGCCTTAACCTCAAAGTGGTTCCCATTTGCCTCTGGCAGTACGATGCATGAGGGTAGAGTGGTACGGCTCGGGTAGCATCGATCACGTAGAGGTATGGGAGCCACAACAGGAAGAACAGGAAGCGCAGGTGGAACTGGTGGGTCCAGCAACTGCTCCTCCTCGCGGAAATGAGCAACTATTGAACCCAGACTATGTGCAACACGAGAGGAGGGAGGCATAGAGAAAATGACTACCGAAGCAGGGTTGATGAACACGCCTCGTCAAACAGCCACTCTCATCTCGTGCCCACGCAAGCATGCACAAAGGTGCACACACACAAACCAAAACCTTTTTTTTCTTTTTTTCACAAACAATGTGCGTAGAGGAGAGGACGAAGGGGCACAGAGGAGAGGGAATGACTCAGGAGAGAAGGGAAGAAGTCCTTATGTTGCGGTGGGTGGGTACAGGTAGAAGCAAACAAGGCTCAAACAGTCTTAAGGTCGCTATAGGTCCTTACAGCTGGACGACACCTCACCTCCCTACGATGAGGACCACAAAGCCCAGCAAGTGAGTCAAGATCCGAAGATCTCATCTCTCCTACTATCGACAGAGTAGGCAACACCGATCAGGCTATGACAGTCGGGACCAGATCACTCTCCTAATGCGCCCGAAATCCTTAGGGCCAATGTCTACTTGATTTTAAAATTCGGCTCTTGATTAGTGTTGTTTTTGGGGCGAAGGAAAGGGTGATGAAATCCCCACCTTATCTTATATGGTAGAACCCCTCCTTAGTAGCGTTTTGGAGTCCTAATCTAACAATCAACTCTCCAAACAAACGCTCAACCCACACTTGTTGCAATGCACTTCCTACTAACTAATGCATGTTCATACAAAATGCATGAATGAGAGTAGGAAACGCGTACCTCACACCAACACTCAGCAACTAAAAGTAAAGCTAAAAGAAAAGACAATCTACATGCCTATGTCGAGTACATGATGCATGACCTAAACAAGAAAGAATGCCTAATCTTTTGCTTTGGGTTTTGAGCTTCAAGTTGCTTAAAGGGAGATTGATTATTGATCTGGGGGCAAACTAAAAGTCAGAACGTGCCAAATTGATCCCCAGATTTCTACTTCAATTATAGCAACACTCCACAGAAATAAAGAGGTGAAAGGAGATTACCAGACCGCTGATTTGCGGTCTTGGAGTCTCAGATCGCCTCCAATCTTCACCAAATGCTTCCCCTTCCCAATGTGAGTCTCCTGAAACAAAGAAAACTACAAAACACAAATTAAATCCACTCGAATCGTCCAAACCAGAGTCTGGACTGGCACCTCCCCGACAACGGCGCCAAAAACTTCTTTTATCGTTTATAATACCGCAAGTGCACGACGTCGGTGAAGACATGGCAAATACGGGTCGATCCATGGGGAGGAGATACCACTATGGTTTTTCAGAAATCAAGTGACAACAAAAAGGGAGAAGAGTTTGCCTATGCTAATCTACACTACACTAAACTACTAAGAAGAAAAATGCAAAGTAAAGCAACTAACGATTACTTCGAATCAAAACTAAAAGAATGTAAAACTAATCTGGAATCAAGAAGAGAAAGAACCCTAGGGGTGGAGTGTGTGCACACATGTAAAAAGATGGTGAAGTATGCATTCTATAGGCGCAAATGTAGGTAGTGTTTTCATGCATAGGAAGTGTCTAAAGGTTATGGCAAAACCTACCAATCCCAGTTCATTAACATTCATATACACAAGTTGGTTATTTCAGAACCTAAACAAGCATGGGAGGTGTCTAAAATGTGTGGCAAAACCCATCAAGTGTAGTATTCTACTCTAACAAGTAAGCATAACACAATCAAAATATAAAGCATTCATATCTATTCTTTAATGCATGTATGAACATCATCTCCACCCCCAAAGGGGGATGGATCTACTCACTACACATTATTCAAACTATTAACCTAAAGAAGAAAGGAAACATTCTAACTACTTTAGCCTACAATCAAAGAAATAAAACTAAGCTAAGCGTGCATTAAGAAACAACATTAAAACAAAATAATGGAAAAATTATTTTATCAAATGACTCACATTACTAGTAGCATTCGTCTCCACCTTGAGTTTTTGCTTCAAGGCTTACTTCAAGTAGAGAGAATGCCACCAAGCAATGGGTGATTACAATAGAAGGTGAAGAGTTCTATTTATAGCCACAGAAAAAGGTAATCCGGGACAATCTCCCGGTATGGGACTAAACAAATACCAGTAATAGACTAAATACACACTAATACACGCCCCACATAAATCATAGCAGATCCGGACCAAAAGAGACCGCCAATTAGCGGTCTTGGACCACCAAATGGCGGTCTACAGTGTTCGGATCGCTCTGGAATTTCTTCTGGGCTTTTCTGAATGACTTGATTTGTCTTTGATGCATCTACTTTGCTTGTTGTAGCTCCGACCCGAATAGAATTGCCAAAATACTCCCATGATGGCGTGTAGTATTCTTGTTCGCTCATTGGTCCTTCGATCTTGCATCTTAGTCCTTGAGTCTCTCAGCTCAGTCATTTTTCATGTTTTTAGGTCTTTTATGCTTCTTCTCTTCAAACCTATTTATTTCTGAAATTCAAACATAAAACTCGTCACGTAGCATTGTTTATGTGAAATATAGTGGATATAAGATACAAATGTAAGCATGAAATGATGTCAATCATCAGGTCACCAAAGTATGTCCTAAAAAATAGTGTTTGCAAAATGTAGAGAAAGAAACGAAAATTTAGCTATATTTCGGTCAATAAATACTTGTTATGTCTTTTTTTCAAAAAAAACTTAATTATTGAATGGATCTCGACTTTGTGCAGACAAAGTGACGTTCACACGAGGGATGGATGAAATACCTTATTTTGAATTGATAACTGGCATGATGGTCAATATCTCCATGAAGAGTGGGTGGAATCTTTGAAATTGCAAAGCATAAGAACATTTATATTGCCAAATTCTCGGAAGACAATCCCTTTCAACCACAATTGTTAGAGGAAAGATTTTACCATACGATTACCTCTGTCCTAGACGCTACACCTTAACCAAGTCAATTTGTTGTTTGAATAAGATGTTCACAAGTGGAAATATTACAAACTTGGCCGTTTAACTTGCAAAGGTTTTAATTTACAAGTTTATTATTGATCAACATCGACCCAAACTGCCCATTTGACCACTTCGTCAAATCTTGAGTCAATAAACCACTTATTTTTCGATTGTAACTTTGCATCCTCCTTTTGGGACAACACTTCCTTTTTTGACCAAGGTCATCTGCTTTGGTTCTATTAACGACATTCAGTATTTTGGAACTTTGATTATTTTTTTTGGACTTATCTACGTTACTATCAACTCCATTCTAAATCTCACACATCCTAAATGGAACTAGGATTTTCAAATGTGGATTTGGTATTTTTTTCTTAACTTCCAAAAAATTTAATATTTAAGGTGTAGTCCTGATTCACCAAAAATCTAGCATTATTGAAAAGCTACCATTGGTAACTACCTTCTTGATTATGGTATGAAGTCCGAAACATTAAAAGCTAAAAGTCAACCCTTACAACATTATTTGGGACACCCACTACTAGAGGTGGGTGTCAGACCGGGTCGGGCCGGGCCTGAAGAAAATAAACGGGTTGGGCTTTAGGCCCGACCCGTTTGTTCCCAAGAATAAGAGGGAAATAAATGGGTTGAGCCCAACCTCCCTAAAACGGGTCAACTGGAGCCCGACCCGTATATCTTTTCGAGCCCGAGGGCTCGGGCTCGGGCTGGGCCTAGCCGGGACGACCCGTTACCTACCTCTACCCATTATTGTTTAGCTGACTCTGCAATTCACCCAAATCTACTCTAATAGATGGTTTCCCTAAATGGGTCTTTTGCTCACCAACTATTTTCTCTCTTCAAAATTCAAAGAACAAAGGACGAGAAACAAATGTTCTTTTGAAGAATAGATAAAAGATGTTCCGAGGGGCGTAGTGGAGTGGTTAGAGGTGAGTGTGTGAAAATGCAGGTTCGAAATCCCACTCCGTATGTCAAATGGTGTGTACCACCTCCAGTTTAGAATCACAACCTGTCTAACCCAAGTGGGGCCCGATGTCAAGGAATACTGGATCATAAAAAAATAGATAAAGGGTTGGTACATATGGCATTTTAGGTCGTCGTAAGAGATTGCTGATCTAAGTTTTAATTTCACAATTAAAAAAAATATAAAAAAGAAAATATTTTGTAGTAAATTTATTTTAATTTTTTCAAATTAGAACTTTATTAAACATATTTTCCACGCTATCACCACGTTGATACCTGGTGGAGGCGAGTCTTTTCTAGAGTATACATACTCAGACACCCAGACTATGATATTGATTAGTAACATATCATACATTGCATTCATGCTATATATCCTTTATTTTACCCCATATTTGTGCTACTCGGGTGTTTATTTGATGTGTTCAGGGTTTAGGCAAGAAATAAGAGAAATGAAGAGAAAAAGATCAAAATGCGAGAAAAAAGATTGATCGGTGAGACTTATAGACCTATCTACAAGACGGAAGGACCTAGATGTAAGCGAAAAAGACCAATTAGCAAATCAAGAAACTCCACATTCTCATGAGTATTTTGGCAATTAGATTCGGTCTTAGACTCAAACAACCGATCCGGGTGCGCCTGACGTGGACAATTGAAGCACTGAAGACGCCAACCGAAAATGGGTTGAATCCTGAACAAAACTGACTTCCAATTGTCGGCCCTTGACAGCCAATTGGCGGTCAAGTTGGGTCAGGATCTGACCTAGCTTCTCGTGGTGGTGTATTATGTTGTTTTTATTTATTTGTAGAAGTTTTATTAGTCCCACATTGGGGGATTGTCCCAGTTGCATTTTACATGTCTATAAATAGAACTACTATGCCTCCTTTGTAATCCACCCATTAGATGGTGGTCATTCTTGTTGGATTTTTGGCTTTAATCTATGTTTTGATGATTTAATCAACCTAATCTTAATTGTAATCAATGTAGAGTAGCACACATATTGCATAGCATATATATTTCATTGTGCTAACCTCTACATGTGATCAAGACTCAAGGAAGAAAGGAAATCAAGTCAAGACATGTAATAAAGCTCATTAGAAGACATGTAATCTTGATTTATTTTGAGTCTTAAGAACTATGTGTACTTAAGCATACTTGATCTAAAAACTAATCAAACACACACTAGGTTCCTTATAGAAGTCACACACAAAATTTTACTTCATTTGGACGTCAATAGATCACCCAAACTAGGACCGCAGATCAATAAAACCAAAGTTGAACTACGAGGACCAAATCGGTCGACCAGAATGAGTTCATCGTTCGACCGATTGGGTATGTTTATTCTGTTACAGATTCTAGTGTTAAACTGGTCAACCGTTTTGACCAATTTGTTCGACCGCCTACACGTGTCACATGACCGTTAGACTTGTTGTTTTCTCCAACGGTCGTATTTCCCAAAACCCCAATTTTACCAAACTTTTGGTCGATTGAAACTTACCTAGAGGTCGACTGATCAAACAATCTTTGGTAACCCTGGACACTCTGGAAGTTTCCGGTCGAACGTTTCATAGACACTGGTCGACCGAAACTCAATTTCTTCTTAAACCCAGAAGTGCCTAAAATTTTCCGCTCGAACCTACCATTGCCTAGTTCGATGGATCCATTCTTACGAAACAAAAGCCCTAAAACGATTGACCGATCCCCATATTTAGTTCGACCGTTCACTTAAGTGAACTTATGTTATAGCCAGATTTGCCCAACTGGTCAACCGGTATACCCGATTCGGCCGAACGTTTCTGTGCTGAAATGTGACCAACAGCTATAACTCACTTAGAGCTTAGAAATAGGTGTTGCCTTGACACAATTACATAACTCTTACAATTCCTATTGTTATATACACCTAAGAGAAAGCTCCAAGTCTCCCATTCCCAAAATCCTACTCTCCAAGCTAAACTTTCATACTTTAGTTTCAAATCCTATCATATTCTAAGGGGGTGTTTAGTTGGGATGCTTGGAATTGAATGGAATGGATTTTATTCCATTCTGGTGTTTGGGTTGCTTATTTTAAGCCCATGAATGGGAATGAATTAGAATCCATTTGTGACCCATACCGGTTTAATGAGAAACTTACCCACCCACTCCAGAATAAAAATCCATTCCACATTTCACCCGTAACCCTCACAATATCCCCACCCCTAATCCAACCCTCACGACATCATCTTCTTTTCTTCATGCCCGGCGCCGACGCCCACCCCCTCTCTTCATTCCCTTCGATCGTCGTCCCTCACCGATCACCGTCCCTCCCCAATCGCCGTCCCTCCCCGATCCGTCTACACATCCCCCTGATCGCCGTCCCTCCTCAATCCGACAACACGCCGTCCCCCGATCCGACCAACTACTGCCCTCCCGTTCCTCCGAGACGACAAGACGAGGCTCCACTCTGTGGTGACCCGGCAAGCATCCATCCCGCGTCTCCCAGGTTTGCATGCTTCCCGCATCACTTCTATTTTGCCCTCATCTTGCATCTCCTACTTCATTGCCCGCATCATCCATTCCATTTTTCCTGAATTAATGACCCTATGCTGATGCGCTTGTTTGTTTACTCAAGGCCAATAGTGTTCGAATAAATCCAGACACGCACATGACAACTAAGTTTTGTGAATGTGTCAACATTTTGCCAAATTAGTTTAAATAAACTGCCAAAAATTGACAAAACGGGCGAAAGGTTGAAACAACAAACACGAACTGTCAAACCACCGTTGCCAACTTATCAATGATTAACTACCTATTTCATAGAAAATCACCATCATCATCTAGAAAAGTCATATTATTATAATATGGGTTTATGGTTTCGAATGGTCCGGAGATGGTTAGTTTTTGCTTTACTTGATGTGTAGTTCTTTTTGACATTCTTTACCTTTGTTGACTGCTTTTGTTCTTTCCTTTTCTTTTGAATATGTTTTATGCTTTGGAAGATTACATTAGGTAAAGAATGGAGATGTTATTACATTAGGACATCTCCTAATAACATGTATGGATCGATCAATTAACCCTTTTCTGGAATGGACATCTCCTGCTTCATTGTCCTCTTTTCCTGAATTAATCTACTTTGTTTTGAGATAATAGTTGTGTTGTGATTAATCTGAATTAATTTGAATTAATCTGCTTTGATTTCATAATAGTTGCAGTCCTTTTGTTATGTTGTGATGAGATTGTATATGATCATGTACAGAAATGGATTCATCACAATTGACCTTAATACGAAGGAGGAAGAAACAACTACAATTGGTCGTTATGATCATTACACTCATAAAAGTAGTGACTATGGTGTACATAATGTTGTGTATGTTAAGTGTGACTATGCATAAGATCGAACATCAACATTACAACAAGAGAGAAAAGAAGCGTCGTAGATTAAATAATTTAAATAGGTTGATTACGAAAGTGATAATTTCTAAGAGTGAACTTCGTATAGATAGGAACTTCGTATAATTTGTAAGAGTGAACTTCGTATAGATAGGTTGATTACATGTAAAACTGAATTTCCTATTTTGGGATATTAGAATTGTGTAGGAGCATTAGATGGTACATATATTAGTGTTCAAGTACGTAATGAAGATCGACCAAGGTACCGGACAAGGAAGGGTTCTATTGCTATGAATGTCTTGGGAGCATGCAACCCTAATATGGAATTTATATATGCTTTGCCGGGTTGGGAAGGTTCCGCACATGACGGTCGTGTCCTTCCCAATGCCATTAGTAGGCGTCATGGTTTGAAGGTTCCTCAAGGTAACCATACTAACTAGAAATTAGGAATTTAAAATTATGCATTCCATTTGACAAAGTTAATGACTCATTGTTTTCTACCCAATATCAAGGTTCATATTATTTGGTACATGCTGGGTATACAAATTGTGAGGGCTTCCTTGCACCATATAGAGGGCATCGATATCACCTTAAGGAATGGGGGGACCAACAACCAATCAGCGCAAAGGAATACTTCAATATGAAACATTCTAAAGCTAGGAATGTCATTGAGTGATGTTTTGGTTTACCTAAAGGGAAGGTGGCCCATTCTTAGATCACCTTCATTTTTTCCAATATGTGTTGAAGGTCATATAGTCCAAGCACGTCTCCTACTACATAACCATATTCGAAAAGATATGCCAACTGATTATAATATCAACGAGAATTCTGATGAAGAAGAAGAAAGCGATGATTCAGACGACGAAATAGAGTACATTACTTGCATTGATAGTTCAGATGATTGGACTAATTTTCGGAATAACCATGCACAAAATTTGTTCAACAATTGGAGAGTTAGGTCCACTAGAAATATATAGTATTTGTGTTGTGGTGTTTTATGTGAGAACAATAAAGTTTATCGGTTGTTTCCATTTGTAGCTTTCCTTAATGTAATAACATGTTCTATTTGTGACATTTCCCATTCGTAAAGTAAATAACATGTTCTATTTGTGGCATTTTCTAATGTAATGAAATGTTCCATTTTTCCTTGTATGTATATTGTACATATGTCCTTCTATAAAATTATGACAGGATGGATGTTAGTCAAATATCTAAGGGTGGAAGGGGGAAAAATAAGCGTCCTTGGACTAAAGCAGAGGAAGAATTCTTACTTGCCTCATTGTTAGAGATGTGTGCTGATCCTTCTTGGAAGGCCGATGGAAGCTTCAAAAGTGGTTATAAGGAGACCTTAGAGAACTTGCTAGATCAGAAATTCCCTGCATGTGGTTTGAAAGAAAATCCTCATAATGAGTCAAAAATCAAATGGTTCAAAGACAAATTCAACGTGCTCCAGGAGATGTTTCGCACTTCTGGTTTTAGTTGAGATGATCAAAATAAAATGGTACAATGTGAAAGGCAAGCTTATGAAGATTTTTGTAGGGTATGGTTTTTATTCTTGCATACTTTATCCTTCTTCATAAATTGTCTTGATTGTCATTCCTAAAGTTTTTCCTTCTGACTCATAAATCAGCTCAAGGATTGTGGCAAGTTTCTTTTCCATACATGGATAAACTTGATATCATTTTTGGTATTGATCGAGCTAATGGGATTGTTTTCGAGACTTTTGAAGATGTTGTTGATGGTCAAGAGGAGTTGGTCGACCTTTAAAATGATGAAACTAGTGGTGATCATGAGATGGAGGAAATAGAGTTAGTTAACCAATCAACTCAACCTTTTCCAAGTGAACCAAGTACCAAAAAGGCAAAGAGGGAGACGACACCAAAGGCAAAAGGGAAGAAGAAGATGGTTGTGGACTTAACTTCTTCTGTGTGTAATATGTCTTCTAACTTGTCTAATTTTTTGAGCGAAATGGACACTCATCTTTCAACCATTGCAAGTGCTATGTCTACCACTCAGCAACATGAACAAGTTCTCATGGCTCGTGAACAAGCTATTATAGCTCGTGAACAGGAACTGGAGAACCAGAAAAAGAATTTGATAAATGACCTACTTAGCATTGATGGACTAACTACATTTGAAGCAATGTTGGGTGCAAAAAAATTAGCCTCGGACTTTTGTAATCTTTCTCTCTTTTATGAGAGTCCAGACAAAGAGTGGAAGAAAGAATTTGTTATCAACATGATTCATCCTAACTTGCCACCTCGTGGTAGTAGTGATGCTCGATATATTATATATGTGTTTGTTATTTTTGTCATAATACTAGACATGTGTAATGTACTAAAGACATATTTGGTAAACTCTTGGATGTCTATTATTGTTATTCGGACATATATGGTCTTGTACCAACAATATGAATGTTTAATATACTATATGGTGGAGTTATATTATGGAAGTTGTAAATGTTTGTGCAATTGTTAAGTGTGAATAGATTTGAGCAAATATTAATGGTAATTTTTCTATTTAACATAAAAAATAATACATATTACATGTTGAATATTAATGGTAATTATATATTCACAGGATGTTAATATTTCGACTATTGAATACATATTATATGTTGAAATAATAAACAAAAAAGAAAACAGATGATTCCATTCCTGTGATAAACCAAACAACTTGAATCAGAGTCAGAATCCATTCATGATATAAACCAAACACTGAAAATCAAGAATGAGAATCATATCCATTCCAGCCTGGTATGAGATTCTCATTCCATTCCATTCCAAAGTAGTCAACCAAACACCCCCTAAGTGTGCTCAAGATAGAGAGTGAGTGATCCACTCCAACATTGTCTGTAAAGAAGCAAGGACTTCAGTGAAAGCCCGAATTGTCCCTCTCGGGTTGTGAGAGGAAGAAAGTCAAGCTCGTGAGGGTGTTCGTGGTGCTTGTGGTGTAAAATGCTTGGTCTCGGCCCGGAACGAGATCAGATAGTGAAGATGTGAGCGGAACTCGAGGGAGATCGAGAGAAGCTTGCAAGAGAAGAAGTAGGTGGGAGGCCGAAACTCTATAAAAATCATCGTGTCTCATCTTGTGGTTTGCTGAATTTTTTTGTTTTTACTTGTTTTGTCTTGTTTAATTCCGTTGCACATCTATTGCTGAAACAAGTAGACAATTAGCTTAAAAGTAATTAGAACTAAGTCATACATTGATCCTACATTTGGTGTCAGAGCTTTGTGAGATAAATTGCATACTTAATCGTATTTCAGCATGACATCCACATCTAATCATGTAGAAGGATTATGCACAACTAGGCATCCTTTGTTTAATGTGTCAAATTGTGATTATCGAAAGAATAGGATGAAAATATTCCTAATTTCTATTGACCTAAGGATTGGATCTTTGTTCAAACCCCATACACCTCTCCTAAGGAAGAAGAACTTGCCACATTATCTAGGGCTAAAATAAAAGAGATAGAAATGAATTCTAAAATCATGAACATTCTATATTATGACCTTAATGAGGGAGAATACAATAGAATTAGGGGTTGTGAAATTTTGCATATATTACAAAAGCATCATGAGGGTGATAGTAAAATGAAAGAAACTTGGATTAGTCTCCTCATGCATAAATATGAGATTTTTTCTATGTAAATCTGTGAAAACATAAGCTAAATGAACACTCGCTTCACCGATATTATTAACTCTGCCTATGTTCTTGGAAGAAATATTAATGAAGGAGATGATAAGGAAGTTCCTCCGGTCACTAAACAACGAATGGGAAGATAAAGTGGTCGCAATAGAGGAAGCACACGACTTTTCCCAACTCATGATGTAGGAGCTAATTGGAAACCTCATGGCCTATGAGCTCCAAATTAGTCATCGGAAGAAGAAAAAGAAGCTTCAAAGATGAAATCAACTTTGGCATTACATGCAAATATCGATAAACCTAGGAAGAGGGTAGAAGATGAGGACATTGAGGTCCTAGCCAAAGACTTTTTCAAATACCTCAAGAAGGATAAGGGAAAAAAGAAAGAAACAAGAGGTAGAAGGAGTGAGAAAAGAGAAGGAGAAAAGGAAAAGGGGAGAGTGAAAATGAGAGAAGAGAAATGGAGAAGAAAATGGAGAGAAGGGAGATAAGAAGAGAAAAGGAGAGGAGCAAGAGATAAGAAGAGAAAAGGAGAGGAGCAGGAGAAAAAAAAAGAAGATGGAAGCTCACAAAGCTACTTGAAATGATTCTTCATCACAATCATCATCTTCTTCTTTACAAAGTAGAAGGGAGGTTGCCCACTCATGCTTCATGGTCATTGAAGATGAACTAAGTGAGGTAGCTTCTAACTCTTGCTCTACGAGATCACATTCTTGCTCATCTAAGTCATATGCTAGTGATAGTTCATGCTCTAAAGAAGAAACATATTCACATGATGAACTACAAAATGCATTTCATGACTTAGTTAAGCAATATGAAATCATTTTTGAAAAGAACAAGAATGCTAGAAGTCTAATCAATGAGAAGAATGAGGTGCTTTCTAAACTTGAAACAAATGCATTAAATCTTGATAGTTGAAAAGCAATACCTATTGATAGTGAACAAGTAGATCTTAAGGCATCAAATGCTCAATTAATGAAAGATGTAGAAAAGTTCACAAATAGAATTAAGATACCTAACATGCTTCTAGGTAGTCAAAGACAATCCTTAGAGAAACATGGTTTAGGATACAATGCCTCATATGTCAAAAACCATGTAGTTCATACTACTTTGAATGGAAAACACTTAGTTGTAAAGCATAGTTGTTCAAGTCTATGGGCTCGTAAAACCAAAATGGTTTGGGTTCCCAAGGTTAATGTTCAAGGACCTAAAGTTGTTTGGGTACCTAAATCTAGACTCGTAGGTGTTTGAAGAGGAAAATCGGTGGTGACTGGGCAAGCTTGCAAAGTTAAACACAAACCTGGTTGCACTACCGAAAGAAGATTGGAACAAATTCGAGGATCAAGTTGGGTAAAATTTTCTATCCTCTACATTCATATAAGATTGGTTCTAATCTAGGATAAATTGAATGCTAAATTGTCATATCTTTATCGCATTCTTTGATCAATTAGGTTATGCTTCATGAAAATCATTAAAAGGGAAAGAAAAATGATTTTTATACCTAATTGAAATTTCATTCATTGCATATCATGTAATTTCGAAACACATCCATTGCTTTAGTGTGAAATTTGTTAATGGATGCTAAAATGGGAGTAATACATCACTTACACGCTCATATTTATTTGATGTTAAAAGGGGAGATTAAAATTTGAACTTAATTGAAATATCATATTCATATTGATAGGGGAAGCTTAATGAATATATTATACATAGGGTAATGATGCACAAAATTTAGGGAGAGCAACTTCATTAAAAGACATCCTGAAATTCCATGTTTAACTTTGTTTTTGATGGATGTCAAAGGGAGAGAGATTATAAAGGGGAGATGACTTGAAATTGATTAAAATGGAACAAAAACTATGCACATTCATAGGGGGAGCATTTATATGCATAGTTTACATTTAGAAATTTCAAGTATTAAGATATAAGTTGTCATCATCAAAAAGGGGGAGATTGTTGGCTTTTTGGCCTTAATCTATTTTTTGATGATTTCATCAATCTAATCTTAATTGTAATCCATGTAGAGTAGCACACATATTGCATAGCATATATATTGTATTGTGCTAACCTCTACAAGTGATCAAGACTCAAGGAAGAAAGGAAATCAAGTCGAGACATGTAATAAAGCTCATTTGAAGACATATAATCTTGATTTATTTTGAGTCTTAGGAACTATGTGTACTTGTGCATACTTGAGCTTTACTAATCAAACACGCACTAGGTTTGTTATAGAAGTCACACACAAAATTTTACATCATTTGGACTTCAATAGATCACCCAAACTAAGACCAAAAATCACTTAAACCAAAGTTGAACTGCCATGACCAAATCGGTCGACCAGAATGAGTTCATTGTTCGACTGATTGGGACTGTTTATTCTGTTACAAATTTTAGTGTTAAACCGGTCAACCATTTTGACGAATTTGTTCGAGCGTCTACACGTGTCACATGACCGTTAGACTTGTTGTTTTATCCAACGGTTGGATTTCCCAAAACCCCAATTTTACCAAACGTTCGGTCGATTGAAACTTACCTAGAGGTCGACCGATCAAACAATCTTTGGTCACGCTGAACACTCTGAAATTTTTCGGTTGAACGTTTCCTAGACCTTGATTGACCGAAACTCAATTTCTCCTTAAACCCAGAACTGCCTAGAAGTTTCCGGTCGAACCTACCATTGCCTAATTCGATCGATCCATTCTTACCAAACCAAAAACCCTAGAACGGTCGACTGATCCCCATATTTAGTTCGACTGTTCACTTAAGTGAACTTATGTTATATCCAGATTTGCCCAACCGGTCGATCGGTATACTCGATTCGGTCGACCGTTTCTGTGCTGAAATGTGATCAACGGTTATAACTCACTTAAAGCTTATAAATAAGTATTGCCTTGACACAATTACACAACTCTTACAATTCCTATTGTCATATACACCTAAGAGAAAACTCGTAGTCTCTCATTCGCTAAATCCTTCTCTCCAAGCTAAACTTTCACACTTTAGTTTCAAATCCTATCATACGCTAAGTGTGCTCAAGTTAGAGAGTGAGTGATCCACTCAAACATTGTCTGTAAAGAAGCAAGGTCTTCAGTGAAAGCCCAAACTGACACTCTCGGATTTTGAGAGGAAGAATGTCAAGCTCGTGAGGATGTTTATGGTGCTTGTTGTGTAAAAGGCTTGGTCTCGGCCAGGAATGAGATCGGATAGTGAAGACGTGAGCAGGGCTCGAGGGGGATCGAGCGGAGCTTGCAAGAGAGGAAGTAGGTGGGAGGCTGAACCTCTATAAAAATCACCGGGTCTCATCTTGTGGTTTGCTGAATTTATTTATTTTTACTTGTTTAGTTCCATTGCATATCTGTGCTTAAACAAGTAGGCAATTAGCTTAAAAGTGATTAGAACTAAGTCATACATCAATCCTACAATTCTCTCTACTTGGAGTAAGCCTTGGAGCAAAACTCAAGTGGAGAAGAATGCTACTGGTAATGTGAGTTATGTAAATAAAATAATTCTTCATAGTTTTATTTTAATATTGTATTTTTTAATGCTTGCATGTTTAGCTTAGTTTGATTTTTTAATCTTAGTATAACTAGTTATAATGTCCTTCTTTCTTAATATAGTTTATAGCATAATGTGTAGTGAGTAGTTGCATCCCCTTTTGGGTGGAGATATTGTTTATACATGTAATGCAGAATGTGATGAATATTATCTTTTGCATCATGTGATGAATATGAATGTATGCTTGTTTGTTTAAAAGAGAATATTTAACTTGATGGGTTTTGCCATAATCATTAGTTACTTCCCATGCTTGTTTAGGTTCTTAATAGCCAACTTGTTTATGCTCATGTTAATCAACTAGGTTAGTGATTGGAATAATAGATTTTACCACAACCAATAGATACTTCCTAAGCATGAAAATACAACCTACACTTGTCCTTATTGAATGCATTCTTCACCATCTTATCACATGTGAACACACAATCCACCCCTTAGGTGTTTTCCCTCCTGAATTTCGTCATTTTAGTTTGTTAGGTGCTAGTTTAGTTTCATGTTAGTCTTGTGCTTCCATCTTTCTTGTTGTTAATTGCTAGTTTAGTGTAGCTTAGTTAGTGTAATCAAACTTCTTCTCTTTTTATTTTCCACTTGACTTTTGAAGAACCAGAGTTGACACACCTCTCTATGGACTCGACCCATGCTTGCTGCGTCTTCACTGACGTCATGCACTTATGGTTATTATAACTAAATCAATTAGGTATTAGACATCAAGTTCTGTAAAAATAAATTTCTTTAAAGAATTCGACGTTTCAAGTGATTTGTTCTTTATAAACAAACTCGGTCTCTCAATTCTTAATAAACTAACTTGGCCTCTTCATTGCCAAGTTCTAACACTTAAAAAAATTACACACCCTAGTAGGGTATATGTCAATTCGGAGTCCCAAATGAACTTGGCACTTCCAGTTTAGCGAACTTGGCACTATGTTTGCTGAGTTTAACTTTATAGAACTCGGCAACCAAAGTGCCGAGTTTTTTAAACTTGAACTCAGCAAACAAAGTGTCGAGTTCATTGTAATAGAACTTGGGAACCCGTTGAGTTCTTTTCGGACAGATTTGTAATTCCGACCATTCGTTCAGTGATAAGCCATTTCCTGTTAAAAATCATTTCAAAGACAAACATCAAATGAAATCACAGTTGTAATATCCAAAATTTGGAAGACATACACCAAAACACAAACAACCACAATAAACCCGAAATAACGTCTACAAAACCACAACTTAAATATTTTGAAACCATAAACCAAGCTAACAGTAATAAAATTATTGTTTTGTGTTTGAAATAAAAAGAAAAGAAGTTTAATACAACAAAATATCAATCATTGGTGATCTACCAACCACTTCTTCTTCTTAGGACATCCGTGAGCATGTCCTCTACCATGGCCACAACCACCACCTCGTCCAACATTTGCAACCTCTCCCGTTTCTCTAGTAAGAGCGCCATCTCAACCTTCTGCAGTAGGTCAAATACCATCATCATTATGTTCTTCTTCCTCCTCCACCCGATCTTGAATTAATTGTAGCCTAATGTCGTGGGCACCAAAACATGCCAGAAATGCCTTCATTCTATCCATCACCTTTGCAACAAGAGTGGAGCCTTCCTGATGGTCCTTAATCACTCTGTGTATATTGTGTAGTTCCTCATGGAACTCATAAACTTGATGGACCTGTAGCAAAAGATGCATCAGTAAAATATCCAACGCATGCATTAAAAATTTTAAAATGCAAAGAAAAAATCAAAGTCATGTCATTTCTCGTTCTCTCCCTGCCCGTTGTCGGTATGTCATTGGTTGAGAAACCATAGTATTATGTACAATCCACTATACTGTCATGTTCCAATACCATTCTAAATATAATTGGCAGTTGCCATCTGGACTGATACCGAACAATGGAATCTTGAACTGGACGTAATCTCTTCTATGTGAACAATGGAATCTGGAACATGGGCGTAGTGGAGTTGGCCTGGGCTTGGGAACACCCTAGGTCCCGGGATCGAATCCCAGCCCGACCTTGTATGACGCCCCCTCTTGTGGGTGGCTGGATAGGTGCCTCGAGTTTTCTCCTTCCTCTCTGGTCACAAAGTGGCACGGGAGTGAGGATTTTCTCGATTATCAAAAAAAATCAAAAAAGGTGAAGAAAAGGGGGAATTTTCCACCAACCAGTTATCATTTGCCCGGCACTGAGCGGACTTCACTAGGTGTCTCCATCGGCCCTAGAATGTGTTGGAGAAGATCAAACTGCTGCATTACCTGATCGGGACAATGCATTACCACCTTCCCAAAATTGATAAGCCATGTTTGGCACATCGATATTTCTAAACCTTCTATACACAGTGGTGGTAGTTGTTAGAGATCCAGATGTGCGTAGGGGTCCCACATCACTTAATCCATCTCCTGTGTGTCTAGCACATTTCTGTAGAAATCCAATGTGGTCATCTTGATTTTGTCCCTAAAGGTTTGTGGTCTTCTCTAACGCACTCCCAGTGGTGCCTCCTCATGACCCGGATACGCCACCTTCATTAGTAATCCTATATGTAAATGCTCCCAACACCAGAGCTACAGAAAAGTCAAAAAACCACATGTGTCTAGTCGGTATCAAGGAAACATCATCTTGATCGTGATACTAATGCGCTAGAACAATGCTGCCCCAACTATACTCTGATGCTACAGCTTGATCTCTCAACAATGCCCAATAGTTGAGGTGTATCATTATGCCACATTATCTACAAAAATGTTGCATCTAAGATGAAATAGGATGTAAGCTCTCGTCTGTTGTATAACGCTATCTCATTAGCATCTTCTGGTAGCATCTGAAACCAATCCTGCAACTAGCCCAATGTTACACTACCCTTGTCGCCTATGTCTTTCGGACAATCATCCAATAAATCATCTCAGACCTCCAACGCTCCACCTAACAATGCATGATCCAACTGTATTGTGCCCAGCCTGCTCACTATGCCAAAACCAACTGTATTGAGCAAAAACCACACTCTCTGGTCTGTAATCTGCCAACCATTGAGGTTAGTACCATGCTCAACACATTTTACACCACACAAATCTTTCTGTAAAAAATAAATACATGTCAAAACCTTAATACATAGGAATATTTAATTTGAAAGTAATAAAATGCTTACAAAAACTTTAAACATGTGGACTTTTGGTTGGCCTGCAAAACCAACATTGATTTATCCACTAGACCCTACAAAACGTAATGGCCTCCAACTGAGTATGAAGTGGATCCACCAAACTACATCGGTAAATAACATTCCAAGTCTTTTAAGTATTGCAAAATAATCAATCATTTAAAAAATTCAAGTCTTACATTTATTCAACAGTTAAAAACATTCATGTCATAAAAAACAATCAAGTGTTACATTCATTCAAGTCTTACAAAATAGTTAGTTACAAATTATTCAAACTATTACGCGAGACATGGAATTCATTATAGATCTCAGAAGGGGAACTGTATGGCCACATTCCAAACTGGTATATGCTTGCCAAAAAAAACTCGGCACTTTGTTTGCCGAGTTCAAGTTTATAGAACTCGGCAACAAAAGTATCAAGTTATTTAAACTTGAACTCAGCAACCTGATTGAATCAGTTAAAATAACCACAAGTGCACGGCTGTTTTGAAGCTGTGGCAAATACGGGTCGATCCACTTAGAGGTGTGTCGACTTTGGTTAGTTCGAAGTCGAGTGGGAAACAAGATGGGAGAAAATGTGTGATTACACTACACTAAACTAGGAATGAACAAACAATAAAACTAAACCCCATAAGGGATAGAGAAAGAATGTGAATACGAAAATAGGTGTATGTGTGTGTATTCATTTGTGCTCGTCACAACATGTAGTACATGAAAACCATAAAACCAAATCCAACTTTCCCTCCACATAAAATAAGATAATAAATTATCATTAAAACATACAAGACAATAATTGGAATAAAGCTAAATGAACTCATGCATAAAGACCAAACCCCACTATGTCTCCACAAGAAATAATATTTACGCAATCATTAAAACAAACAAGACATTAATTAAGGTGAGGGCAACAAGAGTACATGCAACCACAAGTCATGTTTCCTTTATCAACTCCATCATTATCCTCACATCATCATTCCCCATAAAATAGGCTCACTAATCTAAGCATGTGCTAAGCTTCATTCAAGAGCATTAGCATATCAAAGATAAGAGTAAAATCTCATTAGATGGTTATGGAAATAATGTAGGCTCAAAGGATTAAGATAACACACACACCTACTACATCACATAATCACATCACATTCTTCTTCACCCAAAATGAGGATGGACTACTCACTAATCATTACACTAACTATTATATTAAGATAGAAACATATTAACTAAGTCTACTTGATCTAATGAAAGGAAATTAAGCTAAACATGCAAGAAACAGGACAAAAGTAACATAACAAGAAAACTTTTATTAATTTCAGACTCACAATACAAGTAGCATCTCCCCACTTGAGTTTTTGCTCCAAGGCTCACTTCAAGTAGAGAGAATGGCCACAAAGGATGTAGTAGTATACAAAGGAGAAGGAAGAGTTCTTTTATAGTCATAGAAAAAGGTAATCAGGGACAATCCCCCGATGAGGGACTAAAGCACTACTAAAAATAGACATAAAACACTCTAATACATGACCCGCCTAAATCTTATTGGATCCAGAGCAAAATAGACCGCCAATCAGCGGTCTTGGAACACCAATTTGCGGTATATATGGTCTGGATCCGGTTTGGATTTTGATTGTGATTATCTGGCTTGATTTCGTCATGTCTGATGCACCCTAATCAGTTGTGTAGGTTGCGACCCGAATCCAATTGTCAAAATACACCTCATGATGGTGTGAAGTTTCTTCATTTGCTCATTGGTCCTTAGGTTTTACATTCAGGTCCCTCTCTCCTGCATCTCAGTCCATAAGTCTTGCGACTTAGTCATTTTTCTTGCTTTTAAGTCCTTTTTAGTCACTTCATCTCAAACCTGTTTATTCCTGAAACTTAAACATAAAACTCATTACGTAGCATTGCTTAGGCTATAGAATAGATATATAAGACACAAATATACGCATGATACGATGTCAATCAAATACCCCCACACCTAACTTTTGCTAGTCTTGAGCAAAACAAATAAATTGAAAAATGAAAGAAAGGAAAAAGAATACGAAAAACAGGGAAATCCTAACTCACTTTCATTGGAATCATGGTTGCACTTACCACGTGCAATAAGTTGTTAAACCTCCTTGTCGCCAAGGAGGAGGAGTGTTGTCTCCTGGGGGTTTTCAACGATATACCCACAAAATCCGAGCATAGATGCATTATTCAATCTAGCACTCGACTCGATGGACTCATTTTTGTCGATCATTGGATGCGGTAATTCTACGGGCCACCTCTATAGATGTAATCAGTCCACACACCTAGCCTAATGAGTCATGTGTGAAAGTTAATTAAGGACTTAAGTGAAAGACATGGACAACCTTAACATCCTCAAGTGATACAAAGTTTAAAGTCCATTAAGGTTCTTATTTGCATTATCATTTACTTTCTTTTTTTTCTCTTTTCTTCTTCTTTTTTTACTAGTTGGTGTGTAATTCTCCCAAGGTCAGGTTTCGTGCATCATTGCCTATGAGGACTTACAGTATAACGTACACCTTTCCCCACATCTCCACATAGGGAAATCCCTACCACCCGTGTATTGGGACTTCGGTCGGTGCATCCCAACTTAGATGACTCGAAAGCACAATGCGCAAAGTTCCCTCAGACCTAATTTCCTGAGTGATAGGAGTCGTGCGAGAAGAGAGAACACCTACTCACTTATTTCTTATCTACACATGAACCAAAACCCCTACACTCAATGTATCACAACAAAACTTAAAGGGTCCTTGACTACAACAAACTTCCTTATATTAACATACACGAATTATTTGACCTACTAGGTTCAGAGTGGACTTCTTTAAATGTTTGAGGGCTGAAACCCTATGATTACTCTATCCTTCGTTGGAAAATTGGGGTGCATCCTAACGACTAGATAAGTCATAAAGTCATTGTACTAAATATCCTAATGCATCAAGTTGAAGACAATTTTGGGAGCTTTCTTTTTACTTTGCCTCTCAACAGTTTTGGACATTCAAAACACACACAAAACCCACACAACATTTTCTTTAGCAAACACATGAAGATTTTGAATGAAATGTGAAAATTTGAAGCACAAGGAAAGCAAAAGAAGACAAATCACCCAAGGATCATGTCAAGCAGTTATATCGATATTAAATGCAACACACTAACCTGACCCTATGAAAAGAAAACAAAAGAACACAAAATAAAATGAGAAAGACTCGACTATGTAGACACGTAAAACACCCCCCCCCACACACACACACCAACTTCATGCATTGTCCTCAATGTATGCGAGCATGATACTACATGGATTTATGCATGAAAAAGAAAAGATCTCACCAACATGAAGCGCAAAGGGAATTTCATGGTTATGTTGATGGACACAAACACGAATTTCCCTCAAAACCTGTGAAATACTAAAGAAGGGATACAAATACGTGAAAGAAATGGGCCCCAAATACGCAAGGGTTGGGGCCACAACAATCAATGCTCACTCATGGAGTCTTTCTCTCTTTTTTGGATATATAACTAACAAAAATATGTACAAACATGAAATCTCAATCATCCATGTAGATCATGAATGGTTAGATGCGAGAAAGGTTCATGAAGGAACATGACCTCCTCCACTTTGGCTGGTGCCCCCTCCAAGTAAGGTTTAAGGTGTTGTCCATTAACTTTGAACACATCCCCATTCCATGGGTTCACGATGTCAACCGCTCCATGAGGAAATACGGTTTGGACAATAAAAGAGTCAGACCAGCGATTGCAGAGCATACCCACAAACATATGAAGTCGGGAATTGTAGAGCAACACCTTCTGCTTTGCCGTAAAGACCTTTCGCATAATCATGCGATCGTGAAACATCTTGGTTCGGGACTTATAAATTTTGGCATTTTCATACGCATCATACATAGCTCATCCAATTCCACGATGTCGAGTTTACATCGCACCCCTGCTTGGTCAAGATCCATATTCAGGTCTTGATCGCCCAGAAAGTACGATGCTCAAGTTCGATTGGTAGGTGGCAAGCCTTGTGATTGACATCATTTCATGCTCTTATTTGTATCTTATATCCATTATCTTTCACCTAAACAATGCTATGTTACGAGTTTTATGTTTAGTTTTCAGGAATAAATAGGTTTGAAGAGATGAAGCATAAAAGGACCCAAAAGCTGGGAAAAAGGACTGAATTGTGAGATCTGTGGACCAAGATGCAAGGAAGAAGGACCTGAATGCAAGACCAAAGGACCTAAGAGCAAAACAGAATACTCCTCACCATCATGGGGAGTATTTTGGCAATTCTATTCGGGTCGGAGCTCCAACATGCAAACTAGATGCATCAAATACCAACAAAGCCTTCCAGAAAAGCCCACAAGAAATTCCAGAGCGATCCGGACACTGTAGACCGCTAATTGGCGGTCCAAGACCGCCAATTGGCGGTCACTTTGGGCCCAAATCCACCAAGTTTTCTCCTGGACGTGTATTAATGTTTGTTTAGGCTATTTTTGGTATTGGTTTAGTCCCACATCGGGGGATTGTCCCGGATTAGCTTTTTCCATGCCTATAAATAGAACTCTTCACCTCCTATTGTAATGACTCCATATTTTAAGTGGCTATTCTTCCTACTAGAAGTGAGGCCTTGAAGCACACACTAAAGTAGGAGGATGCTACTTTTAATGTGAGTCATTTTATCAATAAAGTTTTGTGTTTCTTTCATTGTTTATTTTATGCTTCTTTTATTGTTTGTGCATGTTTTAGTTTAATCGTCTTTTAATTCTAGCTTAGTTTTAATATGCTTTCTTTCCATAGTTTAATAATTAGTGTAATGTTTAGTGAGTAGTTCCATCCCCTTTGGGGGGTGGAGTAGATGTACATACATGCATTAGAGAATGGGATGAATGCTTTAATTTCAATGTGTTGATTAAACATGAATGTATTCTTGCTTGTTTAGGATAGAATTTATAACTTGATGAGTTTTGCCAAAATGATTAGACACCTCTCATGCTTGTTTAGGTTCTGAAATAAACAACTTGCATATGTAAATGTTAATCAACCAAGTTGGTGAATAGATTGATAGGTTTTGCCATAACATTTAGACACTTCCTATGCTTGATAAACACCACCTTCATGTGCTTAAAGAATGTATTCTACACCCACCTCTTTGCTTGTGTGCACTCACTCCACCCCTTAGGGGTTTTCCATTCCTGAAATTCCAGCACTTCTATTTTGTTCTTAGCTTAGTTTTTAGTTGATCGTTTATTTCTTTCTTTCGCATTTCGTACTTCTTAGCGTAGTTTAGTGTAGAGTAGTGTAACCAACTCTCTTCTCCATTATTTTTGCCACTTGATTTCGTGCAAACAAGAGGCTGCTCACCTCCCTGAGGACGACCCGTACTTGCCACCGCTTCATCGCGGCCGTGCACTTGCGGTTTAAATAAAAACGTTCAACAAGTTTTTGGCGCCGTTGCCGGGGAGGTGCCAGTCCAGACTCTTGTTTGGACGATTCGAGTGGATTTAATTTGTGTGTTGTAGTTTTTCTTTGTTTCAGGAGACTGGGAATAGCAAGTGGAGGCTACTGGAGAAATTTCCAGACGACCTGAGCACTTCAGACCGCCAATCAGCGGTCTGGTGAGCTCTGTTCATCTTTTAATTTCTTGCTGTTGTTGCTCTAATTGATGTAGTTATCTGGGATTTAATTTGGCATGTTTTGACTTATAGTTTGTTCCCAGATCCATAATCAACCTCCTTTAAGCAACTTGGACCCTAAAATTCAAAGCAAAAGATTAGGCATTCATTCTTGTTTAGGTCATGCATCATGTATGTGACTTAGGCATTTAGATTGTCTTGTATCTTAGCTTTATTTTCTGTTGCTGAGAGCTGGCGTGAGGTACGCACCTTCTACTCTCATTCATGCATTTCGTATGAACATGCATTAGTTAGTAGGAAGTGCATTGCAACAAGTGTGAGTTGAGCGTTGTTTGGAGAGTTGATTGCTAGATTTAGGACTCCAAAACGCTACTAAGGAGGGGCTGTCCCGTAAAAGATAAGGTGGGGGATTTCATCACCCTTTCCTTCGCCCCACAAACCACACTAATAAAGAGCCTAATTTTAAAATCAAGTAGACATTGGCCTTAAGGATTTCGGGCGCATTAGGAGAGTGATCCGGTCCCGACCGTCATGACCTGATCGGCGTTGCCCACTTTGTCGATAGTAGGAGAGACGAGATCCCCGGATCTTGGCTCACTTACTGGGCTTTGTGGTCCTCGTTGTAGGGAGGTGAGGCGTGTTGAGGCCGTGTGACCTCGCAGTTAGGCGTCGTCTAGCTGTAAGGACCTATAGCGACCTTAGGATTGCTTGAGCCTTGCTTGCTTGTGTGCTTCTTCCTGTACCCATCCGCCGTAGCTTAAGGACTTCTTCCCTTCTCTCCTGAGTCATTCTTTCTCTCCTGTGTTCCCTCGTCTTCTCCTCTACACACATTCTTTGTTAGAAAAAAAAAGAAAAAAAAAGTTTTGTTTTGTGTGTGTGCACCTTTGTGCATGCTTTCGTGGACACGAGACGAGAGTGGTCGTTTGACGAGGAGCGTTGTCAATCCGGCTTCGGTCATCGATTTCTCGACACCTCCCTCCTCTCGTGTCGCACGCAGTCCGGGTTCAATGGCTGCTAATTTCCGTGAGGAGGAGCAGTTGCTGGACCCACCTGTTCGACCAGTGCTTCCAGTTGTCGTTCCCATACCTCTTCGTGATCGATGCTACCCGAGCCGTACAGCTCTACCCTCATGCATCGTATTACCAGAGGCTAATGGGAACCATTTTGAGGTTAAGCCTCAATTCATTACCATGCTCCCTCATTTCACTGGGAAAGGTGACCCCTATATCTTTCTCAGGGAATTTGAGGAGGTATGTGCTATGTTCAAGCTGCAACAACTTAGCACAGACTCCATCCATCTTAGGCTCGTTCCTTTTGCACTAAAGGATGACGCCAAGAAGTGGTTGTACAGCAACCAGGCGAATTCCTTTAGGACTTGGGATGAGTTTCAGTCTGCATTCCTCAAGAAGTACTTTCCTAATCATCGGACTCAAAAATTGAGGAACGAAATCAATTCGTTCTATCAACATGAGACCGAACCATTTCATGCATATCTTGAGAGGTTCAAAGAGCTACTATCCTCGTGCCCTCACCATGGCATTGAGTTGTGGCGTCTTTGTCAGATTGTGTATGAGGGTCTTCACATCCCGTCCAGAACGCTCCTTGAGTCCATGTGTCAAGGAGAGTTTTTGGGAAAGGATGAAAGGGAGGCATGGGCCTTCCTAGAAGACCTCGCTGAGAAAACCATGCAGTGGGAGAGTGTGAGGGAACCACCTGCATCATCTAGTATAGGAGCGAGGATCGCGAATGCAAACTCGACTAGATCGGGTGCCGCATTTGCTATCGATACCACTACGGCCACCGAGGCACGCATGGCGGCCTTAATGCGCCGTATGGATTCGATTGAGCTCCAAAACCAACAAAGTGCACCTCACATGTCCACATCTGGTCCAGTTCCTTGTCATTCATGTGGTAGGATAGGTCATGTAGAGAGCGAGTGTGAGTCCATTCCTCCTGAGATGGAGCATGTCAACGCCATCTATGATAGAGCCAGGAATGACCCATACTCATCATCTTATAATCTTGGATGGAGGAACCACCCCAATATTTCATGGAACCAAACTAATGCCCCGGGTGGTCCTCCAAACTCCTCGAGACCACATTACCAATCACACCAACCTCCCATGCATGCACATTCCTATCAGCCACCCCAAGCGCAAACCACCAATCCCTCGGGTTTCCCAAATTCCAATAATATGGAAACCCGATTCAATTCGCTTGAGACCTTGACTCGTGGACTTGAAAACTCAATGAAAAATTTTATGTCTACCACGAGTCAAGTTCTCACTTCAAATCAGCAGACCATCAAATCTCTAGAGCTTCAGATGGGCCAACTGGCTCAGTCTGTACATGAAAGAGAGAGAGGGTCTTTTCCTAGCCAGCCTGAGGCTAACCCCCGCATGTACCAACAACAACAAATGCAAAATGAGAATGTGGTACCTCGGGGGAGGCAAGTGAACCATGTGGAGGAACCTGTTCACCATGTCAATTCCATTGTGACCTTAAGGAATGGAAAACAGGTTGACAATCACATTTCCTTGCCACACCCACCACCATCTATGCAGCCCCTCCGTGGGAATGGTGGTGAAGAAGAAGCTGAGGGTGAGGGTAATACACCAAAGCTTTCTTCTCAGGCACAGCAGAAAACCTACCTGCCAAAAGCTCCCTATCCAAGTAGGTTAAACAAAAAGCAGAGTGACAACATGGACAAGATAGTAGAGGTGTTTAAGCAAGTAAAGGTTAACATCCCCTTGTTGGATGTCATCCAACAAATACCTCAATATGCCAAAGTGTTGAAGGATCTCTGCACAACTAAGAGGAAGACCAATGTTCCTAAGAAAGCATTCTTGGCTGCAAATATCAGCTCACTTTTGTCCAATCCTACCTACACAAAATACAAGGACCCTGGGTGTCCTACTATTCAGTGTACGATAGGGGACACTAGATTGAGCAATGTTTTGCTTGATTTAGGATCAGCGGTCAACCTCCTCCCATTCTCTGTTTATCAACAGTTGAACTTGGGAGAATTGAAACCAACTAAGATCACCCTCCAACTGGCGGATAGATCCATTCGTATTCCCATGGGGATTATCGAGGACGTGCTTATCAAAGTTGGAGATTTTATATTTCCAGTCGATTTTGTTGTCCTCGATACCAATCCTGTCGCGAACACCCACTCTCAAATACCTTTGATTTTGGGTAGACCATTTCTGGCAACCTCCAATGCCTTGATTAATTGTAGAAATGGTCTCATGAAGCTCTCATTCGGTAACATGAGTGCCGAGTTTCATGTGTTCAACTCTGGTAGGCAACAGGAGCCCATGGATGAACCTTTAAATCTCAATCTCATCCGCCAATTAGAGAAAGCACCACAAAATCAACGAACACCTCTAACACCAATGCAACCCGTTGAGAATGTTTGTAGGCTCAGCAAAGACTCATTGCCTGTCTTTGCAATGCAACAGAGTGAGCTGGCCTCGAACATGAATGTCCAAAGGGAGTGTTCGTTGCATGATTCAGTTGAGAGTACTAGTGAGAGTGAGACACCTCATCATATGCCTATACCAGAAGGTGTCTCTACCTCATGTCCCATGACCATTGAGCCATTTGAGCTTCATATTGACTCCAACAAGGACCCACCTATGACCGAGCTTATGCTTGATGATCTAAATGATGGTGGGAGGTCCTTGTTGGATGACTTGGGGAGAAGCCCCATTCTTAGTGATGCATGTCTGCTGCATCCATCGAATGAGCCTGAGGAACTCATTCCGATGCACCCGCCTATTGGTTGGAGGGTTTTCTTCGATGAGCAATTAAACCCTAGTGAGGCAACACAACTTCATTCTTTGTTGCCCACACCCAACCAATATCATGAGGGGTTTGAGCCTTTCAGCTTTGACCTTTCACCCCTCATGACACCTCAGAGTACCAGTGGAGTTTGCCCATCTCGGCAAGTCTCTGGTCCTCATGACTTGATGTTCTCATTTGATGTTCCTTGACCAAATGATTATGAGAATATTTTGGTTGATGTATATATCTTGTAAAAACAAAAAAAAACAAAAAAAAAGTGTGTAATAAAAGACTCCTTCAGTGAGCATCGATTGTTGTGGGCCCCAACCCTTGTGTACTTGGGCCCCAATTTCTTCACGTATTTATCTCCCTTCTTCAGCTTCTCACAGGTTTTGAGGGAATTTGGGTTTGTGTCCATCAACATGACCCTGAACGTCCCTTTGTACTTCATGTTGGTGAGATCTTTCCTTTTTCATGCATGTATCCATGTAGTATCTTGTTCACATTCATTGAGGACAATGCATGAAGTAGGTGTGGGGGGGTGTTTTACGTGTGTACATATTCGAGTCTTTTTCCATTGGTTTTCTTTTCTTTTGTGTGTACTGCTAGGGTCATGTTAGTATGCCGCATTTAACATTGATATATCTGCTTGCCATGATCCTTGGGTGACTTGTCTTCTTTTGCTTGCCGAGTGCTTTAAAATTTTCACATTTCTTTCAAAATCTTCATGTGTTTGCGAAAGAAAATGTTTTGTGGGTTTTGCGTGTGTTTAGCATGTGCAAAACCGTTGAGAGGCAAAGTAAAAAGAAAGCTCCCAAAATTGTCTTGAACTTGATGCATTAGGATTTCTAGTTTACTGGCTTTAGGTCTTATCGAGTCGTTAGGATGCACCCCGGTTTTCCCTCGGGGGGTGTGTAATCATAGGATTTCAGCACTCAAACATTTAAAGAAGTCCACCCTGAACCTAGTGAGTCAAATAATTAGTGTCTGTTAGTATAAGGAAGTTTGTCGTAGTCAAGGGCCCTTAATCTCTTTTTGTGAAACTTAAGTGTAGGGGTTTTGGTTCCCATGTAGATAAATAAATAAGTGGTGTGCTCTCTTCTCGCACGGCTCCTATCACTCGGGAAAGTAGGTCTGAGGGGACTTTGTGCCTGGTGCTTTCGAGTCATCTGACTTGGGATGCATCGACCGAACTCCCGTTACACGGGTGGTAGGGATCGCCCTACGTGGAGATTTGGGGGAAGGTGTACGTGATAGTGTAAGTCCTCATGGGCAATGATGCACGAAACCTGATCCTGAGAGAATCAAACACCAACCAATAAAATGATCCAAAGAAAAAGAATAAAAAAGAAAAAAAAAGAAAAAAAAAGGAGTCAAATAAGAACCAAAATGGACTTTACACATTGTATCACATTTAGAAGTTAAGGTTGCCCATGTCTTTCACTTAATTCCTTAGTTAACTCTCACGAATAACTCATTAGGCTAGGTGTGTGGACTAATTACATATATAGAGTCGACCCGTATTATTACCGCATCCCATGATCGACAAAATAAGTCCAACGAGTCGTGTAGCTAGATTGATTAACGCATCTTGTTCGGATTTTGTGGGTGTATCCGCTGAAAACCCTCAGGAGACAACACTCCTCCTCCTTGGCGACAAGGAGGTTTAACGGCTTGTTGCACGTGCTAAGTGCAACCGTGATTCCTACGAAAGTGAGTTAGGATTTCTTGTTTTTCGCATGCTTTTCGCTTTCTTTGTTTTGCTCGGGACTAGCAAAAGTTAGGTGTGGGCGTATTTGATTGACATCATTTCATGCTCTTATTTGTATCTTATATCCATTATCTTTCACCTAAACAATGCTATGTTACGAGTTTTATGTTTAGTTTTCAGGAATAAATAGGTTTGAAGAGATGAAGCATAAAAGGACCCAAAAGCTGGGAAAAAGGACTGAATTGTGAGATCTGTGGACCAAGATGCAAGGAAGAAGGACCTGAATGCAAGACCAAAGGACCTAAGAGCAAAACAGAATACTCCTCACCATCATGGGGAGTATTTTGGCAATTCTATTCGGGTCGGAGCTCCAACATGCAAACTAGATGCATCAAATACCAACAAAGCCTTCCAGAAAAGCCCACAAGAAATTCCAGAGCGATCCGGACACTGTAGACCGCTAATTGGCGGTCCAAGACCGCCAATTGGCGGTCACTTTGGGCCCAAATCCACCAAGTTTTCTCCTGGACGTGTATTAATGTTTGTTTAGGCTATTTTTGGTATTGGTTTAGTCCCACATCGGGGGATTGTCCCGGATTAGCTTTTTCCATGCCTATAAATAGAACTCTTCACCTCCTATTGTAATGACTCCATATTTTAAGTGGCTATTCTTCCTACTAGAAGTGAGGCCTTGAAGCACACACTAAAGTAGGAGGATGCTACTTTTAATGTGAGTCATTTTATCAATAAAGTTTTGTGTTTCTTTCATTGTTTATTTTATGCTTCTTTTATTGTTTGTGCATGTTTTAGTTTAATCGTCTTTTAATTCTAGCTTAGTTTTAATATGCTTTCTTTCCATAGTTTAATAATTAGTGTAATGTTTAGTGAGTAGTTCCATCCCCTTTGGGGGGTGGAGTAGATGTACATACATGCATTAGAGAATGGGATGAATGCTTTAATTTCAATGTGTTGATTAAACATGAATGTATTCTTGCTTGTTTAGGATAGAATTTATAACTTGATGAGTTTTGCCAAAATGATTAGACACCTCTCATGCTTGTTTAGGTTCTGAAATAAACAACTTGCATATGTAAATGTTAATCAACCAAGTTGGTGAATAGATTGATAGGTTTTGCCATAACATTTAGACACTTCCTATGCTTGATAAACACCACCTTCATGTGCTTAAAGAATGTATTCTACACCCACCTCTTTGCTTGTGTGCACTCACTCCACCCCTTAGGGGTTTTCCATTCCTGAAATTCCAGCACTTCTATTTTGTTCTTAGCTTAGTTTTTAGTTGATCGTTTATTTCTTTCTTTCGCATTTCGTACTTCTTAGCGTAGTTTAGTGTAGAGTAGTGTAACCAACTCTCTTCTCCATTATTTTCGCCACTTGATTTCGTGCAAACAAGAGGCTGCTCACCTCCCTGAGGACGACCCGTACTTGCCACCGCTTCATCGCGACCGTGCACTTGCGGTTTAAATTAAAACGTTCAACACCTTGCCATACACTACCCGATATGGGGACATACCCAAATTGGTCTTATACGCGGTACGGAAAGCCCTCAATGCGTCATTCAACTTAGTCGACCAATCCTTCCTCGAGGAATTAACCGTCTTATCAAGGATTTGCTTTACTTGACGGTTAGAGACTTCGACATGCCCACTAGTTTACGGATGATATAGGGTCGCAAGCTTGTGGGTGATCGAATATTTCCTCATAAGCACTTCAAATGAGAAATTACAGAAGTGGGTACCCCTGTCGCTGTTTATGGTACGAGGAGTACCAAATCCTGCAAAAATGTCCTTTAAGAATTTGGTGACCACATTATTGTCATTGGTCTTTGTGGGGACAACCTCAACCCACTTAGACACATACTCAACCACAACCAGATTGTCAACATTCCCGAACAAATTCGGGAAAGGACCCATAAACTTGATGCCCCACACATCGAAGATGTCGACGACAAGGACATTTTGCAACGGTATCATATCACGTCGTCTAATCCTGCCAAGACCTTGGCACCTATCACATTGCTTACAAAATTCGTTAGCATCTTAGAAAATAGTAGGCTGGTAGATTCCAAATTTGGGCACTTCGGCGACCATTTTCTTTGCTCCAAAGTGTCCTCCACACGCCTCAGAGTGGGAAAATTGGAGCACACTTTTGAACTTGTTATTTAGGATGCACCGCCTGAAAATTTGGTCAGAGTAGTATTTGAATAGGTAGGGGTCGTCCCAGTGAAAGAATCTGACATAAGATCTAAATTTGGTTTGGTCAGATTTTGACCAACCCACAGGAAGTTGCTCGGTCACGAGGTAGTTCACAATGTCGGCAAACCAAGGGTTATCTACGATCGTGAAGTACTGTGCATCAGGAAATTTGTCATTAATAATTTGGTCCTGTGGGTTGGTCATCTCAAGACGAGATAGGTGGTCCGCTACAACATTTTCACACCCGTTTATATCCCGAATCTCGAGATCAAATTCTTGTAACAAGATTCATCTCAAGAGTCGAGATTTTGCATCCTTCTTCGCCATGAGGTGCTTGATGGCTGTGTGATTAGAATAGATAATCACGTGGGAGCCAATCAAGTACGACCAGAATTTCTACAAAGTGAATATGATCGCTAAGAATATCTTCTCGGTCATAGTGTAGTTCAATTGGGCATCTTTGAGTATTCTGCTGGCATAGTAGATCACATGAGGCAATCTGTCCAATCGTTGCCCAAGCACTGCTCCCACAGCGAAGTCAGATGCATCACACATTAACTCCAATGGTTCAGTCCACACCGATGCCTTAATTATGGGAGCTAAAGTCACCTCTTTATTCAAGGTCAAAAGAGCATGGTGGCAATCCGATGTGAACTCAAAAATGGCATCCTTAGCCAACAAGACAGTGAGACGTCGAGCAATTTTGCTAAAATCACAAATGAACCGCCGATAGAATCCTGCATGCCCAAAAAAGGCACAGATATCCTTTACATTACGTGAGGGTGGGGGATTAGCAATAAGACCCACTTTGGCAGGATCGGCCCCAATTCCCCTATGAGACAACATGTCGCTTCAATATTAATTGACATTTCTCCCAATTGAGAGCGAGGTTCTTCTCACGACATCGCTTGAGGACAAGACTCAAGTGATGAAGGCACTAATTAAAGGAAGGGCCAAATATGGAAAAGTCATCCATGAAAATCTCAAGGATACGCTCTACCATATCAGAGAAGATGCTGATCATACACCTTTGAAATGTTGCCAGTGCATTACATAACCCAAAGGGCATGCGACGGTAGGCAAACATGCCAAAGGGACATGTAAATGTTGTTTTCTCTTGATCCTCCGGGGTGATAGGAATTTGGTTGTAACCGGAGTATTCATCAAGAAAACAATAATACTCATGCACGACCAACCTTTCCAACATCTGATCAATGAATGGCAACAGAAAATGATCTTTCCGCGTTGCCGCATTGAGCTTGTGCTAATCAACGCAAACTCGCCGGCCAGTTTGCAGGCGTGTTGGGATAAGATCATTGTGCTCATTCTCAACAGCTGTCATGCCTGACTTCTTGGGAACCACATGGACAAGATTGGCCCACGGACTATGAGAGATAGGATAGATTATACCATGATCCAAGCACTTAAGAACCTCGTTTCGGACGGCTTTCCTTCAGTACAGGATTCAATCTTCGTTGTGGGTCCCGGTGGGGCCTAGAATTCTCTTCCATGTGGATTCGATGCTGGACGATACCAGGGATAATTCCCTTGATATCCTTCAAAGACCACCAGATAGCCTCTTTGTTTTCGAAGAGCACTTTTTTAAGGGCAGCCTCTTGATCTTTTGTAAGATCAGAAGCAATAATGATTGGCAAGGTCTTATTATCCCCTGAAAAGATGTATTTAAGGTTATCAGGGAGCGGTTTAGGCTCGACCAGAGGTGGGTCCTTGTTGGATTCAGAGTTACTTTCAAGTGGCTCAAGGGCCACAGGGTATGAGGAGCAAGCCCCCAGATGTGCCTCCTCGTCCAGAAGTTCACAGGCAAATTCCTCAAACTCATCTTCACTCGCACCATTGTCATTAGGCACCTCAATAATATGTTGAGGTGAGTCGAACATGCCTAATGACTCGAACTCATCCGTGTTCTGAATGAAATTGGCTCCAATAGCATCGTTGAAGAGCCCAGTTTGCTAACCAAGAGTAAAGATGTTGAAATCTAACGCGCGATTTCCAAAAGACAACCTCATCAAGCCATTGCGACAATTGATCAAAGCATTAGATGTCGCAAGAAATGGCCTCCCAAGGATTACTGGAATTTGTCCTTGTGTGTTGGACACAGGTTCGGTATCCAAGATGCTGAAATCAACTGGAAATATGAACTCACGCACTTTAATAAGGACATCCTCCACACTTCCTCGTGGAATCTTGACGGATCTGTCAGCCAACTGGAGGGGTGTCCTTGTTGGTTTAAGATCGCCTATTCCAAGGTTGACATAGACTAAGTAGGGCAAGAGGTTCACAGATGCTACCAAATCCAATAGAGCTTCAGGAATTGTCACATTACCGATCATGCAACAGACAGTTGGTCAATCGGGGTCCTTGTATTTGACTTGCATGGGTTGTGTCAATATTGAGCTCACATTGGCGGCCAGAAATGCCTTTTTGGGAATATTTGTTCTCCTCTTAATGGTACAAAGGTCCTTACGGAACTTGCCATACGGGGCATTTGCTGAACAACGTCCAACAAAGGAATGTTCACCTTGACTTGCCTAAGTACCTCAACGATTTTGCCCCAATGCTCATCGTGTTTTTAGTCAACCTATGAGGGAATGGTGCCTTGGGGACATAACTATCATGAGGAGGAGTCTCAGAATTGGGTTCCTTGAAAGACTCAAGACCCTCCTCGGAAGAGTCCCCAACATGGTTGGCTTCAGGCATTTCCACAATGTTGTCAACAACCCTTCCCGATCTTAAGGTATGGACAACATTTGCATGTTGGGAAGGGTCACTTTCAACATTGTGCACATTCTGCCTTGCCTGGACATGGTGACCCCTGGGATTTACCACAAGTTGACTCCATAACTGCCATTCTCACGTTCATGGAACTGATGAGCCAACTAACTAACTTGCATATCCAAAGCTTTGACTCTACTTTGCATGGTCTACATGAACGCTTGAAGGGTAAGATCACTAGAGGGGTTCTTTGGTTCAACCCGCTGGGGTAGTGGAGCTTGGTTAGAATAACCCAACGATGAGGCCTGAGGAGGTTGCTAATTATGGTGTTGAGACCTTTGATGTGGGGGTTCTTAGGTCGCCGATGGGAGTGGAGGTTGATAAGGTGAAGGTTGAGGTTGAGTGTGCGAGCTCTTACCATACTAGGCCCCCAAGAGATGTTAGGATGGTTACGCCATCCCGGGTTGTAGGAGTGATTGTACGGGTCATTATGGGGCCCCTGTTGATACATCGCAATTGCATGCTCAGTATCCCTTGGAGCGTAAGCACATTCCAAGTCATCATGTCCCACCTACTACACGCGGGAGTAGCGACCTGAGCTACAGGAGCTTGGTCCAACTCTAAATTTTCCAATCCTACGCATGAGAGCAGCCAATTTTGCCTCAGACGTGATAGTTGACTCAACTTGATGTGATCCAACTTGACCACAAGACCTGGCGGCTGGTGGCTCTCTCATGGTGTCCCACTCAAAGGTACGTTCAGCCATTAATTCAAAAGTGTCTCATGCCTCATTGATGGGTTTCATTTGGAAATCACCCGGACACATCGACCCCAACCATGTGCGGGTGTTGTAGTTGACGCCCTCATAAACAATCTGACTCAACTGCCATAGCTCAAGTCCATGATGAGGGCACTACTTGAGAAGGTCCTTGAACCTCTCAAAGAAAGCATGAAAAGATTCAGTCTCAGTTTGATACATTTGGTGTCGTATCTGTTGAGTTTTCTTTGAGGAAAAAATCACTTCAGAAAGACTGTCACAAAGTCATCCCAAGACCGAATAGAGCTCGTTGGGAGGCTGTACATCCATCTCTTCGCATTATCCTTCAACGCAAAAGAAATCATCCTCAACCGGACAGAATCCTTGTCAAGCTATTGAAGCTTGAACATGGAGCATACCTCCTCGAATTCACGTATAAAAATATACGGATCCTCCTTATTGCCAGTGAAGGTAGGAAGCATGCTGTCATAATGAGGTTTCAGCTCATAGTTGTTCCCGCAAGCCGGTGAGGGAACAATGAAAGAAGGTTGTGCAACCCGAACAGGATGGGTCCACTCCCACAAAGTTATCGTCTTATCCTGTCGAGCTAAATGTGGTTGATTGATCTCGTTTTATATTTAACCGCAAGTGCACGGCCGCGTTGAAGCGGTGGCAAATACGGGTCGTCCACTGGGAGGTGTGTCGACACTTGGTTTGTGCGAAGGCGAGAGGTAAAGAAAGGGAAGAAAGGTTGGTTACACTAGACTACACTAAGGTGCAAATGGAAATGGAAGAAAAGCAAGAAAACTAAACCCCAAAGGGGGTAGAGAAATAATGTGAACATAAAGAAGTGTGTGTGTGTTCATTAAGCTCCTCACAACATGTAGTGCATGAAATCATAAAACTACATCCAACTTTGCCTCTACATGAATTAAGATAAAACTACATCATTAAAACATACAAGACAATAATTGGAATGAAGCTACATGAACTCAAGTATAAAGACTATACCCTACTATGCCTCTACATGAATTAAGATTTCACTACATCATTAAAACATACAAGACATTAGCTAAGGTAAGGGAACAAGAGCTCATACACTACAACTTGTGTTTCCAATATTAACTTCATCCATATCCTAACCTTATCATTCCCCATAAAATAGGTCCACTAATCAAAGCATAAGCTAAGCTTCATTCAAGAGCATTAGCATATCAAAGATAAGAGTGAAAACCCATTAGATGGTTATGGAAATCATATAAAGCTCAAGGGATAAAGATAACACACACTTAATACACTACATGATTATATCACATATTTCTCCACCCCCCAAATGGGGATCGAACTACTCACTACTCATTACACTAACTATACTAGAAAAAGAAAGCATAATACTGAAATGAAAGTTAACTAAGAAGGAAAGAAGCATTAAAGAAACATAAAAGGAAAGGAAAGACTAAACAAACATGCACAAATTAAAAGACAAGATTAAAAGAAACTAGAAGAATTATTTTATTAACAAATGACTCACATTGAAGGTAGCATTCTTCTCCACCTTGAGTTTTTGCTTCAAGGCTCACTCCTTAGTAGAGAGAATACCACCAAGCAATGGGTAATTACAATGGAAGGTGAAGAGTTCTATTTATAAGCATGGAAAAAGCTAATCGGGGACAATCCCCCGATGTGGGACTAAACCAATACCAAAAATAGCCTAAACGAACATTAATACAAGTCCAGGAGAAATTTCGACGGATCCTGAGCAATATGGACCGCCAATTAGCGGTCCAAAATCTTCGGATCGTGTTGGAATTTGTTGTGGGCTTTTCTTTCTGGTATTGTTGGTCTTTGATGCGGTTACTTGACTTGTTGGAGCTCCGACCCGACTCGAATTGGTAAAATACTCCCCATGATGGTGTGGAGTATTCTGTTTTGCTCTTAGGTCCTTCGGTCTTACGATCAGGTCCTTCTCCCTTTCATCTTAGTCCCCAGGTCTCACAATTAAATCCTTTTTTCCTGCTTTTGGGTCCTTTCATGGCTCTTCTCTTCAAACCTCTTTATTTCTGAAAACTAAACATAAAACTCGTCACGTAGCATTGCTTAGGTGTAAGATAATGGATATAAGATACAAATATAAGCATGAAATGATGTCAATCAGTGGTGGTGCACCAAGAACTCGCTCCTGACCGAATCCCTCTTCCTCCCGAGTCAGAGGAGGAGGATAAGGAGGTCTACATGGTGGTGGGAGCGGACTGAGGTAATCCATGTGTGGAACCCGATCTCCCCCATCACCACGAGATGACTTCGCCTCACGCTCCAAAGGAGCACAAGGTGGAGATGGTCGATCACCTAGAACATCCATCTCAGAAAAATGCACTCTCTAAAGTCGAGCGCTCTCACAAGAACGATCCCAACCTTGCATAAAATTCCCAACTCGACTCTACAACAACACACAATAGAAGGTGTAATCAAAGGAGGGGACTATAATAAAGAATATAGAGGAGGAGGAGGAGACTCAGATGAGAAAGGAAGAATCCTTAGAGCTAGCGTGGGTAGTGGGTGAAGGTAGAAACCTAAAGCTAGCAAGCACGACTCAAACAACCTATGACTATAGGTCCTTAGGCTAGACGACGCCTAACTTCAAGATCACTAGTATTGACACGCCTCACCTCCCTACAACGATGACCACAATGCCCAGCAAGTGATACCAGATCCGGAGATCCAGTACCTACTACTATCGACAAGGCAGGCGACGTCGATCAGGTCATGACGATCTCAACTCGATCACTCTCCTAGTGTGTCCGAAATCCTAGGGCCAATGTCTACTTTCTTTTAGAATTAAGGATTTGATTAAGAGTGATTTTTGGGGCAAAGGAAAGGGTGATGAAATCCCTCACCTTATCTTGTATGGGATAGCCCCTCCTTAGTAGCATTTTGAGTCTTAATCTAGAAATCAACTCTCCAAACAAATGCTCACCTCGCTCTTGTCCAGATGCACCTTACTGACTAATGCACGCTATATATGAATGAGAGAATGGGTGCACGTACCTCACGCCAGCAATCAACAACAAGAATGTAAATAATAAAAAGACGAGTGCGTGCAAGGTCTACAAATGATGCATGACCTAGATGGCAATCAAATTAATCTTTTGCTTTGAGTTTTAAGGTCCAAGTTGATTAAAGGGACTTGATTGTTAATCTGGGGGCAAACTACAAGTCAAAACATGCTAAATTGAGCCCCATAACACAACAATGAATGTAGAAACCACCAGAAAAAAATAGAGGGAAAATGGAGCTCACCAGGACGCCAGTTGGCGGTCCACCACCGTTTTCTCATCCAAACTTCTCTTGGTTACATCTCCTAATCTTTAAAACACCCTGAAACAAACAAAATCTACAAACAAACCATAAAACCACTCGAATCGTCCAAACCAAAATCTGGACAAAGAACCTCCCTGGTAATGGTGCCAAAAACTTGATTGAATCAGTTAAAATAACAACAAGTGCATGACCACGTTGAAGCGGTGGTAAATAAGGGTCGATCCACAGGGAGGTGTGTCGACTTTGGTTAGTTCAAAGGCGAGTGGGAAACAATATGGGAGAAAATGTGTGATTACACTACACTAAATTAGGAATGAACAAACAATAAAACTAAACTCCATAGGGGGTAGCGAAAGAATGTGAATACGAAAATATGTGTATGTGTGTGTATTCATTTGTGCTCGTTGCGACATATAGTACATGAAAACCATAAAACCAAATCCAACTTTTCCTCCACATGAAATAAGATAACATATTTTCATTAAAACATACAAGACAATAATTGGAATGAAGCTAAATGAACTCATGCATAAAGACCAAACCCCACTATGTCTCCACATGAAATAAGATTTAACAATCATTAAAACATACAAGACATTAATTAAGGTGAGGGCAACAAGAGTACATGCAACCACAAGTCATGTTTCCTTTATCAACTCCATCCTTATCCTCACCTCGTCATTCCCCATAAAATAGGCCCACTAATCTAAGCATGTGCTAAGATTCAATCAAGAGCATTAGCACATCAAAGATAAGAGTAAAATGTCATGAGATGGTTATGGAAATCATGTAAGGCTCAAATGATTAAGATAACACACACACCCCTACTACATCACATAATCACATCACATTCTTCTTCACCCCCAAATGGGGATGGACTACTCATTAATCATTACACTAACTATTACATTAAGATAGAAAAACATATTAACTAAGCCTACTAGATTTAATGAAAGGAAATTAAGCTAAACATGCAAGAAACATGAAAGAAGCAACATAACAAGAAAACTTTTATTAATTTCAGACTCACAATACAAGTAGCATATCCCCACTTAAGTTTTTGCTCCAAGGCTTCACTTCAAGTAGAGTGAATGACAACCAAGTATGTAGTAGTATACAAAGGAGAAGGAAAAGTTATATTCATAGTCGTAGAAAAAGGCAATCGGGGACAACCCCCCGATGTGTTACTAATGCACTACTAAAAATAGACATAAAACACTCTAATACATGACCCGCCCAAATCTTATCGGATCCAGGGAAACAAAGCCCGCCAATCACTGGTCTATATAGTCTAGATCTGGTCTGGATTTGGAGTGTGGTTGTCTGGCTTGATTTCTTCATGTATGATGCACCCTAATCGGTTGTGTAAGTTGTGACCCGAATCCAATTGTCAAAATACTCCTCATGATGGTGTGGAGTTTTCTTCATTTACTCATTGGTCCTTTTGGTCTTACATTCGGGTCCCTCTCTCTTGCATCTCAGTCCATAAGTCTTGCAACTTAGTCTTTTTTCTTGCTTTTAAGTCTTTTTTTAGTATCTTCTTCTCAAACATGTTTATTCCTTAAACTTAAACATAAAACTCGTTACGTAGCATTGCTTAGGCTAAGAATAGAGGATATAGGACACAAATATATGCATGATATGATGTCAATCACAACCACTGTGTCAAGTCCTCTGAACTTGAACTCGGCAACCACAGTGTCGAGTTCATTTGGGACTCTGAACTAGCATTGCACCCAAAAAAAATTCTAAGTGTTAGAACTCGACATTGAAGAGACCGAGTTCAATGTTAAAGAACTCGACGATGAAGATGTCGAGTTTGTTTAAAGAACCCGGCACTTGAGACGCCGAGTTCTTGTTGGAGTTCGGTTAGAAACAAGAAAATGTATGTTACTTTTTCTTTCAAGCATATTTACGTTGCTCGTTTTAGAAGTAAAAAATGAGTTGCTTGACAGTCTAAACTACTCCAAAAATAGTAGTTCGAACACAAACTCCCTGCTTGAAGAAAGCATTAAATGGTCTTAAGATAGCATGTTATCAACCAAAAGATTGTTTTAGGTAATACAAATTTATTCCCACATCCAGTCGTAATCTCGATCCTTCATTTTCGACAAACTATCTGAAGAATATTACCTTCAATAGTTATAATCATACATGTCAATCATTGTTACACCCCAATATTGTCATATATCTTTGCGAAAGTCTCGGGTCATTAAAACAAAAGGCAATTGAAACAACAGCAAAGCACATTTTGGCATCTATAAATAGGCTTCTTATGTAACTAACATCACCACAACACAGATTTTCAGCAAAACCATTACACATACTCCGTGAGTTCACTTCCTGCATCTAAAATGGCTTTTTATCTGAAAGCAACTCTTCTACTTGCGCTTTCTTGTTTCTTTGTTGCCACCATGGCAAGAGAGACTCCGCAAGACTTGAGCCCTGCCACACTGGAGGCGAGGCTTGGCGTCAACTCATTTGGATGTAAAAAGTGTTGTAAAACACTGTTGAAGTTGAGGTTCTGCGTCGACGAGGTTGTGGTGTTCTTTACGGACAAGCAGCATGCCTACCTTGGAGAAGATTGTTGTCGTGCCATATGCATCGTGACACACGAGTGCTGGCCAAACATGTTGACCTCTCTTGGGTTTACGGTCGAGGAGGGTGACATACTTAAAGGTTATTGTAGTACTAAGTATGATGCTCCAGCAACCCCACCTACTGCATGAGATGTTGCAATGACTGAATAACATTCTTCATAGTCCTTTCAATTGATTATTAGTCATTTGGGTGTTATCGATCTTCTTTGATTTCCCTTACTGGGAAGTGGCATCATGTCCTTTTCCTTTTATATATTTTTAGGCAATGTCTTGTTGATCTTTTTTTGTTTGATCAACTTGATTTTTTAATCATTTCGTTTTTTATACTAATATATTTTTATTTCTTCGTTTCATCATATGCTGAATTTAAATTCCGGAATTCATTCAAACTTTGACCAAAATTTCAGAACGTTTGGACCCAAGAAATATCCTTAAACAGTTCATATACTTGAAGGAGCACGACATATGAAGACAATTTATATATTCACAATTCGACATCTAAATATACTTGTCTTATGTTTCAAAATATTGATGTTTCAAATTACATAAACCGTTCCCATGATGGTATTATTAGGTTATAATCGAGAAACGGAAGCTCACACAAATGTTACCCTGCCAATACTTTAGACAATCCGTCTTCTATCATCAAGTTTCACTTCTCCTATAGTTCCATCACTTAATTAGTGATATTGGTTGGGCATGCCTTTTTTCTTATTCATTGTTTATTATGCTGGCCGGTCTCATATGTACATCCTCAAGCTCCCACTAGTCCAGCTCGCCAGTACCTTTACGCCCGAACCTGCAGGGTTCCAAAAATGATGCATGAGTTTTCAATAAAGGAAACTATGTATGCCACGAGAACGACAACACATCAGTAAGTGAAAACACAGGATACTCTAATTGAGTCCTAGTCTGTGACTTTCATTTCCCAACGCCACGTCTGGCAATCGTGCTCCACTAGGACTCCAAATCGCATCTTGGTCTCGTGTCTAATGTGTGCATCCTACCAATGTAATGCAGTCCCCACTACGGGTTCTAGCAAAGCTAAGCTAGCCTTAAGGGACAAGAGCTAGTGGCGTGACAGCTGCGCAGAGCCTCACCTAAGGGTCATCTACTCACAAGTCACTAGTGCAGAAAAGTCGCTATACGTCGAATAGACGGGGTATATATGACAGATTTTGGCGGTACAACGACCGTCTTATGTGTCCCTGATGTCTCTACCATGGTGTACAGACGTTGGCTTATACGACCAATGTCTATACCCTGTATAGATATCGGCTATATAGGGTAGTCGACGTCTATACCTGACGCCTATACACGGTATAGACGTCGGATTTATTGGGTAACCGACGTCATACAGGGTACAGACATCGGTTCCCCTATAAAACTGACGTCTATACCTTTAAATAATCCAAAAAATACATTACAATACTATCATATGTCTAAGTACATCCCCAACCGTCTTAATCCCTAGTTGCCCAAGTGTCAATCTTTTGACTACTAAACATACCAACTTGATGGTTTACAAAATCACAACTTAAAGTGTTGTAACAAATGTAACAGGAGAACATGAAATTGGAAGGAAAATATGATTATAAAAAGAAGACCACCACCTACAAATAGCATAGACACTATAATTTTCTCGTTAACAGATTTAGCAATGCATTCAACAATCAACAGATAATAGGTTCGGTACGAATCTCGGCATCACTAAAAATTTGTTGAATTTGAACATATATGAAAGCAAAATCCTAAGTCAAGCCACAAATAAAAAGACTCCACACTTGAAAAATTACAAATTTACAATTTACTTAAGCGAAGAGATAAAAAATCACAAATAACCAAAAAATACATTATTCTGTTTATTCTGCACATGCCTCAGATTGAAGAGAAGAAGAAATGCATAAACACATCTGAAAATCAAAACAAAAGGCAGAAAAATGAACAGTATTGATGAATCTATCATGCCCCTCCGCCTGCTTGGCGATCTTGACGACCTTCTTGGACAAGATCTCCTTCGTGACCGCCCTCTGAAACCGAACCAATATGAAACCCTCAAAATCAAAAAACAAAACAAAACAATAAAAAATAAAAAAGACGACAACAATCGATCGAGGTACCTTGGATGATCGATCTGTGAGGGTCTGCTTCGACGTTCCAAGAGACTCAATGACGTCATCGAAGCCCGTGTCATCCTCTAGCATATAGTGCATCACACCTGAGAAAACACGAGAAAAGTGAGGGTTTGAGATTTTGGTACCGATCGAGACAACAGGAGGAGGGGAAGAAGGTGGACCGATCGAGGTGAGCGGGGGGTCACCGAGGAGGGCGGTCTAGAGGAGCTGGAGCATGGGGAGGAGGAAGGAGGGAGTAGAAAAGAGTGGCCAGGTTTAGAGTTTTGGGTTTTGGGAAAGAGCGATTCAATCGTCGGCTATTTTATATCATTTTAAAGGAGGTATTGACGTCGGCTATACAACAACCGAGGTCTATACATAACTATAGACATCGGTTATACTACAACGGATGCCTATACATAACTATAGACATCGATTCTAGAATAACTGACGTCTATAGTTATGTATAGATGTCGGCCTCCCTTACATACAATTTATATACCAACACACGACGTGTTTACGGGAGATCGACGTATATTAGGCGACGTTTATTCCCTATTCTATAGTAGTGAGTGCAGGCTAACTCCAGCAGACACTCTTATGCTTGAAGGTGCTACGCGAGCGTGCACCCAGCTCAAGTGGCCATGCGTACCTCGTTGCGTCCCAAAACCCACCAAGTGCACACACCGGACCACACACGTTGCACACGGTGATTGAAATTAACCTTAATAGCCACAAGTGCACGACATCGGGGAAGACGTGGCAAATATCGGTCGAGTCCACACGGAGGTGTGTCAACTCTGGTTCTTTCGAAGTCAAGTGGAAAATGAGAGAAGAAGAACTTGATTACACTAAACTAAACTAGTAGTTAACAAGTGCAAAAGAGAGCAACTAAAGATGGACTAAAACTAAACTAAAGACTTAACAAAGAGGTTGGAATTCAGAAAGAGAACCCCCTAAGGGGTGAAGTGTGTGTACACATGAAATAAAGTGGTGAGGAATGCATTCAATAGGGCACAATTCTAAGTTGTGTTTTTATGCATAGAAAGTACCTAATGGTTGTGGCAAGACCTATCATCCAAATCACTAACCTAGTTGATTGATGTGAGCATAAACAAGTTTGTTGTTAAGAATCTAAACAAGCATGAGATGTACCTAATGAGTATGACAGAAACCATCAAGTTAAGTAATATATTTTATTCAAACAAGCATACTCACATTCATCACATAAAGAAAAATATAGCATTCATCCCATTCTTCATGACATGTATAAACATCAACTCCACCGCCAAAAGGGGTACGGAACTACTCACTACTCATTAAGAAATGAGACAAAACGAAATTAAGCTAATTAAGCTATGTAAAAGAAACATGCTAATTAATTCTACTAAGATTAAGACAAACAAAATTAACTAAGCATGCAATAATTAAAACAAAGACAATATAAAACTAACAAAATTTTCTTTATTTACTTACTCACATTACAAGTAGCATCTCTCCACTAGAGTTTTACGGAGTTCTCAAACATGAATTAAGTACCTAGTGTGGACATTAACATCAATTGACCCAGTCATACAACTTAATCCATTCATGCATTCTCTACAAATCAATCATTCATACATAACAAGCCATTTCCATAAAGCCATTACAAACAACAAGATAAAATATAAAGCTAGCATGAGATAAGTACCTAGTTTGCACATTATCACATCTAATACAAGTTTAAGCATGTTATGAGTATAAATCTACATTAAGCAAATGCAATGTCACACACAAAAAAGAACCCATCACTAATACAACACATAATCTACATCACCTCCACCCTAAATGGGGTGGATCTACTCTCTACCCAATAAGCTAACTAATTATACTAAGATTTAAGGAAAGAAAGCATGCAAGACTAAAGGAAACAATATCTAACTTAAAAAAATATTTTATTCACATGATACATTACAAAGTGGCATCCTCTCCACCTTGAGTTTTGCTTCAAAGGCTTAATCCAAGTAGAGAGAATGACGACCAAACAATGGGTAGGTTACAAAGGAAGAAGAAGAGTTCTATTTATAACATAAAAAAGGGCAACTGGGAATAATCCCCCAGTGTGGGACTAATGACACATTCGCAGAATAGACATAACCACATAACCCATATCCATGTGAAATTATGTCACCTTCAGACCCTTTTGATCAGCCACTTGTGGATTTGGATCTGCTACTGCTTGATTTGGATACACCAATGGTGGATCTTTTGGGTCAGATGCAATCAATTTCGTGCCTCTACTTAAGTTCTTCAATTATTCACATGGGGTGTACCCTGATCAGTCATTTGAGTTTGCATCTGAATCTAATTGCCAAAAGACTCCTCATGATAGTGTGAAGTTTCTCAGTTTGCTATTTGGTCCGTCCAGGCTTACGTCCAGGTCATTCCCTCTTGTTGATGGGTCATTGTGTATGACAGACAAGTCTATTTTGCTTCATTTAAATCCTTTCTTCTTATGTTTCAGTCCATTTTACTTCCCTTCTTTCTTTATTACCTAATACTTGAAATATAACAACAAACACTCGAGTAGCACAATATTAGGGTAAAATAAAAGATATATAGCATTAGTACGATGTATGATATGCTACTAAGCAAATGCCCCCACACTTATCTTTTGTTATTCCCGAGCAAAACAAAGAAAGAGAAAAATGGAAGAAAGGAAAAACATACAAAAAATAGGGAAATCTAACTCACTTTCGTAGGAATCACGGTTGCACTTAGCACGTGCAACAAGCCATTAAACCCCCTTATCGCCAAGGAGGAGGAGTGGTGTCTCCTGAGGTTTATCGGCGGATACACCCACAAAATGCAAACCTAGATGCATTATTCAACCTAGCAACACGACTCGATGGACATATTTTTGTCGATCATTGGACACGGTAAGTCTACTGACCAACTCTATATTTGTATCTTGTCCACACATAACTTAGGGAACCATTCCTGCAAGTTAATTAAGAAGTTAAGTGAAACACATGGGCAACAATAACATCCTCAAGTGATACATCGTGTAAAGTCTATTAAAGTAGTTATTTGTTTTTTCTTTCTTTTTTCTCTTTTATTTTTCTTTTTTAAGAACAACAAATTAAAACTGGTTGGTGATTAATTCTCCCAGGGTCCGGTTTCGTGCATCATTGCTTGTGAGGACTTACACTATCACGTACACCTTCCTTAAATCTCCACATAGGGCGATCCCTAACACTCGTGTAACGGGAGTTCGTTCGGTACATCCTGAGTCAGATGACTCGAAAGTTCTTGAAAGTACCAGGTACTAAGTCCTCTCAGACTTAATTTCCGAAGTGATAGGAGCCGTGTAAGAAGAGAGAACACCCTACTAAATTATTTCTTATCTACACATGAACCAAAACCCCTACAGTACTTAAGGTTTCACAACATAAATTTAAGGGTCCAAGACTACAACAAACTTCGTTATACTAACAGACACGAATTATTCGTCTCATTAGGTTCAGGGTCGACTTCTTATTTATTTGAGTACTGAAACTCTATGATTACTCCCCCCTTCACCCCCCCCCCCCCCCCACCCCGAGGGACTAGGGTTCATCCTTACGACTAGATAAACCTAAAGCCAATGTACTAGATATCCTAATGTATCATGTTCAAGTCAATTTTGGGAGCTTCCTTTCTACTTTGCCTCTCCACGGTTTTGCACATGCTAAACACACGCAAAACCCACAAAACATTTTATTTTAGAAACACATGAAGATTTTGAAAGAAATAAAAATGGAAAGCACTAGGCAAGGTCATGATACAAAAAGATAGGACACAATCCTGTGTCGATTCATAATGAAACTGGTCCATGCTATTCTCAATTTGAATCGAATCCCCCACCAAGTGATCGTGAATTGAAACCCCAAGTCCCTCAGATTGGCTCAAAGTTTTATCTGAAAGATTGTGCTTTGAATTTGTGTATGTGGTGGTGGTTTGATATCAAAAGATGAATCCTCAAGTTGACAAGAAAGGTCACCCTGCTCATGATCACTCAATTGTTGCGTCATCTGACACACTTGAATTACCAGATTTTCCAAGGAATTTTGAGTGGTTTCTGTGAACGTTTGGAGAGTTTATTTCAAGCAATCAAGTTTGGGGTCAACTGCGAGGCTCAAGTCAGAAATTTGGAAATTTTGGGGTTGGGTGTTTATGGGTTGAGAATGAGTCCAATAATTGGTAGTAGGGTGTTGATAGAATTCAGGGTATTCGGGAGGAGGATACTGGGATGGCATGAAGTATGATTCTCAGGATTTCTAAAGTTTCCACATGCATATGTCCTCCCAGGGTAAGACGTGAATGTGTACGGGTCATAATGAGTACTTTGGGAAAAAGTATCATCATATTCGGGTTTACGAGGAACATACGAACTCTCTTCGAACCCTTAACCACTTAAACCACTCGGATCAAACTCTCTACCGAACGCATGTGACAGGCCAAAATTTCTTGTAATGTCTCAGATTGTTGACCAACATAAGATCTGACACAACTAGATGGTGTCTAGCAGTCAGTAGTATAGGATTTCTTGTCCCTTTGGATATATATATTTTTAAAAATTCAATACAACAAACAAGATTGTTTTCATATTTTCAACATTTTTATGTACATTCCTTTGTGTTTATTCTAATAACATGCAACCCTACATTTATTAAAATAAACCACAAAGGTAGAATCATACCTAAAGGTTCTCTAAAACCTTTTTGAAGATCCGGAGTCGTGTTGCCCGTTGCGTCGTCCACGGATTTGCCTCCGAGTGTTCACCAAACTCTAAACACGATTAGAGAGAAAGGAGCTAGTCAATCAATCTCTAATAAGGTTTAGAATCTAGCTAATAACCCCTCTTTGAGCTCCTGAGATTTTTATCTCCTAAACTCAAAATTACTAAGAGAATTTCGTGGTGATTAGAGGAGAGATTAATGATAGAAAGATTTTTGCATTAGTATTAAACAAGTATGAGTAGGTGCCCTTTTATAGGCTACCAAAACATCCTTATCAAGAGCTATTCTTTAGCCATGATCCATTGTTTCTTCTCTCCTAAAATTAATCTCTAATTTCCACGTAAGCACCCTAAAAAACGTTTTAATTAAATCTGGAATTAATCCACTCATGATTTAATTAATCTCTTAAAAAATAATTCAGGCAGAATCGTTCTGTTCGGTCGACCGAGAACTATTCGGTCAACCGACCCATTCGGTTATAACACGTGTTCAGTGCACCGTGAGCTAGACGGTCGACCGATTCCGCATGAGAAAAATTCCCTGGAAAAATTCGGATGAACCACGTCTTTTACTCAGTCTATTTGACCTACCAAAATTTCTCCTGTGACATAGTCTACGGATGACCGTGTCACCTTCGGTGTACCGAAAATACTACTTCCTCGGTTGACCGTTCACATTCGGTTAACCGAACCCGATTGTCTAGGCACTCCAGACATTTTCTGTCAACTAATTGTGCTAACCCGTTCCGCATTCGGTTAACCGATCCGGAGATACCTTGGTGGACCGAACCTGGAACGGTTCACCGTGTGTGACCCCGATTTTGCCTTTGTCAAAGTTTGGATTTATTTCCAACAAAATTTGATCTTTTGGGGTTTTTAGCAAATTCACATCCTATGTAATGTATTATAATATGTAATATTAAATTATTACACCCCATAATATATACACCTCATATCAATTTATTATGATTCTAATTATGTCAATTCTCATGACATATTGATTTTATTCATTCACCACATGTGTCCTATTTTCACATGAAACCCGACACATCATATGAACTTAAAATCAAGCCTCTTGTTTCCCAAGTTTGTGGTGTGACCTATAGGAGGATCTAATCCAAATTGGCAGAGATATTAAACACTTAATATCTGAAGCTATAAGCGGTATCTAGCTACACATTATAGTTACCCAATTAGCATAAATGTATTTGTTCCACCCGAACCAAAACATGATCCATGTAGTGATGTAAGTGCACCACTTGTGTCCGTCCCTTGCCACATGATATTAAGAATATATAGAAAGTAGAAATGTGTCATCTTTGTATTATATTCATTTCTTGATCTCTCTAAGCTAATTATAACTATGTAACTTCACTCAAGTTACATTTTGCACATTATAATTTTGCTTTATCAAGGGTCCCACTAATATCATCACTCAATTAAGAAGGGCAATGATAATTGTTTGACTAGCTATCTTTTCCAGCACAAGTCATGCTCAACCAACTATTACCTTTATCACTACACTCATTGATAGCTTTTGACAATAATCAAATTAAGCACTTCTTGAGTGAAAAGATATAAGTCTCATATCTTAGGATCGAAGACACAGTAAAAATATTAATGACACGAAACACAATTCCATAATGTTTTACTTGTTAGGTCTATTCAATATATAAAAGTAATATTTTCCTCTTTTATATACTCGTGTCGTCAATTATTTGTAGAGCTACAACAATCGATGACGAACACGACAATCTTATCTCAGTAATTAATGTTCCATGTTAATTACCATCATTGTCAATAACTTTTGATTTATGTAAATCATTATCTTTTAGAGCTCTACGGTTAAGGACCAAACGCCTCTTCCTTAACACTTCCAAAAGACGAATTCCATAATCAAGGAACAAAATGCTTGCACATTCAATTCATAATAATTGACATATAAAAAAAACTTTTAGACCACATTCCTTTCAATCTCCCACTTGTTATCAAAGTTTTCTTTCACATACATTCTCATTGTATAAAACAATAATAACTAGGGTAACCCTCTCTAATCACTCATCAAGCCAATCCACATGGTTCCTCAGACCCATGGACTCGAAATGCATTTCGTCCTTGGCTTGGGATAAAGGTTTGGTGAATGGATCAGTTGTGTTTCTGTTCTTGCCCACCCATAACACATTTATTTTGCCCTCGTCGATGAAGTCACGTGTGACAAAGTACTTACGATCCATGTACTTCACTTTGTGGTGTGATTTGGGATCCTTGATTTGCGAGATAGATGCACTATTAACGCAAAATAGCCCTACTGGTCCCTCGCTCGAGGGAACTACTCCAAGCTCTTCAAGGAACTTCTTAATCCACACTCCTTATTTGCTTCAGCGACAGCCATTACTTCGGAAGCGGTGGTTGAGTCAGCCGTAGTGCTTTGCTTCCAACTACGCCAACTCACAACTCCACCATTTAGAAGGTAGACATATCCTGATTGTGACCTTCTATCGTCAGGATCACTCATGAAACTCGCATCCGAATAGCCCTCGACTATTAATTCTCTTTGTCCTCCATAAACAAGAAACTTATCTTTGGTCCGGTTAATGTACCTCAGAATGTTCTTGACCGCAGTCCAATGCTCAGGACCTGCTTTGGATTGGTGACGACTTGTCATGCTTAGACCATACGAGACATCGGGTCAACATGATTGATCCTATTGCCGAAGCATAAGGGATATCTTTCATGTACTCCAAGTCTTTACGTGATTCAGCACGTTGAGACTTCTTGAGTTGCACACCCATACTCATTGGCACACTGCCCTTTTTGGAGTTGTTCATGATGAACCTTTCAAAGACCTTGTCAATGTATGTACGTTGACTTAGGCCAATGAGTCTACGGGATCTATCTCTATATATCTTGATTCCTAAGATGTATTGAGCCTCACTCACATCTTTCATTGAAAATGCAGATTTCAATGAACTTCTCGTTTGCTCAAGCAAAGGTATATGATTTCCCATGAGGAGTATGTCATCGACATATAAGATCAAGAACACTATGTGGCTCCCACTAACCTTCTTTTATATACAAGGCTCTTCCCTACTTTGGACGAAGTGAATCTTTTTGACTTCTTCGTCAAAGCGCTTGTTCCAACAACTTGATGCTTGCTTGAATCCGTACATGGATCTTTGAAGCTTGCATACTTTCTCGCTATTCTTTGGATCTTCAAAACCTTGAGGTTGTACCATGTACACATCCTCCTCCAAGTTCCCATTAAGGAACGCCGTTTTGACATCCATTTGCCATATCTCATAATCCTGAAATGCGGCAATAGCGAGCATAATCCGAATAGACTTGAACATGGCAACCGGTGAAAAAGTTTCATCATAGTCAATTCCTTGAACTTGAGTGAAACCTTTTGCTACAAGCCTCGCTTTATAGGTCGTCAAGTTCCCATCCATGTACATCTTCCTCTTGAAAACCCATTTATTTTGAATGGCCTTTTTCCCTTCAGGAAGGTCAACCAAGTTCCATACTTGATTATCATACATGGATTCTTTCCATTGCTTCTTGAAAGGTCGAGGGATCATCGGTATCTAGTACCATGATCTCATGAAGTCCCAAATACATATCTGGTTTCTTCCTTTCCCTCGTTGACCTTCTAAGTTCTTTTGGTTCTACGTGTACTTCTCGAACTTCTTCCACAATTTCTTGTGGAATTGGTTTGTGTTCGATTCTCGAACGTACACTAGGTGGGGAAGATTGAGTTTCTCTCACAATTTCTTGCGAGGGTCTCTCACTCACGCTCCCACTAACCAAAGGAACCTCGGTTGGGCCTTCATGATCTTGAATATCATCATTCATATCATGATCTTGTAGAGTATCTTGAGTCTCCTCAAGCACAACTTTAATCCCACTACTATTTATTCTTTCCAGAAATTCTTTTTCTATAACTACGGCATCCCTCTCTACACTCACTCGATTGGAGGTTATATGCCAAAAGTTGTATCCTCTTGTCTCACAAGGATAACCTATGAAGAAGCACTTATCCGCTTTTGGTTGAAGTTTGGTCGGCATCAATCTCTTGACGTAGGCCTCACAACCCCAAATCTTGAGAAAATTGAGCTTAGGTGTTTTACCACTCCATAGTTCATAAGGTGTTTTCTCTATGGATTTGGATGGAACATTATTTAGTGTGTAAGCCGCAGCTTCTAGTGCATAACTCCAAAAGTAAAGTGGCAATTCAGCTTAACTCATCATTGATCGGACCATGTCGAGTAATGTCCTATTCCTCCTTTCGGATACCCCATTCTACTGAGGTGTACCGGGAGGGGTGAGTTGTGGTACAATACCACACTCCTTTAGAAATGAGTCAAATTCGGTACTTAAGTACTCACCTCCACGATCCATTCGTAGAGACTTGATTTTCTTGTTGAGTTGGTTCTCTACTTCATTCTTGAATTCCTTGAACTTGTCAAAGGATTCACTTTTGTTTCTCATTAGATAAATATAGCCATAACGACTATAGTCATCTGTGAACGTAATGAAGTACCTAAAACCGTCTCTTGCACTAGTACTCATCGGACCACATATATCGGATTGTATCAAATCCAACAGGTCATTCAATCTCGGTCCTTTCTTCTTGAAAGGCCTCTTGGTCATCTTGCCCATTAGGCAAGGTTCGCACATCTCGAATGACTTAAAATCAAGTTGACCAAGAAGGTTAGCTTCTTACAATTTCTTGATGCGTTTTTCATTTATGTGACCAAGACGATAGTGCCACAAGAGAGTATCATTCACGTGAGTAGTTTTAAGCCTTTTGTTATTAATGTTTAAGATTTGTTTATTATTCAATTCAAGCAAATAGAGATCATTCCTCAGGAATGCATTTGCATAGAAAATACCATTCTTCGATATAGACAAGCAAGAATTTGAAATATTTATATTAAAATTATCTATATCCAAACATAATACAGAAATAATATTCTTGCTAATCGAAGGCACATAATAAACATTCTCTAAACATAAATTTAAAACACTAGATAATTGAAGCTCCACAAAACCTTGTGCAATCGCAGCAACACTCGCACCATTTCCGACTTTCAAAATCATCTTTTTCTTTACGAGTTCCTTCCTATCCTTTATTAGGTGCACATTAGAAATTATGTGAGCACAAGATCCCATATCAATTACCCAAAAAGGGACAGAGGTGGCTTAATTTATCTCAATAACAAATATACCTTTGGCCTTTTTGGGGCGCTTACATTCAATCACTCCATTGTCAAGGTCTTCCTTGTACTTGGGGTAATTTGGCCGGATGTGTCCATTTTCACCGCAGTGAAAGCACTCCGTGTTGGGAGTCAGAGATTTCAAAGATTTCCCCCTTGAGGCACTCCCATGAGCACCTCCTACTCCCTTGCTCTTGATTGACGTATTCTTGGTGAATTTGCCTTTACCTTTGGTGATCTTCTTGCTCCCTCCATGGACGGCTAAGACGTGCTTGTCCTGACCCTTGCCCATGTCAACTTCAGCCGTTTTGAGAGCGTTGTGAAATTCCTCAAGACTCACCCCTTTCTTACGCACATGATAGTGCATAATGAAGTCCTTGTAGGATGGGGCTAGAGAGCCAAGAATCAAATCTTCCACAATGTCATCGGGCATCGGGGAAGAGAGCTTCGACAATTTCTCAAGGTATCCTTGTATCATGAGAAAATGCATGGATACCGATGTTCCCTCCGCCATGTGGCACCTTGTGAGTGCGATGGTGGTCTTATAGCGCTCTTTTCTAGCACTATCCATGAACATCTTTGTTAAAGCTTCCATGATCTTCTTGGGTTTTGAATCCAAGTATTTCGCTTGAAGCGAGTCACCCATGGAGGCCAACATTAGACCGTGAACTTGGTTCTCTTGGTCTTCCCACTTGGCTTTTGCCTCTCTCTCGCTATCGGTTGACTTCTCATTTAATTTTGGGATTTAACCATTCAAAATATGAGATAGTTTCTCAAACTTCAACACGATATTGAGCTTGAGTTGCCAGCTTATGAAGTTTGAGCCATCATTTGCCAAAGGATGTTTTCAATCATAGATCGCACAATAGGTTGAATATTCGACATTTCTACAAAATAAATTATATGGGATTTAATGTCAATTTTATGTTTAAAAAGATCAATACCGCAAATAAAAATTTGTCCATAAATGCAGCAATCCAAGATCCTAACAATTATAATATAAACTAGCTAAGGGCTATCGGATATACTATAAAATCAAGGTAAGAAAACATTTCTAATCATAACCATTTCGAAATATCACAACATTTGCATTTTCAAACTCTTATGACTCTTGTCGTTTTAATTAAGAGGGAATTTGACCGGTCCTCGTAAGAAAAACTCTCTTTCTCAAAACCGAGCTAGGGCTCCGGGTCTTGTTAAGAAAACTTATTTCATTTGATACGAGATACGTTTATCCATTGTATTCAGAAACAAATATACTCGGTGTCCACTAAGGGTGAATCGCACCTCGTGCATCTATTCATGGCCCAACAATAGACAACCTTATATCTCCCACTATTCCCAAAGATGGAGGAAGCTATCTCCCGCTAAGAGCAAGCAGAATATCCCTCGATCGATGACTGCTAGTGGATGAAATAAGAAAGAAAGATACTCTTAATATTTGGTTGGACAATTTAAACATTAATATGTGATATTAGAATTTAGGTGATCATGCATATTTATCATCTATACACATCCTAACATTCATCCATGCAATCACATATATATCAAGCACACAAACATAAATAAATCCATTCACACACACATTGTGTGAGTTTATATGTTCCCGCATCCTTGATCATTGATCCTCGATCATTGCGCTTCTTCCGCTTGCACCATGGATGTTGATATTGCAAAAATATAAACATGCATCTCTCAATTTTGAAAATTGTCTAGTGCAGGTCCTATGTAAAAATCCTCTCATATGCATGCATATACATAGAAATAGAAATTTGGCTTTTACATATACATAAGCCCCTGTGATTGAATAATAATAACATACATATTCATTCATTCACACATGGCTTCAACGGACACATATAAACTCACGTATCCCTGCATAAGAGAACTCGAGCAACGTATATACTCGATTCAGTTTATCATGTATCTCTAAATCAAACGATTCTAAAATCATTTGAAATCCATTGAAAATGATTTTATGCAACCATAGTTCAAAACATAAAATATTTGAACCGTTGTTTATCCAATTTCCAAAAATAAAAATTTAAAGAAAGATAAACATGTTCCTTTTTCCGTTCTGTTGATTCCTTATAAAATAATCATTTAATTAAAAACGAAAATTCTATAAATTAGACATAAGTCTAAATTTTAATTCTAACATTCACGTGATGTGTTTCAAAACATTTAAAACTATCAAAAAATCAATTAGAATTAAATCAAGAAAACTATCGGAAAACTCGAAAAAGACATAGAACATGAATTGTTTTGATTGTAGATGGTAAACTAAAATTAATTATATAGTCTAATCATTGAAAATATGAACTAAAACCTCTGACACCACTGTAGGATTTTGTGTGCCTTTGTAAGTATATATTTTTAAAAAATTAATACAACATACAAGATCGTTTTCATATTTTCAACAATTTTTTGTACATTGCTTTGTGTTTATTCTAATAACATGCAACCCTACATTTATTAAAATAAACCACAAAGGTAGAATCATAACTAAAAGTTCTCTAAAACCTTTTTGAAGATCCGGAGTCGCGTTGCCCATTGCGTCGTCAACGGATTTGCCTCCGAGTGTTCACCAAACTCTAAACAAGATTAGAGAGAAAGGAGCTAGCCAATCAATCTCTAATAAGGTTTAGAATCTAACTAATAACACCTCTTTGAGCTCCTGAGATTTCTATCTCCTAAACTCAAAATTACTAAGAGAATTTCGTGGTGATTAGAGGAGAGATTAATGAGAGAAAGATTTTTGCATTAGTATTAAACAAGTAGGAGTAGGTGCCCTTTTATAGGCTACCAAAACATCCTTATGAAGAGCTATTCTTTAGCCATGATCCATTGTTTATTCTCTCCTAAAATTAATCTCTAATTTCCACGTAAGCACCCTAAAAACGATTTAATTAAATCTGGAACTAATCCACCCATGATTTAATTAATCTCTTAAAAAATAATTCAGGCAGAATCGTTCTGTTCGGTCGACCGAGAACTATTCGGTCAACCGACCCATTCGGTTATAACACGTGTTCAGTGCACCGTGAGCTAGACGGTCGACCGATTCCGCATGAGAAAAATTTCCTGGAAAATTTCGGACGAACCAGGTGTTTTACTCGGTGTATCGCTGACCTACCAGAATTTCTCATGGGACAGTCTACGGATGACCGTGTCACCTTCGGTCTACCGAAAATACTACTTCCTCGGTTGACCGTTCACACTCGGTTAACCAAACCCGATTGTCCAAGCACTCCAGACAATTTCGGTCAACCAATTGTGATTACTCGTTCCGCATTCGGTTAACCGATCCGGAGATACCTCAGTCAACCGAACCTTGAATGGTTCACCGTGTGTGACCCCGATTTTGCCTTTGTCAAAGTTTGGATTTATTTCCAACAAAATTTGATCTTTTGGGGATTTTAGCAAATTCACATCTTATGTAATATATATCATATCTAATATTAAATTATTACACCCCATAATATATACACCTCATATGAATTTATTATGATTCTAATTATGTCAATTCTCATGACATATTGATTTTATTCATTCACCACATGTGTCCTATTTTCACATGAAACCCGACACATCATCTGAACTTAAAATCAAGCCTCTTGTTTCCCAGTTTTGTGGTGTGACCTATAGGAGGATCTAAGCCAAATTGGCAGAGATATTAAACACTTAATATCTCAAACTATAACTGGTATCTAGCTACACATTGTAGTTACCCAATTAGCATAGATGTCTTTGTTCCACCCGAACCAAAACACGATCCATTTAGTGATGTAAGTGCACCACTTGTGTCTGTCCCTTGCCTCATGATATTAAGAATATATACAAAGTAGAAATTTGTCATCCTTGTATTATATTCATTTCTTTATCTCTCTAAGCTAATTATAACTATGTAACTTAACTCAAGTTACATTGTGCACATTATAATTTTGCTTTATCAAAGAGCCCACTAATATCATCACTCAATTAAGAGGGGCAATGATAATCGTTTGACTAGCTATCTTTTCAAGCACAAGTCATGCTCAACCAACTATTGCCTTTATCACTACACTCATTGATAGCTTTTGACAATAATCAAATTAAGCACTTCTTGAGTGAAAAGATATAAGTCTCATATCTTAGGATCCAAGACACAATAAAAACATTAATGACACCAAACACAATTCCATAATGTTTTACATGTTAGGTCTATTCAATATATAAAAGTAATCTTTCCTCTTTTATATACTCGTGTCGTCAATTATTTGTAGAGCTAAAACAATCGATGACCAATATGACAATCTTATCTCGGTAATTAATGTTTCATGTTAATTACCATGATTGTAAATAACTTTTGATTTATGTAACCATTATCTTTTAGAGCTCTACAGTTAAGGACCAAACGCCTCTTCCTTAACACTTCCAAAAGACGAATACCGTAATCAAGGAACAAAATGCTTACACATTCAATTCATAATAATTGACATATAGAAGTAAAACTTTTAGAACACATTCCTTTCAAGTACCTCTCTCATATTACCTCAATTTCAAGAATGCCTAGTCGCACAATTAAGATTGTCCCAACCATGTTAGGTGCTAGTCTAAGGCACCCCCACGATGCATGGGTCCAGAAAACTAGGGAGAATAGTCCCGGTCCTAACAATGAAATGGATGGTCACCCATGTAACCATCCATCTCGACAAAGTACTCTCGAATCGACCACTCTAACAACCACGAGGCTAAGCTCGCAAAAAGTGTTCGACGCAACCCTAAAATGCTTAAAGAGATTGTAAAGGGGAGGGGACTAGAACGTAGAAGTAGGTGAGCAGAAGATGACTTAAGAGGAGAAGGGAAGAACCCTACAGCAAGTGTGGGCAAACACAACACAAACAACCTATGGTCACTATATGTACTTACAGTTAGACGATGTCTAACTGCGAGGTCATGTGGCCTCAGCACGCCTCACCTCCTTACGACGAAGAACACAAAATCCAGCAAGTGAGACAAGATCCGGAGATCTCGTCTCTCCTACTATGGACAGAGAGGGCGACGCCGATTAGGCTATGACGGTCGTGATCGCATCACTCTCATAATGCGCTCGAGGTCCTTAAGGGTCAATGTATACTTGATTTTAAAATTAGGATTTTGAGAGGTGTTTTGTTGGGCTGAAGGAAGGGGTGATAAAATCCCTCACCTTATGTTGAAGGCTTTAGGTGGCGCCCCCTAAGATCAATTTTCCTTAAGCAAGCAACTCACCAAACAAGCACTCACCTCACTCTTGGTACAATGCACCTTACTAACTAATGCATGTTTTAACCATGCCTGAATGACAAAATGGGTGCATATTAAAGGGATGTGTTCTAAAAGTTTTACTTTTAAATGTCTTTTATTATGAATTGAATGTATTGAACATTTTGTTCCTTGATTAATGTATTCGTCTTTTGGAAGTGTTAAGGAAGAGACTCTTGGTCCTCAACCGTAGAGATCTAAAAGATAATGGTTTATATAAATCAAAAGTAATTCACAATTATGGCAATTAACATGGGACATTAATTACCGAGTGAAGGTTGTCGTGTTGGTTAAGAGAGATATTGTAGTTCTACAAATATTTAACAACATGAGTATATGAAATATAAACTGTTTCTTTCACATACTGAATTGACCTAACAAATGAAACATTATGGAATTATGTTTGTGTCATTAATGTTTCATTGTGTCTTTAAATCCTAAGATGTGAGACCTATATGTTTTCACATAAGGAGTGTATGATGTGATTATTATCAAAAGCTATTAATGAGTATAGTGATAAAGGTATTAGTTGGCTATACATAACTTGTGATGGAAAAGTTGATATGTCAAAAGATTGTCATTGCCTCTCTTGACCTGAATGATGATATTGTCGGGGCCCTTGATAAAGAAACGAATTGTGTATAGTTACATATTTATAATTAGCTTGAGAGATCAAGAAACGAATATATATTACAAAGATGAGACTATTCTACTTTGTATACTATTCTCAATATTATAAGGCAAGGGATAGACACAAGTAATATTGAATATCATTGAATGGATCGTGTTTAGTTCGAGTGAGCAGAACATCTTTGTTATTTGGGTAACTATAATGTTTAGCTAGATATCGCTTATAGTTTATTATATGATGTGTTTTCTTTCATTGTCAATATAACATAGATCCTCCTATAGGTCACACCAAAGAACTGGGAAACAAGAAATTTCATTTTACATTTTTTCTGGGAAACTGGAAAATCAAGGATTTTTGTGATTGTGAAACGGTCGACCGTTTGGACATGTCGCTTGACCAAAACCAGGGATTTTGGTTGTGATGAATCGGTCAACCGGTTGGGCTTGTTGTTCAACCCAAATTGACGATTTGCAATCAATCAGTCGAGCGATTGACTATTTTGGTCGACCATTTCCAAACAATTTTGCTTGAATTAGTAAGAGAATTTCTTTGATCATGGGTGGAATTATTCCAATTTGGTCACAGGAGGTTAATGGATGATTACGTGTCAAAATATGATTGGATTAGAGGAGTTATTAACAAGGAATCATGTGCAAGTGGGTTGCACATGAATAGGTTACGAGGAAGTCCTATAAATACGACCCTTCTCTACTCATTGTTAATATAAGAATGCAAATTTCTCCTCTCTATTTTTCTCCACCAAATCCTTCCGAAAATTGTCTTATTAGTTGAATGTGTTAGAGATTAAATTATCAGGAGCATCAAATGGGTAATTAGCTAGATTCTAGTCTTGAATTAGAGATTGATTAGCTAGCTCACTTCTCTCTAAATTTTGTTTAGAGTTTGGTGAACACTTGGAGGAATTTCGAGGCGATTAAGGTGCAACACAACTCTGGATCATCGAAATGTTTTAGAGAACATTTTGGGTATGATTTTCTCCTATAAATTTAATATTTAAGTAGCATACATATATTGAAATGTATAGTCTATATTTTGTACATGAAAATAATTCAAAATATGAAAATCGATCCTAAATGCTCGTTAACATTTTTAAAATTATAAACAACTATAGGGCACGAAATCCTACTGCACGTACCTTACGTCAACAGTCAACAACATAAAAAAATTAAGCAAAGAAAATACGAATGCGTACAAGGTCTAGAAATGATGCATGACCTAGATGGCTGATTTGTTCATTTTAATACCGCAAGTGCATGGCCGTCGGTGAAGACGGGGCAAGTACAGGTTGATCCACAAGGAGATGTGTCGACTCTGGTTCTTTCGAAGGAAAGTGGGAAAAAGATGGGAGAAAATGTGTGATAACAATAAACTAAATTATGAATGAACAAAAAATAAAACTAAACCCCATAGAGGGTAGAGAAAGAATGCGAATACAAAAATATGTGTATGTGTGTGTGTTCATTTGTGCTCGTCACAACATGTAGTACATGAAAACCATAAAACCAAATCCAATTTTGCCTCCACATGAAATAAGATAAAACATTATCATTAAAACATACAAGACAATAATTGAAATAAAGCTAAATGAACTCATGCATAAAAACCAAACCCCACTATGTCTCCACATGAAATAAGATTTACACAATCATTAAATATACAAGACATTAATTAAGGTGAGACCAACAAGAGTACATGCTACCACATGTCATGTTTCCTTCATCAACTCCATCATTATCCTCACCTCATCATTCCCCATAAAATAGGCCAACTAATCTATGCATGTGTTGAGCATCACTCAAGAGCATTAACACAACAAAGATAAGAGTGAAATCTCATTAGATGGTTACGGAAATCATGTAAGTCTCAACGGATCAAGATTAACACACACACACCTAATACATCACATAATTACATCACCTTCTTCTCCACCCCCCCCCCCCAAAATGGGGATGGATTACTCACTACTCATTAACCTAACTATTATTTTAACAGAGGAAAACATATTAGCTAAGTCTACTAAGATTAATGAAACGAAAAGTTAAGCATGCAAGAAGATAAAAGAGACAACATTAAACTAACAATTTTTTCTTTTATTAAATGACTCACATTACAAGCAGCATCTCCCTACTTGAGTTTTTTACTTCAAGGCTTGACTCTAAGTAGAGGGAATCACCACTAAGCAAATGGGTAAATACAAAGGAGAAGGAAGAGTTCTATTTAGAGTCATAGAAAAGCCAATCGGGGATAATCCCCCAATGTTGGACAAATCCACTACTAAAATTAGACATAAAACACTCTAATACATGACCCGCCCAAATCTAATCGGATCCGGAGCGAAATAGACCACCAATCGGCGGTCTTGGACCGCCAATTGGCGGTCTATATGGTCTGGATCCAGTCTGGATTTGGAGTGTGGTTGTCTAAATTGATTTTTTCATGTCTAATGCACCCTAATATGTTGTGTAGGTTGAGACCTGAATCTAATTGTCAAAATACTCCTCATGATGGTGTGGATTTTCTTCATTTGCTCATTGGTCCTTTTGTTTTTACATCTGGGTCCCTCTCTCTTGCATCTCAGTTCATAAGTCCTGCAACTTAGTCTTTTTTCTTGCTTTTAAGTCCTTTTTGAGTCTCTTTTTTCTCAAACCTGTTTATTACTGAAATTTAAACATAAAACTCATTACGTAGCATTGCTTAGGCTAAGAATAAAGGATATAAGACACAAATATATGCATGATATGATGTCAAATCAATGACAATCCACCAATCTTTTGCCTCGACTTTCAAAGTCCAAGTTGTATTATGAGGGAAATATGCAAAGAAAATTAATTTTGGACATCAAAACAGAGCATTCGTAGAGTCAACAGTGGAAGGTATCAACTAGAAATAAGCAGAGAAGCCTACTAGTGAAACAGAGACGAGAAACTCCTCATCAAATCCGCCAAAGCCAGATATTTTAAGGATTCTGGACCCCAAAGTTCACCAATGTGCTCTCCTACTCCTGTAGGCTCCCTTGTCTACTTGTTTCCCAATCCAATAAAAAAACTAAACAAAAAATGTTAAAAAAGCACACCGGAATGGTGGAAACAACGACTATGCCCAACTTTCCGGCAACGGTGCCAAAAACATTATTGATCATTTTTAATGACCGCAAGTACACTACGTCAGTGAAGATGTGACAAATATGGGTCGAACCTCAAGGAGTTGTGAGTGCTGTTGTTCCAACCATACTCAAGTGGGAAATGAGAGAAGAATGAGTGGGTTATGCTAACTAACTACACTAAACTATGAGTGAATCAACATTTAAACTAAACCGCCATGGAGTGGAGGTATGTGTGTGTGTTAGTCTTGTTTACATGAGGCACAAGTGTGTAAGATAGGTGAAATCAACTACAAACTAGTGTGAAGTCTAATTAACATCAACTACATTTACATGGATACATGACTAATATAGTTAGACATAAAGTTAAAATGCACTTTGGGTTCTCAAGAATGAACTCATTACCTAGTGTGGTAATTAGGACATCAATTAACCATCCATACAACTTAATACATTCATGCATTCTCTACTAGTCAAGCATCCATACATACATAACAAACCATTTACCATACAGAGATAAACCATTACAAGCAACAAGATAAAACTCTAGATTTAGCATGAGACAAGTACCTAGTGTGGCCATTATCCCCTCTAATACAAGTTTAAACAAGTTACATGAATAGATCTACATCAAGCACCTTAAATGGCACAAAAAGAACACATCACCAACACATCACATAATCTACATCACTTTCACCCCAAATGGGGTGGATCTACTCTCTACTCGTTAAGCTAACTAATTATGCTAAGCTTGAAGGAAATAAAACATGCAAGACGAAAGGAAACAATATCTAACTAAAATGAGTATATTTTATTTACATGACTCACATTACAAAGTAAGATCCTCACCACCTTGAGTTTTGCTTCAAATGCTTAATCCAAGTAGAGAGAATGACTACCAAGCAATGGGTAGTTTACAAAGGAGGAAGAGAAGTTCTATTTATAGACATGAAAATGGCAACTGGGAACAATCCCCCATGTGGGACTAATGAAACATACCTATAATGGTCACAAACTAGATAATCAACAACCATGCGAAACCGGGTCGGATTCTGACCAACACAGACTGCCAATTGGCGGTCACGTTTTGTCTGATGTGATCTGATTTCACATATTTTCTTTCGTGCATCAATTCTTTACGTGGGGTGCACTCGGATCAGTCATTGGAGTATGGGCCTGAATCTAATTACCAAAATGCTCCTCACGATGGTGTGGAGTCTCTTGATTTGCAATTTGGTCCTTCCATCTTGTAGATGGTCCCTGTGTATGACGAACATGTCTAGTTTGCTTCATTTAAGTAATTTCTTCTTATATTTCAGCCATTTTCTCTTTCGGTCTTGTCTTTATTACTTAATACATGAAAATACACTACATACACTCAAGTAGCACAAAATTGGGGTAAAATTAAGGATATATTGCATAAATATGATGCATGATATGCTACTAATCAACCACAACCCCAACTATGTATCCACATGTATTAATATCTAACATTATCATTAAAACATACAAGACATTAATTAAGATGAGACCGACAATAGCACATTCTCCCCACAAGCCATTTTTATCTCCTTACCCACTCCAATATTATCCTCACCTCATCATTCCATAAAGTGGGGTCACTAGACAAAGCATGTGCTAAGCATAAATTAAGATCATTAACACATCAAAGGCAAGAGTGAGGAACCTAACAAAATGGCTATGGAAATCATGTGAAGATCCAAGATTAAGATTAAAACACACCCCAATATCACAACATTCACACTTCACATCATTCTCCACCCCCAATGGGGATGGATTACTCAATAATCCTCATGTAAACAAAGAAAATACAAAGCAAAAACAACTAAAGAAAACTAGATCAAACCAAAGCAATGAAATAAAATTTGCATCAAAGGAAAGACAAGAACATAAAGAATAAGAAACTAAAACTTGATTAAGAAAGAAAGATTACAAAATGTGTTTCTCTTCTCCTATACTACACTAATAACCAAGAAATAAACTCTACTAAATAAGAGGAAGAAAGAATAAGAGAAGAGGCAAGAGAAACTTGATTTATGATTTTTAATGACCGCAAGTGCACGACGTCGGTGATGGTGTGACAAATACGGGTCGAACCTCAAGGAGTTGTGACCGTTGTTGTTCCAACCGTACTCGAGTGGGAAAAGAGAGGAGAATGAGTGGGTTATGCTAACTAAGTACACTAACCCATGAGTGAATTAACAATTAAACTCAACCCTAATAAAGTGGAGGTGTGTGCGTGTGTGTGTGTACGTGTGTGTGTGTGAATGAGTCTTCATTACATGATGCACAAGTGTGTAAAATATGTGAAATCAATTAAAAATTATTGTGGAGTCTAATTAACATCAACTACATTTACATGAATACATGACTAATATAGTTAGACATTAAGATAAGATGAACAATGAGTTCTCAAGAATGAATTAAGTACCTAGTGTGGACATTAGAACATCAATTGACTCATTCATACAACTTAATCCATTCATGCATTCTCTACTAAGCAAGCATTCGTACATAACAAGTCATTTCCATAAAACCATTACAAGGAACGAGATAAACTATAAAACTAGCATGAGATAAGTACCTAATTTGCACATTATCTCATCTTATACAAGTTTAAGCATGTTACGAGTATATATCTACATTAAGCACATGCAATGACACAAATAAAAGAACTCATCACTAATACATCATATAATCTACATACCCTCCACCCTAAATGGGGTGGATCTACTCTCTACTCAATAAGCTAACTAATTATGCTAAGATTTAAGAAAATAAGGCATGCAAGACTAAAGGAACAATATCTAACTGATTGACATCATTTCATGCTTATATTTGTATCTTATATCCATTATCTTACACCTAAGCAATGCTACGTGACGAGTTTTATGTTTGAATTTCAGAAATAAAGGGGTTTGAAGAGAAGAGTCATGAAATGACCCAAAAGCAGGAAAAAGGACTTAATTGTGAGACCTAGGGACTGAGATGCAAGGGAGAATGACCTGAACGTAAGACCGAAGGACCTAAGAGCAAAAACGAAAACTCCACACCATCATGGGGAGTATTTTGGCAATTCGATTCGGGTCGGAGCTCCAACAAACAGAGTAGATGCATCCAAGACCAAGAAATACTTCAAGCAAAGCCCAGCAGAAAATCCAAATGGATTTGGAGCTTATAGGCCGCCAATTGGCGGTCTGGGACCGCTAATTGGCGGTCTGGGACCGCTAATTGGCAGTCCAGATAGCTCTGGATCCGCTAAGATTTGTGGAGCATGTGTATTTGTGTATTTTTACTCTATTTTTGGTATTTGTTTAGTCCCACGCCGGGGGATTGTCCCGGATTAGCTTTTTCCATGCCTATAAATAGTACTCTTCACCTTGCATTGTAACTACACATTGCTTGGTGGTATTCTCTCTACTAAGGAGTGAGCCTTGAAGCAAAAACTCAAGGTGGAGAAGAATGCTACCTTCAATGTGAGTCATTGTTAATAAAATAATTGTTCTAGTTTCTTTTAATCTTGTCTTTTAATTTGTGCATGCTTGTTTAGTGTTTCCTTTCCTTTTAAGTTTATTTAGTATTTCTTGCTTGCTTAGTGTAGTTTCATTTCAGTGTTATGCTTCATTTTGTTAATATAGTTAGTGTAATGATTAGTGTGTAGTTCCATCCCCATTTGGGGGTGGAGAAATATGTGATATGATCATGTAGTGTATTAAGTGTGTGTTATCTTATTCCCTTGAGCTTTATATGATTTCCATAACCATCTAATTGGTTTTCACTCTTATCTTTGATATGCTAATGCTCTTGAATGAAGCTTAGCTTATGCTTTGATTAGTGGACCTATTTTATGGGGAACGATAAGGTTAGGATATGGATGGAATTAATATTGGAAACACTTTGTAGTGTATGCACTCTTGTTGCCTTTACCTTAGTTAATGTCTTGTATGTTTTAATGATATTGGGTTATCTTAATTCATATGGAGGCATAGTAGGGTCTAGTCTTTATACATCAGTTCATTTAGCTTCATTCCAATTATTGTCTTGTATGTTTTAATGATGTAGTCTTATCTTAATTCATGTGGAGGCAAAGGTGGATGTAGTTTTATGATTTCATGCACTACATGTTGTGAGGAGCTTAATTGAACACACACACACACATCTTTATATTCACATTATTTCTCTACCCCCTATGGGGTTTAGTTTTTTATTGCTTATCTTTCATTTCCTTTTGCATTCTAGTGTAGTTTAGTGTAATCAATCTTTCTCTCCATTTCTTACCACTGGCCTTCGCACAAACCAAACGTCGACACACCTCCCAGTGGACGACCCGTATTTGCCACCACTTCAACACGGCCGTGCACTTGCGATTTAAATAAAACGACCAATCAAGTTTTTGGTGCCGTTGCCGGGGAGGTACTCTGTCCAGACTTTCGTTTGGACGATTCAAGTGGTTTTTAATGTTTTGTTTTCAGTTTTTGTTAGTTTCAGGGATCCTAGAGCTCACGGGGGGCTACTGGAGGAGTTAGCGCACCTGAGCATCAACAGGGACCGCCAATCAGCGGTCTGAGACCTCCAATTGGCGGCCTGGTGAGCGTGTCTTGCTCTCAATTTTCTTCTGGTAGTTGGTTCTTTCATTTTCGTCATCTGGGAGCACTATTTTGCATGTTGTGACTTCTAGTTTGCTCCCAGATCATTAAACCAATCCCCATTAATCAACTTGGCCTTAAAATCCAAAGCAAAAGATTAGACATTCTTATTTGTTTAGGTCACGCATCATGAACTTGACTTAGGCATATAGTCGTCTTTTCTTTTAGCTTTATTTTCAGTTGTTGAGCGCTGACGTGAGGTACGCATTTCCTACACTCATTCATGTATCTTGTATGCCCATGCATTAGTTAGTAGGAATTGCATCAGGACAAGAGTGAGTTGAGCGTTTGATTGGAGCGTTGATTGCTAGATTTAGGATCAAAACGTTACTAAGGAGGGGCTGCCACGTAAAAGATAAGGTGGGGGATTTCATCACCCTTTCCTTCGCCCCCAAAAATCACTCTTAATCAAGTCTTAACTAAAAGCAAGTACACATTGACCCTAGGATTTTCGGATGCACTAGGAGAGTGATTTAGTTGAGACCGTCATGGCCAGATCGGCGTCGCCTACCTTGTCGATAGTAGGAGGTACTGGATCTCCGGATCTGGTATCACTTGCTGGGCATTGTGGTCTTCGTTGTAGGGAGGTGAGGCGTGTCGAGACTAGGGATCTCGAAGTTAGGTGTCGTCTAGCCTAAGGACCCATAGCCTTAAGTTGTGTGAGTCGTGCTTGCTAGTTAGGCTTCTACCTGATCCCATTACCCACGCTAGATTTAGGGATTCTTGCCTTCTCCTCTCAGTCATCTTCTTCTCACCTACTTCTACGTTCTAGTCTCCTCCCCTTTACACTCTCTGGTAGCGTTTTAGGGTCGAGTCGAGCACTTTTTGCGAGTTTAGCCTCGTGGTGGTGAGAGTGGTCGACTCTAGAGTTCTTTGTTGAGATGGATGGTTACATGGGCGACCATCCATATCATTGTTGGGACCAGGACAATTCGTCCTGGTATTCCGGACCCATGCAACCTGGGGTGGCTCAGACGAACACCCTGTATGGTTGGGATAATCCTCATTGTGTGACTGAGCAATCTTCATATTGGGGTAATATGAGAGAGGCACCGACTGCTAGACCACCATCTTGTTATGTCGGATAATATGTTGGTCATCAAACTGAGACATTGCAAGAACCTTTGGCCTCTTTCATGCATGTGGTAGAAGACATGAGTGCACCGGTGGCTCCAGTAGCCATACCGTGTCACTGTTGTGGGTTGAGTGGTCATGTTTTCGGGGAATGTCCTCATGTTCCCCCAGGGCCTGAGTATGAGCATACCTTTTCCCCAAATGGTCAATATGACCATTACGCATACCCGAGAGGGATGGATTCGTGGGGTGACAATTCTTTTTCAAATTCTTATACATCATTTTCACCCCAGTATCCTCCTCCCTAATACCCAAAATTCTACCAACACCCCACTTCAAATCATTGGACTCATTCTCAGCCCATCAACACCCAACCCCAAAATTCTCAAGCCCTGACTTGGACCTCATAGTTCACCGCATACCTGATTCCTTGAAACAAACTTTTCTTACGTTCATGGAAACCACTCAACAGTACATACAAAATATGACACTGCAAGTGAGTCAAATGTCGTAGCAATTACGTGAACGTGAGGAGAGTAACTTTTCTTGTCAACATGAGGATTCATCTTTTGATATCGAACCACCACCACATCCACAAATTCAAAGCACAATATTTCAAAGTCAAACTCCTAGTCAGTCTGAGGGACTTGGGGTTTCAATTCACGATCACTTGGTGGAGGATTCGATTCCAATTGAGAATACTGTGGACCAGCTTGTTTATGAGTCGGCACAGGATTGTGCCCTATCTTCTTGTCCCGTGGCCCTTGAGCAACATGACCTTATTGTTGTACCTCCTAAGGACTCACCTCTGGTGGAGCAAGAGCTCCCTAGTCCCCTCAATTTCAAACAACCTGATGAGAGTTTGCCTCTCACTATTGTTCCTGATCATCTTGGCAACTACTACATCAAACAACTACATTGCTCATGAGGGTATTAGGAGTTCTATGGAGGATACCTTGGGTATGAGACCCACTTTTTGTTCGCTTGGTGTGTCGGACATGCCTAACGAGGTTCTTGACCTCGTTCCGACGCACCAGCCTGTTGGTTGGAGAGTTTGGATTGACGATCATAACTTCAGTAGCGCAACGGGAGAAACTCTTCTTCCGTTGCCCCTCATTTCCCAAACTCTTGAGAGGTTCAAGTTCTTTCAGTTTGATCCTTTGAATGAGATGCCTTTGCGTCCAATTCATGAACCTCTCATTTCATCTTGTGCTCTTTGTGAAGGGGGCTCACGCATGAGTTTCTGGCCCCGCGTGGTGTCATGTGTCCCTTTCCAAGTGCATTGACCCACTCTTGCGGTTCCCATTTGATGTCTTTTGACAAATGAAGATGGGAACTTATGTTTGTACATAGTTTTAAAAAAAATACAACTAAAGACTCCTTAAGTGAGCATCGATTGTTGTAGGCTCCAACCCTTGTGTATTTGGGCTCCATTTCTTTCACGTATTTGTATCCTTTTTTTAGCATCTCACAGGTTTTGAGGGAATTCGGGTTTGTGTCCATCAACATGACCTTGAACTTCCCTTTGTACTTCATGTTGGTGAGTTCTCTCCTTTTTCATGCATAAATCCATGTAGTATATTGCTCACATTCATTGAGGACAATGCATGAAGTAGGTGTGGGGGGGTATTTTACGTGTGCACATAGTTGAGTCTTTTTCCTTTGATTTTATTTTCTTTTGTGTGCATTATTAGGGTCATGTTAGTGTGCTGCATTTAATATCGATATATCTGCTTGACATGATCCTTGGGTGACTTGTCTTCTTTTGCTTGCCTAGTGTTTTAAATTTTTCACATTTCTTTCAAAATCTTCATGTGTTTGCGAAAGAAAATATTTTGTGGTTTTGCGTGTGTTTAGCATGTGCAAAACCGTTGAGAGGCAAAGTACAAAGAAAGCTCCCAAAATTGTCTTGAACTTGATGCATTAGGATATCTAGTACAGTGGCTTTAGGATTTATCGAGTCGTTAGGATGCACCCCAGTTTTCCCTTGGGGATGAGTAATCATAGGGTTTCAGTGCTCAAACATTTAAAGAAGACCACCCTGAACCTAGTGAGTCAATAATTCATGTTTGTTAACTTAAGGACGTTTGTTGTAGTCAAGGACCCTCTAAATCTTGTTATGAGACATTAAGTGTAGGGGTTTTGGTTCATGTGTAGATAAGAAATAAGTGAGTAGGTGTTATCTTTTCTCGCACGGCTCCTATCACTCGGGAAAGTAGGTCTGAGGGGACTTTGTGCCTGATGCTTTCGAGTCATCTGACTTGGGATGCGCCGACCGAACTCTCGTTACACGGGTGGTAGGGATTGCCCTATGTGGAGATTTGGGGAAAGGTGTACGTGATAGTGTAAGTCCTCATGGTCAATGATGCACGAAACATGACCCTGGGAGAATGAAGCTGAAACTAATAAAAAGAAAAAAAGAAAAAAGAAACAAAAAGAAAATAATGCAAATAAGAACCTTAATGGACTTTACACTTTGTATCACTTGAGGAGGTTGAGGTTGTCCATGTCTTTCACTTAATTCCTTATTTAGCTTGCACGAATGGTTCATTAGATTAGGTGTGTGGAATGATTACCTATATAGAGTCGGCCCGTAGGATTACCGCGTCCAATGATCGACAAAATTTGTCCAACGAGTCGAGTGTCTAGATTGAATAATGCATCTTGTTCGGATTTTGTGGGTATATCCGCTGAAAACCCTCAGGAGACAACACTCCTCCTCCTTGGCAACAAGGAGGTTTAACGGCTTGTTGCACGTGCTAACTGCAACCGTGATTCCTACGAACGTGAGTTAGGATTTCTTGTTTCTCGTTTGTTTTTCTCTTTCTTTTTTTCTCTACGAACGTGAGTTAGGATTTTGACGAGTTCTATGTTTGAATTTAAGAAATAAAGAGGTTTGAAGAGAAGAGCCATGAAAGGACCCAAAAGCAGGAAAAAGACTTAATTGTGAGACCTGGGGACTGCGATGAAAGAGAGAAGGACCTGAACGTATGACCGAAGGACCTAAGAGAAAAAAAAAACTCCACACCATCATGGGGAGTATTTTGGCAATTCGATTCGGGTCGGAGCTCCAAAAAACAGAGTAGATGCATCCAAGACCAAGAAATACTTCAAGCAAAGCCCAGCACGAAATCCAAATGGATCTGGAGCTTATAGGCCGCCAATTGGTGGTCTGGGACCGCCAATTGGCGGTCCAGATAGCTCTGGATCTGCTAAGATTTGTGGAGCACGTGGATTTGTGTATGCTTACTCTATTTTTGGTATTTGTTTAGTCCCACATTGGGGGATTGTACCGGATTAGCTTTTTCCATGCCTATAAATAGAACTCTTCACCTTCCATTGTAACCACTCATTGCTTGGTGGTATTCTCTCTACTAAGGAGTGAGCCTTGAAGCAAAAACTCAAGGTGGAGAAGAATGCTACCTTCAATGTGAGTCATTGTTAATAAAATAATTGTTCTAGTTTCTTTTAATCTTGTCTTTTAATTTGTGCATGTTTTTTTAGTCTTTCCTTTCCTTTTAAGTTTATTTAGTATTTCTTGCTTGCTTAGTGTAGTTTCATTTCAGTGTTATGCTTCATTTTGTTAATATAGTTAGTGTAATGAGTAGTGTGTAGTTCCATCCCCATTTGGGGGTGGAGAAATATGTGATATGATCATGTAGTGTATTAAGTGTGTGTTATCTTATTCCCTTGAGCTTTATATGATTTCCATAACCATCTAATGGGTTTTCACTCTTATCTTTTATATGCTAATGTTGTTGAATGAAGCTTAGCTTATGCTTTGATTAGTAGACCTATTTTATGGGGAATGATAAGGTTAGGATATGGATGGAATTAATATTGGAAACACAATTTGTAGTGTATGTACTCTTGTTGCCTTTACCTTAGTTAATGTCTTGTATGTTTTAATGATATTGGGTTATCTTAATTCATGTGGAGGCGTAGTAGGGTCTAGTCTTTATACATGAGTTCATTTAGCTTCATTCCAATTATTGTCTTGTATGTTTTAATGATGTAGTCTTATCTTAATTCATGTGGAGGCAAAGTTGGATGTAGTTTTATGATTTCATGCACTACATGCTGTGAGGAGTTTAATTGAACACACACACATCTTTATATTCACATTATTTCTTTACCCCCTATGGGGTTTAGTTTTTTATTGCTTATCTTTCATTTCCTTTTGCATTCCAGTGTAGTTTAGTGTAATCAATCTTTCTCTCCATTTTTTACAACTCGCCTTCGCACAAACCAAATGTCGACACACCTCCCAGTGGCCGACTCGTATTTGCCACCGCTTCAACACGGCCGTGCACTTGCGGTTTAAATAAAACGACCAATCACTAACTAAAAAGAAATATTTTAGTTACACGACACACTAGAAAGTGGCATCCTCTCCACATTGAGTTTTGCTTCAAAGACTTACTCCGAGTAGAGAGAATGACCATCAAGCAATGGGTAGGTTACAAATGAGGAAGAAGAGTTCTATTTATAGACATGAAAACGACAACTGGGGACGATCCCCCGGTGTAGGACTAATGAAACATTCCCAGAACAAATATAAACACATAACCCATATCCGCACGAAATTGTCATCTTCTGACCCTTTTTATCCGCCATTGGCGGATATTTTGGGTCAAATGCGACCCAATTTCGCACGTCTACTTAAATACTTCAATTCTTCAAGCGGAGTGTGTCTTGGTCAGACATTTGAGTCTGCGTCTAAATGTAATTGTCAAAATACTCCTAATGATAGTGTTAAATTTCTCAGTTTGCTATTTGATCGCTCCGGACTTACGTCCAGGTCCTTCCCTCTTGCTAATGGGTCCTTGTGTATGACAAACATGTTCATTTTGTTTCATTTAAGTTTTTCTTTTTCTTACGTTTCAGTCTTTTTTCTCTTCCATTTTCTTCTTTGTTACCTAATACCTGAAATATAATAATAAACACTCAACTAACATAATATTGGGGTAAAATAAAAGAAATATAATTTGAGTACGAGGTATGATATATATGCTACTATTCAGTAGGTTGTTCACTCACCATGTTGAAAACATGAGACATGAAGAATGAACGACCACTAATTATAAAAAAGAGTGCATGCAAGGAATAGTTCGTATCAATCACTATGTATACCATCCTATATTAATTCCATGATATATATACATTTAATTAATTTGGCCTCTACGTCAATCGTGACAAGTAAATCTGAGTATCACCTTATCATTATACTAATGCATGCATGTATGTATCGACATGCAACCATGGGCAATGGATGTTTAATGCCTAACATGAACGTGTCAAACAAGATGCACTGGTCATGAGAGTGGGGAAAATAACGTGTAGCATGGTGGTCCAACGACTTGTGCACATGCACATGCAACCCACTAGATGAAGACAACTAATGTTGAGGTAAGCAGCCTAGGGTAAAATAATACAATATTATAAGTTAATCTATGTTGCTTTCATGAAATGTAATTATCTATTATTGAAGGCATTTTATTCAATCATGTATATAGATAGTGTGATTATCACCTAATCAATAATCAATGTATGCACACCAGTACATGAGAAAGAATGACAAGTTATACCAACTCACCCAATTATATTACACTAACGAGTGCTATGCTTATTACCACACGTGAGCCTCATGCTACCGTGCATACAATAAAGATGGACACAATCCTAAGCAATGTTTCTCATTAAACCATACATGAGTGAATAAAGCATGTACACGTCATTCATCTAGTGCCCTACCAGGATGCTAAGGATCAAGAGTTATCACAAATCATGGGGTATGCAAGGTGTGAATCTAATATGGCATGAGTCAAAGCATGATCTCGCACAACACTTATAAATGTAATCACACACGAGTATGTGGTCCACCCTACCACCCACCACGACCAGCACAAGGCCGACTTCCACGGTCGAGACCACCAAACCGCCCGAGCACTCCGGCCCACGAAGCCCATCGCTAGCCACCGGAGTACTCACACACCCATCACCAGCCGGCATACCTCAAACGCTCTCATCGGCAAGGGCGGATCCAGGAAATTTTGATAGGAGGGGCAATTTTTTTCCACGACAGCCGAAATAAATGATTAATAAACTCAAATGTTTAACATAAAAAACACACATAAAAGTCATAAGAAGATCATTAAGCTCTTGTAATTGGGTATCAATCACTACATAAAAATGTCATTCTTGAAGTAATGAAGATATGTAATCGATCGATGTCCACGTTTACTTCTACTTGAACTTGTGAAGAAAGTCTCAATAAATCTTTCCATCCTAAATCCTAAAATCAAAATGTTAAATTGCATTATCATAAGATTTAATGCAATTGGAAGATGTGAAGTCTCAAATCTCAAACTCAATCTTCCATCAATTTGACTTCTGGTTTAGGTACTACTTGGCTAGTTAAATAGTAAAGACATTACATAGATGAAAATAGTATAAACATAAAACTAGAGACGAACCTCCCTTGGGCCCATGGGACCCCCTTTGAAGAAAAAAATATTACTATTAAGGGGGTTTTTAAATATTGAGAACCCAAAATTAACACCTCAAATCACACAAACCCTCGTCTTCTCGAACCTTCCTGTAGTCCAAAATGGATTCTAAAATTTTGTAAAAATAATTGTAAAAATGAATTAAATAATAGTCCAATATTTTATGTTTCCTTAGAATTGGATTCTAAAAATAATTGTAAAAATATATTGAAGAAATAAATTAAAAAGTTGTAGGTGGAAATTACAACAGATATGATGTGGTTTTGTGTATTGTCTACTTTTGGTGTTTTGCCTACTTTCTGTTCCATTTTTGTTTCATTTGGATTGCATGATTAACTTGTTGTTTTTATTTTTTTGTGAAATTTAACTTTCACCACGGAAAGATATTTCAAAAGAAAGAAAAACTATTGAATTGTCTGAAACAATATTATTTGATGAAGTGAAAAAAAGAGTCTAATAATTGTGTGAACAAAAATCCATATGAGTATCATTCGAAGGGAAATGTTGTAATCAAGCTTTATATATTAATATATCTTTGTTGGATTTTATGATTATATATTTTGAGTTAATCTTCATATTTCGGGATCTCCGTTGAAAATTCTTGGGATCCGTCAGTGCATAAAACACCTAACATTTAATTTCTACATGGATATAATCGTGAATTTTAAAACACCTTACATTACATGATCAAAATCATGAATTTTTAAAGTAATTTACATGGACATATATATCTATCAAATAAATATATTATAGGATTTTTTTTTTAAATTTCATGGGGGCAATTCCCCCCTCCCCCCCCATAAGGTGTGTCGGCCCCTGCTCGTCGGAGTTCTTATCCGTGTGCCTCAGTCGACACTCACATTCAAACTCGGATAAACACCTCCGCCCGATCACACATGAAGAAGTAAGAAGAGGATGCAGGGATGGTGGAGTTTGCAAGACAAACGATGAAGTGACGAGTGGAATGGGAATGAGGTGGGAATAATGGAGAATAAAGTGAGGAGGCCCACTCCCCACCATGTCAATTATGGAACACACCTCCACAACCCTCTTCACAAGCACGTGCACACACACTAGCTGTAAGATAGGATTAGACAATTAGGTTGGGTTTAGTTTTGAATAAAATAGGAAGTGGTTCTTACAGCCTTTCACTTCAATGTTAAAGTCGTTGACTTTTCTATTTGATTTTAAGGTCTTAATCATGTAAATTTTTATGATCTAATAAATATAATCTTAATCACAATACAATTAGGTGAAACACATTTCATACATTGCACGCATACTTGTATTGTGCATATTCTTATTTAAGTGGATGATCAAGACTTAATTAAGAAGAAAGGGGATTCGAGTGAATATAGATAATCAAACTTTTCAAGAAATGTAATTTTACGGATTTTTTTTAAATAATCATTGAAAAAATGACAAAATATAAGACTCGAAAACTTATTTCGTCAAATATAAGGACTGAAAACGGCATCTCAACTATTGTTCTCATACAACATAAAACAACACTAGGAGTGTCATTTTCATCAAACACACCAAATGAAAATGATGTTTAGGGTAACATTTTATTTAAACAAAAAACATCACCATTACCATTTTTGACGTTTTGTCCTATACAAGATATAAATCCACTAGCAAGTCAAGTCTAAATTAGAACATATGTCATCTCGAAAGATGGAAAGACATGGTTAAATGAAAATGGAAAATTGTAGTTAAAAGAGAAATTGTTTCACGATGTGAAGTCCTAATATGAAGTTGATAGAAAGTCCTTAACAATTGTTGATATATGGAGAGGATGAGTCGACATCCAAAAAGAAAGATTCATATCTTCAGTTGAGTAAATAATGAAAAAAAAAACCCACAATCTTTGTATTTTTGTTAGTTAAGTCTTTTCATCGAACGGAGACGGAGTTATCTAAGGGCTTGTTTTGATACTTTACGGTTAAATGGTTTTTAATAATGTCTTGATAAACAAGATTTTCAAACTTTTAAATGGTGTAAGAATCATCCTGCTAATGACGTCTTTGATTGATTGATGTTGCACTTTATAAAGCTGACATAAAAACGAAAATTGTGATGCCAATATCCTTTTTGCCAACACCCAATGGTCGTTGTAATTTCTTTTTGTTTCTTCGTCATCGAAGGAATTTCAATTGGAACTACAAACACCGAGGTCTCTAACTTGCAATTTGCTGATGACACTGTATTCTTTCTAAAATCAGAATTTGATAATGTCATTAATATCAAATGAATACTTGCAATATTTGAGACCATGTCGGGTCTTACAATAAACTATGGGAAATCTTTCTTAAGCGCGCCGGATCAACATGACCACTAGGGATGTCAACGGATCGGATACAGATCGGATGCAAGTATATCTATATTCGTATCTGCATGAAATATATAGATACGGATACGGATTGTTTGCGGATACGAGAAGTCTATATCTGTTCAGATATTTGACGGATTCGGAGCGGATACGGGTAATATCATCATCCGTAAACATAATTCTTCACCTTGTAATATTTTCATCCGATAACTTTTCATTTTCACCTTATAGTAAATTCGTATACATTTATAACTTTATTTGGTTTCAATATTAATTTACTTTATCTTAACTTCTAACTCCATATTCTGAAAATAATAATATTCAATGCTTGAATAAATGTGATCAGTAGATGTAGTTTTATTTGAATAAATAAATTTAAAACAACGTATTCGAAATATAATCACACAATGTTGAAATATGAATACTTCTATGTATAATAATGTATTGTATAAGTATATGATACAAATATGTATATGTATGTTGAAATAGAGATATGTAGTTCCGAAACGTATATTATTCGGATCGGATACAACAATATTCATTTTCACCCCTCAATTTGATGGATATTCTATCCTGAATACGAACACGGATTTCGGATATAATGTTTTCCAAATTAAGTTACAATTAATTACCAACTAGGTACAAATTATAAAAGTTTAATAAATATATACATATTTATGTTATGTATGATATTGAGCAAATATGGATACATATACGAATATGAATACAGATCTTATAATACAAATATTCAATTTCGGATCGGATGTTATTCGGATTAGATATATCAATATCCATATTCGCTCCGTGAGTTCCTGGATATCAAGTTTCAGATACGAATATGATTTTACGGATGACGGATTCTCAGATAAAATGAATACGGACGCGAACAGATTCTCGAATTTCAGACAACCACTGACACCCCTAATGACCACTAGTAGCGTGATGAATTTAGAGCTTTCCTTATATGTCAAGAAAGTAGTTTTCCCTTAACCTGCCTAGGTATCCTAGTCTCAACTAAAAGAAACCCGGCTACTTAGTGGCAACCGATCATTACAAAAATGGGGGAAAATGTGGGAAGTTGGAAAACTAAGCCACTTTGTCTATGGTGTCGTATGACTATGATTAACGTGGTCATCACCCCTATCACTACATACCAGATAGGATTAAGAATGTCTCGATAGGCATCACAGAAGAAATGGATACAATTCGTAGGAACATTCTGTTGAACAACTCAATGGAATATGGGCAGCTCAAGAACTTGATAATTTTGAAATAAGTTTGCCGGCCCAAAATGTTCTGACGCCTTGGAATATTGAATCTACAAATTCATGGCCTGAGCCTACAAGTAAAGACACTGTGGGAAACCTTATCAGGTCACCAAAGTATGTCCCAAAAATTAATCTCTGCAAAATGTAGAGAAAGAAACGAAAATTTAGCTATACTTGTTATCTCCTTTTGTTCAAAAAAACTTAATTATTGAATGGATCCCAACTTTGTGCAGACAAAGTGACGTTCACACGAGGGATGGACGAAACACCTTATTTTGGCTTGATAACTGGCATGATGGTCAATATCTCCATGAAGAGTGGGTGGAATCTTTGAAATTGCAAAGCATAAGCACATTTATGTTGCTAAATTCTCGGAAGACAATCCCTTTCAACCACAATTGTTTGAGAAAAGATTTTACCATACGATTACCTCTGTCCTAGCTAGATGCTACACCTTAACCAAGTCAATTTGATGTCTGATTAAGATGTTCGCAAGTGAAAATATTACAAACTTGGCCGTTTCATTTGCAAAGGCTTTAATTTACAAGTTTATTATTGATCAACATCGACCCAAACTGCCCATTTGACAAATTGGTCAAATCACGAGTCAATAAACCACTTATTTTACGATTGTAACTTTGCATCCTCCTTTTGGGACAGCACTTCCTTTTTTGACTAAGGTCATCTGCTTTGGATCTATTAACGACATTCAGTATTTTGGAACTTTGATTTATTTTTTTTGGAATTATCCACGTTACTATCAACCCCATTTTAAATCTCACACATCCTAAATGGAACTAGGATTTTCAAATGTGGATTTTGGATTTTTTTTCTTAACCTCCAAAAAATTTAATATTTAAGGTGTAGTTCTGATTCACTAAAACTCTAGCATTAGAGAAAAGCTACAATTGGTAATTACCATCTTGATTCTGGTACAAAGTCCGAAACATTAAAAGCTAAAAGTCAACCCTTGTAACATTATTTGGGACACCCACTACTAGATGTGGGTGTCGGGCCGGGCCGAGTTGGCCGTTTTGGGCCCATGGACTGGGCCGGAAGAAAATAAACAGGTCGGGACCAACCTCCCTGAAACAGGTCAGGCCAGAGCCCGACCTGTTTACCTTTTAGGGCTGTGGGCTCGGGCTAGGCGAGAAAAAAAGTTCTTTTTAAATAGATAAAAGATGTTCCCAGTGGAGTAATGGATTGGTTAGAGGTGAGTGCGTGAAAACGCAGGTTCGAAACTCCACTCCGCATGTCAAATGGTGTCTACCACCTCCAGTTTAGAACCGCAGCTCGTCTAACCTAAGTGGGGGTAGGTGCCGGGGAATACTGGATCATAAAAAATAGATAAAAAGTTGGCACATAGGGCATTTTAGGTCGTCGTAAGAGATTGTTGATGTATGTTCTAATTCCACAATTAAAAAAAAATTAAAAAAGAAATTATTTTGTAGTAAAATTATTTTAATTTTTTTCAAATTAGACCTCTATTAAACATATTTTCCAAACTAGACCCGCTATCATCACGTTGATACGTGGTGGTGGCGAGTCTTTTTCTAGTGTATACATAACTCAAACACCCAAAATAGGGTATTGATTAGTAGCATATCATACATTGCATTCATGCTATATATCCTTTATTTTACCCCATATTTGTGTTACTCGAGTGTTTATTTGATGTGTTTTAGGGCTTAGGCAATAAAGAAAAGAAATAAAGAGAAAAAAATCAAAATGCGAGAAAAAAGATTGATCGGTGACACTTATGGACCTATCTGCGAGAGGAAAGGACCTAGATATAAGCGAAAAAGACCAATTAGCAAATTGAGAAACTTCACATCATCATGAGTATTTTGGCAATTAGATTCTGTCTTAGGCACAAACAACTGATCCGGGTGACTCTGACGTGGACAATTGAAGCACTAAAGATGCCAACCAAAAATGCGTTGAATCCGACCAAAAGTGACTGTCAATTGGCAGTGTAGTTGGGTCATGATCCGACCCAGCTTCTCGTGGTTGTGTATTATGTTGTTTTTATGCATTTGTAGAAGTTTCATTAGTCCCACATCGGGGAATTATCCCAGTTGCCTTTTTCATGTCTATAAATAGAACTACTCTGCCTCCTTTCTAATCCACCCATTACTTGGTGGTCATTCTTCTTGACTTTTTGGCCTTAATCTATGTTTTGATGATTTAATCAACCTAATCTTAATTGTAATCAATATAGAGTAGCACATAGATTGCATAGCATGTATATTGTATTATGTTAACCTCTACAAGTGATCAAGACTCAAGGAAGAAAGGAAATCAAGTCAAGACATGTAATAAAGCTCACTTGAAGACATGTAATCTTGATTTATTTTGAGTCTTAGGAACTATGTGTACTTGAGCATACTTGAGCTAAAAACTAATCAAACACACACTAGGTTCCTTATAGACATCACACACAAAATTTTACATCATTTGGACTTCAATAGATCACCGAAACTAGGACCGGAAAACACTTAAACCAAACTTGAACTGTCACGGCCAAATCGGTTAACCGGAATGAGTTCATCGTTCGACCGATTGGGTCTATTTATTTTGTTAAAGATTCTAGTGTTAAACTGGTCGACCGTTTTGACCAATTCGTTCGACCGTCTACACTTGTCACATGACCGTTAGACTTGTCGTTTTCTACAACGGTCGGATTTCCCAAAACCTCAATTTTACCAAACTTTTGGTCGACCGAAACTTACCTAGAGGTCGACCAATCAAACAATCTTTGCTGGCCATGAACACTCTAGAAGTTTCCGGTCGAACGTTTCCTGGACCCTGGTCGACCAAAACTCAATTTCTTCTTAAACCCAGAAGTGCCTGGAAGTTTCAGGTTGAACTTACCATTTGCCTAGTTTGACCGATCCATTTTTACCAAACCAAAACCCCTAGAACAATCGATCGATCCCCATATTAAGTTTGACAGTTCACTTAAGTGAACATATGTTATAGCCAGATTTGACAAACCGGTCGACCGGTATACCCGATACGGTCGACTAGTTATGTTCTGAAATGTGACTTGCACTTCACTGTTGTATGTTTCTTACACAATCACTTACCCATTTAACCCCAACGGCTATAACTCACTTAGAGCTTATAAATAGGTGTTGCCTTGACACAATTACACAACTCCTACAATTCCTATTGTCATATACACCTAAGAGAATGCTCCAAGTCTATCATTCCCTAAATCCTACTCTCCAAGCTAAACTTTCACACTTTAGTTTCAAATCCTATCATACTCTAAGTGTGCTCAAGTTAGAGAGTGAGTGATCCACTCAAACATTGTCTGTAAAGAAGCAATGACTTCGGTGAAAGCCCAAAGTGTCCCTCTCGGGTTGTGAGAGGAAGAATGTCAAGCTTGCGAGGGTGTTCGCAGCACTTGCGGTGTAAAAGGGAGATGTTAAGACATGAGCGGAGCTCGAGGGAGATATAAAAGGGAGGTGTAAAATGAGATCGGATAGTTAAGACATGAGCGGAGCTCGAGGGAGATCGAGCGGAGCTTGCAAGAGAGGAAGTAGGCGGGGGCTGAACCTCTATAAAAATCACTGGGTCTCATCTTGCGGTTTGCTTCTTTTTTTGTTTTTACTTGTTTGTCTTGTTTAATTCCTCCGCACATATATTGCTTAAACAGTAGACAATTAGCTTAAAATGATTAGAACGAAGCCATATATCTACCTACATTTGGTATCAGAGCTTTGTAAGTTAAATTGCATACTTAATCGTCTTTTTAGCATGACATCCACATCTAATCATGTAGAACTATTAAGCACAACTAGGCGTCATTTGCTTAATGGGTCAAATTACGATTATTGAAAGAATAGGAGGAAAATATTCCTAATTTCTAGTGAAAACGTTGTATTAATTACCACAAGTGCATGGTAGCGATGAAGCAGTGGCAAGTACGGGTCGATCCACGGGGAGGTGAGTAGCCTATGGTTTGTCAGAAATCAAGTGGCAATAAAGGGGAAAGAGAATTGGTTATGCTAAGCTAAACTACACTAAACTAGTAAGTAAGAAATGCGAAAGACAGCAACGAAAGATTGGAAATCAAGAAGAGAAACCCCTAAGGGGTGGATTGTGCACACATATGAAGTGAACTAAGTGATGAATGATGCATGTACGCATGTATGTGTATGTGTCGTATGTGTATTGTCATGCATAGGAAGTGTCTAAATATGTGGTAAAACCTATCAATCCATTCACACAATGTATCGTCAATTACTACTAAATTATCATAAGATTAGGCTCAGCATGAGAAGTGTCTAAAGATATGGCAAGACTCATTAAAAACCATGAACTCATGTGAAGAACAAAGGTAAGCATGATTGGTGTCTATAACCCATCAAAACAAAGTTTCTTCAATCAATCAAGCAAGCAACCACAAATACAAACAATTAACTAACATGTAGCATATTCAACAGGAAATTTCAGTCAATAAACATGAGGAAAAATTAAGCATGGGAAGTTTCTAAATCTTATGGCAAAACCCATCAAAAATCCCCAACATGTAGATGATTAAAATACCCCCGATGAACATATAAACATGCAAGTCTACACAATCAAAAATTTATCAAACATCAAAACTTCACAACATATATCTACATCATCTCCACCCCAAAGTGGGATGGAACTACTCACTAATCATTAAGAAAAGAAAAGAAAACGAAACTAAACTAAGCATGCAAGAAGTAAAAGAATTGAAAGAGACAATTTGAAACTAACTAAGAAAAATATTTTATTAACATGACTCACATTACAAGTAGCATTATTCTCCACTTGAGTTTTGCTTCGAGGCTTTACTCGAAGTAGAGAGAATGCCACCAAGCAATGAGTGAACACAAAATGAGAGGAAGAGTTCTATTTATAGCCATAAAAAAGGTAACCGAGAACAATTCCCTGGTATGGGATTAAACAAATACTATAAATGGACATAAAACAACATAATACACGACCTGATTAAACCATGAAACTTTTGAACCAATTTAGACCGCCAATTGGCGGTCCAGATATCTTGATTGAGTCTGGGTTTCGGTGGTTCGTTGCTGACTTGATTTCTTGATGTTTTATGAACCTGATTTGGTTGTTGATGTTTGGGGCCGGATCTAATTGCCAAAATACTCCTCATGATGGTGTGGAGTTTCTTGATTTCCTCATTAGTCCTTTTGATTTTACATCCAGGTCCTTCTCTTGCACCTCAGCCCATAAGTCTTGCAACTTAGTCATTTTTCTTGCCTTTAAGTCCTTTTTAGTCTATTTTTCTCAAACATGTTTATTCCTGAAACTTAAATATAAAACTCGTTAACTAGCATTAGTTAGGCTAAAAATAAAGGATATAAGACACAAATATATGCATGATATGATGTCAATCAAATACCCCCACATCTAACTTTTGCTAGTCCTGAGCAAAACAAAGAAAGAGAAAAATGAAAGAAAGGAAAAATCATTCGTAAAACAGCAAAATCCTAACTCACTTTCGTAGGAATCAAGGTTGCACTTAGCATGTGCAACAATCCGTTAAACCTCCATGTCGCCAAGGAGGAGGTGTGTTGTCTCTTGAGGGTTTTCACCCACAAAATCCGAACAATATGCATTATTCAACCTAGCAACACAACCCGATGGGCTTATTTTCGCCAATCATCAGACACGATAATTCTATGGGCCGACAGAATATATGTAATCAATCCACACACCTAGCCTAATGAACCATTCGTGCAAGTTCGTTGAGGACTTAAGTGACAAACATGGGCAACCTTAACATCCTCAAGTGATACAAAGTGTAAAGTTCATTAAGGTTCTTATTTGCATTACCATTTCCTTTTTTTCTTTTGTTTTTCTTTTTTTCTAGTTGGTGTGTAATTCTCCCAGGGTCAGGTTCGTGCATCATTATCTATGAGAACTTACACTATCATATACACCCTTCCCCACATCTCCACATAGAGCGATCCCTACCACCCGTGTAACGAGAGTTTGGTCGGTGCATTCCAAGTCAGATGACTCGAAAGCACCAAGCACTAAGTCCCCTCGGACCTAATTTCCCGAGTGATAGGAGTCGTGCGAGAAGAGAGAACACCACTTATTTATTTCTTATCTACATGGGAACCAAAACTCCTACACTGAAAGTTTCAAAACAAGATTTTAAGGGTCCGTGACTACGACAAACTTCATTATATTAACAGACACGAATTATTTGACTCACTAGGTTCAGGGTGGACTTCTTTATTTCTTTGAGTACCGAAACCCTATGATTATAAGTCCTCCGTGGGAAGACCAGGGTGCATCCTTACGACTAGATAAGACCTAAAGCCAGTATACTAGATATCCTAATGCATCATGTTCAAGTCAATTCTGGGAGATTCTCTTTTGATTGCCTCAAAACAATTTTGCATACGCTAAAAACACACAAAATATTTTCATTCGCAAACACATGAATATTTTCAAAGAAATGAAAATTTTAAAGCACTAGGCAAGCAAAATAAGACAAGTCACCCAAGGATCATGGCAAACAGATATATCAATATTAAATGCAATACACTAACATGACCCTAACAATACAAACAAAAGGAAACAAAAACAAAAGGAGAAAGACTCGACTATGTACACACATAACCCCCCCCAAACACACTTACTTCATGCATTGTCCTCAATGAATGTGAGTATGATACTACATGGATTTTTGCATGAAAAAGAATAGATCTCACCAACGTGAAACACAAGGAAAGTTTCATGGTCATGTTGATGGACATAAACCCGAAGTCCCAAAAACCTGTGAGATACTTAAGAAAGGAGACAAATACGTCAAACAAATGTGGCACAAATACTCAAGGGTTGGGGTCACACTAACCACTGCTCACTTGCGGAGCCTTTTATGTGTTTTTTTCCTATTCTAAACAAGATATATACGGCAACAAGGATATTCTCATAATCATTTGGTCAAGGAACATCAAATTAGAACATCGAGTCATGCAGACCAAAGATTTGCCAAGATGGGCCTGCTTCATTGGTACTCTGAAGTGTCTTGAGGGGTGAAAGGTCAAAGTTGAAAGGCTCTAACCTCTAATGATATTGGTTGGGTGTAGGCAACATAAATGAGTCGAGTTGTGTTGCCTCACTAGGGTTTAGTTGCTGATCGAACAAAACCCTCCAATCAATAGGTGGGTGCATCGGAATGAGTTCCTCAAGCTCATTCGAGAGATGCAGCACACCTTCTTCACTAAGATTGGGTCTTCTCCCCAAGCCATCCAACAAGGACCACCCTGCCTCCTTTGTATTATCATGCATAAGCTCGATTGCAGGTGGGTCCTTGTTAGAGTCAATATGAAGCTCAAAAGGCTCAATTGCCGTGGGACATGGGGTGGAGACACCTTCTGATATGGGCATATGCTGAGGTGTGTCGCCCTCATTTACAGTCTCAACTGAATCATCTGACAAACACTCCCTTTGTACATTCATGTTTGATGCCAGCTCACTCTGATCCATTGCAAAGTTAGGCAATGATTTTTCGCTGGGCACATGAACATTCTCAATGAGTTGCATTGGTGTTAGGGGTGTTTGTTGATTTTGTAGTGCTTTCTCTAATTGGCGATGAGGTTGAGATTTAAAGGTTGGTCCAATGGCTCCTATTGCCTACCAGAGTTGAACACATGAAACTCGACACTCATGTTACCCAATGAAAGCTTCATGATACCATTTCTACAGTTAATTAAGACGTTGGAGGTTGTCAGAAATGGTCTACCCAAAATCAAAGGTATTTGACAGTGGGTGTTGGCAACAGGGTTGGTATCGAGGACGACAAAATTTGCTGGAAATATAAAATCTCCAATTTTGATGAGCACATCTTCAATAATCACCTTTGGGACAAAAATGGATCTATCCGCCAATTGGAGGGTGATCTTAGTTGGTTTCAGTTCTCCCAATATCAATTGTTGATAAACAGAAAATGGGAGGAGGTTGACCGTTGATCTTAAATTAAGCAATACATTACTCATGCTAGTGTCCTATATCCTACAGTGAATAGTAGGACACCCAAGGTTCTTGTACTTTGTGTATGTGGGATTGGACAAAAATGAGCTTACACTTGCAGTTAAGAATGCTTTCTTAGGAAAATTGGTCTTCCTCTTGGTTGGGCAGAGATCTTTTAACACTTTGGCATATTGAGGTATTTGTTGGATGACATCCAACAAGGGGATGTTAATCTTCACTTGCTTAAAGTCCTCTAATATCTTATACATTGTGTCACTCTACTTTTTGGTTAACCTACTAGGATAGGGAGCTTTTGGCGGGTAGATTTTTTGCGGTGCCTGAGAAAGAGGCGTTAGTGTATTACCCTCACCCTCTTCTTCACCATCATTCCCACTAAGGGGCTGCACAGATGATGTTGGTGGCAATGAAATGTGATTGTCAACCTGCTTTCAATTCCTTAAGGTTACAATGACGTTGACATGGTGAACAGGTTCCTTCACATGGTTCACTTGCCGACACCGAGGTACAAAACTCTCATTTTGCATGTGTTGTTGCTGGTACATGCGGGGGTTAGACTCATGTTGGCTTGACAAAGTCCCTCTCTCTCTCTCTCTCATGTATAGAGTAAGCCAATTGGCCCATCTGAACTCTAAAGATTTGATGGTTTGCTGATTTGAAGTGAGAACTTGACTTGTGGATGACATAAAGTTTTTTATCGAGTTCTCGAGTCCACGAGTCAAGGTCTCAAGTGAATTGAATTGATTTCCATATTATTGGAATTTGGGAAGCCCGATTGATTGGTGATTTGAGCTTGGGGTGGTTGATAAGATGGTGCATGCATGGGAGGTTGGTGTGGTTGGTAAGGTGGTCGAGAGAAGTTTGAAGTGTTACGATCTATGGCCCTCTAATAGATAGTAAAATGCGGAATTAAAAATAATTATCGAAGGATTAAGGAAGAGACAATTGCAAACGACAAATTCGTCGACACCAGAGTTTAGAGAGGTTCGGCACCCACACCCGGGTCCTAGTCCTCCTCTCAAGCCTCGCTCGATCCCCCGAGCCTCGCTTACGGTTCCACTAACCAATCTCCGTTCCGGACCAAGATCAACGTCGTTTACAACACCTCGCCTCGCTCGTGTCTCCTCTCACAACCCGAGAGGGAGCTTCCTCGAAGCTTTACAACTTGGTGATTCTTGAATAAGGAATTGGTATCACAATCTAACTAACACTCTACACTTCAGCACACTTTCATATTGATATGGAATTGGATATGCAAGTGGTGAAGTTTATGCTTGAGTTTTGTGGATTGAGAGCTTGAAGATGGAGATGATTTGGCTTTGAGTATTGGATAGATAGGAAGTGTTCAAGATCTTCAAAACCAACAAATGAGGTCTTATTTATAAGCTTTCAAGCTCAACTAGCCATTTGGGAGTTGGTGGGGAAATAGACCAAAAGGAATGCAAGATGTGACTTAAGCTCGGGCAGAAATCGTGTCGTCTTCGGTCAACCGTAATCCAAACGGTAGTCTGAAGAATTGGTCTCAATGAATAACTCGGTTGACCAATTATGTATCGGATCACCGTTCACCAACCTCCATTATCTTTTATCTATTTAGCCCTAATTAAGTTCGGTTCACCAAAGTCTATTCGGTTCACCGTTCTATGGTGGACAGTAGAATTGGTTGGTCTCTGATCTACTCAAGTTTGGTTGACCGTGTACACTTCGGTAGACCGAAGTTAACGTGGGTTTTATGCTGACATTGAGTGGGAAATTGGTTTATCGATAACGGTCAAGTGTCACGTGTAAATAGTCGTTGGGCTCAGCCAATAAGGAATCGGTTGACCGATAGGTATTCGGTCGCCCGAAATGGGACAAGTCATTTGGGCTCTAGGGACTCTATTTGAAAGCGACCGTTGCAGCAAAGTCCAAAACCGGTCCTAGGCTATTCGGTCGACCGAAGGTGGTTCGGTCTTCCGTTGGGGCAATTCCAGAGAACACCTAAGTTTGACTGGTAGGAAGTATTCAAGTATCCGAAAGGTGTTCGGTGGACCGAACTAGATAGGATTTGGTCAACCGAAATACGTTCGGTTTACCGTTGAATGACGGGATAGAATCCTAGTGCTCAAGTTTACAAAAAACCTTATGGACTCAATAAATACAAAGTTACATGTCTTGGTCCAAAGCTTTGATTACAAGTATTGTGTCTTATTGTCTTTGTCCCAATAATCATTTCCTTGATTGTTTTGATCAACCTATTAAGATGATTGCAAGTATACAAATATATATGCAATCCATGTCATCGTGTTTGCTCACTTTGATTGATTAGGTTGATTGATTAAGATTAGTTTAATTAATCATCAAAATTAATATAGATTAAGGAAAAAAAGCCAACATTAAGGACCACCAAGGGCATTGTTTTGGTTCCATGAAAAGTTAGGGTGGTTCCTCCATCCAAGGCTATATGATGATGAGTATGGGTCGTTCATGGATCTATCATAGATGACATTGACATATTCCATCTCAAGAGGAATGGATGCACACTCGCCTCCTTTATAACGTATCCTACCACATATATGATGGGGAACTGGACCAGATGCAGACACACCTTGCTTGTTTTGGAGCTCAATCGAATCCATGCGGCGCATTAAGGCCTCCATGCGTGCCTCGGTGGTAGTAGTGGTATCGACATCAAATGCAGCACCCGATCTAGTCGAGTTTGCATTTACAATCCTCACTCCTATGCTAGATGATGGTGATGATTCCCTCACACTCTCCCACTACATGGTCTTCTCAGCAATGTTTTCTAGGAAATCTCTGCCTCCCTTTCGTCATTTCCTAAGAACTCTCCTTCACACATGGACACAAAGAGTGTCCGGGACGAGATGTGAAGACCCTCGTAAACAATCTAACAAAGGTGCCACAACTCGATGCCACAGTGAGGGCATGAGGATAGTAGCTCTTTGAACTACTCTAAGTATGCATGAAATGTTTCGGTCTCATGTTGATAAAATGAATTGATTTCGTTCCTCAATTTTTGAGTCTGATGATTTGGGAAGTACTTCTTGAGAAATGCATATTGAAATTTATCCCAAGTCCAAAAGGCATTCGCCTGGTTGTTGTACAACCACTTCTTTGCATCATCCTTTAGTGCAAAAGGGATAAGCATAAGATGGATAGAGTCGGTGCTAAGTTGTTGCAGTTTGAACATAGCACGAACCTCCTCAAATTCCCTGAGAAAGATATAGGGATCACCCTTCCTAGTGAAGGGAGGGAGCATGGAGATAAATTGAGGGTTAACCTCAAAGTGGTTCCCATTTGCCTTGGGTAATACGATGCAAGAAGTTAAAGCAATACGGCTCGGGTAGCATCGATCACGTAGAGAAATGGGAATAGGAACAGGTGGAATAGGTGGGTCCAGCAACTGCTCCTCCTCACGGTACTGAGCAGCCATGGAACCTAGATTGTGTGCGATACGAGAAGGGAAAGTCATCGAGAAATTGACTACCGAGACCGGATTGACGACACGCATCGTCAAACGGTCACTCTCGTCTCGTGCCCACACAAGCATGCACAAAAGTGCACACATGAACAATTTTTTTTAACAACCAAAGAAGAATGTGCGTAGAGGAGAAGACGGGAGGACACAGAAGAGAGGGAATGACTCAGGAGAGAAGGGAAGAAACCTTTATGCTATGGTGGGAAGGTATTGGTAGAAGCACACAAGCAAACAAGGCTCAGACAACCTATGGTCCCTATAGGTCCATACAGCTAGACGACGCCTAACTGCGAGGTCACGTCGCCTCAACATTCCTCACCTCCCTACGATGAGGACCACAAAGCCCATCAAGTGAGCCAAGATCCGGAGACGACTCTCCTGCTATCGACGGAGTGAGCGATGCTGATCAGGCCATGACGGTCGCGACCGGATCACTCTCGTAATACGCCCGAGATCCTTAGGGCCAATGTCTACTTGATTTTAAAATTAGGCTCTTGATTAGTGTGGTTTTTTAGGAGAAGGAAAGGGTGATGAAATCCCCCACCAAATCTTATATGGGACAACCGCTCCTTAGTAGCGTTTTGGAGTCCAAATCTATAAATCAACTCTCAGAACAAACGCTCAACTCACACTTGTTGTAATGCAATTCCGACTAACTAATGTATGGTCGTACCAAATGCATGAATGAGTGTAGGAGATGTGTACCTAACGTCGGCGCACAACAACTGAAAGTAAAGCTAAAACAAAAGACAAACTACGTGCCTATGTCAAGTATATGATGCATGACCTAAACAAGCAAGAATGCCTAATCTTTTGCTTTGGATTTTAGGGTCCAAGTTGCTTAAAACGGGATTGATTATTGATCTGGGGGCAAACTACAAGTCAAAACACTCCAAATTGAGCCCCAGACCTCTATGTTGAGACACCAAACAACCAGAAGAAAGAACAGTGCAAGCAGAGCTCACCAGGCCGCCAGTTGGTGGTCTATTTGTCTATGTTGGCCTCCCAACTTCTTCTGGTGCCTTCCCTTGATCTTTTGAGCCTCCCGAAACAAAAAAAACTACAAAACACAAATTAAATCCACTTGAATCGTCCAAACCAGAGTCTGGACTGACACCTCCCCGGCAACGGTGTCAAAAACTTGTTTAAACATTTTATTAATTACCGCAAGTGCACGGTCGTGATGAAGCGGTGGCAAGTACAGGTCGATACACGGTTGAGGTGAGTAGCCTATGGTTTATCAGAAATCAAGAGGCCAAAAGGGGAAAGAGATTTGGTTATGTTAAGGTAAACTGCACTAAACTAGTAAGTAAGAAATGCGAAAGAAAACAACAAAAGATTGGAAATAAAAAAGAGAAACCCATAAGGGGTGGAGTGTGCACACATATGAAGTGGAATAAGTGATGAATGATGCACGTAAGCACGTATGGGTATGCGTCGTGTGTGTGTGTGTTGTCATGCATAGGAAGTGTCTAAAGATGTGGCAAAACCTATCCATCCATTCACACAATGTATCGGCAATTACTACTTGATTATCATAAGATTATGCTCAGCATGAGAAGTGTCTAAAGATATGGCAAGACTCATCAAAAACCATGAACTCATGTGAAGAACAAGGGTAAGCATGGGAGGTGTCTAAATCTTATGGCAAAACCCATCAAAACAAAGTTTCTTCAATCAATCAAGCAAGCAACCACAAATACAAACACTTAACGAACAAGTAGCATATTCAACAGGAAATTTCTGTCAATAAACATGAGTAAACTAAGCATGGGAAGTGTCTAAATCTTATGGTAAAACCCATCAAAAATCCCCCAACATGTAGATGATTAAAATACCCCCGATGAACATATAAACATGCAAGTCTACACAATCAAAAATTTATCAAACATCAAAACTTCACAACATATATCTACATCATTTCCACCCCCCAAAGGGGAACAGAACTACTCAATAATCATTAAGAAAAGAAAAGAAAACGAAATTAAACTAAGCATGCAAGAATTGAAAGGGACAATATGAAACTAACTAAGAAAATTATTTTATTAACATGACTCACATTACAAGTAGCATTCTTCTCCACTTGAGTTTTGCTTCATGGATTTACTCCAAGTAGGGAGAATGCCATCAAGCAATGGGTGAATAAAAAAGGAGATGAGGAGTTATATTTATAGCCATAAAAAAGGTAATCGAGGACAATCCACCAGTATGGGACTAAACGAATACTATAAATGGACATAAAACAACATAATACATGACTCGACTCAACAATGAAACTTTTGGACCACCAATTGGCGCTCCAGATATCTTTGATAAAGTCTGAATTTTGGTGGTTCGTTGCTGACTTGATTTCTTGATGGTTTATGAACCCGAGTTCGTTGTTGATGTTTGGGCTGGATCTAATTGCCAAAATACTCCTTATGATAGTGTGGAGCTTCTTGATTTCCTCATTAGTCATTTTGGTTTTACATCCGGGTCCTTCTCTCTTGCACCTCAGTCCATAAGTCTTGTAACTTAGTCCTTTTCTTGCTTTTAAGTCCCTTCTTAGTGTATTCTTCTCAAACCTATTTATTCCTGATACTTAAACATAAAACTCATTACGTAGCATTACTTAGGCTTTAAAAAAAGGATATAAGACACAAATATATGCATGACATGATGTCAATCATGACCTAAAGTATTGGATCTTTGTTCAAACCCCATACACCCCTCCTACGAAAGAAGAAATTGCCACATTATCTAGGGCTAAAATGAAACATATAGAAATGAATTCTAAAATCATGAACATTCTATATTGTGGCCTTAATGAGGAAGAATACAATAGAATTAGGGGTTGTGAAAGTGCACATGAAATTGGCATAAATTACAAATGCATTATGAGGGTGATAATAAAACAAAAGAAACTAGGATTAGTCTCCTCATGCATAAATATGAGATTTTTTATATGCAAATCGGTGAAAATATAAGCGAAATGAACACTCGCTTCACCGATATTATTAACTCTCTTTGTGTTCTTGGAAGAAATATTAATGAAGGAGAGATGATAAGGAAGTTCCTCCGGTCATTAAGCAACGAATGAGAAAATAAAGTGGTCGCAATCGAGGAAGCACACGACATTTCCCAACTCAAGATGGAAGAGATAATTGGAAACCTCATGGCCTATGAGCTCCAAATTAGTCATCGAAAGGAGAAAGAAGCTTCAAAGATGAAATCGACCTTGGCATTTCATGAAAATCTCGATTAACCAAGGAAGAGGGTAGAAGATGGGGACATTGAGGTCCTAGCCAAAGACTTCTTCAAATACCTCAAGAAGGATAAGCGAAAAAAGAAGGAAACAAGAGGTCGAAGGAGTGAGAAAAGAGAAGAAGAAAAGGAAAAGGAGGAGAGTGAAAATGAGAGAAGACAAAGGGAGAAGAAAATGGAGAGAAGGGGGAGAAGAAGAGAAAATGAGAGGAGCAAGAGAAAAGAAAAGAAGATGGAAGCTCACAAAGCTATTGGGATGATTCTTCATCACAATCATCATCATCTTCTTTAGAATGTAGAAGGGAGGTTGCCCACTCATGCTTCATGGCCATTGAAGATGAACTAAGTGAGGTAGCTTCTAACTCTTGCTCTACTAGATCACATTGTAGCTCATCTAAGTCATATACTAGTGATAGTTCATGCTCTAAAAAGAAACATATTCACATGATGAACTACGAAATGCATTTCATGACTTAGTTAAATAATATGAAATCATTTATAAAAGAACAAGAATGCTAGAAAGCTAATCAATAATATCAAATGACAAATTAAAATAGTCATGAATGAGAAGAATGAGGTGCTTTCTAAACTTGAAACAAATGCATTAAATCTTGATAGTTTAAAAGCGACATTATTGATAGTGAACAACTAGATCTTAAGGCATCAAAGGCACAATTAAGGAAAGATCTAGAAAAGTTCACAAATGGAACTAAGATGCTTAACATTCTTCTAGGTAGTCAAAGACAATCCTTAGAGAAACACGGTTTAAGATACAATGCCTCATATGTCAAAAACCATGTAGTTCATACTACTTTGAATGCAAAGCACTTAGTTGTAAAGGATAGTTCTTCAAGTCTGTGGGCTCGTAAAACCAAAATAGTTTGGGTTCCCAAAGTTAATGTTCAAGGACCCAAAGTTGTTTGGGTACCTAAATCTACACTTGTAGGTGCTTGAAGAGGAAAATCGGTGGTGAGTGGGCAAGCTTGCAAAGTTAATCACAAACCTAGTTGCACTACCGAAAGAAGATTGGAACCAATTCGAGGATCAAGTTGGGTAAAATTTTCTATCCTCTACATTCATATAAGATTGGTTCTAATCTAGGATAAATTGAATGCTAAATTGTCATATCTTTATCGTATTCTTTGATGAATTAGGATATGCTTCATGAATCATTACAAGGGGAAGAAAAATGATTTTTATGCCTCATTGATATCTCATTCATTGCATATCTTGTAATTTCGAAACACATCCATTGCTTTAGTGTGAAATTTGTTAATGGATGCTAAAATGGGAGTAATACATCACATACTTACATGTTCATATTTATTTGATGTTAAAAGGGGAGATTAAAATTTGAACTTAATTGAAATATCATATTCATATTGATTGGGGAAGCTTAATGAATATCTTATACATAGGGTAATGAAGCACAAAATTTAGGGAGAGCATCTTCATTAAAAGACATCCTGAAATTCCATGTTTAACTTTGTTTTTTAAGGATGTCAAATGGAGAGAGATTATAAAGGGGAGATGACTTGAAATTGATTAAAATGGAACAAAAAATATGCACATCCATAGGAGGAGCATTTATATGCATAGTTTACATTTAGAAATTTCAAGTATTAAAATATAAGTCGCCATCCTCAAAAAAGGGGAGATTGTTGGTTTGTTGGCCTTAATCTATGTTTTGATGATTTAATCAACCTAATCTTAATTGTAATCAATATAGAGTAGCACACAGATTGCATAGCATGTATATTGTAATATGCTAACCTATACAAGTGATCAAGACTCAAGGAAGAAAGGAAGTCAAGTCAAAAAATGTAATGAAGCTGACTTGAAGACATGTAATCTTGATTTATTTTGAGTCTTAGGAACTATATGTACTTAAGCATACTTGAGCTAAAAACTAATCAAACACACACTAGGTTCCTTATAGACGTCACACACAAAATTTTACATCATTTGGACTTCAATAGATCACCAAAACTAGGACCGGAAAACACTTAAACCAAACTTGAACTGCCACGACCAAATCGGTCAACCGGAATGAGTTCATCGTTCGACTGATTGGGTTTGTTTATTCTGTTACAGATTCTAGTGTTAAACCGGTCAACCATTTTGACTAATTTGTTCGACCGTCTACATGTTTCACATGACCGTTAGACTTGTCATTTTCTCAACAGTCGGATTTCTTAAAACCCCAATTTTACCAAACTTTTCGGTCGACCGAAACATACCTAGAGGTTGACTGATAAAACAATCTTTGGTCACCCTGAACACTCTAGAAGTTTCCGGTCAAACGTTTCCTAGACCCTGGTTGACCGAAACTCAATTTCTTCTCAAACCTAGAAGTGCCTGGAGATTTCTGGTCGAACCTACCATTGGCTAGTTTGATCGACCCATTTTTACCAAACCAAAACCCCTAGAACGGTCGACCGATCCTCATATTTAGTTCGACCGTTCACTTAAGTGAACTTTTGTTATAGCCAGATTTGACCAATTGGTCCACCGGTATACGCGATTCGGTCAACCGTTTCTATGCTTAAATGTGATCAATGGCTATAACTAACTTAGAGCTTTTAAATTGGTGTTTACTTGACACAATTACACAACTCTTACAAATCCTATTGTCATATACACCTAAGAGAAATTTCCAAGTCTCCCATTCCCTAAATCCTTATCTCCAAGTTAGATAGTGAGTGATCCACTCAAACATTGTCTGTAAAGAAGCAAGGACTTCGATGAAAGCCCGAAGTGTCCCTCTCGGGTTGTGAGAGGAAGAAAGTCAAGCTCGCGAGGGTGTTTGTGACGTTTGTGGTGTAAAAGGCTTGGTCTCGGCCCAAAACGAGATCAGATAGTGAAGACGTGAGCGGAGCTCAAGGGAGATCGAGCGGAGCTTGCAAGAGAGGAAGTAGGCGGGAGGCCGAACCTCTATAAAAAACACAGGGTCTCATCTTGTGGTTTGCTGATTTTTTTTTGTTTTTACTTTGTTTTGTCTTGTTTAATTCCACTGCACATTTATTGCTTAAACAAGTAGGCAATTAGCTTAAAAGTAATTAGAACTAAGCCATACATTGATCCTACAATTCTCTCTACTTGGAGTAAGCCTTGGAGCAAAACTAAAGTGGAGAAGAATGTTACTGGTAATGTGAGTTATGTAAATAAAATAATTCTTCATAGTTTTATTTTAATGTTGTATTTTTTAATGCTTGCATGTTTAGCTTAGTTTGTTTTTTTAATCTTAGTATAATTAGTTATAATGTCTTTCTTTATTAATATAGTTTGTATCTTAATGTGTAGTGGGTAGTTTCATCCCCTTTTGGGGTGGAGATATTGTTTATAAATGTAATGGAGATTGTGATGAATACTATCTTTTGCAACATGTGAGGAATGTGAATGTATGCTTGTTTGTTTAAAAAATAATAGTTAACTTGATGGGTTTTGCCATAACCATTAGGTACTTCCCATGCTTGTTTAGGTTCTTAATAACCAACTTGTTTATGCTCATGTTAATCAACTAGGTTAGTGATTAGAATGATAGATTTTACCACAACCATTAAATACTTCATATGCATGAAAACACAACCTACACTTGTGCCTTATTAAATGCATTGGTCACCACCTTATCACATGTGTACACACTCCACCCATTAGGAGTTTTCCTTCCTGAATTTCATCATTTTAGTTTGTTAGGTGCTAGTTTAGTTTCATGTTAGTCTTGTGCTTGCATCTTTATTGTTGTTAATTGCTAGTTTAGTGTAGCTTAGTTAGTGTAATCAAACTTCTTCTCCCTTTATTTTCCACTTGACTTTTGAAGAACTACAGTTGATACACATCTCTGTGGACTGGACCCGTACTTGTCGCGTCTTCACTGACGTCGTGCACTTGCAGTTATTATAACTAAAACAATTAGGTATCAGACATCGAGATCTGTAAAAATAAATTTCTTTAAAGAATTCGACGTTTCAAGAGATTCGTTCTTTATAAACAAACTCGGTCTCTCATTTGTCGAGTTCTTAATAAACTAACTCGGTCTCTTCATTGCCAAGTTCAAACACTTAAAAAAATTACGCACCTTAGTAGGGTATATGTCAGTTGGAGTTCCAAATGAACTCGACACTTCAAGTTTAGCGAACTCGACACTGTGTTTGCCGAGTTCAACTTTATAGAACTCGGCAACCAACGTGCCAAGTTCTTTAAACTTGAACTCAACAAACAAAGCGTCGAGTTCATTGTTATATAACTTGGAAACCCGTCGAGTTCTGTTCAGACAAATTTGGAATTCCGATCATTCGTTCTGTGCTAAGCCATTTTCTGTTAAAAATCATTTCAAAGACAAACATCAAATGAAATCACAGTAGTAATACCCAAATTTTGGAAGACATACACCCAACACAAACAACCATAATAAAACCAAAATAACATCTACAAAACCACAAGTTAAATATTTTGAAACCATAAACCAAACTAACAGTAATAAAATTATTGTTTTGTATTTGAAATAACAAGAAAAGAAGTTTAATACAACAAAATATCTATCATTGGTGATCTCCCAACCACTTCTTCTTAGGACATCTTTGATCACGTCCTCTACCGTAGCCACAGCCACAACATCGTCCAGCATTTGAGTAAGAGCACCATCTCCACCTTCCGCAATAGGTCAAACACCATCATCATTATGTTCTTCTTCCTCCTCCACCAGATCTTGACTCAATCGTAGCCTAAGGTCGAGGGCACCAAAATTTGCCAGGAATGCCTTCATTCTATCCATCAGCTTCGCAACAAGAGTGGATCCTTCCTTATGGTCCTTAATCACTCTGTGTATATTGTGTAGTTCCTCATGGAACTCATAAACTTGATGGACCTGTAGCAAACGATGCATTAGTAAAATATCCAACACATGCATTAAAAATTGCAAATGCAAAGCAAAAATCAAAGTCGTGTCATTTCTTGTTCTCTCCCCGCCCGTGGTCGGTACGTCATTGGTTGAGAAACCATAGTATTATGTACAATCCACTGTACTGTCATGTTCCAATACCATTCTATATATAATTGGCAGTTGTCTTCTGGATTGGTACCCAACAATGGAATTTGGAACTGGACGTGATCTCTTCTATGTGAACAATGGTGAAGAAAAATAGCATTTTCCACCAACCAGTTAACATTTGCCCGACGCTGAGCTGACTTCACGAGGTATCTCTCCATCGACTCTGGAATGTGCTGGAGAAGATCAAACTGCTGCACTACCTGATCAGGACAATGTATTACCACTTCCCCAAAATTGATAAGCCATGTTTGGCACATTGATATTTCTAAACCTTCTATACACAGTGTTGCTAGTTGTTAGAGATTCAGATGTGCGTAGGGGTCCCACATCACTTAATCCATCTCCTGTGTATCTACCATATTTCTATAGAAATCCAATGTGGTCGCCTTGATTTTGTCCTAAAAGTTTGTGGTCTTCTCTAACGCACTCCCAGTGGTGCCTCCTCATGACCCGGATACACCACCTTCATTGGTAATCCTATATGTAAATGCTCCTAACACCAGAGCTACAGAAAAGTCAAAAAACCACATAAGTGTCTGGTCGGTATCAAAGACACATCATCCAGACCATCAATGTTACACTACCCTTGTCGCTTATGTCTTCCGGACAATCATCCAATAAATACTCGCAGACCTTAGACCAGACGTACTTCTGAGACTCACAAATGGGCAAACCATGCACTCACATACCGACAATAACAACGATATCAAGTAGGGTACATGTCATCTCACCATGTCGTAGGTGGACGGAATGTGTCTCAGACCTCCAATGCTCCACCTAACAATGCATGATCCAATTGTATTGTGCCCAACCTGCTCACTATGCCAAAACCATCCGTATCGAGCAAAAACCACATTCTCTCGTCTATAATCTGCCAACCATTGAGGTTAGAACCATGCTCAACACATTTTACACCACACGATTTTTTTTGTAAAAAGTAAAGTAAATACATACCGAAACCTTAATACGTACGAATATGTAATTTGAAAGTAATAAAATGCTTACAAAATCTTTAAACATGTGGACTTGTGGTTGGCTTGCAAAACCAACATTGATTTATCCACTAGATCCAACAAAGCGTAACGGCCTCTAACTGAGTATGAAGTGGATCCACCAGACTCCATCGGTAAAAACATGTCAAGTCTTTTTAGTATTGCAAATCAATCATTTAAAAAAATTCAAGTCTTACATTTATTCCACAGTTAAAAACATTCAAGTCATAAAAAACAATCAAGTCTTACATTCATTCAAGTCTTACAAAATAGTTAGTTACAAATTATTCAAACTATTACGCAAGACACTGAATTCATTATAGATCTCAGAAGGGGAACTGTATGGACACATTCCAGATTGCAGTTTGCTTGCCAAAAAACACTCGGCACTTTGCTTGCCGAGTTCAAGTTTATAGAACTCGGAAACAAAAATGTCAAGTTCTTTAAACTTGAACTCAGCAACCACAGTGTCAAGTCCTCTAAACTTGAAATCGGAAACCACAGTGTCGAGTTCATTTGGGACTCCGAAATGACATTGCACCACCAAAATTTTAGAAGTGTTAGAACTCGACAGTGAAGAGACTGAGTTCAATGTTAAAGAACTCGATGATGCAGATGTCGAGTTTGTTTAAAGAACTTGGCACTTGAAACGTCGAGTTCTTTAAAAAAATATCTCTAATGAACTCGGTGTGTGATACATTGATTTTTGTATACACCAAAAAGAGACCCGCCACCACCACGTGGTGGCAACGGGTTTAGTTTGGAAATAAGTTCAAAAGAGATCTAGTTTTAAAATATTAAAATAATTTTATTTTGAAAAAAAAACTATTAAAAACATAAATGGGCATAATGGAAAATTCATTCAAAAAACATCATCATGCTGAAGTTCGATCCCCATAGTTCAAATCACTAAACATATATTTTTTTATAATTTAAGAAACCAAAGTAATTTTTTGTTAGAGTTCGGTTAGAAACAAGAAAATGTACGTTACTTTTTCTTTCAAGCATATTAACGTTGCTCGTTTTAGAAGTAAAAAATGAGCTGCTTGACAGTCTAAACTACTCCATAAATAGTCGTTCGAACACAAACTCCCTGCTTGAAAAAATCATTAAAATGGTCTTAAGATAGCATGTTATCAACCAAAAGATTGTTTTAGGTAATACAAATTTATCCCCACATCCAGTCGTAATCTCGATCCTTCAATTTCGACAAACCATCTCAAGAATATTCCCTTCAATAGTTATATATCATACATGTCAATCATTGTTACACCCCAATATTGTCATATATCTTTGCGAAAGTCTCGGGTCATTAAAACAAGAGGCAACTGAAACAACAGCAAAGCACATTTTGGCATCTATAAATAGGCTTCTTATGTAACTAACATCACCACAACACAGATTTTCAGCAAAACCATTACACACACTCCGTGAGTTCACTTCCTGCATCTAAAATGGCTTTTTATCTGAAAGCAACTCTTCTACTTGCACTTGCTTGTTTCTTTGTTGCCACCATGGCAAGAGAGACTCCACAAGACTTGAGCCCTGCCACACTGGAGGCGAGGCTTGGCGTCAAATCATTCGGATCTAAAAAGTGTTGGAAAACACTGTTGAAGTTGAGGTTCTGCGTCGACGAGGTCGTGGTGTTCTTTACGGACAAGAAGCATGCCTACCTTGGAGAAGATTGTTGCCGTGCCATACGCATCGTGACACACGAGTGCTGGCCAAACATGCTGACCTCTCTCAGGTTTACGGTCGAGGAGGGTGACATACTCAAAGGTTATTGTAGTACTAAGTATGATGCTCCAGCAACCCCACCTACTGCATGAGCTGATGCAACGACTGAATAATTTTCTTCATAGTCCTTCGTATCGATTATTAGTCATTTGGGTGTTGTCGATCTTCTTTGATTTCTCTTATTGGGAAGTGGCATCATGTCTTTTTCCTTTTATTTATTTTTTAGTCAATGTCTTGTTGATCTTTATTATTGGATTAATCAGGGATTAATAAGCAATTTGCCCAAGGCACTGACACATGGCGCGTCCCTATTGGACAACTCATTTAGGGTTTAGGGTAGAGCCGTCTATATAAGGAGGGGAGCCTCCCTTTGAATAGATTGATCTCATGTGCAAAACCCTAGCCTCCACCCGAACCTAGCCGCCACCTCCTATTCTCTCCCATTTCGTCCCTCCACCTCCACCAAGCTCATTCCGTGGACTCTTGGGTTGTGGACTCGCGCTCCTTCTCCAAGAGAGTAGGAGACCGACCGGTGAGAAGGATTCCGTAAGGTGACCTCCGATCTTCCTTCCGCTGCCACAGGTTCTCTTCAAGAAAGGTACTCCTGAACCTGTAGAATCGTTATTTGCTAACATTGGTACCAGAGTCATCTCGGTTACCTTCGAATCCTCACCATGCTTGACGAATTTTTGTTTCATGATAATCTGATTTGAGATAAAAACAAAATATTCGGCGGTTATGTTTTTGGAGAAAGAAAGAAAACAGAAAATCAGCATTGCTTATTTACATGAAGCGCATGTTATATATGTTGATTGTTCATGATTTTTTTTCTTTCAAATTCGTTTTCATATTCTGGAAATGAAAACTCAGAGGTTTTTGATCTTTAAATGAAATAATATGATCATTCAGTTAGAGATATAAGTGGTGCATGTTTGCTGATTTCTTTCTAACATGCAATTAGGGTTTAGACTACTTTCTACATGTTGCGCATGTTATGGTTCATTAGAGCATGCATCTAGGGTTAGATTTTGCTCCTCCATTCTTGCGCATATGTGCATGGTTTAAGATGGATTTTTCCTGATTTTATTTCGAGCCAATATGATATGTTGCTCTCCTATCATTGCACATACATAGATGTGACCAGAATTTTGTTTTTTTTCTGTGATGTTACCTCTATTCTTTGTGCATGTATTAGATAAAATCAGAAGTTATTTTCCATGTTGATTCTTCTAAATCATGCACATGTATACATGAAATAAGATGTCTATTTTTCCTAATTTTTACGAATTAGGGTTAGATATTATTTATTCTAATCTTTGACCATGTATAAATGAATATTGAGTTACCATATTGTATATTTCGTTTTTTTTGGAATGAGAGCATTCATTTCATTTGAAATATTTCCTTTATGATTGAATGCACATATATGTTAATCTCATTAAGGATATTTCGGATTTCTTTTGGAATAATTGCATGCATTTCATTTGAAATATTTCCTTTATGATTGAATGCACATATATGTTAATCTCATTAAGGATATTTCGGATTTCTTTTGGGATGATTGCATGCATTTTATTTGAAATATTTCCTTTTCATCAAATGTGCATATATGTGATGTCATCCACCAAAGAATTTCGAATTTTTCTTTCCATTACAAGTAGCATAATTATTGTTGATTGCATGCTTATATTGATTATGGAAAGATTGGCTAATTCTGAAATTTTTGGAAAGATATTATGGGCTGGAATTTTATTACCTTAAAAATATGTTTGGATGCTTTCCTTTGATGCAAAAAATATGTGTTGTTCTCCACCATATAATTTCGAATTTTTTCTTTCCATTAGAAGTAGCATAATTATTATTGATTGCATGATTATATTGATTATGGAAAGAAGAAAAAAATTCTGTTTTGAGAATGATTATTGTGGAGATTGGTTGTCATTACCTAACACATTTTTTTGCCTATTTTCGTGCCCCATTCATGCATTGTTTCCTTATGCATTACTTCCTTATTGTTTGAATGAGGTGCACACTTTATGGTATTTTTTAATACGTCGGATTGTGCTAACGTATGGAAAGATTGTGGCTATGTGGAATGAATGATTCCTGATTTTATTTACTGCCTTATTGAGAGATGAGCGTAATTTCATTCATTTATTTCCATTTGCAATAGTTATCGCAATGGACTGTAATATTTATGGACTGTAATATTTATGGACTGTAATAATTATGGACTGTGGACTGTTTATTGCCCTGAGGAGACGAGGGGCTCCTTTATTTTTATTATTGCGATATTATTGATATAAGACTCATGCAGGTTCCCGTCGACGAGGCTAAATCCCTAATGGGGATCATTAGCTCGATATGGAAGTAATGTAGTAATCATATCTGTGTGATGTTGATTGGTTTTTAAAAACTGTTTTTTTGGAACTCGCATGCCTAGTGGGAGTTGCAAGGTTGAAGTGTTTTGTGTAAACCACCTTGCAACCGGTGGCGAATATTTTTTATTTGCTGATTTACCATGATTTGAAACGTTTTTTTTGGGTCATTAAATCATGATGGAGCTCAATATCTAGATTAGTAAAATGGCTTTATTAACTATTGCATGAGGATTTGATCGAATGCGTTTTGTTTTCTTTTGGTCTGAATGTTATAGCTATTAAGTCAGTTTATTCTTTATGATTATTGTAGCTCTTTATATTTTATCGCTATGTATTTTGATTGTCCTAGATTCTTTATGGCTGCTTCCAAAAGCATTGTCGCTGATCTGACTTGAGGAGATAAACTCAATGAAAGAAATTACGATCTGTGGCATCGTAAAATTGAGTATCTCTTAGAGGATCAGGACATGTTAGAAAACATAAACCAATCTGTCTCCCCCCGAAGAGGGGAATACTGCGCAACATCGCAGAAACATGGATGTTTATAATGCATGGAAAAAGAAAGACCGAATTGCTCGAATCACAATTCTAAGTTCAATGAGGGACGATCTGTTACTGCGGTTCGAAAAGTTTCGAACTGCAAAGGCCTTGTGGGAAGCTGTGAAGTTTCAGTACGGAGTGACCTCCGTCACAAGGGCCCGCCAGCTTGGGCTCATGTTTGATGGGTATAAAATGCGCCAAGGTCACACGATGAGGCATCATATGACCGCAATGTCAAACATGATAAGCGAGCTGAGCGCCGCCGGTCGTGCTAAGACCGATGTGGAGCAAGTATCTGCTCTCATCAGATCGTTGCCTTCAAAGAATTGGGAGCATATGAAGGTCCATCTGACTCATGCTGATGACATCAGGACATTTGACCAGGCCGCAAAACACCTAGAGCTGGAGGAGGACCGCATGCTTGCGGAAGCCTCTCTAACTGAAGTATTTGCTGCTGATACTAGCGCTCCTCGGAGGAGTGCAGGTTTTAAGCGCAAAAGAGATAGAGCTCAGGGTCTTAAAGGCAAGAAGGGTGCAAATGCAAGCAAAATAGAAAACAAAGCTGGAAAGAAACGACCTCGAGGATCCAGAGGTGGGAAAGATAAGTCTAATGTGACTTGTTTTAACGGCCGAAAGACTGGACATTTTGCTCGTGAGTGCACTGAGCAAAAGGTAATTACTGTGTGTAATCCCTCGAATTGTAACGTGACTAGTTCTGTGATGTTCACTGATCATTCTCCTGTGTGGATTATGGATTCAGGTGCCACGGACCACGTAACAAATGATCGTTCTGCCTTCGTGGAATATCGCCGTGTTCCAAGTGGGAGGCGAATAAACATGGCAAACAACACTAGCATTGAAGTTCTTGGAGTTGGCACATGCAAAGTGACTTTGCGAAGTGGCCGGATCCTATTACTTCACGACGTGTTGTATGCACCAGCTATACGGCGAAATATTATTTCTGTTGTTGTCTTGATGAGACATGTTTTTAAAGTTGTTTTTGAGAACAATGATATGGGTTTATACCTTTCTAACATTTATTATGGACGTGCTTTTCTTTCTGACGGTTTTATTGTGTTGGACGCAATTTATGATTTCAATCATAACGCTAGTGCCTTTATGAGCCAAAGTTCCATGAATAATGATTCAGTTATGTGGCATGCTAGACTAGGTCACATTGGTGTTGACCGGATGAACAGGTTGGCAAAGGAGGGGGTATTTGGAGAATGCTCCAAATTTGAATTGCCGACCTGTGAACCTTGTCTAGCTGGAAAGGCAACTAGAAAACCGTTCGGAAAAGCCATTAGGGCTACTTCTCCTTTAGAACTAATTCACTCAGATATTTGTGAACCTTTGAATGTGCGTACTAGACATGGACAAAGTTACTTCATCACATTCATTGATGACTTCACTAGATATGGTCATATTTATCTTATTTCTCACAAGTCAGAAGCTCTAGAATGTTTTAAGAAATTCATGAGCTTAGTTGAGAATCAGTTGGATAATAAGATAAAAACTCTTAGAACGGATAGAGGTGGTGAGTATCTCTCCATAATGTTCAAGGAGTTATGTGATGAAAAGGGGATATCTAGACAACTCACTATGCCTTATACTCCTCAGCAAAATGGTGTTGCCGAGAGAAGGAATAGAACGTTGCTAGACATGGTTAGATCCATAATGGCGCATGCGAGCTTACCAATTTCGTTTTGGGGAGATGCTCTAATGACTGTTGCCTATATCCTCAATAGAGTTCCAACAAAATCGGTTCCCTCAACTCCATATGAGTTATGGACAGGACGGAAGCCTGATTTTAGTCTGCTGCGTCCTTGGGGATGTGCGGCATACATTCATTCTACTAGTCATCGATATGGAAAACTAGGACCTAGAGGGAAAAAGTGTATCTTTGTAAAATACAGTGATTTCTCCAAAGGTTATGTTTTTATCGGGGTAGACGAGAATGAAAGAAGGACGGAACTGGAGTCTAGGGATACCACATTCTTGGAAAATGATTTTCCAACCCTTGCTGGAGTTATCAAAGAGTCAGTGGACTTCTTTGAACAACAAGATGAGGACATTACCACTCCACGGGATCATGATCTGGAAGTTGAACATGAGGTTCCACCAGTCGATCCTAGTGGGAGCAGCAATGTTGAGGATCTGATAGCTCTCACGGAGGATGAGCCATCAGATATCCATCTGCGTCGAAGCAAACGCAGGCTCATTCCTCGTAGGTGGTTTCGCTTAGAGGAAGAGGCCCTGATGATAGCTCAAGAAGAAATTGATTATGAATCATCCGGAATGACAATAATCGATGAGCAAGAACCGGAGACCTTGAAAAAGGCTTTGGAAGGTCCAAATGCTAAAGAGTGGTTAGAAGCTATAAAGGAAGAGTTGGAGTCGATGAAAGTTAATCGAGTCTGGGACTTGGTCGACTTACCGCCGAACCGAAAGGCCATTGGGGCCAAGTGGATCCTCAAGATTAAGAGGAAGGCGGATGGATCTATTGATAGATTCAAGGCTAGACTGGTAGCTAAAGGCTACACCCAAAGAGAAGGCGTGGATTTTGAGGAAACCTTTTAACCCGTGGTTAGGTTTGCCTCCATCCGCCTTCTACTAGCTATTGTAGCTCAGATGGACTTAGAGCTTTACCAAATGGATGTAAAGACTGCTTTTCTCAATGGAGAACTTGAGGAGGAGATCTATATGGATAACCTCAAGGTTTTGAAGTCAAAGGACAAGAGCGCAAAGTGTGCAAGCTCAACAAGTCCTTGTATGGCTTAAAACAAGCGTCTAGATAGTGGAACATTCGCTTCCATCAAGCTATAACAGAGAATGCATTCTCTATGCTTGAGGAAGATCATTGTGTGTACGTTAAGAGATCCAATGGTAAATTTGTCATTCTGACCTTGTATGTTGATGACATACTCATGGCTGGCAATAGCAAAGAGCTGCTGAAATCCACTAAGAAGTGGTTGTCCTCCACGTTTGATATGAAGGACGTGGGTGAAGCTAGCTACGTCCTTGGTGTCAAGATAGTTAGAAATAGGTCCAAGAGACTTCTGGGATTGTCTCAAGAGACTTACATTAACAACATCTTGAAGAGATGACATGTGGACAAATGCAAACCAATCGACACTCCTGTTTAGAAGGGCTTGCACTTAAGCCTTGATAAACATCCTGAGACTCCTGAAGAGAAGACCAAAATGGACAAGGTTCCACTTTGTGAAGGACATTATAGCGAGAAAGGAAGTTGAGTTGAGACATGTGTCTACTAGTCTTATGGTAGCTGACCCTCTAACCAAGGCTATAGCTAAGGACTCGTTTGTGTGTCATGTGAAGTCCTTAGGCTTACGCAGACTTTGATGTATTGCCATGTCTAACTTCCTTTTATGAGTGATTGTGTTGTTTCCTTTCGACTGTATCTGTTTGCTTGATATAGTCGTTCTAGCATAAAATATTATTCTGTCAATAGGCTGAAGAATGCTTACTCACACGAGCATTCGCCTCTGGCGCTTTTGATAGCGAGCAGAGATGAGACTGATCATGAAGAGATCTTGTATGATAGATCCAGAGTAGTTCATGATAGGACAGTCGCCTTGATTAGGAATCAAGATGAGATCCTCTATGTTGGTGAGGATTGACATGAATGTTCCCACGATTCATGTGACCTATAGAAGCCAAGTGCGAGCATCACATGTGGGGCCAGGTGACACCTGTATGGTGTTAAGGAGACAATGATGAAGCTCGGGTCAGGCGCAGAGGGGGTGCGACTGGATTAAGACTTGTATGGTGTTGAGAGACAGACATACTGTTGTGTGCAGTATGATCCACCATAGCATGTTTGTCATACAACATGTGTTGAGCGACCATTTGGAAGTGAAAGGATGGATCCCTGCTCCTTCACTGTGTGAGTCCAAGACTTGATTGTCATTTAGTTGCCCTCAGTGACCTTCGACGACACCATGAAGCAAAGAGTTGATGTGGCTACTTTGGGATGTTATCTATGACCATGAGAGATTCGGTCTAAAGAGGCATCTTCGGGAAAGGAGTCAACTCTAAGTGTAATGGTGATCTGGGGCGAAGGGAAAGGTTTGACTCGACTGCACTAAAAGTATTTGCTGGGCCCAACTGTATTGGATACAGTAGCAAGTACCTTGAGGACAAGAGGTATTCTCTCCGAGGGATCGAGATACCGTTCGTGTCAAGTAAGTTTCTGAGTAAACCTGGGGAACTGTGATGTGCATTTGACTGCTTATTTATTGGTTTTTGAGGATGTTGTCATTCTGGCCTTCTAGTAAGGTTTCTAGTTTGAGACTCCAAATTGCAGGTACATCACCGGTCGCACGACCCATTTGTCCGTATGATCGGAAGAGTGCATGTGTCAGGGACATAGATGATCTTGTATCGGGGATACATGATCGGAGACTTGCGTATTGTGGATGCGTTCTTGGAGAGAGGAATAGTTGTATATATCAGGGATGTATACGTGTGTGTCGGGGACACATAGAGAGGTGACATATTGCCATTGTGTGATTGTATGTATCAGGGATATATGCATATGTGTCGGGGACACAAAAGTAGATGACATGTTGTTATCGTGCTGTTGTGCAAGTGGGAGATATTGGATTAATCAGGGATTAATAAGCAATTTGCCCAAAGCACTGACACATGGCGCGTCCCTATTGGACAACTCATTTAGGGTTTAAGGTGGAGCCGTCTATATAAGGAGGGGAGCCTCCCTTTGAATAGATTGATCTCATGTGCAAAACCCTAGCCTCCACCCTAACCAAGCCGCCACCTCCTATTCTCTCCCATTTCGTCCCTCCACCTCCACCAAGCTCATTCCGTGGACTCTTGGGTTGTGGACTCGCGCTCCTTCTCCAAGAGAGTAGGAGACCGACCGGTGAGAAGTATTCCGTAAGGTGACCTCCGATCTTCCTTCCGCTGCCACAGGTTCTCTCCAAGAAAGGTAATCCTGAACCTGTAGAATCGTTATTTGCTAACATTTATTTGTTTGATTAACTTGATTTTTTAATCATTTCGTTTTTTATACTAATATATTTTTATTTCTTCGTTTCAACATATGCTGAATTTAAATTCCGGAATTCATTCAAACTTGGACCAAAATTTCAGAACGTTTGGACCCAAGAAATATCCTTAAACAGTTCATATACTTGAAGGAGCACGACATATGAAGATAGTTTATATATTCACAATTCGACATCTAAATATACTTGTCTTATGTTTCAAAATATTGATGTTTCAAATTACATAAACCGTTCCCATGATGGTATTATTAGGTTATAATCGTTTAAACGGAAGCTCACACAAATGTTACTCTGCCATTACTTTAGACAATCCGTCTTCTATCATCAAGTTTCACTTCTCCTATAGTTCCATCACTTTATTAGTGATATTGGTTTAGCATGCCTTTTTTTTCTTATTCATTGTTTATTATGCCGGTCTCATGTGTACATCCTCAAGCTCCCACCAATCCAGCTCGCCAGTACCTATACCCACGAACCTGCAGGGTTCCAAAAATGATGCATGAGTTTTCAATAAAGAAAACTCAGTATGCCACGAGAATGACAACACAACAGTAAGTGAAAACACAGGATACTCTAATTCGGTCCTAGTCTGTGACTCTCACTTCCCAACGCCATGTCTGGCAACCGTCCTGCACTTCGACTCCAACTCGCACCATGGTCTCGCATCCAACACGATACCATTCAATGCGGTCCCCACCACGGGTGCTATCAAAGCTAAGCTAGCCTGAAGGGACAAGAGCTAGTCGAGCGGCAGCTCCGCAGAGCCTCGCCTAAGGGTCATCTACTCACAAGTCACTAGTGCAGAAAAAGTCACTATACGTCGGATAGACGGGGTATATATGAAGGATTTTGGCGGTACAACGACCGACTTATGTGTCCATGACGTCTCTACCATGGTGTACAGACGTTGGCTTATACGACCAATGTCTATACCCTGTACAGATATCGGTTATATAGGGTAGTCGACGTCTATACCTGATGCCTATACATTGTATAGACGTCGACTTTATAGGGTAACCGACGTCATACAGGTTACAGACATCGGTTACCCTATAAAATCGACGTCTATACCTTTAAATAATCCAAAACAATACATTACAATACTATCATATCTCTAAATAACTCCCAACCGTCTTAAGCCCAAGTTGCCCAAGTGTCAATCTTTTGACCACTAAACATACCAACTTGATGGTTTACAAAATCACAACTTAAAGTGTTGTAACAAATGTAACAGGAGAACATGAAATTGGAAGGAAAATCATATTATAAACAGAAGACCGCCACCTATAAATAGCATAAACACACTATTTTTCTCGTTAACAAATTAGCAATGCATTCAACAATCAACAGATAATAAGTTCGGTAGCGAATCCCGACATCGCTAAAAATTTGTTGAATTTGGACATCTATGAAAGCAAAATTCCAAGTCACGCCACAAATAAAAAAACTCCACACTAGAAAATTTACAAATTTACAATTTACTTAAGCTAATAGATAAAAATCACAAATAACAAAAAAAGACATTATTCTGTTTATTCTGCACAGGCCTCAGATTGAAGAGAAGAAGAAAAACATAAACCAATCTAAAAATCAAAATAAAAAGCAGAAAAATGAACCTTATTGATGAATCTCTCATGCTCCTCCGCCTGCTTGGCGATCTTGACGACCTGTTTGGACAAGATCTCCTTCGTGACCGTCCTCTGAAACCGAACCAATATGAAACCGTCAAAACTACAAAAAAAACAAAAACAACATTCAAAAAGACGACAACAACCGATCGAGGTACCTTGGATGATCGGTCTGTGAGGGTCTGCTTCGAGGTTCCAAGAGACTTGATGTCGTCGTCGAAGCCCGTGTTGTCATCTGTCATATAGTGCATCACACTTGATAAAACACGAGAAAAAGTGAGGGTTTGAGATTTTGGTACCGATCGGGACAGTAGGAGGAGAGGAAGAAGGTGGACCGATCGAGGCGAACAGGGGTCACCGAGGAGGGAGGTCTAGAGGGGCTGGAGCATGGGAAGGAGGAATGAGGGAGTAGAAAAGAGTGGCCAGGTTTAGAGTGTAGGGTTTTGGGAAAGAGTGATTCAATCGTCGGCTATTTTGAAGGAGGTATAGACACCGGCTATACAACAACCGATGTCTATACATAACTATAGACATCGGTTATACTACAACGAATGCCTATACATAACTATAGACGCCGCTTCTAGAATAACTGACGTCTATAGTTATGTATAGACGTTGGCCTCCCTTACATGCAACTTATATACCAATAGACGACGTGTTTACGGGAGACCGACGTATATTTGGCAATGCTTATTCCCTATTCTATAGTAGTGAGTGCAGGCTAACTCCAGCAGACACTCTAACGCCCGAAGGTCCTACGCGAGTGTGCACCCAGCTCAAGTGGCCATGCGTACCTCGTCGCGTCCCGAAATCCACCAAGTTCACACACAGGACCACACATGTTGCACGCGGTGATTGAAATTAACCTTAATAACCGTAAGTGAACGACATCGGTGAAGACGTGGCAAATACTAGTCTAGTCAACAGGGAGGTGTGTCAACTATGGCTCTTTCGAAGTCAAGTGGAAAATGAGAGAAGAAGAAGTTGATTACACTAAACTAAACTAGTAGTTAACAAGTGCAAAAGAGAGCAACTAAAGATGGCCCAAAACTAAACTAAAGACTTAACAAAGAGGTTGGAATTCTCCCAGGGTCATGTTTCGTGCATCATTGCTTGTGAGGACTTACACTATCACGTACATCTTCCTTAAATCTCCACATAGGGCGATCCCTAACACTCGTGTAACGGGAGTTCGTTCGGTACATCCCAAGTCAGATGACTCGAAAGTTCTTGAAAGTACCAGGTACTAAGTCCTCTCAGACTTAATTTCCCAAGTGATAGGAGTCGTGCGAGAAGAAAGAACACCCTACTATATTATTTCTTATCTACACATGAACCAAAACTCTTATAGTATTTAAGGTTTCACAACAGGAGTTTAAGGATCCCATACTACAACAAACTTCCTTATACTAACAGACACGAATTATTCGACTCATTAGGTTCAGGGTCGACTTCTTTATTTATTTGAGAAATGAAACCCTATGATTACTCTCCCCGAGGTACCAGGGTGCATCCTTACGACTACATAAACCTAAAGTCGACGTACTAGATATCCTAATGCATCATGTTCAAGTCAATTTTGGGAGCTTCCTTTTTAATTTGCCTCTCAACGGTTTTGCATATGCTAAACACACGTAAAACCCACAAAACATTTTATTTCACAAACACATGAAGGTTTTGAAAGAAATAAAAATTGAAAACACTAGGCAAGGAAAAGAAGACAAGTCACTCAATGATCATGGTATAATAGATATATCAATGTAAATTGTAGCATACTATCATGACCCTAACAATGCAAACTAAAGAAAACCAAAGAAAATGAAAAAGACTCCACTATGTACACACGTAAACATGGGCGGACCTACGTGTAGCCACACGTAGGCAAGTGCTCATGTAAGATTTCTGATATTGATGGGTGATATTAGTCAAAATTGATGTGTCCACACTGCCAACAAAACATAATGTGACTTTTGAGTGTGTGGTCAACTCACTCACAGATTAGTAGTAAGGTGCTAAAAACTTATAAATTCCATCAAACAATTAGGACACCCAGTACCCCAACCACAAATCCAACCCAACATTTTTCTCTCTTCCATGTCAACACAACTTTTAATCCAACTATTTATCCAAACCAACATAAAAATTCTCCACTATTACAACCAAACTATTCAACACTCTCTCCCCTCCACATCATCCAGAATAAAACGTCGAGTTTGTTTAAAGTTCTTGGCACTTGAAACTTCGAATTCTTTTAAAATATTATTTCTAATGAACTCGGTGTGTGATACATTGATTTCTGTATACACCAAAAAGAGACCCGCCACCACCACCACCGCGTGGTGGTAACGGGTTTAGTTTGGAAATAAGTTCAAAAGAGATCTAGTTTTAAAATATTAAAATAATTTTATTTTGAAAAAAAATCTATTAAAAACATAAATGGGCATAATGGAAAATTCATACAAAAAACATCGTCATGCTGAAGTTCGATCCCCATAGTTCAAATTACTAAACCGATAATTTTTTATAATTTAAGAAACCAAAGTAATTTTTTGTTAGAGTTCGGTTAGAAACAAGAAAATGTACGTTACTTTTTCTTTCAAGCATATTTACGTTGCTCGTTTTAGAAGTAAAAAATGAGCTGCTTGACAGTCTAAACTACTCCATAAATAGTCGTTCGAACACAAACTCCCTGCTTGAAAAAATCATTAAAATGGTCTTAAGATAGCATGTTATCAACCAAAAGATTGTTTTAGGTAATACAAATTTATCCCCACATCCAGTCGTAATCTCGATCCTTCAATTTCGACAAACTATCTCAAGAATATTCCCTTCAATAGTTATATATCATACATGTCAATCATTGTTACACCCCAATATTGTCATATATCTTTGCGAAAGTCTCGGGTCATTAAAACAAAAGGCAATTGAAACAACAGCAAAGCGCATTTTGGCATCTATAAATAGGCTTCTTATGTAACTAACATCACCACAACACAGATTTTCAGCAAACCCATTACACACACTCCGTGAGTTCACTTCCTGCATCTAAAATGGCTTTTTATCTGAAAGCAACTCTTCTACTTGCACTTGCTTGTTTCTTTGTTGCCACCATGGCAAGAGAGACTCCGCAAGACTTGAGCCCTGCCACACTGGAGGCGAGGCTTGGCGTCAAATCATTCGGATCTAAAAAGTGTTGGAAAACACTGTTGAAGTTGAGGTTCTGCGTCGACGAGGTCGTGGTGTTCTTTACGGACAAGAAGCATGCCTACCTTGGAGAAGATTGTTGCCGTGCCATACGCATCGTGACACACGAGTGCTGGCCAAACATGCTGACCTCTCTCGGGTTTACGGTCGAGGAGGGTGACATACTCAAAGGTTATTGTAGTACTAAGTATGATGCTCCAGCAACCCCACCTACTGCATGAGCTGATGCAACGACTGAATAATTTTCTTCATAGTCCTTCCTATCGATTATTAGTCATTTGGGTGTTGTCGATCTTCTTTGATTTCTCTTATTGGGAAGTGTCATCATGTCTTTTTCCTTTTATTTATTTTTTAGTCAATGTCTTGTTGATCTTTATTTGTTTGATTAACTTGATTTTTTAATCATTTCGTTTTTTATACTAATATATTTTTATTTCTTCGTTTCAACATATGCTGAATTTAAATTCCGGAATTCATTCAAACTTGGACCAAAATTTCAGAACGTTTGGACCCAAGAAATATCCTTAAACAGTTCATATACTTGAAGGAGCACGACATATGAATACAGTTTATATATTCACAATTCGACATCTAAATATACTTGTCTTATGTTTCAAAATATTGATGTTTCAAATTACATAAACCGTTCCCATGATGGTATTATTAGGTTACAATCGTTTAAACGGAAGCTCACACAAATGTTACTCTGCCATTACTTTAGACAATCCGTCTTTTATTTAAATTCCGGAAGTCATTCAAACTTTGACCAAAATTTCTGAACGTATGGATCCATGAAAAATCACTAAAACAGTTAATATACTTGAAGGCACACGACATATGAAGATAGTTTATATATTCACAATCCCACGTCTAGTTATACGTCTTAAATTTCAAAATTGTTAAGAATTCCAAAAGTCTTGTGGATGATTCACATTCCTAACTCCTTAACTTTAAGTAGGTTTTACTCTTATTAATATGGTGTAATTTTATTTATTTTGTTGTAACCCCTACTACATCCTCACCCTATATATAGGGGGCTATTGTACATATTTGAGTACAAAGAAAAGAAGAAATACATACATCTCTCCCTCTCCATCTCCCAATCATTCATCTTTAGTTGTTTGTTTTACAACACGTTATCAGCACGAAACTCTATCGATTTGAGTCTTCAAACACGCCCAAGGTAACAAACTAGTAGACTTAATAATATGTCAACTACATGTGTAAGTTTGTGTGTATTAATCGCAAATTCTCATGCGTATTTTGAATCTTTGTTCATGCACATGTTCTATTTTTCTCTTCTTTTTAGTCCCCGCTAGAAACTCGTAGCTCCCATTCACAACTTGCAAACATACATAAGTTTGTGATTGGCCAACAAGGGTTATCTCTTTGTTATCGCCCATGCATCACTGTTGCCTTCCACTCTTTCTCCTCTAGCTATTTTTTCTACACATTTTGTATCATTTTATTCGAGGGACAAGCAACAAACAAAGATGTGATGATACAGATATCATGCATACATGCATAACATGTTAGCATGTTCTGTTGTTGCATTCAGATGCCTTCTGTATTGTGTTTCTTTTTATTCTGAAAAAATGTGATTTTTAAGATCATGTAGTACCAAACGAACAACAACGTCACCCTTAATCATGTTTAAGACAAATTGCTGAGATTGAAATGTTTGGTGTGGGTAAATTGATATTACCGTAGTTCATGTCACGTATGAAAAACAACTACGAAATTTACACTCCAATTATGTTTATCTTGGTGAATCAATCTTGCACTTTCATCGTAAAAGTCTCTACCGAAATATAATAAATCTATATTTATTTTTTTCACCGGAGATGGTTGATGCATTGCATACATTGCATCATATGTCTTTCATTTAGATTGTTTTTTTTATAAATAAATGCTACTAAGGTATTTTTTTGAGCAATTGTGCAGAATTCAGGAGTTACAATGCAATTTACAAATATTCGAGCTAAAACGCGTGCAATGGACTAAGATGGATCACAAAGACCAATTAGCTAGAGATTCAAGCTCAAGTTGAAGTCCAATTGATTGCATAAGAAGCCAGGGACCTGATCGCAAATTAGAAGGACTAAAAAGTTATTTTGGAGGAGTATTCAAGAAGAAATCAAATTCGGATCTCCAAAGATATGCAATAATTGATTTATACGCGTGGAGACCACCTACAACATACCAAAAACACACCCGCAAAAGCACAAATTAATCTGGACCATCCATGTGGCGATTCCGCCGCATCTGACGGTCAATGTGCGGCGGAAACGCCGCACAGGTTGCGATCCGTGACTCCCATTTTCGTCCAATTATGTAATAGCACGTGTCCTTCCTTATGCATACTTAGGGTTCCTTGTGTCGGCTATAAATAGCCCCGAAATATTGTTGTGAAAAAAAACTTTTGCTATTTCCATTCTATAAGCAATAAAATTCTGCCCTTTTATTTCTCCATTGTCTTTGTCTTTTGTAAGCTTAGTTTTAGATTAATATTTCATGTTCTTAATTCCAGTAGAATAATTTAGTTGTTCTTTACTCTTCTCTTAGAATAATTTGTTTTTGTTTTCGTAGATCGTAGTTTAGTATATTACTTTTGTTTTCGTAGTCTCCCGATGATCTCCATGACCCCTTCTCCTCATCTTCTCCTCATGGGTTTCTAAACCCTTCCAAAGGGTGGGGGTGACGGATTTAGGGTTAGAGAAGAGAGATCGTTTTTATTTTAATTTGTTGTTAGTGTTTTGATCATATGAGTTTTTGTTAAATCAATTATCATATGATGCTTAATATCTCACTTGATTTATAATAATTTTCGTGATCTCTAATCTAACTCAAAGATTCATAACTCCCACCCGTTGGACTCATCCTTATTTGTTTCTTCTTAGTTTTTGTTTTTGTTGTTCTTGGTTTAGAAAAATTAAAAATCCAAAAATCTCAAACCAACCCTATTTCTCTCTTTCTTTCCTTAATCAAAAATCACAAAAAGATAAGAATCTCTCCCTCCTTGTGTTCGACCCGTACTTGCCGCGTCTTCATCGACGCCGTGCACTTGCGGTATAAATAAAAATCTCATCAAGTTTTTGGCGCCGTTGCCGGGGAGGCGACGAGAACTTCAAGTTTTTTTGTGATTTCTTTTGTTCTGTTTGGATTTTGATTTTCGCAATCTAACGTTTTCTCTGTGCTTTTCAGGAAGTAGTAGAGACGACGCAAAAATCCGGAGGCGATCCAAAGTGACCAAGCGGCGAAATCGTCGCTCCTGCAGTGTAGTTTGCGGCGGAAACGCCGCACAGGTTGGACATTTGAGCTTGAAATTTTTCTGGGACGCGACTTATCTCTGGGTGGACGCGTTGAGCAGCTGGAAATTTTCAAGAGTGGACGGCGAACCCGACTGAGCGTGCGTAGGTAACCTTTGTTGCCTTTTCCTTGTAATTTCTATTTTCGAAAAATTTCCTTCTTGGTAGAATTGCATGTGTAGGGCAAACTTCCATAATTGACACTAATTCAACTTGTGACCTAAAATTTTGAAAAATTAGAAAGGCCTTAGTGCATGCATCATTTAGAAATTTTCTCGCATTATGCATGCTAAATTTTGCAAATCAATTCATTGTTGAAGAGTGCTGGAGGCAAGGTACGTGCGTGGTTTTTATCGAGTGCATTTAAGCATATAATTTAGTTTGCATACAACCTTGCAATTGTCCCCACTAAAGACCAATGTTTGACTATCTTTGCTAGATTTAAGTTAAACTATCTTAAGGGCAACTCCGTAGGAAAAGATACGGTGGGGATTTCATCACCCTTCCGTGGCCCACAAATAACAATCCCAAAGTGTCACCCAAGCCTTAAATTAAAATCAATTAGACATTGGCCCCTAAGGATTCAGACTCAATTAAGGAGAAGATTGGTTTGACTTGCTATGACTTGAAGCTGATCGAATTTAATTTGGTGTCTAGAAAGTGTTTTTGTGTTGACGAAAGTCTTCCAAGCAAAGTGGTTGTCTAATTGGCACCGACTCTGTCGGAAGTGCCCCCACTAGCTATACACGGCCTGACCAATTTGGTTTTATTAGTGTGGGAGGTGAATCAAGCGAATCAATTCGACTCAACAAGTTAGGAGTCGTCTAGATCTAAGCTATATTAGGTCAAGGATTGTTTGAACCCTGCTTGTTTAGGAAACTTCTGACCACCCTCTCATCTATCTTTTAGAGTTAAGTTTCCCTTCTCACCTAAGTCTTCTTTCTCTTCTCACCTCAATTCTCTAGATTAAGATTCATTTCTCATCTTTCCCCCTTCTTTTGTTTGTTTCCTTTTTTTTGAAGAAAAAACAAATTTAAAAAAAATATAAAAATAAAAATCAACTGATTCTTGAATTTAAATTTGGAATTTAAATTTTGAATTTGAATTCAAAAATTAATTCAAACCGGTGCACTCAGTTTGGGTTCGGGACTTGAGCAATCGACTCTCACGAGTTCATCTAGATTCCAGTCTAGAGCTCAACCCCAATCCACCTGTTACACCACCTCACCCGGATCCAATGGGTGAGAATGTAGTGGACCCACCTATTGCACCACCTAGGACTCTGAGGGATCGGTGCTACCCAACGATGGCTGGTCAGCCATCGTGCATCGTTATGCCCCTCATACCGGGTCGCGACTTCGAACTAAAGGCACAATACCTGAGTATGTTGCCCAAGTTCACCTCTAAGGAAGACTCATATCTCTTTCTTAGAGAATTTGAGGAAATCTGCTCCCTTATGCAATACCAGCATATACCTGAGGAGGCAGTGCGTCTTAAATTCGTGCCTCTGTCACTGAAAGACAACGCTAAGAAATGACTATATAGTCTAGCCAAAAGATCTATTAGGAGTTGGGCCGAGTTTGTTCAAGTGTTCTTAAAGAAATATTTCCCCAACCATAAGACTATTAGGATTAGGAATGAAATTGTTGCATTCGTTCAATCTGAGAGCGAGCCATTCTATTCCTATTTGGACAGATTTAAGAACTTGTTGACCCAATGCCCTCATCATGGAATTCCAAGATGGCAATTGTGCCAAATTATTTATGAGGGATTGACACTTACATCTAGGGTTATGTTGGAATCTGTAAGCCAAGGAAACTTTATGTCCAAAAATGAGAATGATGCTTGGACTTTTCTTGAGGACTTAGCTGATAATAGTATGCAATGGGACACAGCTAGGGCACCAACCAACCCGAGTATTGGATCTAGAATGGCAAATCAATCCAGATCAGGTGTCTTAGTTGTAGATGCTTCTGTAGCTGCTGAAGCGAAATTAGTCACCATTATGCGTAGGATGGAAAGTCTAGAGCTTCAAACCCGACCCCTAGTTAATCAAATCTCTTCTGTTTCGTGCTCTAGGTGTGGTCAAATTGGTCATGCTTTGGAGGAGTGTGCACACATTTCTTCGGACATGGAACAAGTTAATGCTGCGTTTAATCGTCCTAGGTACGACCCTTATTCGTCAACCTATAATCCAGGTTGGCGCAACCATCCCAATTTTTCATGGAGCCAAGGGAATTCAAATCATGCACCCATGCCCCAGCAAGGCCAACCACCTAGACAACAAATGTACTCAAACAACAACAACAATAATAGTGATGGCCGATTAACTGATTTGGAAAACTTAATGAAAACATTTGTTCAAACAACTACTCAATCTTTTCAAAAGCTAGAAACTCAAGTAAGTCAATTAGCACAAGTTGTAGGGGAAAGAGAAAAAGGAAGATTCCCAAGCCAACCAGAGATGAACCCAAGGATTAACAATCCACATAATCAACATATGTCATATCAACCACATCAACATATGCCATATCAACCACCTCAACCATTTAATCCTCAATCATTCAATCCTCAACAAATTAGGCCTCCACCTAATGTACCACATAATACACCACCTCCTAATGTGAACAATAATAACAGACCAGTTCATATGGTTCAAGAAGAAGAGCAAAATCAACACATTAATGTTATACTTACATTAAGATCTCGAAAATCTGTTAATAACAATGTCACTCACCCTTTGGTTAATGAGCCTAATAATTCTGTCACACCTGAGTCATCTAATGAGCCACTAATTCAATCTGAGGAACCAATTGAAATTGAACCAACTGAACCTGAAAGAGTCTTCATTCCTAAAGCACCATTCCCTAATAGACTTAATAAGAATCATATAAATCAAATGGAGAAAATGTTGGAAGTTTTTAAGCAAGTAAAAGTAAACATCCTTCTATTAGAAGCTATTCAACAAATTCCACCTTATGCAAGATTCTTAAAAGACTTATGCACCAAGAAAAGGAAAACACAAGTACCAAAAAGAGCATTCTTAACTGCAAATATAAGTTCTGTGTTAACCCAACCAACACAAATCAAATATAAAGACCCTGGTTGTCCAACTATTTCATGTGTTATTGGTAACACCTTAATCAATAGGGTCTTGTTGGATTTGGGTGCTAGTGTTAATCTGCTTCCTTACTCTGTATATAAAGAATTGGATATAGGAGACCTTAAACAGACTAGGACCACACTCCAATTGGCTGATAGATCTGTTAAGATTCCTAGAGGTGTGGTTGATGATGTTCTGATCAAAGTGGGTGAATTCATATTTCCTGTGGACTTTGTTGTCTTAGACACGGAGTCTGTTACTAACCCTAGCAATCAAATTCCTGTGATCTTAGGAAGACCTTTTCTAGCCACTTCCAATGCCCTAATCAATTGTAGAAATGGATTGATGAAATTATCATTTGGAAATTTGACTGTTGAGCTAAATGTTTTTAACTTAGGGAAGCAACCTGGAATTTTCTCTGATGAACCGAGTGAATTGAATTGTATTCAGGATTGTAGTGGGTATGATTTGATTTCGGATTACTTAAATTTCACCCAATTGGATGAAGTTGATTTTCAAAAGAACCTGAGTGGTGAGGCCACAATCTGTGACCAAATCAATCATATAGGTTCGAATCGATCTTCACCCAATTTGTCAGCCTTAGGTGGACTTTTAGCCGAACCAAGACCTCAAGCCAAACCCTCACTACAAGAACCACCATCACTAGAGTTGAAGCCTCTCCCTACGACACTTAAGTATGCATTTTTAGGACCCTCATCCACCCTCCCAGTTATCATAGCATCGGACTTGACCCCCAATCAAGAGAAGGAATTGTTGAGAGTCCTCAGTAGGAATAAAGAAGCTATTGGATGGACCATGGCCGATATGAAGGGGATTAACCCATCTATAGTCCAACATCGGATCCATTTGGAGGATAATACTCAACCTCGTAGGGATCCGCAAAGGCTACTTAACCCGGTCCTAACTGAGGCGGTCAAAAAGGAAATACTTAAGTGGTTGGACAATGGAATTATATACCCTATATCCGATAGTGCTTGGGTTAGTCTTGTTCAGGTTGTCCCTAAGAAATCTGGAGTCACTGTAGTTGAGAATGAGCAGAATGAGTTAGTCCCAACCCGTATCCAAACCGGTTGGAGGATTTGTATTGATTATAGGAAACTGAATTCTGCAACCCGTAAGGACCACTTCCCTCTTTCTTTCATAGATCAAATGTTAGAACGGTTGGCCGGACATGAGTATTATTGTTTTCTTGATGGATAATCCGGCTATAACCAAATTCCTATAGCTCCTGAGGATCAGGAGAAAACTACCTTCACGTGCCCATTCGGCACGTTTGCTTTCCGTCGCATGCCCTTTGGCTTATGCAATGCGCCTGCCACATTTCAGAGATGTATGGTGAGCATCTTCTCTGAAATGGTGGGTAATTTCATGGAAATTTTCATGGATGATTTCTCTGTCTTTGGTCCCACTTTTGCCAATTGTTTGAACAATTTGGAATTGGTACTAGTAAGGTGTAAGGAGAAGAACTTGACCATAAATTTGGAAAAATGTCATTTCATGGTTAAGCATGGAATTGTACTTGGTCACATTGTGTCTGAGGATGGCATTCAAGTGGATAAAGCCAAGGTGGATTTGATTAAGCATCTCCCTCCACCAACAAATGTCAAAGAGATTCGTTCATTTTTAAGGCATGCCGGATTCTATCGAAGGTTTATCAAGGACTTTAGTAAGGTGGCTAGACCATTGACTGAATTATTAGCGAAGGACTCTAAGTTTGAATTTTCTGATAAATGTTTGGAGTCCTTTAACCGCCTTACGAGGGAATTGACGTCGGCACCCATTATGCATTCACCCGATTGGACCCAACCCTTTGAGATAATGTGTGATGCATCGGATTACGCCATAGGAGCGGTGTTGGGTCAGAAAATTGAAAAGAAACCTCACGTGATATATTATGCTAGTAAAACATTGAATGATGCCCAATTGAACTATACGGTAACCGAGAAAGAATTTCTAGCAGTCATTTTTGCCTTGGAAAAATTTCAACAATATTTGATAGGCACACATGTGATTTATTTTTCAAAAAAAAAGAAAAAAACGAAAAAGAAAACAAAATTCAAAAAAAATTGGTACATGACTTATTTTGGAAAACGGTGGAAGTACATGACTTATTTTTCTAAATCTAACGTATACCACTTTAGCAGCATTCTGTCACCATGGTGTTTCCTGAGAAGAACTACCACCCGCTGCTTGTTAGTGATCAATATGGCACCCACTTTTACGACGAAATCATAGCACGGAGTTGGAGCTACTTGGTCCATAATAACAATGATGTCTACTGCCCTAGCTTAGTGGAGGAGTTCTATAGCAGTATCACTAACATAGACCTGGATAGTGGGTACATTTTACTGAATTGGAGAAACAAAGTCTGGGCGATTGACCTCCACATCATCTCCAACTTGACTGACATACCACAAGGGGCCTCCACTTTGCCTTCCGAGGAACTCAGTTTCTATCGGTCACTCATGGGACCAGATTGTGTGCTTAGTAGGGCTGTTCATGGGGCGGGTTTGACCCGCCAACCCGCCCCGCCCCGCGTAGGGCGGGTTGCGGTTGAAAATTTTCCTACATGTGACCCGTTAACCCGCCACTCGTTAACCCGCTGGACTAAACGGGGTGGGTTGCGGTTAATGTGTTACCAACCCGTTAACCCGTTTACCCGTTACAAATATAATTATTTAAAAAAATACATATTTATGTATTAAAATTTTCGTTATTTCATTAAACTTCTAACATTTCTTCTAAAATTAAAATTTTCCTACCCGTTAACCCGCCGGATTAAACGGGGCTGGTAGCGACCCAATTTTTTTTACTCGCCCCGCCCCATTTGCCCGCCTGACTTTGGTGGGGCGGGTAGCGGGCGGAGCCAAACCCGCCCCGCCCCGTTTGCAGCCCTAGTGCTTAGCCGTGATCGGGGTATCAAGGGCACATACATGTACCGGAATGTCTTTACAGCATGTAGGTGGGCATGCCAAAATATCACGAGTAATACCCACAACACTTCTTTTCGCACCGTTGAGATGGGCATCGTTCACTCCCTGATGACCCGTGATCGCACTTACTGTATGTGCCGACGGCTTTTGACCACCATTGGAGAAGGCCACCAACGCAGCTCCCAACCTCTGCCATGCCTTGTCACCACTATTTGCAAGCACTTCATGGCCTATGAGTCTTTCTGGGTGTACGAAGCCGACATGCTCCCTTGTACGGTGGAATGAGAGACATCCTCCTATCGTGGCACCATAGCGGACCTGTGGACACCTCCAGAAATGGAGGATGTTATGCAATCAAGTGAGTCGTCTGAAGACTCTGCAACATTCTGGGTTGAGTCAACCGCAGAAAACTCTGACGAGCATAGGTCCCGAATGTGGGGCGGGATGAAGCACCTCAATAGCAAATTGAACAAAGCACTCTCCGACCGTGGAGAGTCGTCATCCCGAAGGCGGTAACTTTATTATTTCTTGCATTTCCTATATTATTTAATTTTGCATACATTGAGGACAATGCATGAAATAGGTGTAGGGGGTGACTAGTTATCTACCTATCTGTTTTGTTAAAAAAATCGAAAAAAAAATCAATGTTTCATGACATAGCTTATGATTGAACTACCAAAACCCGAGTACAAATTGCATTGAGTTTTTGTTCCTTATTATATAGTTCTGCTTGTAGAAACTATGACATAAATCTAAGTTCCAAAGAAATAACCCATTACCCTTTAAGACATGTATGCACTTAAATTGGATGAATCAAATCTTTGAAGTGGTTGATAAAAAGCAGAGGTTGAGGAAAATATACCGGGAAGTGTGGACTTCTGATAGCAATTAAGCCTTGAGGAAAATAAAAAGAAAATAAAAGTGAGAAAAGCACATCTTGCAAAATGATTACCAAAGCTCAAGCCTTCGAGTCACTAGTCCGTAGGGGTATCTTGAAACCCGGTAACTTGAGTCTGTCGGCTCGGGATTATCGACCAAACTCGCTACACAAATGCAAAAGGGTAAAAGTGTCAAATAAGCAAATATGTTGAATCACGGGGAATTATTACTCAAGGCCCAAAGTTAGAAGAATGATCCATGTCATGGTTGATCCAAATGATACTTCACCACCAGAGGAGGCGTGCAAAATAATTTAAGTGATAACATGTGTAGAAGGGTTAGTGGTGTGAATGTTGGAGGAACAAAGACCAAGTCAGAATTTTTATGAGTTAGATTTATATAATGAGCATGCAAGAATTCTAAGTGAGATGTAAAAGGTTGATGTGGAGATATTGAGAGTTATTAATGAAACATTGAATTAAGACTTTGTGGGTGTGTCAACAGAAAACCCTCACGAGACAAAACTCGTCCTCTAAGGAAACTAAGGGGTTTAAAGGCTTGTTGCACATGCTAAGTGCAACCGTGATTCCTACGAAAGTGAGTTAGGATTTCTGTGCTTTCATACTTATATTTTTCATGTTTTGTTTTGCTCGAGACTAGCAAAATCTAGGTGTAGGGGTATTTGATGCATTGCATACATTGCATCATATGTCTTTCATTTAGATTGTTTTTATATAAATAAATGCTACTGAGGTATTGTTTTGAGCAATTGTGCAGAATTCAGGAGTTACAATGCAATTTACCAAAATTCGAGCTAAAACGCGTGCAATGGACTCAGATGGATCACAAAGACCAATTAGCTAGAGATTCAAGCTCAAGTTGAAGTCCAATTGATTGCATAAGAAGCCAGGGACCTGATCGCAAATTAGAAGGACTAAAAAGTTATTTTGGAGGAGTATTCAAGAAGAAATCAAATTCGGATCTCCAAAGATATGCAATAATTGATTTATATGTGTGGAGGCCACCTACAACATACCAAAATCACACCCGCAAAAGCACAAATTAATCTGGACCATCCATGCGGCGATTCCGCCGCATCTGACGGTCAATATGCGGCGGAAACGCCGCACAGGTTGCGATCCGTGCCTCCCATTTTCGTCCAATTATGTAATAGCATGTGTCATTCCTTATGCATACTTAGGGTTCCTTGTATTGGCTATAAATAGCCCCAAAATATTGTTGTGAAAAAAAAAATTGGTATTTCCATTCTATAACCAATAAAATTCTGCCCTTTTATTTCTCCATTGTCTTTGTCTTTTGTAAGCTTAGTTTTAGATTAATATTTCATGTTCTTAATTTCAGTAGAATAATTTAGTTGTTCTTTACTCTTCTCTTAGAATAATTTGTTGCATGCTTAGAATAATTGCATTTGTTTTCGTAGATCGTAGTTTAGTATAATACTTTTGTTTTCGTAGTCTCTCGATGATCTCCAAGACCCCTTCTCCTCATCTTCTCCCCATGGGTTTCTAAACCCTTCCAGAGGGTGGGGGTGATGGATTTAGGGTTAGAGAAGAGAGATCGTTTTTATTTTAATTTCTTGTTAGTGTTTTGATCATATGAGTTTTTGTTAAATCAATTATCATATGATGCTTAATATCTCACTTGATTTATAATAATTTTCGTGATCTCTAATCTAACTCAAAGATTCATAACTCCCACCCGCTGGACTCATCCTTATTTGTTTCTTCTTAGTTTTTGTTTTTGTTGTTCTTGCTTTAGAAAAATTAAAAATCCAAAAATCTCAAACCAACCATATTTCTCTCTTTCTTTCCTTAATCAAAAATCACAAAAAGATAAGAATCTCTCCCTCCTTGTGTTCGTCCCGTACTTGTCACGTCTTCATCGACGACGTGCACTTGCTGTATAAATAAAAATCTCATCAATGGTAGATTTTTATGAATATTATAGGTATAAGTTTATGATAATAATGTTCACTTTTTAGTCTAAATGATATGGTATATTTTATAATTATTTGTTTTATTGAAGCTAGTACCATGACAAACCTCACAAAGCTTGAATTTGCCGCCCTTGATATCTCGGGGAAAAATTATCTCCCTTGGACTCTCGATGTAGAGATCCATCTTACGGCAAATAATCTTGGAGAAACAATTAAAGACGAAAATAAGGCCTCCCCGCAGGAGCGTGCCAAAGTAATGATTTTTCTCCGGCATCATCTCCATGAGGGATTAAAAGCTGAATATCTAACGGTGAAAGATCCGTTAGAGTTATGGAAAAACTTGAAAGAAAGGTATGACCACCAAAAACAAGTGATTCTCCCAAAAGCTCGCTACGAGTGGATTCATTTGCGATTACAAGATTTTAAATCTGTAAGCGAGTATAATTCTGCTATGTTTCGAATCTCATCTGAACTTAAATTATGTGGAGAAATAATTACTGATAATGATATGTCAGAGAAAACATTCTCAACATTCCATGCCTCGAATATGCTCCTGCAGCAGCAATATCGAGAACGTGGTTTTAAGAAATATTCGGAACTAATATCATGTCTTCTTGTTGCCGAGCAAAATAATGAACTTTTGATGAAAAATCATGAATCTCGACCCACTGGTTCCACTCCATTCCCTTAAGTGAATGAGGCTAATCACAAATGCAAACACGACCCATTCCCTGAAGCGAATGCGGAATCTTACAATCGTAAATGTGGACGTGGTCGTGGTCGTGCATATGGACGCGGGCAACATCAAGGACGTGGTCATGGACGTGGCCGTAGCCATTGTGGTGGTCATGATGTCAATGCAAATAATGATGGAAGAAATGCTAGAGGAAATCAAGTGCAAAATCCTCCAAAGAAATATGAGAATGCTTGCTACAAATGCGGCATGACAAATCATTGGTCGCGTATATGTCGTACGCCCAAGCACCTTGTTGATCTTTATCAAGCATAACTCAAGAAAAAAGAAGGTGCCGAAATGAACTTGGTTGAAAACAACCAAGATGGAATGATCATGGACACTCGTTTAGATATTTCGGATTTTCTTTTAAATGATGACAATATCGAAGTTTTTGTCAATGATGGAAATGTCCATCAAAATGCTTAGTTTGGTTTTCCTACATCCTATTTTCGATGTTTTTCATTTCCAAAATAATTGTAAGACTTGTGTCTTTACCTTTGAAAATCAAAATAATATAATATAGTATTATGATACTATATATACAAAAAGATATTTTTTGCTCTATTCCCTTTTTTTAGGACAAAGACATGGTTGATACTATCATGAGTGATGGAGATCAATGTCTAGTAGATAGTGGAACAACAAATACGATTTTGAAAAATACAACCTTCTTTGCCGAATTACATTTCTCGAAGACAAGTGTTAACACAATTTCTGGCACTAGTTATTTGATTGAAGGCTCCGGAAGAGCTTGTATTTTGTTGCCCAATGGCACGAAATTACAAATAAGCGATGCTTTATATTCTAGTAGATCCAGAAGAAATCTACAAAGTTTCAAGGATATACGTCGTAATGACTATCATCTTGAAACTATAAATCAAAATAATGATGAATACCTTCACATTATCTCCATCGTGAATGGTAACAAAATCATTTTAGAAAGGATGAAAGCCTTTTCATTGGGATTATATTGCACTTATATCACCCCTTTGGAATCAAATATGGTCACTAACCGAAAGTTAGTTGATCAAGCGCATTATAAACTTTGGCATGATAGATTGGGACACCCCGGTGATATAATGATGCGAAAAATTATTGAAAATTCAAATGGTCATTCCCTAAAGGATATGAAAATTATATCATCGAAAGAGTTTTCATGTGCAGCATGCTCTCTTGGAAAACTGATAATCCGACCGTCCACAAGTAAAATTAAAGATGAATCTCCTTTATTTTTAGAGAGAATTCAAGGTGATATTTGTGGACCCATTGCCCCTCCATGTGGACCATTTCGATATTTTATGGTGTTGATAGATGCATCCACCTGATGGTCACATGTTAGTCTCTTGTCAACTAGAAATGTTGCATTTGCTAGACTTCTAGCAGAATTGATAAAATTGAGGGTGCATTTTCCTGATTATCCAATTAAGAAAATCCGATTGGACAATGCAAGAGAATTTACGTCTCAAACATTTAATGACTACTACATGTCAGTTGGTATTACAATTGAGCATCCGGTTGCTCATGTCCATACACAAAATGGTCTAGCTGAATCTCTAATTAAGAGATTGCGACTAATTGCAAGACCATTACTTATGAATTCAAAATTACCACAATCTCTTTGAGGTCATGCCATTTTACATGCTGCGGCACTTATCAGAATAACACCGACAGCATATCATAAATATTCCCCTTTACAGCTGGTCTCTGGTAGTGAACCAAATTTATCCCATTTAAAAATATTTGGTTGTGCGGTTTATGTGCCAATAACCCCACCACAATGTACAAAGATGGGACCTCAAAGAAGATTGGGAATTTACCTCGGTTTTGAGTCTCCATCGATTATTAAATATTTGGAGCCATTAACAGGTGATATTTTTATAGCACGCTTTGCTGATTGTAATTTTGATGAAAAAGTATTCCCAATCTTAGGGGGAGAAAAACAGAAGATGAAAAAATCTGAAATTACTTGGAATGCATCTTCATTGTCCCATCTTGATCCCCGTACAGACCAATGTGAACAAGAAGTTCAAAAGATTATTCATTTGCAAAGAATTGCAAACGAATTACCAGATGCATTTATAGATGCAAAGAAAGTTACAAAATCACATATACATGCTGAAAATGCACCAGCAAAAATTGATATTCCTAAGTTGTCAAATGAGTTAAATATCCACCGAAAATGTGGACGACCAATTGGGTCAAAGGATATAAAACCAAGAAAAAAGAAAGAGAAAAGCGTAGCATCTGAAGATGTTACTGCTAATATTATCCATACCCCTGAAGAGGTAGTGAAAAATGACAACATAGACCAACGAGAGACCGAAGTGTCTAAAAATGAAAATATAGATGAGATCTCAATAAATTATGTGCACAATCAGAAAAGATGGAATCAAGACGAAACCATCGTTGATGAAAAAATTTCATATGCTATAGCAAATGAAGTAATGAATGTTGAATATTGTGAGCCAAAATCTATTGAAGAATGTCGACAAAGAAATGATTGGCCACAATGGAAAAATGCAATACAAGCAGAATTGCATTCGCTTGAAAAACATAATGTTTTTGGACCTGTGGTGCTTACACCCAATGACGTGAAACCTGTGGGGTTCAAATGGGTGTTCTCGATAAAGAGAAATGAGAAAAATGAGATTGTAAGATATAAAGCCCGACTTGTGGCTCAAGGTTTCACCCAAATACCCGGTGCTGATTATGAAGAAACGAATTCACCTGTAGTGGATGCGACAACACTAAGATTTCTTATCAGTCTCACAGTCATAAATAGACTTCAAATGCAACTCATGGATGTGGTTACTGCTTATCTCTATGGGTCATTAGATACAAACATCTATATGAAAGTCCCTGAAGGACTAAAACTACCAGAGACTTGTACTTCCAAACCGCGAGGGTTGTACTCCATACAACTAAAAAGATCCTTATATGGATTAAAGCAATCTGGACGAATGTGGTACAATCGTCTAAGCAAAAGTCTTCTGAGAAAAGGATTCAAAAATGACTCCATATGTCTATGTGCTTTCATTAAAAGGTCTTCATCTGGTTTTACGATTATAGCTGTATATGTTGATGATTTAAATATTATTGGGACACCAAAGGATATTGAGATTACAGCTCAATACTTGAAAACTGAATTTGAGATGAAAGACCTTGGTGTGACTAAATTTTGCCTCGGCCTGCAGATCGAGCATTTCCCGAGTGGAATTTTTATTCACCAAGCAAATTATATAGAGAAGATGTTAAAACACTTTAACATGGATAAAGCTCATCCATTGAGTTCACCAATGGTCGTTCGATCACTTATAAGTGAAAAAGATCATTTTCGTCTCCGAGAAAAGGGTGACAAAGTCCTCGGTCCTAAAGTACCGTATCTAAGCGCTATTGGAGCTTTAGCGTATCTTGCTAATAATACACGACCTGATATAAGTTTTGTTGTGAACCTTCTAGCAAGATACAGCTCTGAGCCAACATATAGGCATTGGAAAGGAATCAAGCATGTATTCTGCTACCTTAGTGGGAGACGTGATATGGGGTTATTTTATAGAAAGGACTCGAAGTACGAACTTATTGGATATTCAGATGCTGGATATTTATCAGACCCCCACAAAGCAAATCACAAACAGGATATGTGTTCACGTATGGTGGCACCGCCATTTCATGGCGATCGAGAAAACAGACCCTGACGGCAACATCTTCAAATCAAGCAGAACTGATTGCATTATATGAAGCTAGTCGAGAATGTGTATGGTTGAGATCAATAATCCAACACATACAAAAGGAATGTGGTCTTGAAGGAATAAAGGACAAGCCAACATTGCTATATGAAGATAATAGCGCATGCATTGCCCAAATAAAGGAAGGTTATATCAAAGGAGACAAGACAAAGCACATTTCACCAAAGTTCTTCTCGACGCATGATTTACAAAAGAATGGATAGATAGATGTCTGTCAAATCAGATCATGCGAGAATCTTGCAGATTTATTCACAAAGGCGTTGCCTACTAAAGTTTTTGAGGGGCTTGTTCACAAGATTAGTGTTTGTCGTTTGAAGAATGTTTGCTAAAGTCAGGGGGAGCATCATACGCGCTGCACTCTTTTTTCCTTGACCAGGTTTTTATCCCACTGGGTTTTCTTGGTAAGGTTTTTAACGAGGCAGCATACCTAGCGTATAAAAGTGATCGATCATCCAAGGGGGAGTGTTAAGAATTTCAAAAGTCTTGTGGATGATTCACCTTCCTAACCCCTAAACTTTAAGTAGGTTTTACTCTTATTAATATGGTGTAATTTCATTCATTTTGTTGTAACCCCTACTACATCCTCACCCTATATATAGGGGGTTATTGTACATATTTGAGTACAAAGCAAAGAAGAAATACATACATCTCTCCCTCTCCATCTCCCAATCATTCATCTTTAGTTGTTTGTTTTACAACAAAAATATTGATTTTTCAAATTACATAAATTTATGGTATTATTAGGTTGTAATCTTGAAATGGAAGCTCACACAAATGTCACTCTGCTAATACTTTAGACGATTCGTCTTCTATCTTCAAGTTTCACTTCTACTAGTTCCATCACTTAATTAGTAATATTGATTTAGTCTATACTTTTTCATATCGATTATTAAATATTCTGAAGTGGTACATAAGAACATAAGTGACACTTGGCGTATTTGATTCACCATGATTGGAGATCATGGATTGTGGTTACAAACCCTTGGTGTATATAAAAGTTAATTGGGTTTTTTGTTTCGTACCGATCAAAAGTTTTGAAATTGACTACCTACCTACAGTTCTGCGAAAATTGGACGTGTACCTATCAAATAAGTTATAATTGACTTCATATCTATCTGTCACAGTGAGTCCCACGATCGTGTGCCTCCGTTTATATTTCACGTAACGCGACGTAATTTTCATCGGATTTTTTGCTTTCGTACCAATCAAAAGTTTGAAATTGGCGACGTACTCATGGTTCTGTGAAAATTAGACGTGTACCTATCAAATAAACTTGTAATTGACCTCATACCTATCCAAAATCATCTACAATAGGGAGGATGGTTGTGGATATGTATTGATTATAACGAATCAATCATTATTCCAAAAGTAGAAGAAAGTAATCTCGAACAAAGCAAGAGCATGTTCCAAACATATGGATGTATGGTTTTGGACTTGCTGGTCTCACTTGGATGTATTTTCGAGTTTCGACCTGCTTCTCTGTCTACTAGTTTCTAAAACACGTATTTAGACTAGAAATACCTAGTTATCATTTTTTAAAATGGATGTGTAATATGTATGTTGTGGATGGTGGTGGATAGGTATGAGGTGAATTACAAGTTAATTTGATAGGTACACGTCAAATTTTCGCAGAATCACGGGTACATTTTCAATTTCCAAACTTTTGATCCGTACGGAAGCAAAAAGCCCAATGAAAAATAATGGAAACGTAAACGGAAGCACACGATTGTGGGACCTACTGTGACGAATAGGTATAGGGTTAATTACAATTTATTTGATAGGTAAACGTCCAAATTTTGCAGAACCATGGGTACGCCGTCAATTTCCAAACTGTTGATTGGTACGGAAGCAAAAAAAACCAATATAAAATAACAACGTGTTACGAGAAACGTAAATGAAAGCACACGATTGTGGGACCTACTATGACGGATAGGTATGAGGCTAATTACAATTTATTTTATAGGTACACGTCTAATTTTTTTGGTAGAACTATGGGTACGTTTTCGTAAATTTTCAATTTTTTGATTTCCTTTAATTAGGGTTAATTTCCTTTAAGATAACAATTGTTTAATATTCCTAGCTCCAACACTAAAAATTCATCCCCTCGATTCCCCTTTGTGTGCACCGACAAGACTCTAATGTCATGGATCTATGTTTCATCTGTATGAGAGTAAAAACCCGATCAATGAGAATATTCTTGCCTCGGGAACGACGCTCCAAATATCCTTCTGTTGCATTCGTAAATGCAACAGAATGCTGCATTCGTTAGATCACGTCAATGGGTGATCTTCTACACGATTCCGTTATATATTCCCAACATTATTATCAAAAACCGCTAGCTCTTCACGTATAACGATTTTTTTCCGCCAAGATTGATTTGTAAGTTGATTCTTAATTTTTTTTACCAACAAGAGGCATGCTTGTCCTCTTCCTTTGTAGAACAATTTTTAAAAATAACTTTTAAAGAGAAACACAAGTCTGTTCGGGAAGAATCCATGTTTGAATTTTGTTATGGTAATTATCATAATAGTCCTTATTCTTTTGGAAAATTATTTGAGACATATGTTTGCAGTTTTTTTTAAGAGACCGAATGTTTTCTGCATCTTACATATTTCGGTAGAATTTGTGTTGTGCTAATATAAGCATGATCTACGGATTGCGTTTCATAATAATAAAAATTAGTTGACATGGAATATATGTTTCCTTCCCAATGGTTGCCGGTCTGGAACTCGTCAACAAATTGTTGCACCAATTTTGAGGCAGCAACTCTAGACAGTCAGTCGGTCTGGGATTCTCGTGTGGAAGATGCTCTTAAATGGGTCACGAGTCGAAAGGAATGCGAGTGTGCAAATCTAGAGAAAGGATAGGCCTGGTATTTTCCTAGCGAGAGAAACAAGGAGCACCTGCCATCTGGTGACGTGTTATGTTTTTACGAGAGAAAAACATGGAGCCTAAGACAAGCGCTTGACGTTGAGTGATTTTCGGAACCACATGAAGATAAAGTGGGGAGTGTGGACATTCTTACGCCTTTAACCGGGTCCAAAACTGTTTGAAAGACCAAGTCCACATAGCTTGACAAGTAGTTGACTGGGTCTTTGAGAAGTTTTCTAAGATAACTGAGGACGTGGAGAGAGTGGGGGAACGTGGGCATTCGTTTCCACTCTTGTAGACAATTAGAAGTAGGTTAACCGTGGATGATTTGAGCAGAAATCGTGTGTAAATAGAAGAGAACTTCTACGAGATGTCGCAACATCTATCCGCCCATAGCATAAGCGTTTACGATAGGTTTATCAATTACATAAATACTCGTCGACAATTCGACATAATCTAATCTCACCTTAACCTCGTTAATTGAGAAACCTATGCTAAACACCAATGCTATGGATGAGGAGGATAGATGTGACGTCTACAAGGAATGCTCCAATATTTATACATGATTTCTCCCCTAATCATGCATGGGTAAGGGCCACTTTACCCACTCCTAACTGTCTACAAGAGTGGAATCAGATGCCCATGTTCCCCACTCTCTCTACGTCCTCAATTCTCATGGAAATCTTCTCAAACACCTGGTCAACTACTTGTCAAACTGCTTAGACTGGTCTTAATTCCTTCGTAAAAGGTTTTGGATCCGGTCAAAGGGGTAACGCGCGATGCCCACACTCCCCACTTCATCTCCATGCGGTTGTTGAAATCACTCCACGTGAAGCACTTGTCTTGAGCTCCGTGTTTTTCTCTCTAAAAAACGCTCTGCGTCACCACATGGGTGATGCGACCTTGTTTCTCTCGCTAGAAACATTCCAAGCCTATCCCCTTTGGCTAGATCCGCACACTCGCATGCCTTTTGACTCGTTTCACCCTTCTATAAGCATGTTCCAGACGAGACATTTTTAGGTTGTGAGAAGAAGAATCAAATTCGGTAAGGTTATTCTCGATCGAGCTCGGATTGTACAAGGCTTGAGCTCAACTGGTTGGTCCCGAACGAAGATCAGATTAGTGGATTCCTGAACGGGTTCGTTTGAATGAGTGTGGCTTGTAAAAGAGGATTATGACCTAGTTAGAGTGTCGACTATGGAAATCTATGATCTTCTTGTGCTTTGGATATCTTTATTTGTGTTTGATTTCCCGTTGTATTTTACTTAGATTTGTGACCGATCCCAATAGTTTCAACTTTATTTTTATGTCTTAGCTTGTCTCGACACTTAACTACTGATTCCACTTAGTACTATAAATTAAGGGGGTTTCCTTCTAATTTTACATGTTTCAACATCCAAACCTCTTTATTTCGAAAAGCAACCAATGAATGAGAGAAAGATGAGGGAAGGAGAGAGAGTGAAAGAGGGTGGAGAGGGAGAAAAGAGAGAGAAATAAGGATGAGAGAGAGTGAAAGAAATATGAGAGAGAGGGTGAAAGAGAGAGGAAGAAAAAATAGAGATAAGGGAGAAAAAGAAGTTTCAAAAGGAATTAGTAGATTATACAAGGTGAAATTTGTAAATTTTATAATTTATTTTATTTTTTATTCCACTGATGACATCATCACGTAAAAGATGACGTCATCAACGAAAACAGACACGGGAGTGACAATTGAGAATTATAGTCTTTTGCAATGACATTTGGTACACAATGTTGGTTTTTTGATGGTATATAAGCAAATAGGTGTAGGGTATTGATTTTTGGGAATTATAGTGTTTTGTAATGACATGCAAACAATTAACTCATATATAATAACATCTCAAACTTAATCAATCAAAGAAAAATTACATTCTCAGTCATTTTTAGAGGTTTTTAGATCGTGGGCTCAAAGAAATTCACGAAGTAAGAAAAGAAAAGAACATACGGGAAACTAACCCTTAATATTCTTCAAAACATTGAATTACAGCAGCCAAGAGTCAATGGAACATTTTTTGGCTTTCCAAATTGTTTGGGAAGGAAGGGATCGAGAAAGAAAATGGGGGCCAAAATTAATGGGTTTTCTAAGTATAAACCTAGCTTGAAGAATATGTTATTATTGTTATTCGTTAAAAGTAAAGAGGACAACTTTGGAAGAATAAATTGGTCATGACTTAAAAATAAAGTTGAAAAGTCAAAGACTTAATATTTGAAACGGAGGGAAGAGTAATAATTCCCCAAAAAGATTATTTTTTGTATAATTCAAAAATAAAGTTTAGATTCTTGAAATCGTACTTGATTGTTATAATTACAAAAGCATATACATCGAAAGTTGTAGCGCCAAGGCCACCGAGTGATTCCATCTTTATTTGCTCTAGACAAAAGGATTTGTCGGAATAATGTGACGCAAAGCAAAAGTAGGACGATGGTCATTTTCGTTATGGTTTATAAGAATTTCTGATATGCAGCTCACGTCGAATAATTATAAAAGGGATTTTTACTTGTGTGCACTTGTGAAGATGGTTTATTGGACCTTTGCTCCCTTATAGCTTTATATTGTCCATGTGCACACGCAAACACCAATAATTTCGTTTATACACATGCATCCGACTCGTTACTTTCCAGTTGACTCCGTAAGTTTTTGTTTTAACCCCGTCAGAATCATCATTCATCTTTGTACTAATAATCCCTAAATTCTTAATTATGTGCAAGTTAAATAGTAATTCGTCACACAAAAATCCACTCCACGTTTCTTCCCCAAAATTTATCCAAACCCTACCCAATCACTCCACTCCACTCCAGTACAGTACCCCGAATCCCCAACTTCGTTTACTCCAGCGATCTCACCCAACACCCCCAAAATCCACTCCACTCCACTTCCAGCGATCTCTCCAACCATGACGACATCTCCAGCGAATCTATTTTTCTTCCGCGAAGTTCGTTTACTCCGGCCTCATCCCGCTGCACAATCCGATCACGCCCGACAAGCTCGTCGTTGTCGTCCCACTGGATACAATGCACACAAGAAGTGGACTTTGGAGGTCGACGTCTGAGGTAGGTGCTCGAATGACTCCCACTTGTAGTGATTTGATTAAATTGTTGTCAGAAAATAGCAATTTTTGGGTTAATCTCCTGTCCTAGAGTAGATATTGATGTAAATATGAACATGCATGACAACTATTAACTTCAATTCTTGAAAGTGAAGATGCATATTATGTTCGTCTGCCCATACAAACAATATAATCATAAAAATATGCATAACAAGCTAAAATAGACTCTGAACATTATGACCAAACAATATGCCAAACCACTATGTTAACTGAACATTATGAAGAACTATGAAGAAGATAATGTCTCTCTGTTTAGTTATGTGGAGTGGTAGCATTATTTAATTCAATTGTCCAGGCAAGTTAATGGCAACTCTATTTAAAATTATGGAATATGTCACATAAACATTTTACTTGATCAACTAATGCAATTTAGCCAAGTTTACTAACTTTTTGTTTGTTTTAATACTAAAAAATAGGGGGCCTCAACGTACCACGAAGAGAGGGGGTGATAGGAGGATTGGGGGAAGTTCTTCAACGACTAATGCAGATATTTCTGGAGCACCGACATCTTTTAGTACAGCTCCACCACCTTTACTCAGTACTTCTGGACCCATGATGGATTTGCTTGGCCAAGTTAGCAGTGGATGTCTCCCATGATCGATGTCAGATTTAATTTGCTTTAGTTCAGTTACGATGCAGCTTCGTGTGCTTGAATTTAAGTTGGATTTGAAATCAAGTTCAATTCAGTTGTCATGTTTAATTTGTTTTAATTCAATTCTGATGCAGCTTCGTGTGGTTGAATTTAAGTTGGATTTGAAATCAAGTTCAATTCAGTTGTCACGTTTAATTTGCTTTAATTCAGTTCTGATGCAGCTTCGTGTGTTTGAATTTAAATTCGATTTGAAATCAAGTTCAATTCAGTTGTCATGTTTAATTTGCTTTAATTCAGTTCTGATGCAGCTTCATGTGTTTGAATTTAACTTGTATTTGAAATCAAGTTCAATTCAGTTGTCAGGTTTAATTTGGACTGTACTGGAGTAAACGAAGTTGGAGATTGGGGGCACTGTACTGGAGTGGAGTGATTGGGTAGGGTTTGGACGAAATTTTGGGGAAGAAACGTGGAGTGGATTTTTGTGTGATGGATTACTGTTTAAATTGCACATAATTAAGAATTTAGGGATTATTAGTACAAAGATGAGTGATGATTCTGACGGGTTAAAACAAAAATTACGGAGTCAGCTGGAAAGTAACGGAGGTCAGATGCATGTGTATAAACGAAATTATTGGTGTTTGCATGTGCACATGAACAATATAAAACTATAAGGGAGCAAAAGTCCAATAAGCCATCTTCACAAGTGCACACAAGTAAAAATCCCAATTATAAAATGATTCTCCTTCTTTTGGGGGGTGACGACGTTAATTTGGATTTAGATTCTCAGATTGCGTTTGGATGAAGTATTTGTAAGTCGCGTCAAATTTTCAATTGATGGGATTTATAAGTCCCATTATTTTAAAATGATAAAATTTATTTTTACCGTGTTTAGATAAATGTGTTACTTCAAAATGATAACCAACATAATATGATATTCTATTGGTTTCCTGGTTTGAAATTGTATCCAAACAAAAAAAATATACTAGTGCATCTTGAACATAACATTAACATTTTGTATTAATTTGAATGACCAAAGTTAAGATGAGTCTAGTGGAATTTCAATGGGTTGTTATTATCAACCAAATATAGTATTTGCAAATGCCAAATTTTGAAATTTCGACTTCCAACATCAAGTGAAATTTCATATTTGAGTTGTATCATCCCGACACAACCTTATATTTTTATGGTTTGAAAACACTTACGGAGAAATGTGATTGTTAAGTTCGAGTTTTAGGAGTTTGTAAAATCATCTTCGTTTAAGACAAAACATTATGAATTTAAGAAGAAACATACTCATCCGATCCTAAGTTCATGGCTTAACAAATTGAAATTTCGAAGTGACACCGTAGTATGTAAAAACACAAAAGTATCGTGGAAAATTCGTCGTCAGCCCATAAAATTTTATAGCCAATTTCTTTGTTGATGGGCCCCTCGTGCAACCTTTGAATTTCCCTCTAATTCCATTTGGGCTGCAAATGGGCTTTAATTTTATGGGTCCAAATAACTTGGGAGTAAGGATTCCTCAAGACATGACTCGAAAATCGATCTTAAGAAATATTACATATCATGTTATTTGTTCCAGCTTGGTTGGTCGTGATTAAGAGTGTAATATAATCGGATCACATCATGGATTACATTCCATTGCTTACAATTGGATGTCGTAATATAATTGCATTCCAACGTAATTAACTAATTTCAAATTACTCAAACAATGTCATATGTTTATATGATTTATTAGATAAAACATTACTTTTAAATTACATTGTAATTTTACTTGTTGAATTACAACGTTACTGAACAAGGTAATTTGATTACATTAAATTCAATTTATGAAAATGTAATTTAATTAAGGAGAATTAGATTTCATGTAATATAATTGCAGTGAACCAAGCATAGCATTAGAATTGAGCATGAGGAATCATTAAAAATGGAAAATAAATATTGGAAATAGGAAGAGAGTAGTTCAAATGGGACAATGAATTGACATATAGAAACTTTTACTGGACGTTAGGAATACTGATTCAAACAATGACCAGCTACGACCAGCAATTGTGGCTAGCAATTACTATGTTTGCGTTTGTGGTGTTACTTGGATAAATCGCTTTTTGTTTGACAGCTACCGGTCTTTTTGTTTGTTTCAGCGAATTAGAGTTAGGAGTCCTTATACACGGACGCGGGCGTCACAGACGCGTCTTACGTGGACGTGTTGAGTCAGCGTCCAGTCAGCAAAATTTCTCTTCACGTGCTTTGGTCTTCTTAAAAACGCCGGTTCTTTAGGTTGAACGATTCTTTTCCCAATACACAGATAGTGCAGACCCTAGGATAGCGTGCAGACCCTAGGACAGCGTGCAGACCCTTTATTCGTGCAGAGTCCAGACTTATCATAATAAAATATTGTTTTTAACTTTTAGGTTGGATCAACTTAATCCAAACAGACTCACAACATATTCCGAACAGACAGTCTTCTTATTCCAAACAGACGCGCAACTTAATCCGAACAGACAGACTTCTTATTCCGAACAGACACACAACTTAATCCGAACAGACACACAACATATTCCAAACAGACACACAACATATTCCGAACAGACACACAACTTAATCCGAGTAGACACATAACTTAATCCGAACAGACACACAACATATTCCGAACAGACAGACTACTTATTCCGAACAGACATACTTCTTATTCCGAACAGAAAGACTTCTTATTCCGAACAGACAGACTTCTTATTCCGAACAGACACACAACATATTCCGAACAGACAAACAACATATTCCGAACAGACAGACTTCTTATTCCGAACAGACGCACAACTTAATCTGAACAGACACACAACATATTCTGAACAGACAGACTTCTTATTCCGAACAGACAGTCTTCTTATTCCGAACAGACAGACTTCTTATTCCGAACAGACACACAACATATTCCGAACAGACAGACTTCTTATTCCGAACAGACGCACAACTTAATCCGAACAGACACACAACATATTCCGAACAGATAGACTTCTTATTCCGAACTGACATACAACTGTTATACATGAAAAAAATGAAGAAGAATGTGATCATTCCTACATTTTTAAGGATGACTTTGGTCTTGTTTGTATATGTGGAATTACACGCAAAAGCATAGAAAGTGTGTCCAGAAACGGAACAGAAAATTTGTATTATTTATGTAGAAAGATTGTCCTGTTTATGTAGAAAACTTGTCTTGTTTATGTAAAAAGTTTGTCCAGTTTATGTAAAATGTTTGTCCAGATTATGTTGAAAATTTGTGCAGAAATGGAACAGAAAGTATTCCGAACATACACACCACTTAATCCGAACAGACAGACTTCTTATTCCGAACAGACACACAACATATTCCGAACAGACTGACTTCTTATTCCGAACAGACATACAACTGCTGTACATGAAGAAAATGAAGAAGAATGTGATCATTCCTACATTCTTAAGGATGACTTTGGTCTTGTTTGTTGTATATGTGGAATTATACGCAAAAGCATAGAACTTTCTGATTGAACTTTTAACAGTAGAACATCACGCCAAAATCCTCGGAAGCTTTGACACCATTGTATCTCGTTCCAGCACATTAACTCCTGACCCAGAGGTAGCAAACAAACGGGTGTGATGCCTTTTCTTAACACAAAAACCACAAGAATCGGCATAAGCAACGTAAAATGTTTGGGCTTCTTCGAAAGAGGGGAAAAACATCCCCTCCTTAGGAACGTTTGTCGGTTGCTCCACTTGGAAAGACACATGAACGATTTCCATCAAAGCACAGAGGTAGGACCACAGAAGAGAAGGGAAGAAAAAGGAAGACGCATGTTAAGATTTATAACAAGTCTCCTGTGCTGTGTAGGAGAGCCAAAATGTTCATGGAAAATGAGTGATTTGAGACGCATTAATGAGGGATGGAGGGATGTAGACATTTGTACGAAACGAGGAATAAAATAAAAAATAAACTTTTTCTGTGGAGACTGTCAACTCAAACGCGTCTGCTGACTGGGCTGACCACATAAGCCCGCGTCCCGAACGCTAGCGTCCGCTAATCGTTTTCCTTAGAGTTAGTGCTTAAATTGTGAAATGATGAGACTAGCCTCAGTTTAAATTCCATATATATGAATCGACTGTGATGAATAATTTTTGTCATGTTTTAAATAATTACATTCATAGTTCAAATATAATGTCAGAAGAAAAAGGTATATGCCTAATTAACTTGTTTCAAAGACTTGTCATTTATTATAAAATATATTCCAAAGAATCCAAACAATAAGGTTCCTAACGTAGAATGTAATGTTTCGAAACTGCGCAAAATTTAAAATTTAAACACAAGAATTCAAACTCAAAGGGTGGGAACGTTATCCATAAAATCATCAAGTAGGTGCACCATATTACATCAGAGTTTGTCAAAATATATGATTACATCAGAATACAGACACCTGAAAATACAAGTAATCACAACGACCTCAAAGAATCAGAAAAGAGCATCCTTGACCCAAAATGTGCCCGCCCGCAGTCACCACCCAACAGTGCCTACTGAGGTCCTGAAATGCAAATGTGACAACAATGCTTGAGTTTCCAGAAGGAAACCCCGTACACCAAGCCCCTATATGAAATACATTAGTATAATAAAATGAACCTATCGTACTAGTAGCATGACATATCATGTCATCAACAATAAGGAAAGTAATCCCCTCAGGGGTAAAATTGGTACATTTGTCCCACAACATCAATCAGCCTCCCACAGAGACCTACCTAGGCACATACGGTCTTACGGACAATACGCAACGCACCCCCACGCGGCTATACTAAAGAGGAGTTCGGTGAGACGTCGTCCGCACTAGGTATTATTAGATCTGAAACTCGTGGTCAACGCCACTCTGATGGAGTCGTCGCTCAGGTCGGTCCACTCACTCAACAGGTGCCCAACCAAACTACCCTATCGGAAACATCGTCGATAGTCCACCGCCGCCGTGGTCCTCCCCGTCGCCACTCAGTCACGCAGGCTCAAACATCTCCATCAAGGTCAGTCAAAGGTATCTACCACCCAAAGGGCCAGATAATCGACAGATCTAGACCGAAGTCCGCAGGGGTCATCATACTCCGTGAGCTTTGCAACATCGTGCATTGGGATTCGTGATCCCTCAAGGCTACTACTCTAAAAGAGTCAAGTAAAACATATACGCCATGGTGCATAATACAGTGGTACCACGTCCCGAGCGTCTACACTCTTCCACACAGTGGTCCCTAGGCAGGCGTGATCAATGCACCCATCGTCACCTTCTGGCTCACGCTCTAGGCAAGGACACATGTTTTCATGGACAGAGTTGACACTCTACTAAGACAGGGGTTTAGTTCTGGGCCAAACCGGTCGACCGAAAAAGGTATACGGTCGACCACTCCTTCAAGGATCGATCGAATAGACGCCTACAACGGTCGAACTCCGGGCTCACAACTTTAGCCCCATCGGTCGAACAAAAGGTATAATTTGGTTGATCGCTAGACGGTTAAAATCAGACTAACTTTAAGTCAAAATCCAGGCAACGGTAAAACGACTCACGGGCCCTGTTCGACCGAAAATATAAGGATCTTTCCTACAATCATCAAGTCATAATCGGTTGAACCAGCATCTAATCGGTCGACCTAACATTCAAAATACTTAAACGACCGATCAAACAAGAGTCAAGAGCGGTCGACCATTTAGATGGTCTACGTTCTGTCAAGAACAATCCACAAAGCAACGGTCGAACACTAAAAGGCTCGTCTGACCGATAAACAACAGGTGTTTTTCCGACCCACTAGCATAAGCACAACCGGTCGACTGCCGCGACGCATTGTTCGATCGGTGTTAATTGAGATCGGGAATTACACTAAAATAGGTCGACCGCAAACATATGTCGGTCAACCAAAAGTCGGCAACTACCTGGCCTTGCCAGGAACATCATGTTGCCCTCGTCGCCGGAGAGGTCTTTGTCCTCCAACGATGAGCAAAACCTCACACACTTCAGTGTGAACAAAATGCAACTATCAAACTTGGCATACCTCTTAGGTTGACTAACACTCGTTGGAGCTCCGCTCGCGCAACGTCCCTTCCGGTTAGCAACCTCCTAAATGTCCTCCGTGTGCCAGACTCCACGTACCTGACGCCTCGAGGTCACAACTCTGTTGACCTCTTTGCACGCATCCTCTGCTTCGTCAGAAAAGGAGAGATTGTAGGATCGTGAATGTTGCTTAGTTCTAATCAATTTTAACCTAATTACTTATTTGTTTAAACAATCAATGAATGCACAGCGGAATTAAAAACTAACAAGCAAGCAATGAAGAAATATGCAAACCACAATCAAAGACGGGGATTTCTATAGAGGTTTGGCACCCACACTCAGGTCCTAGTCCTCTCTTGCAAGCTCCGCTCGAATCACCGAGCTCCACTCACGATTTCACTAACCACTCCCCGTTCCGGGTCGGGAGAGAAGCCTTTACAATCTTCACGCTCGCGAACAACTCTCGCTGAGCTTGGCTCCTCCTCTCACAATCCGAGAGGGATGCTTTGGGCTTTCACCGAAACCTTTACAAGACTTTGACAGTAAAGGATGAGTGGAACAAACACTCTCTAAATCTGAGCACACTTGAGTATAAAATGGAATTGATTACTAAGTGTGGAAGGTTTGAGCTTTTGAGTGTTTGGAGCTTTCTCTCTAATGTAGTAGACAATCTGGAGTGGGAGAGTTGTGTAAAATTGTGTTGGACAACTCTATTTATAAGCTCCTAAGGTGTTATAGTCATTGTGGTTAATTGGGTAAGTCTTTGTGTAAGATACACAAAACAGAAACCTGCAGGATGCAATTCAGAACAAGTTCGGTCAATCGGTCGTGTCAAACGGTCGACCGTTGGACAATTTGGAATATTGGTCGATCAACCGATAAGGGAACGGTCGAACGAAACAGACTATAACTTGGGTACACTTAAGTTAACAGTCGAACACCGAGATACGTTCGGTCGACCAAAAATCAACAGGCTCTACAGGGTTGACAAAAATGATCAAATTTGGTCGACCGAAAGAAGGTCCATGATCGATCGAAAACTATCAGGCAATTGGGGTTTGTCAAGAGATTTATGTTTGGTCGACCGATAGACATTTGTATTTTTGGTTTTGGGTGAATAATTAAAATACGACCATTGAAATAATACGACAAGTCTAATGGTCAATAACTAAGTGTAAACGGTCGACCGAACGGGTAGTAAAATTCACTGTTTGTTAAAGGAAACAAATGGTCGACCGAAGGTCTGAACGATCGACCAAATTGACTCTGACAGTTCTAGTTAGTGAATTTTGTTTCTTGTTTGGGTGATCTATTGAAGTCCAAATGTTGTAAAATTTTATGTGTGACTTCTATAGAGAACCTAATGTGTGTTTGATTGGTTTTTAGCTCAAGTATGCTCAAGTATATATAGTTCCTAAAACTCAAATGAAATATAAAATACATGTCTTCAACTGAACTTGATTACATGTCTTGACTTGATTTCCCTCTTTTTTGACTCTTGATCACCTGTAAAAGTTAGCACAATACAAAATATATGTTATGCGTAGTGTGTGTTATTCTCATTGATTAAAATTAAGATTAAGTTGATTAAAATTAAGATTAAGTTGATTAAACCATCAAAATATAAATTAAGACAAAAAAACCAACATAGATGAGAATGATGGGGGAGGGGAAGGAAGAAAGAAGTTAGAGAAATAGAACAAAAGAGGATGGATGATTGCTTTAGAGCACCCTTAACGGGTGCTCTTTGCCCGGTAGGGCGCCCGGGCAACCCTCCCTTAACGGGAGGGCGCGCCTAGGGCGGGGCACCCTGGGCGGATTCCCGGGCGGGGGGCCACGTGCCCCCCCCATTCGTCCAGTTTTTTTTTGTTTTTGTTTTAAAAATAAAGATTATTTTTATAATTAGGATAATGTATTAATTAGGTAAATGGAATTTAATTAATTAGGTATTACAAAATAATTGAAAAAATATTTTATGATTAATTAACAATTTTATGATTTACTTAGATATAAAAAAATTAAAAAATCATAAATAAATTAAGAAATACAAAATACAAATACAATACATATACACTTCGGAAACAAAATACAATACAAGTACATAATACGAAATACTGTAGGTCATCGATGTTTGAGAAGTTCAAGCCTCGATCAAATCGTCTCGTCTTTAGTGAGTCACGCGCGTACTGTAAGTCCTCGATGTTTGAGAAGTTCAAGCCTCGATCCAATCGTCTCGTCTTTAGTGAGTCACGCGCGTACTGTAGGTCCTCGATGTTTGAGAAGTTCAAGCCTCGATCCAATCGTCTCGTCTTTAGTGAGTCACGCGCGTACTGTAGGTCCTTGATGTTTGAGAAGTCCAAGCCTCGATCCAATCGTCTCGTCTTTAGTGAGTCACGCGCGTACTCTAGGTCCTCGATGCTTGAGAAGTCCAAGCCTCGATCCAATCGTCTCGTCTTTTGTGAGTCACGCGCGTACTGTAGGTTACTTCTCACAACTATAAATGCACTCCTCCTGGTTGGTTCTCTCTCATTCATCTACGAACAATGTCTTCACCCGATAAGTCTTCCAGTTGGAAGTCTTCATCATCTTCAACATCCAATGACGAAGTTTACGACCAAGTGTTGAACTCCTTAACGGAGTATGTCTCCCAAGTGGTGGACCAACAGCCTAAGAGGCGTAGAATGTGAACTTCAAACCCAGATAGAGATAGGGAGCTTGGTTACAACCGTTTGATTGCGGATTATTTTTCTAACAACCCTGTTTATCCTGACAACATTTTCAGGTGAAGATTTAGGATGCGAAAGCATGTATTTCTTCGCATTGTGAGTGTCATTGAGGCGTCTGATGTCTTCTTCCAACGTAATCCAGACGCCACCGGTAGGATGAGCATCTCTGGCCTGCAAAAATGTACCGCGGCGATTCGTATGCTAGCGTACGGTGTTGCGGCTGACGAGGTGCACGAATACTTGAGGCTAAGCGAATCCACGGCAAGAAACGCACTTGAGAAATTCTGCGATGGTGTAATTAACAACTTCGGCGGTGAGTACCTCCGAAGACCTAATGCAAATGACCTAGCACGACTACTTCACGTTGGTGAGCAGGGTAGGTTCCCAGGCATGATGGGAAGTATCGATTGCATGCACTGGGTGTGGAAAAATTGCCCGGTTGCTTGGAGGGGCCAATATCAAGGGCGTAGTGGCAATGCCACTCTTGTCCTCGAGGCAGTGGCGTCGGCTGACTTGTGGATATGGCACTCGTTTTTTGGCACACCAGGTTCATGCAATGACTTAAATGTCCTACAACGATCTCCAGTTTTTGACGACGTAATGGAAGGACGAGCTCCACCTGTGAATTTTGAGGTAAACGGTTCTCGATATAATATGGGATATTATCTTACTGATGATATTTATCCAAAATGGGCAGCATTCATTCCGTCCATCGTTCATCCACAAACACCGAAGGACAGGTTATTTGCTGAACGACAGGAAGCAGCACGCAAAGATGTAGAACGTGCATTTGGAGTCTTGCAAGCGCGATTCGTGATAGTGAAGAAGCCATCTCTTGCATGGAGTAAGATTGTACTTAACAAAATAATGACAGCTTGCATTGTAATGCATAATATGATAGTGGAGGATGAACGTGATTCCTTCGGTAATTTTGGAGATTGGAACGAATTTGTTCAGGATCAACCTCGAAATTCCGTGAACGACGCGGTTCGGTATTCCACTGACCGTGTATTGGATATTACTAGGTACTTGAGAAGGAGAGATCAAGTTCGTGATCGCACCACATATTTGAACCTTCAAGCCGATTTGGTCGACAATATATGACAACGCTTTGGAGGAAATACGTCTTGATGTATTTGAAGTTTAGTATTTAAGTTTAGTATTTAAGCATGTATTTTTAGTTTTAGTTTCTCAATTTCCGGTTAATGTACTATGTAATGTGGTTTTCTAAATTTTAATAATATTTTCGTATTTATTAATTAAATGTTAATTAAAAACGAATGAATTGTTGATATTAAATAATTACGATAATGATTATTAATATATTTTGTTGATTGTTGAAAGAGTTTTGGAGAGAAGAATAAAAATAATGACGTGACAACAAATACTGTAGCGTGACTGGGTGGATTGGGTAATGGTTAAAGATTTTGTAAGGAGGTTGGTTTGTGCTGACGTGGCAGAGAGAGAAGCTGACGTGACTGAGAGAGAATGTAGGGCGCTCCGGAACTGGTTGGGCACGGTTAACGATGCTCTTATGAAGTCAATCTCACGTCATCCCAACAACCCTGGCCATCACCCTACAACACCACCATCACGTCCACACTCTCCTTTGTACTCCCATCACATCAAAGTCATCTCCCACGTAACCCAATTAGCACCCTATCAATTAGCACCCTAAAGAGTGTTAGGGATTTAACATAGAATCCCCACCATTCTTCCAGCACGATTAAACCCTGGAACCCCAAAAGTTATGCTTACCTTGGTAAAGAGCCTAATATAAAATCAACAAAACCACCGTGGTTTAACCACATGTAATAAGTATACAAAAATTGGAAGTTATCTAAAACTCATATCTACCTAGGATGGGTGAATCTATAGTTAATCAATGGTTACGTTGTTTTGGATGCAACTCTTGGGAGTTTTCGTCGTAGGGGACAAGCTTTTCTTCCGACACGCTTCCCAATGATCATTTTTGCTTTTTCTTTCAACCAAGAAGCCCTCCGGGTGAGCTTCTGGAAGCTTTTTGCTGAATATGATGTTTAGTTTTGGGTTGCCCTCCCCTGAATGTGCCATTGACGCATCCGGTTTTGTGCCACCATTTCAATTTGACCTTCGCTTGTATGTTTTTTACGGTCCATAGTAAGGCCAATATTTACTGCTACCATTGTCAATTACTGCTACATGTTATCACATATGTTTAGTTTTGGTTTTGCCCCCACTCACACATCATGTCCCGTGCCACCATATTCATTTGTCAATCACTTATATGTTTTTACGGTCCATACCAAGCCCAATATTTACAGAATGTAACATTGCCAAGTAATGCTATATGTAATCTCATTTTATTTTTCAGTTGGGAAGCGTGCATGGGTGGAAGATTGAAGAGAAAAATGCAAAGGGGGTGACGAAGGCTTCGGGGTAATTTGGTGATGTCCTTCGATAAGATGCCTCGTCGGAAAGGTTTGTGCAACGCAAAACGGAATATATACATCTCCCAAGGATAATCAATACGACCTGATATGCCAACGAATCGTATTCAACGCAATACAAGTGTAAACCGAATAATTCGAATGTCAATGCAATACAACTTCTGACCCGAATACCTAAAGTGTTTTGTTAACCAAGGTGGAGCCAGGCTGTGAGCCCAATCGAGTTGGGTTTAACATCTCCCTCAAATTATTAACGAATTCATCAATGATTAAGTCGAGCTTTAATTGGTTTGATGTGTGATTGGGTCTGGTAATTAGTTAGCATCAGGGATACTTATTAGGACCACAACTAGCATCAGATCCATCAGCAAATTGGCAGTGAGAAATATGGTTTCAATTTCATCACAAGCTAATTGGGTTTCTTTTGAACGTTTTCATCTCCATAAAAATGGAGGATATTGCTGAAAATAGTCAAAAATGGAGGGTAATGATGCCAATGAGATGCGAATGAAAGGTATTTGAGCATAATCAATTTGCAAAGAAAAACAATAACACTTATTATGGAATTATAACAACAATTAGAAATCTTGAAGATTAGTTGGTGGAATGCTAGTCCTTTGTGTTATCTTTTTGGCCTCATTAATCTTAATTTTGAGGATTAACAAACTAATATGATGCATAATTCCAATTAACACATTACATAGATCATAGTGTCAAATTACACACACACATACATACATATATATATATTGTATATTCTTAACATTCTAGATGTTCAAATTGAAGAATCAATCAATGCTCAAGACTTGTAATCAAAGCTCGAAGAGAAGACATGTAATTAACATATTATTTGAGTCTTAGGATCAATTGTACACTTGATACCCAATGATAAATTTGATAGAGTCGGTCGATCGAACATCTTTTTGTCCACCAAAATCCTTTTGACAGAAGCATTTCAACCGCACTAGATTTTCTAGTTCGAACGACCCGAACATCTTTCGGTAATCTAATTTCCTTGGGTCGATAAACCCCAAATCCTTGTTGGAATATTATGTTCAGTCGATCAGGACCAATTTGGTAATCAAGTTTTCCAAACATCAAATCCTATGTGTCTTGATCTTATATTGGCCATGTCGCAAAGAGTCGTTGAGAATTCTCAATTGATCTATCTTTTGTCTCCAAGCACATTCCTTGGAACCTCACGAAATCCAGAACTCCAATCATTCATCGGTCAACTGTTTTTCTTTGTTTGCTATTGGCACGCAACGATTCTTTCCATGTATTAATATAGTCCTTGGATTCTCAATGGATATTTCATTTCTAATTGTTGGCGCAAAAGATGAAAATACTTGACTTTGATAAAATCCTATTTTGGACCACTGACTAGACAAAGTTTGACCAAACCTTTACTTGTCCATTTTGGATGGTTGGTCGAACCCCTTTCGATCAATCGAATTTTATTCGGTCAAAATTTAAGAAAAGATACTCGAATATGGTGCTCGGTTATCCAACTCATTTTTGGTCAACCAAATTTCTACTTTTGACCAAGTCAACTCTCATTTGCGAATCACCATTCTCCAAAACGGCCGATTGAAAAAAAATTCTTGGATTTTTGCCCGAGCTTAAGTCACATCTAATCTTTCAATGGTCTAAATTTCACCAACTCTTAAAAATGTTCTATTTGCTTTGAAGCCTATAAATACTTTATTCAAGAGACACAAATACACTCTCTACATATACTCCAAGTAATCTCAACTTTTGTGTCCTCAATTCCCAAGCCTTCAAAGCTCTAACAACACTTAAACTTCATTCAATTCGCTCCAAGCCCAGTTCCATCACTTTGAGTGCATTCAAGTTAAAGTTCAACAACATTCAATAAATTTCAAGTGTTGTAAAGCTCCTTCTCGGGTTGTGAGAGAGGGATCGAGCAAGGTGAGAGTGTTTCAAAGGCTTGGATTGTAGAAGATTTATCTTCAACCCGGAATGAAGAGATTAGTGGATACTCGAGTAAGAATAGAAGGATCGATTGGAACTTGAGAAGATGACTATATCACGGTGGTTATGATCGAACATCTATAAAAAATACCGTTGACAATTTGTGTTTTAAAATTCTCTAACTCTCATTTTTTTTTATCTCGGCATAGATGATCATAACCATTTGCCAAAGACTAATTAGCATGTGGGCGACTAGTACGATGAATTTGGATGTGGGTGTAATAACTAAGTATGTGATATGTTGATATTTCATATAAAAACTTATTTGACCGTGTACAATTTGCCTAAAACAATTGCTATATCCATTACTTTCATAGAAGATCCGATGAATCATTTGGAATCATGTAAAATATTGTTAAATCGATGTTGACTTATTTAATCTAATGATGGATTTGAAGGGAATGTGTTCTAAAAGTTTTACTTTTAAATGTCAATTATTATGAATTGAATGAGAAATCATTTTGTTCATTGTTTATGTTATTCGTCTTTTAGAAGTGTTAAGGAAGAGGCTCTTGGTCCTTAACCGTAGAGCTCTAAAAGATATTGGTTTACATAAAACAAAAGATATTCGCAATCATGGTAATTAACATGAGACATTAATTACCGAGTTAAGATTGTCGTGTTGGTCATAGATCATTGTAGCTCTACAAGTGAGTGACGACACGGGTATGCAAAAGAGGAAAATATTACTTTTGTATACTGAATAGACCTAATAAGTAAAATATTATAGAAATGTGTTTCTGTGTCATTAATATTTTACTGTGTCTTCGGTCCTTTGATATGAGACTTATATCCAATCACTTAAGGAATTCTTAATTAGATTAGTGTCTTGAGCTATCAATAAGTGTAGTATAAAGGCATTGGTTGGTTAAGTACAACTTTTGTTGGAGAAGATAGTTAGTCAAAAGACTATCATTGCCCCTCTTAATTGAGTGATGATATTAGTGGGCCCCTTGATAAAGCAAAGTTAAAATGTGCACAATGTGATTTGAGTTAAGTCACATATTTATAACTAGCTTAAAGAGATCAAGAAATGGATACCAATACAAAGATGACACAATACTACTTTGTGTGTATTCTTAATATCACGAGGCAAGGGACGGACACAAGTGGAACACTCCATCACTAAATGGATCGGGTTTTGGTTCAAGTGGAATTAAGACATCTAACTAATTGGGAGCTATAATGTGTAGCTAGATACCACTTATAGCTTGTGATATTAAGCTCTTAATATCACTGCCAACTTAGTTTAGATCCTCCCATAGGTCACACCACAAAACTGGGAAACAAGAAATGGGGATTTTGAGTTCATAAGATGCGTTGGGTTTCATGAAGAAAATATGACACATGGGGTGAACAAGCAAAGTCAAAATTATGTTGTGATTAATAACCTAATTGGAATCTAAATTAAATTCATATGTGATGTAAATATTATGGGGTGTAATGATTTATCATTACATAGGATAATATGTTACATAAGTTATGAATTAACTACTGATCCCGAAATGTCGAATTTTGTAGGGGTTTAACCAAAATTTGACCAACTGCAAAACTGTGCACAAACGATCGACCGTTTACTATTGGTCGACCGAATCGGGACAGAACATAGGTCAAGTTGATGTCTCAATTAAAACAACCATAGGTCAATGTCAGGGTACAATGCGCAAGGAAATACAAGAAGCTGAAATCCTACTACATCAATATTAAGAGATGAAAGGATTACATCAATGAGCTCCTATATCCAGTCCTCGCCTCCCAAACCTAAGTCACCTCCAGCCGCCTACTACATCTCACTTGCACACGCACAACCTACGCCTGAGTCTCAAATCAAGACTCAGTACCACCCCAACCCCACATCGTACTAGGTTACGTCGTTCCACACGGCTCACACAGGTCTTGTGTCCCAAGGTGATCACGTGTCCCAGCGAAGCCGAGCGTGCACCTCGACCCCACCGCGCATCCAATCAACAAGGCAATACTCAACCCACTATCACGGTAGAACTGTCGCGCGTCCCAAGGCGACCACACATCCCAACCAGACCAAATGTGCACCCTTGACAAGATCGCACATTCGGGCCACAAGGCAACGTCGTACTCCAACCACATGCCCAAGACCGTGAGCAATGCTCCCTAATGGCCACTCGTCACGACGCGGGTGAGTTGACAAGTTTCGCATCTAGCTTTGGGAGCTGATCACACGTCCGAAAACATGAGCAACACTCTCAAACAATCACTTGCCACAACGTGGGTGGACCATTCTCGAGCCGCCACAACACAAGGGGAAAACCCTAACATCTAGTCATGCGTGCCTCAAACGTCATCCTCACCACCCGACCACACACTTGAGTCCGTGAGCAACGCTCAAACAGCCACTCGTGACAGCGTTGGTGGGAAACTGTTTCCACGTACCTCTCGTGAATCCAGCAAATATTCCATTATTAATTAATTAAACAAATACAATTAAATCCTGAGTTTTCAAGGCAATCTAGTTATTCATAGTTTAATCAAATACCATTAAATTACAGGTTTTTTCTACAATTAACCCAACCATTCTATATTTGCAAGCTTTTTACAGAATTTAACCCAACTATTCATTATTAAACTAAAACAACTAAAATCCAGGGGCTTCTTTGCAAATACCCCGACACAAACAAAAACCCACGATCAAACCCTAGCTGTCGGCCTCATCGGTGTCATCGCCGCTCCGATGACCCACCGTCAGGCGGCCCACCATACCCCGGCTACTTCAGCAGCGGCCATGCCCACTGCCACCAGCATGGTGACGCGACCTGCAAGGCGGCGCGACACCAGCCCGTGTGCAGTTATATGGCCTCCGACATCGCTCTGGCTGGCCTCGTGAGCTACAATGTGGTTCGTGACTTACCTGGGTAAAATGTTTTTTTAATTTTTTTTGTTTTGGTTTTTTTGATTGTTTTGTTTTGTTAATGTATTTGTTAAGGCATTTGGTTATTGTTATTTTTTGATTGTTTTGTATTTGTTTTGTTAATGTATTTTGTTTTAATGTATTTGTTTTGTTTTGTTAATGTATTTGTAGCTTAAATTATTCTAATACATTATTAATATTTAATAATATTTGTTTTGAATTGTTAATTTTCGTAATTATTAATTAATTACATTAACTGATGTTAATGAATTAAGTTATATATTGGTTGGTGAGGGAAACATAAAATAATGGAGAAGAAAGTGATGTGAAGTAAAGAGAAAGTAGTGGGGTAATATCACTATTGAGAGGTGAATAGTTAAAGATTATGTGAGTAAAGATCGTGTTGATGTGGAGGAGAGCGAAGCTGATGTGAAGGAGAGAATGATGATTGTGATCTTTAAAATATAATCATTGTCGAGAATGACCTAACGTATGCTCTCCACTAATTTCCAGCAGGCACCAATCAGACATTGACTCATGGCGTAGCGTGTCAAAGCATCTAAGAAGAGTGTTTGTCACTAAGTACTCAATTTTTTCATGTTATTGTGTACAATTTTATGTAATTGTGTCGTGTAAAAAATTGAGTTGGTGAACTAGTTACCTAAGCGACCACATCTGATATGGGTTCTCCAAATCCAACAATGTCTTAGGGAGGAGTATCCACACCAGAGTTATGAACTGATTTAGTGGGGGAGCATAAGGCAAGATGCACATCGTATTAGTGACTAGTGATATGTTCTTCAATTGTGTGTTCAGCACCTTATGAGTTGATTTAGTAAGCAATATAAGGTAATATGCATATCATATTAGTGACTAATATGATATGATTGGAGTTTTGTCATAGTGCATGTGGTCTCAAGTTAATTACACAACGAAACTTAATTACCATGAAGTCGAAACTTTCCATTAACGAACAAAATCGCCTATGGACATCTTGGTCTCATTACACTATGCAAAATAATTTATGGACGTCGAGCGTCACGGACGCTGAGGACGTGGATATTTGTTAGTGTTTTCTTTCCACGTCAACAATTTCCACGTAATTTTGGAATCATATATTCTGCTCCACGGTTACTATGCAAATGAAGTTCACCCATCATGTCCCGGGATAATGGTGGTCTTTAAAATCTCGCAAAGATTGCACAAAGATAATCCTGAACTTGATTTGCAGAGAAAATCCTGGACGGTTACTATGCAAATAAAGCTCACCCATCACATCCGGGATAATGGTGATGTCTTTGAAATCTCGCAAAGATTGCCCTGAACTGGATTTGCCTCCTTATATTGATATTGCTTCCCTCTCTTTTTAGTGCGATTTCAAAGAACTTTCCTTATTCTACGCCAAAGACGATGGGAATTGTTCCTCACGTTGATCAGCAGAATGATAGAGAGACATGTTCTTCTTCTATGCCATACGTGGGAATGTTGTTCAACTCAATCGAAGAGATTCGTGATTTTTATACATCCTTTGCGGATGTTAATGGTTTCATCATCAAAATTAGACATTCTCACTACGTGCATGGTGTTATTAACATGTGCACATTGACCTGTTCGAAGGAAGGTTCTCCACCCCCTAACCAAAGTAAGGTGAAGTCCATTCACGCCTTTCCATGCATGTAAACTTCCCTGCGCGTATTAGGGTTGCTGGTAACCCGATAAAAGGTTATGTTCTCAAAGTTGTGTGTTTGGAACATAATCATGAAATGTTGGATATTCGTCAATTTCGTTTTCTTCGCGGCAAACAAGAGATTTCAGAGGCCAAGAAAGCTCGAATCACCACGAATGATGCAGGTGAAATTCCAGCTTCTAAGACCATGCAATTGTTGTTGTCGAAGTCGACGGTCATGAAAATGTCACGTTCATTGATAGAGACGTTTGGTAAGCATGAATATAACCCTAATGAACTTCAAAGGCTTGCCATGATCTTTCTAGTTGTTGTCTAGAATCATATTGCAATGGTTTCCAGAACATTGCCATATAAGCTGTTGTCTGGAATGAGTTGATTCTGGAAATATTCTGTAAATACTCTGGATTACTTTTGGACTATGTATGGTCGTTTTAGTGTTACATTTGCATGCAATCCAGAGTTTTTCCAGAATGTGTCAGAGTCCTTCCAGATTTAATTCATACATATTAGGGTCTTGAAATCGTATGAAATTCTCTGGATTTCTTCTAGAAAACGTTCCTACGATACATTGTTGCATTTGCATTTGTTCCATAATTCATAATTTATCCATAGTCAGGCCAGACCTAAGCCAAACTAAATTCATACTTCTTTTTTTACAGGAAATCATTTGGATTTAGTCTGTACTTTTCCAGGAATAGGTATGGTCGTTATATTGTTGCATTTGCATTTGTTCAAGAGTGTGTCCAAAGTGTTTCCAAACTTATTCCAGACTAAATCCATACTTCTTTTTGTCTAGAAATCATCTGGAATTTGTATGGACTTCTTCTGTAATATGTCTGGTCGATATAGTGTTTCATATGCATTTGTTCCAGAGTGTTTCCAGAGTGATGCCAAACTTATTCCAGACTAAATTCATACTTCTTTTTGTGTGGAAATCATTTGGAATTTGTATGGACTTCTTCTGGAATATGTCTGGTCGATATAATGTTTCATATGCATTTGTTCCAGAGTGTGTCCAGAGTGATTCTAGACTTATTCTAGACTAAATTCATACTTCTTTTCTTGTCTGGAAATCGTCTAGAATTTGTATGGACTTCTTCTGGAATATGTCTAGTCGAGATAGTGTTACATATGCATTTGGCCCATAGTTTGTCCAGAATGATTCCAGGATGTATCCTAAATCATTTTATATGTGTTTTCATATGCTAATGCATTTGTTCCATAGTTTATCCATAGTCAGGTCAGACTTAAGCCAAACTAAATTCATACTTCTTTTTTGACTGGAAATCATTTGGATTTAGTCTGGACTTTTCTTGGAATGTGTCTTGTCGATATAGTATTTCATATACATTTGTTCCAGAGTTTGTCCAAAGTGATGCCAGACTTATTACATTGTTGGTCTATGTGTGTCATTGACTGAGGAAGCATTTATGTCTCACGAAAGATATGAAGTAGTGATGAACTACTTGGACTACACAAAAGATCAAATCTCTATACAGTCCCCTCACATCAGTCGGTCTGCTAAATTGCCGACTGAGAATACCAAATCCATTCAAGTGCTGAATCCTCTTCCAGTTAGCAAAAAAGGACGACCACCTTTGAATCGAAGAGTTTCTACCCAAGAGAAAATCTCGAAGTCTATTGTCAAGAAGAATTCTAAAGATAAAGGCAAGGCCAAATGCAAGGTTAATTCCCCGATTCATATAATTCCGTATCCAGAGGATCCAGATTATTCTTATTGGGATATGAAAGTTTATAATCCAAATTCCAAGTCTGAAATGTATTCACTTTCTGTTGTTAGTTTCTAATACATTCTTTGTAATTCTAAAGAATTGTTGGTTTTTGAATGGTATTTTAATGTAGGTGTTTACATGTTAATCAATTGTCAAGCTATTATGTTATTCTTGATGCAATAAATTTTTCAGACCATGTGGAAAGACCCATTTTTCATACCCTTATAGATCATTTACAGACAGTGTCTAGATTTTCCAGACATCATCCAATGAAATGGTTATAATGCCATACGTTATCCAGAATCCCCGCCCATACCGGGTCTATATATTCATGTGTTCCACACTTGTCTAGCCATTTTGTCTCGCTCATCATGAGTGCATTTGGAAAGGGTCCCGATGCACATATGTGATCTCGCATTTTTTTCCAGCGGTTACTGCGTATAGGAAGAATAAGTCACGTCCCGAGATCATGTGGATATCCTTGAAATTCTTTCAGATCGTGGGGGATATTTTTGGGTCGTGGTGATGACGTTGATCCATTTTCCAACACCATCTCCATCATGACTCTTCATTTCCCCATACATTCTAGAGTCGATCCAGAACCTTTCCAGTCCTGTGCCAGAACCTATACAACCTGGCCTATAGTCTTTCCTGAGCTTTCGAGACGAAAATCGAGCTTGTTTTCTTGACTTCTTCCCCATGCTTTTTCTCAGACACTATCCAGCTCCATTGTAGGCGTCCGTCCAAACCCGATCCAGACCTTTCGAAATTGGAAAACGATTCGACTTTGATGCTCGTAGTTTAAATCCCTTATCTTAGAAGGCAACTTTACCTTACATCTTAGAATCCCTAAAATTTCCTCGTCCCCAACCGTTAATCATCATTCCAAAATAAAGAACCAACATGTCTTTAGTCATCGAAGTTTGCAGCATCAGCACTTCTAAGAATGTTTGGTATCCATTGCTATTATTGAAATAGACGGTGCACTTAGGGACCTCTTCTTTTGCAGGCAACAAATTATTTTCAGCCGACCATGTACTCTTCAGAAACTGGGGACAAGGAGCTAAAGTGTTATCAGGCAACCAGATTGCTATGTTCAGGAGTACACCTTTTGGTCACTTCCTCAAGATGTCAAAGATATCTGTAGACAATGACATTCTTGACTTTTTGGTCAAGAACTTTGATGTTGAAGCTTGCGGTTTCAAGCTGGGAGATGTGATCGTGCCATTCACACCAACCCACGCCTCCTCCATATTGGTCTAAAAATGGGAGGCATTCCGGTAGACATGACCGCAAACACAACTGCTATTCGTGGAGGTAAAAAGTAGGGATCACATGAAACGTGTACTTGCAGACACGAAGAACACTGTGGACGATGCTGAGTTCATCCGGTTATTACTCCGTCTTCTTTTATCCCATTTTCTTTTTTATGACGGTAGTCGTCGAATAGATGTCTGGTTACTACTGGCCGTCAAAAACCTGCAAGCCCTTGACCAATGTGATTGGATGGATTTTATTTTTCGATTTCTTGTCGATGGGTTGTCTGAAGCATGCGGTTTCAAGAATGCGCTCGAAGACTGGTCAGGTAACTAGATGCGTTGTCATTTTACAGGTGTGGCTTGGGGAACATTTAAAGATAAATATTGGGATTCCTCGTTCCAGACCCCTTGTAAATAGATGGGTTTCATAGATTGGTGGCGTGTGGTTTTCTAAACAACTACGAAGAGTTGGCGTCACCCTCAGCCAAATAGAAAGTGGTCAGGTTGATCTCATAGAATTTGAGGAGATAAACCGAGACCACAATGACCAACCGGAGAGTAGTTACTAATGGTCAGACCCCCAAAGGGACGAACCACTACCTCCTTCCATTCCTGACCAAAGGATCGTTGTTGATAAACATTTTATAATAAGAGACCTACTTCAAGAGGAAGTAAATTTCCTGGAGATGAAATTATAGTGGGTCAAAGCAGAACAAACAATTAAGGACTTGAAGAAAGAATTGTCTGATAAGAACTCAATGAGTTGTCTCAAGTGGCCTTTGAAGTTGTTGATAAGAACTCCCATTTGGTTGAATTGAATAATCAGTTGGTCCAGACGGATGCCCAATTGGCAGAGAAGACTACTCTTTTGGTTGAGAAGATCAACCAACTGAAAGATAAGGATTCCCAAGTAGCAGAAAGGGATGCCCAATTAGCCGTGAATGAGGTTCAGTTGGATGAGTTTACTGCAAAATTGGCTGAACAGAACCACCAAGTAACCATGACGGATTCCCTACTAGTAGAAAAGGATTCCCAGCTTCTACTTTGAGATGCCCAATTGGCCGAGAAAGAGGTACAGCTGGCATAGATAAATAAGCTTTTGATTGAGAAAAATAAGGAGCTATGTCAGCTCAATAATTATTTGGCTCAAAAAATAAAGAGATGGTTGAAGCTCCTACACATTTTAATCTGCCTGATGCCTTCATTATACCTACAAGTCTGAGGTCAGAAAGAAGAAAAAATAGAAGTTTACGAAAAACGTTTACGGAGGAGAAGGTATTACACAAGAGGAAGGGTAAAAATGATGAAGCATATTTCATGCAGAAAATGCTCAACTATGAGGGCCTCCTTTCCTCAACTCCAACTGAACTTCGGTCACTTCCAGTTGTGAATGCGGGTGGAGACATAGACCTCACAGCCATGTCTGGGTTGTCAGCTGAGGAAATAAATGTCATTTTGAATTTGACATCCAGTACCATGGACATTGGGCAAAATATATGGTTGAATGATATTGCACAACTTAAAATGAGAGATTTTAGGGATCTGATTACCAAAGGTTCAGAATTATAAATAGATGTAAGTATTTTACATCTTCGGACATGTTTTTTCAATCACTTTGAATGACAATTGCTAACAATTTTAATTGATAGGTATTGGATGCACTACTTTGTCTTTTGGAGGAAAGACAACCAAAAAGCTCTGGCTCGGACTCTGGAAAAGTTGTTGTCATTCCTTCTACAGTAACTTTAGGAATTGCTTCCAAGAGAGAAGAATTATACAAGAAATGATTGAAGGAAAATTATTGGTTTGGGACCCCAACCACTCAGTCATTGCACAACCACTTCTAGTCTCAGAGCACTGGTCCTTGCTATCTGTGTGCACGTCAATGCAATCAATCAATCAATCACACATTACAACAACTTATCTCGCGTTCTTGAAAAAGATGAAGATCCATCTAATGTATTTGGATCACACGAGGAATTGGTTGTTACTATGGCAAAGTTTTGGAAGCAATGTTTGGGTGTCGAATGGAAGCTGGGCTTTGAAAGAAAAATAATCCCAACACCAGGCTCAAGGTTCAAATGATTGTGGCACATTTGTAATCCACTGGGTAAGATGCTTAATGGGAGGTGCAGGTCCAACCTTGGAAAAGGATGTCAAATATTTACACTCAGTCAGGGGCGAATTAGCAATGTACTTAATTTCATATTCAAGATTTAAAAGTCCCCTAACAAATATAGGATAGATTTGTTTTCTAGTCTTTCTTTTGTAAAGTTGTGCAATATGAACCATATATGTATAACACTCTTCATAGATTACAGAACTTATTTTGATCTTCACGTGTCCCTTATGAATCGTTGTTTATGTATGAATGTTTGTAACCTGTATCTCGATCTGGAATGACAGTTGATTGGCTTTGGGTTAACCGTCTCCATGTGGAATGACTCTGGATATAGTATGGATATAGTATGGTCTCCATGTGACGTTTACTGCTTTGTTGGCTGGTTGTAGCCACTCAAGCCTTGTTGATCAGGGTCGAGTTTTTTTCAAGACAATGGTTTATGATTACAAGATATTTCCCCAAGAAGAGCATTACGCCTGCATGGTGGACCTTCTCGCTCGCTCCGGGAATTTTGAGGAAGCATTGGAATTGGTATCAAAGATGCCAATGGAACCGGGCACGAGCATTTGGGGGGCTTTACTCGGTGCATGCGTTGTGCATAAGAATGTGGACGTAGCAGAGTGTGCGGCTCGCGTGCTTTTCGAGATTGAGGGCTGCAATCCTAGTAATTACGTTGTTCTATGTAGCGTTTATGATGCATATGGGACGTGGGACGGTGTGGCTCGGATACGGACAACGATGAAGGAACTCGGTATGGTTAAAATACCTGGTTGTAGTTGGATTAGTGTTAAGGGTAGAACGCATAGTTTCGGGCAAGCAGATTTTGCTCATGATCTTTCTGGGGAAATATATTGTGTTCTGCATGGTTTGCTGAAGAGATTGATGCTATGTGGTGACGAATAGGATAGTTAGAATTGAATTTTTCCACTGCTATACTATTGAATTTTGATCACCAAATTAAGTTCACGAAGCTAGATTTCACACCAGGACTTTTGTCACATCTTTGTCCTAAGACAATTGCAGCAGTCATGAAACGTAGAAAAGAAAGACGTGAAATGTTGCTTGGAATGGGTTGGAATTATACGAGGAATCGTAAATTGGAAATTCTAATATTGATGTATGTAAAAATGCAAGTTACAAAATAATCGATTTCAATCATACACAGTAGGAATAAGGACTACTATTTCTTCACGTACTCCATTTCAACACCAGCTCAAAGATTACTCAGCAGTTACATAATATGCAGAGGGATACAGAACATCGGACATCAACAATAAATCCTATCATAACGGTTAGGTATGATATCAACGTGATATCAATTGCTTTAATGAAACATAGTTGTCATTAAACATGTGGCCCATAATTAAGATCGCTAATATAAATCCCCTGCCAAGGTTATTTTGGTAGATCTGTTTTGGCGTAATGTTACCCAACATATAGAAATCAAACAAAAAAGTGAACACCCACCTTCTAGAGTTAGTGTGCCTTGTACACACAAGTCCACGAGCAGAAGCACTCCAAAAAAGTGTCACGGGAGTCCAAATCGGAGAAGGAAAGTGGAGGCTACATATTGCTCGTGACCTGGATCACATTCACATTACAAATGGTGGCAACATGGTGTTTTCAATTATTTTTTTGTAGAGATGCTTCGTATCTTTCCATGACATTTCTTGGTCATCTGTTAGTGCTCTTCTTTGTATAACAAATGGAACTTTGAACATGACTATGTACGATTCTAATTTCGTCAAGATCAGAATTGAACTTTATAAAATTTTCAATTGGACTGTGATTATATAGTTTTATTGCTTTATTATCTATTATACCACCTCTTATCAAAAATAAAAATTAATTAATTGTAGCCCCACGTTACAAATTCAAAGGTCTGTACCCCATTTCATCTTTATAAAAGAAATTGGGTTTACGTATATGTATTTTTCTTCTTCACTTATTGGCAATGTTCTTCGTCCACTCCACTGTTATCCAAGGAATTGAGAAAAGATGTGAAGCATGGTGGGAATGAAAACACAATCGCTTCGGTTATTTAGGAGGATTGTACGATTAATATTTGATATTTAGGTGGATTGTACGATTAATATTTGCTATTGGAATTGTTAAAATTCTGTTTAGTGAGCCTGTGTAAAAAGAGAAGACGATAGATAGAGTACGAAAATGATCGGTTGATTAGAATCATTGTCGGATGGATTTTCACTATTATTTCCTTCAAAATAGACATCAATAAAAAATATTTAAAACAATCCTCATTTTGCCGGGGAACATACAGTTTTAATTGACTAAACCAGACGAAGCAGAAGTTGAAGTAGTTGATGAGTGACTCTACACCGAAATAACGTTTTTTGGTTAGCTAGATGCAACTGAAAACTGAATGGACTTGAGATGCAAGTTCGTATTGCACCTTATAACAACCAATAATCACCTTTAATAATTAAAATGAACTATTAGTATGTAAAGACCCTAACTTTGGGTAGGGATTAATTGTGATTAGGTTGGCTTAATGGTGGAGTTTTGCATGGGGAGTTGAGGAGGGAACAGAAGGATGCTGTTGTTGATGGGTTGGGAGACGTGAGAGGTGGTGAGGAGTATGGGCTGGAGTGTAGGGTTGTGGCTGGGTGATGGTGTTGGATTGGGTGAAAGGAAGAAACACATCTCTCTCTCTCTCTCTGTCTCTCTCTCTCTCTCTCACGATTCCTTTCTTCTTCCTCTCTTCGTTTCTTCTCTCCACCCCTCCATTTTCCCTCATTCTGATCCTCGAGCTCTGGTGGTGAGGATTGTAGAGCAAGGCGGGCGTGCAAGCTAGAGGGAAGAGGTGTGAGTGGTGCGGACCGGAGTTAGTTGCGGAGCTCCAGTGTTCTTCGTCGTTCTTCGCGAAGAGGTATGCCGCTCCTTAGTGTGTTTTTGTTGTTAACTCTCGTGGGAGGGTTGTGTTGGTCGATCGGGGGAGGTCGGAGACCTCTCCGACGAAGAGTTTTGGTGAAAAACCTCGGCTGGCGCGAGGTTGAAGTCGACCGAATGTAGTGTATTTTGTATGTTTGTTGTGTTTCGGTCGACCGGTTCCTTGTGTTCGGTCGACCGGAACTTAAGTGTACTGGATATTATGCATGTTTGCGGTCAACCGTTATATGACGTAGAAATACTAGGATGCCCTATTAGTTTTCGGTCGACCGAGACCCCTGAGTCGGTCGACCGATAGTTTTAAATTGATGTTGACAAGACTCCGGGTTTTGACCTCGTTTCGGTCAACCGGTTTTAGAATTTCGGTAGACCGTTGGGACTTAAGTTTTGCGCAAATAGTTCGACTGTTTCAGACGTTCGGTCGACCGATTCCCTTGAGGAAACGGTCGACCGAGATGGCTCTTTCGGTCGACCGTTTTTGCACAGGACTGAATTCTTGGTTCCCTTTTTGAATGCCAACTCTGTCTACGGAAATCTGTGTCCTCGCCTTGTGCGTGAGCTGGGAGGTGACGGTGGGCGCGTTACGCGTGCCTGCCCAGGGACCGCCGTGTGGAAGAGTGTGGGTGTTCGGGACGCGTCACCTCCATGTATGGATCGTGACTAATATGATGGATTGATTGGACTCGTTGTAGAGTAGCAGGCCTGAGGGATCGCAGGTCCCAATGTATGATGTTTGTGCGGGCACGCAACTGTCGTTGGGTGAGGTGACTACTGGCCCATGGGGCTACGAAGGTCGCTACCCTGCTTTTATAGCAGCGCGGTTGGTGTTTGCGGCTCGTGGAGCCTGATGACCTGGCAGACTTCAGTCTGGACCCGTCAGATGATGTGTCGGACGTATTGATGGACCACTGTTGCAGCGACGGTGATGCCGCCGATGTTGTTCCGGCGATGATGATTGATGGGTCGATGATGATGTTTCGGCTATGTTCCTCAGATGGGCACCTACTGTTTTCCTTACTGTTGATGACATTACATGCTACTAGTATGATAGATTCATTTGTACTACAGCATGCATATAGATGAGCTTGACATACTGAGTTTCCTTATGGAAACTCAGGCATTGTTGTTGCATGTTTTATTTCAGGACCGTATTAGGTTCTAGCGGGTGGATACTGAGGATGGAGGCGCGTTGGGATCGGATCCTCTTTCTGTATTTTTCTAGGTAGTATGACTACTTGTATTTTCCCTTCCTGTACTCTGATGTAGTCGTACCTTTTGACAACTCTGATGTAATAGGGTGCACCATTTGGATATTTTATGAGTAACATTTCCGTCTTGATGAGATAAGTATTAAAGAGGACATCCGTTACACTTGAAGTTGTAGAAACGGAATGTCTGGACATTAAAAGAAAACGTAGCGTTCAATTTTGCAGAGGAACAGTTCTAAAGTCACCAAGAAGCCCAGGACAGAGACATTGACTTCATGTAGCCACAACCGTTCTCAATTTAGTGGCATTATTATTTGTCTGAAAGCAACATTTAACATTAACGTATCCAACGTACCATTCACTCACTAGTCACTACAAATCTATTACATCCAAACTATTCTGTTCTGTCAGATGAACAGAAAAGGCAAGCAAAACCCCCAAAATTAACAAGCTAATCAGGATTTAAAAAAAAATAGTCGATTTATTAGGGAATAAGGAAAAATATCAAGCTAACAAGGAGCTCCCTGTTGGCACCCAATCACCGCCCTGAATGAAATTCTGCACAGAATACGCCCCAACATGTTCTTCCGGAATCTGACTACTCCATTTCACTCTTCCACTAACATTAGCCCCCGGGCCGGAGTTCCCGAACTCACCATAAAACAACGTCGCCAGAGCGAAATCACCGGACCACGGTAGCCACCCCTCGGGCCTCACGATCTCGTCGATGTAGCTGTTAAGGAACACGACCCTCGAGTACTCCTTCCAAGGCCTCCCGAGGTAGTTCTTGTGCTTATCCGGCTTCTCCTTGTACAATGCCATGTACTCCGGTGTCCCACTCAGTGTGCAATTGCGAAACACAAAGCCGGTCGATTGCGCCGGGTCCACCCGGCCCTGCGCCGTGAACGCATTCGTCTCACCTTTGTTGGGGTTCTGCGGCCGCGGCTGAACTAATAGTGTACATCCCTCGAAAATAGCCGCCGAATTGCCAAACACAAAATCAACGGTCCCAACAATCCGGCACGATCTATAGAATTGCCGCAGCGAGTGGGCATACAGAGTATCCTGATGCCCCAAAAACTCAACATTCTCAATAACCGAAAGATCGCTATCGGACCGGAACGCCACCGCCTGGTGCTGCTCCGGTCCGGCAGTATTCTGGAAAGTAATATCCCTCGCCATAAACCGATCCCCAACCACTGTAACCGTACCGGTGTTATAAGTCGTAACCCCGACCATCTGCGAGCTCCGATTCCCCGTAATCACTGTCTTCCCGATCCCATCGCCCAAAAACACGACATTCGTCTTCTCGAACGGCACATTCACAATCTCATCATAAACCCCCGCCTCAATATGAATGACAAACGGATTCCTCCCGAAATCCGGCGCCGCATCCACAGCGTCCTGCACAGATCCGTAGCAAATCCCATCCTTCCCACCGCAAACCCGAGCATTCGGTGTGAGATTCTCCGGCATAGCGGCAATGAAACTTCCGGTAAAAGCTCTACCCACACGGGCCTCCCCCCAGTACCCGTCTCGCTCAGTCTGGGGAGGCCTCCATGCCTCTATATCGTCTCCGAACCGGCGGTACGCCAACAAAATCGACAGCGCATTGCTGGTGATATCGAACAACTCGATCAAATACCGCATTGCGGCGTCAACCTGCTTCGTCCCGTTGACATACTTCAATCCAGAAAAACAATCGTACTGGTACTGCAACGCCGCGCTCGTCCACGCCCTAGCGCCGTCGAGGTTCGCTCCGCGAACGGCCTCCGACGCCTGGAAGAGGCGTTCAGACGAGAACGATAGAAGCTCAATGCAGTTCTTCGCCGTATTCGTGCGGTTGAGATTCCCATTAGATGCATCCCGAATCGCCTTCGCAGTCTTCTGGGCGACGTCGACGTTGGCCGCGGAGGCGGCGAGATTGGAAATAATAAGATCCGACGGAGTCCGGTTTAAGGAAGAGTTACGGTTGAGAGTTGATTCGCAGGTTTGAGGGAATCGGGTGGCCTTGCAGGCTTGGGCGATGGAGAGGGAGATTGCGTTGGGGTGGAATTGGGGTCGGTGGGACCCAGACGCGGAGGAGGGGATGTATGAGAGGGAGTAGAGGAGGAGGAGAGAGAGGATGAGAATGGAGGCCATCGTGAGGCGGAGGATGAGAGAGAGGGAAGGAGTGATGGATTTGCGGAGGTGCATTTTGGGGGATTTTAAAGGGGGAGAGTGAGAGAGAATGGGTTTGTCGTTTTTTTGGTAGGGGTTTGATGAGAGGGGTGGTGGGCCGTCGGCAGATAAGTCGTTTCTTTTGCATGGGATTTGGGCCGGAGTTGGTGTTGGGTTCTTGGATTTTAAGGGATAAGAGGACGTGTTTGTTTTTGTCATCTTAGCTTAATTTTATTTCTATATGTTTACTTACGGATTTCAGGTTTAGTAGATACTTATTATGATTTTAGAAGTGGAAAACTCTGTGTGCTTCCATATTTGTTATAAATGGATTTATTGCCTGGAAATTCCAAATACGAATTATAACTTCTGAGTTGAGACACTGATTGCTCAGGTACACATCGGTATCTATTATTACACTACCTTCTATATTCGTCATACATGTCTCATACCCACTGGGTGTATTTGGATATTAGGAAATTGGGTGGAGTTTCTGGAAAAACTTACAACGGATAGTTTTTTAATCATCAAATCTACCAGGAAATCAACTTCCTTGGATGCAAATGTTGCTTTGAATCTAATGACTATTTTGCCAATTAAAAAGTCAATAAATGGATGGCAACTCTAGTCAACTAGGGGTGAGGAGTCAACGTAACCCATGTAATAATGGCAAAAACTGAAGAAACTCACTTAAGTGGAACTAGGGTGACGAGTTTCTTTCGTTTGCATGTAAAATGGAGAATTTGGATTCTCAAAGCAACTGATTTCTGGACAGTCCAGTCGAGAAGGCTCAACGATCGGCTTGACATCCACCCATGTTGTCCATGCGTAGTCATGAAGAAAATATAATCCCAATCGAGCACGTACGAGGAGTGTTAATGAATAGTCCCAAATTGAGAATTTGTGGGCATTCTTCTGAGTTAGAAGTCCTTGGGTTTAGGGATGCAAGCAAATATTTTCGAATCAGACATAACTTGTATCGGAATTTGAATCCAAATTCCAAATAAGCCTACCAAATTCGAATATGAATTTTATAGCTTACCAATTTCATACCCAAATTTGGAAACTTTTCAAATTCTTAAAACATATTTTTTATATATGTTTTGTTGTATAATCTAAAATATACCTTAAGGGAATTATATTAAATCGTCATGTAAAGATTAAGGTAAGTAAGACTCCTACCCACCGATCAAGACAAGCCACTGGTCAACACAAGGTGACTCACATGTGTGAGGTTTTAGGAAGAAATTTAAATTTCAAAAGTTGAATTTTACCCCTTATAAAAGACAAAGTACAACACATCATTTTTCAGTTTTCCTCTCCCTACTTTCAACTTTTTTGATTGGAGAGGGAAAAGTAGTAGATGTTTGTTGGTGATGGTGATTTTGGTGGCTCAAGGTGATGATGGTAGGAAGTGGTGGTTACAGAATATGATGGTTAGGTAGTGACGGTGGTGGTAGGTGTTAGTGGTGGCTACGAAAGGTGGTGGTGTGGTAAGTGGTGGTGTTGGGTGGTGGTAGGTGTTAGTGGTGACTACAAAAGGTGGTGGCAGTAATAGGTGGTTGTGGAGGTGATAGTAGTGGCCTTGGAAAGTGGTGGTGGCGATAGTAGGTGGTCGAAATCTATTAGTGGTGACCATGGAAGGGTGTTTGGGTGGAAGTGGTGGTGGTAGATGGTAGTGGTGACGAACGAAGGTTGTGGTGGTAGATGATAAAGGTGGTGGGTGCATATGCGATAATGGTAATGAGTGATATTGCAATGGTGGTGGCTGAGAGGCAGTGGTGATGGTAATCTCGGATTTGAAGGTGTGTATTTTATACTGATTGTGAGGGTATTTTAGAGTTAATGTGTGGGTATGTTCAATAGATTTTTAGATGCTTTGCCGGGTATTTTATTCTGAATGTGAGAGTATGTTCAATAGATTTTCATATGCTTTTGCCGGGTATATTATTCTGAATGTGAGGGTATTCAAGGTGGGTATTTTATACTGGTTGTGAGGGTATTTTGGAGTTTATGTGTGGGTAAGTTTGATAGATTTGTAGGTACTTTTGTTGGGTATGTTATATTGAATGAGATGGTATTTTCAACGTAAGTCTTTTATACTGTGAGGATATTTTGGAGTTAATGTGTGGGTATGTTCAATAGATTTTGTAGATACTTTTGCTGATTTTTTATGCTGAATGTGAGGCAAAGTGGATATTTTATACCGACTGTGAGGGTATTTTGGAGTTAATGTATAGGTATGTTCAATAAATTCGATGTGCTTTTGCTAGGTATTTTTATATTTAATGTGAGGGTACTTTCAAGGTGGGTATTTAATGCTGATTGTTAGGGGTATCTTGGAGTTAATGTGTGGGTATGTTCAATAGGAGTATTTTTGAGGTCCAATAAGAGTATTTTCATGGTGCACTCTGGGTTTAGTGATACAGTTTAAGCATTTTTGTGTTATAACAATGAGAATATTGCATGTGTTTTGGGTTATATATGAGTATTTTTGTTTTATAACAAAGGTATTTTGTGGTGTAATATGGATATTTTAATTTGACAATACTTGCTCTAAATGTAACAAGACAGTAGAAAACAAGGATCACCGCTATGATAAGAGGACACTATCTGATAAAAGGACAAGAAATCAGAAAAACTAAAAACTAAAACTAAATCTCAAAAAAAAAACCAAAACCCACTTCCAAGGGGGAAAAGTGGGTGGGCCTTTTGGGATCTATCAGTAAAGTTTTTTAAACCAATTTAAATTTCAAATTGTATTGGATAACAACTTTTTTACCAAATACTAACCACATTTTTATTTTCAAATTAAATAATTGATTATCATTTACATTCCTACTGGAATTTTTCAACTCATCATCAATTGATTTTGTGTTGGATCCCACAATTCGATAGTTTATTTTTGGGAATATTATTGAACATATTTCTCGTATCTAACGAAACAGTGTGCATAACGAGTGTGTTTCAGACTTTTTGCTTTGTAATTTTTCATCATTGTCATGTCTCTTATGTTCTCTACTTTTTTTATTATTGGTTGGGTTAATTATAATTATTTGGGTAAGTTGCATAACCATATGACACCCACCGAGAGAGTGTTTACGGGGTCGGGATCAAACCTAAGTCCTCACCCCACCCAAGTAGTCCTTATTTTCTCATGTTTTTGAAGTAGGTAAACAGTTTTCCTGGTGACGGTTTCAAGTCATTTGAATGTCTTGTTCCCATCGTGGGCGGCCTCCACGTCGAATCAACGCCAATGCGTCGAAGAGAAGCATACGCTTCTCAATGCTCAACACATAAAGATGATAAGTACAACCAAAGTTTCAAGATAGGAGCAAAATTTTCGTTAAATTTAAGAATTACTAAAGATGTCAGGAGAAATTACAAAGTAACTCATATTTGTCGAAAATATTAATGTCATTCTACTACCGTTTAATGTTTATCACCGTTACCTTTTGTCACCGAAGCTGTGGTTCATAACCTTGGTTTATTAATGATATGCTACAAAAAACCATTTTTGAAAAACAACTGTCGGGCAGGAACAAAATTTGTTTTTCCCAAGATCACTTCCGTAATAACTGAAGACGTGAGAGAAAAGAACTGATTATTCCGATCCAATGATACTCAATTTAAGTGGTGTTTCACCGTTTGCAATGGGTAGATATAATAAATATATTTTTGAAAAAAGTAATAGGATTTATACTTGTGTGTCGCTTCGGAACATTGAAAAATTTATACTTGTGTTTCACCGTTTGTAATGGGTAGATATAATAAATATATTTTTGAAAAAAGTAATAGGATTTACCAGAATGCCAACGTATGAAACCCTTATTTGCTTGGATGACATAAAACTCGTCACTCTTAATTTTCGATCAACACCATTAATTGTTAATTTTACATAAACACTGTTACTAACGTCGGTTAAGTATATTATTATTTATTTTGAAATTTTACAAAATCAATCCCAAACTATCTACAATTTACTAGTTCTCTTTATTTTGTAGTAACTTTTACAAATTCTTCTTCTATTCACTTATCTCTATCTCTAGCAAGTAATATTACACATCTCTAGCAAGTACCATTCACACAAATTCTGTATAATTACATATGAGACATTTATTATGTTACTGTTTCAGTACACTGCTGTTGTGCTGAACTCCAATTTTAGGATTGATCAAGACTCACAAGGAGACCACTAAACCACCGGATAACTATTTTCATTGGTCACACTAACTTCATTTTGCTTAGTAGGGCAAGAACTTCTGTTTTAAACCGTCATATTACCGTAATTAACAGCAAATGGTTTACAAGTAACCCAATCCTCGAAGAAAACGATATGAAATGTAAAGGTGACAAAAAACAACACAACGGAATCACCACTTACAAGAAAGAAATAGAAGTGATGCACATCATGTATTTGTCTCATATAATCCAGTAAACCATATAATCTCATAAAGCACAGGATAAATAACAGGAGCAAGAATTGAAACGCTAATAACTACATGTTTCAACTCCAGGAATGAAAGAATTCACTGAGACTTCAGAAGTGTATACTGTTACACACTGCAAAGACCGACAACAGTCTTCTTGCAGAAATCTCTGTGGTGATGTCCTACTTTACCTTTTAGCCACAACAATTTCCACCACCCAACAATGACTACTCTCTCGAATGCTAAACTTCAAGAATAAATGACGATGACAACTTGCAGCAGACAAATGCATATTTTGATCGCTCTATCCAATGGTAATTGGAGTAATACGTTTTTTGACAGGCTTGCTTGGCTTCTCGTGCGTAGTAGTCTTAGTTGGGGTGGACAACTGTGGCTTCTCTAAAACCTCATCTGCAGTTTGATCAGTCTCAACACCTTGTGCGTCATCAAGGCCCATTCTCGAATCACAATTTGGTACCGTAGGTCTAACATCAGGATTTTCATTAGCAGGTTTAACTGCTTCCGAGAGGGAAAGAAGTCAGTAGTTTCTAAACTCAAAGGAAACAAAAAGAAGAAAAGCTTTTATATTTGAGGAATAATAACTAATATGACAACATCAATGTATTTGTCTGTGGTTGAAAGTCAAGTGATGTAAAGGAAATATTCCCTTTCATAGAATCGTCACTCGCCAATGAGAAACAAGATACTAACTAGGAAAAGAAAAACTAGACAAAATCTAATCAAAAGAGGAAATTGGACAACATAATCTAGTTTGGACAAGAGGAAAACAATTCAAGCTCAATGGTATATGTAGATCAGTCACTTGGATGGGGTCCACTCCAATAGCCACTATCGAAGTACAGAAAATGGCAAAATGTAAGACAGACGAGGTGATAAGTCTAAACTCATGGACTGTGATCTGTAAAACAATCCACAAAACAAACTTGAAGTTGAGACACTGCTCCACTACAGACAAATAATGATTTCTATGACAGAGACATTTACCTATGAAAGCTTAAGATCAAATAACATGTCTTTATGTGGAAATACCCACAATACACTATAGAATGGTTAAGGTACAGAAAATTAAGGTTGTTTTACCCCTATCCACCCGACATAATAGAAGCTACCCCTATTGATAGTTGAGAATCTAGAGTTTCATTTATCACTAAAAGAGACAAGCTCATCAAAACCAATAACAGGCAAGCACTTTTGAATTTGACAGTACATCAGTCCAGTAAAGAAATTTATAGATGTAAAATGTACCTGACAGTGGAACAGGCAACCCTAGCTCACCATTTTCAAATTCAATAAGAGTACAATAACAATCTCGAGAGGCCACAGCCAAAAATGTACCATCATGCGACCTGATAAGTGAAAAGATACGAAGAAGCATTTTCAAAGCAGGAGCAAAATAAGTCAACAAGAAATAAGGTCCAAAAGTTAAAACTTAAAATTACCAAGCAATGTCAGTAATAGCAGCATAGTGAAGGCCAGCAAACACAGCTATAGGCTGAACAGTCGAAGTATCATACAGATAAACAGAATTCAACGTGGCCACAGCAAAAATAACCCGGTGTGGTAATTTGAAGAAACCAGATGCTACCATCACAAATAAACAAGACGAATATTACAAAGAATGCAAATAAGAAACCAGAAGTGTATGGAAGTAGATTACCTGAATGAGAACCTCGGAGTTGAAAAATAATAGGACAGAAACGAACTGCAACAATGGGCTTGTTAGCCCCTGGAAGTTGCACTGTGGGTCTGTACATAAACTGTAAATCCATCAGAAATGAGAAATTTACTGAAGAATGAACAAAAACTTCTTTATCAGGTAATAGAATATTATTTTTTAAGTTTTATTAAAATGGAGAGAAAAAATATTAAAACCTAGAGTCTAATGCTGCAGTCAATAACTAGCAAAACATAGGAACTAACGTAATTGTTCTGAAGGGATGTATTACGTTAGATATACAAACTTTAAAAAAAGATGCTTGCCTTGATAAATCTTTCCTTGCAAATATATATGCAGTGTTTACTGTTTCAGATGCTGGAGAAAATTTGTGAGTGCCTGAAAAGATAGATATTAGCAAATATCAAAGGGAACTTCGGTACAGTCAGTGAAGTTTTGCTCAAATGCTGATTGTCATGAGAAACAATTGAGAAAGCCATATACACAGAATTCCAAACAAGTAATTAAATATTATTGTTTCCACAATATAGTGTTAGTTTTTCGTTAAGAAAATATTCGCTGAATAAATTCAGCTTGAACATCAAGATTGAACTACTAGTGTCTCACATGAACTTCAAAAGATCCATCAATAGTGAAACACTTTCTGTAATACAGTGGAGACGTCAAATAAATTTCTTTTTCTGGATAATCCCCTAGACTATCATGCCCTCTTTCAAACCTTGTTTCTCTTCAGGTAATGGAAGTCATCCTTCATTGAACTATTACAATGGAATTTAGAACTATTATAATAATCCAAACAAAGGAGAAACAGAAAATTAGATTTTCACACAATGTTGTCAATTTCGAAAGAATGGCATGGCAACGTATTTTTTACCTGCTGGAACAACTAAAAAAGATCCATCAGGAGACCATGCCAGCCGCCGGAAGAACGATGGCAAAGTCTCATCATGAAAAAGATGAGTTCTAGCAAAAGAAACCTGAAATAAAACAAAGCTTTAGGTCCTAAAGAAACACGCAAATCGGATAAAAAACTGAAATACATTAGCCTATGAACCTTAGAATCATCTTGGTTTTGTGGGTCTGACTTAGCAATCACATGCTGGCAAACATAATTCATCTTCTTTGCACCTTTTGATCTACTCTGCACCTTTTTTGCATACACACGACATGTTCTATCTGAACTAAGGGATGCAACATAGCAGTCTAAAGGATCCCATGCAACTCCTTGAACATAATGTAAGTGACCATCCAGAGCCTGATGTGTGCAACCTGGTAGGGACAGCATAAGAACTGTCAATGTTCATCAAGGTATTCGCAGAAAAACAGTATGAAGATATATAAACTTATGCTAGCATCTGATAGAAACCAAAACTATATTTCACCTTTACTGATATCCCATATGATGCATAAATTATCAACGGATCCAGAAATAACGAACAGACCATCAGCAGACCACTCAAGGTCTAAAACATCCTTCTGGTGGTGCCTGGTTCAGATGTGACCCACTGGAGATAAGAAGACAATAATTTTTATTCTTCAACTCACAGTAATAAAGCTAGAGCTTACAGTAATCTTTTCATAATTTTCCAGCTGTCACCATCATCGGATGAGTGTAATTTCCATATCACCAGCTCACCTCCTATACAAAAAACCAAATAATTCAATCACCACTAAGCAAAATCATAGGAACAGCTACATTAGATTGTAGAACTTAAATACATACAATACAATAACTAAGGATGCATACCATCAGCACCAGAAGCAAGCAATTCTCCTGCATAAACCAAAGCAGGAAGGTTAACTCCAGTTCTCTGGCCATTAGATGCTGGTTTCAGGAATGATTTAGAAATCCTAGAAGTCCTATTTAGGAGAAACTAAGCCGAAGCACAAGCGATGAACTTCTGTAATTCAAAATTCCAATTCCAATTCAGAAGTAATCTTGTGTAGCAAATTATGGGATTAAGTTATCGATCAAAAACCACTATACCAGTAGAATATTCTAACAGTATAGGCGTATAGCATTATATGGAAGTTGGTTTAGCTTTTTAAGTACAAACAATGCTATCTTGAAAGAGGTTAAATAATTTACACAATATTTTGGAGGGCCTGAGATAACATGAACCGTCTGCAATAGCTAAATTTGTGCCATTACATTATAATGTGATATTTAATTAAGTTAAAGATCAAAGTGGGTCTTGAAGAAAAAGTGCACCAGATGGTGATGATGATGTTTTTTTATTGGTAGTGAATCTCAAGACTTGTGACTCCATAATTCTCAATGTCGGTTCTAGGTCACAAGTCGCCTTTCAGCCCTTGAAGAAAAAAGACTTACAACTCATTCCAGGTTGGCAACCCATTTTCTCTAGGATTTTAGGGAGAAGGTTGTGGAAAATGCTTTTAAAACACATTTTACTTCTGTTGTTAAATCCTACCGAAGGAGTAGGAGGTCCGTCTTCTTTTGTAGACTGTTATCTTGGTTGTCCTATCCAAAAGGAGCCCTGAAAATTAAATTAAATTCCAAAATCCAGATGGGTATTCCACTAATAACATGAAAGTGTGATTGTAGGAACATAACTAGTCGGTGCCTACATAAAGACCCTTAATAAACTATATCTATTAAGGCATCTCTCTATACTCTTTCAACAGAAGGGCATAACAGCGAATATTTTACCAGAGGGAGAGAAGCGCAATACGTTTACTGCAGAGCTATGGTAAGAAAGACTTTTGCAGTATGAAACTCTAGGAACTTTATCCTGTGGTCCACATGGAGTTACCATCCATAGCTGCACATCAAACAAAAGCATCACACAAACGGAATGAGTACACAATATGGGCTACAAGCAACAAAATGAAAGAATTTTGAATACAAGAGGTTTCTTGCTAGAGTACTCAAGCATATTTTAGAAGTATTCATCAAGCCTCCACCATAGCAAGGTTCCTAGAACAATTGGATATTTTTAAATTAACAAATTGATTAACTTATAGTGTTCAATAACACAAGAGCAAGACGAAGCTACAAGATGGATATGGATGTCCACAAATGGCCCATTATTCAGCAGCAAACTCAATGACTGACACAATGGTAAATTTAACACTTTTATTTTATCAGTTAGCAAATTTGATACTTCTTTCTACAGAATATATTTTTGAAGAATCCCTTTGGAGGCAATTTAAATTAAATTAAATATTTATACAAGGAAACCTTTTCAATTACGCAGGAGACATTATGCAAGTAGCCTGGAATATACAACTGACGTTCTTTATGGTTAGGAGTTATTTCAGACAAACTGCTTCTAGAGGTGGACATCCTATAGAGACACACAACGATTGTCCATACTGATATCTTCCCTGCCGGGCCCATAAACCATCCAGCTAAAAAACAATACGGAACGATTTCCTGCCTGGGGAAGTATTGGGCAACAAAAACACATCGCACATTAGTAGTTTTGAATAAAATATTGGGACTTTTTCGGACAATTTTTTTAATTAAAAAAGCTCGTGATGTCAAAGGTGCAACAAATCACCACTTTGTAGTAAGCAAGTAAGCACTAAACAAATGAACATAGACTCCTTGCAAGAGATACTAATGAATGGTGATGATAGGAAATAAGGATGGCAATCTTGGTCTACACAATTAAAAGAATGATTTTTAAAGATGATAATATCCACTTACCCCTTCTCCTCCAAACTACGGTAAACCTTGGATACTTTTCATCCCAAGACCTACGGAGTCAATTTGCACGACACATTGCCACCTCAAAGGTCCAAACTCCATTTTGTTAGTTATCCAACAAATTGTTGAAAGAAAAGGTTTTCTTTGGGTTGCATGGGATGAATTTGGATATCAAGTAGGACTGGTAAATCAAGTACGGCCCCATCACATGTGCACATGTTTTCATAATTTTGCATTATGCAAGTGATGAAGGGCTGAATATTTTAAACCCGTATTGTTTCTAGTGTATATATGTCCATCTTGATTTTTTTATCGATGTCCATCTTGATATTTAACGCACAAATATAGGATTATGATTAATTTTCATGGGTTTGTCGTCTATTATTAGATTTGATATGGTCAGCTTATATAGAAAAGAATGAAAATGTGTAGCACAAGTTTGACAGGTACAAGAGTAGGTTCCCAAGTTTCCAACCATCCCTGATGTTCATGCTAGTCAAGGAAGGGTCAAGGAGAATAAAAAAAGCTCGTAAAACAGATATAGATTTTATAGAATGCACAGATATCCTTGAAATCAAAATCAGAATCGAACATACCCGTGAATCCGTGATGGCAAACTCAAATTTTGGTCGTGTATAGTTATGGATGCAATTCAATCTAAATAAGAATTGCTAAGAAACTAGTGACAAAATGAAATGTTAAAGGAGAGAATCATCCTCTTCTTGTAATACTAACTAAGGTAGTTAAAAAGAGAAAACTAACTCTCTAGTTTGTACAAACTGAATTATGAATACTACTAACGATCAACACAATACACCTAAAGAAAAGGGTGTAAATGAGTTGAACGGGGTCAAGTTAAACCCAGCAGAGCTCAAGCTTGAGTCGAGCCGCTCCTAAAGTCAAATCTAACTTCTACAAACAAAAATATGAATATAACTAACAATTAATAAGATAAATCTAAAGTCAAGTTAAGCCGAGCAGAGCTGCTCCCGAGCTTCTACCGAGTCGAGTCAGCCAAGTGGAGCTCAAGCTCGAGTCGAACTTCTACTCAATATCGCGATCCGGAACCCGCTTCCGAGCCCAAGTCATAATAACCCAAGGAGATAATTCTACTCAAATACAACATAAAAATCAATCTCTATAAATAAATAAATAAACAAGCAAATGGTATGGACCTTGATGTCGCGATCGTTGCCACCGGTGGCGAGGAGGCCGGACTTGGGGTGGAAATCTAGGGTTAGGACGGGCTGCGAGTCGTGCCAGTTGATCTCTACAAGTCCGCCTCTCATCCCGAACAACTTCGGCTTCGGGATCCGAAACTAGGGTTTGGTTTGAGGAAGGGATTGATGGAGTGGAGGGGTTTCGCGCCCTGTGGGATTTCGCAGGGCGGGAAGATGTGTGGGCTGGTCGGTGGTGGTATATAATATGTAAGCCCAACTACAGCATTTCTTTCTTTTTTTCGACTTTTGATTTGATGATTGATGATTCCTATGTGAAAGTATATAGTTTATAAGTTTAGAGCTGGGTACCGCCCGTTAAGGGGAACGGACCCGGCCCTCCTGGCCCGTTACAGATTTTAAAATACCTCGAAATATTTCTAAAAACACTTTTAAAAATACCTAAATATTAAAAAAATATAAAATTAGGGCCCAACCTGGTACCAACTCTGGTTAAGTTACATAAAAAAAATTGGAATCATACTTTTGATCAAAATGTCGTTTTCAATGGTGATGTCTTTGAAAGATATTACGAAATCAAAAATATACCTAGTAACCTCGACATTTGAAGTAATTGCTTTTCTTTTCGAATGTCTCCTCAATCTACAAAAAGATTATATTGTATTGTAATCGAGGTACAAATAATGAAAGTGATACTTCTCCACGAAAATTTTGTTCATTGTTGTATTGTTCAAAACTCTAGTTTCATAAGAACTTCTCGGTTGTGAGTTCCATTTCACTCTAACTTTGTTATGAAATCCATTACTTTTAGATTGATTAATTAATTGGTGAATTGCTGGTTCATTTTTTATAAATGTTTTAGTGGTGAAGAGGAAATAGTGGTGGAAAAGGTTGACATTTTTTCAAAAAAAAATGGTGAACTTGGGATAGATATTGCATTTTAACGATTTTTGGTAGGAAGTTGACCCTGAAGAAAAAGAAGTGTAGCTTGTCCTACTTTGACATTTTAGTCAGGAAAGATAAATGATGTTCTAATACTCTTGATAGATACAACTACAAAGATCCAATACAGACTTTTGAAGTGTGTCCAAGCAAAGAACCTTAATTTTTTAGTAGGGGTGCACGATAAACAAAAATTAATAAAATTATCAAGATATTTAGATAAAGATAATATATTGTTATTTCTTATTTGGAAAACTAATATTTGAAATTGAAACAGATGACCCCAAGTATACGCTACATTCATGTTTACAATAACAAGAATTATTGAACTTTCCTAAAAGAATTTTTTCATTGAACGTTATATCCAAATTAAAATTGGATTAATTACACTTTACTCTCTAAAGTATATTTCGATTTCACTTTGCCTCCTAACTTTAAAAGCGAGAATCACCCTTCATGTACTTTTATTTTGAAACACTTAATCCCCTTAATTTTAAGAATCCAATAATTTTCTACATATTCACCATTAATTCTTTTATTTTTTGCATCATTTGCCTAACACACTCATTATGTAATAACCCCAACCCTTTTTAAGAGACTAATGGTGATTAGGTGGGCTAATGTTGGTGTTTGCATGGGAGTTGGGGGAAGAATAGTGGAGGCATGGGCTAGTGGTGTAGGGGGATGGGTTGGGGTGTTATGGGGAGAAAACACTCATCTCATCTTCTCTCCCTCTCATTTCTTCTTCTTCTTCTTCTTCTTCAACCTTTCTCCTCTCCATCCATCTCTTCCTCTCCTTCGGTGGCTCAAGTTTTGGTGGTGAAGGCGTGCAGGGCAAGGGCGTGCTGGGCTTGGTGCGGCGCGAGGAGGAGAGAGTGAGTGAGGTGGAGGTCCGGAGGCGTTGTCGTTGGAGCTCTGGTGTTCTTCGTTGTTCTTCGCGAAGAAGGTATGCCAAGTTCTTGCATTAGAGGCTTTATTGCTCACCCAAGTTGGGGTGGAGTTGTGGTCGGTCGCGGGAGGTCGGAGACCTCGCCGGCGACGAAGAAACGACGTAATATCCTTGGCTGGCACAAGGTTGCTGTCGACCAACGGTCGACCGGTTTCCTTCGGGCGGTCGACCAGTTAGTGTTTTGCCCGACTTTAACCAACACCGGTCGAACGATGCCTTGTGTGGCGGTCGACCGGTCGTGCGTGTGCTGGTGAGTCGAGGTTTGTCTGGATGTTTTCGGTCGAACGGGATCCTTGGATCGTTCGACCGTTGCTTCATGTTTCGCGTGGACCGGGCGTTGACCATCCAAACGGTCAACCGTCCTAGACCTTTTGTCCGACCGGAACTTAAGTGAACTTAAGTTTATAGTATGTTGTTCGACCATTTGGTGTGCCTTGTTCGACCGGTAGATGACCTAGAATGCTAGGATGACCCTGGTAGTTTTCGGTCGACCGGGACCCCTGAGTCGGTCGACCGAATAGACTTGTGTGATTTTGACCAGACTCTGGATTTTGATCACGTTCGGTCGACCGGTTTTGGACCTTTGTTCGACCGTTGGGGATTTAGTTTTGAGCACAGAGTTCGACCGTTGTAGGCATTCGGTCTACCGATTCCTTTGCGGAAGCAGTAGACCGGTATACCTTTTCCGGTCGACCGTTTGAGCCCAGAATTGAATCCTGGTCCTAGTGAAGTGTCAACTCTGTCCACGGAAACCCGTGTCCTCGCTTGGAGCGTGAGCCGGGAGGTGACGGTGGGTGCGTTGCGCGTGCCTGCCCAGGACCGTCGTGTGGAAGAGTGTGGATACTTGGGACGTGTCGCCTCTGTGGTATAAAGTGTGACGTAGTTTATGTTTTGACTCGTGTTAGAGTAGCATCTTGAGGGATTGCGGATCTCATTGCTTCAGCGGGCACGCAATTGTCGTTGGGTGAAGTGACTACAGGCTTGGATGGCTACGGAGGTCGCTGCCCTGCTTTTATAGCGGAAGAGTTAGTGTCAGCACGTGGAGCTCATTGACCCTGCGGACTTCGGTTCGGATCTGTCGATTGTCTGGCCCTTTGTGTGGCGGATATGTTCGACTGGCCTTGATAGGCAGTGATTGCACGAGCTCGTGCGGCCTGTGTGGCGGCGGGAGGGTCCCTGTGCGGCCTGTGTGGCGGCAGGAAGGATCGTGCGTGGCCTGTGTGGTTGCGGCGATGGATTGCCGATGATGTGTTCCGGCAGGTAGCTCGATTGGGCACCTATCGAGTGAGATACCGTGCGGTCTATGTGGCGCCGGTGATGGACCGACCTGAGCGACGGCTCCGTTGGTGTGGTGGTGGACCACGATGTTTTCAGAACTGATTCTACCTGTGTGGAAGTGCGAACACCTCCTCACCGATCCCTTGGCTTGTGTAGTCGCGTGTGGGGATGTGTTGTGTATTGTCCGCTAGACTGTATGTGCCTACGATAGGTCTCTACGGTGACCCAATGTTCGGCCCGTGCGGCCTGTGTGGCGGCGACGATGTGGTGGACCGTGCGGCCTGGTGGAGGCCGGCGATGTTGTGGACCGTGGGGCCTGTGTGACAGCGGTGGTGATTGTAGACCGCGCGGCCTGTGTGGCAGCGGGAACGATTGCAGGACGGATGTCCGGTTTTGTCCTTTGTGGAATGTTGTTTTATTGCTTGTATTTGTAGGATTTCATGTTTAATTATACATATATATTTTCGAAATTTTTATGTATAATAAGGATCAATTTTCAATTTTCTAGAATTTATTGCATGCATCGGTTTGTTTTAACAAACTAGTTTCAAAAATTCTATTAAAACAAACACAAAGGGACTCCGAAATTCATACCTAGAAGTTCTCAAAAACTTCTTGACGTTTCAGAGATGTTTGAGGAAGCCAATCTTCGCTTCTCGTTGCGCCGGATGCCTCCGAGTGTTCACCGAAACCCTAAACAAGGTTGGAGAGAAAGGAGCTAGTCAATCGATCTCCAAACAAGCTTAGAATCTAGCTGCAAACCCCTTCCTTAGCCTCTGAGATTTCTCTTTCCAAAGACTTAGAAAACTAAGAGAATTTTCGTGGGTTTTTGTGGTGAATTAAGAGAGAAAATAATTATTGAATTGTGTGTGTCACAATTAGGGAGAATAAGGACCTATTTATAGGTATCAATCTTACTCTTAATCATGGCTATTCTTAAGCCACGATTTTATGACAATTTCTCTCACAAATTAATTCCATAATGCATTATATGCACCCACAAAACGTTTGACCAAATTTGGAGCTAATCCAACCATCGATCAAATTAATCTCTTAATAATCAAAGGCAGAAAATCGACCGCTGTTCGGTTTACCGAGTCCCACTCGGTTAACCGAATTTGTCACGATCGTTTAACCGAGTACGTGACGGATGACCGAATCTTAAAGGGAAAAATTCTCCTTAACCGATCGGACCCATTCACGTGTAAGACCGAGTGCTATTCGGTTAACCGAAAATATCGGAACTTGACATTGTTCGGTCGACCGTTTCTGGTTCGGTACACCGTACCAAAGCTCCAAGCACTTTGGTCAAGTTCGGTCAATCAATTACGATTATCCGTTCCACGTTCGGTTGACCGATCCATAGATCCTTCGGTCGACCGAACCTCAACGGATTACCGAACTTCTACCCGATTTTGCCTATTTCAAATTTTGGATTTATTTCCAACAAAATTTGAACTTAAGGGGGTTTTAGCAAATTCACAACTTATGCAATGTATTATCCTATGCAACAATAAATTATTGCACCTCATAATATATGCATCTCATATGAATTTATCATGATTCTAATTATGTTATATATTACAAAATTGATTTTACTTGTCCACCACATGTGTCATATTTTCTATAAGAAACCCGACACATCATATGAACCAAAAATCAAGCTTCTTGTTTCTCGGTTTTTTCGGTGTGACCTATGGGAGGATCTAAACTAAGTTGGCAGTGATATTAAGAGCTTAATATCACAAGCTATAAGCGGTATCTAGCTACACATTATAGCTCCCAATTAGTTAGATGTCTTAATTCCACTCGAACCAAAACCCGGTCCATTTAGTGATGGAGTGCACCACTTGTGTCCGTCCCTTGCCTCATGATATTAAGAATACACACAAAGTAGTATTGTGTCATCTTTGTATTAGTATTCATTTCTTGATCTCTTTAAGCTAGTTATAAATATGTGACTTAACTCAAATCACATTGTGCACATTATAACTTTGCTTTATCAAAGGGCCCACTAATATCATCACTCAATTAAGAGGGGCAATGATAGTCTTTTGACTAACTATCTTCTCCAACAAAAGTTGTACTTAACCAACCAATGCCTTTACACTACACTGATCGATAGTTCAAGACACTGATCTAATTAAGTATTCCTTAAGTGATTAGATATAAGTCTCATATCAAAGGACCAAAGACACAGTAAAATATTAATGACACAGAAACACATTTCTATAATATTTTACTTATTAGGTTTATACAGTATACAAAAGTAATATTTTCCTCTTTTGCATACCCGTGTCGTCACTCACTTGTAGAGCTACAATGATCTATGACCAACACGACAATCTTAACTCGGTAATTAATGTCCCATGTTAATTACCATGATTGTGAATATCTTTTGTTTTATGTAAACCAATATCTTTTAGAGCTCTACGGTTAAGGACCAAGAGCCTCTTCCTTAACACTTCTAATAGACGAATAACATAAACAAGGAACAAAATGATTTCTCATTCAATTCATAATAATTGACATTTAAAAGTAAAACTTTTAGAACACATTCCCTTCAGTATTCATGTCATGCTATACTAGTATGATATGGCATATATGTGAGCTTGTCATACGGGGTTTCCTTATGGAAACTCATGCATTGTTGTTATGTTTATTTTCAGGACCGCGTTAGGTTCCGACGGGTGGTGACAGAGGGAGATTGCACTTTGGGACTGGATCTTGTTGTCTACCTATTTTAGGTTGTCGTGATTACATGTATTATGTATTATGTATTCTGATGTAATCACTCTTTTGACAAACTCGTATGTAATATGGTGCACTAGATGTGTTTGGGTATTTCTTGAATAATGTCCCCACTTTTGATGGTTTTATCCTTGAGTTTCCTTTGATTTTAAAAGTTTAAATTTTCCGTTGTTCGGGGATGTTACACATTATCCTAACTTTATATTAAAATTCAGATCAAATCAGATGTCTGATGTGGTTCCGATTTGGGTCAGATTGGTAGCAAATTTGTCCCTAATTTGAACCATATCTGAAATGCGATTTCATCCTAAATTTGACATAAAATTATTTTTAGGAGTGTGTTAGGTGTACAATGCAAAAAAATTTAAAAAAAATGATAATGTAAAAAAATGAAGTCTTAAAGTTCATGGGTCCGAAGTGTTACAAAATAAAAGTACTGGACAATGATTGTGAAGGTCATGCGGGTAAATTGAAATCAAATCATAATTCAAGAATACAAATCCTAATTAATCCAATTAATATACTAGTGGGGAAAAACTATTAATGCATTATTTTACTGACTTAATAGGGCATGGTTGTGTTACGTCGGTCACTTTTATCTTAGTTGTCTTGGTTGGTCAAACAAAACATCGCATGTAACAGGCGTATTAGCCTGTGTTTGTGCCTTTGTGGTAGTGTACCTCATTTGGAAAGTGCAAACTTTGCTTTGAGTTTTTGATTTTTCAACAAAAAAAATGTTTGTGCGTGAACCAACTTGTACCAGCTTGATTGATCACTGATTCTAAACTAACCTGGTTCACATCGAATCCCAATATGCGAATTACATCGTCAAATTTAACTTAAAAATAGAACATTGCCCAAAAAATGGCCAAAGTAGATTCACATTTTTTTTGCATATGCATGCATTCTAGACTTCTAGTTTCAAATTGGGAAATGAATTGATTATGTTTATTTCATTGTGCCAACTTGACTCTCGGACAATGTCACAATTTTCATTTCAATATATTTCAGAAAATAAGGATTATTCGTGTACACATATAAACCAGTTGTCACGGAAAACCATCTTTCGACAAACTCCTGGGAAAAAAAGCAAAATTTAATTGCGAAAACACGAGAATAAACCTCTCTTTCGAGAAAAACTAAAAACCAGTATTTTCAGAAAATGAGTCTCCATCAATATTTTAAAACGATTCTCGTATAAAACCACGACAAACACCATAAATCACGGGAAACCCGGAAACAATCACTCAGCGAAAATGACCCATGAACGGGTGAAAAAGTGCTACATATTTGAGCTCGAGGTTTTGGTTATTGTGGAAAACTCCATGCCCCAGCCACACTGACCCCTCTCTAGATTTTGGTTATCCCTTTTAACGCATTTAAAATCCAAGTCCGAAAATCTTTATCTAGTATTTAAAGCACAAAACAAACATAAACACCCGTTACCTAAAATTATTCAAGGTAACACACGAAGAAAAAATGAAATAAATCCGAATGTGGGTGTCAATTTGACAGGGCTCCTTTCGCTTGTTTGCGTCATAAGGTGGTTGTGAACGGAGTGCTTAGGAGTTGTTTAGGAGTGTGAGGTTGCTCGGGATGCGGATTTTTGTCGGTCGTGGTCGACCGGGAAGGCGTCAGACTTTATCGGTACGTGGACGTTATCGGTGGACATCGGATGTCCAAGGGGTCGGTACGGACAGTGGACGTTTGACACTTCCGTAGGGGTTTTCAGGTTTCTTGGGGTGTGTGGCAAAAGCTTTTTAATGTAGAATATGGTGGTGGAGGTTTAGGGCGATTTTGGTGGAGTTTGTTGGTTTTAGTATCATTTCGGTGTTTTGTGATGATTTGGTAGGTGGCAGTTTGCCAGTTGCATACCTCCTAAATATCTTTCCATATTGCTTTGGAATTCAGAGTGGTTGGTCGTTGGGGTGTTCTACTTGTAGGATTTCATGTCGTATACTTGTGTATAATTTTAAAAATATTAACAAGCATTTAAGATAGATTTTCATATATTTCAACAATTTGATGTACAAAAACTTAATTGTGTTTCAATATATATAATAAATTATTTAATATTAAAATACATGGATTGTATCATACCTAGGGCATTATCAAATCTCTCTTACCAATCGGAAGTTGGGTTGCACGTCAGATCGCCTCGGAATTACTTCCAAGTATTCACCAAACTTTAAATAAGATTATAAAGATCGAAACTAGTAATCAATCTCTAATACGAGGTTAGAATCTAGCTAATAACTTATTCTATGTTCCAAATAAATTAATCTCTAGCACACAATTAAAACTAAGAGAATTTTGGATGGAATGATGGAGAAAATTAGAGAGAAGAATTTTGCATTAGTGTAAACAAGGAAGGGATGATGAACTTATTTATAAGGTTTTCTCTAACCAACATCATATGCAAACCACTTACACATGATCCATTGTTAATCTCTCCACTAAACCACATCATGTGTAAACTCTTTGCATATTATCTCTTGTTTATCTTTTCAGTAAACCACATCATGTGTCAACCACTTTGCACATGATCTCTTGTTTAGTTTGTCACATCATCATCTCATAACTACCTTTGACCAAGGTGGATTAAATCTAGCAAATAATCAGTAAAAATCTCTTATTAATATATGCAAAAATGTAGGCAAACGGTTGGATCATTTTTCATTGTTTTTGACTTTACCAAATTTTGGATTAATATCCAACAAAATTTGGACTTTAGGGTTTTAGCAAATTCATATGTTATAATGTTGTGGATCACATTATATCATGTAATATATTATCATATATAATGTCAAAACATTATACCCCATAATATATATACATCTCATACGAAGTTATTTATTATTCTAACCATGTCGTTTTTACAACATATTGATTTTATTATTTTACCACATGTATATTATTTCACAACACATGAAACTTAATACATCATATAAAATATAAAATCATATTTCTTGTTTCCCTGTTTTATGGTATGACATATAGGATGATCTAAGTTATGTTGACAATGATATAAAATACATTATATCATAAACTATAAGCGGTATCTAGCTACACATTATAATTACCCAAATAACAAAAATGTTTTACTCACTCAAACTAAACACGATCCACTTAGTGATATGTAAAATATCACTTGTGTCTATCTCTTGCCTCATGATATTAAGAATATTATACAAAATAGAAATGTGTCATCTTTGTATTATATATTTATTTTTGATCTCTCAAGCTAATTACAAATATGTAACAATACACAAGTTACATTGTGCACATTATAATTTCATTTTATCAAGGGACCCAACAATATCATAACTCAAGTTAAGATGGACAATGATAATCTTTTGACATATCATCTTTTCTGGCACAAGTCATGTATAACCAACTAATACTTTTATCACTATACTTATTGATAGTTTTTATAATAATCAAATCATACATTCCTTATTTTAAAAGATATATGCCTCATATCTTAGGATTCAAAGATACAATGAAACATTAATGACAAAACACAATTCCATAATGTTCATTTGTTAGGTCAATTCAATATATGAAAGAAATATTTTTTATTTCATATACTCATGTTGTTAAATATTTGTAGAGCTACAATATCTCTCTTAACCAACACGACAATCTTAACTTGGTAATTAATGTCTCATGTTAATTACTATGATTGTGAATTACTTTTTATTTATGTAAACCATTATCTTTTAGAGCTCTACGGTTAAGGACTAAGAGCCTCTTCCTTAACATTTTCCAAAAGACGAATACATTAATCAAGGAACAAAATGTTCAATACATTCAATTCATAATAAAAGACATTTAAAAGTAAAACTTTTAAAATACATTCCTTTCACTACTAGGTGCCTACGGATTTTGGTGACGTTTGAAGGTGGAAGGGTTTTACTAGTTTACTATGGTTGCCTCCCTTATTTGGACCAGAACGTTTTGTGTAATGGAAAGGGTGGCTACTTATGATAATGAAGGGTTTTGCTCTAGATTTTGGCAGGGGTTTTGGGCACCAAATGGAGTGAGTCTGCGTCTAGATTTGAGGTGGTTGTATTGGGTCTTGGTTTAATCTAGGGTTAAAGGGGAGTGTGAAAGGTTGTTGAGTTAAGGGAAAATTTGACTTGCAAGTTAAGTTTTGCTTAGATTTGTTGTTCGAGAAGTGGGGAGGAAGCTAGGGGTTTGACTGGAGTTTGGTTGGGTTTTAGGTTTGGTTAGGTTGAGGTTTGGTTAGGTTTAGATTAAGGGTTTAGGCTTTAATTGGGTGTTTAGGAGCTAAGCATGGTTAGTAATGATCATTAGGGTTTAAGTGGAAGTTTAGAGTTGCTAATGATGGTTTTGGTCGTCACAACACTTTTAAGGAAGCAATTAAGAGAAGAAACTCGTTCAATTCCATGCACTGGGTGTCTACAAGAGTGATATTGGAGTTTTACATAGGAGAAGTCACCTACTGCTTTGATACACATGTTTACAATAAAAATTGGTCTCATACACCTTTGTTAGAATGAGACCACCAACATTCTTAGCTCTAACAACATTAATTTAATAGTTTTAATGGTCAATTTGCACATATAATGTTAGAACCTAATACTTGGTTTTGTGGCTAATCAGGTTTAGAGGTTGCTAATGTGGTTTAGGGAGGGTTTAATGTGGAGGATGGTGATTGGTGGTTGGTGATGTGGTGAGTTTAAAAGGAAACTAAACTCTCTCTCTCTCTCTCTCTCTCTCTTCACTCTCTCGCTCACATCTCACTCGTCTCTCTCTCTCTCTCTCTCTCTCTCTCTCAACTCTGAACTCCGGCGGGAAGACGACGAGTAAAGCGGTGATCGACATGTGTGGGTTTGGTTGCAAGGTGAGTAGGTTCTTAAGCCAACCCATCTCACTTGCATTTCTTCTCTCTCTCTCTCTCTCAAACCTGTCTCCCTCGTAGCATTTTAAGGTGGTGGAGTGGACGAAGAAGAGGAGGAGGTTTCACCGAGTTTATCGAGTGTTAGTGATCGTCGGTTGCTCGCACGGGAGGTTGCCGGAGTTGAGCTTTTGCGAGGAAGCGATGTCGAGGTTCTTCAAAGGTTTCTTCAAACCTTCACGGTATGTCAAACATTGATTTTAGACTCACTTATGTTGTGAGAGTGTTTGTGAAGTCGACAGTAGGCTGAAAGACTCGTCGCAGGTAAACGTGCAGCAGATTTGTCTGCTGGAACGATCGACCGGCTGGTGTAATGGTCGACCGTTTCTAGTGAGATTGCAGGTTTTTACCTCACGCCCGTCGAACGATGCCTCTAGGTGGTTTAGAGGCAAGCCCTGGAAGTTTTCGGTCAACTAGGTCCCCTTTGCGATTCGACCGATTGCACTGTTGTAGGTCGGTTGGAGGAGTTGACCATATAAACGGTCGACTGCCCGTTGACATGTTCAACCGATTGTACGTGTAGCTAAGTCGGTTGGAGCATAGACCATCTAAACGGTCTACCGTTCATTGATTTTGTTCGACCGATGACTTCTGCTAACTTAAACCTTGTTCGACCGGTGTGATGTGGTTCGACCAGTGCGACTTGGTGAGAATGTAGAAGTCCCTGGAAGTTTTCGATCGACAGTGACATTTTTGCCGTTTGACCGTTGGGACATTTATTTTATTGGTGTTGTGGAGTAGACCCTTTTTTGCGGTCGACCGCCTGAGGTGTTCGGTTCGACCGTTTCGTCATTTTGTTAGTTGAACCTGGTAGGTTACTTTCTAAACGGTCGACCAGTCCCTGACTTGGTTCAACCGATTGTTGTGATGTTGTTGGTGTTGTGGCGTATACCTTCTAAACGGTCGACTGCCAGTGACTTTTGTTCGACCGTTGGTCGTGTTGTTGGTAGGAAGTGCATGGTGACGTTGAGAGTCTGTTGTGGTTGGGTGGAAAAGCCCTGGAACGCAACCTTGTGTTTATGCATTTCTTTTGTGGATAGAATTGCATGCTCGGTTGTATCTGTTTCATATATATGTTAGGGGTTTGACATATGGGGTTTACTTCTGGAAACTCAGGCATTGTTGCAGGTTTACCTTAAAGGTCGTGACCGGGGATAGGGGGTGGGGACCGAGGAGAGGTTAACCGCGACCAGATCATGCTTTCTCTCAGTTTAAGGTCGGAGTGATTACTTGTATATTTTGTGTAGCCTTTTAATGTTATCGTACTTTTGAAATACTCGGATATATGTTATATATATATGTGTGTTGGTGCATATGTTTCCTTGTATATTGAGTAATATCTTCTGGTTGATTATATGTTTTAAAAGTTTTACATTTTCCGCTATCTGTGGATCTCACGTATAATCCCGAATAACCCAAGAAGTATTAATTTCTTCTTCTTTAATTTCTAAAATAATCTAAATAAATAGAAAAGTTACAAATCAATCATTGAGCTACCATCTCTAGTGTCTTTTAATGGTTCAGTCGGTTTTGTCAAGGTCAACTTGGATCTTGGGAATTTAAAAAAATTAGGTGGGAATTAACTATGCTTTTCCCTGTTCGTTTAACTATTCAGGTAGGCGTTGTGATTTGGTTAGGGGAACCCGTTGTTTATACAGGGTGACGGTTCTTTAGCTTATGCACCCAATCTTCATGGGTTGGACGCAAGACCTACTCTTTTGTCTAGCGTGAAGTGTGTAGATGTTGTGTGAGTTATGCTAATTGGCTTCTAGATTAGACTCACCAACAATATACGATGTACTATTCTTTCTGATTATACTTTGCAGTGCATATAATGTTTGTAAGGGGACCTTAGGGATAAAGATATTTTTTATTTAAGTCGGTCCCAACATCGTTTTATATTTGTTGTCATGCACCTAGGGGTGCACATGGGTCGGGTTGGGTCGGGTTTGGGCCTCAACCCAACCCAACCCGAAATTTTCGGGTTGGAAAAAAACCCAACCCAACCGAACCCGAACCGGTTTAGGTTCAACCCAACCCATCTTGAAATTTTCGGGTTGGGTCGGGTTGGATCAGGTTGAACCCGAATTCGGAAATTTTCTCCCAAACTTGGTCGGGTTCGGTCGACCGGTGCTTAAACGGTCGACCAGTGGCTTGAACACCCGAAATTTCGGGTTGGAAACGGTCGACCGAGTGATGTTCGGTCGACCGGTTTATTTGGGAAAAAATAAAAAAAATAAAAATCGGGTTCGGGTTGGGTTGGGTCAACCCGAACCCGACCCGAAAATTCGGGTTTTTGATTTTCCCAACCCGACCCGACCTGAACCCCTCCCCAACCTGACCCAACCCGACCCGACCAGTCAGGTTCGGGTTGGGTTTCCGGTTGAACTCAACTCATGTGCACCCCTACATACACCTACTAGCTAGCACTCATTAACAAGCAACAATATCATCACAACAGGACCGGGTCCCTTTTTATGTAGTACTCAATTAAAAATCGGAACAATTTAAGGATTTGTGTTTGTAATAATATGAAATTAGAGAATTCGAAAAATTGGAAAATCTGAGGCTATGATAATCCAAAAAAAACACATCATAATAATCCAAGCAAAAGAAATCAAAGAAATTGGAAGAAACATTTCTAGAAAAGGCATCAAAGAGATTTTGGGGATAAAAAAATAAATTGAAGACATTTCAGTAGTTATTGCAAGAAAATTGAAATATTTTGGTGTCAAAATTGCATAAATCATGTAGAAAACGCCAATAAAGAAAAGTAAGTTCCTTCACCTAATGTCTACGTGTCTAAAGATGACTATCTAATGGCCAATTCTACGGCCTTCCAAAAAATATCTCTCAACTAAGAGCTCCAAATATGTGCTTCGAGGAAGATTTGCTCGTAAATTGAGGGCTTTTGGATGGTATGATATCAAGAAAGCGATTACAAAAAAAGAAGGCTCATTATTGATGGATGCTTCAAAAAGTATATTTTGGAAACTTGAATCCAAATTATAGGAGAGTTATTTTTATGAGGTTTGAATTTGTCTTGTTTCCGTCTATTCTAACTTCTATCGTCAAAATTGTATAAATCATGTAAAAAAGGCAATAAATAAAAATATGTTCCTTCACCAAATCCAGCCTTCTACATGTCTAAAGATGATTATCTCATGGCCAATCTGACGGCCTTCCAATAAAGATCTCTCAACTACGAGTTCCAAAGATGTGCTTGGAGGAAGAATTTTCTCGTAAATCGAGGGTTTTTGAAGGTATGATATCAAGAAAATGATTAGGCAAAGAAGGTTCATTATTGATGAATGTTTCGAAAACTATTTTTTGGAAACTTAATTCAAATTATCGGAGAGTTATTTTTATGAGGTTTGAATTCGTGTTGTTTACATATATTCTAATTTCTATCGTTAAAATTGCATCATGTAAAAAAGGCAATAAAGAAAAATAAGTTCCTTCACCCAATCCCACAGTCTACATGTCTGAAGATTATCAATATCTCATGGCCAATCTGACGGCCTTTCAATAAAGATCTCTCAATTACGAGCTCCAAAGATGTGCTTGGAAAAAGATCTGCTCGTAAATTAAGAGTTTTGGAAGGTATGATATCAAGAAAGCGATTACGAAAAAAAGGTTCATTATTGATGGATGTTTCAAAAAGTATATTATGGAAACTTGAATCCAAATTATAGGAGAGTTATTTTTCTGAGGTTTGAATTTGTCTTGTTTCCATCTATTCTAACTTCTATCGTCAAAATTGCATAAATCATGTAAAAAGGCCAATAAATAAAATAAATTCTTTCACCCAATCCCACCTTCTACATGTCTAAAGATGACTATCTCATGGCCAATCCGACGGCCTTCCAATAAAGATTTCTCAACTACAACCTCCAAAGATGTGCTTGGAGGAAGTTTATATCGTAAATTGAGGATTTTGGAAGGTAAAGATATCAAGAAACTGATTATGATAAGAAGGTTCAATATTTATGGATGTTTCGAAAAGTATTTTTTGGAAACTTGAATCCCAATTATACGAGAGTTATATTTATGTGGTTGGAAATCGTGTTGTTTTCATATATTCTAATTTCTATCATCAAAATTGCATAAATCATGTCAGAAAGCCCATACAAAAAAATAAGTTCCTTTACCCAATCCCGCAATCTACATATTTGAAGATGAATATCTCATGGCCAATCCGACGCCAATAAAGATCTCTCAACTACGAGCTCCAAAGATGTGCTTGGAGGACGATTTGCTCGTATATTGACGGTTTTGGAAGTTATGATATCAAGAAAGCAATTAGCATAAGAAGGTTCAATATTGATGGATGTTTCAAAAATAATTTTTGGAAACTTGAATCTCAATTATTGGAGAGTTATTTTTACGAGGGTTGAATTCGTGTTTTTTCCATCTATTCTAACTTCTATCGTAAAAATTAAGATTTTAATTTCATGTACAACACCAAGGACTCCTGTCATTTGGCTTAGAGGAAGGAAGTTTCTACGTGAAAGAGATTCATTCCTATCGGAAGATGGGGAAGGAAGAGACTTTTTAGTTGAGTGAGGACTAGGACCTAATCATCTAGCGTGGAGGTTGGGATTTGAGAAAGTTGAGCCTAATGCCCTAAGCGGTATGTGCAAAATTTGTAATCATTATCTTCTCGTTGCAAAACATGGTAGTGTAGTAATGGTGGGCAACCATGTTACTTTGATATATATAATCCATTTAAGAACTGAATTGTTAAACATCGTAGGAAAACTACTTAAATCGTCTGTGTAAATTACCATTTTGTCTTTCTATCATTTCTACTTATATAACTCTTCATTTCACTCTCCTAACACCACTCTCTCTTCATATTAATCTCATATTCATCCAAAAGCATGTCTCGGAGGTCAGGAAAAGAGTCAACGGACGCCTCGAACTACTCGAATCTTGTAAAGTACCTCGTTTAGTTTTTTGTTTTCAAAAAAAAAATTATGGGTCGGGCGTCCGCTGGTTTGACGTTCAGTGATGACTGATGATATGACAGCGACCATTAGTGATAGAGGATTGGGTCACTTGCCTTACAACATATTCTCCTGCCTTGACATGTCGTTGATTTCAACATTTGTGGAGCGGTGGCAGCCTGACACCAACACTTTCCACTTACCTTTCAGAGAGATGACCATCATGTTGCATGACGTCTTCCAGATTTTGCACATTCCTGTGGTGGGTCGTATGATCAGTGCTCAGGCATCAACATCTGACCTAAAGATTTATGTGTCAGAGTTGCTTAAGGTCAGTGTCGATGGTCTTGGGCGGGATAGCTCATTTTGGAGTGGCGGTGGTGTTAGCATCGACGTTGTGGACGATTGTTGCAGACGGGGACGACCACCACGGAGTGAGGATACGCAGATGACTGCCTACCTCTTCTTACTGCTAGGATGCGTCTTGTTTGTCGACAAGAGCGGTTGCAGAGTCAGACCACGTGACCTATTGGAGGCGAGGGACCCAAATACCATTGGTCAGTACTCATGGGGGTCAGCGACGTTGACATATTTGTATCGTCGGTTGGGGATACCGAGACGTGTTGATTGTTCTGGTATTACGAGTTGTCTTACGCTGCTGCATGCTTGGATATATGAGTATTTTCCTATTTTCCGCCCGCATCGAGAGCGGAAGATCATTGTGGAGGGTCATTCTCGTTCGCGTATGTGGGTTGTCCGGACTGAGGATAGGAGCGAGGGACGACTCCATTCCATTCCATTCGTAAACGGCTAGATCATATGACTGCATCACTGGTATAAATTATATATCAATAACGTTTACTTAAATATTAAGTTTATTATTATTAACGTATAAATGTTTAGGTGGAATGGTTGTCGTATGGTCCTGAGCATGTTGTAGCTGTGCCGAGGACTACATTTATGTGCGTTATTCGTTATCGGGATATCACAGAGCCTTATTTATCGGATTGTGTCTTGCGTCAGTTAGGGTACGTTCAGTGATTCCGGTAGACATCCCGACGACAGAGCATGCAGTACGGTCTACGATTGCGACGGCGTACGACGTCAGGCACAACGCTTCGAGCGCGGAATCGGTTTGGAGGACATTTCCGAGACTAGACCGACTTCACCTGGACGATCTGAGACGTAGTCGCGACCCCACCACTTGTGATGCAAATTATTTGCAGTGGTTTGGTAGGTCCTCACATCTAGTTATCGTGCGCGGTACCATTCCAAGACCGGAGAGACCACTGGATAGGACATGTGGCGATACAGTAAGTTTATCTAATTTAATTTTAATTTGTAATGTATATTTTGTTTTTATTGTTAATGTATGCTAATTTCTATGTTACATACAGTGGATGAGTATGACGATACGGTATATGAAGTCGTTCTTGTGACACAGGGACTAGATGTCGAACAAGGAGACGAGAGCTACATGTACAGATTGGGATGACCTCATTGAGGAGCAAAACAATCAGTTAGGCATTTCGGTTCAGGATTCGGATGATGAGTTGTAGTTGGCTTGCATATTATTTATTTTATTATATGTTGAATTGTTACTACATTTGTTGGTATTTGCTTATCTGTTGTACTCTTATTATTTATTTCTGACGAACATATCTTCTCCATATTTGTTTATCTGTAGTATTTTTAGTACTTATTTCTCACGAGCATATCATAGACATGTTTGGTATATGTAACGTAAATTAAATTTAAAATCTGATAAAAGAACAACACGATATAAGTACAAATACACGATATAATCGTCGATATATTATGCATTACAAATGCATTACAAATTACAATCAAAATGTACTACGTAACCGGTCCCGATATGCTCTCCTACTTTCGTACTCTTCCTCCCATCCAACAACACTCTCATCTCGCATTTGAAACCACGGGGTTGCTATAGGAGGTACTGGGAATCCTTCAGCTAATTTCAAGCAAATAAAATGTCTGTAACTCCCTAAATAAGCAATGACCAACTCTCTGACTGACCTCGTCATGGCAGACAAACTCTCCCAAGGTAGCACAGTAAGACACAAGTACAACGAACCATCAATTCCCACTGAGAAATACATAACTGCACACTTGTAAAAATTGGCAATCGGGAACAAGTCGGCCCAAACCTCCATTTAGTGATCCTCGTCACAAGGTCCCCTGCCCAAATCAATTCGTTGACGAGTCTGTACCACATTGCCGTAATAGACGTTCTTATAAATAGGATGCGAACCTATCTCATTAGAAATCGCACGACAGACGTACAACCAATTGTCTTGACCACCATGAAAGACATTGGCAACACATCGAAATCCACAGTTGCCATCAGCACGTACGTCATTCAACCTCTCTCGAAATGGTAAAATGATTCCTGGCAGTCTATCAACATATGATAAGTTATTCACGTGAATCCGTCCAGACACTATAAGATGGAAAAATAACAATTCAGTATATATATTAATAACAACAAACTACTAAGTAATAATAGTAACAACAAACATATAGTCATACCAGATCCTGTGCCCGTGGTTACAGACGATCGAGACGAATTGGAAGACCGACCATGACCCCTGCTCCCACTACTGGAAGACTGACCACGACCTCACTCGGCATAGTCAAAGGCACTCGGGTCCCGACGTGTCGACTTTCCCCTTGGTTGATCTCGTACCTTAGTATTTTCTACGAGTTCTTGATAGTTCGACTGATCGGGGTGTAACTGTGTGTATAAAATACAAGAAACACTACGAATTACTGCAGGGTCGCTCCCCAAAATCTCATCAACGAGCTTCCGAAAATGCTCGACGTCTTGTGCTGACCGATCCACAAACTCTAACATCTGGACTCCTTCTCCAATGACAAGTGTTTTCCAGAATGGATGAATCTGCTCTAAATAATTTTCATCACCTCACGCAATACACTCGTGCATGTACATGCACAAGGAATCTCATGTGATGTCAGGAAAGCACACCCGCAACAATATTCAACTTGATTGCTTAAGTCCTGCATTCTCTTCAACTCCTGAGTTAATAATGACAAGCAGTGATGCGAAATTCGACCATTTATATGCTGAAACAAATGACCTATGTAGTTTGTCAAATTTCGACGTCTCGAACCTTCAAGAAAGTTCCGACTATTCGTCTGCTACATTTCAATAGCCGAGTTCACGCGGTCGAAAAGAGTGTCCGGAGCTGCAGTCGATGTAGTTATCCACTCTTTCAGAGCCGAATGTGCACTTTCCACCCTACAGTTCGTTGTGTTGCCAAAATGAAGGACTTTATTCGTCCAATTTAACACAAACTTTTCTTTATGCACCAACCACGTGTCTTCCAATTACTCCGTGAGCACTGGCCAAGACTGGAAAGAATCATTCAGATTACAGACTGCTCTATCATAATCCGTCTGTGAATCAGAAACCATAACTTTCCTCCACTTTCCACGCCTAAACATTTCTACAAACTTCTTGTCCTTACCAAAAATGTGGTATGCATAGTTATACACGTCTTTGTTGATATGTCAGGTGCAAAGTAAATGAGCAGACTCAGGAAAAATCTCTACCACTAGTCACATCAGACCTAACACCCGGTCCGTTATTATTGCAGTCGGACTGACAATATCCAATAACAGATCTCGTAACTTCTCCAACACCCACCGGTAACTAGACTCGGTCTCATCCTTCATAATGGCATAACTGACGAGGAAGTTCACGTTTGTTGGTCATTCCAACAATCTCAAGCAAAGGCATCTTGTACTTGTTCGTCATGTACGTCGAATCCATGCAGATTACAAAAGGGTATCTGTGCAACAACTGAACTGACGTCGGATGTGCTAAAAACGCGTGAGTGAGGAAATTACTTTCTTCATCCGACATAATCCAATGTAAGTACTTATACTGCACTGCCTGATGCAGAAACTGCTGAGTGGGATTCCTATCTTCAGATTTCGTCATCCTCATGTACTCTCTGAAGTTATAAATGTGTCTCTGATTGGGATTATCCTCCGGAAATTTCTCCTTTACTACAAACAAGATGTTACGTGGTCTCGCTTGTGCCTCAGTCATATCACAAACAATTTTCTTGGCCCCAGAACTAAGACCGTTAATCTGTTGGTGACCCTTGGGATAAACTACAAGTCTGTGGTTGTGCTGCCCATGAGTACTATTACAAACAACGGCTCATCCATCACGATCCCGTCGCTCGACTACCTTTACCAAAAAACGACAACCACAACCTTTTCTTTTCGTGTTCTTCCATAGTGCAATATCCATATCACGAGAACTCATTTCGTTCCTGCGATCGCATCTCAGATAACAATCCGTCTGATTATCTGCTTCTGATTTGTAGAATGATATTACCAAAAAAATTTGACTCCGATTGAAACTTTTTTTCGCCCTTTTACATGCTTCCTCAATTGTTGTAAATACTTGTTTACTATCAAAAAACTCACTGTAATCTTCTCTATCACCACCTAAATCTTGCAACGAAACCTGAAATAATTTAAAATAACAAAAAAATTAAATAAAAAAAGGGTCGTTTGGCAGGGACGCTGCCTCCTTCGGTACGGCGGTTAGAGAGACGCCTCGTCTAAGGATGGGGCGTCTGGCTAAGCCGCCCCACTAAGGAAGAGGCGTCCTAGCCAGACACCCCGCCCTTGGGGGGGGGGGGGGCTTAGCGAGATGCCCTAAACAGAAAAAAATTCCCCCACTTACCTCACCAGATCCATGCGTTTCGCCAGACATTTTCGTGATGTTGGTACTGGGAATATGAGGAAAACTCAGGCAAATACCTTGTTTTAAGACACAGAACGAAATGAGTATTAAATGAATTATGAAGGGCAAATTAGTAATTATTGGGGGCGATTTAAGTAGTTTTCTGGTGACGAATAATAGTTCCCTTTGAGAATGACTACTTGGCCTTGTCGGGCAAGATACAAAGCCACGTGATAAATCCTACCAAACCATTCCACCACAATATTACCCCCGGATAGCTGGGTTACAAGCAAACACTACCATGCTCAGTGGTAATATGTCCACCGTATTTAGATATAAAAGAAAGAGTTATTTGCTTGGGTGCCACCAAGAAACAACTAAATTGGCTTTATGCCACATGGTTTTGACTATTTAATTTAATGTCATAGAAAAATCAAACTATTTATCTTAATGTCATAGGAAAACAAATATTTACCTTTATGTCATTTCGTCAGTAATTTGTTAACTTTTCCGTTACCATTCGTTAAATATATTAATATTTAATGAAAAATTTGCAGAATCACAGTGAATAAACCAAAAATTCATTATATGTGGTAAAAATTACAAAACATTATTCAAATAATTTATCATACACTCTCTCATCTCTATCTTTCAACTTTCATTTCTTTTTTCTCTCACTGAACTTAATGACTTGATTACTAAACTAATAAAATTCGATAATTGTTTTCTAAGAATTATTTATTTTTATTTATCTTATTTCAGATTCATGTTTTTTAATATTTTAGTACAAGAATCTGATAATTGATAAACGAGTTTTTATACAAAAAAATAAATATTTTTGGAAAAACACATTTTATATAACAACTGAATTTTTATTAGAAAAATAATTTTTTAATAAAAAATAATTAGTTATTTTTTATTTTTAAAATTAAAAAATTATCGAATTTCATTAGTTTAGTAATCGAGTTATTAAGTTTAGTGAGAGACAAAAAAGAAATGATAGTTGAAAGATAGAGATGAGAGAGTATAGATAAATTATTTGAGTAATGTTTTGTAATTTTTACAACACATATAATGAATTTTTGGTTTATTGATGGTGATTCTGCAAATTCTTATTAAATATTAATATACTTAACTGACGCTAACGGAAAAGTTAACGATTTACTGACGGAATGACATAAATGTAAAATTTTGTTTTCCTATGACATTAAGATAAATAGTTTGATTTTTCTATAATATTAGGTCAAATAGTCAAAAAATCAGGTGACATAAAGTCAATTTTTAGTTATTTCTTGGTGACACCCAAGCAAATAACCCTATAAGAAAAGTATTAATTGGTATGTAACTGTAATAGGTTAGTCTATTACCCTAATACATCCTCTTTTTAAGGAACTTTTACATCGACGGGAGAATCCCCGAAAAAGCAGATTTAAATTTATTTCAATAATGGGTAATGCCACAACTCCCTAATAGAAAATTTGAACCAATAAGTATTTCCCTTTAACCCAAAGATATGCAATATTGAATCTGTTTAACTTCGCAACTATATCATTTATATTTTCAATATTTGTAATAAAGAGTACCAATATCCATACGTTTGTTGATTCGTTTAACAAATTAACGTACTTCACAAAACACTTAATTGTTTAACCAATCAACCAGACCTGACCCTGTTTGACGAAAAGGTTACAGCTGGTTGAGTTGCAATTAGAAAATTATGAATCGGGTTTAACATACAAATATCATTTATTTTGGGGGGGGGGGGGGGGGGGGGGGGGGGGGGGGGTGGATTTGCGATCGGGCTTGAACCCAACAGACCAGACCATATGTACCCCAAACATTTTCATGACATATTCACGTAAAAACCCCTTGAGCATTGTTTTTTTACTTGCAAAAAAGTATTGCTTTTCTTAGCTGTTCATATATTTCACCAAAATTTACTACCTCTACTTTACATATTTACGAATCTCTAATTATATGAAACGACTCCACTTGCCTCACTTTTCGTTTAATTAATGCATTTTCATATAATCCTTTAAAGCAAGTTTCTTTGTGTCTTTAATATTTTATGTCAACACTCCTTTGAGATTTTTTTAATGTTAAGGGTACTTTATTTTTTGTTTATTTTATCATCTTTTACTAATTTTTGTCTTTTGCATCGACACCCTCATTAAAAAATATTCTGTTTATCTCACATACTTTACCCAATATTTCGGACTCTTCCAACAATATTCCTAAAATGTTTTTTTAGTTTGTTCGTTCTGTCGTATCAGCATCGTCCTAATATTCTATTTGGTTTCTCTTTTGCATTTTGCAAAAGTATTCTAAGTTAATTTGTATCAATACATTCCTATTTTAGATTTTGTTTTTTATATTTCTTATACATTAATTTCTTATCCACTTTTACCAAATATTAATTATTTTAGTTGTGGCTTGTAACTGAACTTTTGCCGAAAATCCTCAACATCAAGCTGCATCATCACGACCAAAATAATTTTAGGAAATTCGAATTTGTAACGATATGAAACTAGACAATTTGAAGAATTGGAAAATTCCGAGTCTATGATAATCCAAAAATACAATTTTAGAAAAGGCATAAAAAATATTTGTGGTACAAAAATAAATCGAAGACATTTAAGTAGATATTGCAAATAATTGAAGTATTTTGTTGTAAAAAATGCATTAATCATGTAAAAATGCCAATAAAGAAAAAATGAGTTCCTTCGCTCAATCCAATTGTGCACGTGTCTAAAGATGACTATGTCCTCATCGGATCCCAATAAAAAAAACTATCTGAAGGTTAAGTATTGACGTATGTTTGGATAAATAAGTTTGGGAAACTTGAATCCAATTCATAGAAGAGTTATTTTTATGAGGTTTGAATTCGTATTGTTCCCATCTATTCTAAATTTAAACGATCAAATTTAAGGTCTTAATTTCCATATTTCCTAGCAATTAATAACGTTAATACTAAGGATCACTGCGTAAGGATTTAAGTACATGTACGTATGACTCATACTCCGGTCAAATTTAAGGTTTTAATTTTTATATTTCCTAACAATGAATAACATGTTATGAAACAACAAATATATTATGTGGATAAGTCACTTGATCTCTTGGTATTACAACTTCTTGTAACATCCACATTCAAATGCAATGTAATTCTCTTATTGATGTATATTATATGTCTTATTCATTAACTTGTTATTGCATTGTAACATCTATGTCTGTTGTATGTATGTATGTATACATACATACATACAAGAGACATAGATGTTACAATGCAATAACAAGTTAATATAAACTCATTGTATTGTTTATGTGAAAGTAATAAAAAATCTTCATCCACCCCCAAATCTCCATGTCTTTTCATTTCATGACAAGTTATCAACACGATTAGTCTCTAGCATGTCTAAAAGAAACAAAACATCATCTTGATGGATGCTCGATGTATGAAGTTTTTCATTGCGAGGTTAGTTTCTTGTACTAAAGCAAGGTATGATGCTCTTTCTTCGTATTCTTCTTGTCTTGAGAATAAAGGAAAACATTAATACATCTTCAAATGTATACATATTTATTAATGTGGAGTTGACATCATGTGCAATCATATTATAGAGAAATTTTGAACGGATTTGAGATATTCACGTGTGAATGAATTGAATGCAAAACAAGGAATGTTTTATATCACGTGCGATTGTAGTTAAGATTTACTTGCTTACTATCTTTATACAAATCGTAATACATCCATGTTAAATAAAAGTGCATTTGTAGTTTAGTATATACATGTGATTATTACTTGTAAGTTTATGGTTAAAAGAAGAAACAAAATTGCTTGAGTATTATACCACATTTGATTACCACAAAAATAAAATTTTCTTCTATTTTTTGATGTATCACATCTGCAAGTATTATGAATATTCATCTTGATAAACACGTGTTGTTTCTTGTTTGACTAAGGTAGTCCATAAGGTTGTATTCAGCTCGAGGTAGTCTTTTACAATTTATAATATCATGAATCTATTTACTTGTTGAATATACTCATACTATATTCTTAAATGTGATGATATATGTCTAGAAATTATTGTTGTAAAATTTTGGTTTGAAATATCATGTTCTACATGTTTATAAATATTCTTAGATGATGGACTATTAACTTTTGTTTCTGTAGAATAGTAAAATTTAAATCATGCTGACAATTATAGATGCATATGAGTATATTATTCGATAAATATGCATTAAACATGTTTATAATCATTTTGTTTTGCAAAAGTTGATCATGTATTTAGAAGATCACTAGACGACTTGATATTCCAATGATAATGACTAATTTATTTGTGCATATGTCATATCTATAAGTGTTTCTTTTTATCTGTTTTATTTTGTATAATCTTTATATGATATTTGTGTAATCTTTTATTTGGGTTTCTTTATCTGATTGTTGACAATAGTTAAATATATGGCTTTTGATAAAATGGACAGGAATTTTAATTGTCGTGTTTTGGATGTTGAAATCCAACTTGATGATCTTATAAATATAAATGAGAAACAAAAAAAAGAAATAAGTATCAAATCAAGATAAGATGAAAGTTGTGTGTTGGCTTCGCAATCATTAAAATGATTTCGGAAATATCATGATCCAGTCTCGTGGTCAAGTGTGGCTATCGAGTTATCGATGAAAAGTCACGTAATCTATCTAATTGATTTGCTCCATTCCCTGAAGTGATTGTATGAGTGTGTGAAAAGTCTTACAAAAATCTAGTATAATCCTTTTGTGACCATGAATGTGAATGAGATAAACAACAAATAATTGATATCCTTGTGGTATATAAATTCGACAATCAAAATGGATTGTGAAAGTAACTCTCCACGAATTAAATATATTCTAGTTATGTATGTTTTATATAAACACAAATTGTGTTTTATATGTTTGGTTTGATCTCTGTTAATTTTAAAGATTATCTATTCTGGTTGAATGATAGTTATCTCGTGCGTTGTGATTCACTAGTATATATGTTGTCAAATTAAGCATGCTACATTTCTTTTGGGATAACTAATTAATGTATCAATAAAATATGATTTATTGATTTATGGAGATGATACATATGTAAATACTAGCCTAATTTCATCATGTGCATACAATAATTGAATCTCTATTGATACATTCATAGTCATGTTTATGATTATTTTTGTTTTAAATCTGCACATTATACTTGTTTATGATTCTCGATAAATGCTAGACTCATGAGCTAGCAATTATTTCAGTTGAAACTATTTTATATTGGTTAGTACTCTCATCAGTCCAATATTTTTCCATACTTGTGACTTTTATTCACTTACGATGAGATACTTCTAGATATTAATAATACACATGCATATGTTGCTAGCATATCGATACTCAACATTTTATGTTTGTCATAACTATTTATGCATATCATTATAATATGTCTTTTAAGAGTCAATAACAAAGACAGTATTTGAATTATCGTCTTAAAATGGCAAAGTACACATACATGTGGTAATATGTTGGTATGCATAATTTCAATCTAAAATACTTATACCAACTTATGTTGAAATTAATTGACCTTGATATGTGATTGACATCATTTCATGCTTATATTTGTATCTTATATCCATTATCTTTCACCTAAACAATGCTATGTTACGAGTTTTATGTTTAGTTTTCAGGAATAAGTAGGTTTGAAGAGATGAAACATAAAAGGACCCAAAAGCTGGGAAAAAGGACTGGATTGTGAGATATGGGGACCAAAATGCAAGGGAGAAGGACCTGAACGTAAGATAGAAGGACCTAAGAGCAAAACAGAATACTCCACACCATCATGGGGATTATTTTAGCAATTGGATTCGGGTCGGAGCTCCACTAAACAAAGTAGATGCATCCAAGACCACCAAATACACAAAGAAAAGCCCAGCACAAATTCCAGATGGATCCGGACCTTTTTGACCGCCAATTGGCGGTCCAAGACCGCTAATTGGCGGTCTGTTTTGGCCTAAATCCGCCAAGTTTTCTCCTGGACGTGTATTAATGTTTGTTTAGGCTATTGTTGGTATTGGTTTAGTCCCACATCGGGGGATTGTCCCGGTTTGCCTTTTTTCATGGCTATAAATAGAACTCTTCACCTTCCATTGTAATCACTCCATATTTTAAGTGGCTATTCTTCCTACTAGAAGTGAAGCCTTGAAGCACACACTAAAGTAGGAGGATGCTACTTTTAATGTGAGTCATTTTAATACAAGTTTTCTTTATTATGTTGTTTGTTTTATGTTTCTTGTTTTGCTTTGCTTAATCTCATTTCATTAGTTTTATTAGCTTAGTTAATATGCTTTCTTTGTTTAGTTTAATAATTAGTGTAATGTTTAGTGAGTAGTTCCATCCCCTTTGAGGGGTGAAGTAGATGTACATACATGCAAATGAGAATGGATTGAATGCTTTATTTCCAATGTGTTGATAAAACATGAATGTATGCTTGCTTGTTTAGGATAAAATTTATAACGTGATGAGTTTTGCCAAAATGATTAGACACCTCTCATGCTTGTTTAGGTTCTGAAATAAACATCTTGCATATGTAAATGTTAATCAACTAAGTTGGTGAATATATTGATAGGTTTTGCCACAACATTTAGACACTTCCTATGCATGATAACACCACCTTTATTTGTGCTTAAAGAATGTGTTCAACACCCACCTCTTTTCTTGTGTGCACTCACTCCACCCCTTAGGGGTTTTCCCATTTCTGTATTCCAGCATTCTTGTTTTGTCCTTAGCTTAGTTGTCATTTCATTGTTGGTTTCTTTCGTTCGCATTTCATACTTCTTAGCGTAGTTTTGTGTAGAGTAGCATAATCAATCTTTCTCCCCCAATTTTTGCCACTTGATTTCTGATAAACAAGAGGCTGCTCACCTCCCTGAGGACGACCCGTACTTGCCACCGCTTCATCGCGGCCGTGCACTTGCGGTTTAATTAAAACGTTCAACAATATGATTTAATGCATAATTCTTATTTTGATTATATTTTATCATTAAAAGACCCTTATCATTTATTTTGTTATAGTTGCAGAAATAATTTATGTGCAACAAATATTTTATTTGGCTTGAAATAAAGAGTATGAATATTCTTCGGTCTCTTATTTGATTTAAGACAAGGAAAGATGATTTATGCATTATGTATAGTGTTGGCATGCGCTCTATATTAAGATATAAGTTTTTCTCTAATTTGATAGAAAAGCCAAAACCACTATTGTATATGGTCGTACAAATTTAATAGAAAGCTCCGGAAGATTCATATCTACTGTTACATGTAGAATTATCTTGGCTTTAAATGATACATTTTATATATTATGTCTCAAGAAACTTATTGAGTTTCAAATCGCCAGAATGACTTGTTTTGAGACTACAATTGAAGTAAAAAAGAATATTTTTGTATTAGTACAAGCATGTCAGTCAGGAAAATGCTATTGAGAAAATTACCTGACTTTTGAACGATGTGTCATTACACACGCAGTGACTTGGTCAAAAGACTTGCACTGGTGAATCAAATGAATATTGATTCTAATAGAATATGGTATGACCGATTGGGTCAATGATGATTAGATATAATGACAAATGTTGTTGAAATTTCATATGACTATAAACTGGAGAATGAGAAGATTCTTCAACTAAGTAGATATCCACAAGCTCTATCTTTTTGTGGGATGAGATAACTTGTGTTATGCATTACTTGTGATTAAAAGTCATTAGCATAACTTATTGCAAAATCACAATATATACCATCGTTTTTTGGATCATGTGCCCGAAGCACACGTTACAAAGCATCAATTTATAAAATATCTCTGAATATGGATCATTATGAGATCTTAAAATTTTGATACATTAATGTGCACACTTGTTGATATTATTCATAATGTTTTATGTTATATATACATCATGTTATGAATGTTCTCCTATTTTACTTGTACGATATTTGAATGAAATATTTCCCATACGAGATTAATAGATTACCACATCCACAATTTATTGCCCTAAAATTAAAGTGGACATTTCAGCAGGATTCATATTCGCGATAATATTAAAATTCTTGAAGCCTCTGAAGGTGATGTATTTTATTGTCAAGTCCAACAATTATTTATATAGAGGCGTTTTTTTGCCTTTAGGGTGAGAAATCTAGAAGCTTAAAGAATGTCAAGTATATTATATTGAATCTGAAGTTCATAAGAGAATATACGTACAAGTATGTTTGAACCTGAAGTTCATAAAATAATTAACTTCTAATATCTAGCAAGTAATTGTCATACATGTTTATTGATCACAAAAAAATGACTAAGTCTTGTATTACTAGACATAAAACGCATAATATAAAGTGAAGATCTCTACACGATAAAATATATTTGAGCTCAACCAACGTAAGAAGTGTCGACTATAACATATATTATTTGTGGAAATGAAAATAAAAGTTAGTCACTCATTACACGCGGTAAAAATAAAGTAGTTGCTAGCAAATGTAACAATTCCGGGAATACATAACGGTCAAATCCTAACGTTTTGGGAAACAACGAAAATTTGATTATTATAAAAGTTGCAATCAACTATGTTAATACGAGATAGAAACATAAAAAAGGTTATCATCGACGACTAATTCGTCTTCTCAGAGCATGCTAATTCAAAAAAAAATTCGAGCCAGAACCTATAATATTATAAAAATGCCAGAAGCATTCATATTTAAAATGAATAAAAGAAGACGAACAATGTAGAGTTCGACTCACTTAATAAATATATTGTTTGAACACATAGTCCTAATTTCTGAAGAATGTGAATAGAAATCACATTACAATAACATGGTGGTATATTATAAAGCGAGTAGTGACACAAAAGTTTTTCGCAGGGGGTAACATCTATTATGATGTTACTTATTCTTTCGAAATGTATAATATTACGTTATATTACTTGGTCAGTATGACATAAATATATATAAACATATGAGATATGTTGTGACTACAAATTTGTATGTCACTTGATATGAGAGTACTTGAAGGACTAAATTGTTCAAGGAAAATTATAATGAAGACAAACGATATATAAAAAGATTACCATATGGAAAAACAAAGAGAATATGCGTATCATCTTGAAGAATGATATATATGAAAGGAACTCCTCAAGAGATTAAACACGAACCCGTGAAATATTTGATTGATAAATTTCGAAGTAAATGACCGGAGAGATGTCAACTATTTTTCGACTTGCGGTTCGAACATTCTTCAGAAAAGAATTGTTACAATGATTTAAGTATATAAAGAGATATTATACAAAGAAAGTTCACCCTGAAATTATCAATATTTATTTACTATATTCATGAGATAAAGATTTACTTCAGTGATGATTCCTATATGTCTAATCCACAACAAAATGTCAATTTTTTGTGTTATTGTGGAGACGTTGCAATATTTATGCAAGTTGGTGAATTACGTATCACGGGGAGCAAATTTCTAATTATTATTCCTAAAGCACGATTATCCCTGAAGTATAATCTCATAAGGCCTATAGTTGTACTTTTTCTTCTTAATTTTCCCAATTTTTTGTTGACAAGATTTTACTTGACAAGAATTTTAACGAGACTATTTTCGCAATTGTGTGTGTTAACGTATGTCATACAATCTTTTTCCCTTATCTATTTTCCCACTGGTTTTTGTGGTAATGTTTTAACGAGACATGAACATAACACTATGTTATTTAAGAGAGTTTGTAAATGTATATTAAACTGAGGGTGAATTATACGTTCTACGTTATTTTTTGTTCTCGTTCAAGACATTCGACCAGATAATAACCATGTATCGTTGGGTTACAAGCAGACGCTACAATGCTCGTCAATCGAAAAACAACATAACCCATATTACAACAATGTAAATAAATTCTATTTCACGACGTGGGACGATATCTCCACCATATTTAGATAAAAGAAATCTTAATTGGTATGTCAATTGTAATAAGTTAATATACCCCAGTACATTCTCTTCTTAAGGAGCTTTCACATCTAGAGGAAACCACAAAAAATGAAATTTAAATTTGAATCGATAAGTGGTAATGCCACGATTCCCTAGTAGAAATTTTGAACATAGGTATTTCCTTTTTACCCAAAAATATGCAATATTGAATATGTTTAACTTCGTAACTATATCACTTATTTAAATATTTTTCATTATATTTTGTTGACCAATTCACCGAGAAATTCCAAATTGATCCAAAAATATTAGGAAAGAAATGAGAACAATTGTTGTAAATAAAAAGCACTTATATTAGGGGAGTAAATAGGGCAGGGTATTAGGCGGTTACGGTCATACCGGCACACGTACCAGCCTAATTAAATAGGTACAGCCCATTATGTTTTATTTTGATGTCAAAATTGCATAAATCATGTAAAAAAGCCAATAAAGAAAAATAAGTTGCTTCCCCCGATCCGGCCGTTTGCATGTCTAAAGATGACTATTTCATGGCCAGTCCGACGGCCTTCCAACTAAGAGCTCTCAACTACGATCTCCAAAGATGTGCTTGGAAGAAGATTTGCTCGTTAATTGAGGGTTTTGGAAGGTATGATATCAAGAAATCGATTAGGATAAGAAGGTTTAGTATTGATGGATGTTTCGAAAAGTATTTTTTGGAACTTAAGTCCCAATTGTAGGAGAGTATATCAATAACATATCCGTAATTGTATCTCATTGATCAAGAGGATCACGATATTAATCTTATGATATCTATATCTATGTTGGTATTTTTTTATTTTTTTGAAAGAATCATGATCTTCTCGTTGCAAAAACGGTAGTGTAGTAATGGTGGGCAACCATGTTACTATGTGATATTGTGATATATATAATCATGTAAGAATGGCTACTCGGCCTTGTCGGTCAAGATAAAGCCACATGAATAATCCCACCAAACTGTTCCACCACATTATTACCCCCACTAACCTGGGTTACAAGCAAACTGGGTCCCAATAAAAAACTCTCAACTACGAACTATTAGGAAGATTTGCTCCGAGGATGTGGTTCGAGGAAAATTTGCTCATAGATTGAATTACTGCTGGAGAATTGACCTACAATGTCGTCCCTACCACGTCGGTTAATTAAAATAGACGTGGAAGACCCTCTATCACGTTGATTAATTAAAAGGAGAGTTTTAGTTAACCAACATGGAATGGACGTTTTAATATAAATATAAGGTCAAGCTCTAGTGAGCCTAGTACTCATCTGATTTAGTTTAAGCCCCTACAATTTCACTATTGCATCTTATTTACGGTTAATATCACCTTTCGTTAGCATAACCGCTTTTGTCTTAATCTACATTACAATTTGAAATGAGTGGTGGATATTGTGGGGACTTAATTTAGAAAAATTAAGCCCTGAGCTCACTAGAGAATTCTTGTATATATATATATGGTCAAACTCTAGTGAGTCCATGGCTCATCAAATTTAGTTTAAGCCCCCTACAATCTTACAATTGGATCTTATTTATAGTTAATCTCACCATTCATTAGCATAACCGTTTTTTTCTTAATCTACCTTACAATTTGAAATGAGTGGTGGATATTGTGGGGGCTTAATTTAGAAAAATTAAGCCATGGGCTCACTAGAGAATTCCTGTATATATATATATATATATATATATATATATATATATATATATATATATATATATATGGTCAAACTCCAGTGAGCTTAGAACTCATCTTATTTAGTTGAAAGCCCCTACAATCTAACCATTGGATCTACTTACGGTTATTCTCGCTTTTTATTAGCATATTCGCTTTCCTCTTAATCTACCTTACAATTTCAGATGAGTGATGAATATGGTGGGAGCTTAAAATAGAAAATTAAGTCCAGATTCACTGGATAATATATATATATTTAAAATAATCTACTCCAATTCAAAATCGAAATCTTCCATCCCAAACGCTAAACCCCCAGATCCATGAAAAATTCTCCATTACCGTCCGCTTCCGGCCGTCCCATCTACTGACGGAGACCAGTCCTGGAAGATCAAGGACAACCGCATCACCCTCCACTGCTCCCTTGGAACCCCAGTCTCTGGATGGAGAATCGCAAGAACTGGACGGATCTCCTCGCCACGGGACGTAACAAGGTAATCAAATTTTCATGTTTTTGCTTTTGAATTTTTGGGGTTTCATGTTCGTACGTTTTATTGTCGTTTGGATCCCAATTTTCGATTAAGAGAAGTGTTGTTTTCCATCTTGGATTAGTTTTTTTTTCTTTTTGTGATAAAGAGGTTTGGTATAAGATAAACTGAGAATCTTTAATTAGGTTTTTTATGGTAGTTTTAGTTGTGGTTCTAATTTTGTGCTTGTAGTGAAGATTTTATTTTCTATAAAACAACCATGTCTTAGCATAATCTTTTTGTTTCAGCATGATATTCAATGTTTTAGTGTTGAGATCCTTGTTTTTTGTTTGTTTTGGATCAATTGTTGTCATAGCATCTATATGTGTGATTTGTGTGTTTGAATTTCGTGTTTATATTGTTGTTGTCAATCCCACATTTGTAATGAAGGTTCGATCGTTGGTTTTGTAGGAAATTGCAGTGGAGGAGTTACCCCCAACACACTCGATTACACTTGGACTAGCACTTAACTTCTCCGTCTTTTACTACGAGATTTTGAACTCTAGATAGAGCCTACACTCTTGCCAAACAGGTACATACTTTGGTAGACTGTCTTTTGTTTTGTTTGAAGTGTTTGATTTAGATCTAGTAGCGTCATTTTTATAGTGGTTGTCTATTTAAGGAGCATTTGGTCAAACTTTGTTAGAGTAACTATTTTTTAAAAATAAATACCTCTGAATATTATGATTAGTTTTAGCTTACGGAAGAGACAGTGAATACTGCTGAGCAAGTATTATAGACATCAAATTAAAAAATGAAAAATAAAAAAATAAAAAATAAAAAAACACTCTACAACGCCGATTATATAGAAAATCGACGTTTAGGGGTAGGAAACCGACGTTGTAGTGTACAAAAACCAAAAAATAAAAAAAATAAAAAATACCCTACGTCGATTCTTCTTTATAACCGACGTAGTAGACCCGCACTACCACATCGGATTTTCGACCGACGTGAAAGAGTTCCTCAGTATAACGTTGCCCACCTACCACGTCAATCAATCAAGGTGGTCAACCTGACATTGTACCCCCTTAATATCCGACAATATAATTTTTTTTTGCAGCAGTGAAGGTTTCAGAAGGTGTGATATCAAGAAAGTGATTGCGAAATGAACGTTAGTATTGATGAATCCAATACAATTTTTTTTTGAAAAGTAGGACGTAAACATTTTTTTCTGCAACTAACTTGTGATGCAATTGTCGTGAAAGCTTTGTTCGCAAGGCGTCTCAACGACAACTCGGCTATCATCCATCTCATCCCAGCAAATGGCACAAGACCTTTCACTATCATTCCCTGACAACTTCACCGATTCGAGTTGGCCTATCAGTTCCTCACCTTCCATTATGTCATCAAGAAACTCTCCGTCAAATATCTTGCTCTGATTCTTCGTCGTTGGAGTAATAATCCTCATAATCTATCTCTTCTTGTTCTTGTATCACGTGGAATTAATAATCTAGCCCTTTACGCTCCACATTGCCATAGTACACCATCATAATCGTAGTCGTCATCACCATCTCTTCCTCAACAAACGAAAAAGGTAAAATACTAAAAAAAAGAAATAATTCTCATGCGGTGAAGAAAATCCTCTTCTTCGAGCACCTCGTTGTGGAAGTCATGTCTTTACTGTTAAGAATTATAGAGATAATTTTCTTCTTCTTCAACCATTTTTTTTGTACTCCTCTTGGAGCAGCTCATTGTAAGTCTTCTTCATCCGCTTCAAACTTCTCATTGTTAATTTCTTGTGTTTGTTGTTGAAAATCAAAAAGATAATCCTATTCAAACATCAAATTGTAGTCCTGAGGTGTTCTTGATCAAGTGCGTCGTAGGGATAATCTTGATCATTGTTCAACCATGTTTAATAGGCTCCACTTAGAACACCTCATTATCCTTCTCCAATAGCTCTTCTTGCATAAATGGATAATCCTCCGCTTGGACTGCGTTGTCGGGCTTCTCCTCTTCGAATTTCTCTTCATATTGTTGTAGTTCTTGTTCTGCATGTCAGGAAAGCTACAACATTCTCCATCTTCTTGATTCTCCATCGAGCTCCACATGGTCCCATCATTTGCATATATGCATGACAACATTGACGTTATTCCCTCGTAAAAGCTCACTCTCCACACCCTTTAGAGACAGATCATGAATGTTTGGAATCCATATTACACAAGGAGACATTGATTTTGCTAATTCACATCATGGGGTGATATCGAATCAGTTGTGCACGAATCTTTTGAAACTCATAACCCGACTCGATCAGTTTTGAGTTAAACCAGAATCAAACCCAATCCAACTTAAGCCTAGAAACAAATCAACCCAACCTAGATTATTCGGTTTGGATCGGTTAGTTTTTTGATCGACTAAAATCGAGGTTTATCCTAAGGATATATATGTCTTGTTGAACCTATTTAAGATAAAAAATTGAACAAATATGCAATACAATATAAGTTAAATAAAAAAACTTAACTGCAAACATAATACAAATGTCAAACAAAAATTCTAAAGAAAATGTAAAAATAAGTAATTACAGAACATATCATATATTTTTGCTTCTCTGATTTATTTTGGTTACTTCCGGTCCTTGGAACCAAACTTAGACATGAGAAGGTCAGTTCTACGAAATTTCATAATCAAATCTAATATAAGTTTTGAAAAAAAAACTCTACCCAATTGGTTCGATTTGTGTTGAATTTCGGTTTAACATGATGTTACCCTAGACCATAATCGAATAAAATGTATTTTTTCAATGTCCCACTGCAAGTTCATGTATATAAAACCCGAACTAACTACTTCCTAAATGCACAATGACTAAACTATGTTGGTGCATGATGTATATTAACACACTTATTTCAACATACCATGTCAGTACCATTCCTAAAACCAACTCATCATCATACTTGATATCAATATAGCACGTGCGAAAATGATAATGCAAATTATTTTAGTGTCACAATGATTACCATAAAAAATTAAGAAAGGATGCTATTTCATTCAAATAGTTGAGAAAAAAAGCTATGTAACAAAAATGAAATTCTCAATTTGACTCCTTGGAATAAAAGTATTCACTTGATATAATAGCCATGGTATAGAAACAATGTTCAAAAGGGTGGCTGCATACTTGGTATGCGGCCACACTGTGTGACATAAGTTTGTGTGACCCCCGCATAGTCGCACCGAGTAGGGTGTGACTTGTGTGGCTCATATGCAACCGCACAGGTTAAATGACTAGTTGGGCAAGTGGTCGTTGGGCCCAATGGCACTATATGGTCCATTGTGTGGCCACATGGCCCACATGTGTGGCCGTTCAATGCAGTGTGTGGCCTCACATCTCTGAAGACTATAGATACTGCCCCCACCTTATACTTTCCTCACCTCTCATTCTCTCTTTCTCTCATAATCCCATTCACTCTCAAGCTCACAATCTCTCCCATTCTCCATTTTCCAAGTTCTCAAGCTTCAATTTTCAGAGTTATGATCAAAAGAAAGACAGTTTTGGTGATCGTGAGGTGCATTTGGAAGAATTTTTTTGCCGAATCTCGATTCCGAAGCTACCCCCTCAACCATCCAAGTGCACTCTTTTCAATTCTCTTTTAGTGTTGCATTTCCACTCACACACATTAGATATAATGTCATATAGTAGACCTAATGGTAATGAATTTCCCCTGAAACATGAAGAGTATAACCACCTTTGTGCAACAAAGTTGAAGAATCCTGGTTGGAAAACCCCCATTACATTTTACTTGAACATAAATCCAGACTTGTATGTGAACTATGTTGGTTTATTAGTAGTAGTGGTATAAATAGACATAAACAACATATTGCTCACACGAAAAGTAGTAATGCTAAACCATGTGCATATGCATCCACTAATTACTGTGAAGAAATTGAACAAAATTTGAGATCCGGATCTAGAGCTTATCACACCGAAAAAGCAATTGTAGATGATTTTATAGACTTAGAGGAAATCTTATAGCTTATCATGCCTATGTAGGTCGAAATACACAATATTTCATGCACGTGGCCACTGACAAGGCCACCGCCTATGTATCCACTGAGTGGATGTTGATATCAAAGAGGAGGTCAGTATTCTGGACCCCGTGCATAACTCACTGCGTCGATCTCATCTTGGAGGACATCAGGACGTTATACATCATGATTATTACCACATGTTGGAAGATTGTCGACTACTGGTGCACACTTAACTAAACGATAGGATGAAAAGTCATACAATGGAATTAGATTCGTCTTGCCATCACCTTTTTTGTGATCGCATTCCTGACACTCCAAAGACTTTGGGTGAAACGATAAGCTTTAAAGATCTTCATTGTGTTAGGCGAGTTCGCCGATTGAGATGTTTTTTGGCAAAAGAATGCCAAACTGAAGAGAGAGACCAATCAGGTCTATGAAGCCATAATATCGATGACCTTTCAAAACAACGTCACCAACACTCTAAAGTCAAGCTAACTATTGGTGACAATTCTTAGGCTTGTGGATTGTGACGGGAAGCCAACAATGGGTTACTTGTATGATGCAATGGAGAAGGCAACCCGTTCTTGATGTCATTTATAGAAGATGAGGCACCAACTTCCAAGTCTATTGTACTCCACCGACTTCCTCTTGAACCCGAATACATTTTTGGTTGTGAGAAAAGATCGGAGGCATTCGACACTCACTTGCTAGAATGGTTAGATATTCTAGAGAGGATGGTTCAAAACCCTGATCAGCAAGATCACATTTCAAGGCAATTGGTTGGTACAAGAAGAGTGAAGGAGTGTTTGGTCGAGAAATCATGATATGGAAATGAAGCAGAAAGATCGCTACTGATTGGTGATTTGATTATGGAAGCGATGTCAATAGGGGGAACCGCTCTTTGAAGGAGTTCACACTTAAAGTTTTAGGACTAACTTGGTTAGCATCCGGATGTGAGAGGAACTCGAGTGTGTGTGAGCAAATACACACAAAAAGAAGGAATCATATTAATACCAAGAAGTTGAATGATATGGTATATGTCTGCTAGCTTTTTGGCTAATACTCGTTAATCTTATTTTGATGATTAATTAACATATCAATAAATTCATGTTTATGTTTTTCTACCTCATATTTACATGCATATATATTTGGTTTTACTAACCATTTCAGGAGATAAGTGTTGATACAAGACTAGAAATGGGCTCGACATCCTGTCCAAAAGAGTACAATGGCGTTACTTGAAGGGTCATACTACTGGCCAAAGATGAGGGAAGCAATAGAACTTTATGTAAAAACCTGTTTGGTATGCCAACAGGATAAATGGGAGCAACAATTGCACTATGAGTTGCTTGAACCCCTACCAACCCCCTCTCGTCCTTGGGAAAGTGTTTCCTTAGACTTCATATCAGCTCTGCCTAAATCAGAAGGGACTGGATCCATCTTGGTGGTAGTAGATCGGTTTTCCAAATATGGGACATTTGTCTCTACTCCAAAGGATTGCACAACAAACGAGGCAGTCTGACTCTTCTTAAAAAATGTAGTAAAGTTCTGGGGGCTTCCTACATCCATTATAAGTGATCGAGATCCACGGTTTATTGGGAAGCTATGCAAGGAGTTGTTTTTTGTGATGGGTACTGAGTTAAACTAGCTTCCACCCCCAAACTGATGGACAAACTGAAAGAATCAATGCCTTGTTAGAAGGCTACTTATGGCATTTTGTGGGAGCAAGCAAAAAGAAAATTGGGCCAAGTTGATGGACGTGACTAATTCTCCTACAATCTCCGATGAAGCGAGGCAACCGGAATGAGTCCCTTCGAAATAGTCCTTGGTTCCTAGCCAACGACTTCAATTGGACTTGTGACCTCCTACAAAGGGGTAAGTCCAGGCGCCTATCAAATGGCAAAAGGATGGAATGAACAAACTGAGATGGTAAGGGCCTATCTCCACAAATCTTCAAAGAAAATGAAGAAATGGGCGGATGAGAGGAGAAGACCCAAAGCCTACCAGGTGGGAGATAAGGTAATGGTGATACTATTGCCTCAATAGTTCAAAACCTTTATAAAGGTTCGTAAAGGATTAATTCGCAAGTATGATGGGCCATTCAAAATAATAGGGAAGGTAAGACAAGTCTCCTACAAATTGAATCTTGCTCCCACAATGAAAATTCATCCGGTCGTTCATGTAAGCAATCTGAAGGATTATCATGAAGACCAAGAAGACTCAAAGCGAGGGATATTTAAAAGAGCTCCCCCTGTTGTGACCACATCCCACGAGAAGGAAGTGGATAGAATCCTAGACAACATGATGGTGAGGAAACGTGGAGTTCCCCCTAAAGCACACTATCTTGTACAATGGAAGAAACTGCCACCAAGTGAAGACACTTGGGAAGAAGAAGGGAGAGTCTGGAAATTCAGGGATGCAGTCTAGACATATATGTCAACGAGGGGCATCTCCGAAATAGGTGGGGGAGAATGAAATGCCCCAAACAAAGGGAAGAAAATTGGCACTTTGCTTTCTCAAGAAACCTCTCAAAGAGGAAGAAGTCAAATTGAACTTGACTTCTTAAGAAGAGAACTCAAAAAGAATTTTGCCTCTTAGTTAAGCCACAAGGAAGCTTCCTAGAAAGCTAGACATTCTCTAGCTTGAAGATCAAATGTATTTTGATTACTTGAGTGATATTTTGTCATGTAGCTAAATATCCAAAGAAGTAGAAACAAACTTGTGTACTCTAAAGTATGGGAGAAAGCTATGCTTCTTTCTTGTACTAAGGTGGAGGGTGGTCGTCCTCTATATAAAGGGGTCCCCTCCCCTCATTCAAAGTTTACTCATGAATGTGTGCTCTTTTACAAGTGTTGTAAACTCAATCTTTGTGAATAATATAATCGCATATCGAGCAAAACTCTAAAGTGTACGTTCTGTGTATGTTTGCGGGATTGTTCTGCTAAGCATTCAACCTTGTAGGAGAGAGAGAAAAGGCTGTCAAATCCAAGGAACTCGAGGGAGTTAGTGATTTGGGCCACACGATTCCTACTCAAGAAGTAGGTGCGTGACAATGTGCTCTTGTTGGCCTCATCTTAATTATTGTCTTTTATGTTTTAAGGATAATGTTACATCTTAATTCACGTGGAGACATAGTCGGGTTTCGTCATTATCGATTTCATGTTCTTTATGTCATTAAACATATAATCATGTGGTTGTCTTTGTTCCCATCTTGAGTAGTATTTTGTATGTTTTAATGATGGTAATAAATCTTAATCCATGTAGAAGCACACTTAGGGTTGTGACATTATAAGATTTCAATGTTATGCATGTCACGAGCACTAAATGTTACACACACCTGAACACACATTTTATACTTTTACATTCATTCTCCACCTCCTACGAGATTCATTTTTTTATTATCCATTATTGTTTCATGCCATGTTTTTTGTCTAGATTGAGTACTAGGGCTGTGCAAAAACTGGTATGGTCAGGGTTCGGTCTGGGTTCCGGTTCGGACCCATATGAAAATTTGGTCCCGGTCCCGGTCTAGTTTTTGTTTTTAAAATTTTTGAGGTAAAAATTAGGTCTTGGACCAGACCAAACAAGACCGGACCGAATCCAACCGGTCTGGTTTGGTCTCCAGTCCGGACCCTGGAAAAAAATCCGGTCCAGTCCGGTCCGAACCATAGTATATGCACACCCTTATTGAGTACCCTCATTCTCCTCTTATTTCCCACTCAAGTAGGATAGTCACAACATCACTCAGAACTCCTTGTGGACCGACCTGTACTTTCTGCGTCTTCACTGACATTGTGCACTTGTGGTTATTTAAAACGATAAATCAACGGTCGTATAAATATACTTCACCTAACCCCAATTCTGGTTTTTGCCACCGGTCGAACTTTGTGAGGAAGGTGGTCGACCGGATCAAGATTTATTCAAGCTCCAAACTCCTTGTTATTTTTGGTTGGTTTGGATTCATTTTGTGTTCGACCGTTAACTCATTTGTTTGTTATTATCCTGGACAAAACCTTCGTAACAGTCGACCGCCCCTTAGACTTGGTTTGACCATTCACTTAAGTTCTAGCCTTAGTGTTGGATCGACTTGTACTTCAGTTTGAATGTTTTCTTATTTATAAGAAAATGGTCGACCACTTTGCCCGTACTGGTCGATCATTGGTGTCCAGATTTGAATTCTGACAATTTCGATTTTGTGTATCTTACACAAATCTTTTCCAAATCAATTCCAACAGCTAGATTAAGTTTAAAGCCTATAAATAGAGCTTAGAACAACTTTACAAAGTCAACAATCATTTCTCAAAAGCTCCCATACTCTTATTACTTCCTTGTCCTCAAACTTCTCATTATGCTAAATCTTGCCACTTGAATCATTCATCGCTTTTATCATTCATTCAAGTGCTTGAGACTAGAAGTGATTATTGCAAATCTTCAGCAAAGTGTTGTAATAGCTTCCAGAGTGAAGCTCTTTGATTGTGAGAGAGAAGGTGGTCCAAGCTTTACGAGGGTGTTCACAAGCTTGAAGTGTAAAGGCAAGATCCCCCGCCCTAGAAATGGGAGACGGATTAGTGAATTACACGAAGTTGCTCAAGGAGGAGCAATTCGTAAGAGAAGATTAGGATCCGGTTGGTGGATCCAAACCTCTATACATAAGTCTTATGGTTTGCAACTCTCTCTCTCTCTCATTATTTTGTCTTTCATTTGATGTAATTTTTATGCCATTGCTTTGGTTAGATTTATCTTCTTTGTTATGTTATGTTTTGATGTTGTTGTTTCTTTGGTTAATATGTTGAGCAGAGAGTAGTCCATCCCTATTAGGGGGGGGGGTGTGGAGAATATGGTGATGTGATTATGTGATATGTTAAGTGTGTATGTTAATCCTAACCTTTGAACCTCACATTAGTTCCACAACCATCAAATGAGATTTTCACTCTTATCTTTGATGTGCTACTGCTCTTAAGTGATGCTTAGCACATGCTTAGATTAGTGAGCCTATTTTATAGGAAATGATGATGTGAGGATAAGGATGGAGTGGATAAGGAGGAAACATGACATGTGTATGCATGTGCTCATGTTAGTCCCATCCTAATTATTGTCTTGTATGTTTTAATGATCATGTTTTATCTTATTTCATGTGGAGACAAAGTTGGATTTTGTTTTTATGGATTTCATGTACTACATGTTGTCATAAGCAGCAATCAACACACACACGTACACATATTCTCATTTCTACATTCTTTCTCTATCCCATGAGGGGATTGTTTTTATCGTTCGTTTTCTGATTTAGTACGCATCGTAGTGTAATTCCCATCTCATATCTCTCTTTGCCTTTCCCACTTGAGTTTTGTGGACTCCGACTCGCACGCGCTCCTCATGGACATAACCTGTACTTGCCGCGTCGTCACAGACGCCATGTACTTGCGGTATTGAATAAAATCTCAATCATTAATCATCAAAATTAAGAGTAACGAGGCCAAAAGGCCAACAAAATCTCCATTTTTTATGATGGCAAACTACTGTCAAATTGTGTACGTGCTCCCACCATCAATATGCATAAGTTAGATAAAACTCCCCTTATTATGTGCATGAAATTCATATAGTCATTGAATCATATTATGTCCATTTTTCTCTCCATTTTGACATCACGCAAATAGATTAATCAAGCATAGGTTGAGACATGATTGATCGTTTTATATTAACCGCAAGTGCACGACCGCGTTGAAGCGGTGACAAATACGGGTCGTCCACTGGGAGGTGTGTCGACGTTTCGTTTGTGCGAAGGCGAGTGGTAAAAAATGGAGAGAGAGATTGATTACACTAACTACACTAAGGTGCAAATGGAAATGAAAGAGAAGTAAGAAAACTAAACCCCAAAGGGGGTAGAGAAATAATGTGAACATAAAGAAATGTGTGTGTGTTCATTAAGCTCCTCACAACATGTAGTGTATGAAATCATAAAACTACATCCAACTTTGCCTCCACATGAATTAAGATAAGACTACATCATTAAAACATACAAGACAATAATTGAAATGAAGCTAAATGAACTCAAGTATAAAGACTAAACCTTACTATGCCTCCACATGAATTAAGATAAGACTATATCATTAAAACATACAAGACATTAACCAAGGTAAAGACAACAAGAGTACATACACTACAACTTATGTTTCCAATATTAATTCCATCCATATCCTAACCTTATCATTCCCCATAAAATAGGTCCACTAATCAAAGCACAAGCTAAGCTTCACTCAAGAGCATTAGCATATCAAAGATAAGAGTGGAGACCCATTAGATGGTTATGAAAATCATATAAAGCTTAAGGGATTAAGATAACACACACTTAATACACTACATGATTATATCATATATTTCTCCACCCCCCAAATGGGGATTGAACTACTCACTCATATTTAAACTAAGTACTCTAACAAAATGAAACATTATACTGAAATGAAACTACACTAATCAAGCAAGAAATATTAAAGAAGCATAAAACAAAACAAACAAGCAAGTATGCACATTAAAGGAAATTAACTAAGCAAGAATTAACAAGCTAATGAAAACATCTATTATTAACTCACTCAAATTACAAGCAACCCTTCCTCCACCAGAGTTTTGCTTCAAGGCTTCACTCTTAGTAGGGAAGATGACCACTAAAGAGAGAGATGGATACAATGGAAGGTGAAGAGTTCTATTTATAAGCATGAAAAAAGCTAATCCGGGATAATCCCCCGATGTGGGACTAAACCAATACCAAAAATAGCATAAACAAACATTAATACAAGTCTAGGCGAAATCTTAGCGGATCTAGGATGATCCAGACCGCCAATTGGCGGTCTATAAAGCCCGGATCCGTCTGCTTTTTGTGTTGGGCTTTGCTTGAAGTATTTCTTGGTCTTGGATGCATCTACTTGGTTTGTTGGAGTTCCGACCCGAATTGAATTGCCAAAATACTCCCCATGATGGTGTGGAGTTTCATGTTTTGCTCTTAGGTTCTTAGATCTTACGATCAGGTCCTTCTCCCTTGCATCTTAGTCCCCAGGTCTCATAATTAAGTTCTTTTTCCTGCTTTTGGGTCCTTTCATGTCTCTTCTCTTCAAACCTCTTTATTCCTGAAAATAAACATAAAACTAGTCACGTAGCATTGCTTAGGTGTAAGATAATGGATATAAGATACAAATATAAGCATGAAATGATGTCAATCAAATACCCCCACACCTAAGTTTTTGCTAGTCCCGGGCAAAACAAAGAAAGAGAAAAGCAAACGAGAAACACGAAATCCTAACTCACTTTCGTAGGAATCACGGTTGCACTTAGCACGTGCAACAAGCAGTTAAACCTCTTTGTTGCCAAGGAGGAGTGTTGTCTCCTGAAGGTTTTCAGCGTATATACCCACAAATTGCGAAGAAGATGCATTATTCAATCTAGACACTCGACTCGTTGGAAATATTTTGTCCATCCTTGGACGCGGTAATCCTACGGGCCGACTCTATATAGGTAATCAGTCCACACCTAGCCTAATGAACCATTTGTGCAAGTTAAATAAGGAATTAAGTGAAAGACATGGACAACCTCAACATCCTCAAGTGATACAAAGTGTAAGGTCCATTAAGGTTCTTATTTGTATTACCATTTTTTTTCTTTTTGTTTCTTTTTGTTTCTTCTTCTTTTTATTAGTTGGAGCTTCATTCTCCCAGGGTCAGGTTTCGTGCATCATTGCCCATGAGGACTTACACTATTACGTACACCTTTCCCCAAATCTCCACATAAGGCAATTCCTACCACCCGTGTAACGAGAGTTTGGTCGGCGCATCCCAAGTCAGATGACTCGAAAGCACCAGGCACAAAGTCCCATCAGACCTACTTTCCCGAGTGATAGGAGCCGTACGAGAAGAGAGAACACCTACTCACTTATTTCTTATCTACACATGAACCAAAACCCCTACACTTAATGTCTCACAACAAGATTTAAAGGGTCCTTGACTACAACAAACTTCCTTAAGTTAACAAACACAGATTATTGACTCACTAGGTTTAGGGTGAACTTCTTTAAATGTTTGAGCACTGAAACCCTATGATTACTCACCCCCAAAGGAAAACTGGGGTGCATCCTAAGGACTCGATAAATCCTAAAGCTACTGTACTAGATATCCTAATGCATCAAGTTCAAGACAATTTTGGGAGCTTTGTTTTTACTTTGCCTCTCAACGGTTTTGCACATGCTAAACACACACAAAACCCACAAAACATTTTCTTTCTCAAACACAAGAAGATTTTGAAAGAAATATGAAAATTTTGAAGCACTAGGCAAGCAAAAGAAGACAAGTCACCCAAGGATCATGATAAACAAATATATCGATATTAAATGCAGCACACTAACATGACCCTATCAATACACACAAAAGAAAACAAAAATCAAAGGGAAAAAACTCCACTATGTACACACGTAAAACACCCCCCACACCTACTTCATGCATTGTCCTCAATGAAGGCGAGCAAGATACTACATGGATGTATGCATGAAAAAGGAGAGATCTCACCAACATGAAGTACAAAGGGAAGTTCAAGGTCATGTTGATGGACACAACCCAAATTCCCTCAAAACCTGTGAGATGCAAAGGAAGGGATACAAATACGTGCAAGAAAGGGGGCCCAAATACTCAAGGGTTGGAGCCCACAACAATCGATGCTCACTGAATGAGTCTTTTATTGTACTTTTTTTAAACTATGTACAAAAATGGGCTCCCATCTTCATATGTCAAGGGACATCAAATGGGAACCTGCCATCTCTCGAGCCAAAAATGCACATGCATGAGCTCGCAACATACAAATCAGAATTGCTTGACCACCTGATACCCTTATAAGCGTTGTTGTCATTCGATGCCTCTTGAGAGTGAGCAAGATAGGAGGCATGAATGAGAGGTGAACCTCTATCAGGTTGAAGGGTATCAGGTGGTTAATTCTTAACCCACATGGGGTCCTAAACAGATACAAAATGAAGAGCATGTGGCCGAGAGACCATAAAAATAGTATCTTGTGGCTCAAAAGCCACGTGATCGAAAGGATGTGGCTCAAGGTCCACATGATCAAAAAGAAGTGGCTCAAGGGCCACATGATCAGATGAATGTGGCTCAAGGGCCACAAGTTCAAAAGGAGGTGGCACTGAGGCCACATGATCAGAACATACGGCACCTTCTTGTGCCAGCCCAGGTGAAACATCTTCACCACCTTCCGGATCTTCATCGAACAATTCTTTGAAGTACTTGAAGGTGCCCTCAACTTCAATTTAATCCAAACCCTGGATAAAGTTGACCCCAACAGGGTCATTGAAGGCACCTGGCTTCTTGCCGATGGTGAAGATGTTGAAATCAACGCATTGACTACCATAAGTCAAGCACATCAGACCATTGCGACAATTGATCAATGCATTGGAAGTCGCAAGGAATGGTCACCCCAGAATGACAGGAATTTGTCCAAGTGGGTTTGGCACAGGTTCAATATCCAAGACAAAGAAGTCGACTGGATAAATGAACTCTCCCACTTTGATCAGCACATCTTCCATCACACCCCTCAGTTTCTTCATAGTCCTATCAGCCAATTGAAGAGTGGTCTTTGTTTGTTTGAGGTCTCCAAGACCGAGGTGGACGTAGACAAAATATGGCAGAAGATTTACAGATGCACCAAGGTCCAATAAGGCTCGATGTATGGACACATCACCAATCACACAAGAGATAGTAGGACAGCCAGGGTCCTTGTACTTGACTTGCATGGGTTGTGCCAACAAAGAACTCACGTAGCCGCAAGAAAAGCTTTCTTTGGAACATGAGTTTTTCTCTTCTTGGTGCATAAGTCCTTGAGAACCTTGGCATAAGGTGACATTTGCTGAATCACCTCCAACAGATGGATGTTCACCTTAATTTGCCTAAACATCTCAAGCATCTTGTCATGCTGATCTGAGGTTTTTTTTAAGGCGCTCAGGGAATGGCGCCTTCGGGGCATAAGGGTGCAAAGGAACATTAGAATCCTGGTCCAAAGAAGCTTGAGTGCGGGACCTCAGAATCTGATTCCTTTGACACAAAAGGAGACAAGGGGACCTCAGGGTTCAGCGCCATTGTCGAAGGAAATGTAGAAGGAACCTCAGGATCAGGCTCCTTCCTGGAAGTTTGGTGGAGGGAACCTCAGGATCCGGCTCCCTCAAAGATGGCGATGACAAAGAAGGCACCCCAATGTGGTTGTCCACCTCCTTACCAGACCTCAAAGTATGAATCACATTAATATGATGGGTCAGTTCAGAGGTAGCATGAGGTAAATGTGTCCTTCCTTGAGAATGGGTACCCCGAGGATTCACCTCATGTTGACTCGGGAACTGACCCATCTCGCGTTCATGGAATTGATGAGCCAACTGGCTAACTTGCATTTCCAAAGCCTTGACTGTACTGTGCAACTTTTGAAGGGTCGGATCACAAGAAGGGTCCTTGGGGTCAACCTGCTGGGGTGGTGGAGTCTGGTTGGAATAACCCGACGACGAGGCATGAGCAGGTTGGTAATTATGGTTCTCAGACCTTTGATGTGGAGGTTGGTAGGTCGCCGATGGACGTGGAGGTTGATAAGGTGGAGGTTGAGGTTGAGCGTGCGAGCTCTAACCGTTACCCCCACTAGGCCCTCAAGAGAAGTTAGGATGGTTACGCCATCCCGAGTTGTAGGAGTGACTGCACAGGTCGTTACGGGGCCTCTGTTGATACATCGCATTTGCATGCTCAGTATCCCTTGGAGCGTAAGCGCATTCCAAGTCATCATGGCCCGTAAGTCCACACCTACCACACCAGGGAGTAGCGACCTGAGCTACAGGAGCTCGATCCAACTCTAAACTCTCAATCCTACGCATGAGAGCAACCATTTTCACCTCAAACGCGATCGATGACTCAACTTCATAAGATCCAGCTCGACCAGAAGACCTGACGGCTGGTGGCTCTCTCATGGTATCTCACGCGAAGGTACGTTCAGCCATAGACTCAAAAGTATCTCATGCCTCCTCGATGGGTTTCATTCGGAAGTCACCCTAACATCGACTCCAACAATGTGCGGGTGTTGTAATTGATGTCCTCATAAACAATTTGGCACAACTGCCATAACTCAAATCCATAATGTGGGCACTGCTGGAGAAGGTCCTTGAACCTCTCAAAGAAACCATGAAACGATTCGGTCTCGGTCTGATACATTTGATGTATCTGGTGCCGTATCTGTTGAGTTTTTCTTTAAGGGAAAAATCTCTTCAGAAAGACGGTCACAAAGTCATCCCATGACCGAATCGAGCTCGTCGGGAGGCTATACATCCATTTCTTCGCATTATCCTTCAATGCGAAAGAAATCATCCTCAACCGGACTCCGCGAGCAGGGGGAACAACTATGTACGAAGGCTGCACGGCCCGAACAGGATGGGTCCGCTCCCACAAAGTCATCGGTGTATCCTGTCGAGCTAAAGGTGGTGGTGCACCAAGAACTCGATCCTGACCGAATCTCCCTTCCCCTCGAGTCAGAGGAGGAGGAGAAGGAGGTCTACCTGGTGGCGGAAGCGGACCGAGGTAATCCATGTATGGAACCCGGTCTCCCCCGTCACCGCGAGACTACTCAGTTTCATGCTCCAAAGGAGCACGAGGCGGAAATGGTCGATCACCAAGACCGTCCATCTCAGAAGAATGCACTCTCTCGTGTCGAGCGCTCTCACCAAAACGATCTCAACCTCGCATAAAATGCTCGACTCGACTCTAAAATAACACACAACAGAAGGTGTACTAGAGGAGGAGACTATACGTAGAGAATAGATGAGGAGATGAGTCAGGTGAGGAGGGAAGAATCCCTAGAGCTAACATGGGTAGTGGGATCAAGTAGAAGCCTAACTAGCAAGCACGACTCAAACAACTTAAGACTATGGGTCATTAGGCTAGACAACGCCTAACTTCGAGGTCACTAGCCTAGACACGCCTCACCTCCCTACAACGAGGACCACAATGCCCAGCTAGTGATAACAGATCCGGAGATCCAGTACCTCCTACTATCGACAAGGTAGGCAACACCGATCAGGTCATGACGGTCTCAACTAGATTACTCTCCTAGTGCGTCCGCAATCCTTAGGGCCAATGTCTACTTGCTTTTAGTTAAGGCTTGATTAAGAGTGATTTTTGGGGCCAAAGAAAGGGTGATGAAATCCCCCACCTTATCTTTTATGGGACAACCTCTCCTTAGTAGCGTTTTGATCCTAAATGTAGCAATCAATCGCTCCAATCAAACACTCGCTCACTCTTGTCCTGATGCAATTCCTACTAACTAATGTATGGGCATACGAGATGAATGAATGAGTGTAGGAAATTGCGTACCTCATGCCAGTACTCAACAACTGAAAATAAAGCTAAAAGAAAAGACAACTACGTGTCTAAGTCAATACATGATGCGTGACCTAAACAAATAGAACGTCTAGTCTTTTGCTTTGGATTTTAAGGCCAAGTTGATTAATGAGGGAGTAATTAATGATCTGGGAGCGAACTAGAAGTCACAGCATGCAAAATGGGGCTCCCAGATAACTACAATGAAGAACAAAACTACCAAAAGAAAATTGAGAGGAAGACCAGCTCACCAGGCCGGCAGTTGGCGGTTCCAGACCGCCAATTGACAGTCAGTTTGGAGCTTATGTTCCTCAAACATGTCCAGTAGGCTCCCCTTGATCCGATGGTTCCCTGAAACTAAATAAAACTGGAAACAAAAAAATAAAAACCACTCGAATCGTCCAAACCAACGTCTGGACAGAGCACCTCCGCGACAACAACGCCAAAAACTTGATTGATCGTTTTATATTAACCGCAAGTGCACGGCCGCGTTGAGGCGGTGGCAAATACGGGTCGTCCATTGGGAGGTGTGTCGACGTTTGGTTTGTGCGAAGGCGAGTGGTAAAAAATAGAGAGAGAGAGGTTGATTACACTAACTACACTAAGGTGCAAATGGAAATGAAAGAGAAGCAAGAAAACTAAACCCCAAAGGGGGTAGAGAAATAATGTGAACATAAAGAAGTGTGTGTGTGTGTTCATTAAACTCCTCACAACATGTAGTGCATGAAATCATAAAACTACATCCAACTTTGCCTTCACATGAATTAAGATAAGACTACATCATTAAAACATACAAGACAATAATTGAAATGAAGCTAAATGAACTCAAGTATAAAGACTAAACCTTACTATGCCTCCACATGAATTAAGATAAGACTATATCATTAAAACATACAAGACATTAACCAAGGTAAAGGCAACAAGAGTACATACACTACAACTTGTGTTTCCAATATTAATTCCATCCATATCCTAACCTTATCATTCCCCATAAAATAGGTCCACTAATCAAAGCACAAGCTAAACTTCATTCAAGAGCATTAGCATATCAAAGATAAGAGTGGAGACCCATTAGATTGTTATGGAAATCATATAAAGCTCAAGGGATTAAGATAACACACACTTAATACATTACATGATTATATCACATATTTCTCCACCCCCCAAATGGGGATGGAACTACTCACACATATTTAAACTAAGTACTCTAACAAAATGAAGCATTATATTGAAATGAAACTACACTAATCAAGCAAGAAATATTAAAGAAGCATAAAACAAAACAAACAAGCAAGCATACACATTAAAGGAAATTAACTAAGCAAGAATTAACAAGCTAATGAAAACATCTATTATTAACTCACTCAAATTACAAGCATCCCTTCCTCTGCCAGAGTTTTGCTTCAAGGCTTCACTCTTAGTAGGGAAGATGGCCACCAAAGAGAGAGATTGATACAATGGAAGGTGAAGAGTTCTATTTATAAGCATAGAAAAAGCTAATCCGGGACAATCCCCCGATGTGGGACTAAACCAATACCAAAAATAGCCTAAACAAACATTAATACAAGTCCAGGAGAAATCTTAGTGGATCTAGGATGATCCAGACCGCCAATTGGCGGTCTATAAATCCCAGATCCGTCTGCTTTTTGTGTTGGGCTTTGTTTGAAGTATTTCTTGGTCTTGGATGTATCTAGTTGGTTTGTTGGAGCTCCGACCCGAATTGAATTGCCAAAATACTCCCCATGATGGTGTGGAGTTTCCTGTTTTACTCTTAGGTCATTCGGTCTTACGATCAGGTCCTTCTCCCTTGCATGTTAGTCCCCAGGTCTCACAATTAAGTCTTTTTTCCTGCTTTTGGGTCCTTTCATGGCTCTTCTCTTCAAACCTCTTTATTCCTGAAAACTAAACATAAATCTCGTCACGTAGCATTGCTTAGGTGTAAGATAATGGATATAAGATACAATTATAAGCATGAAATTATGTCAATCAAGACACAAAGACAAACAATAAGGAAATGAAATTTCATTGCTAAAGGGAAGAAAAGGCATAAAGCTGATACAAAGACAAATTCATATGAAGAAAACAAACAAACAAGCAAAAAGATAGGGCTAGTTGTCCAGTTTGTCCATGGTTCGAAGAAGATCCATGATTTCACATTGCGAATCGAGAAATGCTTGACGACAATCTCTAACAACATGAACTTGGTTGTTGATTTCGTTGAGCGAATTTGATGTCGCCTACTGAAAAACTTCGAATTAGATGTGAGCTCTTGAATGCCTTGATAGTTATATCCACTAACCCACAAACCTCTTGGATCTCTATGAAATTTCGGTCCAAGAGCTTCTCTTGCCGACAAGCCCATGCGGGTTGGTTCCATTGAGCATCCAAACTGAATGGTCATTTGGGGCGAGTGTAGCATCGAGGACCATTGTTTAAACATTTTAATAATCGCAAGTGCACGGCCACCATGAAGCGGTGGCAAGTACGGGTCGATCCACAGGGAGGTGAGTAGTCTCTGGTTTATCAGAAATCAAGTGGCGAAAAATGGGAAAGAGATTTGATTATGCTAAACTAAACTACACTGTACTAGTAAGTAAGAAATACGAAAGAAAGAAACTAAAGATTGGAAATCAGGAAGAGAAACCCCTAAGGGTTGGAGTGTGCACTAGTGCAGAAAAGCCCATATACGTCGGATATACAGGGGTACAAAGTCGGATTTCGGCGGTCCAAGTACCCGACGTATATTTCCCCGTCGCCTATTCCTTGTTGTATAGATGTCGGCTATATACGACCGACGTCTATTATACGTTCAATTAACCCAAAAATACATTACATCTTATATCGGGCATTCTACACTCACATTAATTAAGCCCAAGATGCCGAAGTGCCAATCTTTTGAAAAATAACCACGAATATCAAGCCCAACATACCCAGGTGCCCCAAGTCGTTCACATTCAGCAGTAAAGGAGTGGTGGAGTACATCAACCACACCAACAAAAATAAATTCTCCGATGTGGGACTAAACTATTACACCCTATAGACGTTAGATATATAGGTTGACCGACGTCTATACATACAAGACAACCTATAAATGTAGGTCATGCTATACATCCGACGTCTATACATTGAAATAACAAAAAATAATAAAAAATACGACATATAGATGTCGGCTACCATATACAACCGACGTCTATACGTGGGTAAATAGTAAAAAAAACGTGCCAAACTTTTGACCATTAAATATATATATATATATATATATGTATCTCACTTGCATTTTGTAGTGTGGAAGCAAACTCCCATTTAGAAGTAAAGGAGTGGTGGAGTACTTCAACTCCACCATTAAAAAACTTTCTCCAATGTGAGACTAAACATGTGACCATACACATACGTGTACAACACACATGTGACAGTTACATTGATGTAACTATTTTTAAATCCACATTATTCTTATACAAAATAAATCCACATAAATTCTTACACGAAATAAATACAAAAAAATTGCGTTATTTCTTATACAAAATAAATCCAAAAAAATGACTTCATTCTTACACGAAATATATCCCAAAAAATTGCATTATTTCTGATACAAAATAAATCCACATAAATTCTTATACGAAATAAATCCAAAAAAATAAACAAAAATATTCTTCTTTCAGGAGGTATAGACGTCGGTTATACTAAAAACCCGACGTTTATACAAACCTATAGACGTCGGATGTTTTTATATCAAACGTCTATTCGGTGACGTCTATTGAGCTTTCTGCACTAGTGATGTGCACATATGAAGTGAAATAAGTGATGAATGATGCATGTAAGCATGTATGTTTGTGTATCGTGTGTGTGTTTTCATGCATAAAAAGTGTCTAAAGATGTGGCAAAACCTATCAATCCATTGACACAACGTATCAACAATTATTACTTTATTATCCTAAGATTTGGCTCAGCATGAGAAGTGTTTAAAGATATGACAAGACTTATCAAAAACCATAAACTCACGTGAAGAACAAAGCTAAGCATGGAAGGTGTCTAAATCATATGACAAAATCCTTCAAAACAAAGTTTCTTCAATCAACCAAGCAAGCAACCATAAATACAAACACTTAACTAATATGTACCATATTCAACAGGAAATTTCAGTCAATAAACATTAGGAAACTAAGCATGGGAAGTGTCTAATGGTTGTGGGAAAACCCATCAAAAATCCCCCAACATGTAGATGAGTAAAATACCCCCAATAACATACAAACATGCAAGTCTACACAATCAAAAAGTTCATCAAACATACAAACTTCACAACTTATATGTACATTATCTCCACCCCAAAGGGGGATGAAACTACTCACTACTCTTTAGGAAAAGAAGACAAAATGAAATTAAACTAAGCATGCAAGAATTAAAAGAGAAGACAACGTTAAAACAAATTATGAACAATTATTTTATTTACATGACTCACATTACAAGTAACATTCTTCTCTACCTTGATTTTTGCTCCAAGGCTTACTCCAAGTAGAGAGAATGCCACCAAGCAATGAGTAGATTACAAGGGAAAAAGACGACTTCTATTTATAGTCATAGAAAAAGATAATCGGGGACAATCTCCCAATGTGTGACTATTGTAACATTACCATAATAGACATAAACAGATAACGCATATCCAGGCAAAACCGGCTCTGATTCTGAGAAAAATAGACCACAAATTGGGGGTCGCTTTTTCCCGGATCCGACCTATTTTCGGATATATTCTTTAATTCTTTAATTCCTCACATGGAGTGCACTCAGATCAGTTATTGGAGTTTAGGCCCAGATCTAATTCCCAAAATACTCGTCATGATGGTGCGGAGTTTCTTAATTTACTCATTTGCCCTTTTTGTTAACATCTGGGTTCTTCCCTCTTGCTTCTCAGTCCATAACTCTTGCCATTCAATCATTTTCCTTGCTTTTAAGTCATTTTGAGTCTCTTCTTCTCAAACATGTTTATTACTGAAACTTAAACATAAGACTCATTAAGGCAAATATATTTGTGTCCCAGACCGCCAATTGGCGGTCTACAGGATCCAGATCACGCTAAGATTTGCTTTGGGATTTTCTTGGTATATTTGCTGGTCTTGGATGCACTGGTTTGTTGGAGCTCCGACCCGAATCGAATTGCTAAAATACTCCCCATGATGGTGTGGAGTATTCTGTTTTGCTCTTAGGTCCTTCGGTCTTACGTTCAGGTCCTTCTCCCTTGCATCTCATTCCTCAGATCTCATAATTCAGTCATTTTCCCAGCTTTTGGGTCCTTTTACGCTTCATCTCTTCAAACCTATTTATTCCTGAAAACTAAACATAAAACTCGTAACATAACATTGTTTAGATGAAGGATAATGGATATAAGATACAAATATAAGCATGAAATGATGTCAATCAAATACTCCCACACCTAACTTTTGCTAGTCCCGAGCTAAACAAAGAAAGGAAAAAGCATACGAAAACAAGAAATCGTAACTCACTTTCGTAGGAATCACGGTTGCACTTAGCATGTGCAACAAGCCGTTAAACCTCCTTGTCGCCAAGGAGGAGTGTTGTCTCCTGAGGGTTTTCAGCGGTACAGCCACAAAATCCGAACAAAGATGCATTAATCAATCTAGCTACACGACTCGTTGGACTCATATTGTCGATCATGGGACGCGATAATACCACGGGTCGACTCTATATATTTAATCGGTCCTCACACCTAGCCTAATGAATTATTCGTGAAAGTTAGTTAAGGACTTAAGTGAAAGACATGGGCAACCTTTACTTCTGAATGTGATACAATGTGTAAAGTCCTTTTTGGTTCTTATTTGACTCTTTTTTTCTTTTCATTTTTTTCGTTTTTTTTCTTTTCTTTGGAGCATTTTATTGGTTGGTGTTTGATTCTCCCAGGATCGGGTTTCGCGCATCATTGCCTATGAGGACTTACACTATCACGTACACTTTCCCCCAAATCTCAACATAGGGCGATCCCTAGCACCCGTGTAACTGGAGTTCGGTCTGTGCATCCCAAGTCAGATGACTCGAAAGCACCAGGCACAAAGCCCCCTCAAACCTACTTTCCCGAGTGATAGGAGTCGTGCGAGAAGAAAGAACACCGCTTATTTATTTATCTACATGGGAACCAAAACCCCTACACTTAAGTTTCACAAAAAGAGATTATGGCCCTTGACTACGACAAACTTCCGTATACTAACAGACACAAATTATTTGACTCACTAGGTTCAGGGTGGACTTCTTTAAATGTTTGAGTGCTGAAACCCTATGATTACACACCCCTCGAGGTAAAACCGGGGTGCATCCTAACGACTCTATAAGACCTAAAGCCAGTAAACTCGATATCCTAATGCATAAAGTTCAAGACAAATTTGGGAGCTTTCTTTTTACTTTGCCTCTCAACGGATTTGCACATGCTAAACACACGCAAAACCTACAAAAACATTTTCTTTCGCAAACACATGAAGATTTTGAAAGAAATGTGAAAATTTTAAAGCACTAGGCAATCAAAAGAAGACAGGTCACCCAAGGATCATGACAAGCAGATATATCGATATTAAATGCAGCACACTAACATGACCCTAGCAGTACAAACAAAAGAAAACAAACTCAAAGGAAATCGACTCGACTATGTACACACGTAAAGCACCACCATACCTACTTCATGCATTGTCCTCAATGAATGTGAACAAGATACTACATGGATTTATGCATGAAAAAGAATAGATCTCACCAACGTGAAGCGCAACAGGAAATTCATGGTTATGTTGATGGATACAAACCTGAATTCTCTCAAAACCTGTGAGATACTGAAGAAGGGAGACAAATACGTGAAGAAATGTGGACCAAGTATACAAGGGTTGGGACCCACAACAATCAATGCTCGCTCATGGAGTCTTTTATTACACACTTTTTTTAATGATTTTTACATGATATATACAACAACAACGATATTCTCATAATCATTTGGTCAACGAACATCAAATGAGAATATCAAGTCATGAGGACCAGAGACTTGCTGAGATGGGCAAACTTCACCGGTACTCTGAGGTGTCATGAAGGGTGAAAGGTCAAAGCTGAAAAACTCGAACCCCTCATGATATTGGTTGGGTGTAGGCAACATGAATGAGTGAAGTTGTGTTGCCTCACTAGGGTTTAGTTGCTCATCGAACAAAACCCTCCAACCGAGAGGTAGATGCATCGGAATGAGTTCCTCAAGCTCATTCGATGGATGCAGCAGACCTGCATCACTAAGAATGGGGCTTCTTCCCAAGTCATCAAAAAAGGACCTCCCACCATCATTTAGATCATTAAGCATAAGTTCGGTCATATGTGAGTCCTTGTTGGAGTCAATATCAAGCTCAAATGACTCAATGGCCATGGGACATGAGGTAGAGTCACCTTCTGGTATAGGCATATGATGCGGTGTCTCACTCTCACTAATACTCTCAACTGAATCATGCAACGAACACTCCTTTTGGACATTTATGTTTGATGTCAGCTCACTCTGTTGCATTGCAAAGACATGCAATGTGTTTTTGCTGGCCCCACAAACATTCTCAATGTGTTGCTTTGGGGTTAGGGGTGTTCATTGATTTTGTAGTGCTTTCTCCAATTGGCGGATGAGATTTAGATTTAAAGGTTGATCCATGGGCTCCTGTTGCCTACCAGAGTTGAACACATGAAACTCGACACTCATGTTACAGAATGAGAGCTTCATGAGACCATTTCTACAATTAATTAAGGCGTTGGAAGTTGTCGGAAATGGTCTACCCAAAATCAAAGGTATTTGAGAGTGGGTGTTCGCAACAGGATTGGTATCGAGGACAACAAAATCGTCTCGAAATATAAAATCTCCAACTTTGATAAGCACGTCCTTGATAATCCCCTTTGGAATGCGAATGGATCTATCCGCCAATTGGAGAGTGTTCTTAGTTGGTTTCAATTCTATCAAATTTAACTGTTGATAAACAGAAAATGGGAGGAGGTTGACCGCTGATCCTAAATCAAGCAAAACATTACTCATGCTAGTGTCCCCTATCGTACACTGAATAGTAGGACACCCAGGGTCCTTGTATTTTGTGTAGGCGGGATTGGACAAAAGTGAGCTTACATTTGCAGCCAAGAATGCTTTCTTAGAAACATTGGTCTTCCTCTTGGTTGTGCAGAGATCCTTCAACACTGGCATATTGAGGTGTTTGTTGGATGACATCCAACAAGGGGATGTTAACCTTTACTTGCTTGAATACCTATAATATTTTATCCATCGTGTCACTCTATTTTTTGGTTAATGATTGACATTATTTTATGCTTATATTTGTATCTTATATCCATTATCTTTCACCTAAACAATGCTATGTTACGAGTTTTATGTTTAGTTTTCAGGAATAAATGGGTTTGAAGAGATGAAGCATAAAAGGACTCAAAAGCTGGGAAAAAGGACTGAACTGTGAGATTTGGGGACCAAGATGCAAGGGAGAAGGAACTGAACGCAAGACAGAAGGACCTAAGAGCAAAACAGAAAACTCCACACCATCATGGGGAGTATTTTGGCAATTCTATTCGGGTCGGAGCTCAAATAAACGAAGTAGATGCATCCAAGACCACCAAATACACTAAGCAAAGTCCAACACAAATTCCAGATGGACCCGGACTTTTTAGACCGCCAATTGGCGGTCCAAGACCGCTAATTGGCGGTCCATTTTGGCCCAAATCCGCTAAAATTTCTCCAGCATATGTATTAGAGGATGTTTATGCTATTTTTGGTAACTGTTTAGTCCCACATCGAGGGATTGTCCCGGTTTACCTTTTTTCATGGCTATAAATAGAACTCTTCACCTTCCATTGTAATCACTCCATATTTTAAGTGGCTATTCTTCCTACTAGAAGTTAGGCCTTGAAGCACACACTAAAGTAGGAGGATGCTACTTGAAATGTGAGTCATTTTATCAATAAAGTTTTGTGTTTCTTTCATTGTTTGTTTATGTTTCTTTTATTGTTTGTGGATGTTTTAGTTTAATCGTCTTTTATTTTTAGCTTAGTTTTAATATGATTTCTTTGCTTAGTTTAATAATTAGTGTAATGTTTAGTGAGTAGTTCCATCCCTTTTGGGGGGTGGAGTAGATGTACATACATGCATTAGAGAATGAGATGAATGCTTTATTTTGATGTGTTGATAAAACATGAATGTATGCTTGCTTGTTTAGGATAGAATTTATAACTTGATGAGTTTTGCCAAAAATGATTAGACACCTCTCATGTTTGTTTAGGTTCTGAAATAAACAACTTGCATATGTAAATGTTAATCAACTAAGTTGGTGAATAGATTGATAGGTTTTGCCATAACATTTAGACACTTCCTATGCTTGATAAACACCACCTTCATGTGCTTAAAGAATGTATTCTACACCCACCTTTTGCATGTGTGCACTCACTCCACCCCTTAGGGGTTTTCCCATTTCTGTATTCCAGCATTCTTCCTTTGTTCTTTGCTTAGTTATTATTTCATTGTTTGGTTCTTCCTTTCGCATTTCCTACTTCTTAGCGTAGTAAAGAGTAGAGTAGCATACACATCTTTCTCCTCCTATTTTTGCCACTTGATTTCGTACAAGCAAGAGGCTACTCACCTCCCTGAGGACGACCCGTACTTACCACCGCTTCATCGCGGCCGTGAACTTGCGGTTTAAATTAAAACGTTCAACAAGTTTTTGGCGCCGTTGCCGGGGAGGTGCCAGTCCAGACTCTTGTTTGGACGATTCGAGTGGATTTAATTTGTGTTTTGTAGTTTTTTGTTGTTTTAGGAGACTAGGAATATAGCAAGGGGAGGCGTCTGGAGAAATTTCAAGGCAAACTGGGCACTTCAGACTGCCAATCAGCGGTCTGAGACCGCTAATCAACGGTGTCGTGAGCGTTGTTTACCTTTTTTTTTCTTTGTGTTGTTTCCCTAATTGATTTAGTAATCTGGGACTCAATTTGGCATGTTCTGATTCTTAGATTGCTCCCAGATTAATAATCAACTTCCCTAAAGCAACCTGGACCCTAAAATTCAACGCAAAAGATTATGCATTCTTTTTGTTTAGCTATGCATCATGTATGTGACTTAGGCATTTAGATTGTCTTTTATCTTAGCTTTATTTTCTGTTGCTGAGAGTTGGCGTGAGGTACGCACCTTCTACTCTCATTCATGCATTTCGTATGAACATGCATTAGTTAGTAGGAAGTGCATTGCAACAAGTGTGAGTTGAGCGTTTTGTTTGGAGAGTTGATTGTTAGATTAAGACTCCAAAACACTACTAGGGAGGGGATGTCCCGTAAAAGATAAGGTGGGGGATTTCATCACCCTTTCCTTCGCCCCAAAACCATACTAATCAGGAGCCTAATTTCTAAAATCAAGTAGACATTGGCCTTAAGGAATTCAGACGCATAAGGAGAGTTATCCGGTCTCGACCGTCATAACCTGATCAGCGTTGCCCACTTTGTCGATAGTAGGAGGGACGAGATCTCCGAATCTTGACTCACTTGCTGGGATTTGTGGTCCTCGTTGTAGGGAGGTGAGGCGTGTTGAGGCCGTGTGACCTCGCAGTTAGGCGTCGTCTAGCTGTAAGGACCTATAGCGACCTTAGGATTACTTGAGCCTTGTTTGCTTGTGTGCTTCTACCTGTAACCATCCGCCGTAGCATAAGGACTTCTTCCTTTCTCTCCTGAGTCATTCTATCTCTCCTGTGTCCCCTCGTCTTCTCCTCTACGTACATTCTTTGTTAATTTTTTTTGTGTGTGCACCTTTCTGCATGCTTTCGTGGACACGAGACGAGAGTGGTCGTTTGACGAGGAGCGTTGTCAATCCGGCTTCGATCATCGATTTCTCGACACCTTCCTCCTCTCGTGTCACACATAGTTCGGGTTCAATGGCTGCTAATTTCCGCGAGGAGGAGCAGTTGCTGGACCCACCTGAGCGTCCTGTTGTCGTTCCCATACCTCCACGTGATCGATGCTACCCGAGCCGTACAGCTCTACCCTCATGCATTGTATTACCAGAGGCTAATGGAAACCATTTTGAGGTTAAGCCTCTGTTTATTTCCATGCTCCCTCGCTTCACTGGGAAGGGTGACTCCTATATCTTGTTCAGGGAATTTGAGGAGGTCTGTGCTATGTTTAAGCTGCAACAACTTAGCACAGACTCCATCCATCTTAGGCTCGTTCGTTTTGCACTAAAGGATGACGCCAAGAAGTGGTTGTACAGCAACCAGGCGAACGCCTTTAATACTTGGGACGAGTTTCAATCTGCATTCCTCAAGAAGTACTCTCCAAATCATCGGAATCAAAAATTGAGGAACGAAATCAATTCATTCTATCAACATGAGACCGAACCATTCCATGCATACTTAGAGAGGTTCAAGGAGCTACTATCCTCATGCCCTCACCATGACATCGAGTTGTGGTGCCTGTGTCAGATTGTTTACGAGGGTCTTCACATCCCGTCCCGAACGCTCCTTGAGTCCATGTGTCAAGGAGAGTTCTTAGGAAAGGATGAAAGGGAGGCATGGGCTTTCCTAGAAGACCTCGCTGAGAAAACCATGCAATGGGAGAGTGTAAGAGAACCACCTGCATCATCTAGCATAGGAGCGAGGATTGCAAATGCAAACTCGACTAGATCGGGTGCCGCATTTGTCGTCGATACTACTACGGCCACCGAGGCACGCATGGCGACCTTAATGCGCCGTATGGATTCGATTGAGCTCCAAAACCAGCACGATGTATCTCATGTATCTGCATCTGGTTCAGTTCCATGTCATTTATGTGGTAGGATTGGTCATATAGGGGGTGAGTGTGCATCCATTCCTCCTGAGATGGAACATGTAAATGCCATCTATGATAGATCCAGGAATGACCCATATTCATCATCATATAACCCTGGATGGAGGAACCACCCTAATTTTTCATGGAACCATAACAATGCCTCAGGTGGTCCTTCAAACTTTTCTCGACCACCTAACCAACCACACTACCCTCCCATGCATTCACAGTCTCATCAGCCACCCCAAAGTCAGAACACCAACCAACCAAGTTTCCCAAATTCAAACAACTTGGAAACCCGGTTTAGTTCGCTTGAGAACTTAACTCGTGGACTTGAGAACTCTGTAAAAAACTTTATGTCGTCCACGAGTCAAGTTCTCACTTCGAATCAGCAGACCATGAAATCTCTAGAGCTTCAGATGGGCCAATTGGCTCAGTCTGTACATGAAAGAGAGAGAATGTCTTTTCCTAGCCAGCCTGAGGCTAACCCCCGCATGTACCAACAACAACAAATGCAAAATGAGAATGTGGTACCTCGGGGGAGGCAAGTGAACCATGTGGAGGAACCTGTTCACCATGTCAATTCCATTGTGACCTTAAGGAATGGAAAACAGGTTGACAATCACATTTCCTTGCCACAACCAGCACCATCTATGCAGCCCCTTAGTGGGAATGGTGGTGAAGAAGAGGTTGAGGGTGAGGGTAATACACCAACGCTTCTTTCTTCTTAGGCACCGCAGAAAACCTACCTGCCAAAAGCTCCCTATCCAAGTAGGTTAACCAAAAAGCAGAGTGACAACATGGAAAAGATATTAGAGGTGTTTAAGCAAGTAAAGGTTAACATCCCCTTGTTGGATGTCATCCAACAAATACCTCAATATGCCAAAGTGTTGAAGGATCTCTGCATAACCAAGAGGAAGACCAATGTTCCTAAGAAAGCATTCTTGGCTGCAAATATCAGCTCACTTTTGTCCAATCCCAACTACACAAAATACAAGGACCCTGGGTGTCCTACTATTCAATGTACGATAGGGGACACTAGAATGAGCAATGTTTTGCTTGATTTAGGATCAGCGGTGAACCTCCTCCCATTCTCTGTTTATCAACAATTGAACTTGGGAGAATTGAAACCAACTAAGATCACCCTCCAATTGGCGGATAGATCCATTCGTATTCCCATGGGGATTATCGTTGACGTGCTTATCAAAGTTGGAGATCTTATATTTCCAGTCGATTTTGTTGTCCTCGATACCAATCCTGTTGCGAACACCCACTCTCAAACACCTTTGATTTTGGGTAGACCATTTCTGGCCACCTCCAATGCCTTGATTAATTGTAGAAATGGTCTCATGAATCTCTCATTCGGTAACATGAGTGCCGAGTTTCATGTGTTCAACTCTGGTAGGCAACAGGAACCCATGGATGAACCTTTAAATCTAAATCTCATCCGCTAATTGGAGAAAGCACCACAAAATCAACGAACACTCCTAACCCTAATGCAACCCGTTGAGAATGTTCGTGGGCCCAGTGAAAGCTCATTGCCTGTCTTCGCAATGCAACAGAGTGAGCTGGCCTTGAACATGAATGTCGAAAGGGAGTGTTCGTTGCATGATTCAGTTGAGAGTACTAGTGAGAGTGAGACACCTCATCATATGCCTATACCAGAAGGTATCTCTACCTCATGTCCCTTTGCCATTGAGCAATTTGAGCTTCATATTGACTCCAACAAGGATCCACCTATGATCGAGCTTATGCTTGATGATCTAAATGATGGTGGGAGGTCCTTGTTGGATGACTTGGGGAGAATCCCCATTCTTAGTGATGCAAGTCTGATGCATCCATCGAATGAGCTTGAGGAACTCATTCCGATGCACCCGCCTATTGGTTGGAGGGTTTTCTTCGATGAGCAATTAAACCCTAGTGAGGCAACACAACTTCATTCTTATTGCCCACACCCAACAGATATCATGAGGGGTTTGAGCCTTTCAGCTTTGACCTTTCACCCCTCATGACACCTCAGAGTACCAGTGAAGTTTGCCCATCTCGGCAAGTCTCTGGTCCTCAAAACTTGATGTTCTCATTTGATGTTCCTTGACCAAATGATCATGAGAATATCTTGGTTCATGTACATATCTTGTAAAAGAAGAAAAAAAGAAAAAAAATGTGTAATAAAACACTCCTCCAGTGAGCATCGATTGTTGTGGGCCCCAACCCTTGTGTACTTGGGCCCAATCTCTTCACGTATTTATCTCCCTTCTTCAACTTCTCACATGTTTTGAGGGAATTTTGGTTTGTGTCCATCAACATGACCCTGAACGTCCCTTTGTACTTCATGTTGGTGAGATCTTTCCTTTTTCATGCATATATCCACGTACTATCTTGTTCACATTCATTGAGGACAATGCATGAAGTAGGTGTGGGGGGTGTTTTACGTGTGTACATAGTAGAGTCTTTTCTTTTGATTTTTTGTTTTCTTTTGTGTGCATTGTTAGGGTCATGTTAGTGTGCCGCATTTAATATCCATATATCTGCTTGCCATGATCCTTGGGTGACTTGTCTTCTTTTGCTAGCCTAGTGCTTTAAAATTTTCACATTTCTTTCAAAATCTTCATGTGTTTGCGAAATAAAATATTTTTGTAGGTTTTGCGTGTGTTTAGCATGTGCAAAACCGTTGAGAGGCAAAGTAAAAAGAATGCTCCTAAAATTGTCTTAACTTGATGCATTAGGATTTCTAGTTTACTGGCTTTAGGTCTTACCGAGTCGTTAGGATGCAGCCCGGTTTTCCCTTGGGGGGCGTGTAATGATAGGGTTTCAGCACTCAAACATTTAAAGAAGTCCACCCTGAACCTAGTGAGTCAAATAATTCGTGTTTGTTAGTATAAAGAAGTTTGTCGTAGTCAAGGGCCCTTAATTTCTTTTTGTGAAACTTAAGTGTAGGGGTTTTGGTTCCCATGTAGATAAATGAATAAGTGGTGTTCTCTCTTCTTGCACGACTCCTATCACTCGGGAAAGTAGGTCTGAGAGGCCTTTGTGCCTGGTGCTTTCGAGTCATCTGACTTGGGATGCACCGACCGAACTCCCGTTACACGGGTGGTAGGGATCGCCCTATGTGAAGATTTGGGGGAAGGTGTACGTGATAGTGTAAGTCCTCATAGGCAATGATGCACGAAACCTGACCCTGGGAGAATCAAACACCAACCAATAAACTGCTCCAAAGAAAAAGAAAAAAAAAGAGAAAAAGAAAAAAAAAAGTCAAATAAGAACCAAAATGGACTTTATATATTGTATCACATTCAGAAGTTAAGGTTGCCCATGTCTTTCACTTAAGTCCTTAACTAACTTTCACGAATGGTTCATTAGGCTAGGTGTGTGGACTGATTACCCATATAGAGTCGACCTGTAGTATTACCGCATCCCATGATCAACAAAATGAGTCCAACGAGTCGTGTAGCTAGATTGATTAATGCATCTTGTTCGGATTTTGTGGGTATATCCGCTGAAAACCCTCAGGAGACAACACTCCTCCTCCTTGGCGACCAGGAGGTTTAACGGCTTGTTGCACGTGCTAAGTGCAACCGTGATTCCTACGAAAGTGAGTTAGGATTTCTTGTTTTTCGTATGCTTTTCTCTTTCTTTGTTTTGCTCGGGACTAGCAAAAGTTAGGTGTGGGGGTATTTGATTGACATCATTTTATGCTTATATTTGTATCTTATATCCATTATCTTTCACCTAAACAATGCTATGTTACGAGTTTTATGTTTAGTTTTCAGGAATAAATAGGTTTGAAGAGATGAAGCATAAAAGGACTCAAAAGCAGGGAAAAAGGACTGAACTGTGAGATTTGGGGACCGAGATGCAAGGGAGAAGGACCTGAATGCAAGACAGAAGGACCTAAGAGCAAAACAGAAAACTCCACACCATCATGGGGAGTATTTTGGCAATTGTATTCGGGTCGGAGCTCAAATAAACAAAGTAGATGCATCCAAGACCACCAAATACACTAAGCAAAGCCCAACACAAATTCCAGATGGATCCGGACTTTTTAGACCGCCAATTGGCGGTCCAAGACCGCTAATTGGCGGTCCATTTTGGCCCAAATCCTCTAAAATTTCTGCAGCACATGTATTAGAGGATGTTTAGGCTATGTTTGGTATCTGTTTAGTCCCACATCGGGAGATTGTCCCGGTTTCCCTTTTTCCATGGCTATAAATATAACTCTTCACCTTCCATTGTAATCACTCCATATTTTAAGTGGTTATTCTTCCTACTAGAAGTGATGCCTTGAAGCACACACTAAAGTAGGAGGATGCTACTTGAAATGTGAGTCATTTTATCAATAAAGTTTTGTGTTTCTTTCATTGTTTGTTTATGTTTCTTTTATTGTTTGTGGATGTTTTAGTTTAATCGTCTTTTATTTCTAGCTTAGTTTTAATATGCTTTCTTTGATTAGTTTAATAATTAGTGTAATGTTTAGTGAGTAGTTCCATCCCCTTTTCGGGAGGCGGGGGGGGGGGGGGGGGGGGGGTGGAGTAGTTGTACATACATGCATTAGAGAATAGGATGAATGCTTTATTTTTGATGTGTTGATAAAACATGAATGTATGCTTGCTTGTTTAGGATAGAATTTATAACTTGATGAGTTTTGCGAAAAATGATTAGACATCTCTCGTGCTTGTTTAGGTTCTGAAATAAACAACTTGCATATGTAAATGTTAATCAACTAAGTTGGTGAATAGATTGATAGGTTTTGCCGTACCTATGCTTGATAAACACCACCTTCATGTGCTTAAAGAATGTATTCTACACCCACCTCTTTGCATGTGTGCACTCACTCCACCCCTTAGGGGTTTTCCCATTTTTGTATTCCAGCATTCTTCTTTTGTTCTTAGCTTAGTTATTATTTCATTGCTTGGTTCTTCCTTTCGCATTTCCTACTTCTTAGCGTAGTATAGAGTAGAGTAGCATAAACATCTTTCTCCCCCTATTTTCGCCACTTGATTTCGTACAAGCAAGAGTCTACTCACCTCCCTGAGGACGACCCGTACTTGCCACTGCTTCATCGCGGCCGTGCACTTGCGGTTTAAATTAAACGTTCAACAGTTAACCTACTTGGACAGGGAGTATTTGGCAGGTAGGTTTTCTGCGGTGCCTGAGAAAGAAGCCTTGGTGTATTACCCTCACCCTCAGCCTCTTCTTCACCACCATTCCCACTAAGGGGCTGCATAGATGGTGATGGTTGTGGCAATGAAATGTGATTGTCAACCTCTTTTCCATTCCTTAAGGTCACAATGAAATTGACATGGTGAACAGGTTCCTCCACAAGGTTCACTTGCCTCCCCCGTGGTACCACATTCTCATTTTGTATGTGTTGTTGCTGGTACATACGGGGGTTAGCCTTAGGCTGGCTAGGCAAATACCCTCTCTCTCTTTCATGTACAGACTGAGCCAATTGGTCCATCTGAAGCTTTAGAGATTTGATGGTCTGCTGATTTGAAGTGAGAACTTGACTTGTGGATGACATAAATTTTTTCACAGAGTTCTCAAGTGCACGAGTCAAGTTCTCAAGCGAATTAAACGGGGTTTCAAAGTTGTTAGAATTTGGGAATCCTGGTGGATTGGTGCTTGGAACTTGGGGTTGCTGATATGAATGAGCATGCATGGGAGGTTGGTGTGGTTGATTAGGTGGTCAAGAGGAGGTATAAGGACCACCCGGAGCATTATTTTGGTTACATGAAAAATTGGTGTGGTTCCTCCATCCAGGATTATAAGATGATGAGTATGAGTCATTCCTAGCTCTGTCATAGATGGCGTTGACATGCTCCATCTCAGGAGGATTGGACGCACACTCTCTTTCTACATGACCTATCTTACCACATGAATGACAGGGAACTCGACCAGATGTGGACATGTGAGGTGCACCTTGTTGGTTTTGGAGCTCAATCGAATCCATACTGCGCATTAAGGCCGCCATGCGTGCCTCGGTGGCCGTAGTGGTATTGATAGCAAATGCGGCACCCGATCTAGTCGAGTTTGCATTCGCGATCCTCGCTCCTATACTAGATGATGTAGGTGGTTCCCTTACAGTCTCCCATTGCATTGTTTTCTCAGCAAGGTCTTCTAGGAAAGCCCATGCCTCCCTTTCATCATTTCCCAAGAACTCTCCTTGACACATGGACTCATAGAGCGTTCGGGACGGGATGTGAAGACCCTCGTAAACAATTTGACAAAGACGCCACAACTCAATGCCATGTGAGAGCATGAGGATAGTAGCTCTTTGAACCTCTCTAGATATGCATGAAATGTCTCAGTCTCAAGTTGATAGAACGAATTGATTTCGTTCCTCAATTTTTGAGTCTGATGATTTGGAAAGTATTTCTTGAGGAATGCAGATTGAAACTCATCCCAAGTCCTAAAGACATTCGCCTGGTTGCTGTAAAACCACTTCTTGGCGTTAGCGCAAAGGGGACAAGCCTAAGATGGATGGAGTCTGTGCTAAGTTGTTGCAGCTTAAACATAGCACAGACCTCCTCAAATTCCCTGAGAAAGATGTTCCCAGTGAAGTGAGGGAGCATGGAAATAAACTGAGGCTTAACCACAAAATGGTTCCCATTTGCCTCTGGCAATACGATGCATGAGGGTAGAGCAGTACGACTCGGGTAGCATCGATCACGTAGAGGTATGGGAGCGAAAACTGGTGGAACAAGTGGGTCCAGCAACTGCTCCTCCTCACGGAAATGAGCAGCCATTGAACCTGGACTATGTGCAACACGAGACGAGGGAGGCGTCGAGAAATCGACTACTGATTGACATCATTTCATGCTCATATTTGTATCTTATATCCATTATATTACACCTAAGCAATGCTACGGGACGAGTTTTATGTTTAGTTTTCAGGAATAAAGAGGTTTGAAGAGAAGAGCCATGAAAGGATCCAAAAGCAGGAAAAAGGACTTAATTGTGAGACCTGGGGACTAAGATGCAAGTGAGAAGGACCTGATCGTAAGACCGAAGGACCTAAGAGCAAAACAGAATACTCCATACCATCATGGGGAGTATTTTACCAATTCGAGTCGGGTCGGAGCTCCAACAAGTCAAGTAACCGCATCAAAGACCAACAATACCAGAAAGAAAAGCCCACAACAAATTCCAACACGATCCGAAGATTTTGGACCGCTAATTGGCGGTCCATATTGCTCAGGATCCGTCGAAATTTCTCCTGGACTTGTATTAATGTTCGTTTAGGCTATTTTTGGTATTGGTTTAGTCCCACATCGGGGGATTGTCTCCGATTAGTTTTTTCCATGCTTATAAATAGAACTCTTCACCTTCCATTGTAATTACCCCATTGCTTGGTGGCATTCTCTCTACTAAGGAGTGAGCCTTGAAGCAAAAACTCAAGGTGGAGAAGAATGCTACCTTCAATGTGAGTCATTTGTTAATAAAATAATTCTTCTAGTTTCTTTTAATCTTGTCTTTTAATTTGTGCATGTTTGTTTAGTCTTTCCTTTCCTTTTATGTTTCTTTAATGCTTCTTGCCTTCTTAGTTAACTTTCATTTCAGTATTATGCTTTCTTTTGCTAGTATAGTTAGTGTAATGAGTAGTGAGTAGTTCCATCCCCATTTGGGGGGTGGAGAAATATGTGATATAATTATGTAGTGTATTAAGTGTGTGTTATTTTTATCCCTTGAGCTTTATATGATTTCCATAACTAACTAATGGGTCTCCACTCTTATCTTTGATTTGCTAATGCTCTTGAATGAAGCTTAGCTTATGCTTTGATTAGTGGACCTATTTTATGGGGAATGATAAGGTTAGGATATGGATGAAGTTAATATTGGAAACACAAGTTGTAGTGTATGAGCTCTTGTTGCCTTTACCTTAGCTAATGTCTTGTATGTTTTAATGATGTAGTCTTATCTTAATTCATGTGGAGGCATAGTAGGGTATAGTCTTTATATTTGAGTTCATGTAGCTTCATTCCAATTATTGTCTTGTATGTTTTAATGATGTAGTCTTATCTTAATTCATGTAGAGGCAAAGTTGGATGTAGTTTTGTGATTTCATGCACTACATGTTGTGAGGAGCTTAATGAACACACACACACTTCTTTATGTTCACATTATTTCTCTACCCCCTTTGGGGCTTAGTTTCTTGCTTCTTTTCCATTTCCATTTGCATCTTAGTGTAGTTTAGTGTAACCAACCTTTCTTCCCTTTCTTTACCTCTCGCCTTCGCACAAACCAAGTGTCGACACACCTCCCAGTGGACGACCCGTATTTGCCACCGCTTCAACGCGGCCGTGCACTTGCGGTTAAATATAAAACGATCAATCAACTACCGAAGCAGGGTTGTCGACACGCCTCGTCAAACGGCCACTCTCGTCTCGTGCCCACGAAAGCATGCACAAAGGTGCACACACACAAACCAAAACCTTTTTTCTTTCTTTCAAAGAATGTGCATAGAGGAGAAGACGGGGGAACACAGGAGAGCAAGAATGATTCAAGAGAGAAGGGAATAAGTCTTTATGCTACGGCGGATGAGTACAAGTAGAAGCACACAACCAAACAAGGCTGAAGCAATCCTAAGGTCGCTATAGGTCCTTACAGCTAGACGACGCTTAACTGCAAGGTCACACGGCCTCAACACGCCTCACCTCCCTACGACGAGGACCACAAATCCCAATAAGTGAGCCAAGATTCGGAGATCTCGTCTCTCCTACTATCGACAAAGTGGGCAACGCCGATCAGGTCATGACGGTCGGACCGTATCACTCTCCTAATGCGCCAGAAATCCTTAAGGCCAATGTCTACTTGATTTTAAAAATTAGGCTCTTGATTAGTGCGGTTTGTGGGGGCGAAGGAAAGGGTGATGAAATCCCCCACCTTATCTTTTAGAGGTGAACAGAAATTACCAGATCACTATATCAGATAAAGAATACTGCACTATAAATTTATAGGTGAACAGAAATTACCAGACCGCCATTTGGCTGTCTTCTTCTCTCAACTCGCCTCCAAACTTCACCAGATGCTTCCCCTTCTCAATTTGAGTCTCCTGCGACAAAGAAAACTACAAGACAAAAATTAAATCCACTCGAATTGTCTAAACAAGAGTCTGGACTTACACCTCCCCGGCAACGGCGCCAAAAACTTGTTGAACGTTTTATATTAAACCGCAAGTGCACGACCGTGTTGAACTGGTGGCAAATACGGGTCGTCCTCAGGGAGGTTAGCAGCCTCTCGTTTGCACGAAATCAAGTGGCAAAAATAGGGAGAAGAGGGTTGATTATGCTACTCTACGCTACACTACACTAAGAGGTACGAAATGCGAAAGAAAGAAACAAACGATGAAATACCAACTAAACTAAGAACGAAATGCTGGAATTCAGGAATGGGAAAACCCCTAAGGGGTGGAGTGAGTGCACACATGCAAAGAGGTGGGTGTTGAACACATTCTTTAAGTACAAATGAAGGTGGTTTTATCATGCATAGGAAGTGTCTAAATGTTATGGCAAAACCTATCAATCTATTCACCAACCTAGATGATTAACATTTACATATACAAATTGTTTATTTCAGAACCTAAACAAGCATGAGAGGTGTCTAATCATTTTGGCAAAACTCATCAAGATATAAATTCGATCCTAAACAAGCAAGCATACCTTCATGATTTATCAACACATTGGAAATAAAGTATTCATTCCATTCTCTAATGCATGTATGAACAACAACTCCACCCCCAAAGGGGATGGAACTACTCACTACACATTCCACTAATTATTAAACTAAGCAAGGAAAGCATATTAACTAAGCTACTAAAACTAATGAAAAGAAATTAAACAAAGTAAAGCAAGAAATATCAAACAAACAACATAATAAAGAAACTTTTATTAACAAATGACTCAAATTTCAAGTAGCATCCTCCTACTTTAGTGTGTGCTTCAAGGCCTCACTTCTAGTAGGAAGAATAACCAGTCAAAATATGAAGTGGTTACATTAGAAGGTGAAGAGTTCTATTCATAGCCATAGAAAAAACCACTCCGGGACAATCCCTCGACGTGGGACTAAACAGATACCAAAAATAGCCTAAACAAACGTTATTACATATGCTCCAAAAAGTTGAGCGGATTCGGGAAGATCCAGACCACCAATTGGCGGTCTACAAGATCTGGAACGCGCTCAGATTTGCTTTGGCTTTTCTTGGTATATTTGCTGGTCTTGGATGCATTTACTTGGTTTGTTGGAGCTCCGACCTGAATCGAATTGCTAAAATACTCCCCATGATGGTGTGGAGTATTTTGTTTTGCTCTTAGGTCCTTCGGTATTACGATCATGTCCTTCTCACTTGCATCTCAGTCCCCAGATCTCACAATTCAGTCCTTTTTCCCAGCTTTTGGGTCCTTTTATGCTTCATCTCTTCAAACCTATTTATTCCTGAAAACTAAACATAAAACTCGTAATATAGAATTGTTCAGGTGAAAGACTTATATCCGTTATCCTTAACCTAAACAATGCTACGTAACGACTCTTATGTTTAGGTTTCAGGAATAAATAGGTTTGAGAAGAAGAAGCACAAAAATGACCTAAAAGCAAGAAAAAAGACTAAGTTGTAAGAGATATGGACTGAGATGCAAGAGAGAAGGACCCGGATGTAAACCAAAAGGGCTAATGAGAAAATCAAGAAGCTCTACACCATCATGAGGACTGTTTTGGGAATTTGATTCGAGCCTAAACTCAAACAACCAACTCGGGTGCACTACACACGAAGAAATGAACTTAGACAAGCACTCTCCAAATTCGGACTCGGTCCAGAGCTTATAGACCGTCAATTGGCGATTCCAGATCGCTAATTGTGGTCGGGTCTTCTTCAGATCCGATAAGATTTAGGCGGGTCATGTATTAGAGTGTTTGATGTCTATTTTTAGTAGTGCATTAGTCCGACATCGGAGGATTGTGCCCGATTACCTTTTTCTATGACTATAAATAGAACTCTTCCTCTTCCCTTGTATTTTACTACATGCTTAGTGGACAATCCCTCTACATAGAGTCAAGCCTTGGAGAAAATAGTCAAGTGGAGAGATTCTACTTGTATTGTGAGTCTGAAATTAAATAAAATTTTCTTAGGTTATGTTGTCTCTCTTATGTTACCTTGCATGCTTAGCTTAATTTCGTTTCATTATTTTAATGATTAGTGAGTAGTTTCATCCCATTTTGGGGTGGAGATGATGTTTATACATGCAATAAAGAATGGAAAAGAATGTTTTATTTTGAAATGTGTGGATGAATGTGAATGTATGCTTGCTTGTTTAGAGTAGAACACTTCACTTGATGGGTTTTTAGACAACTATTAGACACCTCCCATGCTTGTTTAGGTTCTTAAATAACCAACTTGGGTATGTGAATGTTAATCAACTAGGTTAGTGATTGGATTGATAGGTTTTGTCATAATCATTAGACACTTCTTATGCATGAAAATACAACCTACATTTGTGCCTATTGAATGCATTCTTCACCATCTTATTGTATGTGTACACTCCACCCCTTAGGGTTTTCTCTTTCTGATTTCTAGCCTTGTATTAAGTTCTCTTAGCTTAGTTTTAATCAATCATTAGTTTCTTTCTTTCACATTTCTTACTTACTATTTTAGTGTAGTTTAAATAAGCATAATCAAATCTCTTTCCCCTTTTTCGCCACTTGATTTTGGATAAACCAGAGACTACTCACCTCCCTGTGGATCGACCCATATTTGTCGCGTCTTCACCGACGTCGTGTACTTGCGCTATTTAAAACGTTTAAACAAGTTTTTGGTTTGGACGATTCGAGTGGATTTAACCTTTGGTTTGTAGTTCTTCTTTATTTCAGGAGGTTGTAAAGATCGAGGGAGGGCACCAAAAGAAGTTTGGAGGCAAGCAGAGACAAACCGATCGCTAATTAGCAGTGGTGGACCGCCAACTGGCGTCCTGGTTAGCTCAGTTTGCTCCCTTCTTTTTTTTCTGGTTGTTTCTGGTTGTAATATAGAGGTCTGGGGGTTTAATTTGGCATGTTTTGACTTGTAGTTTTTCCCCAGATGAATAATCAATCCCCTTTTAATCAACTTGGGCCCTAAAAAATCCAAAGCAAAAGATTAGGCATTCTCAACGTTCCATGGCTGCTCAGTACCGCGAGGACGAGTAGTTGCTGGACCCACCTGTTTCCGTTTCTCTTCATGATTGAAGCTACCTGAGTCATACTGCTCTACCTTCTAGCATTGTATTGAGAGAGTCGAATGGGAACCACTTTGAGGTTAAGCCTCGGTTTATCTCCATGCTCCCTCACTTCACTGGGAAGGGTGACCCCTATATATTTCTCAGGGAATTTGATGAGGTTTGTGCGATGTTTAAACTGCAATACTTAACACAGAGTCCATCCACGTTAGGCTTGTTCCCTTTGCACTAAAGGATGATGCCAAGAAGTGGTTGTACAAAAACTAGGCAAATGCCATTAGAACTTGGGATGAATTCGAATATGCATTCCTCAAGAAGTACTTCCCAAATCATCAGACTCAAAAATGGAGGAACGAAATCAATTCCTTCTCTCAACATGAGACCGAATCATTCCATGCATACTTAGAGATGTTCAAGGAGCTACTACCCTCATGCCCTCACTGTGGCATTGAGTTGAAGTGCCTTTCTCAGCTTGTGAACAAGGGTCTTCACATCCCATCCCGAACACCCCTTGAGTCCACGTGTCAAGGAGAGTTCTTAAGAAAGGATGAAAGAGAGGCATGGGCTTTCCTAGAAGACCTCGCTGAGAAATCCAAACCATGGGAGAGAGTGAGGGAACCACCACCATCATCTAGCATAGGAGTGAGGATCGCAACTGCAAACTCGACTAGATCGTGTGCCCCATTTGTTGTCGATACCATTACGCCCGCCGAGGCACGCATAACGGCTTTAATGCACTGCATGGATTCGATTAAGATCCAAAACAAATAAGGTGTGTCACATGGGTCTGCATCTGGTCCAGTCCCCTGTTATTTATTTGGTAGGATAGGTCATATAGGAGGCAAGTGTGCATTTATTCCTCCTGAGATGGAAAATGTCAATGTCATCTATGATAGATCCTAGATTGACTCATACTCATCATCATATAATCCGGGATGGAGGAACCACCCTAACTTTTCATGGAACCAAAACAATGTCCAGGGTGGTCCTTCAAACTTCCTCAGAGCACCTAACAGACCACACCACCCTCCCATGCATTCACAATCTTTTCAGTCACCCCAAGCCCAAATCACCAACTCATCAGGTTTCCCAAATTCTAACAACATTGAAACCCAGTTTAATTCTCTTAAGAACTTGACAAGTGGACTTGAGAATTTAGTAAAAAAAATATGACATCCACAAGCCAAGTCCTCACTTCAAATCAGCAGACCATCAAATCTCTCGAGCTTGAGATGGGCCAATTGGCTCAGTTTGTACATGTGTGTGTGTGAGAGAGAGAGAGGGACTCTGCCTCGCCAACCTGTGGCTTACCCCCATGCTCAACATCACCCGAACATGCAAGTTGCAAGTTCAAGACCGTAAGGGGGGGAAGTGAACTATGTGGAAGAATCTATGGACCATGTCAATGCCATTCTTTCCTTGCCGTCACATCCTTCTATGCCCTATCTGTGGGAACAATAGGGACAAGGAGCCCGATGTTGAGGAAGTTTCTTCGTCGGCTCCTAAGGAAGGCGAGTCAGTTTGCCAAGACTCGCCTTCCCCATCTGAAGCACCAAGGCAAACCTACTTACCAAAAGCTTCTTATCCATGTAGGTTAACAAAGAAGCATAGTGATTGTATTGACAAGATATTGGAGGTCTTCAAAAAGGTGAATGTCAACATCTCCTTGTAAGACATGATCCAACAAGTACCCCCGTATGCAAATTTTTTAAAGGATCTATGCACCACTAAGAGGAAAGCTAATGTCCCTAACAAGGCATTCAGGACATCTAATGTGAGTTCAATCCTATCAAACCCAATGTACGTGAAGTTGAAGGACCCAAGAAGTCCTATGATTTCATGCACCATTGGAGACACTCGCATTAACAATGTCTTGTTGGATTTGGTGTCAGCGGTTAACCTCTTACCTATTTCTGTGTATGAGCAATTGAACCTGGGTGAGATCAAACCCACGAGGACAACCCTCCAGTTAGTCGATTGTTCAATCAAAGTCCCGAAAGGGGTCATTGAAGATGTTCTGATCAAGGTTGGTGATTTCATATTCCCTGTTGACTTTGTCGTCGTTGACAGTGAACCGGTTGCGCATACCCAATCTCAGATTCCATTGATTTAGCGACATGAAATGCTTTAATTAATTGTCCCACAAGACTCATGAAGTTGATGTTTTGGAACTTGACCGTGACTTTTCATGTGTTCAACATGGCTAAGCAACCGAGTCCTTTTGATGACCCCATAGAAGTTAATCTTATCTTGGACTTGGAAGAGTAACTAGAAGAACACCCCCTGATTCTTGACAAGTTTAAAAATGATCTATTTGAAAATACTCATGAAGAGGAAGAGGAGTTGAGAAATGATGTGCATACTGTTCAGTACCTCTATCTTACATCTTGAGTTAGATGGCACTCCTCGCGTTGAGGAGGCCCCCACAATTGAGCTTAAAGAGCCCCCTAAGGAACTGAAGCACGTTTTTCTTGGTCCCGAAAGGTCATTCCCGGTGATTATATTATCGACGTTGACTGATAAGTCCTGACATTGGGTGATCCTTTAAGGACGTTAAAGGGATAAGTCTTGACATCGTGCAACACCACATCTATATGGAGGATGAGGTACGACCACATCGCAACCCACAAAGGCATTTAAATCCAACCATGACAGAAGTAGTTAAGAAAGAGATCATCAACTGTTTAGATCATGACATCATTTTCCCCATTTCGAACAGTGCTTGGGTAAGTCATGTCCAGGTTGTGCCCAAGAAGTCGGGTATCACTGTTGTCCAGAATGACAACAATGAGCTTTTCCCTACTTGACTTCAAACTGGTTGCAAGTCTGCATTGACTATAGGAAGCTGAACGCGGTCACGCGTAAGGATCACTTCCCTCTACCTTTCATCGATTAGATGTTAGAGAGACTCGCTGGGCACGCCTATTACTGCTTCCTTGATGGTTATTCGGGGTACAATCAAATCTAGTTGCTCCTGAATATCAAGAGAAAACCACATTCACATGTCCGTTTCGGACGTTTGTTTATAGACGTATGCCTTTCGGACTTTGCAATGCAGCAGCAACATTCCAACGTTACATGTTGAGTATCTTTTCCGACATGGTCGAGAACTTCCATGAGATTTTGATGGACGATTTCTTGGTTCATGGCACCTCCTTTGATGAGTGTTTGCACCACTTGAGCCTTGTTCCCAAGAGGTGTTCGGAAACAAACTTAGCCCTTAATTGTGAAAAATGTCATTTCATGGTTACGAAAGGCATCGTTTTGGGCCACGTGGTGTCTCATGATGGGATCTAGGTGGATAGGGAAAATATTGATCTTATTTCTAAGCTTCTGCCACCCACCTCGGTCAAAGAAATCTGGTCATTCCTTGGTCGTGCTGGTTTTTACCGACATTTTATTAAAGATTTCAGCAAGATTGCTTGCCAATTGACGAGCTTGCTTGCTAAAGGCACATCTTTTGAGTTCACACCCACGTGCATGGATGCATTTGAGTCTCTGAAGCATGAATTGACCTCTGCTCCTATTATAAAGGCGCCGATGTGGACTCTACCTTTCGAGCTGATGTGTGATGCATCTGATTATGCGATAGGAGCAGTGTTGGGTCAGAAAGTTGACAAATTGCCCCATGTGATCTATTATGCAAGTCGTACTCTCAATGACGCCCAACTCAACTACTTCATTACTGAGAAAGAATTCCTTGCGATCATAATTGCATTGGAAAATTTTCGTTAGTACGTCATTGGCTCGCACGTAATCATTTACACTGCTCACTCAGCTCTTCGCTACCTTTTATCTAAAAATGATGCAAAACATCGTCTCCTTCGTTGGATCTTGTTGTTGCAAGAGTTCGACCATGAGATACAGGATAAGAAGGGATGCGAGAAGGTCGTGGCAAATCACCTCTCTCGCATTCCAGTTGAGCTTTCATCGGATCCACCGGTGAACGAGTGCTTCCCCGATGAGAACCTTATGGCAATAGCCTCACCCCCTGGTTTCCTGACGTTGTGAACTATTTATCAACCGGGGAGGTGCTGGCTCACTGGACACAAAATGAGAAAGCCAAGTTCAAGTCGTTAGTCAAACATTTCTATTGGGATGATGCCTACTTATTTAAGTATTGTGCCGATCAAATCATAAGAAGGTGCATTCCTAACGACGAGATTCAGAGAGTCTTGTCCTTTTTCCATAAGGAGGCGTGTGGTGGGCACTTTGGTGCCAAGAAAACCGCTGCCAAAGTGATCCAATGCGGCTTTTACTGGCCCACGTTATTCTAAGACACTTTTGCATTTTTCACAGCATGCGATAGGTGTCAACGTGTGGGCCTCATTGGAAGACGTGATACGATGCCAGTCAACGTGTGGGCCTCATTAGTGGTCAACATATATGATGTTTGGGGATTGACTTCATGGGTCCTTTCCCCGTTTCCCATGGTCACACCTACATTCTGGTGGCAGTTGATTATGTCGAAGTGGGTTGAACCAATCCCCACTCGCACTAATGATCGTAAGGTTGTGATCAAATTTCTTAAAGAACACTTCTTTACGAGGTTTGGGACACCTCGTTCTATCATAAGTGATCGGGGGACACACTTTGTGAACTGTTCCCTCGAAGCAGTGTTGAGGAAATATTCCATCACACACAAGTTAGCCACATCTTGTCATCCTCAAACCAATGGCCAGGTGGAAATTTCCAACCGTCAAGTCAAGCAAATTCTGGATAAAATGGTTAATGCTTCGAGAAAAGATTGGTCGGTTAAGCTTAACGATGCATTGTGGGCATTCCGCACTGCATTTTAAAACCGACCTTGGCATGTCCCCCTACCAGCTAGTTTAGGGCAAAGCCCGCCATCTTCTGGTAGAGCTTGAGCACCAGGCATTATGAGCAATCAAACATCTTAACATAAGTCTTGATGTTTCTGGTGTCAATCACAAGCTAGACCTCAACGAGTTGGAGGAGTTGAGAAATGAAGCTTATGAGAACGCCAAGATCTGCCAGTCACGTACAAAATTTTTTGACGACCTCTTGGTCCGGATCAAACCCTTCATAGTGGGACAAAAAGTCTTGTTATATAACTCTCGCCTCCACTTGTTTCCGCCTAAACTTTGGAGTCGTTTGTCTGGGCCCTTTATTGTTTTAAACGTTTTCCTCACGGGGCGGTTGAGATTCAAAACCCAAGTACTAACGACGTGTTCAAAGTTAATGGACACCGGGTAAAACCGTACTTGGAGGGGACCACAACAGAGGTGAAGGTGGAAATTGTGTCTTTACACGAACTTCCCGCGGATGTGATCACTTGACATGATCAATCCTTTCATTTTGTTGTACATATCTTTATCAAAAACAAAATAAGAAAAGAAAAAAATAGATGTGCATTTTGATATTTTTGCATGCTTTTTTTGTTAAAAACGTGTTTTGACTCTACCCTACCCATCATCCACCCAATCCAAAACACGTCTTTAGATCCTGTCCGCCGTATTGAGAAAAATTCCTGCGAAAATCTCACAAACAGACCACCAACCAGCAGTCTTCGACCGCCGATCAACGGTCTGGTTTGTTGATTGTTGCTTCTGTCTTGGCGAGGAGTTGGTCATTTTGTATTTAAACATTTGTTGTTGGTTTTGTGTCTCTACTGCTCACGTCGACGTGCCTCGATCTCCACTCCTCGGGTGTCGTGTTTGTCCCCACCGCCGCTTGTTCCTCCGTGAAAGCTCACCAAGGTAGGTGTAGTATGCCCAGTCCACATTTAATTCCAGAACTTAATAAGTTTAAAAGATCAAGTCTTGGGAAAAAACAATCCAAAGTCGCAAGTAGCTTTCAAATAGCGAAAAATCCTTTTCCAATCATGCATATGAGATTCTTTCGGGCATGATTAAAAATGTGAACAAAGACAAACACTAAACATGATATCGAGTTTACTAGAGGTTTAATATAGAAGTGAATCGGTCATACCTCGATAGCTTTATTGTCAACTTTTTTGCCTTCTTCATCATTATCCAATTTGAAGCTTGTGCTCATGAGAGTGTTATGAGGCTTACTATCATCATAACCAAATCTTTTGAGAATTCTCTCGTGTATTTTGTTTGGTTGATGATGTTTCCCTCCAAAGTTTGCTTGATTTGGAGTCCAATGAAGAAGTTGAGTTCACCGATTAAGACCATTTCAAATTTACCTTGCATGTTCTTATAATACCCGTGACCTAGACAATCATTAGTAGGACCGACTATAATGTCATCAACATAAATTTGTACTACTAATAAATCTTTGTTTTTAGTCGTAGTAAATAAAGTGGTGTCAACTTTCCCCATTGTGAAGCAATTTTCAAGGAAGAAGCTCTTCAACCTCTCATACCAAGCTCTAGGAGCTTGCTTGAGCCTATAAAGAGCCTTCTTAAGCTTGAATATAAGATCCAGATAGGTTTCATTCACAAAGTCGTGTGGTTGTTTAGCATAAACCTCCTCCATTATAAAACCATTCAAGAATGGAATTATAACATCCATTTGAAAAGTTTAAAATTGATGCATGCTGCATAAGCTAATAAGATTCTAATTGCTTCTAGTCAAGCTACCAAAGCATAGGGTTCGTCCAAGTCAATTCCTTCCTTTTGGTTGTAACCTTGAGCGACTAATTGAGCTATATTTCTAACCACTTGCCCGGATTCATAAAGTTTGTTCTGAAAAACTCACTTGGTGCCCATTAATGTTTGATTTTGGGGTCTTGGAACAAGTTCTCAAACATCATTATGTGTGAATTGGTTCAACTCTTCATGCGTAGTGATGGAAATCATTTCATGCTTATATTTGTATCTTATATCCATTATCTTACACCTAAGCAATGCTACGTGACGAGTTTTATGTTTGAATTTCAGAAGTAAATATGTTTGAAGAGATGAAGCATAAAAGGACCTAAGAGCAGGGAAAAAGGACTGAGTTGTGAGACCTGGGGGACTAAGATGCAAGGGAGAAGGACCTGAATGTAAGACCGAAGGACCAAAGAGAAAAATAGAAAACTCCACACCATCATGGGGAGTATTTTGGCAATTCGATTCGGGTCGGAGCTCCAATAAACAAAGTATATGCATCAAAGACCAACAAAGACATCCAGAAAAGCCCACAACAAATTCCAGACGGATCCAGACCCAATAAACCGCCAATTGGCGGTCTGTTTGGCTCCGAATCCACTAAGCTTCTAGTGGGTATGTGTATTAGAGTGTGTTTATTCTATTTCTGCTATTTGTTTAGTCCCATACCGAGGGATTGTCCTGGATTACCTTTTTCTATGGCTATAAATAGAACTCTTCACATTCTATTGTAAACTACCCATTGCTTGGTGACATTCTCTCTACTAGGAGTAAGCCTTGGAGCAAAACTCAAGGTGGAGAAGAATGCTACCTTCAATGTGAGTCATTTTTAATAAAATAATTGTTCTTAGTTTTTTTTAATCTTGTCTTTTAATGCTTCTTTTGTTTTATGTCTTTTAGTTAACTTGTTGTTTAGTCTTCTTATAATTAGTTTAAGCATGTCTTGTTTCCTTAGTATAAATATTAGTTTAAATATGTGTGAGTAGTCCCATCCCCTTTTGGGGGTGGAGTAGATGTGCGTACATGTTATGTAGATGGTATAAATGCTAGATATTATTGTTTGTGAGAGATATTAGTATGCTTGCTTGAATTAATAAGAACTTTACTTGATGATTTCTGCCATAGTTAGGTACACTCCATGGTCGTTATGTTCTTAATAACAACCTTGCCATGCTCATATTAATCACCTAGGTTAGTGTTGTAAATGATAGGTCTTGCCATTAGGTACTTCTTATGCATTAACAAACACTAACTAAACTTGGGCTTCTTGTATGCATTCGCCACACTTATTTCATGTGCACACACACACACACACTCCACCCCTTAGGGGTGTTCCATTCCTGAGTTTTATCTTCCTTCTTTAGTTGCTTAGTTTAATTTGTTTTGTGATTTCATTTCATCCTTTCTAGTTTACTAGTTTAGATTATTGTAGTTTAGTGTAATCAACCCTTTATCTCCTTTCTTTCCCACTCGCCTTCGCACAAGCCAAAAGTCGACACACCTCCCTGTGGATCAACCCGTATTTACCACCGCTTCAACGCGGTCGTGCACTTGCGGTCAATATAAAATGAATCAATCACAAAGCTGCAGGATCGTGTGGGTTATGGGTCCACAATTAAGGCTAATCCTAATTCTCTACTTGATTAAGCAATCAAATGCGCAGCGGAATAAACAAACAAAAGTAGAGAAAGAAAGATAATGCAAATCACAATGGAAGTCCGTGATTTTTATAGAGGTTCGGCACCCCACCCAGGTCCTAGTCCTCTCTTGCAAGCTCCGCTCGGATCACCGAGCTCCACTCACGACTTCACTAACCACTCCCCGTTCCGGGCCGGGAGAGAACGCCTTTTACAAAACAAGCACCGCGAACACCCTCTCTTGCTTGACTTTCTTCTCTCACAATCCGAGTGGAACACTTCGGGCTTTCACCGAAATCCTTGCTTCTCTTACAACAATGAGAACATGAGTGGAACACACTCTCTAAACTTGAGCACACTTGAATGAGATTGGATTTGTGATTAAAGTGTGGAAGGTTTGAGGCTTTGAGTGTGTTGGGTTTCTCTCTAATGTTTTGGGCAAGAATGTAGTGGGAGAGTTGTGTTAAAATGTTGTTTACAACTCTTTTTATAAGCATTAGAGAGAATAGAGCCGTTGGGGTTTATTGGGTGAGTGTTGGTGTAGGATACACAAAACAGAAACTCGTAGGACCCAATTCTGAGTTAATTCGGTCGACCGTTTGACAGTTTTGAACAAAGTTTGGTCGACCGGTTAGGTAACGATCGACCGCCCAACGCTACGACTTAGGTACACTTAAGTGATCGGTCGAACTCCACAAAGGAATCGGTCGACCGATTTGTACCAGGCACTCTGGGGTAGACAAACAATAATCGTTTTGGTCGACCGAGCTAAGGGATAGCGGTCGACCGATTTCCTCCAGTAGGTTTGGGTTTGTCAAGAGACAGTCATTCGGTCGACCGATCAAGGTCCTCGGTCGACCGATACATGAAATGTATTTGGGGTATAATTGTTTTAATACGAACACGATCGTTGGGTATATACGACAAAACTAACGGTCGGAAAAATAAGGTTCACACGGTTGACCGAAAGTCAAAACATGGTCGACCGAAACTAGGCAGTGAAAACACAAACATGACAATTGATCACTCGGTCGACCGAACGACATGTTGCGGTCGACCGAATGTGGGCAGACAGTTAGGGTTCAGGTTTAGTGTTTTCCAGTCTAAGTTTGGGTGATCTATTGAAGTCCAAATTTTGTGAAATTTCGTGTGTGACTTCTATAAGGAACCTAGTGTGTATTTAAGTTGGTTTAGATAAAGTATGCTCAATTAACACATGTTCCTAAGACTCAAAGAAAATACAAAATAGATGTCTTCAAAAGAGCTTGATTACATGTCTTGACTTGATTTTCCCGTCTTTCTTGAGTCTTGATCACCTGTAGAGGTTAGCACAAAGCAATATATATGCAATGCAATATGTGTGCTACACTACATGATTATAATTAAGATTAGGTTGATTAAATCATCAAAACATAGATTAAGGCCAAAAACCAACAATCTCCCCCTTTTTGATGATGGCAACCTATATCTTAAATATATCTTAATACAAGGAATTTGTATATGTAAACTATGCATTTTAATGCTCCCCCTATGGATGTGCATAGTTTTTGTTCAATTTTATACCAAAATTCCAAGTTACCCCCTTAATTATCTCTCCCCCTTTGACATCCATCAAAAACTTGATATTAATAAAACAAAATTACACAATTTGAAGGTTAATGTGGATGTCTTGTAATGAAGTTGCTCCCCCTAAATTTTGCACTTCATTACACTAAGGAAATGATATTCAATAAGCTCCCCCTATCGATATGAATATGATTTTGCAATTTAGTTCAATTTTATTGCTCCCCTACTAATCATCAAGCAAATATTACAATTAAGCATGTGATGTTTTAATTTCCCCTCTTTACATCCATTTAGAAAATTTGACTCTAAAACTATGGATGTTATTCAAACATAAAGATTTGCAATGAATGGGTATATGATATGTCAATTAAGCATGTAACAACCTAGACCAGAACCTATTTGATTAAAAAATTTAGAGGATAGGAAAATATACCAACTTGAAGCTTGAATTGGTTCCAATCTCATTTGGTGATGCAACCAGATTTGAATTTATCTCTTAAGCTCGCCCGGTCACCACCGATTTCTTCCTCAAGCACCTACAAGTGTAGATTTTGGTACCCAAATAACTTTGGGTCCTTGAATGTTAGCTTTGGGAACCCAAACCATTTTGGTTTTAGGAGCCCACACACTTGAGGAACTATTATTAATGAACATATGCTTGCCATTTAGTGTAGTGTGAGATACATGGTTTTTCAATTTTGCATTGTATCCTAAACCATGTTTTTGCAAAGATTGCCTTTGACTACCTAATAGCATGTTAAGCATCTTAGTTCCATGTGTGAATTTTTCTAGATCTTTTCTTAATTGCACATTGCAAGCTTGAAGATCTAGTGGTTCACAATCTATAGGTGTTGCTTTTAATTTATCAAAATTTGATGCAAAGTTTTCTAGTTTAGCAACCACCTCATTTTTCTCATTCATGCATGTTTCAATTTGGCTTTGGAGATCTTTAATTTGCTTTCTAGCATTTTTGTTCTTTTCACAAATGATCTCATATTGTTTAACTAAGTCATGAAATGCATTTTGAAGCTCAACATGTGTATAATTTTCATTATTTGCACTAGAGTTTGAGCTATCACTACAATAAGACTTAGTTGAGCATGAATTACTAGAGCAAGAGTTAGATTCTACCTCACTTTGATCTTCAATAGCCATGAAGCATGAGTGAGCGACTTCTCTTCTACTTTGCAAGGAAGACGACGATGATGATGGTGATGAAGAATCATCCCATGCAGCCTTGTGTGCTTCCTCCTTCCTTTCTCTTCTCTTGCTCTTCTCCTTTTCTCTTCTCCTCTCCCTTCTCTCCTTTTTCTTCTCCCCTTCTCTTCTCTCATTTGCACTCTCTTCCTTCTCCTTCTTCTTTTCTCTCTTTTCACTTCTTCTACCTCTTCTTTCATCCTTTTCTTCTTTATCCTTCTTGAGGTATTTGAAGAAGTCTTTTGCTAGGACTTCAATGTCCTCATCTTCTACACTCCTCCTTGGTTGGTCAATTTTTGCATGTAATCCCAAGGTGTGTTTGTCCTTGGAGGCTTCCTTCTCCTTCCGATGGTTAATTTGGAGCTCATAAGCCATGAGATTTCCAACGAGTTCCCCCATCTTTAATTTTGAAAGATCATGCGCCTCTTCAATTGTGACGACTTTATCTTCCCAATCGATGCTAAGTGACCGGAGGAACTTCCTTGTCATCTCTCCTTCATTGATTTTTCTTCCAAGAACCAAAAGAGATTAGTAATATCGGTGAAGCGAGTGTTCATTTCACTTATGTTTTCACCGATTTGCATAGAAAAAATCTCATATTTATGCATGAGGAGACTAAAGCGGGTTTCCTTAGTTTTGCTATCCCCCTCATGATGCATTTGTAGTCTATGCCAAATTTCATATGCACTAACACACCCACTAATCCTATTATATTCACCCTCATTAAGGCCACAATACAAGATGTTCATGATTTTCGAATTCATTTCGATTTCTTTCATTTTTTGTCTTGTAAGTGAATCTAATTCATCTAGATTTGGGGGTGTGTATGGATTTTGAAGAAACATCCAATACTTAAGGTCATTAGAAATTAGGAAAATCTTCATCCTATTCTTCCAATAATCATAATTTGACCTATTAAGCAAAGGAGGTCGAGTTGTGCATAATCCCTCTACGTGATTAGATGTACTAGCCATGCTAAAAATACGATTAAGTATACGATTTAGCGCACAAGGCTCTGATACCAAATGTAGGATCGTGTGGGTTATGGGTCCACAATTAAGGCTAATCCTAATTCTCTACTTGATTAAGCAATCAAATGCGCAACGGAATAAACAAACAAAAGTAGAGAAAGAAAGATAATGCAAACCACAATGGAAGTCCGGGATTTTTATAGAGGTTCGGCACCCCACCCGGGTCCTAGTCCTCTCTTGCATGCTCCGCTCGGATCACCGAGCTCCACTCACGACTTCACTAACCACTCCCCGTTCCGGGCCGGGAGAGAACGCCTTTTACAAAACAAGCACCGCGAACACCCTCGCTTGCTTGACTTTCTTCTCTCACAATCCGAGAGGAACACTTCGGGCTTTCACAGAAATCCTTGCTTCTTTTACAACAATGAGAACTTGAGTGGAACACACTCTTTAAACTTGAGCACACTTGAATGAGATTGGATTTGTGATTAAAGTGTGGAAGGTTTGAGGCTTTGAGTGTGTTGGGTTTCTCTCTAATGTTTTGGGCAAGAATGTAGTGGGAGAGTTGTGTTAAAATGTGTTTTACAACTCTATTGATAAGCATTAGAGAGAATAGAGTCGTTGGGGTTGATTGCGTTAGTGTTGGTGTAGGATACACAAAACAGAAACTCGCAGGACCCAATTCTGAGTTAATTCGGTTGACCGTTTGGAAGTTTTGAACTAAGTTCGGTCGACCGGTTAGGTAACGGTCGACCGCCCAACGCTACGACTTAGGTACACTTAAGTGATCGATCGAACTCCACAAAGGAATCGGTCGACCGATTTGTACCAGGCACTCTGGGGTAGACAAACAATAATCATTTCGATCGACCGAGCTAAGGTATAACGGTCGATCGATTTCCTTCAGTAGGTTTGGGTTTGTCAAGAGACAGTCATTCGTTCGATCGATCAAGTCCTCGGTCGACCGATACATGAAATGTATTTGGGGTATAATTGTTTTAATACGAATACGACCGTTTGGTATATACGACAAAACTAACGGTCAGAAAAATAAGGTTCACACGGTCGACCAAAAGTCAAAACACGGTCGATCGAAACTAGGCAGTGGAAACACAAACAGGACAATTGATCACTCGGTCGACCGAATGTGGGCGGACAGTTAGGGTTCAGGTTTAGTGTTTTCCGGTCTAAGTTTGGGTGATCTATTGAAGTCCAAATTTTGTGAAATTTCGTGTGTGACTTCTATAACGAACCTAGTTTGTGTTTAAGTTGATTTTAGATCAAGTGTGCTCAATTAAAACATGTTCCTAAGACTCAAAGAAAATACAAAATACATGTCTTCAAAACAGCTTGATTACATGTATTGACTTGATTTTCCCTTCTTCCATGAGTCTTGATCACCTGTAGAGGTTAGCACAAAGAAATATATATGCAATGCAATATGTGTGCTACTCTACATGATTATAATTAAGATAAGGTTGATTAAATCATCAAAACATAGATTAAGGCAAAAAAGCCAACAATAGCTATTAACTAAAATTCTTCCACACATGCTTCTTCTAATTTCTTAGGTTCAAGTTGAGATATAAATGCATAAGATTCACATACAACAAGAGCATTAGATCATAACAACTCATTTTGATACCTCAATAATTACAATGTCCTAAGGATGATCCTTTTTATATTGCCAATCATTTGGAAGTTTTTCTTTTTCTTGAGGTATCTCATTAGGTTGTTCTTGAGATGTTACATTTCAAATATGATAAATAAGTTTGATTGACATCATTTCATTCTTTGACCTAAACAATGCTATGTTATGAGTTTTATGTTTAGTTTTCAGGAATAAATAGGTTTGAAGAGATGAAGCAAAAAAGAACCCAAAACCTGGGAAAAAGGACTGAATTGTGAGATCTGGGGACTAAGATGCAAGGGAGAAGGACCTGAATGTAAGACAGAAGGACCTAATAGCAAAACAGAATACTCCACACCATTATGGGGAGTATTTTAGCAATTCGATTCGGGTCGGAGCTCCAAGAAACCAAGTGAATGCATCCAAGACCAGCAAATATACCAAGAAAAGCCCACAACAAAAATGAGCAGGATCTCAACCATATAGACCGCCAATTGGCGGTCCATTTTGGCCTAAATCCGCTAAAATGTCTCCAGCACATGTTTTAGAGGATGTTTAGGCTATTTTTGGTATATGTTTAGTCCCACATCGGGGGATTGTCCCGGTTTGCCTTTTTCCATGGCTATAAATAGAACTCTTCACCTTCCATTGTAATCACTCCATATTTTAAGTGGCTATTCTTCCTACTAGAAGTGAGGCCTTGAAGCACACACTAAAGTAGGAGGATGCTACTTTTAATGTGAGTCATTTTAAACATCTCTCATGCTTGTTTAGGTTCTGAAATAAACATCTTGCATATGTAAATGTTAATCAACTAAGTTGGTGAATAGATTGATAGGTTTTGCCACAACATTTAGACACTTCCTATGCATGATAACACCACCTTAATTTGTGCTTAAAGAATGTGTTCAACACCCACCTCTTTGCTTGTGTGCACTCACTCCACCCCGTAGGGGTTTTCCCATATCTGTATTCCAGCATTCTTCTTTTGTTCTTAGCTTAGTTGTCATTTCATTGTTTGTTTCTTTCGTTCGCATTTCATACTTCTTAGCGTAGTTTAGTGTAGAGTAGCATAATCAATCTTTCTCCCCCAATTTTTGCCACTTGATTTCTGATAAACAAGAGGCTGCTCACCTCCCTGAGGACGACCCGTACTTGCCACCGCTTCATCGCGGCCGTGCACTTGCGGATTAAATAAAACGTTCAATCAAGTTTTTGGCGCCGTTGTCGGGGAGGTGACAGTCCAGACTCTTGTTTGGACGATTCAAGTGGATTTAATTTTTGTCTTGTAGTTTTCATTGTTTTAGGAGACCCACATTGAGAAGGGGAAGCATCTGGTGAAGTTTTAAGACGGTCTGAGAGAAGAAGACCGCCAATCAGGGGTCTACAACCGCCAACTGGCGGTCTGGTTGTTTCATTTCACCTCTAAATTTCTGTGGAGTATTGCTTTATATGATATAGTGATCTGAGACTCGATTTGGCATGTTTTGACTTATAGTTTGTCCCCAGATCAATAATCAAACCTCCTTTAAGCAACTTGGACCCTAAAACTCAAAGCAAAAGATTAGGCATTCTTGTTGTTTAGGTCATGCATCATTTATGTCACTTAGGCATTTAGATTGTCTTTTATCTTAGCTTTATTTTCTGTTGCTGAGAGCTGGCGTGAGGTACGCACCTTCTACTCTCATTCATGCATTTCGTATGAACATGCATTAGTTAGTAGGAAGTGCATTGAAACAAGTGTGAGTTGAGCGTTTGTTTGGAGAGTTGATTGCTAGATTAGGACTCCAAAACGCTACTAAGGAGGAGCTGTCCCATAAAAGATAAGGTGAGGGATTTCATCACCCTTTCCTTCGCCCCAAAAACCACACTAATCAAGAGCCTAATTTTAAAATCAAGTAGACATTGGCCTTAAGGAATTCAGACGCATTAGGAGAGTGATCCGGTCCCGACCGTCATGACCTGATCGGCGTTGCCCACTTTGTCGATAGTAGGAGAGACGAGATCCCCGGATCTTGGCTCACTTGCTGGGCTTTGTGGTCCTCGTCGTAGGGGGGTAAGGCGTGTTGAGGCCGTGTGACCTCGCAGTTAGGCGTCATCTTGTTGTAAGGACCTATAGCAACCTTAGTATTGCTTGAGCCTTGTTTGCTTGTGTGCTTCTCCCTGTACCCATCCACCGTAGCATAAGGACTTCTTCCCTTCTCTCCTGAGTCATTCTTTCTCTCATGTGTTCCCCCGTCTTCTCCTCTACGCACATTCTTTGAAAAAGAAAAAAAAGAAAAAAAGGTTTTGGTTTGTGTGTGTGCACCTTTGTGTATGCTTTCGTGGACACGAGACGAGAGGGGTCGTTTGAATACCAATCCTCGATACCAATCCTGTTGCAAACACCCACTCTCAAATACCTTTGATTTTGGGTAGACCATTTCTGGCAACCTCCAATGCCTTTATTAATTGTAGAAATGGTCTCATGAAGCTCTCATTCGGTAACATGAGTGCCGAGTTTCATGTGTTCAACTCTGGTAGGCAACAGGAACCCATGGATGAACCTTTAAATCTAAATCGCATCCGCCAATTGGAGAAAGCACCACAAAATCAACGAACACCCCTAACCCCAATGCAACCCGTTGAGAATGTTCGTGGGCCCAGCGAAAACTCATTGCCTGTCTTTGCAATGCAACAAAGTGAGCTGACCTCGAACATTAATGTCAAAAGGGAGTCCCATTCTAAATGACCTAAATGATGGTGGGAGGTCCTTGTTGGATGACTTGGGGAGAAGCCCCATTCTTAGTGATGCAAGTCTGCTGCATCCATCGAATGAGTTCCTCATGCTCATTCGATGGATGCAGCAGACTTGCATCACTAAGAATGTGGCTTCTCCCCAAGTCATCCAACAAGGACCTCCCACCATCATTTAGGTCATCAAGCATCTTGTTTAGGTTTTGAAATAAACATCTTGCATATGTAAATGTTAATCAACTAAGTTGGTGAATAGATTGATAGGTTTTGCCACAACATTTAGACACTTCCTATGCATGATAACACCACCTTAATTTGTGCTTAAAGAATGTGTTCAACACCCACCTCTTTGCTTGTGTGCACTCACTCCATCCCTTAGGGGTTTTCCCATATCTGTATTCCAACATTCTTCTTTTGTTCTTAGCTTAGTTGTCATTTCATTGTTTGTTTCTTTCATTCGCATTTCATACTTAGCGTAGTTTAGTGTAGAGTAGCATAATCAATCTTTCTCCCCCAATTTTTGCCACTTGATTTCTGATAAACAAGAGGCTGCTCACCTCCCTGAGGACGACCCGTACTTGCCACCGCTTCATCGCGGCCGTGCACTTGCGGTTTAAATAAAACGTTCAATCAAAGTTCATCATCAAGGTTAGAACTATCCTTACATAGTTCCTCTTGAAAGTGAACATGCACGAATTCTTCTACACAACTAGTTCTCTTGTTATAGACTCGATATGCTCTACTCCTACTCTTATATCCCAAAAATATGGCTTTATCGTATTTGGCATCAAAGTTGTCTATGTTATCCTTAGTATTGAGGACAAAACATTTTGAACTAAAGGCTCTAAAGTAAGAAATTTTCGGGGGTTTGCCAAACCAAAGTTCAAAAGGACTTGTTTAAATTTGGTCGAACCAATTCTCGATTAAGAATGTAACAAGTGGTGTTGACCGTTTCACATTAAAAGTACTTTGGTAAATCATTTTCACAGAGCATGGTTCTTGAAATTTCTTGAAGAATCGAATGATCCATCCCAAGTTGCCTTGATGGGCTTTTTTTCTTCTTTATCCCACCTCTCTTCTTTTGTACCTCCTTTCTTTTTCATCTTCTTTTATTTTTTTCTCTTTTCTTTTCCTGGAACTTGATTGAGGGACAATTTTTCTTCACATGCCTAACTTTGTTACATTCATAACAAATTGGATCTTTGGAACTTTCTCCTTCATTCCTTTTCTTTCTTTGGAATTTTCTTTCACCCAACGCTTCTTGACCTCTTGACCATCATTGCAAGTTCCTCAGCACTTTCCTCACTATCAAACCTTTTGGATTCAATGCTAGCTTTGAGAGCTATTGCCTTTTCTTTCTTTTTGGTACTCTCCTCTCTTTTCTCTCATTCATTTGGATATCATTAGCCATAAGGCTACCGATGAGGTCCTCTATCGATAAAGTGCTGAGATTTGAGCCTCCTCAATGGTAGTCGTCTTTTATCCCAATGACCTCAGAGAGCAAACTATTCTCTGCATGTTGTCACTCTCATTCACCTTATTATCAATAATTTTCGAATTGTTAGTAATCTCAGTGAAGCTAGTGTTCATATTTACGTTCAAATATATCAACCCTAGTTTCTTTCATTCTAGATGATCCTTCATAATGAGCTTCAAGCAATTTCCATATGTCATAAGCGGTATCACATCCGCTAATTCTACCGTATTCTTGAGTATCCACTCTACATGCAAATATGTTCATAAGTCTAGCATTCATTTTGGCATTAACAATTACATTGTCGGTTAATGTTGCTAATTCTTCATTAGTGGGTGGAACATATTTAACACCAAGGAATATACACATTTTGAAGGAGATAGATTGGATGTAAATTCTCATTCTATTTTTCCAATGGGCATAATTATCACCGGTAAGCAAATGGTCAAGTAGTAGCTAATCATTCCCTAAGTTGATTAGTGTTACTCTCTATGGCTAAATGAACTAAATGAGTAAACCTATGCTTTGATACCAAATGAAAGTTAGGTCGATCACTAATCTAGAGGGGTGAATACATTATTTGCTAATTTCGCTAAACAATTCACAATTAAAAAATTGAAATTACAAACCACAAGTTAACTCTAGAGATTTTATAGAGGTGCGATTATACTACCATGAACTAGTCATCTCCTCAAGTTCTGATCGCCCCACCAATCCCTACTACAGAATTCACTAATCTCTTCGTTCCGGGTCAAAGATAAACCCTCTTACAAATGGAGCCTTGCAAACAACATTGTCATGCTTGAATTGCCTCTCACAATTTCTTGAATTGCCTCTCACAACCCAAGAGGGAGCTTCCTCGAAGCTTTACGATACAATGGAATGTGATGAAAGTTGTTGAACTCTAACTTGAATGCACTCAAAGGATGAGAATTGAACTTGGAGTGAATTGATTGAAGTTTGAGAGTTTTTGGAGCTTTGAATACGTGGATTTGGAAAGCACAAGAGTATGAAAGATTTTTGGCAAGTAAAGTATTATTGATTGTATCTCTTAAATGAAGCTTTTATAGACTTCAAAGCAAATAGAGCCGTTATGTCGTGTTTATGAAATTTGGACCAATGAGAAGCAAGATGGGAGTTAAGCTCGCACAGACTTCTGACTCAGTTTGGTCGACTGTGTAAGCTAGGAACGATCCTCCGAACCAAGATAGTTGGCTTGGTCAGAATGAAGCATTCGGTTGATCGAATATTATTCGGATAACCGTTCACCAACTTCCAGTAATTTTGTTCATCTAATTTCGACCAATTAAATTTGGTTCACTAAATAAAGGTCAGTTCACCGTACGAAGCTGGACAATAAGGAATGGTTGGGCCCTGATTAATCGAGTTCGGTCAACCAAAGGAAATTAGGATGGACGAAATAAGAACGGGTTTTCCGCTAACAGTTATGCCTCAAATGTTGGTAAAGAACAACGTTCATATGCCAGATGGAAAGAACCGTTGCGCACTAATGACCAACAAAGGATTCGGTCGACCAGGTACGGATCGGTAGACTATTTAGGGATATTTCAAAAGTGTGTCACTAGACGACAAAAGATAAATCCGTTGAAAATTTTCAATGGATTTGTTGTCACGTGGACCAATAGGATTTGGTCTTTAGGATTAAAAACATAGGATGACTTTGGATGACCGATCCAGGTTCGGTAGACCGAATCAAGAATTCCAAGGAAGGTTTGAATGCTACTGAGTAAATGGGAATGGTTCACTGATCCATGTTCAAATGTTCAAATCAAAAGTTTCAGGAATGGTCTGAATGCTATTGATTAGATGGGAACGGTTCACTGAAGGGTAATCGATTGTCAGTTTGAAACAATATCGGTAGATCGAGGAGAATGAAGGGAATGTGTTCTAAAAGTTTTACGTTTAAATGTCAATTATTATGAATTGAATGAGAAATCATTTTGTTCCTTGTTTATGTTATTCGTCTTTTAGAAGTGTTAAGGAAGATGCTCTTGGTCCTTAACCGTAGAGCTCTAAAAGATATTGGTTTACATAAAACAAAAGATATTTGCAATCATGGTAATTAACATGGGACATTAATTACCGGGTTAAGATTGTCGTGTTTGGTCATAGATCGTTGTAGCTCTACAAGTGAGTGACAACACGGGTATGCAAAAGAGGAAAATATTACTTTTGTATACTGAATAGACCTAATAAGTAAAATATTATAGAAATGTGTTTCTGTGTCATTAATATTTTACTGTGTCTTTGGTCCTTTGATATGAGACTTATATCTGATCACTTAAGGAATACTTAATTAGATCAGTGTCATGAACTATCGATAAGTGTAGTGTAAAGGCATTGGTTGGTTAAGTACAACTTTTGTTGGAGAAGATAGTTAGTCAAAAGACTATCATTGCCCCTCTTAATTGAGTGATGATATTAGTGGGCCCCTTGATAAAGCAAAGTTATAATGTGCACAATGTGATTTGAGTTAAGTCACATATTTATAACTAGCTTAAAGAGATCAAGAAATGAATACTAATACAAAGATGACACAATACTACTTTGTGTGTATTCTTAATATCATGAGACAAGGGACGGACACAAGTGGTGCACTCCATCACTAAATGGATCGGGTTTTGGTTCGAGTGGAATTAAGACATCTAACTAATTGGGAGCTATAATGTGTAGCTAGATACCGCTTATAGCTTGTGATATTAAGCTCTTAATATCACTGCCAACTTAGTTTAGATCCTCCCATAGGTCACACCGCAAAACTGGGAAACAAGAAATGGGGATTTTGAGTTCATAAGATGTGTCGGGTTTCATGTAGAAAATATGACACATGGGGTGAACAAGCAAAATCAAAATTATGTTGTGATTAATAACATAATTAGAATCTAAATAAAATTCATATGTGACGTAAATATTATGGGGTGTAATGATTGATCATTGCATAGGATAATATGTTACATAAGTTGTTAATTTACTACTAATCCCGAAATCTCAAATTTTGTAGGGGTTAAACCGAAATTTGACAAGTCTGCAAAACAATGCTCCAACGGTCGACCGGTTAGCAGCAAACGGTCGACCGATCGGGCACGGTCGACCGGACGTGTCTCAACCGATAACAGGGAATTTTCATATGTTCGAACGGTCGACCGAAAGTAATCGGTCGGTCGACCGAACATTGCGATGGAATAATTCCTGTTACGAATGGTCGACCGAGTTATTGAACGGTCGACCGAAACATGGTTCGAGCGGTCGATCGAACCTCCAAACGGTCGACCGGTCCAGACGGTTTTCAGCAGAATTAATTTAAGAATTAATTAGATCATGCATGGAATTGGTCCATAATTGATTTAATTCGTGGTTAATATTATTTATTATTAAATAATAGATGGTTAGATGGAATTTTGCATGAAATCATGGGCAAGAGGTTGCACATGAATAGGTAATTTGGAGAGAACTTATAAATACAAGTTTATCTCATTACCTCATTAATTATTTCATTGCTTTCTCATGCAAAAATTCTCTCTCCATAATTCTCCACGAAAATTCCTTAATTCTTAAGTTTAGTTTTAGTTCTTAAGAGATCATCTTCTCAAGGGAATTAAAGAGGGGTTAGTAATTGGATTCTAAACCCTATCGGAGATTGAGAGACTAGCTTCCCTCTCTCCGATCTTGTTTAGAGTTTGGTGAATACTCGGAGGCATCCGGCGCAGCGAGAAGCATCCCCAACGTCTCCGAATCTTCAAGAAGTTTTAGAGAACTTCTAGGTATGAATTTCGGAGCCCATATTTATTTTAATAAAGTTTTGAAATTAGTTATTGAAACAAATTGATGCATGCATGAAATAAATCATAGAAAATTGTAAATTGATCCTTATTGTGCATAAAAATTTCGAAAATAAATATGTACAATTATACATGAAATCCTACAGTGGTATCAGAGCATAGGGTTCAATTTTCTCATGATTTAGGGCTGTAAAAGAATTTAGTTTACCACCTAGGATTTAAACAATTCGATTTTCCGGTTTTTTCGGTCTATGAATGTTTGTTGATATAATTCTCCATAATAATTCGTTCTGAATGTTTTAAGTGTTTTAAAACATGCCATGTAATTATTAGAATTAAGATTTAGACATTTTTCTAACTTGCAATAATTTCGTTTTAAGTATAAACGATTATTTTGTAAGAGAATCAACAAAACCGAAAAACTACGATTCATCTTTCCATTGGAAATTGGATGGACAGCGGTTCATAATTAATTTTTGAACTATGGATGCATGAAAAATGTTTTTAATGGATTTCAAAATGTTTTTCAAAGAATTGTTTGTGATTCTAGATGCTTGATAAACTAGGGTGGATAGTTTATAGCGATATTACGTGCATGGATGCTTGAGTTCTTTTTGCAGGAATTGTGAGTTTATATGTTCCAAATCAGCGCCTATGAATGTTTATAATTGTTATAATACAGGGGCTTATGTATGTAAAAGCCAAATTCTCTATTTCCATCTGTTAGATAGTTGCATGTGCATATGAGAGGTTTTACATAGGACTTGCACTAGTCGGTTTTTATCGAATGTGAGGAGCATGTTTATTTTCTGTAAAATCTACATCTCCGGTGCAAGAGGAAGTCGCCGCTGTAGCGCATCGATCGAGGATCGAAGATCAGGGATCGAGGATCGAAGGGAACATATAAACTCACACGATGTTGATTGTGTGAATGTTTAATTTCTGTTATTATCTTGCTATGGATGTGATGAATGTGTTGAATGTTAGGATGTGTATGATTAATAATATGCATGATAACCTAAAATTCTAAATCACATGTCAAATTGTCCAAACAAAAATTAAGAATAAATTTCCTTCTTATTTCATCCACTAGCAGCCATTGATCGAGGGATACTCTGCTCGCCCTTAGCGGGAGATAGCTCCCTCCATCTTTGGGAATAGTGGGAGATATAATGGTTGTCTGTTGTTGTGCCACAATTAAATATATGAGGTGTGTTTCACCCTAGTGAACCCCAAGTATGTTTAGTTGTGAATACAATGGATAAACGTATCTCGTATCAAATGAAAATAAGTTTTCTTAACATTACCTAGAGCCCTCGCTCGGTTTTGAGAAAAAGTTTTTCTTACGAGGATAGGTCACATTCCCTCATAAATAAAACGACAAGAGTCACAAGAGTTTGAAGATGCTAAATGTTGCTAAAATTCAAAAAGGTTGTGATTAGAAAATGTTTTCTTACCTTGATATTGTAATGTATTCGATAGCCCTTAGGTAGTCTATATTACGATTGATGGGATCTTGGATTGTTACATTTATGGGGAATTTTTTTTATTTGCAACATTTACATTTATATTCAATATATATGCATGTGTATTAAAACATAAAATTGGCATTAAAATCCTATATGATTTATTTTGTAGAAAAGTGTCGAACATCCAACCTATCGTACGATCCATGATAGAAAAACACCCTTTAGCGAATGATGGCTCAAACTTCATTAGTTGGCAACTCAAACTCAACATCGTGTTAAAGTTTGAGAAATTGTCTCACATTTTGGAAGGTCCAATCCCAAAGTGGAATGAGAGATTAACCGATGAAGAGAAAGAGGCTAAGGCCAAGTGGGAAGACCAAGAGAACCAAGTTTACGGTCTTATGCTAGCATCCATGGGTGACTCGCTTCAAGCGAAATACTTGGATTCAAAACCCAAGAAGACCATGGAGGCTTTATCAAAGATGTTCATGGATAGTGCCCGAAAGGAGCGCTATAAGACCACCATAGCACTCACAAGGTGCCATATGGCGGAGGGAACATCAGTATCCATGCATTTTCTCACGATGCAAGGGTACCTTGAGAAGTTGGCAAAGCTCTATTCACCAATGCCCGAGGACATTGCTGAAGATATGATTCATGGCTCTCTAGCCCCGTCCTTTAAGGACTTTGTGATGCACTACCACGTGCGTGAAAAAGGGGTGAGTCTTGAGGAGCTTCACAACGCTCTCAAAACTACTCAAGTTGACATGGGCAAGGGTAGGGACAAGCAAGTCCTTGCCGTCCATGGAAGGAGCCAAAAGATTGGTAAAGGAAAGGGCAAATCTACCAAAAGTGGTTCAATCAAGAGCAAGGGAGTAGGAGGTGCTCGTGCGAGTGCCTCAAGGGGGAAATCTTAGAAATCTCCAACTCCCAATACGGAGTGCTTTCACTGCGGTGAAAAAGGACACATCCGACCAAATTGCCCCAAGTACAAGGAAGACCTTGACAACGGAGTGATTGAACGTCGGCGCCCCAAAAAGGCCAAAGGTATATTTGTTATTGAAATAAATTTAGCCACCTCTGTCCAGGATTGGGTAATTGATACCGGATCTTGTGGTCACATAGTTTCTGATGTGCAGCTACTCATGGATAGGAAGGAACTTGTAAGGAACGAGGTAGAATTGAAGGTCGGAAATGGTGCGAACGTGTCTGCGGTTGCACAAGGTTCTGTGGTGCTTCAATTATGTAGTGGTTTAAATTTATGTCTAAAGAATGTTTATTATGTACATTCGATTAGCAAGAATATTATTTCTGTATCATGTTTGGATATATATGATTTTAATATAAATATTTCAAATTCTTGTTTGTCTATATCGAAGAATGGTGTTTTCTATGCAAATGCGTTCATAAGGAATGGTCTCTATTTGCTTGAATTGAATAATAAACAAATCTTTAATATCAATAACAAAAGACTTAAGACCACTTACAAGAATGATACTCTCTTGTGGCACTATCGTCTTGGTCACATAAATGAAAAGCGCATCAAGAAATTACAAGAAGCTAACCTTCTTGGTCTACTTGATTTTAAATCATTGGAGACGTGCCAACCATGTCTAATGGGAAAAATGACCAAAAAGCCTTTCAAGAAGAAAGGCCCAAGGGCGAGTGGCTTGTTGGATTTGATACATTCCGATGTATGTGGTCCAATGAGAACTAGTGCACGAGATGGTTTCAAGTACTTCATTACGTTCACGGATGATTATAGTCGTTATGGCTATGTTTATCTAATGAGAAACAAAAGTGAATCCTTTGACAAGTTCAAAGAATTCAAGAATGAAGTAGAGAACCAACTCGACAAAAAAATCAAGTCTCTACGAACGGATCGTGGAGGTGAGTACTTAAGTGCCGAATTTGACTCATACCTAAAGGAGTTTGGTATTGTACCTCAACTCACCCCTCCCGGTACACCTCAGTGGAATGGGGTATCCGAAAGGAGGAATAGGACATTGCTCGACATGGTTCGGTCAATGATGAGTCATGCGGAATTACCTCTTTACTTTTGGAGTTATGCACTACAAACTGCGGCTTACACACTAAATAATGTTCCATCCAAATCCGTGGAGAAAACTCCTTATGAGCTATGGAGTGATAAAACACCTAAGCTCAGTTTTCTCAAGATTTGGGGTTGTGAGGCTTACGTCAAGAAATTGATGTCGATCAAACTTCAACCAAAAGCAGATAAGTGCTTCTTCATTGGTTATCACCTCCAATCGAGTGATTGTAGAGAGGGATGCCACATTTCTGGAAAAGGAATTTCTAGAAAGCATAAAAAGTAGTGGGAGTAGGGTTGTGCTTGAGGAAACTCAAGATACTCTACAAGATCATGACACGAATGATGACGTTCAAGATCATGAAGGCCCAACCGAGATTCCTTTGGTTAGTGGGAGCGTGAGCGAGAGACCATCACAAGAAATTGTGAGAGAATCTCAATCATCCCCACCAAGTGTACGTTCAAGAATTGAACGTGAACCAACTCCTCAAGAAATTGTGGAAGAAGTTCAAGAGACACGAGAAGAACCAAAAAAACTAAGAAGGTCAACAAGGGAAAGGAAGAAACCCGGCTTGTATCTGGGACTTCATGAAATCATGGTACTAGATACCAATGATCCCTTGACCTTCCAAGAAGCAATGGATAGGGAAGACTCCAAACTATGGCTCAATGCCATGGAATCCGAAATAGAATCCATGTATGATAATCAAGTATGGGACTTGGTTGACCTTCCTCAAGGTAAAAAGGCCATTCATAATAAATGAGTTTTCAAGAGGAAGATGGACATGGATGGGAACTTAACAACCTACAAAGCGAGGCTTGTAGCGAAGGGTTTCACTCAAGTTCAAGGAATTGACTATGATGAAACTTTTTCACCGGTTTCCACGTTCAAGTCTATTCGGATCATGCTCGCTATTGTCGCATTTCACGATAATGAAATATGGCAAATGAATGTCAAAACGGCGTTCCTTAATGGGAACTTGGAGGAGGATGTGTACATGGTACAACCTCAAGGTTTTGAAGATCCAAAGAATAGCGAGAAGGTATGCAAGCTTCAAAGATCCATTTATGGATTGAAGCAAGCATCAAGGAGTTAGAACAAACGCTTTGACGAGGAAGTGAAAAAGCTTCACTTCATTCAAAGTAAGGAAGAACCTTGTATATACAAGAAGGTTAGTGGGAGCCATGTAGTATTCCTAATCTTATATGTCGATGACATATTGCTTATGGGCAATCATATTCCTTTGCTTGAGCAAACGAAAAGTTCATTGAAATCTGCTTTTTCAATGAAAGATATGGGTGAGTCTCAATACATCTTGGGAATCAAGATATATCGAGATATATCTCATAGACTCATTGGCCTCAGTCAACGTACATACATTGACAAGGTCTTGGAAAGGTTCAAGATGAACAACTCCAAAAAAGCCAGTGTGCCATTGAGTATGGGTGTGCAACTCAAGAAGTCTCAACGTGCGCAATCACGTAAGGACTTAGAGTACATAAAGGATGTCCCTTATGCTTCGGCAATTGGGTCGATCATGTACGCGATGACTTGCACAAGACCCGATGTCTCGTATGCTCTAAGCGTGACAAGTCGTCACCAATCCAACGCAGGTCCTGAGCATTGGACTGCGGTCAAGAATATCCTGAAGTACCTTAACCGGACTAAGGATAAGATTCTTGTTTATGGAGGACAAAGGGAATTGATAGCTGAAGGTTACTCGGATGCGAGTTTCATGAGTGATCCAGACGATAGAAGGTCACAATCAGGATACGTCTTTCTTCTGAATGGTGGAGCTGTGAGTTGGCGTAGTTGGAAGCAAATCACTACGACCGACTGAACCACTGCTTCCGAAGTAATGGTTGTCGCTGAAGCGAGCAAGGAAGGAGTGTGGATTAAGAAGTTCCTTGAAGAGCTTGGAGTAGTTCCCTCGAGCGAGGGACCAATAGAGCTATTTTGCGACAATAGTGCATCTATCTCGCAAATCAAGGATCCCAAATCACACCACAAAGTGAAGTACATGGATCTTAAGTACTTCGTGACGCGTGACCTCATCGACGAAGGCAAAATAAATCTGTTATGGGTGGACACCAACAACAACACAGCTGATCCATTCACAAAACCCTTATCCCAAGCCAAGGGCGAAATGCATTTCGAGTCCATGGGATTGAGGAACCATGTAGATTGGCTTGATGATTGATATGTAATGGGGTTTACCCTAGTTATTATTGTTTTATACATTGAGTATGTATGTGAAAGAAAACTTTAATAACAAGTGGGAGATTGAAGGGAATGTGTTATAAAAGTTTTACTTTTAAATGTCAATTATTATGAATTGAATGAGAAATCATTTTGTTCCTTGTTTATGTTATTCGTCTTTTAGAAGTGGTAAGGAAGAGGCTCTTGGTCCTTAACCGTAGAACTCTAAAAGATATTGGTTTACATAAAACAAAAGATATTCGCAATCATGGTAATTAACATGGGACATTAATTACCAGGTTAAGATTGTCGTGTTTGGTCATACATCATTGTAGCTCTACAAGTGAGTGACAACACGGGTATGCAAAAGAGGAAAATATTACTTTTGTATACTGAATAGACCTAATAAGTAAAATATTATAGAAATGTGTTTCTGTGTCATTAATATTTTACTGTGTCTTTGGTCCTTTGATATGAGACTTATATCTAATCACTTAAGGAATACTTAATTAGATCAGTGTCTTGAACTATCGATAAGTGTAGTGTAAAGGCATTGGTTGGTTAAGTACAACTTTTGTTGGAGAAGATAGTTAGTCAAAAGACTATCATTGCCCCTCTTAATTGAGTGATGATATTAGTGGGCCCCTTGATAAAGCAAAGTTATAATGTGCACAATGTGATTTGAGTTAAGTCACATATTTATAACTAGATTAAAGAGATCAAGAAATGAATACTAATACAAAGATGACACAATACTACTTTGTGTGTATTCTTAATATCATGAGGCAAGGGACGGACACAATTGGTGCACTCCATCACTAAATGGATCGGGTTTTGGTTCGAGTGGAATTAAGACATCTAACTAATTGGGAGCTATAATGTGTAGCTAGATACCACTTATAGCTTGTGATATTAAGCTCTTAATATCACTGCCAACTTAGTTTAGATCCTCCCATAGGTCACACCGCAAAACTGGGAAACAAGAAATGAGGATTTTGAGTTCATAAGATGTGTCGGGTTTCATGTAGAAAATATGACACATGGGGTGAACAAGCAAAATCAAAATTATGTTGTGATTAATAACATAATTAGAATCTAAATAAAATTCATATGTGACGTAAATATTATGGGGTGTAATGATTGATCATTGCATAGGATAATATGTTACATAAGTTGTGAATTTACTACTAATCCCGAAATCTCAAATTTTGTAGGGGTTAAACCGAAATTTGACAAGTCTGCAAAACAATGCTCCAACGGTCGACCGGTCGGGCACGGTCGACCGGACGTGTCTCAACCGATAACAAGGAATTTTCATATGTTCGAACGGTCGACCGAAAGTAATCGGTCGGTCGACCGAACATTGCGATGGAATAATTCCTGTTACGAATGGTCGACCGAGTTATTGAACGGTCGACCGAAACATGGTTCGAGCGGTCGATCGAACCTCCAAACGGTCGACCGGTCCGGACGGTTTTCAGCAGAATTAATTTAAGAATTAATTAGATCATGCATGGAATTGGTCCATAATTGATTTAATTCGTGGCTAATATTATTTATTATTAAATAATGGATGGTTAGATGGAATTTTGCATGAAATCATGGGCAAGAGGTTGCACATGAATAGGTAATTTGGAGAGAACTTATAAATACAAGTTTATCTCATTACCGCATTAATTATTTCATTGCTTTCTCATGCAAAAATTCTCTCTCCATAATTCTCCACGAAAATTCCCTAATTCTTAAGTTTAGTTTTAGTTCTTAAGAGATCATCTTCTCAAGGGAATTAAAGAGGGGTTAGTAATTGGATTCTAAACCCTATCGGAGATTGAGAGACTAGCTTCCCTCTCTCCGATCTTGTTTAGAGTTTGGTGAATACTCGGAGGCATCCGGCGCAGCGAGAAGCATCCCCAACGTCTCCGAATCTTCAAGAAGTTTTAGAGAACTTCTAGGTATGAATTTCGGAGCCCATATTTGTTTTAATAAAGTTTTGAAACTAGTTATTGAAACAAATTGATGCATGCATGAAATAAATCATAGAAAATTTTAAATTGATCCTTATTGTGCATAAAAATTTCAAAAATAAATATGTACAATTAAACATGAAATCCTACAGAGAAAACGGTCAACCGTCAAAGACATGTAATCCTTGTGTGCATCAACTGTACATTTGATCCTATAACTCAAATAAATTGAAAATTACATGTGAAGTCCTTGAGATTTGATTATAAGTCTTGAGTTATAAGAACCCAAAGCCAACTCTCTCGCTCACCTCTCTTCCCTAACCTTAACCCCCAACCCATCTTTCCTTCCTCCTAAGCCATGGCGACTCCAGTTACCACCTCCGGCGAGCTCGATGTTTGTGCGTAGGCACGGAGGGGAAACACCCCCTTCTCCGTTGTTCATATTCTTTGAGGTAATCCCTCCCTATCTCGCGTATAGAGTTAGGAGGTCGGGGTAGTGGGAGGGGGTGCCGAGGAGGCATGTCAGAGTTGCGTCAGACGCGCAAACGCGCGTGCGCGTTGGAGTTGCGCGTGCGGCCATGTGAGTCGTGCTACCGTGTGGAGGTGGTTTCCTTCGGCCTTTGCACCCAGCACTGGTCTTTCGGTGGCGACGACCCAGCTGGACGCCCGGAAGCCGGTGACCGGAGTTGGCAAAATTTGGGTTTTCGGGTGGAGGAGAAAGGATTGGGGATTTTTGCATAATAGTGATGCATGTTAGATGTAATTGGGTGGGTTGATTAAAGATTGGGTTATTTGCAGCAAAACCTTGAATTTAATGGTTTTGGTTAACTATATTAGTAAATGGAAATTTTCTGAATAAACTCTGAATTTATGAGTATTTAATTGAATAGATTAATAACTTGATTAATTGCATAATAAACCCTGGAATTAATTGTATTGGTTTAATTGATTAACAATTGGATTAATTGCTGGAAAAACTCTGAAATCTAATGCATTTGAATAAAGGAATTATAATTGGGTAATTTACTATTTTCTCCTGAACTTTTGGGAATTGTGAAATACAAGGAAACTTTAGGCAAATTACATGTATACCCATGTACCTTGATTTGTGGACATAGAGCTATAATTTCACTACGTTGCTTATATGATTTTATAGTCTTGTTTATTATTTATTTTTTTCTCTATAACTTGTCACGATTGGGGACCCGTGCTGCTGGGGGTAAATTGCATTTACCTCATTGCCTATTGAGACTGTGAGAATGTGAGAGGTTCATGGAACCGATTGTCCACCCACGTTGTTACGAGTGGTCGTTAGAGCGTTGCTCATAGACTCGAGCGTGTGGTCGAGTAGTGGAGATGACGTGTGAGGCACGTAGACTACATGTTAAGGTGTTTCCCTGGTTGTGCGGTTTGAAGAGGTCCACCCACGTTGTGACGAGTGACCATTTGGGAGCATTACTTACGGGCACGGGCGTGTTGTCGACTTCCAAAGCCCGATGTGAAACTTGTCAGCACACCGGCGTTGTGATGGGTGACCATTTGGGAGCGTTGCTCACGGGCTCGGGCTCGGGCTCGGGCGCGTGGTTGGACTAGGACGTTGCTTTGTGGGCCAGATGTGCAGTCTGGTCGAGGGTGCACGGTCAGCCTGACCTGGCGCGTGGTCACCTTGGGACGTGTGATAGTTCTACCATGAGAGAGGGTTGAGTGTTGCCTTGTGGGTTGGATACACAGTCGGGGTCAAGGTGCACGCTCGACCTCACTTGGCGCGTGACCGCCTTGGAACATGAGACCAGTGTGAGCCGTCAGGTACGGCTAGACCTTGTTCGGTGTCAGGTTGGGGTGGTGTACTGTGTCTTGATTTGAGACTCAGGCATGCATGTGAAGGATTTTGTGTCCCTATGTATGTATATATTTTAAAAAAATTAATACGACATACAAGATAGATTTCAGATTTTCAACAATTTTTATGTACATTACTTTGTGTTTATTCTAATATCATGCAATCCTACATATATTAAAATAAATCACAAAGAGAGAATCATACCTAAAGGTTCTCTAAAACCTTTTGAAGATCCAGAGTCGCGTTGCCCATTGAATCGCCCGCCGATTCGCCTCCAAGTGTTCACCAAACTCTAAACAAGATTAGAGAGAAAGGAGCTAGCCAATCAATCTCTAATACGGCTTAGAATCTAGCTAATAACCCCTCTTTGAGCTCCTGAGATTTCTATCTCCAAAACTCAAAATTAATAAGAGATTTTCGTGGTGATTAGAGGAGAGATTAACGAGAGAAAGAATTTTTTCATTAACATAAACAAGTAGGAGGAGGGGTGCTTTTATAGTCTCCCAAAACATCCTTATCAAGAACTATTCCTTAGTCATGATCTCTTGCTTATTCTCTCCTAAAATTAATCTATAATTTCCACATAAGTATCCTCTAAACATTTTAATTAAATCTGGAATTAATCCACCCATGATTTAATTAATCTCTTAATAATTCAGGCAGAAATCGCTCTGTTCGGTTGACCGAGAATTTTCTCGGTGAACCGAACCATTCGGTTTTAACACGTGTTCCGTGGACCGTGAGCTAGACGGTCGACCGAATCCGCATGAGATAAAATCTCAGGAAGAATTCGGACGAACGACGTCTTCTCTTCAGTCTACCGATGACTCACTAAAATTTCTCCTGGAGCGTAGTCATCGAATGACCGTGTCACCTTCGGGTATACCGAAAATACTTTTTCTCGGTTGACCGTTCACACTCAGTTAACCGAACCCGATTGTCCAGGCACTCTAGACAATTTCGGTCAACCAATTGTGCTTACCCGTTCCCCATTCGGTTAACCGACCTGAAGATTCCCCCGGTCGACCGAACCCTTAACGGTTCACCGTGTTTGATCCCGATTTTGGCTTTGTCAAATTTTGGATTTATTTCCAACAAAATTTGATCTTTTGGGGTTTTTAGCAAATTCATATTTTATGTAACATATTATCTTATGTAATATTATTACACCCCATAATAAATACACCTCATATGAATTTATTATGATTCTAATTATGTTAATTCTCATGACATATTGATTTTATTCGTTCACCAGATGTGTCCCATTTTCATATGAAACCCAACACATCATATGAACTTAAAATCAAGCCTCTTGTTTCCCAGTTTTATAGTGTGATCTATAGGAGGATCTAAGCGAAATTGGCAGGGATATTAAACACTTAATATCTCAAACTATAAGTGGTATCTAGCTACACATTATAGTTACCCAATTAGCATAGATGTCTTTGTTCCACCCGAACCAAAACACGATCCATTTAGTGATGTAAGTGCACCACTTGTGTCTGTCCATTGCCTCATGATATTAAGAATATATACAAAGTAGAAATGTGTCATCTTTGTATTATATTCATTTCTTGATCTCTCTTAGCTAATTATAACTATGTAACTTAACTCAAGTTACATTATGCACATTATAATTTTGCTTTATGAAGGGGCCCACTAATATCATCACTCAATTAAGAGGGGCAATGATAATCGTTTGACTAGCTCTCTTTTCCAGCACAAGTCATGTTCAACCAACTATTGCCTTTATCACTATACTGATTGATAGCTTTTGACAATAATCAAATTAAGCACTTCTTGAGTGAAAAGATATAAGTCTCATATCTTAGGATCCAAGACACAGTAAAACATTAATGACACGAAACACAATTCCATAATGTTTTACTTGTTAGGTCTATTCAATATATAAAAGTAATCTTTTCCTTTTTATATAGTCGTCTCGTCAATTATTTCTAGAGCTACAACAATCGATGATCAACACGACAATCTTATCTCGGTGATTAATGTTCCTTGTTAATTAACATGATTGTGAATAACTATTGATTTGTGTAAACGATTATCTTTTAGAGCTCTATGATTAAGGCCAAACACATCTTCCTTAACACTTCCAAAAGACGAATATCATAATCAAGGAACAAAATGTTTGCACATCCAATTCATAATAATTGACATATAAAAGTAAAACTTTTAGAACATATTCCTTTCAATCTCCCACTTGTTATCAAAGTTTTATCTCACATACATTCTCAATGTATAAAACAATAATAACTAGGGTAACCCTCTCTAATCACTCATCAAACCAATCCACATGGTTCCTCGGACCCATGGACTCGAAATGCATTTCGCCCTTGGCTTGGGATAAAGGTTTGGTGAATGGATCAGCTGTGTTGTTGTTTGTGTCCACCCATAACAAATTTATTTTGCCCTCGTCGATGAAGTCACGTGTGACAAAGTACTTACGATCCATGTACTTCACTTTGTGGTGTGATTTGGGATCCTTGATTTGCAAGATAGATGCACTATTATCGCAAAATAGCTCTATTGGTCCCTCACTCGAGGGAACTAATCCAAGCTCTTCAAGGAACTTCTTAATCCACACTCCTTCCTTTCTCGCTTGAGCGACAACCATTACTTTGGAAGCGGTGGTTGAGTCGGTCGTAGTGCTTTGCTTCCAACTACGCCAACTCACAGCTCCACCATTCAGAAGGAAGACGTATCCTGACTGCGACCTTCTATCGTCGGGATCACTCATGAAACTCCCATCCGAATAGCCCTCGGCTATTAACTCCCATTGTCCACCATAAACAAGAAACTTATCTTTGGTCTGGTTAAGGTACCTCAGAATATTCTGGACCACAGTCCAATGCTCAGGACCTACGTTGGATTGGTGACGACTTGTCATGCTTAGAGCATACGAGACATCGGGTCTTGTGCAAGTCATCGCGTACATGATCAATCCTATTGCCGAAGCATAAGGGATATCTTTCATGTACTCCAAGTCTTTACGTGATTCAGCACGTTGAGACTTCTTGTGTTGCACACCCATACTCATTGGCACACTGCCCTTTTTGGAGTTGTTCATGTTGAACCTTTCCAAGACCTTGTCAATGTATGCACGTTGACTTAGGCCAATCAGTCTACGAGATCTATCTCTATATATCTTGATTCCCAAGATGTATTGAGCCTCACTCACATCTTTCATTGAAAATGCAGATTTCAATGAACTTCTCGTTTGCTCAAGCAAAGGTATATGATTTCCCATGAGGAGTATGTCATCGACATATAAGATCAAGAACACTATGTGGCTCCCACTAACCTTCTTTTATATACAAGGCTCTTCCCTACTTTGGACGAAGTGAATCTTTTTGACTTCTTCGTCAAAGCGTTTGTTCCAATTTCTTGATGCTTGCTTCAATCCGTACATGAATCTTTGAAGCTTGCATACTTTCTCGTTATTCTTTGGATCTTCAAAACCTTGAGGTTGTACCATGTACACATCCTCCTCCAAGTTGCCATTAAGGAACACCGTTTTGACATCCATTTTCCATACCTCATAATCATGAAATGTGGCAATAGCGAGCATAATCCGAATAGACTTGAACATGGCAACCGGTGAAAAAGTTTCATCATAGTCAATTCCTTGAACTTGAGTGAAACCTTTTGCTACAAGCCTCGCTTTATAGGTTGTCAAGTTTCCATCCATGTACATCTTCCTCTTGAAAACCCATTTATTTTGAATGGCCTTTTTCCCTTGAGGAAGGTCAACCAAGTTCCATACTTGATTATCATACATGGATTCTATTTCGGATTCCATGGCCTTGAACCATAGTTTGGAGTCCTTTCTTTCCATTGCTTCTTGAAAGGTCGAGGGATCATCGGTATCTAGTACCATGATCTCATGAAGTCCCAAATACATATCGGGTTTCTTCCTTTCCCTCGTTGACCTTCTAAGTTCTTTTGGTTCTACGTGTACTTCTCGAAATTCTTCCACAATTTCTTGTGGAATTGGTTCGTGTTCTATTCTCGAATGTACACTAGGTGGGGAAGATTGAGTTTATCTCACAATTTGTTGCGAGGGTCTCTCACTCACGCTCCCACTAACCAAAGGAACCTCGGTTGGGCCTTCATGATCTTGAATATCATCATTCATATCATGATCTTGTAGAGTATCTTGAGTGTCCTCAAGCACAACTCTAATCCCACCACTTTTTATTCTTTCCAGAAATTCTTTTTCTATAAATACGGCATCCCTCTCTACACTCACTCGATTGGAGGTTATATGCCAAAAGTAGTACCCTCTTGTCTCACAAGGATAACCTATGAAGAAGCACTTATCCGCTTTTGGTTGAAGTTTGCTCGGCATCAATCTCTTGACGTAGGCCTCACAACCCCAAATCTCTAGAAAATTGAGCTTAGGTGTTTTACCACTCCATATCTCATAAGGCATTTTCTCTACAGATTTGGATGGAACATTATTTAGTGTGTAAACCGCAGCTTCTAGTGCATAACTCCAAAAGTGAAGCGGCAATTCAGCTTGACTCATCATTGACCGAAACATGTTGAGTAATGTCCTATTTGTCCTTTCGGATACCCCATTCCACTGAGGTGTACCGGGAGGGGTGAGCTCTGGTACAATACCACATTCCTTTAGGAATGAGTCAAATTCGGTACTTAAGTACTCACCTCCACGATCCGTTTGTAGACACTTGATTTTCTTGTTGAGTTGGTTCTCTATTTCATTCTTGAATTCCTTGAATTTGTCAAAGGATTCACTTTTGTCTCATTAGATAAATGTAGCCATAACGACTATAGTCATCCGTGAACGTAATGAAGTACCTAAAACCGTCTCTTGCACTAGTACTCATCGGACCACATACATCAGAATGTATCAAATCCAACAAGTCATTCACTCTCGGTCCTTTCTTCTTGAAAGATCTCTTGGTCGTTTTGCCCATTAGGCAAGGTTCGCACGTCTCTAATGATTTAAAATCAAGTAAACCAAGAAGGTTAGCTTCTTGCAATTTCTTGATGTGTTTTTCATTTATGTAACCAAGACGATAGTGCCACAAGAGTGTATCAATCACGTGAGTAGTTTTAAGTTTTTTGTTATTGATGTTTAAGATTTGTTTATTATTCAATTCAAGCAAATAGAGACCATTCCTCACGATTGCATTTGCATAGAAAATACCATTCTTCGATATAGACAAGCAAGAACTTGTAATATTTATATTAAAATTATCCATATCCAAACATGATACAGAAATAATATTCTTGCTAATCGAAGGCACATAATAAACATTCTGTAAACACAAATTTAAACCACTAGATAATTGAAGCTCCATAGAACCTTGTGCAATCGCAGCAACGCTCGCACCATTTCCGACCTTCAAAATCATCTTGTTCTTCACGAGTTCCTTCCTATCCTTTAGTAGCTGCACATTAGAAATTATGTGAGCACATCCGGTATCAATTACCCAATCATGGACAAAGGTGGCTAAATTTATCTCAATAACAAATATACCTTTGACCTTTTTGGGGCGCTTACGTTCAATCACTCCCTTATCAAGATCTTCCTTGTACTTGGGGCAATTTGGCCGGATGAGTCCCTTTTCACCGCAGTGAAAGCACTCCATGTTGGGAGTCAGAGATTTCAAAGAATTTCCCTTCGATGCACTCACACGAGCACCTCCTACTCCCTTGCTCTTGATTGACGTATTTTTGTTGAATTTGCCTTTACCTTTGGTGATCTTTTTGCTCCCTCCATGGACGGCTAGGACATGCTTGGCCCGACCCTTGCCCATGTCAACTTCATCCGTTTTGAGAGCGTTGTGAAGTTCCTCAAGACTCACCCCTTTCTCACGCACATGATAGTGCATAATGAAGTCCTTGTAGGACGGGGCTAGAGTGCCAAGAATCAAATCTTCCGCAATGTCATCGGGCATCGGGGAAGAGAGCTTTGACAAGTTCTCAAGGTATCCTTGCATCGAGAGAAAATGCATGGATACCGATGCTCCCTCCGCCATGTGTCACCTTGTGAGTATGATGGTGGTCTTATATCGCTCTTTTCTAGCACTATCCATGAACATCTTTGTTAAAGTTTCCATGGTCTTCTTGGGTTTTGAATCCAAGTATTTCACTTGAAGTGAGTCACCCATGGAGGCTAACATTAGACCGTGAACCTGGTTCTCTTGGTCTTCCCACTTGGCTTTTGCCTCTTTCTCGCTATCGGTTGCCCTCTCATTTAATTTTGGGATTTCACCATCCAAAATATGAGATAGTTTCTCAAACTTCAACACGATATTAAGCTTGAGTTGCCAGCTTATGAAGTTTGAGCCATATTTGCCAAAGGAGTTGATATTGCAAAAAATATAAGCCATATATGTTCCCGCGTCCTTGATCCTCGTGCTTCTTCAGCGTCTTCCTCTTGCACCATAGATGTTGATATTGCAAAAAATATAAGCATGCATCTCTCAATTTTGAAACATTGTCTAGTGCATGTCTTATGTAAAAATCCTCTCATATGCATGCAAATACATAGAAATAGAAATTTGGCTTTCACATATACATAAGCCCCTGTGATTGAATAATAATAACATACACATTCATTCATTCATTCATTCACACATGGCTTCTTCGGAACATACAAACTCACATATCCCTGCATTAGAGAACTCGAGCAATGCATGTACATATACTTTATATTACTCGATTTAGTTTATCATGCATCTCTAAATCAAACAATTCTAAAATCATTTGAAATCCATAAAAAATGATTTTATGCATCCATAGTTCAATACACAAAACATTTGAACTGTTGTTTATCTAATTTCCAAAAAAAATTTAAAGAAAGATAAACATATCCCCTTTTCATTTTGTCGATTCCTTATAAAATAATCATTTAATTAAAAACGAAAATTTTATATATTAGACATAAGTCTAAATTTTAATTCTAACATTCACATGATGTGTTTCAAAACATTTAAAACTATCAAAAGAATCAATTAGAATTAAATCAACAAAACTATCAGAAAACTCGAAAAAGACATAGAACATGAATTGTTTCGATTGTAGATGGTAAACTCAAATTAATTATATAGACTACTCATTGAAAATATGAACTAAATTCTCTGATACCACTAAAAGATTTTGTGTCCCTATTTATGTATATATTTAAAAAAAATTAATACAACATACAAGATCGATTTCATATTTTCAACAATTTTTATGTACATTACTTTGTGTTTATTCTAATATCATGCAATCCTACATATATTAAAATAAATCACAAAGAGAGAATCATACCTAAAGGTTTTCTAAAACCTTTTGAAGATTCGGAGTCGCATTGCCCATTGAATCGCCCACCGATTTGCCTCCGAGTGTTCACCAAAATCTAAACAAGATTAGAGAGAAAGGAGCTAGTCAATCAATCCCTAATAAGGCTTAGAATTTAGCTAATAACCCTTCTTTTTGCTCCTGAGATTTCTATCTCCCAAACTCAAAATTAATAAGAGATTTTCGTGGTGATTAGAGGATAGATTAATGAGAGAAAGATTTTTTACATTAACATAAACAAGTAGGAGGAGGGGTGCTTTCATAGTCTCCCAAAACATTCTTATCAAGAACTATTCCTTAGTCATGATCTCTTGCTTATTCTCTCTTAAAATTAATCTCTAATTGCCACATAAGCATCCACTAAAACGTTTTAATTAAATCTGGAATTAATTCACCCATGATCTAATTAATCTCTTAATAATTCAGGCAGAAACCACACTGTTCGGTTGACCTAGAATTTTTCTCGGTTAACCGAACCATTCGGTTTTAACACGTGTTCGGTGCACCGTGAACTAGACGGTCGACCGAATCCACATGACAAAAATTCTCTGGAAGATTTCGGACGAACCACGTCTTCTCTTCGGACAACCGATGACTCACCAAAATTTCTCCTAGAGCATAGTCATCGGATGACCGTGTCACCTTCAGTCTACCGAAAATACTTTTTCTCGGTTGACCATTCACACTCAGTTAACCGAACCCGATTGTCTAGGCATTCTAGACAATTTCGGTCAACCAATTGTGCTTACCCGTTCCCCATTCGGTTAACCGACCCGAAGATTCCCCGGTCGATCGAACCGTGAACGGTTCACCGTGTTTGACCCTGATTTTGCCTTTGTCAAATTTTGGATTTATTTCCAACAAAATTTGATCTTTTGGGGTTTTTAGCAAATTCATATCTTATGTAACATATTATCTTATGTAATATATTACACCCCATAATATATACAACTCATATGAATTTATTATGATTCTAATTATGTTAATTCTCATGACATATTGATTTTATTCGTTCACCACATGTGTCCCATTTTCATATGAAACCCAACACATCATATGAACTTAAAATTGACAGCGATATTAAATACTTAATAACTCAAACTATAAGTGGTATCTAGCTACACATTATAGTTACCCAATTAGCATAGATGTCTTTGTTCCACCCGAACCAAAACACGATCCATTTAGTGATGTAAGTGCACCACTTGTGTCTGTCCCTTGCCTCATAATATTAAGAATATATACAAAGTAGAAATGTGTCATCTTTGTATTATATTCATTTCTTGATCTCTCTTAGCTAATTATAACTATATAACTTAACTCAAGTTACATTGTGCCCATTATAATTTTGCTTTATCAATGGGCCCACTAATATCATCACTCAATTAAGAGGGGCAATGATAATCGTTTGACTAGCTATCTTTTCCAGCACAAGTCATGTTCAACCAACTATTACCTTTATCACTATACTCATTGATAACTTTTGACAATAATCAAATTAAGCACTTCTTGAGTGAAAAGATATATGTCTCATATCTTAGGATCCAAGACACAGTAAAACATTAATGACACGAAACACAATTCCATAATGTTTTACTTGTTAGGTCTATTCAATATATAAAAGTAATCTTTTCCTTTTTATATACTCGTGTCGTCAATTATTTGTAGAGTTACAACAATCGATGACCAACACGACAATCTTATCTTGGTGATTAATGTTCCATGTTAATTACCATGATTGTGATTAACTTTTTATTTATGTAAACCATTATCTTTTAGTGCTCTACGGTTAAGGACCAAACACCTCTTCCGTAACACTTCCAAAAGATGAAACAAAATGTTTGCACATCCAATTCATAATAATTGACACATAAAAGTAAAACTTTTAGAACACATTTCTTTCAGCATGTTCATGTGCAGGTGGGATGCGGTAGGTGACTGGACGTGACTTGGGCTTGGGACACGTGAACTGGATCTGTGGAGTTCGGTTGTCATGTTTTAATAATGGTGTTAAATCTTAATTCATGTGGAGACATAGTTGAGGTTGTGGTCATTATGAATTTTTATGTTCTTCATGTCATTAAAGAGATAAGATTAACATGTAATCATGTGATTATTTTTGTCCTTATCTTAAGTAGTATTTTGTATGTTTTAATGATAGTGATAAATCTTAATCCATGTAGACACACACTTAGGATTGTGGTCATTATAGATTTTCATGTTATATATGTCATTAGTGCTTATATGTACACACACGAATCACACATCTACACTTTTGCATGCATTCTCCACCTCCTATAGGACTAGTCATATTAGGTTTCTTTTGTCGATTCGCGTAGCAATAGTTAGTTTCGATACGCTCAATCTTCATTTTCTTCCCCCACTCGAGTATGGTTGATGACGATCCACATTCGCTCCTCGTGGACACGACCCATACTTGCCACCGTTTCAATGCAAATGTGCACTTGCGATTTTGAACTTCCCACCCCAACATCCATCAAGAGGCTGACCACGCCGTGTAGCAGCACCGACCACTAGGATTCTACAAACTACTGTGAAGGAGGACTCCAACTTCAGAAATCACAATCAAGCATCCACATTGTCTGTGGTGGCAATTCGAGACAAATATGAGGAATTCGTGGGTACAAACGATGAGGAAACCAAGAAAGACAATAGCTACAACTAAATTCCCAATTACTCAGAAGATTTTGACGACTTAGAGGATAAACCTAACTCTGGCGTACCTCAGTGGGTTGAGGACCAAACATTTCCGCTATAAACTAGGTCACAGCTAGTCAGCTACTGCCTCATGCCCACTACTTGTGTTACACAATTAATATTTTCCTTGTACAATTGTAAACTTGTAAAGTGTAATAGTTAAAAGTTAATCATTGAAAATATACCTAGTGGTTTAGTAGGTAAACGGGGTTTCGAGTGAGGCAATGTCGCCGATGAACTAGATGTTCGGTCGAAGCCAAATCACTTTATATATATTGTTCCTTATCTAATTGAGATTTCCCATATTTTTCCTGTATTTTCTTAATTGTTTATAATTTTTCCCAATTTTTATCAAAGTTTTCAATTTTTGTCATTTTAAAATTAAAATAATAATTTACACTTATGTGCCCACATATGTGATCCTGAATTGCTGAGAATCCAAAAAAATTGTGCATATTGTTGTGAAACATTATGGATACTTCACATTCTCCTCCCACAACTCCATCAACCTCTCACATTCCCATTACTCTTGTAACCTACACCCTTTCATTTGCCTCCTATAGCTGATAAATAGGAGTCCATTGTAATACTTTTGGTAATGATGAAATACTACAAATATTCTCCCCCAAATCTTTATCTTCTTTGTTCCATGTATATTTATTTTATAACACGTTATCAGCACGATTAGTTCTTATAAGATCTACTAGACGTTGAGTTGATTATAATCGTGGTAATTTCTGTAAACAAGTTATTTCTCCTAAGTCATAAGGTTCACCATCCAAATGTTGAAGCACAATCTAAGGTATGTACGAACTCTACCTTGTTGGTTTTATAGTTATGAGATATCACCCATGTCAAAACCTTTTGAGACCCTTTTTCATTTCCTAAGTTCTTGAATTTTATTTCTAGACATAATTGTGGTTTGCTTTGAACAATATCCTAAATGTTACCCCTTTGGATAAAAATCACACTTTAAATCCTTGTTTTGTGTTCTTAAGGATGCAATTTAAAATCTTGATTTTTCTTAAGTCAAACTCTTTCTAAGATCATTCTATCAAATCTTGACGTACTATATGAATTTAGTTATTTGGTATCATATCGAAATAATGGTATCTAAATCTGTTTTGAACATGTAGACGTACTATATATCTATATCTATATATATATATATTCTCAAGCTTTTATTTAGCACTGTTTTCCGTTTAAATATACAAACGATTAATTTTTAGATCTTATATGTTTCGATGTTTTCCCATGCATGCTTTCTTTATGCAATAACTAAATGTTGTTGAGAATTATTCATGGCACTTATCAAGATAGTATTTGGAATATTTCTTGCTCATACAATATCATTCATGTCATATGTACTCTACTCTTTTCTATTCTTGATTCCCTTAATTAATAAATAAAATAGAGTTAATTGACACTTAATAGTTCATGTATTTTTAAGAGTCTCTTCACATGTCTCAATAAATCAAGAAATCCATTTTCAGTTTGTTGTAAATCCATGAGTTTATGATACATGTACATCTTATTTGCACCTTAATTTGAACAATATTCAGGCATGTACTTTAAATCATTGTTTTTACCTAGCACTAGTTCTTCACTTTGGGTATATCAGTATATACTATATACCGTCCAAGATCAATTTTATCGGTGCATTGTTTCGAACCTTAGTTTTTTTTAGTTTTGGTGCCTCTCGTGCATAATATATTGGTATTATAATATTATAATATAATAATATAATCTTAGAGTTCTTATGTTTACAAATGAGAAACTTTCTAATTCTGCTTTGATCTTGCCTTTCTCAAATCAAACTCTGGTTTGAGTGTTTAAAACTCCATTTTATGGTAACGGCGTGGGCATTGGATTATATACTTATTTTCTTTATATGCATCTTTTTTCTTAAATTGCAATACTTGTGAGCCTCTTAAATATTATGTTGCCAAAAAGGAATATTATTAATTGCAATTGACATTAAACCTACTCAGAGAGAAAACTCTCCTAAATACGCATGAAAGATGTGACTTGGTTTAGTATCTCAAAAACTCAGTAAGCTAAAAGCTTGAAAGTTAATTTGCATGTCGTGTGCCATTGCATTAATTCACATGCTTATTATCTCATGTGACTGAAACATTGTACTTATTATCTTATTATTGAATCACTTGATTAGTATAAGTTATATGAATTCTTAATATCATGTTGATTAAAAGAGTATATGTAAAGTGGTTCAAGCATGTGATTATTACTTATTAATTTTAACGCATCACATGATCATTCACAACTAGTACGAGCATTCATCTCGTGAGCACATAATATCCATCTTGATAGATGTATATATAATTCAATGTGCTACATTATAATTGTTCAAAATTACCATGTTACAAGTAATATTGTTATTAAAAATGATATGTATTGGCCTAGAAGGCAAATATCTTGCGATCATTGTTATTGAAAATGATATACATTTGCCCAGAAGGTGAATATCTTAATATTCATAAAATGCTACTATACAAAGATTTAGAGATTATTCATTTAAAGAGGGTAATGAAATTTTATGATAATCCTTGAAGGATTATTATGACCGTCTAAACGACGTGCAAATAGCTAATTGAGTAAAAATGCAAGTTGATCTCTAAATCAAACCCTATGACCAAAAAATCATAGATATATATAGATTAGTAGTAAAAGAAAATATATTTTATTGATCACTTTACAAATTAATGACTCAATACTTTTTTGGGTTATGCATCACCGAAGATCGAAGGTCATAAGAGAAGTTGGAAAATCACGATACCTTTCTTGTGTTATTTTTTGTGTGCTGGAAGCACACACTACAAAGTATCGTGAAAAGAAGAGCATAAGTAGTGGACTAAATTTTGTGTAAATAAGAAGTATGAAATAAAGATGACATCAACGAGATGAAACATGCCCAGAAGTGCCAAATCTCTTATATTAATTATGGATGTCATCATTGGTATTATTTTTGTGAAGTTTTATATAATTTTATTGACTTCTATCATGACCAAAATGAGGTCAAATTTGTTGACCAAATTGCACAATAAAATGAGTCCCTCTATTTTAAAATATCTCTCAATACGGATCATAATGGGATCTTAAAATTTATACATGATACATTAATGTTCATATATACCTGTTGATATTATTTATTAATTTTTATGGTAGATATACATCATGTTATGAATGTTCTCCTATTTTACTTGTACGATATTGAATAAAAATGTTTCCCATCTGCTATTAATTGTTTACCACCTCTACAATTTAAAGACCTCAAATTGATTGGACATTTCAACAGTATTCATATTCCTGGTAATATTTAAAAAAAATTGAAGCCCCTGGAGGATGATGCATTTTATTGTCCAGTCCAACAATTATATATAAAGGCACATTTTTTGGCATTAGGGAGAGAAACTTAGAAGCTTAAAGAATGCCAAGAAAATGTACTATATTGAGCCTGAAATTCATAAGAGAATATACGTACAAGTATGGTTGAACCTGAAGTTCATAAATCATTATCTTGCAATATCGAGCAAGTAATTGTCATATATTTTTATTGATCACTAAAGAGTGACCAAGTCTTGTATTACTAGACATAAACCGCATAATATAAATTAGACATTTCCACATGATAAAGTATATTTGAGCTCAACCAACGCCAGAAGCGTGGACCGTAATATATATTATTTGTGGAAATGAAATAAAAGTTAGTCACTCATTGCACCTGTTGAAGAGGTTTCCTGAAGAATAAAAACTCAGTCAAATAAATGCAACTGGTAACAAAAGAAATTCCGGGGATAAGAACAGTCAAATCTTAAAGTTTTGGGAAACGATGACGATTTGATTCATTCGCCTTCTTAATAGCATGCTATATCAAGGAAAAAATTGGATCAAAAACTTATGATATTATACGAATGAATTATTAATAAATCTAAAAAATGTCAAAAAATTTAAGTTAATCATGACTGTAATTTAATTGATTTAGCACCAATTTGAAGAGGAAGAAGAGGGTGTACATGAAGAAGGATTGGAGTAAATCTTAAGATTTGTTGACTGTAATTTAATGAGGGCACTAGTTGGCATAGTTCTCCGCTAAAGATATACCTTTAGTGTTGTCATGAATTTTTACAAACTAATTGTTATACGAAGTTAGTTAGACAATAGTGTAGTATATTTTCGTTGATGTTCAAACTTTGAAATTGCAGTTCTCGTTATTAATAATGAAAAATGTCAAAATTTTGATGGCAATAATGTTCGACCTATGGGTGTAAACGGGTCAGGTATAGTATGGGTACGGTCATACTCATACTCATACTTGCCTAATTAAATTGGAACAAGTACGGGTATGTACCCGTTTAAGTTTTGTACATGTTTATTAAACAGGTACGGGTATGTACAATGTAAGTTTTGTTGTACATGTTTAATAAACATAGAGGTTTTTTGTTTTGTATTTTGATTTCTTGAAAATCATTTTTAATCTTTTTTTAAAAATATGTTTTCTAATTTTTTTTATTTTTTAAATTTTGTTTTAAAGTTTTTTATGCATCGACCTTCAAAAATGTTTGTAATGAGTGTACAACCTACCCACTTAACAACGTCACCAATTTTTTGTTTTAATTAGTTTTAGTGTTTTTTATATTTAGTTGTGAATAATTCATTATGCGGGATAAGAGAATTTATTTTTTTATTGAATAAAATAATCTAATTTTTCAACACGTTCAGTCATCCACATCGTTTGGAGCTGATTCTGCAAAAAATAATTTAAAAAATATATCAATTAGAAAACATTTTGAATTAAAATAAAAAAGATTAAAAATAATTTCAAAAAAAGAAAAACAAAAAACAAAAAAAATAAAATAAAAAAGTCAGGCTTCACACCCCCGATCTGTGCAATTTTTTGTTTTGAAAGTCACAGATCGTGGTTTGCACCCCTGATCCGTGCGGGGGTGTGAACCTCGATCTGAGTAGATTTGAGGGGGAAAAATCCTAATTTTTTAATTATGTTTTATTAGATGAAAAAATTACGGGCAGATAAATGGATAATATCCGTCCCATTGGACTAGTTGGATAAATGGACACGAGTTTGCAAGTACCAATTAAATATTTAGACATTTACGGTAATTCGGGTCTTAGATATTTAGACTTTACAAACAAATCAAAATTCAAAAGTTGCATTTGCAATTTTGCATAAGAAAGCACTGCTTACTTTTCTCTAATTTCATCGACAGATCCAAGTTTCATCGTTTCTTAATTTTAGGAGAAAAATCATGTTTTCTAATCATTTGAGCACTTCATCATTTGAGCGCCATACTTGTTTGGTAAAAAAAATCCCAAACATATTTGAAAGTCAAGCAACAATGAACAATCACTATGTTTATAGCTGTTAAATCTCAGCAAAATTTTCAAATGAGTACCATAATCACACGGATTTTGTCTTATTTCATTGAAATTTATAGAAACTTTGCAACATTTTTTACATCTAAATAATACACATAAATTCTAAAATACCTGTTAATAGAGTTAAAATAATAATTTAGTTATTGGTTCTCAATTTTGTCTTAACAAAAGAATGTTGGTCAGACCATCTTAGACCGGCATAAAGGACAATAATCTCTTATTGCAAGCCAACGTCGGATGCAATCGTCATGAAATGTGTGTTTGCATGGTAATTCAGAGATCTTCACCCCTACTTCCATGTCATCATTACAAACAACACAACGTCCCAACATATTTTTCTTGAATTCGAGCACCACGAGTCTTGCTAGGGCAGCTTCCGGTGCCGGTCTCTCGTAGTAACATATTCCATCATCATAATTATCCTCATGAAACTCTTCCTGATAGTAGACCTCCGAAGTAAACTCGAGGTTCTCATCGTTGTCCATCTCTCTGCACCAATAATTAATTTTGACATCAACCATAACAAAAGAATCCCAAAGTAATGGATTATCTTGATTTAATTGATGTTTGCCTGCGTGTTGAAGGGACACCAGTACATCATCGGTAAGACGATTATGTAGGTCAACCAAATCCTTGGATTCGCTAAACATGTGTTTTGTATCCCCAGGGTGGTCCTTGATGAAGTCACCGTATCGGTTCAAAATGTAGTGTAACCTTCGACGCCTAACATCATTGAAATAAATTGCTAAATCGAACGTGCATGTCCCGGAAGCATTTGATTTTTCTTTTCTCGTGTTCACAAAAAACTCCATCGTCCCATGGAACTGTGAGCAGTTAAAGTACATTGGAGATCCGAAATCATCCATAGAATGCAAGTTGTATCGGTCGAGGTCGTATGTCTCCATATGTTGTGTCATCATTGGAAATTTTGTTGCTCGCTTGGTTGAATATTGAATGATTGTAAGAAAGATTTCGGGGCTATTTATAGAGAATCAGTTTTGATTCTTTCTTCCCTAACGCTATTATTCGGTTTCCAAATGCAGTTGATGATTGGAATAAGTCAATATTTTTTTTTGATTTTTTCATTATTTTAGTAAGTCAGAAATTGTTAACGCAAACTTCCCCGCAATGCAGTTATTTGAATTTGAAGGTTCGTCGAACTATTAGTGGTGCAGTTGTATAACAATTAATCCAACACTAACAGTATATTTTAGGGGCTTTTAAAATACCCTTCAAACTGGGTCAAAATATCACATACCCCCTTTTGATTTCTGAAATAATCGTAGATGCTCTTCAATTTGAAATAAACTTGTAGATATATCCTCATCGTTAAATAATTCATCGGGTTCATTAGGATCAACATAGAATAATAAAGCTTTTAAAATTAAGCTGAATACAAAAATGTTGAATTTAATTCAGTCAAATATTGGATCACGCCATCACGGGATGGCTACGCATCATCCCGCCCACTTTCCCACGGGCACTCATGTGGCTGCCATGTTGTCTAAGTGGTGGGTCTCTGGGTTAGAGATATTATTTGAAAAAAATGGAATGGGTTGTTTTGTTCATGTGGTAGTGATTTTGTTAGCTCGTGTACTCTTTGGCAGGGTATGCATGATACAATGTTTTTCGCCGTACTTTTTGGGAGAATATATCAAAGGATCAAAGCAGGTCATCCAAAAGTTAAATATGATCAATCACTCTGCAGGTTCTTTAGAAGGGCAAAATTAAATATATTTCAATATATTTTCAAATTTATCCCTAAAATACTCACACCTCAATCACCACCGTCTCACATCCCAAACAAACCCACCAAATCTTCATCCTTACTGCACCAAATCTTACGAACACATTAGGTTCTTAATTTGGAAATATATTTAATATAAAAAATTGCATCAAATATTATTTGTTATGATTTTTTAATCGCCTTATTTGGATATTGGAGGAGAGTTATGCACAAATGATTAGGATCTGTTGTTCGTCGAGTTTCCAAATATGATGTCTTGAGACATGTTTTTCACCCTGTATCATCGAAATTTGGCAAGTCGTAAGACCAACTTTGTTTGTGGAAAAATGACACAGCTCGTTTGGTAGAACGACCCAGCTCTTTTGGTGCGTCCCGTGCAGGATTGGTGTGTCCCAGCATTATTTTGTGGAAAAACGATCCAGCTCGTTTGGTAGAACAACCCAACTTGTTTCAAACGACCCACCTCGTTCGGGACAAATTCTGGACACTTCAGGTCTGGTGCGTCTTCCACGTCATTTATGAGTCTATTAGGTTCCGAATTTGGAAATATATTAAATAGAAACATTTTGCGTATTGAAATTATCATTGAAATGAGCCTTGAATCACCTTCTTTAAATATCGGATGAGAGAGTTATTCACAAATTACTAATGATCTATCGATTTCGCGCATGACTGGTACGTCTCGAGTTAGACTTGTATGTGTTCCACACCATTTCTAGGCCCATTACTTTCCGAATTTGGAAATTTATTAAATACAAAAGTTTTGAGTCTCCACATTGTCTTTGTAACGAGCCTCAAATCACCTTATTTGGATATCGGAGCAGAGAGTTATGCACACATTACTGACTATGTGTCGATTTCGTAGAGGACTGGTGCATCCCGAGTTAGACTTGTATGTCTTCCATGCTATTTATGAGGCTATTGCATTCCCAATTTGGAAATATATTAAATAAAAAAATTCATCTCAAAATTATCTTTGTAACGAGCCATGAATCACGTTATTTGGATATCAGATGAGAGAGTTATGCACAAATTACTGATGATCTGTCGATTTCGCGTAGGACTGGTGCGACCCTAGTCGAACGAGTGCTCAATGAGTTCGGTATGAGTTCGATAGATTCTTGATGGTCACACTTTGGACAAACATTCTGGTCACTCATTTCAAAAACTCTATGGACTCGATATGAGTTCGATAATTGCTCGATGGTCACAGTTTGGACACACATTCTGGTGCATCTTCCAGGTCCTTTATGAGCCGATTACGTTCCGAATTTACAAATTTCTTAATAAAACGTTTTGCGTCTCGAAATTGTCTTTGTAATGAGCCTTGAATCGCCTTCTTTGGTTATCGGAGGAGAGAGTTATGCACAACTTACTGATGATGTGTCTATTTCACGGAGGACTGGTGCGTACCGAGTTGGTCGAGTGCGTCCCAAGTAGGACTTGTATGTCTTCCACGCCATTTATGAGCCTATTAAGTTCTCAATTCAGAAATATGTTAAATAGAAAACTTTTGCGTCTCAAAATTGTCTTTGTAACGAGCCTTGAATCGCCATATTTGGATGTCGGATGAGAGAGTTATGCACAAATTAATTACTGATGATCTGTTGATTTGCATAGGACTGATGCCTCCCGAGTTGGACGAGTACTCGATGGGCTTGATATGAGTTTGATCTTTTGAGTCTCCAAATTTTCTTTGTAACTAGGGTTGTTCGTGGGGCGGGTTGCAGTTGAAATTTTTTCTTACCCGTCACCTGGTAACCCACCACCCGTTAACCCTCCGGACTAAACGGGGTGTGTTGCGGTTAATGTGTTACCTACCCAGTTAACCCGTTTACCCGTTACAAATATAATTATTAAAAAAATACATATTTATGTATTAAAACTTTCATTATTTCATTAAACTTCTAACATTTATGTGATGGTTTGTGGCTTTATGTGTTTGTTAATTATTCATTTAAGCACTTTAAATCGTAGACTTTGTAATTTTATGGACTTGTATAAATATTTTATGCATGTAAGTTCAATTATAGAGTTGTAGAAATGTATTTATGTGTGTATGTGTCAACGTAATAAGTTAAAATGAGTTTTACAAGAATTCACCTGTTACGCCCGCTGAACCCGCCCCGCCCCACATAACCCGCCCTTAAGTGGGGAGGGTAGTGGCCCAATTTTGTTTTTACCCGCCCCGCCCTGTTTGCCCGCCTGACTTTGGTGGGGCGGGTAGCGGGCGGAGCCAAACCCGCCCCGCCCCGTTTGCAACCCTATTTGTAACAATCCTTGAATCGCCTCATTTAGATACCAGAGAAGAGAGTTATTCACAAATTAGATGACATGTTGATTTCGCGGGGGACCGGTGTGTCCCGAGTTGGACTTGTTTGTCTTCCACACCATTTATGAGCCAATTATGTTCCCAATTTGGAAATATGTTAAATAGAAACGTTTTGCATATGGAAATTTTATTTTAATTAGTTTTAAATCGCCATATGTGGATATTGGAGGAGAGAGTTATGCACAAATTACTGATTATGTTTAGATTTCACGGAGGACTTGTGCGTCCCGAGTCGGACTTGTATGTCTTACACGCCATTTCTGAGTCTATTATATTAAAAATTTGAAATATGTCAAATAGGAATGTTTTGAGTCTCAAAATCGTCTTTGTAATGAGCCTTGAATTTACATATTTGGATATCAGATGAGAGAGTTATGCACAAATTATTGATAATCTATTTATTTCGCGCAGGATTTGTGCATGTCGAGTTGGACGAGTGCTGGATGGGATTGACATGAGTTCGATAGATGCTCTATGGTCACACTTTGGACACACATTCTGGTCACTCAGTTCAAACAAAACTCGGTGGACTCGATATGAGTTTGATACTCGATGCTCACAATTTTTACACAAGTTCTGGACACACATTCTGGTGCATCTTCCATGTCATTTATGAGACCATTGTGTTACGAATTTGGACATTTCTTAAATACAAAGGTTTTGCATCTACCAATTAGCTTTTTAAAGAGAATTGAATCACCTTATTTGGATATCAGAGTAGAGAGTTATGTCCAAATTACTTATGATGTGTCGATTTCGCTGAGGACTGGTGCGTCACGAGTTGGACTTGTATGTCTTCCACGTCATTTATGAGCCTAGTATGTTCCTAATTTAGAAATATGTTAAATATAAAGTTTTGCGTCTCAACATTTCCTTTGTAACGAGCCTTGAATCGCCATATTTGGATATCAGATGAGAGAGTTGGGCACAAATTATCGATGATCTGTTGATTTCGCGCAGGACTAGTGCGTTCCGAGTTGGACGAGTGCTCAATGGGCTCGATATGAGTTCGATAGATGATAGATGGTAACACTTTGGACACATATTCGGGTCGCTCATTCCAACGAAACTCGATGGGCTCGATATGAGTTTGATAGTTGCTCGATGGTCACAATTTGACATACATTCTGGACACAAATTCTGGTGCATCTTTCATGTCATTTATGAGCCCATTACGTTCCGCATTTGGACATTTGTTAAATACAAAGGTTTTGTGTCTACCAATCATCTTTGCAACGAGCCATGAATCGTCTTATTTGGATATCGAAGGAGAGAGTTATAGACAAATTACTGATGATGTGTCGATTTCACAGAGGACTGGTGCATCCCGAGTTGGACTTGTATGTCTTCCACACCATTTATGTTCCTATTACGTTCCCTATTGGAAATATATTAAATGGAAAAGTTTTGCGTCTCAAAATTGTCTTTATGGCGAGCCTCGAATCATCATATTTGGATATCGGATGAGAGAGTTATGCACAAATAATTGTCGATCTGCCGATTTTGTGCAAGACTGGTGCGTCCCGAGTTAGACTTGTATGTCTTCCACACCATTTAGTAGCCTATTACGTTAACAATTGGGAAATATATTAAATATGATAGTTTTGCGTCTCAAACTTCTATTTGTAAAGAGCCTTGAATCGTCTTATTTGGAGATCAGGGGAGAGAGCCAGTAGGACAGTGGTTGGCACTTCATGAGCTTTTGTCATTGGGGCAACATGGGGGGGGGCGACCAGGCGTGGGCACGCGTCGGCAAAGTGCCCACACCTAGATTTTTATGTTAATAATATTATGGATCCTTTTCTTGAAATGTGCTCACCCTTATTTTTCGCAAGAGGGTGTCCATCTTTCGATTCTTATGTCATTTTTAACACCACTCTGATTTCTCTCTATGTCTACCGTTAACCATGTCCTGAACCCCCCCCCCCCCAAAAAAACCGTACATTTTCTTCTATCCACGTCATTTGGAGGTAAATTCTAGGTAAAATTAAAATAAATGAAAAACATATTTTCAGAAAAATAGATTTGAAAAAAAGATTTAAAATAACTTCAAAATAAATGTATTACCATTATTAACTATTAAAAAAATAAAAATAAGGGACGTGGCACTCGTCGGCCCTCGCGGATGCCCATCTTAGGGATGCCAATAGATATTTTTGAATTTGATATAACTTGTATCCGAAATAAATATGAATTACAAATAAACATACCAAATCTGAATTCAAATTCAAAAATTTTATAGCTTACCAAATCTGAATTCAAATAACATATTGTTATATATATTTTGTTGTATAATATAAAATATTTTGGAAAGTTGTTTTAAGAAAATTATATTATAATTTGTTTTTGCATTTCTATTATGTTTATATTTACATAAGAAATAACTTTGTTTTTTATTGACTCACAATACAAATATTAATAACCACATATATTGGATGTCAAAATTGGTATTTTCGGATATTCGGATATGGTTTAACTTATATCCGAATTTGAAAACGGTAAAAAAAATTAAATCAATTTCAATTCCAAATTGTATTTCTAATTTTGTTTTAACCAAATATCAATTAATTGTAATTTTTCGAATCGAATACTCAAATAATTGGTTAACATTTGCAATCCTAGCCCCTCCTGCTAAGGTGTTTCGCTTGGGAGTCCGATAAAAGAGTCTCATTAAAGTGTTTTTAAAGACTGTTTGCAGTTATTAGGTGTCTACCATTTAATTATATCTTGGGTCTACTCCTGACTACCATTTAATTATATCTTGGGTCCACTCCTGACAACATGTGTGCTTTGTGCGAATCTACGAGAACCGAAAACGCAAGGAGTTGAAGGCATCGTGAGTGTGCTTTAGTGGAAGGCAACATGACTGCGATTTTATTACTTTGTTCGATCCACCATTGCGTGAACTCTACAAGTATTTATTACGACAGCTGAAAGAAGCTCAGAAAATTTGCAAAGGTGAACATGTACTCTCAACAGTTGCGTCCACAAACAAGAGTAAAACCAAATCGTTGTTGTGGTTGTTCACGGTTGTACAATTTGTAAAGGAATCATTGTTAGAGGATATCTATGAAATCTTTAGTAAGTGGGTATCATTGTTCTTGCATTTTGTCTTGTATCTTTGTGGTTGTACATAGAAACTCTACTCAGATATATTCATATGAAAATGTCATAGAGATTGTATGGAAATACTCATACATATATCTTCGATTATCATATTCCTAAATACGTATTTTTGGGATTCTCAATACCTAAACAACCACAAACTCTGCAAAATACGGGTATTATGTCGCCCTGACTACGTCACATTTCAAGAATTCGACGTGGTATTAGGCAAACCACGTCGGCTGTTGAAAATCCGACGTGATGTTAGACTTACCATGTCGGTCGTAATATGTTCGACGTGCACTAATGTGGTTTTAGGCTTATCGCGTCAGATAGTTTATGACCAACGTGAATGTTTGCATTACCATATTGGCCTTAATATGTTTGACGCGCACTGACATGGTTGTAGGATTATCATGTCGGATAGTTTATGACCGACGTAATGTTCGCGTTACCACAATGGCCGTATGTCGTTCACTGGAAATCGACATGGTGTATTTTGACCATCATAGCACAATATTTCCCAAGCATTTGTCTTATATTCACTAAATGCAATTCGGTTGTCCGAACTGGTGATTCTAGTTAGCGGTTTCAGTGGACCGGTCCATGTTCAGTCGTCCGGTTAGCACGTTACGTCCATATAGGGATTAACTACGTCGTTGCTTAAGTTAACCGACATGGTAAACTCTAAATTTTTTAAGTAAATTGTAAGGAATTGTCATATTTAATATTCAACCCAAAATCAAACACACAAATTTATAAACATAATTACGAGCTAGGAAAATCCCCATTTTCTTTCCCCATCCCCCTTGTTAGTTGATCGGTCGTTCAGACTGACCAACCCCCACTGATAACCCCTGCCCGACGAGCCCCAATGGTTGATTCAGTTATAATACAATGCTGAAAAAAAGGGTTACCACGTCGGATATTATGGGGGTACAACGTCGGGTTGACCGCCTTCCATAACCGACGTGGTACGCGGGAGATATTATAAAGGTGTACCCTTTCACATCAGTACGGATAATCAACTTCGTAGGGTACTCTATAACGTCGGCCATAGTTTTATCTAAGACCGACGTGGTAAAAGGACGTTTAAATGGATATCCTTCCACGTCGGCTTTTTTGTAAGACCAACGTGGTAGTATGTACTCTACCACGTCTGTCCTTCTCGATCGCCGACGTGGTAGGATCTTTAATAAAAATAACTGAAATATCCTACAACGCCGGTCGTATTGACGACTGACGTGGTAGTTTCTTTAATAAAAAATTTAAAAAATAACCGAGATATCCTACAACGTAAGTGGTATTGACGACCGACGTGGTAGGTTCTTTAATTTCATGAATGAAGAAAATCGGAACAAATAGAATTAACCAGTCACACAAGAGTACTCAGTGAAATTTCTTTGATTCAAGTAAAATTGTCTTCAAAAAACCAAAAGAAAAGTCTCTTTACATCGAAATTTTCTTGTGTTTGTGTCATCCATAGGCAAGGGAAATATTTTCCCTCAATTTTCCTCTACCATCCATAATTACAATTTTTTAACAAAAACACTAAATCATAATTTAAAAATTATTATATATGAATGTCTTAAAAACTACACCATACAACTATGTAAAAACGATTAACCATAAGAATAGATTTTGTTAAACTAAATTTCTAAAATAATTTTTTATTATTTCTAACAATTATATTTGAAATTTTGAAAATGACAAAAATAGGTATCAAATTTTAGCAATAATTTATACATACCATTATACAAATGATGTTATATAACTGTATTTAATTATTGGTAAAATGTATTTGATTTAGAGGAAAAGAATAGTTGATTTCGTAGCAGAATCTCTTATAAAGATCATGGTTGAGAAGAGATGGAAGAGAAAGAGATTGTGAGATACTCTTAGTGTCAAAAAACTATAGCATGTCCTTATTAAGTTTTGTTATGACATGACAAAATGTGAGAACTTAATCCTTTTGATTAAGGTTAATTAGGTTTAAGAACTTTAACCCTATTTAGGTGAGGGTATATAAATACAAACTCAACCATTTTCCTCTCATTTCCTTCTTTCTCTTTTTCTTCTCTCTCTCTCTCCCTCGACACTTTCTCTCTCTCCCTTGTAGTTCGTCGGCAAGAAAGGAGGAGAAGTGGGTGCGCCGACAAGTTGAGTTCGCCGGAGTTCAAGGAAGGTGTGGAGATCCGCGTTCGGGTGAGGAGTTCGCCGAAGATACGCTCTTTCTCGTGGAGGGATCGTCGTTGCTCTTCGAAAGCTTTTCCAAGCTTTCAAGGTATGCCAAGCCTTTCTTTTACGCTCACCTAAGCTTGTGTCAGTGTTTAAGTGTTCGACGGTAGGCCGAAAGGCTCGTCAGAATAGTGTGACAGAACTTTCTGCTATGTTTTGGTCGACCGGTGCTCAATTCGGTCGACCGGTCGTAGTGTAATTTGGGCGTTCTCTCTCGCACTGGTCGAACGATACCATGGGGGTGGTCGACCGGTTGTACGTTTGAGCGAGAAGATAAAGACCCTGGGTGTTTTTGGTCGACCGGGTCCCCTTTGTCGTTCGACCGAATGCACTGTAGTATGTCGGTTGAGGGCGTTGACCATCTAAACGGTCAACCTCCGCTTTGACTAGTTCGACCGGACATACTGTTTTAAGTCGGTTGGGGGTGTAGACTTCTAGACGGTCGACCGCCCTGAGATCTCGTTCGACCGATAACTTAAGACGACTTAAGTAGGGTTCAACCGATTCATATTTTGGTCGACCGACAATGAGTTAGAGGAATGTTGAAGTCCCTGATGTTTTTCGGTCGACCGGAAGCCCATTGTCGTTTGACCGTTGGGGATGTGTTATATATTATTATTTTGTGGCGTAGACCTTCTAAACGGTCGACCGTCCAAAGAGTTTTGTTCGACCGTTTGATGTTGTTTGGTTCGACCGTTGGATTGTGGTTCGAACCAATTAACGGTTTTAACGACCAACCGGTGAACCGTATGGCCTTTTTTGGTCTACCGCTGGAGTCCAGTAATTGAATTGTTTGTTTATTAATGCGTTGGTGTGTATATTGCATTTACTGCTCATGTTCCCATGATATGACATGTGCATTGAGACCTAGATGGTAGACCTATGGGACCATATTCCCTTTTGCATGATCTATATGTTATGACTCTACAGAGCAAGATGATTGTCGGCCTGTGTGGCGACAGAGATGACTGTCAGCCTGTGTGGCGAAGGAGATGACCTTAGCCTGTGTGGCGACGGAGATGATTGTTAGCCCTTGTGCAACAGAGTTTTGTGCCTTAGCCTGTGTGGCAACGGAGATGATCGACCGATGTTGTTCTGTCGGATGTGCTCGACCGATGTTGTCCTGGCGAGTATGATCGTCCAGCTGTGGCACGGCTGGCGAGTATGACCGACCAGAGTGACGGCTCTGGCGGATTGTGGTCTTCGACCACTGATTAGATCTGATGATGACTCGGAAGTATGTGCGATCCTCACCGAACCCATATGAGTAGTGTAGCTGTAAGTGGGGGTGTGTCGCGTATTTTCCGTATGACCGCATGTGCCTGCGGTGGGTATCTACGAATGTCCAAAACTAGACGTATGACTAATGAACACTGGTCGGGGAAAATGACTATTATGACTTGTGACATGATGACCCAGTTGGGGAATGTTTTGTTATGATTTATGTTTTGCATAATACTAGTATGATAGGTCACGTATTGCATGTGCATGTTGGTGGGTTTGGCATATGGGGTTTCCTTAGGGAAACTCACGGCATCGTTGTTTTATTTCAGGTTCCCCTTCAGGACCTGTTTGGGTGGTGACTGAGGACTAGTGCATTTTGGAGTCGGGTTCTCATGTCTATTTTGAGGTTATTATGACTACTTGTATATCTTTATATTGTATTTTGATGTAGTCATTCTTTTGACAACTCATGTATACGGTGCAGCACCATATATTATCTGTATATCTTCGAATAACGTCCATGTGTTGATGTTGATATCATTTGATTATCCTTTATTTAAAAGTTTAAAATTTCCGTTGTTTCGGGGATGTTACAACTTGGTATCAGAGCGAGTCGATTCCAATGTACTCATCTAAAGAAACCACCCTTAGGAGTAGTGGATAGAGGCATGCGTTTCTTTTTTGTAGATCATGCATGCATTCATCATGTTGATTGTTGTTGTTTTGAATTTGGTGTCAGATGCCACCGAGACGTGCGCGACTTCATCCTCGTGACCGTAGAACTAGCGATGAGACTGGTGTCACGGATTGAGCGGAGGAGTGACGGATGCTCTACCAGACGGTTGAGAGATTGGGAGTGCTTGTGGAGCGCTAGTCTGGCCGAGAGGAGTCAGCAGGGGCTGGGGCGGTGCACGATCGGTTTATGCGCCAGCATCCGCCCACTTTTGATGGCACGGGTGACTCAGAGGCTGCTGAGGATTGGGTCTTCAAGATCTAGGAGATCTTTCGGGCGATAGGAGTTCCTCTGGATAGGATGGTGGGTCTGGCCACTTATGTCTTGGGCGGTGATGCATCTAGTTGGCGGAGGACCACGTCTGCAGTGGTCTTTGCGAGCAGAGAGGATGTCAGTTGGGAGGACTTTCTCGAAGAGTTCAACGAGCAGTATTTCCCAGAGCATGTCAGGGATGGGAAGTGAGAGGAGTTTATGAGCCTTGAGCAGGGGGAGATGTCACTGGTAGTTTGCACGCGGAAGTTCAACGCTCTGGAGCGTTATTGTCCTGAGATCTGTTTGACTCCAGTACAGCAGGCGAGAAAGTTCATACGGGGCTTCGGAAGCAGCTCCGTACGCGCGTGACTGACAATATGCCGCAGACTTTGGCAGATGCAGTGAAGTTTGCGACCCTTATAGATTAGGACTATCAGGAGAAGTACGTGGAGGCCGGGAAGACCCAGGGGAAGACCAGGGGACGAGAGGAGGTCAGTGTCGGGGGAAATCAGGGCAAGAGGCCCAGGATTGAGGAGGGTGAAACTCGACAGCCTGAGGGGAGCAGCTCAAACAGACCAGAGGTGTGCAGGAACTGTAGCAGGATCCATCCGGGATGACCGTGTTTCTTTCGTTCGGGGACTTGTTTGGGTTGCGGTCAGCTTGGACACTTCGTCAGGGAGTGCCCGAACCGTCAGGGAGAGCCGAGCAGGAGACCCGAACCGTTAGAGGCAGGCAGAGGCACAGTTAGTCGACCTGCTGCGAGGCTGGAGCAGGGAAAGTCAGCTGGACGAGTATACTCTATCCAGGCTGAGGAAGCAAGGGACAGCAACCCCTGAGGAGAGGTATGCTTTAGATTTTGGGTTATTGTTGGTGTGTTGTTGCTCTTCTACTTTCTGCATTTCTCGTTGGTTCAGAGAATGGTTGGAAGGAGCTGGAGCTTTGGAGTTGATGGTTGCTTGAATTTCGAGGACGAAATTCCTTTAAGGAGGGTAGATTGTGAGAACCTAATCCTTTTGATTAAGGTTAATTTGGTTTAAGAACTTTAACCATATTTAGGTGAGGGTATATAAATACAAACTCAACCATTTTCCTCTCATTTCCTTCTTTCTCTTTTTCTTCTCTCTCTCTCTCTTTCCCTCAACACTTTCTCTCTCTCCCTTGTAGTTCGTCGGCAAGAAAGGAGGAGAGGCGGGTGCGCCATTGAGTTTGCCAGAGTTCAGGGAAGGTGTGGAGATCCGCGTTCGGGTGAGGAGTTCGCCGGAGATACGCTCTTTCTCGTGGAGGGATCGTCATTGCTCTTCGAAAGCTTTTCCAAGCTTTCAAGGTATGCCAAGCCTTGCTTTTACTCTCACCTAAGCTTGTGTTAGTGTTTTGTAGGATCGTATGGGTCGGCTATGCTAATCACTTTTATCCCTAATTACCTACTTGTTTGATCTATCAAGGATATGCAGCGGAATTTAAAAACAAACAAGTAAAGGAATAGAAATGCAAACCACAATGGACACGGGGTTTTTACAGAGGTTCGGCCACCGCCTGCATCCTCTCTTGCAAGCTCCGCTCGACACTTCGAGCTCCGCTCACGACTTCACTATCCACTCCCCGTTCCGGGCCGGGAGAGAACGCCTTTACAAGTCTTCAAGCTCGTGAACAACCCTCGCCGAGCTTCGCTCCACCTCTCACAATCCGAGAGAATTACTTCGGGCTCTCACCGAAGTCTATACTTGTGTCTTGGGCTTTCACCAAGACCCCTGCTTCTTGCACAATGGTTGAGTGAAACAACACTCTCTAAACTTGAGCACACTTGAGTAGAAATAAGGAATTGATCACTAAGTGTGGAAATTGGAGGCTTGGAGTGTTTGGGATTCTCTCTAATTTTGGGACAAGTTTGTAGTGGGAGAGTTGTCTTAAAATGTGTTTAACAACTCTTTATATAGGCATTAGAGAGAAAAGAGCCGTTGGGATTGATTGGGTGTGAGTTGATGTAGGATACACAAAATAGAAACTCGCAAGACCCAATTCTGAGTTAATTCGGTCGACCGGATCGGGATGAACGGTCGACCGTTTGGCAGTTTTGGACTCAGTTCGGTCGACCGGTTAGGTAACGGTCGACCGCCCAACGCTATGACTCAGGTACACTTAAGTAATCGGTCGAACTCCGAAAAGTGTTCGGTCGACCGATTTGCACCAGGCACTCTGGGGTTGACAAACAATGGTCTATTCAGTCGACCGAGCTAAGGTCTAGCGGTCGACCGTTTTCCTGGAGTAGGTTTGGGTTTGTCAAGAGACAGACATTCGGTCGACCGATCAAGGTCCTCGGTCGGCCGATACATGAAATGTATTTGGGGTATAATTGTTTTAATACGAATACGACCGTTGGGTATATACGACAAAACTAACGGTCAGAAAAATAAGGTTCACACGGTCGACCGAAATTAGGCAGTGAAAACACAAACATGACAATTGATCACTCGGTCGACCGAACGGCCTGCTACGGTCGACCAAATGTGGGCAGACTTTTAGAGTTCAGGTTTAGTGTTTTCCGGCCTAAGTTTGGGTGATCTATTGAAGTCCAAATTATGTGAAATTTCGTGTGTGACTTCTATAAGGAACCTAGTGTGTGTTTAAGTTGATTTTAGCTCAAGTATGCTCAATTTACACAAGTTCCTAAGACTCAAAGAAAATACAAAATACATGTCTTCAAAAGAGCTTGATTACATGTCTTGACTTGATTTTCCTTTCTTCCTTGAGTCTTGATCACCTGTAGAGGTTAGCACAAAGCAATATATATGCAATGCAATATGTGTGCTACTCTACATGATCATAATTAAGATTAGGTTAATTAAATCATCAAAACATAGATTAAGGCCAAAAAGCCAACAATCTCCCCCTTTTTGATGATGACAACCTATATCTTAACTATATCTTAATACATGGAATTTGTTTATGTAAACTATGCATATTAATGCTCCCCCTATGGATGTGCATAGTTTTTGTTCAATTTTATTCCAAAATTCCAAGTTACCCCCTTATTATCTCTCCCCCTTTGACATCCATAAAAACAAATTGATATTAATAAAACAAAGGTTATACAATTAAAGGTTAATGTGGATGTCTTGTAATGAAGTTGCTCCCCCTAAATTTTGCACTTCATTACTCTAAGAAAATGATATTCATTAAGCCCCCCTTATCGATATGAATATGATTTTGCAATTTAGTTCAAGTTTATTGCTCCCGTATTAACATCAAGAAAATACTACAATTAAGCATGTGATGTTTTCATTTCCCCTATTTACATCCATTTAGAAAATTTGACTCTAAAACTAGGGATGTTATTTTAAGATTTGCAATGAATGGGTATATGATATGTCAATTAAGCATGTAGTAGTCTAGAGTAGAACCAATTTAATCAAAAAAAATTAGAGGATAAGAAATTATACCAACCTGAAGCTTGAATTGGTTCCAATCTCATTTGGTGATGCAACCGGATTTGAATTTAACTCTTAATCTCAACCGGTCACCACCGATTCCTTCCTCAAGCACCTACAAGTGTAGATTTCGGTACCCAAACAACTTTGGGTCCTTGAATGTAAGCTTGGGAACCAAAACCATTTTGGTTTTAGGAGCCCACACATTTGAGGAAGTATGCTTTACAACTAAGTGCTTTCCATTTAAAGTTGTATAAGAAGCATGGTTTTTCAATTTGGCATTAAATCCTAAACCATGTTTTTGCAAAGATTGTCTTTGACTTCCTAATAGCATGTTAAGCATCTTAGTTTCATTGGTGAACTTTTATAGATCTTTTCTTAATTGCATATTGCAAGCATGAAGATCTAATTGTCCACAATCTATGGGTGTTGCTTTTAATTTATCAAGATTTGATGCATTGTTTTCTAGTTTAGCAACCACCTCATTTTTCTCATTCATGCATGTTTCAATTTGGCTTTGGAGATCTTTAATTTGCTTTCTAGCATTTTTTTTCTTTTCACAAATGATCTCATATGTTTTAACTAAGTCATGAAATGCATTTTGAAGCTCAACATGTGTATAAGTTTCTTCATTAACGCTAGAATGTGAGCTATCACTATAATATGACTTAGTTGAGCATGAATTACTAGAGCAAGAGTTAGATTCTACCTAACTTTGATCTTCAATAGCCATGAAGCATGAGTGAACCACTTCTCTTCTACTTTGCAAGGAAGACGATGATGATGATGGTGATGAAGAATCATCCCATGTAGCCTTGTGTGCTTCCTCCTTCCTTTCTCTTCTCTTGCTCTTCTCCTTTTCTCTTCTCTTCTCCTCTCCCTTCTCTCCTTTTTCTTCTCCTCTTCTCTTCTCTCATTTTCACTCTCCTCCTTCTCCTTTTCTTTTTCTCTCCTCTCACTTCTTCTACCTCTTCTTTCATTCTTTTCTCCCTTATCCTTCTTGAGGTATTTGAAGAAGTCCTTGGCTAGGACTTCAATGTCCTCATCTTCTACACTCCTTCTTGGTTGGTCAATTTTGCATGTAATGACAAGAAGGGTTTGTTCCTTGAAGCTTCCTTCTCCTTTCGATGGTTGATTTGGAGTTCATACGCCATCAAGTTTCCAATTAATTCCTCCATCTTGAGTTGGGAAGGATCGTGTGCTTCCTCAATTGCCACCACCTTATCTTCCCAATCGTGGCTTAACGACCGAAGGAATTCCCTTGTCATCTCTCCTTCATTTAATCTTCTTCCAAGAACCAAAAGAGAGTTAGTGATATCGGTGAAGCGAGTGTTCATTTCTCTTATGTTTTCACCGATTTGCATAGAAAAAAATCTCTTATTTATGCATGAGGAGACTAATGCGGGTTTCCTTAGTTTTGCTATCCCCCTCATGATGCATTTGTAGTCTATGCCAAATTTCATATGCACTTATACAACCCCTAATTCTATTGTATTCACCCTCATTAAGGCCACAATACAAGATATTCATGATTTTCGAATTCATTTCGATTTCTTTCATTTTGGGTCTTGTAAGTGAATCTAATTCATCTTCATTTGAGGGTGTGTAAGGATTTTGAAGAACCATCCAATACTTAAGGTCATTAGAAATTAGGAAAATCATCATCCTATTCTTCCAATAATCATAATTAGACCCATTAAGCAAAGGAGGTTGAGTTGTGCATAATCCTTCTATGTGATTAGATGACGTAGAAGTCATGCTAAAAATACGATTAAGTAATGAATTTAGCGCACAAGGCTCTGATACCAAATGTAGGATAGTATGGGTCGGCTATGCTAATCATTTTTATCCCTAATTACCCACTTGTTTGATCTATCAAAGATATGCAGCGGAATTTAAAAACAAACAAGCAAGTAAAGGAATAGAAATACAAACCACAATGGACACGAGGTTTTTACCGAGGTTCGGCCACGACCTACGTCCTCTCTTGCAAGCTCCGCTCGACACTTCGAGCTCCGCTCACGATTTCACTATCCACTCCCCGTTCCGGGCCGGGAGAGAACGCCTTTACAAGTCTTCAAGCTCACGAACAACCCTCGCCGAGCTTGGCTCCACCTCTCACAATCCAAGAGGATTACTTCGAGCTCTCACCGAAGTCTATACTTGTGTCTTGGGCTTTCACCAAGACCCTTGCTTCTTGCACAATGGTTGAGTGGAACAACACTCTCTAAACTTGAGAACACTTGAGTAGAAATAAGGAATTGATCACTAAGTGTGGAAATAAGAGGCTTGGAGTGTTTGGGCTTCTCTCTAATTTTGGGACAAGTTTGTAGTGGGAGAGTTGTGTTAAAATGTGTTTAACAACTCTTTATATAGGCATTAGAGAGAATAGAGCCGTTGGGATTGATTGGGTGTGAGTTGATGTAGGATACACAAAATAGAAACTCGCAGGACCCAATTTTGAGTTAATTCGGTCGACCGTTTGGCAGTTTTGGACTCAGTTCAGTCGACCGAGGTAAGGTCTAGCGGTCGACCGTTTTCCTCCAGTAGGTTTGGGTTTGTCAAGAGACAGACATTCGGTCGATCGATCAAGGTCCTCGGTCGACCGATACATGAAATGTATTTGGGGTATAATTGTTTTAATACGAATACGATCGTTTGGTATATACGACAAAACTAACGGTCGGAAAAATAAGGTTCACACTGTCGACCAAAACTAGGCAGTGAAAACACAAACAGTTCAATTGATCACTCGGTCGACCGAACGGCCTGTTACGGTCGGCCAAATGTGGGCAGACTTTTAGAGTTCAGGTTTAGTGTTTTCCGGTCTAAGTTTGGGTGATCTATTGAAGTCCAAATTATATGAAATTTCGTGTGTAACTTCTATAAGGAACCTAGTGTGTGTTTAAGTTGATTTTAGCTCAAGTATGCTCAATTTACAAAAGTTCCTAAGACGCAAAGAAAATACAAAATACATGTCTTCAAAAGAGCTTGATTACATGTCTTGACTTGATTTTCCTTTCTTCCTTGAGTCTTGATCACCTGTAGAGGTTAGCACAAAGCAATATATATGCAATGCAATATGTGTGCTACTCTACATGATCATAATTAAAAGTAGGTTAATTAAATCATCAAAACATAGATTAAGGCCAAAACGCAAACATGTTTAAGTGTTCGACGGTAGGCCGAAAGGCTCGTCAGAATAGTGTGGCAGAACTTGCTGCTCTGTTTCGGTCGACTGGTCGTAGTGTAATTTGGGCGTTCTCTCTCGCACCGGTCGAACGATACCATGGGGGTGGTCGATGGTTGTACGTTTGAGCGAGAAGATGAAGACCCTGGGTGTTTTCGGTCGACCGGGTCCCCTTTGCCGTTCGATCGAATGCACTGTAGTATGTCGGTTTGGGGCGTTGACCAACTAAACTGTCGACCTCCACTTTGACTAGATCGACCGGACATACTGTTTTAAGTCGGTTGGGGGTGTAGACTTCTAAACGGTCGACCGCCCTGAGATCACGTTCGACCGATGACTTAAGACGACTTAAGTAGTGTTCGACCGATTCATATTTCGGTCGACCGGCAATGACTTAGAGGAATGTTGAAGTCCCTGATGTTTTTCGGTCGACTAGAAGCCCATTGTCGTTCGACCGTTGGGGATGTGTTATTTATTATTATTTTGTGGCGTAGACCTTCTAAACGGTCGACCGTCCAATCACTTTTGTTCGACCGTTTGATGTTGTTTGGTTCGACCGTTGGATTTTGGTTCGAACCAATTACCGGTTTTAACGACCAACCGGTCGACCGTATGACCTTTTTTGTCGACTGTTGGAGCCCAGTAATTGAATTGTTTGTTTATGAACGCGTTGGTGCGTGTATTGCATTTACTGCTTATGTTCCCATGATATGACATGTGCATTGAGACCTAGGTAGTAGACCGTTGGGACCATATTCCCCTTTGCATGATCTATATGTTATGGCTTTACAGAGCAAGATGATTGTCGGCCCGTGTGGCGACAGAGATGACTATCGGCCTGTGTGGCGAAGGAGATGACCTTAGCCTGTGTGGCGACGGAGATGATTGTTAGCCCTTGTGCAACAGAGTTCTGTGCCTTAGCTTGTGTGGTGACGGAGATGACCGACCGATGTTGTTCCGGTGGATTTGCTCGATCGATGTTGTTCCGGCGCGTATGATCGTCCAGCTGTGGCACGGCTGGCGAGTATGACCGACCAGAGTGACGACTCTGGTGGATTGTGGTCTTCGACCACTGATCAGATCAGATGATGACTCGGAAGTACGTGCGACCCTCACCAAACCCATATGACTAGTGTAGCTGTGAGTGGGGGGTGTCGCGTATTTTCCGTATGACCACATGTGCCTGCGGTGGGTATCTACGGATGTCCAAAACTAGACGTATGACTAATGAACCCCGGTTGGGGAAAATGACTATTATGACTTGTGACCTGATGACGCAGTTGGGGAATGTTTTGTTACGATTTATGTTTTGCATAATACTAGTATGATAGGTCACGTATTGCATGTGCATGTAGGTAGGTTTGACATACGGGGTTTCCATAGGGAAACTCACGGCATCGTTGTTTTATTTCAGGTTCCCCTTCGGGAACTGTTTAGGTGGTGACTGAGGACGAGTGCATTTTGGAGTCGGGTCCTCGTGTCTATTTTGAGGTTATTATGACTACTTGTATATCTGTATATTGTATTTTGATGTAGTCATTCTTTTGACAACTCCTATATACGGTGCAACACCATATATTATATGTATATCTTCGAGTAGCGTCCCTGTGTTGATGTTGATATCCTTTGATTATCCTTTATTTAAATGTTTAAAATTTCCACTGTTTCGGGGATGTTACACAAATTCCAACATTCCAATATGTAGTTTGTAGTGTATTCCATTCATAGTTGTTCTCGTGTAAGGAGGGTTGTGAAATAGAGGGGTGTGAGTCACGAGAATCCTAACCTTGACAATAGTCACAATATGTTACAGAATTATAACGTAAAACTATATAATAAAGATTAACCATAAGATTAGATCTTGTTAGAATAAATTTCTAAATCAAATTTTAATTTACTGAATTGTACAATTAAATGACACTTTTAAACATGTTTAAAAGTGTCATTTAATGGAATCTATATCATTTAAAAGAACATTCTTGTTATTTGTGGATTCTTTCAAGTTTAAAGGAAACATTTCTTCGAATTTGAAGGACAAACTTGAATTTCCAAGGACACACTTTATTGACCGAATGCATTTCAGTTGTCCGAATTGGTGATTCTATTTTGGAATATTGATGGGTTCAGTCGACCGTATACCTGTAAGGTTTTTGTTCCTTTCCGTTTTCGACCCCAATTGTTGAGAAAGGAAAACGATCTAAAAATGATAACAAATCTTATGGTTTTGAGTTCTTAATTAGTGTGAAAAAACTATAGCATATCCTTGGGTTTCGTTATGACAAGACATAACATTTCATTACACGGTCTACAATAGCATAGGTTGTATTGTCTTTAATTCATAGATTTTACCATAGGAAGGACATCTCACGGTTATGATATAAGTTGGAAATTGTGAATCCATATCTACTTTTCCTTCGGAAAGAATTTTAGTGTCATTTAAGGGATATACGTGTCCTTCAAAAGAACAGGATTTTGGTGCACTCATTGGAAATTTGAAATTCATTATCCATGCACACTTTTCTTTTTCCTTCCCAACATTTGAGGTTGGTATATGAAAATCAATTTAACCTTACAGATAAGTGGTCGACCAACAAATTTCGGTTCATCGAAAAGTGCTACATTGACGACCGAATACATCTTGACCTCTGAAATCCCTTAATAAGCAATAGACTCGTGCTTTAAAAGGCAAACTTGAGGTTTAAAGGTGAGCCTCACGTTTTAAAGGACAAAGATGTCCTTTTGTGGTCAGGCATGTCATTTAAGTACTCTTTCGAGTTTCAAGAATAGACTCGTGCTTTAAAGGACATATCCAACCTTTAAAAAATTAACTACATTTCAAAGGACAACTACATTCCAATAGCTTTTGCTTGCCCCCAACAAAATGATCAACTTCGGAAGCTTGGGATCATGTTTGTTTTCAAATGTAACTGTAGCTTTGAGAGTAGAAATGAAAATCACAACCATGTGTGCTTCAAAAGGATTTTGGAAATTTAGATGAGCTTGGCTAGCTTGGTTCTTAAAAAGTCAGGCATTAGAAGGGAGAAAGATCAATTACATCTGCTTTCTCCAAACATGAAATGATGTAGAGCCGTTTTCTATACAAATGGATCACTTGGTGTATGATTTGAGAGATTTGGAAACGAAGAATACTTTTAAAATGGGCAGTGAATCACTAAGAAGTCATGGAAAACTGTCCAAACATAAAAGGTGGATTAGATTCATATTTTTAATTCCCTATGCTTTAGCTAAACAAATCGGGTGACTCTTAAATAATTCCAAAGGTTTGGGCAAAATATCTATGTTGGTTGGAGGCCTAATATCTAAAAATTCCAAGTGGAAAACACAGATGGTAGAAGCAAAGGTAATTCTTGAACAATTCTCAGAAACTCTACGGGTGATCTAGTTTTTGCATATTATACACTTCTTGTATAACATGGATTTTGTTCCTGAATCCTTAGAAACTGTAGGGGTACGTGATTTGGGTTTTGCATATTATACACTTTTGGTTATAACATCGATGATGCCGAATTCATGCTGTTATATATGGCCACAGTATATGTGACAACCTTGGCTTGGAGAAGTTGGTGATTGAATCAAATTCTCAAGTTCTTGTGGATAAAATCAACAAGAGAGGATTCACATCATTCGGCACATCATTCTTTAGGCAAATCGATAGAGGAATTCAACGAGTTATGGACTAACACTAGTGCAGAATGCACAATAGACGTCACACAATCGGACATCGAAAAATCTGACTTCTATAGGTATAGACGTCGGATATCCAAATATCCGACGTCTATAAGTTTGTATAAACGTTGGTTTTTGTAGTATACCGACGCCTATACGTCCTGAAATAATGAAAAAAAAATTGCGATTTATTTCCTATAAGAATTTATGTAGATTTATTTTGTATAAGAATTAATGCAATTTTGCACTTCGTAGAAAGTAATATGAATTATTTGGATTGATTTAAAAATAGTTACTACAGCACTTCTTTACTTCTAAATAGTAGTTGGGTACCATACTACAAAAGTCAAGTGATATATATATATATATATATATATATATATATATATATATATATATATATATATATATATATTTAATGATCAAAAGATTGGCACTTGCGCTTAAGATGGTTGCAAATTTTTTATTATTATTTGAAAGTATAGACGTCGATTTTATACGATAACCGATGTCTATAGACCATAATAATAATAATATAAGGTATAGACGTCGGCCACACATGGTATCCGACGTCTATAGGTCATAATGTCTGTATAGACGTCGGTCACCCTGTCTGACCGGCGTCTATAGGTGGTAACAATTTAGTCCCACATTGGAGAATTTTATTTTGTTGGTGTGGTTGATTTGCTCCATCACTCTTTTACCTACGGAACGCGAACGAGTTGGGGCACTTGAGCATCTTAGGCTTGATGTACTTAGTTAATGGTCAAAAGATTGCCACTTAGGGCACTTTGGCAACTTGGACTTGATTACTGTATAGGTTGAATGTCTTTTATAGGCGGTAATGATTTTTTGGGTTAATTAAAGGTATAATAGACACCAGTCATGTATATCTGACGTCTATACATTGTATAGACATTGGTCATGTATATCTGATGTCTATACATTGTATAGACGTCGATCGTATAGCCGACGTCTATACAACAGGACATAGGCGACGGGAAAATAAACGTCCGGCATTTGGATTGCTCAAATCCGACGTCTATAAACCTGTATATCCGACGTATATGGGTTTTTCTGTACTTGTATAATCACGTGGTTGACGGTATTACCTATGTCAAAATTACAATAGAGCAGTTTGGAGATCAAATGGATCATGACTCTCAACTTTTCTTGTTGTTGTCAATGAGACCAGATGTTGCTTCCTTCTCTAAAAAGTGGGTTAGCAATTAATTCTCTCTCTCTCAGCCAGGGGTTGTGCTTGTTAAGTACTACTCAAATGCGGACTGAAGTAGTCAAAGTTTTGGGGGCTTTCTCACACTTTACATCTTAACCGGTTTTCCTCGTGTCACCTAGTTTTTCAATCGAGGGATTTCAGATCTTATAGGGCTAACAGAGATTCCTGGTTTTGCGTCCAATGAGTAAAAGTGAAAAGATTTCAACGACAGAAAGGACTCATAATTATTGTACTGCATTAAGGTAATTCACAATTTGGATACTTGTAAAACTCTAATATCGCTTATTTTCAAGTTGGCCCAAGAAAAACCCTCATCCTTTCAATAATAAGTAATATCTACTTACGGTAACAACCCCTTATCCTTTCACAAATAAATCGGGAATGGAAAGTACCATCAAATGGAGATACCTGACTGTAATAGCTGAGTTATAGGTTTATCAGCAGCATAGTAAAACAACAACAGTTAGATTTATGCCTTGAAAAACACATGTTCATCTGGACGACCGATTGGCAATTAGACATTCGATTTGTGTACATCAGAGTATGCTTTGAAGTTTACCAGATCCCAAGTTTTGGATGACTACCCAGCTTTCGGACATTCAATCCAATTATAACAGGCTCCTTTTGGTAGTTATATAAATCCATGTTTCAGACGATCGTTTGCAGTTCGGACGTCCATCTTCCCTGCTTCAGATGTTGGCCTCTCATTCGGTTGTCCAATTCCCCATTCACAGACCTTCATTCAAGTTTCAATGGAACGAGTTTGGACGTTTGCCTCCATTTCTCACGTCTACTTCTAGACAGTTATAAGACTTTTGTAGAGCTATTTTGAGCATTTAATTACCCTTCACCGTTTAGGGTTTTGGTGTGTGTGCCTCTACCAAGTGTGGAAAAACAACCAAGAAGTATGGCCTCCTTCGTCCTACCACCTCTATAGAGCCACCTAATGTGGATTCCAAACACAAGGAGTTATCAAGTTGAGAAAGTTATTGGAGTCATCAAAAGAGAAATTTTGAGAGGTTGAAGGAGGCCAATGGAGGTAAGAGATTCTTCCCTATACTTAGCATATGTGATATCTATGTTGCTTGAAGATTGGAGACTCATGACGGATGAGATTGGGTTCAAACTGGTGGTCCTTGGAGGTTTATTCTTCTCCATTCTCTCATTTTATTGGATTGCTAGCCTATACTTTTTTTCTTGTATCCTCTTGTATAAAGATTGGATTAGTCATCTTGTTAAGCTTAGGGTTTATTGATTTGGGGGTTTATTGTACTCGGAGGTGTAACAATGCAGAGCCCTAATTTAGTTACAAGCTATTATCTCCATGTTATGGTTTGTCGCATGTATCGTTGTTTACACCATAGTGAAGTTCAACCGTCTCCCCCTGTAATTTTTCCCAAATTAGGTTTCCACGTATATCTTGGTGTTTTTGTTTAATTGCTTATGGTTTGCTTTAGATTTTTGCTTAATTTGCTACTTGCATGCTAGGTGTTTGTGGATTTGCCTAATCTATCTTTCTTTTGAGTGTTTCTGCCCTCATCGGCATTGCTTGACTCGGATACACTATCATTCCAATTTCCCTAACAAACTGGTATCCAAACTTTTTATTTGGTGCACTATAGTGTTCTTCCAACGTGCTACATTGGTTTTTTGTGCAAGTGTTTTTCCAGCGCATCTCAAGTTGTTGGGATTTGTATCCGAGTTGATGAGTTTCTCACTAGAGTTTCAACAGTTTTTGATCGAGGTGGAATCTCGACATTTGGCAAATCCAGATTGAAGGTGTTAATTGGTACAACCAAGCATAAGTGCAACATTAAGTAGATTGGACAAATTATTGGCGTTGAGGGTCAACTTAATGCACTAGGGTGTTCTTTCCGGTCCAGAACTTGCAAGTTTGGTCACATCATTTAAGAGTGTTTATTTACAGTTTAAGGAGAAGCAAAAATTTATTGATGACATCTATTTTGAATATGTATTTTATATATTTGGGTTCTTCAATTTTGACGTTTGAGTGCACTTCACACCTGCGCCGAATTGGTCTATTTGCTTGTGTCGAGATCATTTACAGGTGGAGTTGCCATGTTGGCGTTGGCATTATTGATTTGAGTTTCCATGACGGCTTGGCATTATATTTCATAGATGTTCGTCATGTTTCAGATTCTGATTATAGCCTTGTTTTTCTATTGCACTTGTGATCGTTTTAGCTATGAAGTTTGGATCAAGAAGCCTCTACCACTTGAGTTATGACAAGTGATGTTGTCTCTTCTTTGTATTTTGGTTGGAAATGAAGTATATTTGCATCTTATAAGTGAAGACTAATATTCGAAGAGCATAATTTATGACCGAGAACAAATGACAGTTTTTTTTTTGTTTTTCCATCAACACCACATGTTGCAATTAGACATTTGGGATTTTGTTTAGCAAAGCACGTTAATGTGTCTTTATGCCATTTGCCATTTTAGGATGAAGCGTTATCTCTGCTGCTTTTTGTTTGGTGATTTGTTCTCAAGCCAGAACCATCATTTATGGAATTCCAATGCAGGTATGGTCTGATTATATCCTCCATTTATTTTTGAATTTATGCACATGTTGATCGTGAAGATCGTTTGTCAGCCAACGTTAGCTGGTGGATTATTCTTGGGTATGCCTTTTGCATTGTAGGATATAGGTTGTGATGGTCATGATCCCGTTTTGCCCAAGTTGATGGTTGAAGAAATTGTTCTAATATTTGATGAGTTAGCTACTTTGTCTTCCAATAAATGGTTCTCTGTTATTCTACCTCTTATTCAAGCACGCATCCATGTACATCAATGAAGGTGGAGTTAGATTTTTTTGGAACTTTGTGTTCTCCTAGGGTTATGTTATGTTTGATGTTGAATATTGAAGAGTAGTGATGGGTTTGATCTACCCACAGCAGAAATTTACCATTTTGCATTGCAAGAGATGTACAACGTTTTACCAAACTACCATCACATGAAGACGATTCTAGTCTTGCTCATGCATTTTCTCTTTGTAGCTGATGATTTCCCTTGATGTGAAAGAGCCGAGCAGTTTGTCTGAGGGATTGTCTGTGTAAGATCGAACTATGTATGAAGAGTTTTAACCTCTTCTTCATGATCTCGCCTAGTTTTTATCTCCTAGTGTGTTTCTAATTGTTTGCACATAACTGAATTATTCTCAAACCGTGGGAGTGATTTTGCTCGAGGTACTTATGAGGTACAACCATTTACGGGGAACATTATGATAGGCGAATATTCATGATTGGAGTTTTCCTTCTTATGGGAGCAATACGGCTATTTCTGAAAAAACTATACAACACACCTTGACTTTTCCTCCACTAAGAGGGGGTTTTGGCAGTGACCGAGGGTTTTGAAGAAGCATTTTGTGGTTCAAGAAATTATCCACAAAAGCTTTGTCCAGGTCGATAGACGTTTCTATGTTTGCGTTGGTCAGATTGCTATATATTTCAACCGATGTGCTCACCAGCCGGTCATTATATTCAAGTTCCAAAATCGATGAACTTGATTCTTTGTAGCTCTATGTTGATGGACCTTTTGCAGAGAAAAGTGGCACCGTGAAGATGTGAAGATTGTTGGAGCCTTAAAGACGGTTTTTCAAGTCAAGGTGGAGATGGTTAGATTTATGCCTTGAAAAATACTTTTTCATCTGGATGATCGATTGTCAATCAAACGTCTAATTGGCATGCATTAGAGTCTACTTTGAAGTTTACTAGATCCCTAGTTTTGGATGACCACCTAGCTTTTGGATCTAGTTTTGATAGGCTCACTCCAAGAGTAAGTGGAATCCATGTTTCAGATGACTATTTGCATTTTAGACGTCCATCTACCCAATTTTGGACGTCCGCCTCTCATTCGGCCGCCCATCACCCTTTCACAAACCTTCATTCATGCTTCACTGGAAGGGCGAGTTTAGACGTCTTCCTCAATTTTGGACATTTATTTCTGGGTAGCGACAAAACTTTTCTAAGGTTATTTTGGGTATTTCATTACCATTTAGGGTTGGCCCTAGCACTTTATATATACCATTTACTTTGTAAGCTTTGGGTGTGTGTGTGCCTCCACCAAGTATGGTCTCCTTCCTCCTAGCACCTCCATAAAGCCACCAATGGTGGATTCCTATCTCATAGAGTATCTCCTTAGAGCCACTTAATGTGGATTTCATAACTCAATGAGTAATCAAGTTGAGGAAGTTACTGGAGTCATCAAAAGAGGAATTTTGAGAGATTGAAGAAGGCCAATGAAGGTGAGTGATTTCTTGTTGCTTAAAAAATGGACTCGTGAAGGATGAGATTGGATTCTGATCGGTGCTCCTTGGAGATTTATTTTTCTCCATTCTCTCAATTTATTGGATTGTTAGTTTGTATTGTCGTTTACACCATAGTGAAACTCAACCGTCTTTGCCTGTGATTTCTCCCAAATTGAGTTTTACGTATATTTTGGTGTTTTGGGTTGATTGCTTGTGGTTTGCTTCAGATTTTTATTTGATTTGGTGCATACATGCTAAGCGTTTGTGAACTTACCTAGTTTAGATTCCTTTTAAGTTTTTTTGCAGTTATCATCATCGCTTCCACTTCATGAGTCGAAGACACACCCGTTCCAATTTCCGTAACAACAACACTAGTTTATTTTTCTATTGTTTGAAAAGTTATGCAACAAAACTAGATGGTTGAAAGATAATACTCGGAATACGCATGTGGTGAAGTATCCATACTTAGTCAAAGCAAATACTTCAATGTCTCATCAAATGGACTATAAGATATACGAATATTGATGACAATATATATCTCCTATAGGACAAGCAAATCTCTTTTAACAAATATTTACTGCATCAATATAAACATCAGCATAAGCTGTATGACATTGAATTGTACCATCAGATTGTGAAGCATGCAGAAATTCGACTTCAGGACGTATGTTTCTCGAGTCATGTACCATGCCGATTTTAGCAGGATTTTTTTTTCTTTTTTACTTTGTTTGGTTGACTAATAAAATATGAAATATTATATTCCAAAGCAAATTCGCAGAAAAGAATGGTGATTGACCGTTGCATTACAACCAGCCAAAACAATTTACACAAAGCGCCAACGTACCACTTATTACCAATTTCAAGGAAAATAAAGGATAGCAGTTATTAGTACCCGCTTGCTTTCATATCATAAATTTTACTTCTATTTTAATGTCTTCCAGTAGTAAATGGTAAACAATAATATAAAACATTTTACATAAATTTTTGGAGTCAAATCAAAATACGAAGTCGTCCAATCCGAATTAACAACTAACATGTCGGCAAGTAGAGCCTGACAGTGACATTAATCCTCCTAAAATAATTTTCCTGGACGTCCGTATCCACATGCAATATCCGACACTATGTTAAGAGAATTGTGATAACGCAAAAGAATAGTTATTCACGGAGATTTACCAAAATAAGTTCAAACAAAAATTGAATCTAAAATGAACTATACGTACATAAAACTTGTTTAGAGTTTGGTGAACACTTGGAGGTGAATCAGCGGGTGATTTGACGGGCAACAGAACATCAGATCTTCGAAAATGTTTTAGAGAACCTTTAGGTATGATCATCTCTTGTTTGTTTATTTTAATATATCTAAGTTTACATGATATTACAATAAACACAAAACAATGTACATAAAATTGCTGAAAATATGAAATTGATCATGTATGTTTGTATTAATGTTTTTAAAATATACACGTACACAGGGACAAAATTCAATTCGTGTCGCTATGTATGTGTATATTTAAAAAAAATTAATACAAGCATACATGATCGACTTCATATTTTCATTGATTTTATGTACATGTTTATGTTTATTCTAATATTATGCAATCCTACACATATTAAAATAAACAAAATGAGAGATGAGCATACCCAAAGGTTCTTTAAAACATTTTCAAAGATCCGGAGTTCCGTTGCGCGTCGAATTGACCTCCGATTCACCTCCAAGTGTACACAAAACTCCAAGTGTTCACACAACTCCAGTCGACCGGTCACTACCAACACGAGTTCACGGAAGCTACTGTGGATTTTCGGTCGACCGGTCTCCGAAAAATGTTCTAGAGTTTTGTCTGATAAAACTTTCTACCGTTTCGCCCGAAAAACGTTTTGCCTTTATCAAATTTTGGATTTTAGCTCCACCAAAATTTGATCTTTTGGGGGTTTAGAAAATTCATATCTCATGTGATATATTATCCTATGTAATGTTAAACAATTACACCCCATAATATATATATATATATATATATATATATATATATATCTTATATGAATTTATTTATGATTCCAATTATGTGAATTCTCATGACATATTGATTTTATTGATTCACCATATGTGTCCATTTTCACATGAAACCCGACACAACATATGAACTCAAAATCAAGCTTCTTATATCCCAGTTTTGTGGTGTGTCATATAGGAGGATCTAAGCTAAATTGACAGCGATATTGAACACTCAACATCTCAAACTATAAGCGGTATCTAGCTACACATTATAGTTACCCAATTAGAATAGACGTCTTGTTCGACTCGAACCAAACACGATCCATTTAGTGATGAAAGTGCACCACTTGTGTCCGGCCCTTGCATCGTGATATTAAGAATATATACAAAGTAGAAATGTATCACCTTTGTATTATATTCATTTCTTGATCTCTTTAAGCTAATTATAACTATATAACTTAACTCATGTTACATTGTGCACATTATAATTTGCTTTATCAAGGAGCCTACTAATATCATCACTTAATTAAAAGGGACAATGATAATCTTTTGACTAGTTATCTTTTCCAGCATAAGTCATGTTCTACCAACTATTGCCTTTATCATTATACTCATTGATAGATTTTCACAATAATCACATCAAACATTTCTTAAGTGAAAAGATATAAGTCTCATGTCTTAGGATCCAAAACACACTAAACATTAATGACACGAAATACAATTCCATAATGTTTTACTTGTTAGCTATATTCATTATATAAAAGTATTTTTTTCTTCTTTTATACTCGTGTCGTCAATTATTTGTAGAGCTACAACAATCGATGACCAACACGACAATCTTATCTTGGTAATTAATGTTTCATGTTAATTACCATGATTGTGAATAACATTTGATTTTTGTAGACCATATCTTTTAGAACTCTACGGTTAAGGACCAAGTGTATCTTCCTTAACACTTCCAAAAGACGAATACAATAATCAAGGAACAAAATACTTGCACATTCAATTCATAACAATTGAGATATAAAAGTAAAACTTTTAGAACACATTCCTTTCATCTGGTACTTTCGAGTCATCTGACTTGGGATGCACCGACCAAACTCCTGTTACACAGGTGTTAATGATCGCCATTTGTGGAGATTTGGGAAATGTGTACGTGATAGTATAAGTCCTTATAGGCAATGATGCACAAAACCTGACCCTAAGAGAATCAAACACCAACTAGACAAAAATAAAATGAGAAAAAAGAAGAAAAACAAAAGAAAAAAAGAGAATGCAAATAAGAACCTTAATGAACTTTACACTTTGTATCACTTGAGGATGATAAGGTTGTCCACGTCCTTCACTTAAATCCTTAATTAACTTCCACGAATGATTCATTAGGCTAAGTGTGTGGATTGAATACATATATAGAGTCAGCCCGTAGTATTATCGCGTCCAATGATTGACAGAAATGAGTCCATCGAGTCGAGTTTCTAGGTTGATTAATGCATCAATGTTCGGATTTTGTGTGTTTATCCGCTGAAAATTCTCAGGTGACACCACTCCTCCTTTTTGGAGACATGAGGTTTAACAGTTTGTTGCACGTGCTAAGTACAACCGTGATTCCTACGAAAGTGAGTTAAGATTTTGTTGTTTTTCTTATGTTTTCCGTTCTTTCATTTTTTTAATTTTACTTTGGACTAGCAAATTTTGTTTTGTTTTACAAATTTTTTTGGTGTCAAATCAAAATAGAAAGTCGTCCAATCCGAATTAACAACTAACATGTCGGCAAACAGGGCCTGACAGTGACACTGATCCTCCTAAAATAACTTTCCTGTCGTCCGTATCCGACACTATGTTAAGAGAAATGTGATAACGCAACGGAATAGTTATTCATGAAGATTTGCCCAAATAAGTTCAAACAAAAATTGAATCTCAAATGAATTATATGTAGATAAAACTTCTCTATATATCTTGCTTGTACAGTTATGCATTACCTTATTCCTATATATTGGCTTATCTAGGATCCGTTTGGAATTGAATTTCGATGACATTATAGTTCCCAAAGATCAAGAGATTTACACATGACATGTAAATATTTAGAATCTTTAAACCAACACAAAACTTTTACAAACTAATTCTAAAACTTGATCGAACTACCAACACGTGGTTCTAGGCATAGGCATAACTGACGTCCGAAGACCATGTACATGTTCGTCGACGTAGTGTTGTAAAGTTATGCTCATGATCGATGGATGCTTGTTTTGCTTCACTCGAATCATGACTCTTATTGGTTGATAACAAACCGAACACGAGCAAAAAAATTTGATCGGCAAACTTTACGAGTAGAATAGGGGTGTGTTCGTGCTTCCTCGACTTGTTCGTTTGCAATAGTCGGAAGTAGTGCCCGACACTAATCGTCGTAATCTTTTTTGGAAATTAATTATTAAAACTTCAAATCAAATACATTGGTTCCAAAGACCAAGTGCTCCCCTACTCTTATATGAAAATATTTACATCCATTGACCCATTGACTCAAAATACGAAGTCGTCCAATCCGAATTAGCAACTAATTAACATGTCAGCCCTCCTAAAATATTTTTTCTAGACGTCCTTATCCACTTGCAACATCCGATATGTTAGATGCAGGAGAAAGATGGGGAGCACCACACTTACCCACCTCAGAAAATACGCCTCCACCAGGCGCACATGGACCGCCAACCAGCGGTCCCAACCCGCCAATTGACGGTTCAGAAGTTGCGCCTGATGCGCTTCTTCGGCTCGCCTTGTTGTCCATGCTGAGGGTCTTCTATTGCCATCACTAGATCCATACTTTGATTTACGCAATTGATGGACACGAATGAAAGAAGAAAACAAACTACTTAACACTTAACAAGCAAAACGAGATTTGCACCAAACACTCATCTTTTCTTTCTTCTTTCTCACTTGACTTGATTTGTTTTTGGCTTGTATTACAAATGGAGAACTCTTGTGCTTATATAGGCACTTAAAAAGACTCTTCAACTTATCCTATAACACAAACATAACGTAAACTATATAAAGATGATCATTCAAGATCATTACAACCTCTACTTAAATTCCATCATAAAATAGGACGAAAATCATAGAAAAAAATGAAGAATCCCTTGTCTCTTCCTTTCCTACAACCTTTTGCCTTCCTTCTTGTTGAGTCATCAACTCTCAGATGACTCACCCTCCATAGGTGATGTGGCAAGTGACTAGGATGCCACCTAGGATTAAGTTCAATTCTCAATACGATAATATGTTAAGAGAAATGTCATAACGCAAAAGCAATAGTTATTCATGAAGATTTACCAAAATAAGTTCAAACAAAAATTGGATAATAAATGAAATATATGTCGTCCAACCGTGATTTTTTACCAAATGTTGACATCTCGAGTCGACGACCAAAAATTGAATTGCATGACTTGATAACTCGGGTTATATATATGTGTATGTATACGTGTTTGTATATATAAATATGTATACTTGTTAGTGACGCGGAAAGCTCCGGAAAGTGATTTTCGGAGTCAAACGAAAAACATAGGAAAATATGATCCAGTATATAATTTTTTCTTTTGACTGAATTTTGTTGTTTGTACATGTTTGGACAAATATTTTACATCCGATTTAGATAGCAAACACGGATGACCGAAAGAAGGTCGGTGGAACGAAATAAGAAATAATGGAATTTCTCTGAGCAAACGTGAATGGATGACCGAATGTATTTCGGTTATCCGAACTGGTGATTCCTTTTAAGGATTTCGGTGGGCCGAAATTTGTTCGACATCCGTTAGAACATTTCGATGGACCGAAATGTGTTCGGTCGACCGGATATGATGAGTTTTCATTATTTTCCGACCTCAAACTTTGAGAAAAGAAAATGTAAAAAATTATACATACCATGGAATCCGACGAAAAGTAGACATGAATTTCCAAGAGTGCACAAACAACTCTCTCCACGAAGTCAAACGAAATCTTGTTTGCTTTCTGTTTCTTTCCTCTGGAATCTGAGTGCACAAATCCCACGTTGGTGTCTATTCATTCATACAATATTTACCTACGTGAACTAGTTCTAAAATCATACTATAAAGTACACATTTATTTATTCTATATATGTCAAAGTTACTTAATAACAACCCTATTCTATCTCGCCGGTCTTATATTTGAATTTGCACTTTAATTTTCATGTTTGGTATATGATTGTATTTTGTTAAAGATTTTTACTATTAATCTGCTTGAGGATGTTATCCTACCAATTGCAAGAACAAAAAATAATATAAAATTTGTTTAATTAAGCAGAGAACCAACTCTAAACGTGCAAAAGAACGGCATGGGTGAATTTGGTGAGCCGAACACGAGCGGAATTTTCTGATCGTCACGAGTCATGAGCGAGCCATGAGCAAGCAAAATATTATGCGAGTCGAGCTCGAGCTCGAGCTAAACCTGCTCATTTACAGCCATATGTCGTCGAGATGTCCACATTTGGTTAAAAAACTTTTGCCAGAGTAAAGGCGTGAAGGTGTTGCTCTCTCTCGGAGGAGCCACTGGAAACCACAGTCTCGCGTCAGTGGCTGATGCCGTGGAAATGGCGACGTACTTATGGGATAACTACTTGGGAGGGAAATCGAGCTCGCGCCGGCTTGGCAACGGCGTTCTAGATGGAACTGACTTTGGCATTCAGAGGGGGTCAAATCTTTATTGGGATGATCTCGCTAGGGCTCTTGCAGATTTTAGTGATTAGGAATTCAGGTTTGTTTGGAATCAGAGTTTGATCCCTAAAAATCAAGACGATAATTTGATTTACAGTTGACTTCTATAAACCTAGATTCCCACGCAAAATAATTTTAGGTCACCAAACCTCACACTTACTTTCAACTATGGTACAAAATTTGACACAGAGCTTTTAATTTTTCTCAAAGAGCAATTGTCACCATGTTAATTTAAGGACACCAATATGTATAGATGATTGTCGATACCATAAGTCCATGATTAGAGAAGAGATAAGCAATTCGCAACAACATAAATACTCACAACATGGTATGTCCCTAACTTGTGATTAGGGGTTAATGGTGATTATGGGGTGGCTTTGCATGGGGAAGAGGAGGTGAACAGTGGTGTTGCACAGTGATGTGCGTGGGGAAGGAGGAGAGTAGGATGAGTAGGGTGATGGTGGGGGTGTGGTGTTGGTTTTTGTGTTAGTTGAAGGATTCTCTCCTTCATTTCTTGCACCAAACCCATCTCTCCTACTCTCCTTTCCATTTCCGGCGAACTAGCAGTGGAGGAGGAGGCTTCGGCGGGCGGAGTTGAGCTCAGAGCCGCGGAAGCATTGTCGTGAGACGCTTGCGTCAGAGGTTGCGGTCGAGTGGGGCCGTTGAGCAAACCTCCGGCGTGTTCCATCTTGCACTTGAGGTATGCCGGCTTTTCAGTATGCTTTGTTGCTCACTCACGTGTGGGCGAAGTGTTGGTCGGTCGGTGGAGGTCGGAGATCTCTCCGGCGACGAGAACGACGTAAATCCTTGGCTGGTGCAAGGTTGCAGACGACCAACGGTCGACCAGGTCCCTTCGGGCAGTCGACCGATGTAGTGTTTTTTTCCCGACTATAACCAACACCGGTCGGACGATGCCTCGTGGCGGTCGACCGGTAGTGCATTGTGCTGGTGGGTCAGGATTGCCTGTTGTGTTTCGGTCGACCGGTTTCTTGTGTTCGTTCGACCGGAATTTAAGTGTACTGGATTTTATGCCTGCTTGTTCGACTGTTGTTGGTATGTGTTCGACCATTATATGACATAGAACTGCTAGGATGCTCTGGTAGTTTTTGGTCGACCCGGACCTTGAGTCGGTAGACCGGTAGTATTGAATTGATGTTGACCAGACTCCGGATTTTGACATCGTATTGGTCGACCGGTTTTAGACTCTTGTTCGACTGTTGGGACTTAGGTTTTGCGCAGAGAGTTCGACCGTTGCAGACTTTCGGTCGACCAAACCTTTTTGGGAACGGTCGACCGGATCGCCTCTTTCGGTCGACCGTTTGTGCAAAGAACTGAATTCCCGATCCTTTTAGGATGCCAACTCTGTCCACGGAATCCCGTGTCCTCGCCTTGTGCGTGAGACGAGAGGTGACAGTGGGCACGTTATGCGTGCCTGCCCAGGGACCACCGTGTGGTAGAGTGTGGGTGTTCGGGACGTGTCACCTCCATGCATGGATGGTGACTTGATGTGATGGATTGTTGGACTCATTGTAGAGTAGCAGGCCTGAGGGATCGCGGATCCCAATGTATGATGTTGTGCGAGCACGCAATTGTCATTGGGTGAGGTGACTACCAGCCTGGATGGCTACGGAGGTCGCTGCCCTGCTTTTATAGCGGCGCGGTTGGTGTTCGCGGCTCGTGGAGCCTGATGACCTGGTAGACTTCGGTATGGACCTGTCCGATGTTGTGCCGGACGTATTGTTGGACCACTGATGCTATGTCGGTGATGCCGCGATGTTATTCCGGCGTTGATGATTGATGGGCCGATGCTTTTCCGGCTATGTTTTCCTCAGCTGGGTACCTAATGAGATGATGATTGGTGGACCGACCGAGCGACGGCTCTGTAGGTGTGGTTTCGACCACGAAGTTACAGATATGTTTCTTATGGCGCGGACTTGGCGGATGCTCCTTGCCGAACCCCATGATTAGTATAGCCGTGTGTGGGGAGCGTCACATCTTGTTCCACTAGACCGTATGTGCCTAGGGTAGGTCTCCTTGGGAGACCCAATGAAGATTGTCAGACTGATGTTACCCTTCGGGGGAACTGTTTTCGTTATTGTTGATGACATGACATGCTACTAGTATGATAGGTCCATGTGTACTACTATATGCGTATAGGTGAGGTTGGCATACGGGGTTTCCTTATGGAAACTCAGGCATTGTTGTTGCATGTTTTATTTCAGGACCGTAGTAGGTCCAGTAGGGTGGTGATCAGCGGGTGCGCACATCTTGGGGTCGGATCCTCTCATTTGGACCACTGAGGTCGACATGATTAATTGTATCTTTTTTTTGTTCTGATGTAATCATGTAGCTTTTGACAAAACTCTGATGTAATATGGTGCACCGCTTAAATATTTTATGAGAAGTAAGAGTCCCATCTTTTGATTATTTGTCTCTGATGTCATGATAATAATTTTTAAATTTCCGCTGTTTCGGGATGTTACAATTTGGTATCAGAGCGGTCGATTCCTATGCGGTTCCCAATGAAGACAGTACGACGTGCGAGTCTTTTGCAACGAGAAGAAGATCTTGATCCTGAGAGGAGAGGGGGTCGTCTGATTGTGTATGCAGTTAAGGCACATAGACTGATACAACAAGGATGCAAAGCGTTTATTGTCACGGTGGTTGTTCCTGATCCTGAGACGAGGAGGCTGGAGGATATAGAAGTTGTGCAGGAGTTCCCAGATGTGTTTCCTGCAGAGATTCCTTGGTTACCGCCGCACCGGGAGATCGAGTTCGGCATCGAGTTGGTGGCAGACACGACACCCCAATCGAAGGCACCTTATCGGATGACACCTGCTGAGTTGATAGAGCTGAAGAAGCAGTTGCAAGAGTTGATGGACTGCGGATTTATCTGACCGAGTGTCTCGCCATGGGGAGCACCTATGTTGTTATTGAAGAAGAAGGATGTGTCGTTGCAGATGTGCATCGACTACAGGATGTTGAATAAGGTTACCGTCAGGAATCGGTACCCTTTACCCAGGATTGATGATCTGTTTGATCAGTTGCAGACGGAAATAGTGTTCTCGAAGATTGATCTGCGTTCAGGTTATCACCAGTTGCAGATCCGAGAGGCCGATGTTCAGAAGACAGCCTTCAGGATGCGGTACGGGCACTACGAGTTTTTGGTGATGCCGTTTGGACTGACAAATGCACCTACAACATTCATGGACCTGATGAATAGGACCTTTCAGCCGTACCTTGACAGATTTGTCGTTGTCTTCGTGGACGACATTTTGGTGTACTCCGCAGACAGAGAGCAGCATCGAGAGCACCTGAGGATTGTGTTTGGCATCTTGAGAGATCGGCAGCTTTATGCAAAGTACACAAAGTGAGAGTTTGGGTTGAACCAGGTGGCATTTCTGGGGCATATTGTGTCAACAGATGGGATTTCAGTGGATCCAGCGAAAGTCGAGGCTGTGACTCAGTGGAGAGCCCCAACGAGCGTTACAGAGATCAGGAGCTTCGTGGGACTGGCAGGGTATTACAGACAATTCATTCAGGATTTCTCCAGACTTGCTTCACCGCTGACAGCGTTGACACAGAAGAGTGTCAAGTTCGTTTGGTCCCAGAAGTGCGAGGACAACTTTCAGGAGCTGAAGAGGCGACTGACGACAGCACCGATTCTGTCGCTACCGAGTGGCAGCGGAGGTTATGTGATCTACAACGATGCGTAAGGGATTGGCTTGGGTTGTGTTCTGATGCAGCACGGGAAGGTGGTGGCGTACGCTTCTAGGAAGCTGAAGGTGCACGAGAAGAACTACCCTTCTCATGATCTAGAGTTAGCAGCAGTGGTTCACGCGTTGAAGACCTGGCGACACTATCTTTATGGCGAGCAGTTCGAGGTCTTCACAGATAATCAGAGCCTGAAGTATTTGTTCTCTCAGAAGGAGCTGATTATGAGGCAATGCAGATGACTAGAGTTCATTAAGAACTACGACTTCACCATCTCCTATCATCCGAAGAAGGCAAATTCGGTTGCAGATGCGCTGAGCAGGAAGGTGGAGGTGTTAGTTACTAGTTTGTGCATTCAGGAGTGGAGGTTACTCGAGACGTTGTCAGAGTGGAGGCTGTTCACAGAGGGCTCAGAGGGAGCAGTGATTGATGTGCTTTGAGTGGAGACACAGACTGTCTCATGTGTGGTGCAGGCTCAACATGGGATGATGAGTTAGCTGGTCTGCTACGGTTAACTTCTAGAGATGGGTCGGACTTCAGTGTTGGCGTTGATGGTGGTTTGAGGTTCAGGAGTCGGATCTGGGTGCCGAAGGTCGATGGGCTGAGAGATGACATCATGGAGGAGGCACACAGAGCGAGATACACCATTCACCCTGAGAGCACGAAGATGCATAAGGACCTGCAGCGGAACTTCTGGTGGAGGGGCATGAAGAAGGACATTGCAGAGTTTGTGGACCGATGCTTAGTCTGTCAGCAGGTGAAGATTGAGCATCAGCGACCAGCAGGACCGATGCAGTGTATTGAGCTTCCTGAGTGGAAGTGGGAGCACGTGACGATGGATTTGGTCACAGGGATGCCGAAGACAAGGAGATTCCACGACGCGATTTGGGTGATGGTCGATCGACTGACCAAGTCGGCACACTTCTTAGCGATCAAGACCACGTTGCCTTTGGAGGGTCTGGCTAGATTATACGTGGAGGAGATAGTTAGGTTGCAAGGAGTGCCAGTGAGCATTATCTCTGGTCGAGATCCTCAATTCACTTCCAGATTTTGGGGGAGTCTGCAACAAACATTGGGGACGCGTCTGAGGTTCAGTACAACGTTCCATCCACAGATAGATAGTCAGTCAGAGAGGACGATTCAGACCTTGGAGGGTATGCTGAGAGCATGCACACTGGATTGGGCAGGACATTGGGATGAGCACCTGCCGTTGATAGAGTTCGCCTACAACAACAACTACCATTCTAGTATTGGGATGGCACCGTACGAGGCATTGTACGGGAGGCCTTGCAGATCACCGGTATGCTGGAGTGACGTGGGCGAGAGAGATTTAGTGGGTCTAGAGATTGTGCAGATGTATGCAAAAAAAGTTGATGTCATCCGGAGGAGACTGGCCACGACACAAATCTGGCAGAAATGTTATGTTGATCGACGCAGACGAGTGCTGAGTTTCGAGGTGGGCGACCACGTGTTTCTAAAGATTTCCCCAACCCAAGGAATGATGAGGTTTGGGAAGAAGGGGAACCTCAGTCCGAGGTATGTGGAGCCGTTTGAGATCCTCGACAGAGTTGGAGAGGTTGCCTACCGTATTGCGTTGCCACCGCAGTTTTCAGGTCTTCACAACGTCTTCCATGTATCGATGCTGAGGAAGTATGTTGCAGATCCACCTCACATGATTGAGGTTGTAGTGCCAGAGATCCAACGAGACTTTTCCCTCAATGAGAGACTAGTCGAGATCATTGATCGCATGGATCATCAGCTCAGGAGGAGGACCATTCCGATGGTGATGGTCCGGTGGCAGCATCACAGCGAGCGCGCGGCCACTTGGGAGATCGAGGAGGAAGTCAGAAGGCAGTATCCAAAGCTTAGTGGTGAGTAGCTTGCTTTGATTTCGGGACGAAATCCTTTTAAGGAGGGTGGATTGTTATGTCCCTAACCTATGATTAGGGGTTAATGGTGATTATGGGTTGGCTTTGCATAGGGAAGAGGAGGTGAACAGTGGTGTTGCACAATGATGTGTGTGGGGAAGGAGGAGAGTAGGATGAGTAGGGTGATGGTGGGGGTGTGGTGTTGGTTTTTGTGTTGGTTGAAGGATTCTCTCCTTCATTTCTTGCACCAAACCCATCTCTCTCACTCTCCTTTCCTTTCCATTTCCAGGGAACCAGCAGTGGAGGAGGAGGCTTCGGCGGGCGGAGTTTAGCTCGGAGGTGCGGTCGTGAGACGCTTGTGTCAGAGGTTGGGTCGAGTGGGGGCGTTCAGCAAACCTCCGGCGTGTTCGTCTTACACTTGAGGTATGTCGGCTTCTTAGTGTGGTTTGTTGCTCACTCACGTGTGGGTGAAGTGTTGGTCGGTCGGGGGAGATCGGAGACCTCTCCGGCGACGAGAACGGCGTAAATCCTTGGCTGGTGCAAGGTTGCAGACGACCAACGGTCGACCGGGTCCCTTCGGGCAGTCGACCGATGTAGTGTATTTTGCCCGACTTTAACCAACACCGGTCGGACGATGCCTCATGGCGGTCGACCAGTAGTGCATTGTGCTGGTGGGTCAGGATTGCCTGTTGGGTTTCGGTCGACCGGTTTCTTGTGTTCGTTCGGTCGGAACTTAAGTGTACTGGATTTTATGCCTGCTTGTTCGACCGTTGTTTGGTATGTGTTTGACCATTATATGACATAGAACTGCTAGGATGCCCTGGTAGTTTTCGGTCGACCGGGACCCCTGAGTCCGTCGACCAGTAGTATTGAATTGATGTTGACCAGACTCCGGATTTTGACCTCGTATCGGTCGACCGGTTTTGACTCTTGTTCGACCGTTGGGACTTAGGTTTTGCGCAGAGAGTTTGACCGTTGCAGACTTTCGGTCGACCGAACTTTTTTGGGAACGGTCGACCGGATTGCCTCTTTCAGTCGACCGTTTGTGCACAGAACTGAATTCCCGATCGTTTTAGGATGCCAACTCTGTTAACGGAAACCCGTGTCCTCGCCTTGTGCGTGAGCCGGGAGGTGACGGTGAGCGCATTATGCGTGTCTGCCCAGGGACCGCCGTGTGGAAGAATGTGGCTGTTCGGGACTTGTCACCTCCATGTATGGATCGTGACTTGATGTGATGGATTGTTGGATTCATTGTAGAGTAGCAGGCCTGAGGGATCGTGGATCCCAATGTATGATATTGTGCGAGCACGCAACTGTTGTTGGGTGAGGTGACTACCGGCCCGGATGGCTACGGAGGTCGCTTCACTGCTTTTATAGCGGCGCGGTTGGTGTTCGCGACTCGTGGAGCCTGATGACCTGGTAGACTTCGGTATGGACCTGTCCGATGTTGTGCCGGACGTATTGTTGGACCACCGATGCTATGTCGGTGATGCCGCGATGTTATTCCGGTGTTGATGATTGATGGGCCGATGCTTTTCCGGCTATGTTTTCCTCAGCTGGGTACCTAATGAGATGATGATTGGTGGACTGACCGAGCGATGACTCCGTTGGTGTGGTTCGACTACGAAGTTACAGATCAGTTTCTTATGGCACGGACTTGGCGGATGCTCCTTGCCGAACCCCATGATTAGTATAGCCGTGTGTGGGGAGCATCACATCTTGTTCCACTAGACCGTATGTGCCTAGGGTAGGTCTCCTTGGGAGACCCAATGATGATTGTCAGACTGATGTTACCCTTCGGGGGAACTGTTTTCGTTATTGTTGATGACATGACATGCTACTAGTATGATAGGTCCATGTGTACTACTGTGTGCATATAGGTGAGGTTGGCATACGGGGTTTCCTTATGGAAACTCAGCCATTGTTGTTGCATGTTTTATTTCAGGACCGCTGTAGGTCTAGTTGGGTGGTGATCAGCGGGCGTCCGCATCTTGGGGTCGGATCCTCTCATTCGGACAACTGAGGTCGACATGATTACTTGTATATCCTTTTGTTATTCTGATGTTATCATTTAGCTTTTGACAAAACTCTGATGTAATATGGTGCACCGCTTAAATGTTTTATGAGAAGTAACAATCCCGTCTTTTGAATATTGGTCTCTGATGTCTTAATAATAATTTTTAAATTTCTGCTGATTCGGGATGTTACACAACGTGTCAATAAGAACAACCAATTAAGTAGGGTTTTTAGTGGGAGTGGGGGAGACATGTTGTATAATTACTAGCCAAAAAATAACTACTATTTGTAATAGGGCAGTGTTGTACTCAGAATTCCCAAACATGGTGCATGATAAATTACACAAAAGCACCAACATATCTATTAACAATCATAAACATCTTTCAACAGGTATACCTAACAGCAGCACCTCAGTGTCAGGACAACATGCTAGGAAGGGCCATAAGCACGAGTTTGTTAGACATTGTTTGGGTGCAATTCTACAACAACCCTGTATGTTCGTATCGGGATGACAACGTCGCCGACTTCACCAAAGCGTGGGAGAGTTGGTCCACTGTACCGGCCAAACAAGTGTTTCTTGGCCTCCCTGCTGCCGCAGATGCTGCTGAAAGTGGGTTCGTTCGTGCCCGTATTCTCTCCACATCCGTGCTTCCCATTGTGAAGAATTATGTGAAGTATGGAGGCGTCATGTTGTGGAACAAGTATTTTGATGATAAAACTGGCTATAGCGTCATTATCAGACGCTATGTCTGAGAAATCCAGCAGTGATGCTCATTTGGGGGTAATATTTTGGTGTATTTGAACAAAGCTACTAAAATAAGCTCTTGTTGTTATGATTAAGGGTGTGTTCATTTGATTTTTTACCTACACGAGTGTACTCAATTTAATATGATAAATAATTGGTTTATGGGTTTGAATACCATTGCAAAATACGCAGTTTAAATATTACCATTACTTCTCTTGTACTTATATCACTATCACTATAGATCTCCATTTTTAAGCAGTGTCGTTATTAGTAATTTTTATGCATAACCAAGGTTTTATGTGGTTCGCATCACTTATTAGTTAGCACAACCTTCCTCTTTTATCCTGTCTTGGAATAGGCTATGTAAAACTTATATAGGTGGAGTTTACACATTGCTTTCATTGATTTAGAGAACGCATACGATACTATACCTACGAATCTCATTTGGTGGGTCCTTGTGTCAAGAAAATATGTTAAATTAATTTGGGTACGTATGACAGAGTTGTAACTAGCGTGAGATTATGCAATAGCTAAACAAGTGCATTCCCCTGTTAGGATAGAACTACATCAAGTATCGGCTTTAAATCTCTATATTTTCCTCTTGTGCTAAATGAAGTTACTAAGAGTATACAATTCGAGAAACCGTGGTGGATGCTTTTTGCAGATAATGTGATACTCATTTATGAGAGTAGTGTAGGTGTGGATAGAAACTAGAGTTGTTGAGAAATACATTAGAATCAAAAGGTTTTAGATTAAGTAAGACAAAAATCGAATATATGAAATGTAGTTTCAGTATTACTGACACAAAAGAGGGAGAAGTGTGTTTGGAAGGCATGATTGTTGGTGGGAAGGATAACTTTATATATATATTTATTTATTTAGGCTCAATACTTCAAAGAGAAAGTGAAATTGATGAATATGTTAGTCAAAGATAGGAGCAGGGTGGATGAAATAGAGACAAACATTTGATTTGTGCGATAAAAATCTCAATTAAGGTAAACTCTGACCCATAGTGATATCTAGAGTGGAATGTTGGGCCGGCTACGCAGAGGTAACACATGCACAAGATGAATGTAGCGAAAAAATGGATGTTGTGGTGGATATGTGGATATGTGGACATATGTGGATTTATCGGATAAAAAACAAGGCCATTCGAGAGAAGCTTATGTAGGATTTTGTGTCCCTATGTATGTATATATTTTGAATTTTTTAATACAAACATACAAGATCGATTTCATATTTTCATTGATTTTACGTACATGTATATGTTTATTCTAATATCATGCATTCCTACACATATTAAAGTAAACAAAGGATAGATGATCATACCCAAAGGTTCTCTAAAACCTTTCAGAAGATCCGGAATTCCATTGCTCGTCGAATCGTCTGCCGATTCGCCACCAAGTGTTCACCAAACTCTAAACAAAATTAGAGAGCAATGAGCTAGTCAATCAATCTCTAATTAAGCTTAGAATCTAGCTATTAACCCATCTTAAAGCTCCCGAGATTTCTATCTCCAAAACATAAATCTATTAAGAGATTTTCGTAGTGATTAAGGGAGAGATTTATGAGAGAGAGAATTTATGCATTGACATAAACAAGTAGGATGAGGGGTCATTTTATAGACTCCCAAAACATCCTTATCAAGAACTATTCTTTAATCATGATCTCTTGCTTATTCTCTCCTAAAATTAATCTTAAATTCCCACATAAGCCTCCTAAAAAATGTTTGATCAAATCTGGAATTAATCCAACCTATGATCTAATTATTCTTTAAATAATTCAAGCGAAAATCGTGTTGTTCGGTTGACCAAGAATTCTTCACGGTTAACCAAACCATTCGGTTTTGACACATGTTCGGTGGGCCGTGATGAGAATTTAATTTATACCGCAAGTGCACGGCGTCAATGAAGACGTGGCAAGTACGGGTCGAACACAAGGAGGGAGAGATATTGTTATTTGTGTGATTTTCGATTAAGGAAAGAAAGAAAGAGAAATAAGTTTGGTTTGAGATTTTTGGTTTTTAATTAATTTCTAAAGCAAGAACAACAAAAACAAATTAAAAATAAAGTAAAGATGGATGGGAGTCCAGTGGGTGGAGGTTTAGATATCGGGTTTAGATTAGAGAATTCTGAAACTTATAATAAATCATATTAGTTATAAAGCATTACATGATAAATGACTCAACATAAATTCAAGTAATCAAAATATACTAACACGAAATTAAAATAATAACTTTATTGTTCATCTCATCACCCTAAATCCGTCACCCCCACCCTTTGGAGAGAGTTAGAAACTCATGGATGGAGGGAATGAGAAGGGGTCCTAGAGAAACTACAAAAGAAAACTAAAAATAAGAATTAAAAGAATAGAATTTTATTACTAAAATATGGAACAAAAACTAAGACCCTTTACAACATCGTTTCGGGGCTATTTATAGCCGATACAAGGGATTCCAATATATAAACGGAAAGTACACGCATCAATACAACATTGGTAAAAAGTTGAGCACACGGATCAACTTTTGTGCGGCGGAATCGCCGCAATTTGTACATGAGGTGCGACGGAATTGCCACCTTTTTGGCTCAGAATCGACCCGGATTTTTCCTATGTGTTTATGGTATGTTTTAGCTGTCATTTGCGCATCCGGATTAATTATTGCATATCTTTCGAGATCGGAGTTAATTTCTTCATATATTTGGAGATCGAAATTGATTTTTCTTTAGAACTTCTCCAAAATAATCTTTTGGTACTCGTAATTTGCAGTCGGGTCCTCGGCTTTTGCAGTTAAGTCCCTGACTACTTTTGTGCTTAAGTCCTTGGCCTTTTTGTAATTAGGTCTTTGCATACTTTTATGCTTGGATGGACTTCCATTTGAAACCCGATAATCTTGACTTGGTCTTTATGATAGAAATGAGTCTTTTGCACGTGTTTATGCTCGGGATATGGGTAATTTGCATTCAGGTCCCTGTATTCTGTAAAAAAGACTAAACACATATCTTAGTAGCATTTATTGATATAAAATTAATCTAAATGAAAGACATATGGTGCAATGTATGCAATGCATCAAATACCCCCACACCTAGATTTTGCTAGTCCCTAGCAAAACAGAATATAAGAAAAATGAAAACAGGGAAATCCTAACTCACTTTCGTAGGAATCACGGTTGCACTTAGCATGTGCAACAAGCTGTTAAACCTCCAAGTTTCCTTAGAGGACGAGTTTTATCTCGTGAGGGTTTTCGGTTGACACACCCACAAAGTCTTAATTCAACATTTCATTAATAACTCTCAATATCTCCACCTCAACCTTATACATCTCACTTAGAATTCTTGCATGCTCATTATACAAATCTAACTTATAAAAAGCCTGACTTGGTATTTGTTCCTCCAACATTCACACCACTAACCCTTCTACACATGTTATCACTTAAATTATTTTGCACGCCTCCTTTGGTGGTGAAGTATAATTCGGATCAACCATGGCATGGATCATTCTTTTAACTTTGGGCTTTGAGTATCTTAAAGTATATTTTTTTCCCTGTGATTCAACACATTTGCTTTTTTTGTCACTTTTACCCTTTTTGCATTCGTGTAGCGAGTTTAGTCGATAATCCCGAGCTGGTAGACTCAAGTTACCGGGTTTTAAGATACCCTTACGGACCAGTGACTCAAAGGCTTGGGCTTTTGTAATCATTTTGCAAAATGTGCTTTCCTCACTTGATTCCTTTATTATTTTTTTACTTTTATTTTCCTCAAGGCTTAATTGCTATTAGAAGTCCACACTTCCCGGTATATTTTCCTCAACCTCTGCTTTTTATCAACCACTTCAAAGATTTGATTCATCCAATTTAAGTGCATACATGTCTTACAGGGTAATGAGTTATTTCTTTGGAACTTAGATTTATGTCATAATTTCTACAAGCAGAATTATATAATAAGGAACAAAAACTCAATGCATTTTGTACACGGGTTTTGGCAGTTCAATCTTAAGCTATGTCATGGAACATTGAATTTTTTTTTCTTTTTTTCTAAGAATATATATATATATATATATATATATATATATATATATATATATATATATATATAGATACATACATAAACATCCCCCACACCTAAATCATGCATTGTCCTCAATGTATGCAAAGATAAAGCAAATGGACTTATTACCTGCGTCAACTGTGGTGGAGGGAATGAATTTGCTCAGAGTCAACCATAGTCAGAACTGGATTGAATGTCACCATGTTGGTGCATGTATCCAGTTGAATTGTTCCCCATGTTGCCCTAAGGTAAAGGTTCCACACCTCTCACATGTATTGATTCTCTTGTTTGCTCGAGTGATGGTGGGTGTGTCGAAGAATTACTCCCCTTTTCGCACTTTCTTTTTGATTTTGTGATGATTTATTTGATTCAGAAATCTTATAGATGCGTGCTCTCATCACAGCATCACTTTGATTGCATATTATTTCTGGCTCACTCTCAACATGAAAGATATTAAATTCAGCTTTTAAGTTCCCAAAAGATAATTACATGAGCCCATTTCGACAGTTTACCAATGCTTCAGAAGTGGCTAAAAGGGGTCTACCTAGTATTACAGGGATTTGTCTATTAGGATTTACAACAGGTGCAATATCTAGCACGACAAAATCCACTGGGTAAATGAAGTCACCCACCTTGATCAGAACGTCCTCGACTACACCTATTGGTTTCTTAATAGAGCAGTCAGCAAATTGAAGTTGTCTTAGAGGGTTTTAGTGGACCAAGGTTGAGTTGCTCGTAGACAGAGAACGGGAGTAGGTTAACACTAGCACCAAGGTCTAGAAGGGCTTTGTTGATAAAAGTATCTCCTATTGCACATGAAATTGTGGGACACCCAAGGTCCTTATATTTTATAGGAGATGAGTTGGACAGAATAGAGCTTATGTTTGCAGTTAAGAAAGCCTTCTTTGGTACGTTTGTTTTTCTCTTTCTAGTGCACAGATCTTTTAAGAATTTAGCATAAGCAGGTATTTGTTGAATCATATCCAGGAGTGGAATATTCACCTTAACTTTCTTAAATACTTCCAGGATTTTCTCCATTTGTGCACTTGAGTTCTTCTTAAGTCTATTGGGAAATGGAGCTTTAGGAACATAGACTCGCTCAGGTTGAGCTATGGGTTCAGGTTGAGTAGGTGGGTTGGGCGTTTCATATTGGACGTCAGGTTCAATGGTTAGGTCATATGTGGTTGCTTGATGGCTAGATTGATTAGACGTTCTAGGATTTACCACATTGTTATCAACTTGTCTTCCGGACCGTAATGATACTACTGCATTTATTTGTTGGAACGGTCCTTCCTCATTAACCATTTGAACTGGTCTCGAGTTGTTACTTCCTAGAGGTGGTTGATAGGGCTGATTTTGATTATTAGATCTAGGATTTACCTCAGGTTGACTTGGAAACTGACCATTTTCTCTTGCACCTACAATTTGTGCGAGTTGGCTGACTTGTGTCTCTAGCCTTTGGAAGGACTGGTTGGTTGTTTGTATAAAAGTCTTCATCAAATTTTCCAAGCTTGTCAACCTAACATCATAATCTCCATTGTTACTAAACCCAGATGATGTATTATTTTGGATATACGGGTTTGGTTGTTGTCTAGGAGGTTGACCTTGTTGGCTTGATGAGAAATTGGAATTATTACGCCAACCCGAGTTATAGGTTGATGCGTATGGGTCATTTCTAGCATGGTTAAACGTGGCATTAACTTGTTCCCAGTCCGCACAATCCTCCATTAAATGACCAGTATGACCACATCTAGAGCAAGGGATAGACGGGGCTTGATTCACTCGGGGTCGGGTTTGTAGCTCTAGACTTTCCATTCTGCGTATAATGGTAGCTAGTTTTGCTTCAGCCGCTACATTGGCATCGACAGCTAAGACTCCTGGTTTGGGTTGACTTGCTATTCTAGATCCAATACTCGGGTTAAGCGGTGCTCTAGCATTGTCTCATTGCATACTGTTTTCAGCTAAATCCTCAAGAAAAGTCCAGGCATCATTTTCATTTTTTGACATGAAGTTCCCTTGGCTTACGGATTCTACCATAACCCTAGATGTGGGTGTCAATCCCTCATAAATAATTTGGCACAGTTGCCATCTTGGAATTCCGTGATGAGGGCATTGGGTCAGCACACTTTTAAATCTTTCTAGATAGGAATAGAACGACTCGCTCTCAGATTGAACGAATGCAACAATTTCATTCCTAATCCTCATAGTCTTATGGTTGGGGAAATATTTTTTTAGGAATACTTGAACAAACTCAGCCCAACTTTTAATGGATTTTTCGGCTAGACTATATAGCCATTTCTTAGCGTCGTCTTTCAGTGCTAGAGGCACGAATTTCAGACGCACTGCCTCCTCAGAGATATGCTGGTATTGCATAAGAGAGCTGATTTCCTCAAATTCTCTAAGGAAGAGATATGGGTCTTCCCTAGAGGTGAACTTAGGCAACATACTCATGTATTGTGCCTTAAGTTCGAAGTCGCGACCCTGTATGGTGGGCATAACGATGCACGATGGCTGAGAAGCCATCGCTGGGTAGCATCGATCCCTCAGAGTTATGGGCGGGTTCACAACATTCTCACCCATTGGATCCGAGTGAGGTGGTGCAACTGTGGATTGGGGCTAAGCTCCAGACTGGAATCTAGATGAACTCGTGAGAGTCGATTACTCAAGTCCCGAACCCAAATCTGAGTGCACCGGTTTGAATCAATTTTTGAATTCAAATTCGAAATTTAAATTCCCAATTCAAATTCACGAATCATTTGATAATTTTTTTTATTTTTTTTTAATTTTGTTTTTCAAAAAAGGAAACAAACAATAGAATGGGGAAAGATGAGAAATGAATCCTAATCTAGAGAATTGAGGTGAGAAGAGAAAGAAGACTCAGATGAGAAGGGAAACTTAACTCTAAAGATAGAAAAGATGGTTGGTCAGAAGTTTCCTAAACAAGCACGGTTCAAACAATCCTAGACCTAGTGTCGCTTAAATCTAGACGGCTCCTAACTTGTTGAGTCGAATTGATTTGCTTGATTCACCTCCCTCACTAATCAAACCAAATTGGCCAGGCAGTGTATAGCTAGTGGGGGCACTTCTGACAGAGTCGGTGCCAATTAGACAACCACTTCGCTTGGAAGACTTACGTCAACACAAAAACACTTTCTAGACACCAAATTAAATTCGATCAGCTTCAGGTCATAGCAAGTCAGACCAATCTTCTCCTTAATTGAGTCTCAGTCCTTAGGGGCCAATGTCTAATTGATTTTAATTTTAAAGCTTGGGTGACACTTTAGGATTGTGATTTGTGGGTCACGGAAAGGTGATGAAATCCCCACCGTATTTTTTCCTACGGAGTTGCCCTTAAGATAGTTTAAGTTAAATCTAGCAAAGATAGTCAAACAATGGTGTTTAGTGGGGTGCAATTGCAAGGTTGTATGCAAATTAGATTATATGCTTAAATGCAATCGATAAAAACCGTGATACGTACCTTGCCTCTAGCACTCTTCAACAAGAATTAATTTACAAGAATTTAGCAAGATTAATGCAAACAAAACATTATATGATGCATGCACTAAGTTCTTCTAGTTTTGCCAATTTTTAGGTCAGAGTTGAATTATTGCCAATTATGGAATTTAAGCTTAACGCGTGCAGTTCTACAAAAGGAAATTTTCCGAAACTAGAAATTACGATGAAAGAGGCAACAAAGGTTACCTATGCAAGGCTCAGTCGGGTTCACCGCCCGCTCTCGAAATTTCAGTAGCTCCACGCGTCCACCCAGAGATGGCGCTAACCCCAGAAAAATTTGAAGCTCAGAAGCCTCTGTTGTGCGGCGGATCCGCCGCAGCTTGTGCTTGATATGCGGCGATTTCGCCGCCCTGCTTGCTCTGCCTGCGTTCAGATTTCACCGAGCACGTTGTTGTCTCCTGAAACACAAATCCAAATACTTAGATCGCGCACAAGATAAACAGAATAGAATCGAGAAAATAACAATAAACAAAATCTGCGTCGCCTCCCCGGCAACGTCGCCAAAAACTTGATGAGAATTTAATTTATACCGCAAGTGCACGACGTCAATGAAGACGTGGCAAGTATGGGTCAAACACAAGGAGGGAGAGATATTGTTATTTGTGTGATTTTCGATTAAGGAAAGAAAGAAAGAGAAATAAGTTTGGTTTGAGATTTTTGGTTTTTAATTAATTTCTAAAGCAAGAACGACAAAAACAAATTAAAAATAAAGTAAAGATGGATGGGAGTCTAGTGGGTGGAGGTTTAGATATCGGGTTTAGATTAGAGAATTCTGAAACTTATAATAAATCATATTAGTTATAAAGCATTACATGATAAATGACTCAACATAAACTCAAGTAATCAAAATATACTAACACGAAATTAAAATAATAACTTTATTCTTCTTCTCATCACCCTAAATCCGTCACTCCTACCCTTATGAGAGAGTTAGAAACTCATGGATGGAGGGAATGAGAAGGGGTCCTAGAGAAACTACAAAAGAAAACTAAAAACAAGAATTAAAAGAACAGAATTTTATTACTAAAATATGGAACAAAAACTAAGACCCTTTACAACATCGTTTCGGGACTATTTATAGCCGATACAAGGGATCCCAATATATAAACGGAAAGTACACGCGTCAATACAGCATTGGTAAAAATTTGAGCACACGGATCAACTTTTGTGCGGCGGAATCGCCGCAATTTGTTCATAAGGTGCGACGGAATCGCCACCTTTTTGGCTCAGAATCGACCCGGATTTTTCCTATGTGTTTATGGTATGTTTTAGTTGTCATTTGCGCATCCGGATTAATTATTGCATATCTTTCGAGATCGGAGTTAATTTCTTCATATATTTGGAGATCGAAATTGATTTTTCTTTAAAACTTCTCCAAAATAATCTTTTGGTACTCGTAATTTGCAGTCGGGTCCTCGGCTTTTGCAGTTAAGTCCCTGACTACTTTTGTGCTTAAGTCCTTGGCCTTTTTGTAATTAGGTCTTTGCATGCTTTTATGCTTGGATGGACTTCCATTTGAATCCCGATAATCTTGACTTGGTCTTTATGATAGAAATGAGTCTTTTGCACGTGTTTATGCTCGGGATATGGGTAATTTGCATTCAGGTCCCTGTATTCTGTAATAAGACTAAACACATACCTTAGTAGCATTTATTGATATAAAATTAATCTAAATGAAAGACATATGATGCAATGTATGCAATGCATCAGGCCGTGAGCTAGACGGTCGACCGAATATGCATGAGAAAAATTCTCTGGAAAAATTTGAACGATTCGCGTCTTGCTCCGGTCGACCGTTGACCCACCAAAATTTCTCCTGACGAATCTTCATCGGACGACCGTGTCACCTTCGGTCTACCGAAAATTTCCCAAGATATCTCCTGGATATTTTCTCTCAGTTGACCGTTCACGCTCGGTTGACCGAACCCAATTGTCTAGGCACTCCAGACAATTTCGGTCAACCAATTGTGTTTTACCCGTTCCCTGTTCGGTTGACCGTTCCGAAGATACCTCGGTCGACCGAACCCTTAACGGTTTACCGTGTTTGACCTCGATTTTTCCTTTGTCAAATTTTAGATTTATTTCCAACAAAATTTGATCTTTTGGGTTTTTAGCAAACTCATATCTTATGTAATATATTATCTTATGTAATATTAAATTATTACACCCCATAATATATACACCTCATATGAATTTATTATGATTCTAATAATGTCAATCCTCATGACATATTGATTTTATTCATTCACCACATATGTCCCTTTTTCACCTGAAACCCGACACATCATATGAACTCAAAATCACTTGTTTCCCAGTTTTATGGTGTGACCTATAGAAGGATCTAAGCTAAATTAGTAGCATATTAAATACTTAATATCTCAAACTATAAGCAGTATCTAGCTACACATTATAGTTACCCAATTAGCATAGATTTCTTTGTTCTACTCGAACTAAACACGATCCATTTAGTGATGTAAGTGCAACACATGTGTCCGTCCCTTGCCTCATGATATTAAGAATATATACAAAGTAGAAATGTGTCATCTTTGTATTATATTCATTTCTTGATCTCTCTAAGCTAATTATAACTATGTAACTTAACTCAAGTTACATTGTGCAAATTATAATTTTGCTCTATCAAGGGGCCCACTAATATAATTACTCAATTAAGAGGGGAATGATAAACTAAATCGACTAATTTAGAGATGCATGATAAACTAAATCGACTAATTTATAGTATATGTACATGCGTTGTTCGAGTTCTCCAATGCAGGGATATGTGAGTTTGTATGTTCCGATGAAGCCATGTGTGAATGAATGAATGTGTATGTTATTATTATTCAATCACAAGGGCTTATGTATATGTAAAAGCCAAATTTCTATTTTTATGTATATGCATGCATATGAGAGAATTTTTACATAGGACTTGCACTAGACAATTTTTGAAATTGAGAGATGCATGTTTATATTTTTGCAATATTAACATCCATGGTGCAAGAGCAAGTCGCAGAGAAGGCGCAAAAGTCAAGGACGCATGAACATATAAACTCACATCAATGTGTGTGTGAATGGATATATTTATGTTTGTGTGCTTGACATGTATGTGATTGTATGGATGAATGTTAGGATGTGTATAGATAATAAATATGCATGATCACCTAAATTCTAAAATTACATATAAATGTTTAAATTGTCCAACCAAAAATTAAGAGTATTTTTCTTTCTTATTTCATCCACTAGCATCCATCGATCGAGGGATATTCTGCTCGCCCTTAGCGGGAGATAACTCCCTCCATCTTTGGGAATAGTTGGAGTGTTGTGCCATGAATAGATGTACGAGGTGCGATTCACCCTTAGTGGACATTGAGTATACTTGTTTGTGAATACAATGGATGAACGTATCTCGTATCAAATGAAATAAGTTTTCTTAACAAGACCTGGAATCCTAGCTCGGTTTTGAGAAAGAGAGTTTTTCCTACGATGATTGGTCAAATTCCCTCTTAATTAAAACGATAACAGTCATAAGAGCTTGAAAATGCAAATGTTGCGATATTTCGAAATGGTTATGATTAGAAAATGTTTTCTTATCGTCATTTTATAATATATCCGACAACCCTTAGCTAGTTTGTATTATAATTGATAGGGTCTTGAATTGCTGAATTTATGGACAAATTTTTATTTACGGTATTGATTTTTTAAAACATAAAATTGACATTAAATCTCATAAAATTTATTTTGTAGAAATGTCGAATATTCAACCTATTGTGCGATCTATGATTGAAAAACATCATTTGGCAAATGATGGCTCAAATTTCAGAAGCTGGAAACTCAAGCTCAATATAGTGTTGAAGTTTGAGAAATTATCTCATATTTTGAATGGTGAAATCCCAAAATTAAATGAGAATGCAACCGATAGCAAGAAAGAGGCAAAAGCCAAGTGGGAAGAATAAGAGAACCAGGTTCACAGTGTAATGTTGGCCTCCATGGGTGACTCGCTTCAAGCGAATACTTGGATTCAAAACCCAAGAAGACCATTGAAGCTTTAACTAAGATATTCATGGATAGTGCTAGAAAAGAGCGTTATAAGACCACCATCGCACTCACAAGGTGCCACATGGCGGAGGGAACATCGGTATCCATGCATTTTCTCACGATGCAAGGATACCTTAGGAAGTTATCGAAGCTCTCTTCCCCGATGCCCGATGACATTGCGGAAGATTTGATTCTTGGCTCTCTAGTCCCGTCCTACAAGGACTTCATTATGCACTATCATGTGCGTGAGAAAGGGGTAAGTCTTGAGGAACTTCACAACGCCCTCAAAATGGCTGAAATTGACATGGGCAAGGGTCAGGACAAGCACGTCCTAGTCGTCCATGGAGGGAGCAAGAAGATCACCAAAGGTAAAGGCAAATTCACCAAAAATGCTCCAATCAAAAGCAAGGGAGTAGGAGGTGCTCGTGTGAGTGCCTCGAGGGGGAATTCTTCGAAATATTCGACTCCCAACACGGAGTGCTTTCACTACGGTGAAAAGGGACACATCCTTCCAAATTGCCCCAAGTACAAGGAAGACCTTGACAATGGAGTGATTGAGTGTAAGCACCCCCAAAAAGGACAAAGGTATATTTGTTATTAAGATAAATTTAGTCACCTCTATCCATGAATGATTAATTGATACCAGATCTTGTGCTCACATAATTTCTAATGTGCAACTACTAAAGGATAGGAAGGAACTCGTGAAGAACGAGATGATTTTGAAGATTGGAAATGGTGCGAGTGTTGTTGCGATTGCACAAGGTTCTATGGATCTTCAATTATCTAGTGGTTTAAATTTATGTTTAAAGAATGTTTATTATGTGCCTTCGATTAGCAAGAATATTATTTCTGTATCATAATTGGATATGGATAATTTTAATAGAAGTATTTCAAATTCTTGCTTGTCTATATCGAAGAATGGTATTTTCTATGCAAATGCATTCGTGAGGAATGGTCTGTATTTGCTTGAATTGAATAATAGACAAATCTTAAACATCAATAACAAAAGGCTTAAAACTACTCGCGTGAATGATACACTCTTGTGACACTATCGTCTTGGTCACAAAAATGAAAAACGTATCAAGAAACTGCAAGAAGCTAACCTTCTTGGTCAACTTGATTTTAAATCATTGGAGACGTGCGAACCTTGCCTAATGGGCAAAATGACCAAGAGGCCTTTCAAGAAGAAAGGACCGAGAGCGAATGACTTGTTGGATTTGATACATTCCAACGTATGTGGTCCGATGAGTACCAGTGCAAGAGACGGTTTTAGGTACTTCATTACTTTCACGGATGACTATAGTTGTTATGGATATATTTATCTAATTAGAAACAAAAGTGAATCCTTTGACAAGTTCAAGGAATTCAGGAATGAAGTAGAAAACCAACTCAACAAGAAAATCAAGTCTCTACGAACGGATCGTGGAGGTGAGTACTTAAGTACCGAATTTGACTCATTCCTAAAGGAGTGTGGTATTGTACCACAACTCACCCCTCCCGGTACATCTCAGTGGAATGGGGTATCCGAAAGGAGGAATAGGACATTACTCCACATGGTTCGATCAATGATGAGTCAAGCTGAATTGCTGCTTTACTTTTGGAGTTATACATTAGAAGCTGCGGCTTACACACTAAATAATGTTTCATTCAAATTCGTAGAGAAAACACCTTATGAGTTATGGAGTCTCAAGATTTGGGGTTGTGAGGCCTACGTCAAAAGATTGATGTCGACCAAACTTCAACCAAAAGCGGATAAGTGCTTCTTTATCGGTTATCCTCGTAAGACAAGAGGATATTACTTTTTGCATAAAACCTCCTATCAAGTGATTGTGGAGAGGGATGCCGTATTTCTAGAAAATGAATTTCTTGAAAGAATAAAAAGTAGTGGGAGTAGAGTTGTGCTTGAGAAGAATCAAGATCATGATATGAATGATGACATTCTAAATTATAAAGGCCCAACCAAGGTTCCTTTGGTTAGTGGGAGCGTGAGTGAGGGACCCTCGTAAGCAATTGTGATAGAAATTCAATCTTCCCCACCTAGTGTACATTCGAGAATCGAACACGAACCAATTCCGCAAGAAATTGTGGAAGAAGTTCAAGAAGTACACGTAGAACCAAAAGAACTTAGAAGGTCAACGAGGGAAAGGAAGAAACCCGATATGTATTTGGGACTTCATGAGATCATAGTATTAGATACCGATGATCCCTCGACCTTTCAAAAAGAAATGGAATGAGAGGACTCCAAACTGTGGTTTAAATCCATGGAATCCGAAATAGAATCCATGTATGATAATCAAGTGTGGAACTTGGTTGACATTCCTCAAAGGAAAAATGTCATTCAAAATAAATGGGGTTTCAAGAGGAATATGGACATGGATGAGAACTTGACAACCATAAAGCAATGCTTGTAGCAAAAGGTTTCACTCAAGTTCAAGGAATTGACTATGATGAAACTTTTTCACCGGTTGTCATGTTCAAGACTATTCGGATTATACTCGCTATGCTATTGCCGTATTTCATGATTATGGGATATGGCAAATAGATGTCAAAATAAAGTTCCTTAATGGGAACTTGGAGGAGGATATGTACATGGTACAACCTCAAGGTTTTGAAGATCCAAAGAATAACGAGAAAGTATGCAAGCTTCAAAGATCCATTTATGGATTGAAGCAAGCATCAAGGAGTTGGAACAAACGCTTTGACGAAGAAGTCAAAAAGATTCACTTCCTCCAAAGTAAGGAAAGAGCCTTCTCTATACAAGAAGGTTAGTGAGAGTCACAAAATGTTCTTGATCTTATATGTCAATGACATACTCCTCATGGGAAATCATATACCTTTGCTTGAGCAAACGAGAAGTTTATTGAAATCTAATTTTTCAATGAAAGACATGGGTGAGGCTCAATACATCTTGGGGATCAAGATATATAAAGATAGATCATGTAGACTCATTGGCCTAAGCCAACGCACATACATTGACAATGTCTTGGAAAGGTTCAGCATGAACAACTCCAAAAGGGGCAATGTGCCAATGAGTATGAGTGTGCAACTCAAGTAGTCTCAACGTGCTGAATCACGTAAAGACTTGGAGTACATGAGAGATATCTCTTATGCTTCGGCAATAAGATCGATCATGTACGCGATGACTTGAACAAGACCCGATTTCTTGTATGCTCTAAGTGTGGCAAGTTGTCACCAATCCAACGTAGATTCTAAGCATTAGACTGCGGTGAAGAATATTCTGAGGTACCTTACCCGTACCAAAGATAAGTTTCTTGTTTATGGAGGACAAATGGAGTTGATAGCCGAGGACTATTCGGATGCGAGTTTCATGAGTGATGCCGACGATAGAAGGTCGCAATCAGGATACGTCTTCCTTCTGAATGGTGGAGCTGTGAGTTGGCATAGTTGGAAGCAAAGAACTACTGCCGACTCAACCACCACTTCTGAAGTAATGGTTGTCGCTGAAGCAAGCAAGGAAGGAGTGTGGATTAAGAAGTTCCCTTAAGAGCTTGGAGTAGTTCCCTCATGCGAGGGACCAATAGAGCTATTTTGTAATAATAGTGCATCTATCTCGCAAATCAAGGATCCCAAATCACACCACAAAGTGAAGTACATGGATCGCAAGTACTTTGTCACACGTGACTTCATCGACACAAACAACAACATAGTTGATCCATTCACCAAACCCTTATTCCAAGCCAAGGGCGAAATGCATTTCGAGTCCATGGGTCTGAGGAACCGTGTGGATTGGCTTGATGAGTGATTAGAGAGAGTTAACCTAGTTATTATTGTTTTATACATTGAGAATGTATGTGAAATAAAACATTGATAACAAGTGGGAGATTGAAAGGAAATGTGTTCTAAAAGTTTGGATGTGCAAAAATTTTGTTCCTTGATTATGATATTCGTCTTTTGGAAGTGTTAAGGAAGAGACGCTCGGTCCTTATCCGTAGAGCTCTAAAAGATAATGATTTACATAAATCAAAAGTTATTCACTATCATGGTAATTAACATGGACATTAATCACCGAGATAAGATTGTCGTGGTTGTCATCGATTGTTGTAGCTCTACAAATAATTGACAACACGAGTATATAAAAGAGGAAAAGATTACTTTTATATATTGAATAAACCTAACAAGTAAAACATTATGGAATTTTGTTTCGTGTCATTAATATTTTATTGTGTCTTGGATCCTGATATGAGACTTATATCTTTTCACTCAAGAAGTGTTTAATTTGATTATTGTCAAAAGCTATCAATGAGTATAGTGATAAAGGCAATAGTTAGTTGAACATGCCTTGTAATGGAAAAGATAGCTAGTCAGACGATTATCATTGCCCCTCTTAATTGAGTAATTATATTAGTGGATCCCTTGATAGAGCAAAATTATAATATGCACAATGTAACTTGAGTTAAGTTACATAGTTATAATTAGCTTAAAGAGATTAAGAAATTAATATAATACAAAGGTGGCACATTTCTACTTTGTATATATTCTTAATATCATGAGACAAGGGACGGACACAAGTGGTGCACTTACATCACTAAATGGATCGTGTTTAGTTCGAGTGGAACAAAGACATCTATGCTAATTGGGTAACTATAATGTGTAGCTAGATACCGCTTATAGTTTGAGATATTAAGTGTTTAATATGATACTAATTTAGCTTAGATCCTTCTGTAGGTCACACCACAAAACTGGGAAACAAGAAGCTTGATTTTGAGTTCATATGATGTGTCGGGTTTCATGTGAAAAAGGGACACATGTGATGAATCAATAAAATCAATATGTCATGTGAGAAAGGGACACGTGTGAGAATTGACATAATTAGAATCATGGATAAATTCATACGAGGTGTATATATTATGGGGTATAATAATTTAATATGACATAGGATAATATATTACATAAAATATGAATTTGCTAAAAAAACCAAAAGATAAAATTTTGTTGGATATAAATTCAAAATTTGACAAATGCAAAATCGGGGTGAGCATGGTAAACCGTTTAGGGTTTGGTCGACCGAGGTTTATTCGGAACGGTCAACCGAACAGGGAACGAATAAACACAATTGGTTGACCAAAATTGTCTGGAGTGCCTGGACAATTGGGTTCGGTGAACCGAGGGTGAACGGTCAACCGAGAGAAAATATCAAGGAACTATTTTGGGATATTTTTGGTAGACCGAAAGTGACATGGTCGTCCGGTGAGATTCGACCAGGAGAAATTTTGGTGAGTCAACGGTCGACCGGAGCAAGACGCGGATAGCCCAAATTTTTCCAGAGAATTTTTCCCATGTATATCGGTCGACCGTCTAGCTCACAGTCAACCAAACGTGTGTTAAAATCGAATGGTTCGGTTAATTCTCGGTTAACTGAACAACACGTTTTTGCCTGAATTATTAAGAGAATAATAGATCGTGGGTTGGATTAATTCCAGATTTGATCAAACATTTTTTAGGATGCTTATGTGGCAATTTGGGAATAATTTTAGGAGATAATAAGCAAGAGATCATGACTAGAGAATAGTTCTTGATAAGGATATTTTGGGAGCCTATAAAAGGACACATCATCCTACTTGTTTATGTTAATGCATAAATTATCTCTCCCATTAATCTCTCCCTTAATTACCACAAAAATCTCTTAATAGTCTTAAGTTTTGGAGATAGAAATGTCAGAAGCTTAAAGAAGGGTTATTAGCTAGATTCTAAGCTTAATTAGAGATTGATTGGCTAGCTCATTTATCTCTAATCTTGTTTAGAGTTTGGTGAACACTCGGAGACGAATCGGCGGGCGATTCGACGAGCAACGGAACTCCGGATCTTCTGAAAGGTTTTATAGAACCTTTGGGTATGACCTCTCTCTTTTGTTTATTTTAATGTGTAAGAATGTGTGATATTAGAATAAACAGATACATGTACGTAAAATCAATGAAAATATGAAATCAATCTGGTATGTTTGTTTTAATTTTTTTTTAAATATACAAATACATATTGACACGAAATCCTACACTCCTCCCAACTAGCAACAATATATGTAAATTCTATGTTAAAGTTGTAGGTGTAGGGTCGTGAGGGTCTCTAATTCTAATCACTTTTAATCCTAATTACTTACTTGTTTAACTATCAAAGATATGCAGTGGAATTTAAAATTGAACAAGCAAGTAAAGGAATGGAAAATGCAAACCACAATGGAGACGTGGGATTTTACAGAGGTTCGGCACCACACCCAGGTCCTAGTCCTCTCTTGCAAGCTCTGCTCGGATCACCGAGCTCCGCTCACGACTTCACTAACCAATCCCCATTTGGGGCCGGGATAGAACGCCTTTACAACACAAGCACCGCAATCCGAGAGGGAACACTTTGGGTTTTCACCGAAATCCTTGCTTCTTGAACAACAAATGAGTGGGACAACACTCTCTACATATTGACCACATTTTGAGTATGATTTGGTTATGATCAAATGTGTGGAATTTAGGCTTATAGTGTAGGATTGGGGAAATTGGGGCTTGGGAGTTTCTCTCTAGTGTAAGTGACAAATGGAAGTGTGAGAGATGTCTAATTGTGTCAAGGGAACACTTATTTATAAACACCCAAGGTATTATAGCCGTTGGGGATGAATTGAGTAAAGATTGCGTAAGATACACAAAACAGAAACTGACAGGACCCAATTCTGAGTAAGTTTGGTCGACCGGATCGGGCTGAACAGTCGACCGTTTGGAAATTTTGATTAAGGTTTGGTAAACCGGTAAAAGAACGGTCGACCGCCAAAGCCTAGTATCTAGGTACACTTAAGTGATCGGCCGACCGAAACATGTTCATCGGTCGACCGAAAACTAATAGGCAGTTCGGGTTTGTCAAGTCTTCTTAGGTTCGGTCGAACGAACAAGGTCCTCGTTTGACCGATACACAAAATGTATTTGGGGTATATGGAGATAATACAAATACGACTGTTGGGTATAATACGACAAAACAAACGGTCGGAAAATTGTTGCTACTCGGTCGACCGAAAAGGTATGGACGGTCGACCGAACTTGGGCAGTAAAACACTAACAGGACAATTGATCACTCGATCGACCGATCGGTCTTTTTCGGTCGACCGAATGTGGGTAGACTGTTCAGGTTTTGGTTTAGTGTTTTCCGGTCTAAGTTTGGGTGATCTATTGAAGTCCAAATTATGTGAAATTTCGTGTGACTTCTATAGGGAACCTAGTGTGTGTTTGAGTAGTTTTTAGCTCAAGTATGCTCAATTACACAAAGTTCCTAAGACTCAAAGAAATACAAATTACATGTCTTCAAATGAGCTTATTTACATGTCTTGACTTGATTTCCTTTCTTCCTTAAGTCTTGATCACCTGTAGAAGTTAGAACAAAGCAATATACATGCAATGCAACATGTGTGCTACTCTACATGATCACAATTAAGATAAGGTTGATTAAAGCATCAAAACATAGATTAAGGCCAAAAAGCAACCAGTAGGCTGCCATAATGATTTCCAATAATTCTCCTTTACGATTGTCGAATCTTGCAGTTTTTTGTCCATGTATTGTAGCTTCACATGAGTTCCGTCAATAGCATCAATGAAATCCTGTATAAAATTGATTTATAAATCCAATGACAAGTAAAGTTACAGTAAAATATGGGAATACATTTTGATCATTCTTCATTTGATCCGGAAAGCTTGATGAAGCATCAGCAAGCAACATGTCATTCAGTTGCAAAATTGCATTAAGCATTTTATTAAAATAGGTACTGACGCTCCAAGTAGAATGATGAAATATTTCTCTGGTAACACCATATCGCTGGTCTTGTCCCACTATAACAAGAAATATTGCTAATTATTCTTGCATTGTTACACTTTTAGTGTCATTAACCAAGTCTTCTCTGTTTTTAATAAATTGCAAAATCTCTGGAAAACATGTAATTCTATAAATTTTCCCATTTGGTAGTGTAAACCTGTTTTTAGTAAATTTTCCCATTTCCGGAAAACATGGTTTTAGTAAATTGCAAAATTTTAACACTCATTTGGTAGTGTAGGATCTAACAATCTACGAATATACGTCAGACCCCTCTACTTGAAATCCTTTCAGCTGGTAATAGTTTTAACAACTGTGCATTTGCAAAAGTAAACATGTTATGCGCTTAACTAGCAAATTAGTCATGTTTCTTTTTCTCATGTCCTCGTCTTCTTCTACTATTTGAATGAAAGATTTTTCTGCCAACATTTTCAATTTGACAACATGAAAACATCATATAAATTCCATGTTAACACCTACTAAGATGATAATGACATCCACAATAAGTTGGAAAACAGAATCTTAAATTAATTAACATGGTTGATTGACATCATTTCATGCTTATATTTGTATCTTATATCCATTATCTTTCACCTAAACAATGCTATGTTACGAGTTTTATGTTTAGTTTTCAGGAATAAATAGGTTTGAAGAGATGAAGCATAAAAGGACCCAAAAGCTGGGAAAAATGACTGAATTGTGAGATCTAGGGACCACGATGCAAGGGAGAAGGACCTGAATGTAAGACAGAAGGACCTAAGAGCAAAACAGAATACTCCACACCATCATGGGGAGTATTTTACCAATTCGATTCGGGTCGGAGCTCCAATAAACGAAGTAGATGCATCCAAGACCACCAAATACACCAAGCAAAGCCCAGAACAAGATTCACCAATTGGCGGTCTAGATCAGCCCAGATCCGCTAAAATTTCTCCTGGACTTGTATTAATGTTTGTTTAGCGTATTTTTGGTATTGGTTTAGTCCCACATCGGGGGATTGTCCCGGATTAGCTTTTTCTCTAGCTATAAATAGAACTCTTCACCTTCCATTGTAATCACTCCATATTTTAAGTGGCTATTCTTTCTACTAGAAGTGAGGCCTTGAAGCACACACTAAAGTAGGAGGATGCTGCTTTTAATGTGAGTCATTTTAATACAAGTTTTCTTTATTATGTTGTTTGTTTTATGTTTCTTGTTTTGTTTTGCTTAATCTCATTTCATTAGTTTTATTAGCTTAGTTAATATGCTTTCTTTGTTTAGTTTAATAATTAGTGTAATGTTTAGTGAGTAGTTCCATTCCCTTTGGGGGGTGGAGTAGATGTACATACATGCAAATGAGAATGGATTGAATGCTTTAATTCCAATGTGTTGATAAAACATGAATGTATGCTTGCTTGTTTAGGATAAAATTTATAACTTGATGAGTTTGGCCAAAATGATTAGACACCTCTCATGCTTGTTTAGGTTCTGAAATAAACATCTTGCATATGTAAATGTTAATCAACTAAGTTGGTGAATAGATTGATAGGTTTTGCCACAACATTTAGACACTTCCTATGCATGATAACACCACCTTTATTTGTGCTTAAAGAATGTGTTCAACACTCACCTCTTTGCTTGTGTGCACTCACTCCACCCTTTAGGGGTTTTCCCATATCTGTATTCCAGCATTCTTCTTTTGTTCTTAGCTTAGTTGTTATTTCATTGTTTGTTTCTTTTGTTCGCATTTCATACTTCTTAGCATAGTTTAGTGTAGAGTAGCATAATCAATCTTTCTCCCCCAATTTTTGCCACTTGATTTTTGATAAACAAGAGGTTGCTCACCTGCCTGAGGACGACCCGTACTTGCCAACGCTTCATCGCGGCCGTGCACTTGCGGTTTAAATAAAACGTTCAACAATGGTCCAACACATTTCATGTGGTAGACATAAGGACTTTGTCTTCTTGTCACACTCAAACAACTTCATTGCTTGAAATATTTCATGTTGGTAGAATCCTGTAAGTGAAAGTATATTGTTTGATGACTCCATGAATTCTTCTTTCTCCTTGTTTACTTCCATCTTTTTTCCATTTTTTGTCGCTCTATAGCAATCATTTCTTCCATTTTTGGTCGCTCTATAACAACCATATCTTGCATTACTTTTAGTGTTTTGTCACTTGCATCCTCTTATTTTTCTGCATATCCTTTGAAAGAAACAACCATGTCAACATGTGCAACTCACATTGGCTCTTGAGACTCGGTGTGAGGACGATGTCTTTTCACAACTCTATTTGATGTAGGTGTGCTTGAACATGTCCCAGGGGGTTGTGAATTTTCAGCCTCTACCTTGTTGATATTGATCTCATCAAGATAATGTAAGTTCTCCTACACCTTGGGGTGCTCTTGGAAAGTTAGTCGTGTGCTTACCACCAATGTCATTGGCTATGCTACTCTCAAATAAAATTGAAGTTAGTCATAAATTGGGCAACTCTTTCCTTTGTACTAGCCCATGTGTAGGGTGTTTCTAGCAAGAGAAATAATATACGTTAGTTTACACAACCTCAACCAAAACAACAAAAAATTAACATTATAGAGTTTGAGTCTAAACTCTACAAACTCATCCCAGACTTCCTTCTCCATGTTAGTGTGCATGTTAACCATGTCTTCCATCGACTATCCAAAGGTCTTGGGTCTAATTTTCTCATCTAGGGTTTTTCCAATTTCATCCACTATTACCTCACACAAGATTTCTAACATTACTTCTTTAGCTTTAGTACTCTAAATGTAATTTTTTTCCTTGACTCATTGCTAACAAGATAATATAAATGGGACAATATCAAAGACAAAGCAAATAATATGGTAAAATTGGATTCGTCATATAAGAAACATCATAAGAACCACTTCAGTCACAAAACAATATTGTCCACCATAATGTAAACAGTCACAAAACACATACACTACTTCACAGTCACAAAACAAGATCACAATTCAATCTGATATAGTTTTCAGATTATAAACAGGTCATAAGACATCCACCATAACATACTACCACTACTTTAGCAGCAATAGATATGTCCACCATAATGTAAAAAAGTCACAAAACACATACACTACTTCACAATCACAAAACAAGATTACTGTAACATCCTCAACACAGCGGAAAATTTAAAAAAATTATAACACACAATCAACAGAGGATATTACGCAAATACTGAACACAGGTGCACCAACATATATAATATATATGAACATCAGAGTATTTCAAAAGTTGTGATTACATCAAAAAAACTATACAAATGGAAGCAGTAATCACTCGACCTCAACTGAGAGAAAGCTGGATCCGGTAGCGGTGCTCCTCTCCTCGGTCACCACCCCCTATCGCCGCTCACGGCCTGAAAGTAAACATGCAACAATGCCTGAGTTTCCTAAGGAAACCCCGTATGCCAAACTCTAAATACATGAACTGAAAGACGCCCTAGCATGCAATTCTACTAAACAAGAAAAACATCTCAAATAAATGGCTAGGCTCCAGGGCTCTTCCACCCAACCACAGCACACACCACGGTCACGGGGCTCCAGGTCTAATCTCAACCAACCACCGTACCACACACTCGTCGCCAAGTTAGGCTCCAGGTCTTTTTCAACCAACCGCAGCTACCACGACACGACCAAGGGCTCCAGGTCTATTTTCAACCAACCCAAACGTCTAAGGGCTGCAGGTCTTTTTCAACCAACCCCTACACGCGGTCCCTGCTCAGGCTCCAGGCCTTTTTCAGCCAACTTGAACACACTACGGAGCTCTAGGTCTATTTTCAACCAATCGTAGCTCTCACACAGTCACGGGGCTCCAGGTCTCTTTCAACGAACCGCCGCAACACCACATTTCTAAGCTGGGCCTCAGGCCTATTTCAACCAATCCCAAACTCAAACACGGTTACGGGGCTCCAAGTCTATTTACAGCCAAGCACCGCAACCCTCGTGCACCTAGCACACTTGCCGGAAGAACATCGGCACCACAACTCACCCCACACGGACGACCACAACAACAGCACCTCCATAGTGCAAAACTGGACACAAACGGTCGACCGAACCAAAAGTCCCGGTCGACCGAATCAAGCAAATACAGGGCAATCGCATCGACCGGCACTCCATCGGTCGACCTATTCCCACCCACCGCACTCGTTCGGTCGAACCAAAGTCAAGGGACAGTCGACCGTTTAGATGGTCAACTCCCAGGTTCACCGAACAAAATGACCATTCGTTCGAACGGCAAAGGGGCCCCGTTCGACCGAAAGTCACCAGGGACAAATCCCACAACTCCACGACGAATTCGGTCGAACACCCGAGCACTCTCGGTCGACCGAATCCCACCAGGGAATAATCCCTCACTCGCACCACGAATCTAATTGAACGCCGAGACCTCCTCGGTCGACCGAATTCCACCAAAGCGTTCCCCACGCTCAGCACACAGGTCCGGTCGACCGAAACTACCTTCGGTCGAACCGACCACTATTCTCACTTAAGTCACGGTCGGACGAAGTCAACGCTCCAAACAGACTTAAGACAGTGCACACGGTCGAACGGCAAAGGGGACCCGTTCGACCAAATCTCACCAGGCTTGCCTCCCATGCATAATCAGTCGACCGCCCCTGGGGTATCGTTCGACCGATTTGAGGCAGAACCCGAATCCTCTTCACGAACGGTCGACCATTTGCACCAACCGGTCGACCGATCAGGCAGTGAAATCTGCTGCACGTTGACTTACGACGAGCCGAAAGGCCTACCGTCGACTTCCAAATACTCACACTACTTAAGTGAGCGAGTTGACATACCAGAAGGCTTGAAGAAGCCTTAGAAGAACCGCGACGACGCCTCCACGAGCACGTCTCCCCAAAACACGATCTGTCGACGAACCTCACGTCCAAACGACGATCAATCGCCTCCTCGACGGTCCACACTCACGAATCCACGTCCGTCAACCTCCAACACCCAACCATGACCACAGAACACGAGTTAGGTAGAGGGAGAGAGAATCCAAGCAAAAAGGGGACGGAATAGCACCCAACACAACTCACCTCCACGCACGGCTCTGAGTTCCACTCGCCGGAGACCACCTCTTCTTCCACGCCGGAGCACACCACTCGCCGGAGCTCAACCTAGGAGAGAGAGAGTGAGACGTGTGTGAGAGCAAGGTAAGGGAGAGAGAGAAAATCACCAAATAAATATCTCCTCCCAAACCAATCCTCACCATCCATCTCCAGCCTTTCCATCTCCACCACACATCTCATCTCTTCTCCATCTCAACCCTTCATCCATCAAATCCAATCCAAGCCATCCATCTCTATCTCCCCTAATCTCCACCTAAACCACATCAAAGCACAATTAAGATTAGGATTAGGATAGAATCCTACAATTACAATTCAATCTAATAGAGTTTTCAGATCATAAACAGGACATAAGACATCCACCATGACATACTCCTACTATTTTATCAGCAATAGAATAGATATGTCCACCATAATGTAAATTAACACATGAAGACGCATTCGATTTGCAAAAAAAAAGAACCACTTCAGCTAAGTTACAAAACCAAGTGTTCTTCTCCTTCCATTGCGATTTTACAAGAAGATTAGAAATGTGCTCTAACAGTGTCATGGCGCCATCTTTCGTCAATGCCACTTGCTCATCTACAACTTTAATCCTATGTTGTAACAAATCGGAAATGGTTTCAATCTTCAAATTCACTTTATCAATACTTCTTTCTTCTTCTCTTTCTCTGATCCAAATATAGAAGTTGCAACAAACAAAAGTAAATTTTCACATACTGAACAATCAATTTTCACATACTGGAATTTGTTCTACATAAGAAACACACGACTATGTGATTTCAAATCCATGAAAACCAAGACAAACCAAGGAAAAATAAGAGAACCCCATGGGAAAAAAAGAGAAACCCATTAAAAAAAACTAAAATGCTACAAACTAGATGGTGGTCGCCGGAAAATACTTTTGTCGCTGTCGCAACCCTCGGAAGGCGGTTGCAGGCAACCCCTATCGATGTCGAAACCGCCGAGCCCTTGTCGTCAGAAGGTCAATATGGTGCAGACCCTTTGATTTCAATGATAAATTTGGTCTGTTGGCCATTGCATATTGTTGGAAGACAACAGCCTTAGAAAAGGTTGTGAGTTATATGTGAGATGATTTGGCGTTCATTTTCTTTGTTTTACTATCAACGTAAAGTTATTGTCATGTTCACTTTCTCATTTTTCACTTGTATATTTTGTTAGGTTTGTTGCATAATTCTTGTCTATATATGGTATATTAGGTGGGAATGAAATGAGAGTAGTTTGTCACTAAAATAGCATGGACTTGATTACATATGAATGAGCACATAATATATTTATCCGCAGATGATGGAGAGACGTGAATTCTATGGATGGTTCTTAATTTCTTAAGTACTTTTGGTACTTAAATGGTGGTTTAAGGGCCATCATTTCTCTTTGTAATTTTGAGTTGGAGTTGTTATGCGTTACATAGAGCAAGTTTAATCTTTACTTCTTTTGGATTATTTCTTATTTCCCATGTCTGTTATTATGCCCACAATAATACTTAGTAATTGGAATGCTACTTGGTTCAGGTGTTGTGGTGCGAACTACTTGCTACCAAGCTTTGTGTACCAACTGTTCGAGGTTTTGCTTGAAGAGTTCTCTTTTTTCTTTCTTGCTTGGGGCTGAATGTTTAAAGTTGTTTAAGAGTTAAGTGAATATGTTGTGGTGGCATTATTCCCATTATATCAAGTATCATTCATGTTTGCTATCCATGCTAGAGTTTAAATTGAAACTCTATTATTGGTATTTATCAAAAGACATACGGTGGAATTATTATTTTGATATTAATTTGCTAGATGAAATACATGGTTAGGCGTCTATGTTAATGAGGGAGTGACGAGCCTAATTTATGTTGCCTAATTTAATTAGTGCTGTCTACAGCATGGTAATCTACATAATTTGTTGTAATCAATGTGAGATTATGGCAGTAGCTCTATACGCCACCATTCTTTTATACTTTGTAATTGAAAACAAATGAAAAATTCACGAGCGAAATTTGAATAAGTTCCCAAAACAATTAATTATAATTTTATTACTATTTAAATAATAAAAAATTGGTTATAAATTATGCAATTCGATTGTTTCTTCTAACCTTAATTTTCAAATTTAAGTTTTGTTGGGATTTTTTTTCATGTACTTACTGAAACAATTCCTAAAGAATGGGGTTTGCTTTAGGGTGTGCGCTTGGTTTGTTTCTTCTTCAGTAAATTTTCCTTTTCTTCTCAATGTTGTCCAATAAGTTTGTCTATGAAGGAATTTTTATTTCTTCCCGAGTAATTTTTCCTTTTCTTCTCAGTGTTCAATAAGTTTGTCTGGAAATATTCGGGCTCGGTTGGTAGCGGTCCAATTCCACCCATCTTTCTACTGATCAAATTGGATTTGTAACATCCCCAACACAGCGGAAAAATTTAAAATTTTCTAAACAACAATGAACTGAGGATATTACTCAAAAGAATGGAAGAAGGTGCACCAATATATATATATATATATATATATATATATATATATATATATATATATATATATATATATATATATATATATATATATATATATATATATATATATATCAAAAGTGTGATTACATGAAAATGATAAACAATAAATACAAGTAATCACTCTGACCTCAAAATGAGAGAAAACAGGATCAGGTAGCAGCGCTCCTCTCCTCGGTCACCACCTCCTATCGTCGATCACGGCCTGAAAAGCAAACAACAACAATGACTGAGTTTCCAGAAAGAAACTCCGTATGCCACTCTACAATGCATGAACTGAAAAGCACCCTAGCATGCAATTCTACCAACAAGAAAAACATCACAACCAGTTGGGCTCCAGGTCTTTTTCATCCAACCACAACACACACCACCGTTACGGGGTTCCAGGGCTTTTTCACCCAACCACCGCAACACACTCGTCACCAAGCTGGGCTCCAGGGTTTTTTCACCCAACCACATCACACACCACCGTTACGGGGCACCAGGGCTTTTTCACCTAACCACCGCAACACACTCGTCGCCAAGCTGGGCTCCAGGGCTTTTTCACCCAACCACAACACACACCACCGTTACGACGCTCCAGGGCTTTTTCACCCAACCACCGCAACACACTCGTCGCCAAGCTAGGCTCCAGGGCTTTTCACCCAACTGCAACTACCACGACACGACCAAGGGCTCCAGGCTTTTTCACCCAACCTGAACGGATTACGGAGCTCCAGGGCTTTTTCACCCAACCCCTCACAGACTAGTTAGGCTCCAGGGCTCTTTCACCCAACCGCAGCTATCACACAGTTACGGGGCTCCAGGGCTTTTCACCCAACCACTGTAACACACACATTTCTAAGCTTGGCTCCAGGGCATTTTCACCCAACCACAGCTCTCAGACAGTTACGGGGCTCCAGGGCTTTTTCACCCAACCACCGCAACACTCGTGCCCACTAGCACACTTGCTGAATAACATCGACACCACAACTCGCCTCACACGGACGACAACAACAGCTGCACCTCCGACGTGCAAAACTGGACACAAACGATCGACCGAACCAAAAGTCCCGGTGGACCGAATCTCACAAACACAGGGCAATTGCCTCGACCGGCACTCCATCGGTCGACCAATTCCCACCAACCACACTCGTTCGGTCGAACCAAAGTCAAGGGCCGATCGACCGTTTAGAAGTCGTCTCCCAGGTTCAACGAACAAAACGACCAATCGGACGAATGGCGAAGGGGACCAGTTCGACCGAAAGTCATCAGGGAAAAATCCCCCACTCTCAACAAATCCGGTCGAACCCCCGAGCACTCTCGGTCGATCGAATTCCACCATGGAATCCTCCCACGCTCAACATCAAGTCCGGTCGACCAAACCACCTTCGGTCGAACCAACCACTTTTCCAACTTAAGTCACCGGTCGGACAAAGTCACACAGGCGGTCGATCGTTTGGATGGTCAATGCCTCAACCGACCTACAACAGTGCACACGGTCGAACGACAAAGGGGCCCCGTTCGACCGAAATGCACCAGGCTTGCCTCAAATACACAACCGGTCGACCGCACCAAGGGCATCGTTCGACTGGTGTGAGGCAGAACCCTAAATCTCATTAAGAATGGTCGACTGTTTGCACCAATCGGTCGACCGATCAGGCAATAAAATCTGCTGCATGTTTACTTGTGACGAGTCAGAAGGCCTACCGTCGACTTCCAAATACTCACACTACTAAGTGAGCGAGTTTGACATACCATGAAGATTTGAAGAAACCTTCGAAGAACCTCGACGGTGCTTCCACAATTACTTCTCCCAAAATCACGATCCGTCAACGAACCTCACGCTCGATCGACGATCACCACTCCTCAACGCTCCACAGACACGACTCCACCTTCGTCAACCTTCACGAGCCAACTACGACCACAGAAAACGAGTTAGGTCAAGAGAGGGAGAGAACCAAAACGAGTGGGAAGGGTTATGAAACCAACAACTCACCTCTACGAGCAACCTACACCCGACGCGCGCCTCCGCCACGCCCGAGCTCGGCAACTCCACGTCGGAGCACAACCACTGAGGGAGAGAGAAACGTGAGAGAGAGAAATGAGGGAGTCCTGAGAGAGTGAGAGAGAGATCTACCCACAAATAGCTTCCATCAAAGCATCCTAGCCGTCCATCCAACTCCTCTCCATCTCAGCCGTTTAGCCCATCTCCTCCTAATCACCACCTAAATCATCATTAAAACTCAATTAGGATTAGGATCTCACAATCCACCCTCCTAAAAGAATTTCGTCCTCAAAATTAGAGCAACTCACCAAACAGCTCCGGGAACTCCTTCCGGACGTCCTCCTCAATCTCCCAAGTGGCCTCTCGCTCACTGTGGTGCTGCCACCTGACCTTCACCATCGGAATGGTCCTCCTCCTCAACTGATGCTCCATCTGATCTACAATCTCAACCGGTCTCTCCTCAAGAGACAAATCCTGACAGATCTCTGGAACCTCCAACTGAATCACATGAGAAGGATATGCTACGTACTTCCTCAACATCAAAACTTGGAAGATGTTGTAAATGCCTGAAAACTGCAGCGGCAGCGCAACCTTGTAGGCAACCTCTCCAACCCGATCGAGATTCTCAGACGGTCCGACATACCTCGGACTAAGCTTCCCTTTCTTCCCGAACCTCATCACTCCTCGAGATGGTGAAATCTTCAGGTAGACATGATCGCCTACTTCAAACCTCAACTCTCGCCTACGCCTATCTGCGTAGCTCTTCTGCCTGCTCTGAGCTGTCGCTAGTCTATGCCTGATTACATCAACCTTCTCTGCATATATCTGCACAATCTCAAGACCAACTAGTTGTCTCTCGCCTACATCACTCCAGCATACCCGTGATCTACACGGTCTCCCGTGCATGGCCTCGTACGATGGCATCCCAATGCTCGAATGATAGTTGTTGTTGTAGGCAAACTCTATCAACAACAAATGTTCATCCCAATGTCCTGCTGATTGATCGTTTTATATTTCTACCGCAAGTGCACGGCCGTGTTGAAGCGGTGGCAAATACGGGTCGTCCACGGGGAGGTGTGTCGACACTTGGTTCGTGCGAAGGCAAGGGGTAAAGAAAGGAGAAAAGGATTGGTTACACTAAACTACACTACAATGCTAAACTAGAATGCAAAATGAAATGAAGATAATCAATAAAACTAAACCCCAAAGGGGGTAGAGAACTGATGTGAACATAAAGATGTGTGTGTGTGTGTGTTCAATTAAGCTCCTCACAACATGTAGTGCATGAAATCATAAAACTACATCCAATCTTGCCTCTACATGAATTAAGATAAGACTACATCATTAAAACATACAAGACAATGATTGGAATGAAGCTACATGAACTCAAGTATAAAGACTAGACCCTACTATGCCTCCACATGAATTAAGATGACTACATCATTAAAACATACAAGACATTAGCTAAGGAAAAGGCAACAAGAGTACATACACTACAAATTGTGTTTCCAATATTAACTTCATCCATATCCTAACCTTATCATTCCCCATAAAATATGTCCACTAATCAAAGCATAAGCTAAGCTTCATTCAAGAGCATTAGCATTTCAAAGATAAGAGTGGAAACCCATTAGATGGTTATGGAAATCATATAAAGCTCAAGGGATAAAAATAACACACACTTAATACACTACATGATTATATCACATATTTCTCCACCCCCCAAATGGGGATGGAACTACTCACTACTCATTACACTACTGATTAGACTAAGTAAAGAAAACATTTAACTAAGATACTAAAATTACTAAACAAGAGATTAAACAAAGTAAAGCAACCCACACAAAACAAACAACATAACAAAACAAGATTAAAAGAAACAACTAAACTTTTATTAACAATGACTCACATTGAAGGTAGCATCCTTCTCCACCTTGAGTTATTGCTTGAAGGCTCACTCCTTAGTAGAGAGAATGCCACCAAACAATGGGTAATTACAATAGAAGGTGAAGAGTTCTATTTATAGGCATGGAAAAAGCTAATCCGGGACAATCCCCCGATGTGGGACTAAACCAATACTACAAATGGACTAAGAATACACTAATACACGTGCCCCACAAATATGAGATGATCCAGACCAATATGGACCGTCAATTAGCTGTCCAAGACCGCCAATTGGCGGTCTATATGATCCAGATCGAGTTGGTTTTGGTTGTGGGCTTTTCTGGTGGTCTTTGTTGGTCTTTGATACATCTACTTTGTTTATTGGAGCTCCGACCCGAATCGAATTGCCAAAATACTCCCCATGATGGTGTGGAGTTTCTTGTTTTGCTCTTAGGTCCTTCGGTCTTACGATCAGGTCCTTCTCCCTTGCATCTCAGTCCCTAGGTCTCACAATTAAGTCCTTTTTCCTGCTTTTAGGTCCTTTCATGGCTCTTCTCTTCAAACCTCTTTATTCCTGAAAACTAAACATAAAACTCGTCACGTAGCATTGCTTAGGGGTAAGATAATGGATATAAGATACAAATATGAGCATGAAATGATGTCAATCAAATACCCTCACACCTAAGTTTTTGCTAGTCTCGAGCAAAACAAAGAAAGGAAAAAACATACGAAAAACAAGAAATCCTAACTCACTTTCGTAGGAATCACGGTTGCACTTAGCACGTGCAACAAGCCGTTAAACCTCCTTGTTGCCAAGGAGGAGGAGTGTTGTCTCCTGAGGGTTTTCAGCGGATATACCCACAAAATCCGAACAAGATGCATTATTCAATCTAGACACTCGACTCGTTGGAAATATTTTGTCGATCATTGGACGCGGTAATCCTACGGCCCGACTCTATAAAGGTACTCAGTCCACACCTAGCCTAATAAACCATTCGTACAAGTTAAATAAGGAATTAAGTAAAAGACATGGACAACCTCAAGATCCTCAAGTTATACAAAGTGTAAGGTCCATTAAGGTTCTTATTTGCATTACCATTTTTTTTCTTTTTTTTTCTTTTCACACACATTTTTTCCTTTTTTTTTCTTTTTATTTGTTGGAGCTTCATTCTCCCAGGGTCAGGTTTCGTGCATCATTGCCCATGAGGACTTACACTATCACGTACACCTTTCCCCAAATCTCCACATAGGGCAATCCCTACCACCCGTGTAACGGGAGTTCGGTCGGCGCATCCCAAGTCAGATGACTCGAAAGCACCAGGCACAAAGTCCCCTCAGACCTACTTTCCCGAGTGATAGGAGCCGTGCGAGAAGAGAGAACATCTACTCACTTATTTCTTATCTACACATGAACCAAAACCCCTACACTAATGTCTCACAACAAGATTAAGAGGGTCCTTGACTACAACAAACTTCCTAAATTAACAAACACGAATTATTGACTCACTAGGTTCAGGGTGGACTTCTTTGAATGTTTGAGCACTGAAACCCAAGGATCATGGCAAACAGATATATCGATATTAAATGCAGCACACTAACATGACCCTAACAATGTAAACAAAAGAAAACAAAATCAAAAGAAAAAAAAACTTAACTATGTACACACGTAAAACACCCCCCACACCTACTTCATGCATTGTCCTCAATGAATGCAAGCAAGATACTACATGGATTTATGCATGAAAAAGGAGAGATCTCACCAACGTGAAGTACAAAGGGAAGTGTATGGCTATGTTGATGGACACAACCCAAATTCCCTCAAAACCTGTGAGATGCTAAAGAAAGGGTACAAATACGTGAAAGAAATGGAACCCAAATACACAAGGGTTGGGGCTCACAACAATCGATGCTCACTGAAGGAGTCTTTTATTGTACTCTTTTTTTTCTTTTTTTTATATAACTATGTACAAACATAAGTTCCCATCTTCATTTGTCAAAAGACATCAAATGGGAACCTCAAGAGTGGGTCAATGCACTTGGAAAGGGAACATGACACCACGCGGGGCCAGAATACTCATGCGTGGGCCCCCTTCACAAAGAGCACCAGATGAAATGAGAGGTTCGTGAATTGGACGCAAAGGCGTCTCATTCAAAGGATCAAACTGAAAGAGCTTGAACCTCTCGAGAGTTTGGGAAATAAGGGGCAACGGAAGAAGAGTTTCTCCCGTTGCGCTGCTGAAGTTATGATCGTCAATCCAAACTCTCCAACCAACAGGATGGTGGGTCGGAACGAGGTCAAGCACCTCGTTATGCATGTCCAACTCACCAGGAGAACAAACAGTGGGTCTCATACCCAAGGTATCCTCCAAGGAACTCCTAATACCCACATGAGCAATGTAGTTGTTTGATGTTCCATCATTTCCAAGATGATCAGGAACAATAGTGAGAGGCAAACTCTCATCAGGTTGTTTGAAATTGAGGGTACTAGGGAGCTCTTTCTCCACCAGAGGTGAGTCCTTAAGAGGCACAACATGAAGATCATGTGGCTCAAGGGCCACAGGACAAAAAGATAAGGCACAATCCTGTGTCGACTCATAATGAAGCTGGTCCAAGTTATTCTCAATTTGAATCGAATCCTCCACTAAGTGATCGTGAATTGAAACCCCAAGTCCCTCAGACTGACTAGGAGTTTGACTTTGAAAGATTGTGCTTTGAATTTGTGTATGTGGTGGTGGTTTGATATCAAAAGATGAATCCTCACGTTGACACGAAAAGTTACTCTCCTCACTTAATTGTTGTGTCAGTTGACTCACTTGAAGTGTCAGATTTTGTATGCGGTCAACGAGGAGGTCCAAGTCAGATCTTGGGAAATTTTGGGGTTGGGTGTTGATGTCCTGAGAATAAGTCCAATGATTTGAAGTGGGGTGTTGGTAGAATTCTGGGTATTCGGGAGGAGGATATTGGGGTGGAAATGATGTATAAGAATTTGAATATGAATTGTCTCCCCACGAATCCATCCCTCTCGGGTTGTACGCGGATGCGTAATGGTCATAATGAGCATTTTGGGAAAATGTGTGCTCATACTCAGGCTCTGGGGGAACATAAGGACATTCCCCGAAATCATGACCACTCAACCCACAATAGTGACACGGTACGGCTACTGGAGCCACCGGTGCACTCATGTCGTCTACCGCATGCATGAAAGAGGCCAAAGTTTGTTGCCCAGAGTATGATCCAACATAACTAGATGGAGATCTAGCCGTCGGTGCCTCTCTCATATCACCCCTATATGAAGATTGCTCAGTCACATAATGAAGATCATCCCAACCGTACGGGGTGTTCGTCTGAGCCACCCCAGGTTGCATGGGTCCGGAATACCAGGGAGAATCATCCTGGTCCCAACAATGATATGAATGGTCGCCCATGTAACCATCCATCTCAACAAACAACTCTCGAGTCGACCACTCTCACCACCACGAGACTAAGCTCGCAAAAAGTGCTCGACTCGACCCTAAAACGCTACCAGAGAGTGTAAAGGGGAGGAGACTATAACGTAGAAGAAGGTGAGAAGAAGATGACTCAGAGGAGAAGGGAAGAAACCCTAAAGCTAGCGTAGGTAGAGGGATCAGGAAGAAGCCTAACTAGCAAGCACGGCTCAAACAATGTAAGGCAATGGGTCCTTAAGCTAGACGACGCCTAACTTCGAGGTCACTAGCCTCGACACGCCTCACCTCCCTACAACGAGGACCACAATGCCCAGCAAGTGATACCAGATCTGGAGATCCAGTACCTCCTACTATCGACAAGGTAGGCAACGCCGATCAGGTCATGACGGTCTCGACTAGATTACTCTCCTAGTGCGTCCGAATTCCTTAGGGCCAATGTCTACTTGCTTTTAGTTAAGGCTTTATTAAGAGTGATTTTTGGGGCCAAGGAAAGGGTGATGAAATCCTCCACCTTATCTTTTATGGGACAGCCCCTCCTTAGTAGTGATTTGATCCTAGATCTAGCAATCAATCGCTCCAATCAAACGCTCTCTTACTCTTGTCCCGATGCACCTTACTAACTAATGCATGATCGAAACATGCATGAATGAGAGATTGGGGTGCACGTACCTCACGCCAACAATCAACAACAAAATGTAAAGAAAAGGAAAGACAAATGCATGCAAGGTCTACAAATGATGCATGACCTAGATGGCAAGAAGTATAATCTTTTGCTTTGAGTTTTATGGTCCAAGTTGATTAAAAGGGGATTGAAATTAAATCTGGGAGCAAAGTAGAAGTCACAGCATGCAAAATTGTGCTCCCAGATAACTAACATGAAATATATAACAACTGGAACAAATTTGAAAACAATTGAGGCTCACCAGGCCGCCAATTGGCGGTCCCAGACCGCTGATTGGCGGTCTTTTTGTAGCTTCTGGTCCTCAAACTTCTCCAGTAGCCTCCCCTTGATCCTTAGGTTCCCTGAAACTAAACAACACTAGAAACAAAAAATTAAAAACCCCTCGAATCGCCCAAACCAACGTCTGGACAGAGCACCTCCCCGGCAACGGCGCCAAAAACTTGATTGATCGTTTTATATTTCTACCGCAAGTGCACGGCCGCGTTGAAGCGGTGGCAAATACGGGTCGTCCACTGGGAGGTGTGTCGACACTTGGTTCGTGCGAAGGCAAGGGGTAAAGAAAGGAGAAAAGGATTGGTTACACTAAACTACACTACAATGCTAAACTAGAATGCAAAAGGAAATGAAGATAATCAATAAAACTAAACCCCAAAGGGGGTAGAGAACTGATGTGAACATAAAGATGTGTATGTGTGTGTTCAATTAAGCTCCTCACAACATGTAGTGCATGAAATCATAAAACTACATCCAATCTTGCCTCTACATGAATTAAGATAAGACTACATCATTAAAACATACAAGACAATGATTGGAATGAAGCTACATGAACTCAAGTATAAAGACTAGACCCTACTATGCCTCCACATGAATTAAGATGACTACATCATTAAAACATACAAGACATTAGCTAAGGAAAAGGCAACAAGAGTACATACACTACAAATTGTGTTTCCAATATTAACTTCATCCATATCCTAACCTTATCATTCCCCATAAAATATGTCCACTAATCAAAGCATAAGCTAAGCTTCATTCAAGAGCATTAGCATTTCAAAGATAAGAGTGGAAACCCATTAGATGGTTATGGAAATCATATAAAGCTCAAGGGATAAAAATAACACACACTTAATACACTACATGATTATATCACATATTTCTCCACCCCCCAAATGGGGATGGAACTACTCACTACTCATTACACTACTGATTAGACTAAGTAAAGAAAACATTTAACTAAGATACTAAAATTACTAAACAAGAGATTAAACAAAGTAAAGCAACCCACACAAAACAAACAACATAACAAAACAAGATTAAAAGAAACAACTAAACTTTTATTAACAATGACTCACATTGAAGGTAGCATCCTTCTCCACCTTGAGTTATTGCTTCAAGGCTCACTCCTTAGTAGAGAGAATGCCACCAAACAATGGGTAATTACAATAGAAGGTGAAGAGTTCTATTTATAGGCATGGAAAAAGCTAATCCGGGACAATCCCCCGATGTGGGACTAAACCAATACTACAAATGGACTAAGAATACACTAATACACGTGCCCCACAAATATGAGATGATCCAGACCAATATGGACCGCCAATTAGCTGTCCAAGACCGCCAATTGGCGGTCTATATGATCCAGATCGAGTTGGTTTTGGTTGTGGGCTTTTCTGGTGGTCTTTGTTGGTCTTTGATGCATCTACTTTGTTTATTGGAGCTCCGACCCGAATCGAATTGCCAAAATACTCCCCATGATGGTGTGGAGTTTCTTGTTTTGCTCTTAGGTCCTTCGGTCTTACGATCAGGTCCTTCTCCCTTGCATCTCAGTCCCTAGGTCTCACAATTAAGTCATTTTTCCTACTTTTGGGTCCTTTCATGGCTCTTCTCTTCAAACCTCTTTATTCCTGAAAACTAAACATAAAACTCGTCACGTAGCATTGCTTAGGGGTAAGATAATGGATATAAGATACAAATATGAGCATGAAATGATGTCAATCACCTGCCCAATCCAGAGTACAAGCTCGCAGCATATCCTCTAACATCTGGATGGTCCTCTCAGACTGACTGTCTGTCTGCGGATGAAATGTCGTACTGAACCTCAACCGAGTCCACATAGTCTGCTGCAAACTCCCCCAGAATCTGGAAGTGAACCTCGGATCTCGATCCGAGATAATACTCACAGGAACTCCATGAAGTCTGACGATCTCCTCAATATACAACTTAGCTAGACCCTTCAGAGGTAAAGTGGTCCGGATAGCTAAGAAGTGTGCCGACTTGGTCAGTCGATCGTCTATAACCCAAATCGCATCATGGAATCCTCTCGTCATCGGCAGCCCGGTGACAAAATTCATCATCACGTGCTCCCACTTCCACTCTGGAAGCTCGATCATTTGCATCAGCCCTGCAGGTCTCTGGTGCTCAATCTTCACCTGCTGACAAATCAGACATCTGTCAACAAACTCTGCAATCTCCGTCTTCATCCTCTTCCACCAGAAATTCCTTTGAACATCTTTCTACATCTTAGTGCTGCCCGGGTGGATCGAATAACGAGATCTGTGCGCCTCCTCCAAAATGTCCTTCCTCAGATCTCCTCCTTTCGGCACCCAGACACGACCTCTGAATCTCAGCCCACCATCGACTCCAATACTGAAGTCTGATCCATCTCTGAGAGCTAACTGTAACAACTCGGCTAACTCATCATCAGAACTCTGAGCCTGAACAATACTCGAGATCATCTGCGGCTCCACGCTCAGCCCGACAATCACAGCACGTTGCGACTCATCGTGAACGATCTCCATTCAGCCAGCACCTCACGCAACTTCCACTCCGGGATACAAAGACCTGCTGCTCCAACCGTATTCGCCTTCCCGAATGATACGAGATGGTGAAATCATAATCCTGCCTCATATTCAGCTCCTTCTGCGAAAACAGATACTTCAGGCTCTGATGATCTGTGAAAACCTCGAACTGCTCGCCATATAAGTAATGTCTTCAAGTCTTCAACGTATGCACAACTGCCGCCAACTCCAAATCATGAGTGAGGTAGTTCCTCTCGTGCTCCTTCAGCTGCCTCGAAGCGTACACAACCACCTGCTCGTGCTGCATGAGTACGCATCCCAGTCCAACGCCTGACGCATCACCGTAAATCACAAACTCACTGCCACAACTGGGAAGTGTCAGAACTGGAGCAGTCGTCAGCCGACTCTTTAGTTCCTGGAAACTGTCCTCGTACTTCTGGAACCACACGAACTTGATGCCCTTCCTCGTCAAAGTCGTCAGAGGGGAAGCCAACCTGGAAAAATCCGGAATAAAACGGCGATAGTACCCCGCCAATCCCACAAAACTCCTGATCGTTGCAACACTAATTGGGGCTCTCCACTGTCTCACGGCCTCAACCTTCGCTGGATCTACTGAAATCCCAGCTCCCGATACAATGTGTCCCAGAAAGGCCACACTGCTCAGCCAGAACTCGCACTTCGAAAACTTGGCATACAACTGATGATCTCTCAAGATACCAAGTACAATTCTCAAGTGCTCTCGATGCTGCTCCACATCTAGCCAGTAGACCAAATATCATCCACGAAGACAATCACAAACCGGTCCAGGTACTGACTGAACGTCCTGTTCATCAAATCCATAAACGCTGCAGGCGCGTTCGTCAACCCGAACGGCATCACCAAAAACTCGTAATGCACGTACCTCATCCTGAAAGCTGTCTTCTGCACATCTGCCTCTCTGATCCTCAACTGATGATAACCGGATCGCAGATCAATCTTCGAGGACACCTTCGCTGACTGCAACTAGTCCTCGATCCTGGGCAAGGGATACCGATTCCTAATGGAAACCTTGTTCAGCATCCTGTAGTCAATACACATCCGTAGCGATCCATTCTTCTTCTTCACGAAGAGTACCGACGCTCCCCAAGGTGAGACACTGGCGCGGATAAACCCTATACTCATGAGATCCTGCAACTACTTCTTCAATTATGCCAGCTCTGCAGGTGCCATCCGATATTGTGCCTTCGACTGTGGCGTAGTCCCAACTCCAAATCAATACCAAACTCAATCTATCTCTGAGGCGGCAACCCAGAGACATCATCGGAAAATACCTCTGGAAACTCTCAGACTATCTCAATGTCCTCCAATCTCCTCGCCTCTGGATCTCGAACTACAAGAGTGGCCACGAAAGCTCTAGAACCCTGCTGCAACAACTTATGTTCCCTCACTGCTGATACGACTACTCTGCCTCCTCTGTCCTTCGTCCCCCTGATCATCACATCAGGTAGACCCTTCCTCGGGATTAGAATCTTCATCTCCCGGCACAAGACTCGCACATCGTACTGGGATAGCCAATCCATCCCCAGTATGACGTCGAAGTCCTCCATCGGCAACAAGGGTAGGTCAGCCAGAAACTCCTGATCTTCCGAAACAATCGTGGTGCTGGGGAGGAAACTGCCCACAATGCCCACCAGACCTAAGGGTGTGCTGACTTCCAACGTGGCAGTCAACATCGTAAGGGTACGACCCAACACGCTCGCAAATCGCTCCGAAATAAACGAGTGTGTGGCCCCACAATCAAACAACACTCTAGCACTCAACCCAGCAACAAAGAGCGTACCTTCAACCACCGTGCTGGCGTCTCTCGCCTCATCCGCCTGGATGGTAAATACTCGTCCACTCCTCTGACCCTGCTATGGCGGTGCAAAAGGACGGAGACCTCCGCCTCTGCCTGCTGCTGGCAGCCCTGGATGTCTGCTAGACCCACTCGGACAATCCCGCACAAAAATGCCTGGCTTGCCACACCCGTGACAAACCCCAGAACGGCCCCAACACTCTCCGGAGTGAACTCGACCACAACCTCTGCACACCTCAGGCTGGCGTGATCCACCTCCACCAATCCGGGGCCTCTTGCCTGGATTCCCTGCTAGCGGAGCACCTGGACGTCCACTGACCTTCCCCGGTGCTCTCCTGGCCTTAGTATAATTTTGCTGATAATCCTGATCAATGATCGTGGCAAATCTCACGGCATCGGCCAGCGCCTGCGGCATACTGTACGTCACCTGAGTACGGAGGTGCTTTCTGAGCCCCCATACAAACTTCCTCGCCCCTTGTAGTGGCGTCACACAGATCTCCGGACAGTAACGCTGCAGCACGTTGAACCTCCGGGTATACTCAGCCAGGGTCGCATCTCCCTGCTCGAGGGTCATGAACTCCTCTCTCCTCCCATCTCTGACATGCTCTAGGAAAACTGCTCATTGAACTCCCGCAGGAAGTTCTCCCAGCTGATGTCAGTCCTACCCTCAAACACCACCGTAGATGTGGTCCTCCACCAGTTAGACGCATCTCTGCCCAACACATACGCTGCCATGCCAGCCAGCCTCTCAAGAGGGCACTCAATCGCCTAAAGGATCTCCTAGATCTTCAAGACCCATTCCTCTGCAGCCTTAGACTCTCCTCTACCATCAAAGGTAGGCGGGTGCTGTCTTATAAAGTGGTCGAGCATTGCTCCTGCCGCTGCTGACTCTCCTCTGCCTGACTGACGATCCAACATCGCACCTAGTCGCCCCAACGTGTCATAGAGCGTCCGCCGCTCCTCTGCCCAGTCTGTGCCCCAGTCTCACCGCTGGTGCTACGGTCCCGTGGGAGAGGTCTCACGCGTCTCGGATGCATCTATACACAAATAATACAACATACGTCAAAACCATGAATGCATGAACTAATGCAGACTCTAAAACTCTAAGGGTGGTTTCTTTGGATAAGCACACCGGAACCGACCGCTCTGATACCAAGTTGTAACATCCTCAACACAACGGAAAATTTTAAAATTTTCTAAACAACAATCAACTGAGGATATTACTCAAACGCATGGAAGAAGGTGCACCAACATATATAATATATATATATATATATATATATATATATATATATATATATATATATATATATATATATATATATATATATATATATATATATATATATATATATATATATATATATATCCGAGTATTTCAAAAGTGTGATTACATAAAAAGGCTCAACAATAAAAACAAGTAATCACTCCGACCTCAAAATGAGAGAAAACATGATCAGGTACCAGCACTCCTCTCCTCGGTCACCACCCCCTATCGCCGATCACGGCCTGAAAAGCAAACATGCAATAATGCCCGAGTTTCCAGAAGGAAACCCCGTATGCCAAACTCTACAATGTATGAACTGAAAAGCACTCTAGCATGCAATTCTACCAACAAGAAAAGCACCACAACCAGGCTGGGCTCCAGGGCTTTTTCACCCAACCACCGCAACACACTCATCACCAAGCTGGGCCCCAGGGCTTTTTCACCCAACCACCGCAACACACTCGTCGTCAAGCTGGGCTCCAGAGCTTTTTCACCCAACCACAACACACACAATCGTTATGGGGCTCCAGGGTTTTTTACCCAACCACCGCAACACACTTGTCGCCAAGCTGGGCTCCAGGGCTTTTTCACCCAACCGCAGCTACCACGACACGACCAATGGCTCCAGGGCTTTTTCACCCAACCCAAACGTCCAAAGGCTCCAGGGCTTTTTCACCCAACCTTTGTCACGCGGTCCATGCTCAGGCTCCACGGCTCTTTCACCCATCCTGAATGCACTACAAAGCTTCAAGGCTTTTTCACCAAACCCCGCACAGACTAATTGGGCTCCAGGGCTCTTTCAGCCAACCGCAGCTCTCACACAGTTACGGGGCTCTAGAGCTTTTTCACCCAACCACCGCAACACACACATTTCCAAGGTTGGCTCTAGGGCTTTTTCACCCAACCACAGCTCTCACACAGTTACGGGGCTCCAAGGCTTTTTCACCCAACCACTGCAACACTCGTGCTCACTAGCACACTTGCCGGAAGAACATCGACACCACAACTCGCCTCACACGGACAACCACAACAGTTGCACCTCCGACGTGCAAAACTGGACACAAACGGTCGACCGAACCAAAAGTCATGGTCGACCGAATCTCACAAACACAGGGCAATTGCCTCGACCGACACTCCATCGGTCGACCAATTCCCACCAACCACACTCGTTCAGTCGATCCGTTTAGAAGTCGCCTCCCATGTTCAACGAACAAAACGACCAATCGGTCGAACAACGAAGGGGACTCCTTCGACCGAAAGTCACAAGGGGAAAATCCCCCACTCTCAACAACGAATCCGGTCGAACCCCCGAGCACTCTCGGTCGACCGAATTCGACCAGGGAATTCCCCCAACTCTCACCTACAAATCAGGTCGAACCCCCGAGCACACTCGGTCGACCGAATTCCACCGGGGAATCTCGCCACGCTCAACATCAAGTCCGGTCGACCGAACCACCTTCGGTCGAACCAATCACTATTCCAACTGAAGTCATCGGTCGGACAAAGTCACACAGGCGGTCGACCATTTGGATGGTCAACACCCCAACCGATCTACAACAGTACACATGGTCGAACGGCAAAGGGGCTCGCCCCAAGGGAACCAGGCTTGCCTCAAATGCACAACCGATCGACCGCCCCAAGGGCATTGTTCGACCGGTGTGAGGCAGAACCCGAAATCTCATTAAGAATGGTCGACCGTTTGCACGAACCGGTCGACCGATCAGGCAGTAAAATCTGCTGCATGTTTACTTGCGACGAGCCGGAAGGCCTACCGTCGACTTCCAAATACTCACACTACTAAGTGAGCGAATTTGACATACTGTGAAGGTTTGAAGAAACCTTCGAAGAACCTCGATGACGCTTCCACGAGCACTTCTCCCAAAATCACGATCCTTCGACGAACCTCACGCTCGATTGACGATCACCACTCCTCGACGCTCAACAGACACGACTCCACCTCCGTCAACCTCCACGAGCCAACCACGACCACAGAAAATGAGTTAGGTCGAGGGAGGGAGAGAACCAAAACGAGCGGGAAGGTTAAGAAACCAACAACTCACCTCCACGAGCAACCAATACCTGACGCGCGCCTCCGCCACGCCCGAGCTCGGCACCTCCACGCCGGAGCACAACCACTGAGGGAGAGAGAAACGTGAGAGAGAGAAATGATGGAGTCGTGAGAGAGTGAGAGAGAGATCTACCCATAAATATCTTCCATCAAAACATCCTAGCCGTCCATCCAACTCCTCTCCATCTTAGCCGTCCAACCCATCTCCTCGTAATCACCACTTAAATCATCATTAAAACTCAATTAGGATTATGATCTCGCAAGATTCCTGTTTCAATTTGTTTTGGTACGCAAAGCCGGTTGCATATGTACTTACACGTGATTCAATCTCGAACAATTACTGTAACATCCCCGAAACAGCGGAAAATTTAAACTTTTAAATAAATGATAATCAAAGGATAAACATCAACACAGGGGACGCTACTCGAAAATATAAATATAATATATATGGTGCTGCACCGTATACAGGAGTTGTCAAAAGAATGATTACATCAAAATACAATATACAGATATACAAGTAGTCATAATAACCTCAAAACCGACACGAGGACCCGACTCCAAGATGCACTCGTCCTCAGTCACTACCCAAGCAGCTCCCGAAGAGGGAACCTGAAAGCAAACAACAATGCTGTGAGTCTCCCGAAGGAAACCCCGTATGCCAAACCCACCTACATGAAATGCAATCATGACCTATCATACTAGTACTATGCCAAACATAAATCATAACTGGTCATTACCCAAACGGGTCATAAGGTCATAATAGTCATTTCCCCAACCGGGGTTCATTAGTCATAAGTCTAGTTTTGGACATCCGTAGATACCCACCGCAGGCACATGCGGTCATACGGAAAATACGCGACACACCCCCACTCGCAGCTACACTAGTCATATGGGTTCGGTGAGGGTCGCACGCAATTCCGAGTCATCATCAGATCTGATCAGTGGTCGAAGACCACAATCCGCCAGAGTCGTCGCTCAGGTCGGTCATACTCGCCAGCCGTGCCACAGCTGGACGATCATACTCGCCGGAACAGCATCGGTCGAGCACATCCGCCGGAACATCATCGGTCGGTCATCTCCGTCGCCACACAGGCTAAGGCACAGAACTCTGCTGTACAAGGGCTAGCAGTCATCTTTGTCGCCACACAGGCTAAGGTCATCTCCTTCGCCACAAAGGCTAAGGTCATCTCTGTCGCCACACAGGCCAACAGTCATCTCTGTCGCCACACAGGCCGACAGTCAAAACAGTCATCACATATAGATCATGCAAAGGGGAATATGGTCCCACAGGTCTACTACCTAGGTCTCAATGCACATGTCATATCATGGGAACATAAGCAATAAATGCAATCCACGCACCAACGCGCTTATAAACAACCAATACAAATACTGGGCTCCAACGGTCGACCGGAAAAGGTCATACGGTCGACCGGTTGGTCGTTAAAACCGGTACTTGGTTCGAACCACAATCCAACGGTCGAACCAAGGAAATCATCGAAACGGTCGAACAAAGGTTTCTGGGCGGTCGACCGTTTAGAAGGTCTACGCCACAAAATAAATATTAAATAACACATCCCAACGGTCGAACGACAATGGGCTTCCGGTCGACCGAAAAACCACAGGGACTTCAACATTCTACAAGGTCATTACCGGTCGACCGAAATATGAATCGGTCGAACCACACTTAAGTCGTCTTAAGTCATCGGTCGAACGAGATCTCAGGGTGGTCGACCGTTTAGAAGTCTACACCCCCAACCGACTTAAAACAGTACATCCGGTCGAACTTGGTCAAAGAGGCGGTCGACCGTTTAGAAGGTCAACGCCCCCAACCGACATACAACAGTGCATTCGGTCGACCGACAAAGGGGACCCGGTCGACCGAGAACACACAGGGTCTTCATCCTCTCGCTCAAGCGTACACTCGGTCGACCACCCATCGGGTATCGTTCGACCGATTCGAGCGAGAGCGCCCGAATTACACTACAACCGGTCGACCGAATTGAGCACCGGTCGACCGAAACAGAGCAGAAACTCCTGCCACTCTATTCCGACGAGCCATTCGGCCTACCGTCGAACACTCAAACACCCACACAACCTTGGTGAGCGTAAAAGCAAGGCTTGGCATACCTTGGAAGCTTGAAGAAGCTTCCGAAGAGCAACGACGATCCTCCCACGCAAAAGGGCGTATCTCCAGCGAACTCCACACCTTCCTTGAACTCCGGCGACCTCGACTTGCCGGCGCACCCGCAGCTCCTCCTTCTTCCACCGACGAACTACAAGGGAGGGAGAGAAAGTGTTGAGGGAGAGAGTGAGATGAAAAAAAGAGAGAAGGAAAGAATGAGAAGGAAAGGGTTTGGGTTGGTTTATATACTCTCACTAATAAGGGTTTAAGGTTCTTAAACTTAATTAACCTTAATCAGGGGATTAGGTTCTCACAATCTACCCTCCTTAAGGAATTTCGTCCTCGAAATTCAAGCAACCAGCAACTCCAAAGCTCCAGTTCCTTCCAACCATTCTCCGTGCACACGCAATAAAACAGTAAGCAGGAAAAACAACAACACACCAGAACCAATCAAAATCCAAAGCATACCTCTCCTCAGTTGCTGCCATCCTTCGCTCCCTCAGCCTGGATAGAATAGACTCGTCCAGCTGGCCTTCCCTGCTCCGGCCTCGCAATAGGTTGACTAACAATGCCTCTGCCTGCCTCTGATGGTCCAGGTCTCCTGCTCGGCTCTCCCTGACGGTTCGGGCACTCCCTGACGAAGTGTCCAAGCTGACCGCAACCCAAACAAGTCCCCGCGCGAACGAAATAAGGTCGTCCGGGGTGAATCCTGCTACAGTTCCTGCACACCTCTGGCCTGCGAGAGCTGCTCCCCTCAGGCTGTCGAGTGTCACTCTCCTCAATCCTGGGCCTCTTGCCCTGACTTCCCCCAGCACTGGCCTCGTCTCGTCCCCTGGTCTTCCCCTGGGTCTTCCCGGCATCCGCGTAGTTCTCCTGATAATCCTGATCTATAAGGGTCGCAAACTTCACTGCATCTGCCAAAGTCTGCGGCATACTGTAAGTCACGCGTGTACGGAGCTGCTTCCGAAGCCCCCGTATGAACTTCCTCGCCCGCTGCACTGAAGTCACACAAATCTCAGAACAATAACGCTCCAGAGCGTTGAACTTGCGCATGTAAACTGCCAGTGACATCTCTCCCTGCTCAAGGCTCATAAACTCCTCGCGCTTCCCATCTCTGACATGCTCTGGGAAGTACTGCTCGTTGAACTCTCCGAGGAAGTCCTCCCAACTGACGTCGTCTCTGCCCGCAAAGACCACTGCAGACGTGGTCCTCCACCAACTAGATGCATCACCGCCTAAGACATAAGTGGCCAGACCCACCATCCTCTCCGGAGGAACTCCTATCGCCTGAAAGATCTCCTGGATCTTGAAGACCCAATCCTCAGCAGCCTCTGAGTCACCCCTGCCATCAAAAGTAGGCGGATGCTGGCGCATAAACCGATCATGCACTGCCCCAGCCCCTACTGACTCCTCTCGGCCAGACTGGCGCTCCAGAAGCACGCCCAGTCTCTCAACCGTCTGGTAGAGCATCCGTCGCTCCTCCGCCCAGTCCGTGCCACCAGTCTCATCGCTAGTGCTACGGTCACGAGGAGGAAGTCGCGCGCGTCTCGGAGGCATCTAGCACCAAAATCAAAACAACAATAATCAACAATCTGAATGCATGAATGATCTACAAAAGAAATGCATGCCTCTATCCACTACTCTTAAGGGTGGTTTCTTTAGATGAGTGCACTAGAATCGACCCGCTCTGATACCAAGTCGTAACATCCCCGAAACAACGGAAAATTTAAACTTTTAAATAAATGATAATCAAAGGATAAACATCAACACAGGGGACGCTACTCGAAAATATAAATATAATATATATGGTGCTGCACCGTATACAAGAGTTGTCAAAAAAATGACTACATCAAAATACAATATACAGATATACAAGTAGTCATAATAACCTCAAAACTGACACGAGGACCCGACTCCAAGATGCACTCGTCCTCAGTCACTACCCAAGCAGCTCCCGAAGAGGGAACCTGAAAGCAAACAACAATGATGTGAGTCCCCCGAAGGAAACCCCGTATGCCAAACCCACCTACATGCAATGCAATCATGACCTATCATACTAGTATTATGCCAAACATAAATCATAACTGGTCATTCCCCAAACGGGTCATAAGGTCATAATAGTCATTTCCCCAACCGGGGTTCATTAGTCATAAGTCTAGTTTTGGACATCTGTAGATACCCACCGCAGGCACATGCGGTCATACGGAAAATACGCGACACACCCCCACTCGCAGCTACACTATTCATATGGGTTCGGTGAGGGTCGCACGCAATTCCGAGTCATCATCAGATCTGATCAGTGGTCGAAGACCACAATCCGCCAGAGTCGTTGCTCTGGTCGGTCATACTCGCCAGCCGTGCCACAGCTGGACGATCATACTCGCCGGAACAGCATCGGTCGAGCACATCCGCCGGAACATCATCGGTCGGTCATCTCCGTCGCCACACAGACTAAGGCACAGAACTCTGCTGCACAAGGGCTAGCAGTCATCTCCGTCGCCACACAGGCTAAGGTGATCTCCTTCGCCACAAAGGCTAAGGTCATCTCTGTCGCCACACAGGCCAACAGTCATCTCTGTCGCCACACAGGCCGACAGTCAAAACAATCATCACATATAGATCATGCAAAGGGGAATATGGTCCCACAGGTCTACTACCTAGGTCTCAATGCACATGTCATATCATGGGAACATAAGCAATAAATGCAATCCACGCACCAACGCGCTTATAAACAACCAATACAAATACTGGGCTCCAACGGTCGACCGGAAAAGGTCATACGGTCGACCGGTTGGTCGTTAAAACCGGTACTTGGTTCGAACCACAATCCAACGGTCGAACCAAGGAAATCATCGAAACGGTCGAACAAAGGTTTCTGGGCGGTCGACCGTTTAGAAGGTCTACGCCACAAAATAAATATTAAATAACACATCCCAACGGTCGAACGACAATGGGCTTCCGGTCGACCGAAAAACCACAGGGACTTCAACATTCTACAAGGTCATTACCGGTCGACCGAAATATGAATCGGTCGAACCACACTTAAGTCGTCTTAAGTCATCGGTCGAACGAGATCTCAGGGTGGTCGACCGTTTAGAAGTCTACACCCCCAACCGACTTAAAACAGTACATCCGGTCGAACTTGGTCAAAGAGGCGGTCGACCGTTTAGAAGGTCAACGCCCCCAACCGACATACAACAGTGCATTCGGTCGACCGACAAAGGGGACCCGGTCGACCGAGAACACACAGGGTCTTCATCCTCTCGCTCAAGCGTACACTCGGTCGACCACCCATCGGGTATCGTTCGACCGATTCGAGGGAGAGCGCCCGAATTACACTACAACCGGTCGACCGAATTGAGCACCGGTCGACCGAAACAGAGCAGAAACTCCTGCCACTCTATTCCGACGAGCCATTCGGCCTACCGTCGAACACTCAAACACCCACACAACCTTGGTGAGCGTAAAAGCAAGGCTTGGCATACCTTGGAAGCTTGAAGAAGCTTCCGAAGAGCAACGACGATCCTCCCACGCAAAAGGGCGTATCTCCAGCGAACTCCACACCTTCCTTGAACTCCGGCGACCTCGACTTGCCGGCGCACCCGCAGCTCCTCCTTCTTCCACCGACGAACTACAAGGGAGGGAGAGAAAGTGTTGAGGGAGAGAGTGAGATGAAAAAGAGAGAGAAGGAAAGAATGAGAAGGAAAGGGTTTGGGTTGGTTTATATACTCTCACTAATAAGGGTTTAAGGTTCTTAAACTTAATTAACCTTAATCAGGGGATTAGGTTCTCACAATTACTGCTGAATAATACAAAAGAAAATTACACATGTATCAGCTGCTTAAGTATCCTCTGCTAACTAGAGTCTCGAAAAATGAGAAATGTAGAGGATTCTACAAACAAAAAGGACTTGACATAAATAAGCATCTTTTGCTAGTGTCTCGAAAAATGAGAAATGTTGAGGATTCTACAAAGAAGGACTTGAAATAAATAAGCATGTATTTTGTCCCGACCTGCTGTAGGCATCTAGAATTACTTGTTTCATTTGTGCTAAATGTGTGCTGTTTAGGCTAAATTGTATCAGTCAAGTTCCTAACTCCTTTGCTATTGTAAGTAAATTAGGGTAACATGAAATTCAATATGTGATAAATCACCATATTGGTGGAGATTGTAGAAGATGGTCATTTTTATAACCTATGGCAAAAAAGAATTGTAATATTATAGGACATTCTTCCAGCATAATGTATGTAAAAGTTCTTATATGTTTTTGTTAAATTTTAAAATTACCAATATGAATTGAAAGTTAGGTATGAAATTTATAGTAGTATTTACCAATATCGATTGATATTTAATATTTTTAGTTCCAACAGAAAGTAGATGTTTAATTTGCACCGTCGTTTGTTATAAGTCCGCTAAGTGTAGACACCAACTCGATATAGATGTGTTATAATCATTGAAAAAGACTCATGAACAAATTGAGCATTTTTTTATTGATTTTAAACAAGTAGCATTTAATTGAATACGGTGTAAAAATCAACACCCTCCCTTCAACTTATTGATGACCTAGAAAATTCATCTTTCAAATTACACACAACGTACATAAAACTAAGGCTCAAATTGATATTCAAACGGTGAAGGCTTTCCTCACGTCACACAAATTCTATTCGGTATTACAATCCCATGCATGTTTTGATGAGGCGGGTGACCACTTTCTTCCACCACCAATTACTCGGGACAACACTCTCACATAAACGTTCATTGATTTGGATGTGGTGATGCTGCCGGACGTTCGACGTTTCACCTCCACTCTCCTTTATGCTTTGGTCATGAACCTGAATATCATTATGACCACGCACCACCATCCTATGCTCATCTTGGCTCCAGAGACCAGGCTCCATTTCCTCGACCGTGACATGCTCTTCCACGTCCACATCGACGTCATTTTCATTTGCTACTGCTGAGTTTCTCTTCCTTACAAGGTACGAGATCATGGCAAGGGATGCGAGGAGAAATAATCCTCCAAGCGGTACGAAAGTCGCTATTATTACAGTGTTGCTGGGATGGTATGGGGATGTGGGAGAAGGAGTTGGAATGAATTGTGGAGGTGGTGGAGGAGGTAAAACACTAGGAGGTGGCGGCGGTAGAGATGGAGGTGGCGGTGTAAATCGCGGTGGCGGAGGTGGTATGGGGTGGGGTGGAGGAGGTGGTGGTGGAAACGGAAGTGGCGGTGGAAATGGAAGTGGGGGGAGTGGTGGGAAGCAAACCGCGCACCAATCTAACAAGCACATACACATCTTGGGTTGGCAATGATGATCTCGGTTGTATGAGATTTGAGGTGTTTGTTTTTGGAAAATCCAACATGATTGGCTTTATAGAGGTTTGGGGCGGTAGTTGTAGTAGATCATGGATGATTTGTCATGTGTATTGTCTCCCCATGTTTCACTCTCATTGAAGACTTATATGGTTTGGAACTAAGCTTGTCTTACGAGTACATAACATATGTCTTTCTCTTTCACTGACTATAATAATGAAATTTGTTGGGCAAAAAACTTTGAGAGAGAGAAATTAAGTAATATGTTATCCTGACGTACAGAACAAAATAAAGTTTAGTTACATAAATATGTTTGTTAAGTAGCCTTTGTCAATATAACACCAAAGGTCGTAATGTTTCTTTTTTTTGTCAATATGATTCATCTGTTTTCGTGTGTCCGGTTGCATCATCTACGCGCGCACACAAGGCATGAGTAAACTAGTTGCATTTGGAAACGTAAACTAGCCCTCTAGCTAAATTGGAGTGCTGAACTTCAAAATTATTGACTACCCACAACTAATGAATGTAACAACTTAAATTAATTGTTTTTTTGTTTGTTTCGAAGCTTAAACCCTTTTAAAGTTTTGGTTTACTGGGATTATTTATCAAACACTGCAACACAATATTAGCGGAGAGGATGATGGGCCTGAGTTTTATTTACAAAAAGGGTAATGGGTCTGGATGAGACTAATAAGTAGGATCCATAAGGCTCGGTCCGGTACGTGTCAAGCTTTGAGCTATTTATGTGTAATGCTCCGCCAGCAAATGCCAATTCATTAAAGTTAATGGAGTTTATAAATAAACTACCTTTTCAACTTTCTGACCGCGAAAATTTCACTCATGCACGAAACAGATGTTTTTGGATGCTTCATTTCCGGTTTCCGGAGTCATGTCAAAATTACTTGATTATTGTCCCTTCTGCGTCGTCCCCCTCTTTCCTAACGTTGTGTTAAGGACCAAACCCAGCTTCTGTTTCTTCTATGAAATCGGCCCATTAGGCCCAAATATTATTTAAAGTCCTCGTAGTCATGACTTAGTCCCACACTGATTATTTTTTCCATTGCTCTCTCCAAAGGTTGGCCTATTAGGCAATTATATATAAATAATGTTTTTTTATATGGTGACCTACTGGAAAAAGTGTAAATGACTCAACCACCACGGTTTATAAGCCCAAATTTCCCGCAACATGTTTATCGCCTTCATAAATTGCTTTATTCATTCAAAACATTGGCCGACAAAATACTCTCTTGGTTTTATTTCCTCTAAATCTGACAACTCTCTATTCATTTTTAGCACACAGGAGTCCATATGGTTATTGCTTTAGATTACATGGATGACATACTTTTGACATGCAACTCAAGGACTCTATTGGATCAGGTTGTATCTGCCCTTAACACTTCCATTCACTACAGGAGAACTAGTCTTCACCGACGGATCATAACCATCGGTGTATAGTGGTGTCCGTCGGTGATGCATTACACCAACAGATATTACACCGTAGTACTGTTGGTGCTCTTCAGTATGCCACTATTACACGACCACAAACTGCTTATTTCGTTAACAAAATGTGTCAATTTATGCATAATCCCACAACTGATCATTAGATTGTTGTTAAACGCATACTTTGCTACCTCAAACAGACTATTACTCATGCGTTTTCCTTTCATAAACATTTGTCAACTAAAGTGCTTTACATGCCTTCTTTGATGTAGTTTTGGCCAGAGACAATGATGATCGTCGCTTCACCACTGGTTACTCTGTTTTCCTTGTTCAAAAAGCAAGCAACTTTCGCCAAATCCAGCACAAATACCGAATATCGGGGCATTTCACATGCCACGACGGAGCTTACATGAGTCCAAAATCTCCTCCTTGAACCTGACTTCCCGCAACCTCATCCACCCACACTCTGGTGTGACAACATGAGCGCCACTTACCTTTCCTCTAATCCCATTTTCCATGCACACACCAAACATGTCGAAATCAACTTTCACTTCGCACATGAACGTGTTGCGGCAAAAAATTACAAGTAAAATTTGTCTCTAGTATAGACGAGTTGGTTGATATCTTGACCAAGCCTCTCTCCTCCCAGCGGTTCGAGCTCCTACAATCCAAGCTCATCGTGGACGCCCCCGCTTCGCTTGTGGGGCCGTGTTAAGGATCCAAATCCATATTACGTTTCTTCTATGTAATCCGCCCATTAAGCCCAAACATTTAACGTAGTCATGTATTATTCTTAGTCATTTAATATTTAATTTTAGATAACTTAGTCCCACATTGATTGTTGTACAAGTTGTATCTCAAACTCTAAGTATAAAGATAACAACTCTCCCTTACTTATTCAATAAGTTTAGGAGAGTTCATTTTCCATCTATATGATGCTCTCTTTATATTCAACACGCTGAATAAAATTCGATAACGATGAGCTACACCTTTTGTCGACAAAGTTGTTGGGGCTATAGATGTGGAAATTGTAGGATTGTGTGGGTCTATGGGTCCACAATTAAGGATAATTACCTACTTGTTTATGTTGGCTTTTTGGCCCTTTAATCTTAATTTTGATGATTAACAAACTAATAGTATGCATAACTTCAATTACAACATCACACACATCATATTATCAAATTGCATAGATATTGTGTATTCCTAACAATGTAGGTGATCAAACCAAGGGACTAATTAACTTCAAGATCAAGGCTCAAGACTTGTAATCAAAGCTCAAGGACTTCATATGTAATTTTTTATTTATTTGAGTTGTAGGATCAAATGTACACTTGATGCACAAAAGGATAAAACCCGTCTGCCGCGGTCGACCGTATCCATATCGGTTTACCGAACAAGGTTCCCAACGGATAACCGAGTGTCTCTCGGTGAACCGTTCCTTATAAAGTCAGTAAACCCTTGATCTCCTGGAATCCTTGTGTCGGTGTACCGAACCTTATTCGGTCAACCGTTCCCTATAGAGTCAGTAAAACTTGATCTCCTGGAATCCTCGTTTAGGTGTACCGAAAGTTGCTCGGTCAACCGTCTTCTTAGAATCAGTAGAAAACTTGATCTCCTGGAAACATTGTTTCGGTGTACCGAACCATATCCGGTCGACCGTGTCCCTATTCCCAGTAGCTTCGAATACTTCTCTGGACATCTCTATTCGGTCTTCCGAAGAGAGCTCGGTCATCCGAACTTCTATGTGTCTTTAGGCCTAAACCGACTTCATCTTATTGGCCCACGTGGCACAACTAACTCCACCAGACTTATATTTTGTTGTTTAGCCACATCTTTGAAACATCCATATCGGTCTACCGATGGATTGTCGGATTACCGAGTTGTTCTTAGATATAAGATCGTAACGGCTATTTTTCCACGTAATATTTCGACCGTTATCGATAAACCAATTTCACACACAATGTCAGCCGAAAATCCGCACATGTATCGGTCAACCGAACATATCATGGTCTACCAAATATGTTCACCGAGTCGCACCAAATCTTTACTGTCCACTCTTGAACGGTGCACCGAAGTGATCTCGGTCAACCGAAATAAATTATCCGATATTAGGAAAAAGTTACTGGAAGTTGGTAAACGGTTATCCGACCTATATTCGGTTAACCGAGTTCTTGTTTCTGACCACTTCTTCGGACTACCGTGTTTCCAACGGTCGACCGAATATGTCTCGATTTCTGCCCGAGCTTAAGTCACATCTTGTTTTCACTTGGTCCACTCCTCACCAACTTACCATAACGGCTCTATTTGTTTTGAAGGCTATATAAGCTTCACTTAAGAGACACATTCATAACTTTACTTGCCAAATATCAATCCTACTCTTGTGCTCTCAATCTTCAAGCCTTCAAAGCTCCATCAACTCTCATACTTCCACTTAATTCACTCCAAGCCTAAATCATATCCTTGAGTGCATTCAAGTTAGAGTTCAACAACCACATTCAATTTCCATTGTGTTGTAAAGCTTCGAGGAAGCACCCTCTCGGGTTGTGAGAGGAGATCCGAGCAAGGCGAGGGTGTTCGCAAGTCTCCGATTGTAAAAGGGTTTATCTTCGACCCGGAACGAAGATAATAGTGAATTCTCGAGTAGGGATCGGAGGATCGATCAGAACTTGAGGAGAGGACTAGATCACGGTGGTGTGATCGAACCTCTATAAATTTCCGGAGTCATCTTGTGGTTTGCATTCTTTCCCTTATTGTTTTAATTGTGCAATAGTATAAGAAAATTAGGAGATAATCTATTCACCTCTCTCTAGATTAGTGACCGATTAACTTACATTTGGTATCAGAGCATAGGTTTACTCATCTAATCCATTTAGCCATGGAGAGTAGCACTAATCAACTTAGAGAAGGATTATCTACCACTAGACCCCTGTTGCTTACCGGAAATAATTATGCACATTGGAAGAATAGAATGAGAATCTACATCCAATCAATTTCCTTAAAAATGTGGATATTCCTTGGTAGTAAATATGTTCCACCCACTAGTGAACAATTAGCAACATTACCGATGATATAATTGCTAATGCCGAGATGAATGCAAAACTCATGAACATATTTACTTGTGGAGTAGATACTTAAGAATATGGTAGGATTAGCGGATGTGATACCGCTCATGAGATATGGAAATTACTTGAATCTCATCATGAAGGATCATCTAGAATAAAAGAAACTAGGGTTGATATATTTGTGCGTAAATATGAATTATTCTCTATGCAACCCGGTGAAAGTATAAGCGAGATGAACACTCGCTTCACCGAGATTACTAACAATTTGAAAAATCTTGGTAAGAAGGTAAATGAAGGTGACAAGGTGAGAAAGATTCTTCGATCTCTCTCAAACGATTGGGAGAAAAAGACAACCGCCATTGAGGAAGCTCAAGATCTCAACACATTATCGATGGAGGATCTCATCGGAAGCCTTATGGCTTATGAGATTCAAATGAATGGGAGAAAAGAGATGGAGAGCTCGAAAAAGAAAGAAAAAGTCATTGCTCTTAAGGCCAACCTTGAATCCGAAAAATCGGATGACGATGAGAGTGATGAAGAGCTTGCAATGATGGTTAAGAGATTCAAGAAGCGATGGATAAAAGACAAATTTCAAAGAAAGAGAAGGGATGATGGAGAAAGCTCAAAAGGTCCTATTTGTTGTGGATGTGATAAAATTGGACATATAAAGAAAGATTGTCCCTTGATCCAATCCAAGGAAAGGAAAGAGAAAAAGAGAAGAGAGAATGAAGAAAAGGAAAGGAGATTCAAAAGAAGAGAGAAGAAGTATAAGGAGAAGAAAAAGGCCCTCAAAGCAACTTGGGATGGATCATCCGAGTCATCCTCCGGCTCTTCAAGTGAGTCGGAAAATGAAGAAGCCCATCTATGTCTCTACACTCAAGAAGAAATCGATGGAGAATTAGATGGTGCATCTTCGTCAAGCGAGCAAGACAAACCCAACACTTGCAATGTCGCCAAAGATGGAGAAAATGAGGTAATCTCAACTCATGAATCAAACTCATATGATGAATTACTAGATGTTTTTCATGAATTGCTTGAAAAATGTGACATACTAAGGCATAAAAGTAAATTATCTAGGAAAGCTAATCATGATCTAGCTTGTATAAATGAATCATTATCAAATGAAGTTGAGAAGCTTGTGTTAGAAAATAAAAGCTTAAAAGAACTCAATGTTGAATCTCATGCTAAAGAAATACATGATCTTAGAGAATGCAATAAGCAATTAAGAATTGATCTTGAGAAATTCACCAAAGGGAAGAAGATGCTAGACATGTTACTTGGTAGTCAAATTCAATCTTTAGAAAAGCATGGTTTAGGATACATGAATCAAAAGAAAAACTCTAAGAGTTATTTTGTGCATGCTTTAAATGGTATAGTGAAAAAGAATTTCTTTTCAAATGTTTGGGTACCTAGAACCAAACAAGTTTGGGTACCTAAAGCTAACCCCAAAGGACCCAAACAAATATGGGTACCAAAGTTATCTTCTTCTTCTTTGAATGTAGGTGAAAAAGAAGGGGAAGTGGATCGTAGATAGCGGATGTTCGAGGCACATGACGGGAGACCACTCTATGTTCAAAACATTGAAATCAAAGAAAGGTGGAACCGTCACATTTGGGGATAATTCTAAAGGTCACATTATTGGCATCGGCGATGTTGGTAATGACTCTACTACTCGAATTCAAAATGTGCTTCTTGTTGATGGTTTAAAACATAATTTACTTAGTGTTAGTCAATTAACCGATAAAGAATTCTTAGTTGTCTTTGATCAACACATCGTATACATCATTTCTAAAGCTACTTTGAAAACCACTTTTAAAGGATATAGATATGGAAATGTTTATGTTGTGCATGTCGATAGCATTGACTCATTTTCTAAGGAAACATGCTTAGTTGCTTCAAATGACGAATCTTGGTTATGGCATAAGAGGTTAGGTCACATTAGTATGAGCCAACTTCATAAACTTGCTAAATTTGACTTGGTAAGAGGATTGCCCAAATTGGATTTCAAGAAAAATAAACTTTGCAATGCTTGTGAATTTGGAAAAGAATTTAAAAGTTCTTTCAAGTCTATTAACATGGTTTCTACTTCAAAACCTTTGGAAGTCTTGCATATGGATCTCTTTGGTCCATCTAGAACGTTAAGTCTAGGTGGCAAGAGATATGCATTTGTCATCATTGACGATTTTACTCGATTTACTTGGGTGTTGTTTCTTGCAAATAAGAATGAAGCTTTCAAGCAATTTGAAAAATTTACAAAACGAATTCAAAGAGAAAAAGGGTCTTTGATTTTGAAAATTCGTAGTGATCATGGTGGTGAATTTGAAAATGAAAGTTTTGAGGAATTTTGTGATTCTAATGGTATAGAACATACCTTTTCTTTCCCAAGAACTCCTCAACAAAATGGGGTAGTTGAAAGGAAGAATAGAACTCTTCAAGAAATGTCAAGAACAATGCTTTGTGAAAATGACCTACCAAAGTATTTTTGGTGTGAAGCGGTTAACACGGCTTGTTACATTCTTAACCATGTTTTGATTCGACCAAATTTAAACAAAACTCCATTTGAACTTTGGTTTGGAAAACCCCCAAAAATTTCATATTTCAAAGCTTTTGGTTCTACATGTTTTGTTCTCAATACCAAAGATAATTTAGACAAATTTGATGCCAAATCCGATGAAGCAATATTTTTAGGATATTCAAGTAGAAGTAAAGCATATCGAGTTTATAACAAGAGAACTAGTTGTGTAGAAGAATCCATGCATGTTCACTTCCAAGAAGAACCATGTAAGAATAATTCTAACATTGATGATGAACTTATTGACCATATTCGTGATATCACAACTCAAGAACAACCAAATGAAACATCTCAAGAAAAACAAGAGTTTCCAAAAGATTGGCAATATAAGAAGGATCATCCTAAGGATCTCGTAATTGGTGATGTATCAAAAGGAATTATTACTAGGTCTAATGCTCTTGTTATATGTGACTCATATGCATTTATATCTCAACTTGAACCTAAGAAAATAGAAGATGCATGTGATGATGAATTTTGGTTATTAGCTATGCATGAAGAGTTAAACCAATTCATTCGTAATGATGTTTGGGAGCTTGTTCCGAGACCCAAAGATCAAACGGTAATTGGCACCAAGTGGGTTTTTCGAAACAAACTTGATGAATCCGGGCAAGTGGTTAGAAACAAAGCTCGATTGGTCGCTCAAGGTTACAACCAAGAGGAAGGTATCGACTTTGATGAAACCTATGCTCCGGTAGCTCGATTAGAAGCAATTAGAATGTTATTAGCATATGCATCATACATGGATTTTAAACTCTTTCAAATGGATGTTAAAAGTGCATTTTTAAATGGTTTTATTATGGAAGAAGTTTATGTTAAACAACCACCCGGTTTTGTGAATGAAACATACCCGGATCATGTTTTCAAGCTTAAGAAGGCTCTTTATGGGCTTAAGCAAGCTCCTAGAGCTTGGTATGAAAGGTTGAAGACCTTTTTGCTTGAAAACGGATTCACCATGGGAAAAGTTGACACCACATTATTTACTAAGACCAAAGATAAAGATTTATTAATCGTACAAATATACGTTGACGACATTATCTTCGGTTCTACTAATGATTGTCTATGCCAAGAGTTTTCTAAGTCTATGCAAGGTGAATTTGAAATGAGCTTGATGGGTGAACTCAACTTCTTTCTTGGACTCCAAATCAAGCAAACCTCGGAGGGAAACTTCATCAACCAAACCAAATACACAAAAGAATTACTCAAACGATTTGGATATGAAGATAGCAAACCTCACAATACTCCCATGAGCACAAGCTTGAAATTGGATAAAGATGAAGAAGGCAAAGAAGTTCACATTAAAAAATATCGAGGTATGATCGGTTCACTTCTTTATTTAACCGCTAGTAGACCCGATATTATGTTTAGTGTTTGTCTTTGTTCTCGTTTTCAATCTTGTCCTAAAGAATCTCACATGCATGCAATGAAAAGAATTTTTCGATATTTGAAAGCTACTTGTGACTTCGGATTGTTTTATCCCAAGACTCAATCTTTTGATCTCATTGCCTATAGTGATGCCGATTATGCCGGATGCAAATCCGATCGGAAAAGTACTAGTGGGACATGCCAATTCTTGGGAAAATCTTTAGTTTCTTGGTTTAGTAAGAAACAAAATAGTGTTGCACTCTCAACAACCGAAGCCGAGTATGTGGCCGCCGGATGTTGTTGTGCACAAATCCTTTGGATGAGGCAAACCCTCAAGGATTTGAGACTTGAGTTTCAAACTATACCCATTTTTTGTGATAATACAAGTGCTATAAACTTATCTAAAAATCCAATTCTTCATTCAAGAACCAAGCATATAGATGTTCGCCATCACTTTCTTAGAGATCATGCTCTTAAAGGTGATATTGAATTACAATTTATTTCAACACATGATCAATTAGCGGATATATTCACTAAACCATTGAATGTTGATCAATTTGATAAAATTAGACAAGAACTAGGGATGTGTAGTGCAAAAGAAATATTATAATTCATCTCATTTGCTTAAAATTCATTGCATTGTTTGCTGTGTTTGTCTGTCCGCACAAAACGGATGACCGAACATGGTTCGGTAAACCGGATTGTGTCTGGACAGGGATTCGGACTTGGTCTGGATTCTCTGTTTCGGTACACCGTGCCTTACACGGTCGACCGACCGTTTTGCTGTGCTTTAATTAGAATTCTTCCCTGTTCCGAATCTATCGGTTATCCGAACCCTGTTCGGACGACCGCGTCTCTTGCATGATTTTTGAATTCTTCGTTGACCCCTTTTTAAACGAATCTTGTTTTTGAATTCTTAGGTATCTGATTTTTAATCGGATGACCGTTGTGGAAAGATTCTCCCACAACGGACGTCCGAACATGTGTCGGTAATCCGTTCACCTGTTGCAGTAGAGCTTTGATACTTACTGTTATATTTGTGACGGTATACCGACTCCTGTTCGGTCGACCGAGAGGCGACATTTTCTAGCCGTTGGAACTGGTCCAACGGTCTTCCGAGGCAATTATGGATGACCGTTGGACACGTTTTTTCAAGTTTGCACACCCCTTTATTCTCCCATCTTCTATATTTTTGGCTACCCTCTTTCATTTCTATCCCCAAAGCCAAAAATCTTCCTAAGCACACTTTTGCTTCCTCCTTTCTCACTTCAAACCCTTTCCAACTTCAAAACATTTCATCACTTCCTCCATTCCTCTTCATGGGTCCAAGAAAAATTTGCACTTCCAAGAAGGCGGTGGAACCACCGACGAAACCAACAACTAGGAGAGGAAAGAAACCCGCTCCACCGGCAAAGAAGACAAGGCTCAACCCCGACATACCATCTTCTTCTACTAATCCGGCGAGAGAACCCGTCGACGAGTATCTTCGGCCCTACAACAAAGGCATCTTCTACAATCAAAAGGCGGAGGAGCACTACTACACTATTATTGGTGCAAATCCAATTCCGGAGCGGAAGATCATCCTAAAAGATTTCGAGTCGATTGGTCTATCCACCTATTTCATGGTTGATAATCTTGACATCTTCTTTCATGACAAACTTCCGGTCCCTTTCTCCGCGGAAGCTTGTCATCAATTTTATGCAAATCTCCGGGAGACCACCGCTCTTGATGGTACTCAAGCGGCGCTAACGACCCAAGTCGATTCCATCTCTTTCACTCTCACCGCCTCTCTCCTCTCGGAGATCACCAGACTTCCTAGCGCCGGGGAGGACATCTACAATCTTTCTTGGGAGAATGTTTGTGGCTCTATGAGTCAATTTCTGGAGGTGACTCAACCGGAAGTTCCTCACGATGGCAAGCTTTCCATTCCTCATCTTCCGGTTGTTGGCCGTATTCTTTGCCGCTTCATTTCCACCAACCTTTTTGTGCGCAAAGGGCACCTCGACGAGCTTGGACATCAAATGATGAAGTGCCTTTTCAACCTCTCTACCGGAACACGCACAAATTGGCCCTTGTTTATCATCAATCACATGATATACATTTCCCGGAAGAAGCGTAACTTTCTCCCTTTCCCTATGTTGATTTCGCTGGTCATCGATCACTTCAACATCCAATTCGACCGCGATCTCTTCAAATCATCCAAGACGGTCATCGACAAATACACTCTCAAAAGGATGTGCTCGGGGAAGCAAGCACATGTCGAAGAAGAAGTGGAAGACGACTCCTCTAAAAATGAGGATGATGATGTCTCTACCGATGCTCCATGTTGGTCTCCTCCTCCATATGATGCCGAAGTGAATCCTAATTGGGATCCTAGCTTGTCTCGTGGTCCACGGAGATACGTTCGTCCCGAATGGTCATCCGGCACCGATGCTCAATGGAACCAACCGGCATGGGCCTATCGTCATGAGAAGCTCTTGGACCGGAATTGCGAAGAGATTCACAAAGTTAGGAGTTTGGTAAATCGTAACTATCAAGGTATTCAAGACCTCACCTCCGACTTCCAAAACTTCCAATTATCGACGTCGAACTCGCTGAACGACATCCACAATCAAATTCGTGAGGTTGGAGACTCACGTCAAGCCTTTTTCGACTCGCAAAATGAGATGATGGAGCTTCTTCGAAACATGAACAAGCCAGACAACTAGCCTATCTTTGTTGCTTGTTCTTGCTTCTTGTTGTTTGTTGTGTTTGTTTGCTCTGTTATTTGCTTATGTGTGTTTGCTTTTGCATTGGCTTTATGCCTTATCTTCCCTCTTAAGTAATGAAATTTCATTTTTTTCATATTGTGTGTCTTTTTGTCCCCAACTTTCATTGCAATGTTCTTTTTTATGGATGTCAAAGGGGGGAGAACAAATGGATACAAATTGCCTAATTCAAATATATGAAACTCATGCATTGAGTAAGGGGGAGTTAACATATATTTTGCATATTGATAGGAGGAGCACTTACACAATTTGACATTAGTTTGTCATCATCAAAAAGGGGGAGATTGTTGGCTTTTTGGCCCTTTAATCTTAATTTTGATGATTAACAAACTAATAGTATGCATAACTTCAATTACAACATCACACACATCATATTATCAAATTGCATAGATATTGTGTATTCCTAACAATGTAGGTGATCAAACCAAGGGACTAATCAACTTCAAGATCAAGGCTCAAGACTTGTAATCAAAGCTCAAGGACTTCATATGTAATTTTCCATTTATTTGAGTTGTAGGATCAAATGTACACTTGATGCACAAAAGGATAAACCCGTCTGCCGCGGTCGACCGTATCCATATCGGTTTACCGAACAAGGTTCCCAACGGATAACCGAGTGTCTCTCGGTGAACCGTTCCTTATAAAGTCAATAAACCCTTGATCTCCTGGAATCCTTGTGTCGGTGTACCGAACCTTATTCGGTCAACCGTTCCCTATAGAGTCAGTAAAACTTGATCTCCTGGAATCCTCGTTTCGGTGTACCGAAAGTTGCTCGGTCAACCGTCTTCTTAGAATCAGTAGAAAACTTGTTCTCCTGGAAACATTGTTTCGGTGTACCGAACCATATCCGGTCGACCGTGTCCCTATTCCCAGTAGCTTCGAATACTTCTCTGGACATCTCTATTCGGTCTTCCGAAGAGAGCTCGGTCATCCGAACTTCTATGTGTCTTTAGGCCTAAACCGACTTCATCTTATTGGCCCACGTGGCACAACTAACTCCACCAGACTTATATTTTGTTGTTTAGCCACATCTTTGAAACATCCATATCGGTCTACCGATGGATTGTCGGATTACCGAGTTGTTCTTAGATATAAGATCGTAACGGCTATTTTTCCACGTAATATTTCGACCGTTATCGATAAACCAATTTCACACACAATGTCAGCCGAAAATCCGCACATGTATCGGTCAACCGAACATATCATGGTCTACCAAATATGTTCACCGAGTCGCACCAAATCTTTACTGTCCACTCTTGAACGGTGCACCGAAGTGATCTCGGTCAACCGAAATAAATTATCCGATATTAGGAAAAAGTTACTGGAAGTTGGTAAACGGTTATCCAACCTATATTCGGTTAACCGAGTTCTTGTTTCTGACAACTTCTTCGGACTACCGTGTTTCCAACGGTCGACCGAATATGTCTCGATTTCTGCCCGAGCTTAAGTCACATCTTGTTTTCACTTGGTCCACTCCTCACCAACTTACCATAACGGCTCTATTTGTTTTGAAGGCTATTTAAGCTTCACTTAAGAGACACATTCATAACTTTACTTGTCAAATATCAATCCTACTCTTGTGCTCTCAAACTTCAAGCCTTCAAAGCTCCACCAACTCTCATACTTCCACTTAATTCACTCCAAGCCTAAATCATATCCTTGAGTGCATTCAAGTTAGAGTTCAACAACCACATTCAATTTCCATTGTGTTGTAAAGCTTCAAGGAAGCACCCTCTCGGGTTGTGATAGGAGATCCGAGCAAGGCGAGGGTGTTCACAAGGCTCCGATTGTAAGAGGGTTTATCTTCGACCCGGAACGAAGATAATAGTGAATTCTCGAGTAGGGATCGGAGGATCGATCAGAACTTGAGGAGAGGACTAGATCACGGTGGTGTGATCGAACCTCTATAAATCTCCAGAGTCATCTTGTGGTTTGCATTCTTTCCCTTATTGTTTTAATTGTGCAATAGTATAAGAAAATTAGGAGATAATCTATTCACCCCCCTCTAGATTAGTGACCGATTAACTTACAGTTTATGCAATCGAGATATGCACAGAGGAATTAAAAACAAACAAGCAAGTAGGGAATAGAAAATGCAAACCACAAGCACACGGGGGATTTATAAAGGTTCGGCACCCCACTCGGGTCCTAGTCCTCTCTTGCAAGCTCCACTCGACTTCCCGAGCTCCGCCTACGTCTTCACTTACCACTCCCCGTTCCGGGCCGGGAGAGAACGCCTTTTACAAAACAAACTCCGCGAACAACCTCGCGAGCTTGACTTTCTTCTCTCACAATCCGAGAGGAACACTTCGGGCATTCACCGAAGTCCTTGCTTCTTGAACAAAGGTTGAGTGGAACAACACTCTCTAAATCTTGAGCACACTTGAGTAGGATTAAGGAATTGATCACTAAAGTGTGGAAATTGAGGTTTGGAGTGTTTGGGATTCTCTCTAAAGTTTGGGACAAGTTTGTAGTGGGAGAGTTGTGTTAAAATGTGTTTTACAACTCCTTATATAGGCATTAGAGAGAATAGAGTCGTTGGGACAAGATTTGATTGGGTTTTGTGCAAAGCACACACAGCAGAAAATCGGGCTGCAAATCTGTCCAGAAACGGTCGACCGAAAGGTGAAACGGTCAACCGAACTCTTGGGTTCGTTAAAGACACGGTCGACCGAAATATGGAATGGTCGACTGATCTCTTAAGTTTGTTAATAAAACGGTCGACCGAACAGGGTTACCGGGCGACCGAACTTATATTTCGGTAGAGGGAAAAATGGATCGGTCGAACGAAATAGTATCGACCGATAGCAGGGATTTTTGACAAGGTTAAACGGTCGACCGGACTGGGCAAATGGTTCGACCGTTTGGTAAAGTATATGGGGGTGTATATTGTGTTAATACGAATACGACCGTTGGGTATATACGACAAAAATAACGGTCGGAATAGTAAGTTCAAACGGTCGACCGAAAGAGATGGTGCGGTTGACCGAAACTAGACAGGGAAACACAAACTTGATTACTTGATCATCCGGTCGACCGAACGGCATGTTGCGGTCGACCGAATGTGGGCAGACAGTTAGGGTTCAGGTTTAGTGTTTTCCGGTCTATGTTTGGGTGATCTATTGAAGTCCAAATTATGTGAAATTTCGTGTGTGACTTCTATAAGGAACCTAGTGTGTGTTTAAGTTGATTTTAGCTCAAGTATGCTCAAAATACACAAGTTCCTAAAGACTCAAAGAAATACAAAAATACATGTCTTCAAATGAGCTTGATTACATGTCTTGACTTGATTTCCTTTCTTCCTTAAGTCTTGATCACCTGTAGAGGTTAGCACAAAACAATATATATGCAATGCAATATGTGTGCTACTCTACATGATCATAATTAAGATTAGGTTAATTAAATCATCAAAACATATATTAAGGCCGAAAAGCCAAGAGAAATATGAGTTGGCGTGTCTTATTCATGTCAAACTCATTTATCAGACCTAATATATCACAACTCAAACCCGACCCATTTATTGTAGGGGTTGGAAATGAAAACTCAAACCCAATCCATCTACTATCGTGTCAACCCAACTCGACCTATCTAACCCTACCCAACTTAAATAGATGGGTAATATCGTGTCACCCACCATGATCCATCTAACCCATGGGTAGGGGTGTCAATTTTGGCTCGAGCTCGAGACTCGATTCAGGGTTAAGTCGATAATTACCCAACTCAGGTTGGACTCAAAAATTAACAAGCCAAGTAGAAACACCTTCCCCGACTCGAATCACTCTTTTGCTTTCATTTTCACATAATTACTTACTTAAATGTTATATAAATAAAAAATTAATGATCATAAAGTAAAATAAAATCCAAATTCTAAATTAAATTTGAAAGTTCATAGTTTAAAAACAAAATAAATTACAATTCACAAGTTTAGAATAGTACACATGATAATCTCCAACTCCTACCAACACTACCCAAAACATTAAGTAGTTGTCTTTCAATTTTGAGTTACAATTTTTAAAGGAAGTGAAATTATAATATTAATTAGCAAATATATTTATGTATATTAAAATTTTAATCGTGTATCGAGTCGAGTTCAAGTTTTTTGAAGTTGTGGTTTGGGCTGAGTTGAGCCAAACCAATGTGTTTCTTCCTTAGAGTCGCGAGTCAAGTTGACTCGATGGCTCGAACCGAGTTGAATTCAAGTCAGGCTCCCCAACTCGAAAGCATATGAGATGGCTCGATAAGGATTCGAGTGGGGGGATCGACTCATTGACATTCCAACCCATGGGTAACATTTTAAATTGACGGGTAAACGCCTAAGTGAAATGCATAAATAAATTAAAATCACATGTGAAACCTAACCAGATACCATAACAATTTAAATTATAAATTGACACAACAAACATACTTCATACTTAATTATTCTCAAACACTTACAATATGAAGAGCGGGATTTGACGAAGACACCAAGAGAGTAGGGTATCTTTTTCATGATTTGATTTGTTTAATATTTATCTTAAAATGTGAGTATTAGATAATAGAGTTATTTACATAGGTGTACTTACAAAGTAGTGATATTTGAGCAATACACTTGAATATCACATATTTGAACAAATTGCTCTTATGCACTTCTGTTAAAAAGTTTCGTTCAATTTATATTAATTTGTTTTGAAAATTGACATATCAATCAATCCCAAAACATATAAATATTTTACCTAACTCCTTCGACTTGTTTTAACTAAATCAAGTAACTTGTTTACCTTATTTTATAAAAAAGGCTTTTAATATGGAATTTGACCGGATTAGAGAATAATTTGACCAAAGTGGAGCATGATTAAACCAAATTATAAACCCAACCCTCATCGTCTCGACCTTCATCTCCCTCCCCTCCTCCTCAATGGCCTTAACATCTACATCCACCCCGAAGCCATCGCCCCTGCCTCCAAGATCAGCCTCTGTGTCGTCACACCTCGTCCCTCCGACAACCCCAAGAAGCATCCAAGAATACCAAACATGCCCCTGACTTTGATGACTCCAGGCTCAATACCAATCCCCATATCATCACGATCGATGGGTCTAAGTTCAAAATTAAGATTCGAAAATTCCACCAAATCGCAAAGACGATTCGCGGAGTCGAAGATGGAGACAGACAACCGTCCCGAGATGCAAGAGATTGTGATTTTTCACGGTTTCTCCGTGGTGCAGGTGGACAAGGCTTACAGAAGTGGTGACCATTGGACGTCGTGATTTACCCAGAGTCGACGACGTGGATCCAGTTCCGTCTCCAATGGCATCAGGGATGGCTTGATTCACCCCTCAATTGAGCGAATTTCGAGAAGGGGAGGGAATCATGCACGATTTAGAGCCCAATCGTGGGTTGAGAGGGGTTTGGGTTCGTGTTCGCGGATTGGTTTAGGTGAGGGTGATGGAGAGGTGAAAGGTGACGTGTTGGGTGGTCCCTTGTTACGTGAGGCCCTTATGCATTGTGTTTTGATTTAATTCATGTTATGTAATATGGACTCTCCTGTGATAGGCCTAGGCCCAATCCAACTATGCCCTAGCTATTCTGTATAAATACAAACTAATAACAAGAGAATACCTAGCTTGATTGAGTTAGGTTCTTTCATCTTGCGACCTTCTCGTGCTCTCTCTCTCTCTTCTCTTCGTTTGTGGTCTTGGATCTCATCCTCGCTTAGGGTCTAGATTTGTTCTTGGTATCAGATACACTAACCTCCAATGCAACAATTATGGTAGCAACTTCTACAAACTCCGGGGCCTCAGCAACTTTTCAAGGCGGGGTCGAGCGTTCAAAGTACCCCTTTCCAAACAATCTGAATGTCTCAAACGTTGTGACGATCAAGTTGTCGGCAACGAACTATCTTCTCTGGGAGACATAAATGCTCAACCTGATTCGATCACAAATTCTTTTTGGATTCATCGATGGGAGCATTGTTCCTCCAGAGAAGCCAATCTTGGATGAAGTGACGAGCAAGGTGATCCCTAACCTAGAGTTCTTGCTCTGGTATCAAGCAAATCAACTGCTCAAAGCTTGGATATGAAGCACGTTAATCGAAGATTCTCTAGTTCTGGTCTTGTGGCTTGAGACCTCTTTTGACGCGTTGAAAGTTCTAAAGACTTCTTTTGCGCAAGAATCGACTGAGAGGGAGTTTTATCTCGTTCAACAACTTTAATGCACAAAAAGGAGCAACTACAAGACATTGAGGGGTATCTTTGGAAGTTTAAGCTTCATTGGGACGAGTTGGCGGCTATAGGTAATTCGGTAAATGAATCCAACAAAGTCTTTTGGGTTTCCGAAGGACTAGGGTTAGAGTACAATCCTATTACTACATTTGCCATAAAATCACCCCTACCCTCATACTCTAAACTTGTTTGCCCCAACTTCTGTCCAATAAACCACATACCCATCTTTTTGGTGAAACCTAATCTATAATGTTCTTTTGTAATAAAAAACAAGGGGGAAAAGGAAAGAATAATGATAAGGGTAAAAGAGATGGGAATTTTTCGTCTAAAGGGATTTTAATGCTACTGGTCAAGGTAATAATGGTTAGGAAGGTAGTTTTACTAATAATAATTAAAGCGGGGCTAACTCATCTACGGGGTAGGTCATCTAGGGGGGTCTACTGTGGTATGTCAGATTTGTTGAAAGGCATGCCATGAGGCCTTGAAATGTTGGCAACGATGTAATCATGCATTCCAACCAAATGATACAGCAAAAGCTCTAGCAGCAATGACCATGACTGATGATGCAACTTCTGATTGGTTCCCAGACTCAGGGCCACCTCTCATGTTACTGGTGACAAAGGGATTTTCAAAATTTTATAACCCTATTATGTCGTTGATTATATGATGGTAGGTAATGGTGAGCTTCTCATATTACTTGTGTTGGTAGTGTTGATTTGGCACATGATAATGGTGTGTTGGCCTTAAAGAATGTTTTATTTGTTACTGCTATGATGAAAATTTTGATATTCATTAGTCAACTAAGAAGTGACGGCCCATATAGAGTAGAATTTGTTGGTGATTTCTCACAGGGTCACAAGAAAACTAATTATTTTGGAAAGCAGAGGAATGATCTATATGCTCTTAGAGCAATAGAGAAATGCGCCTTATTTTCTAAGAGTCACAAAAGTGTCACTGAGAAAACACTTGGCATTTAAGACTTGGTCATTATCACTCTTCTGTTATTTAGTCCTTAGCTGCTAAAGGACTACTTAGACTATGTACTAATAAGAATGTTGCTTCAAATATCACTGTTTGTGCAAGTTGTCAACTTGGGAGGTCCAAGAGATTTCCTTTTGCTTTGTCTGATTCTTGGTCAGATGTTTTATTTAAGAAGATATGTGATCTTTGGGGGCCTTTTCCTATTACATATAATGCTGGTTTTAAATATTATGTTTGTTTTTTGTGACCATTCTAGATTCACTTGGTTCTATCCACTCAAACATAAAGTTGATTTTTGGAGTGTTATTTGCATTTTAAAAATAATTTATTTTCTCCAATTTAAAGAAGTTATCAAAACTTTTCGATGTGATGGTGGTGGAGAGTTTATTTCTTCTAAGTTTCTAGTCATATGCTTTCTCACAACATTCTTGTGCAATACTCTTGTGCTCACACTCCATCACAGAATGGTGTGGCTGAGAGGAGACATTGAATCATTACTGAGATTGGTTGCTTTTTTCAAAGTGGTATTCGAAAAGGTTTTGGATTGAAGCCTTTTCAACTGTTGTGTTCATTTCTAACAAACTGCCTTCTAAGGATAATCTTATTCCTTATGTTCTTCTGTATAATAAAAATACTGATTATTCATGCTTTAGAACCTTTGGATGTACTTATTTTCCTTTCCTTAAAAATTATGGCCAAAATAAATTTAGTACTAGGTTCTTGCCTTGCATTTTTGTAGGATAAAGTAGTCGACATAAAGGTTATCAGTGTATTCATCCACCCACTTCTTGGACTTATACCCATAGACATGTGGTGTTTGATGAACAACTTTTCCTTTTACATAATCCTCGTACCTTGCTTATGCCTTAGGTCTCTGATGCATCCTTGGTTACTTTCAATGATTGGTTTATGCTTCCTGAGTTGTTGCCTACTTCTTATGTTGCTCAAATTGATGGTGTCTAATAAATATCATAATTTATCATTTTTAACTTCACTATTATCCTAATTTTGTATTTTAACAATGCTATGTTGAGTGTCTTGTTTTCATTACGTAGGATACAAGAAAACAAATACAATTGCTGAAAATATTGCAAAGTAAAATCCAATACATAAAGTAAAAGTTGAAAGACATAATACAAGAAATAAACTCCACATGTTTATGCTCTCCATTGTGCTGCAAAGTGATGAGAAAATACTCAAATTATAAGTGCAAATTTGGACTATGTAATCAACATCAAAGAGGAAAGTTCGGATAAGAAAAGTCTGGACTGCCAGCACATGCTACCTGTTTTATTCATAACATCTAAATCCAAATACATAATTTGATGATTCCAAATCCGTTGGAAAGAAAATATGAAAAAATATTTATTTCTCTTACGACCTGTCAAACTCCAATAATACAAGGGTGAACATCCAATAATACAAGGGTGAACAACCTGTGTCCAGACATACTATTTTGGAAAATCGGGCAACCGACTGATCATCAATAATTTATGCATAACGCACTCCTCCGATGTCTAGATAAGGCTACTCAAGATTCTTTACAAAGATGATTCTTAGACGCATAATGTTGTATTTTGCATATTTCCAAATTATGAACCTAATGGTCTCATAAAGGGTGTGAAAGACGGTTGATTTGAGGGAACTGAAAATCTGCTACTTGTATTGGCTATATAAAGGGGTGAAAAGAAGAGAGTATGTCCTCCTCCATGACCTTATATTTCTTGTTTATTGTTTTTTTTATTTTCATAAGTGTAATGAAAAAAAATTAGAGGTATTAAAGAAAGAAAATTCAGTCTATTTTTTTACTTATTATTTCTTTTGTTCTAGTATAAGTAGTTTGATGTTTGCACATTTTTTTATCGTTGGTTCCTTTATAGTATTTCATTTTTTTCTCTTCTTAATCTTGTTTTCTCCTGTGATTCTCTCCATTTCACTCACCACAATTAGTGGTTAAGCTTTCAGTGAAATGGCGTAGACAGATCATGTTGATAGGAATGAGATCAATTGAGAAAAGTGATCTTCAAAGTGTAGTTGTTCTTATTGTTGTTAATCTTTTGTTTTTTTGTTTTAGAGAATTTAACTATATGCATTTTCATTGATGATTTAATAACCCCAAGTGCATGGCGACGGTGAAAACGTGATAAATACGGGTCGAATCTCAAAGAGTTGTGAGTGTTATTGTGACTACCATACTCGAGTAGGAAAGGAGAGGAGAATGAGTGGATTATGCTGACTAACTACACTAAACTATGAGTGAATTAACAATTAAACAAAACCCCTATGAAGTGGAGGTGTGTAGGTATGTGTGGTTGGGTCTTCATTACATAAGGCACAAGTGTATAAAGTAGGAGAAAACAATTAAAAACTAGTGTGGAGTCTAATTAACATCAACTACATTTACATGAATATATGACTAATATCATTAAACATGAAGGTAAGATAGACTATGAGTTCTCAAACATGAACTAAGTACCTAGTGTGGATATTAGAACATCAATTAACCCCTTCATACAACTTAATCCTTTCATGCATTCTTTACTAATCAAGCATCCATAGATAACAATCCATTTCCATAAAACCATTACAAGCAACTACATAAACTCTAAATTTAGCATAAGACAAATACCTAGTGTGACCATTATCCCATCTAATACAAGTTTATGCATGCTACAAGTTCATTAAGCATGTAAACTAAAATTTACCTCCTACAAAAAATGAAGAGTAAAACTGCGGGGCAAGCTAATGCGCATGCCCAACTTCATACATTGGAAGTGTCTAAAGAAGTGACAAAACCTATCAATCCATTCACACAATGTATCGGCAATTACTACTTGATTATCATAAGATTAGGCTCAGCATGAGAAGTGTCTAAAGATATGACATGACTCATCATAAATCATGTACTCATGTGAAGAACAAAGCTAAGCATTGGAGATGTCTAAATGTTATGTCAAAACCCATCAAAACAAAGTTTGTTCAATCAATCAAGCAACCACAAATACAAATACTTAACTAACATGTATCATATTCAATAATAAATTTTAGTCAATAAACATGAGGAAACTAAACATGAGAACTGTCTAAATCTTATGACAAAACCCATCAAAATCCCCAAATACGTAGATGATTAAAATACCCCTAACGGACATACAAACATGTAAGTTTACACAATCCAAAATTCATCAAACATCTAAACATCACAACATATATGTACATCCTCCACCCCCAAAGGGGATGAAACTACTCACTAATCATTAAGCTAACTATTATCTTAAAAAACAAAAACATATTAACTAAGTCTACTAAGATTAATGAAACAAAATTAAGCTAAGCATGCAAGAAGATAAAAGAGACAACATTAAACTACCAAAAACTTCTTTTATTAAATGACTCACATTAAATGACTCCCTACTTGAGTTTTTGCTTCAAGGCATGAGTCTAAGTAGAGGGATTGACCACTAAGCAATGAGTAATATTACAAGGGAGGTGAAAAAGTTCTATTTATAGTCATAGAAAAATGTAATCGGGGACACTTCCTCGATGTGCGACTAATAAAAAATTCCTATAATAGAAATAAACACATAACCCAAATCCGGGAGAAATCGGGTCGGATTCTGAGAAAAATGGACCGCTGATTGGCAGTCGCTTTTTCCCAGATCCTACCCATTTTCGGATATTTTTTTTAGTTCTTCCATTTGTCACATATGGTGCACTTGGATCGGTTATTTGAGTTTCGGTCCGGATATAATTGCCAAAATACTCCTCATGATTGTGTGGAGTTTCTTGATTTTCTTATTGGTCCTTTTGGTTTACATCCATGTCCTTTCCTCTTGCATATCAGACCATAAGTCTTATAACTCAGTCCTTTATCTTGCTTTTAGGTCCTTTTTGCGTCTCTTCTCCTCAAACATGTTTATTCCTGAAACTTAAACATAAAACTCATTACGTAGCATTGATTAAGTTAAAGATAATGGATATAAGATACAAATATATGCATGATATAATGTCAATCAATATGTGTCTTTATGCATATGAAGTATCTAAAGATTTGGCAAAACCTATCAATCAATTCACACAATGTATCGACAATTACTACTTAATTATCACAAGACCAGACTCTACATGAGAAGTGTCTAATGATATGGCAAGACTTATCAAAATTCATGAACTCATGTGAAGAACAAAGTTTAGCATGAGAGGTGTCTAAATTTTATGGAAAAACTCATCAAAACAAAGTTTCTTCAATCAAGGAAGCAAGCAAACACAAATACACACACAACTAACATGAAGCATACCCAACAAGAAATTTTAGTCAATAAACATGAGGAAACTAAGTATGGGAAATGTCTAAATCTTATGGCAAAACCCATCAAAATTCTCCCAACATGTAGATGTTTAAAACACCCCCGATGAACTTACAAACATGTAAGTCTATACAATAAAAATTCATCAAAAATCAACTTCACAACATAAATGTACATCATCTCCACTCCCAAAGGGAAATTGAACTACTCATTAATCATTAGACTATCATTTATCTTAAGAAGAGAAAACCTTCTAACGTTTTCAACTAAGATTAATTAAACAAATTTAAGCTAAGCATAACAAGGTATAAAAGAGGCAACATTAAATTAACAAAAAAATTATTTATTCAAGACTCATATTACAAGTAGGATCTCTCCACTTGAGTTTTTGTTTCAAGAGTTGACTCTAAGTAGAGGGATTGACCACCAAACAATGAGTAAATACAAAGGAGAAAGAAGTGTTATATTTATAGGCGTGAAAAAAGTAACCCGGACAATGCCCCGGTATGGGACTAATCGCATAATATAAATGGACATAAAATAACCTAATCGAATACCCGACCAAAGCATATTTCATTTGGAGCAATCTCAACCGCTGATAGGCAGTTTGGAACCGCAAATTGGCAGTTTGGAACCGCAAATTGGCGGTTTGAATTGCTCTGATGGCGTCTGGTTTTGGATGGCTTGTTTCTGACTTGATTTTTTCATGTTTGGTGAACCCGATTTGGTTGTTGATGTTTAGGCTCGGATCTAATTGCCAAAATACTCTTCATGATGGTGTGGAGCTTCTTGATTTGCTCATTGGTTGTTTTGGTTTACATCTGGGTAATTCTCTCAGTTCATAAGTCTTACAATTCAGACATTTTTCTTGCTCTTAGGTCCTTTTTGTGTCTCTTTGTTTTCACTTATTTTATTCCTGAAACTTAAACATAAAACTCATTCCGTAGCATTGTTAGGTTAAACATAAAGGATATAAGACACAAATATATGCATGATATGATGTCATTCAGTGCCTAAGTCAAGTACATGATGCATGACCTAAACAAGCAAGAATGTTTAAGCTTTTGTTTTGGTTTTTTAATGATTAAGTTGTATTAGGAGGGAACATGCAAAGATAATTAGTTTTTGACATCAAAACAGAGCATGCATGAAGTAGACAATGATAGATATCCACTAAGAATAGCAAGAGGGATCTACCATAGAAACATAAAATCAAAATTTCTCACCCAATCTGCCATTGGAGGATGGTTTGGGGATTCTGGTCCCCAAAGTTCTCCTGGACGCTCCTTTGCTACAATGTAGTGTGTTAAACGTTTTACTAATTAACTGCAAGTGCACGACCGTCGATGAAGACAGGGGAAGAACGAGTTGATCTGCAGGGAGCATTACCAACCTTCGAGCGAGCAAAATCAAGTGGGTAATAACGGTGCAAGAAGAGATTATTATGCTACTACTGAAAAGACGATTATACTACGAATGCAAAACAAACTAGATTATGATGTAACTAAAAACTAACGAAATTCAGGAAACTATATGAAATGAAATATGAATGAACCCCTAAGGGGTGAAGTGTGTGCATATATGAGGTGAGAGAAGTGACGAATGACACATGCAAGCATATATGTATGTGTGTGTATTCATGCATAGAAAGTGTCTAAAGATTTGGCAAGACCTATCAATCCATTCACACAACATATTAGCAATTACTACTTGATTATCAAAAGATGATGCTCAACATGAGAAGTTTCTTAAATTATGGCAAGACTCATCAAGAACCAGGAACTCATGTGAAAAACAAAGCTAAGCATGACAGGTGTCTGAATTTATGGCAAAACCCATCAAAACAATATTTCTTCAATCAATCAAGTAAGCCAACACTAATACAAACACACGACTAACATGTTGCATATGTAACAGGAGATTTCACCCAATAAACATGAGGAAACCAAGCACAAGAAGTGTCTAAAACGTATGACAAAACCCAAAAAATCCCTCAACATGTAGATGATCAAAATAAACCTGATAAACATACATACATCCAAGTTTGCACAAACCGAAATCTATCAAGCATCAAAACCTCAAAACATACATGTACATCATATCCACTCCCCAAAGGGGATGAAACTACTCACTAAATATGAATAAACATATTATTATTGCAAAAGAAAAACATTCTAAGCTAATAATAAGTAAAGAGAGAAACTAAAAACTAATTTTTTTTATTAAGATGAAGGAGACATTACAACTTTCAGCAAGTGCACTTCCTCCCTTCCAACAAAAACCAAATTTATCCAAGGAGTCCAAGGGGTGCAACAAGAGTAAGAGAAGAAAAACACGCAAGAGGGAGAGGGAGAGAGAGAGAATCGCAAGAGTGGGATATATATCCAATACAAGTAGGGTTTTCTATCCTCTCATATCAGAAGTCTTACACGCCTTTTACGAGCCTCGTATCTTCTGAATTTAGAAAACTTTAGAATACCAAATTTGTGCATGTGGAATGTTTCTGTGTAGTGCCTATTGAATCACCATATTTGGATATTGTATCGAAAAGTTATGCCCCAATTACGGATGATTTGTCGGATGCCTAGTTTCCAAAGACAGTCTGACTTGATAAACATTTTTAGCCATCATAATATCAGAATTTGGCAAGTGTAACGAGAGACGAATGTTTTCAACTTTAATTTTTTTCCAACGGATCTTGAATCATCGCATTTGTTATTTGGATGTGGATGTTATGAATAAAACAAGTGACATGTTCTTACAGTCCAAACTTTGCTTATCTGAACTTCCATAGGTTGATTGCACAACCCGAATTTGCATCTATAATTTGATTATTTTCCCAACACTGCGCAAAAACTAGAGAGCACAAAAATGTGAAGTGAATTTCTTGTATCATGTTCTTGAGCTTTCACTTTATATATTGGATTTTTGATTTAAGTCCTTCCACTTTTCAATATTTTCAGCAATTGTATCTATTTTCTTGTAATCTACATTAAGCACATGAAATAACACAAATAAAAGAACACATCACTATCACATAATTTACATTATCTCCACCCCAAATGAGGTGGATCTACTCTCTTCTTATTAAGCTAACAATTGTATTAAGGAAAAAAGACATTCTACTAATATACTAAGATTAAGAGAACAAAACTAAGCTAAACATGCAAACATTAAAAGAGACAATATTAGAACAAACTAAGAAAAAATATTTTATTGACATCTCACATTACCAGCAACATTCTTCTCCACTTGAGTTTTGCTCCAAGGATTTACACCAAGTAGAGAGAATGACTACCAAGCAATGCTTAGATTACAATGGAGGAAGAAAAATTCTATTTATAGGCATTAAAAAGGAAACTGGGGACAATCCTCGATGTGGGACTAATGAAACTTTCCTAGTATAGACATAAACACATAACTCATATCAGTGCGAAACTAGGTCGCATTCTGACCAAAAGGGTCAGATGCGACTCATTTTCGTTCCACTACTTAATCTCTTCAATTATGCACGAGGGGTGTGCCCTGGTAAGCCATTTGAGAACCTTAGTGCATAAGTGCATAAGTCCTTGAGAACCTTGGCATAAGGTAGCATTTGCTGAATCACCTCCAATAGAGGGATGTTCACCTTAACTTGCCGAAACATCTCAAGCATCTTGTCATGCTGATCAGAGGTTTTCTTTTTAAGGCGGTTAGGGAATGACGCCTTCGGGGCATAAGTGTGCGAAGGAACCTCAGAATTCTGGTCCAAAGAAGCATGAGTGGGGACCTTAGAATCTTATTCCTTCGACAAAAGAGGAGAAAAAGGACCTCAGGATTCGGCCCCTTTCTTGAAGGAAATGTAGAAGGAACCTCAGGATCCGACTCCTTCAGAGATGGTGATGACAAAGAAGGCACGCCAATGTGGTTGTCCACCTCCTTACCAGACCTCAAAGTATGAATCACATTAATATGATGGGACAGTTCAGAGGTAACATGAGGTACAGGTGGCCTTCCTTGAGAATGGGTACCCCGAGGATTCACCTCGGGTTGACTCGGTAATTGGCCCTTCTCGCGTTCATGGAGTTGATTAGCCAACTGGTTAACTTGCATTTCCAATGCTTTGACCGAATTGTTGCTGGCCGCAAACATGAATTGTGTGCTCTGAATGAACGCTCGAATGGTTTGTTTAAGAGTGAGGTCCTTCGAGTCAACCCGTTTGGGTGGTAGAGTTTAGTTAGAATAACCCGACGATGAGGTCTGAGGAGGTTGGTAATTATGGTTTTGAGACCTTTGATGTGGAGGTTGGTAGGTCGCCGATGGGCGTGGAGGTGGATAAGGTGGAGGTTGAGGTTGAGCGTGCGAGATCTGACCGTTACCCCCACTAGGCCCCCAAGAGAAGTTAGGATGGTTACACCATCCCGGGTTGTAGGAGTGATTGTACGGGTCGTTACTGGGCCTTTGTTGATACATCGCATTTGCATGCTCAGTATCCCTTGGAGCGTAAGTGCATTCCAAGTCATCATGTCCCGTAAGTCCACACCTACCACATCCGGGAGTAGCGACCTGAGTTTGGGCTAGATCCAACTCTAAACTCTCAATCCTACGCATGAGAGTAGTCATTTTCGCCTCAGACACGATAGATGACTCAAGTTGATATAATCCAGCTCGACCAGAAGACCTGGCGGCTGATGGCTCTCTCATGGTGTCCAACTCAAAGGTGCGTTCAACCATTAACTCAAAAGTGTCTCATGCCTCATCGATGAGTTTCATTTGGAAGTTACTCAGACACATCGACTCCAACAATGTGCGGGTGTTGTAGTTGAGGCCCTCATAAACAATCTGACACAGCTGCCATAACTCAAGTCCATGATAAGGGCACCGCTGGAGAAACCATGAAAAGATTCGGTCTCAGTCTGATACATTTGATGTATCTGGTGCCGTATCTGGTGAGTTTTCCTTTGAGGGAAAAATCTCTTCAGAAATACGGTCACGAAGTCATCCCAAGACCGAATAGAGCTCGCCGGGAGGCTGTACATCCATTTCTTCGCGTTATCCTTCAACGCGAAAGAAATCATCCACAACCGGACTGAATCCTCGTCAAGATGTTGAAGTTTGAACATGGAGCATACTTCCTCGAATTCGCGTATAAAAATATACGGATCCTCCTTATTGGCAGTAAAGGTTGGAAGCATGCTCACATATTGAGGTTTCATCTCATAGTTGTTCCCATGAGCAAGGGGAAGAACTATGCAAAACGGTTGCGCGGCCCGAACAGGATGAGTCCGCTCCAACAAAGTCATTGGTCTATCCTGTCGAGCTAAAGGTGGTGGTGCACCAAGAACTCGATCCTGACCGAATCTCCCTTCCTCTCGAGTCAGAGGAGGAGGAGAAGGAGGTTGATTGACATCATTTCATGTTTATATTTGTATCTTATATCCATTATCTTTCACCTAAACAATGCTATGTTACGAGTTTTATGTTTAGTTTTCAGGAATAAATAAGTTTGAAGAGATGAAGCATAAAAGGACCCAAAAGCTGGGAAAAAGGACTGAATTGTGAGATCTAGGGACCAAGATGCAAGGGAGAAGGACCTGAATGTAAGACAGAAGGACCTAACAGCAAAAAAGAATACTCCACACCATCATGGGGAGTATTGTACCAATTCGATTTGGGTCGGAGCTCCAATAAACGAAGTAGATGCATCCAAGACAACCAAATACACCAAGCAAAGCCCAGAACAAGATTCAACTGGATCCAAACTTTTTAGACCGCCAATTGGCAGTCTGGAACCGCCAATTGGCGGTCTGGATCAGCCCAGATCCGCTAAGATTTCTCCTGAACTTGTATTAATATTTGTTTAGCGTATTTTTGGTATTGGTTTAGTTCCACATCGGGGGATTGTCCCCGATTAGCTTTTCCATGCTTATAAATAGAACTCTTCACCTTCCATTGTAATTACCCATTGCTTGGTGACATTCTCTCTACTAAGGAGTGAGCCTTGAAGCAAAAATTCAAGGTGGAGAAGAATGCTACCTTCAATGTGAGTCATTTGTTAATAAAATAATTCTTCTAGTTTCTTTTAATCTTGTCTTTTAATTTGTGCATGTTAGTTTAGTCTTTCCTTTCCTTTTAAGCTTCTTTAATACTTCTTGCTTTCTTAGTTAACTTTCATTTCAGTATTATACTTTCTTTTGGTAATATAGTTAGTGTAATGAGTAGTGAGTAGTTCCATCTCCATTTGGGGGGTGGAGAAATATGTGATATAAGCATGTAGTGTATTAAGTGTGTGTTATCTTTATCCCTTGAGCTTTATATGATTTCCATAACCATCTAATGGGTTTTCACTCTTATCTTTGATATGCTAATGCTCTTAAATGAAGCTTAGCTTATGTTTTGATTAGTGGACCTATTTTATGGGGAATGATAATGTTAGGATATGGATGAAGTTAATATTGGAAACACAATTTGTAGTGTATGTGCTCTTGTTGCCTTTACCTTAGCTAATGTCTTGTATGTTTTAATGATGTAGTCTTATCTTAATTCATGTGGAGGCATAGTAGGATCTAGTCTTTATACTTGAGTTCATTTAGCTTCATTCCAATTATTGTCTTGTATGTTTTAATGATGTAGTCTTATCTTAATTCATGTGGAGGCAAAGTTGGATGTAGTTTTATGATTTCATGCACTACATGTTGTGAGGAGCTTAATTGAACACACACACAAATCTTCATATTCACATTATTTCTCTACCCCCTATGAGGCTTAGTTTTATTGCTTTTCTTCCATTTCCATTTGCACCTTAGTGTAGTGTAATCAACCTTTCTCTCCTTCTTTTTACCTCTCGCATTCGAACAAACCAATCGTCGACACACCTCCCAATGGACAACCCGTATTTGCCACCGCTTCAACGCGGTCGTGCACTTGCGGTTAATATAAAACGATCAATCAGAGGTCTACGTGGTGGTGGGAGCGGACCGAGGTAATCCATGAATGGACCCGGGTCTCTCCCGTCACCACGAGACGACTCGGCCTCCTGCTCCAAAGGAGCACGAGGCGGAGATGGTCGATCACCAAGACCGTCCATCTCAGAAAAATACCCTCTCTCAAGTCGAGCGCTCTCTCCAGTACGACCCCAACCTCGCATAAAATGCTCGACTCGACTCTAAAAACACACAACAGAAGGTGTACTCAGAGGAGGAGACTACTCGTAGAGAATAGATGAGGAGATGACTCAGATGAGGAAGGAAGAATCCTTAGATCTAGCGTGGGTAATGGGATCAGGTAGAAGCCTAACTAGCAAGCACGACTCAAACAACTTAAGGCGTTGGGTACTTAGGCTAGATGACGCCTAACTTCGAGGTCACTAGCCTCGACACGCCTCACCTTCCTACAACGAGAACCACAATGCCCAGCAAGTGATACCAGATCTGGAGATCCAGTACCTCCTACTATCGACAAGGTAGGTTACACCGATCAGGCCATGGCGGTCTCAACTAGATTACTCTCCTAGTGCGTCCGAAATGCTTGGGCCAATGTCTACTTCCTTTTTGTTAAGGCTTGATTAAGAGTAATTTTTGGGGCCAAGGAAAGGGTGATGAAATCCCCTACCTTATCTTTTATGGGACAACCCCTCCTTAGTAGCGTTTTGATCCTAAATCTAGCAATCAATCGCTCCAATCAAACGCTCAACTCACTCTTGTCATGATGCAATTCCTACTAACTAATGCATGGATATACAAGATGCATGAATGAGTGTACGAAATGCGTACCTCACGCCAGCGCTCAACAACTGAAAATAAAGGTAAAAGAGAAGACAACTACATGCCTAAGTCAAGTACATGATGCGTGACCTAAACAAGTAAGAATATCTAGTCTTTTGCTTTGGATTTTAAGGCCAAGTTGATTAATGGGGATTGGTTTAATGATGTGGGAGCAAACTAGAAGTCAGAGCATGCAAAATAGTGCTCCCAGATAACTAAAATGAAGCAAAAAACTACCAGAAGAAAAATGAAAGCAAGAAAACCTCACCAGGCCGCCAATTGGCGGTCCCAGACGCTGATTGGCAGTCCCTGTTGGAGATTTTGTTCTCCAACTCGTCCAGTTGCCGGAGAAAAGTACGTACTTTCAACACTCATTCACGCATTAGGTTGAATTTCATATAGTTAGTGGGTTGCATCAGGACTAGAGTGAGATTAAAGTTTGTTTGGAGCGATTTATTGGTAGATCTAAGTTTAGCAACTTTAAATGGCAACACCTAGAGAAGATCAAGACACTGTGGGGATATCATTACCCTCCTGTGGCCCACAAACCACCAACCTAAGTGTCACCCAAGCCTAATTTAAAATCAATCAGACATCGGCCCCTGACGATACTCTAACTCAATTAAGGAGTTGGTTCTGTCGTGACTTGTATGACCTGAATATAATTCAGGAAAATTGGTGTCCAGGAAGTGTTTTCGTGGCGATGAAAGTCCCCCAAGCGAAGTGGCTATTCAATTGTCACCGATTACGCCGAAAATGATCCCACAAGCTATACACAACCTGACCAATCTATTGGGTTGCCGAGGAAGGTGAACCAAGAACGACTTAATTGACTCACAAGTTAGGAGTCGTCTAGTTTTAAGAACACTAGGTTTAGGTTGTTTGAGCCCTGTTTGTGGTGTGCAATTCTCAACCTGACCCATTAGAAGTCAAGTCTATCTCTCTCCTCATCTAAGTCACTCTCAACCTTCCCCTTTTGTTGTTTGCATAAAAAAAATTAAAAAAGTTTTGAAAATTTGAAAATTCAACAAAACTGATTTGGAAGATCCTAATTTGATTTTCAACATTTCAAAAATAAATTTGGAATAACCTTTTTTGGATATGTCCAAATCCATTTCGAAAACTTTTCAGGTAAGAATTCCAAGAGGAAAGATTTGTTTGAATTATAAATTTTAAACAACTCCCACTTTTGGAAAGTTTTGTTGGTGCATGTAAACTTGGGTTCGAGATTCAACCAACTAACTTTCACAAGTTGATTCTAATTCAATTCCGACCTTGGATCTTGAATTTTGCAGTGCATTTTTTCAGTTAGACCTTATGTTGGGACTCCTAAATTGATTGAGGACGTCGGAAATAACGAAAGAGTTACTCTTTCCAACGAGAAGTGCTCAAAACTCGTGCATTGGATTACTGACTCTCGAGACCACAATTTGAACTAAAAACTATCTACATTAGTATGCTGCCGAAATCATTCTCGAAGGAAGATCCATATGTTTTCCTTCGAGAATTTGAGAAATGCATCAGGCTGATGAAGTATCCTGGTGTAAGTGAGGATGTAAGTTGTCTATAATTTATTCCATTTGCTTTAAAAGATGATGCAAAGAAATAGCTTTATAGTTTAGAAGAAAACTCCTTCCAAACATGGAATCAATTTGAAACGATTTTCCTAGAAAATTCCAAATCATAAAACTTTGAAACTCATTAATGAAATTTTAATTTGTTATCCAAAACGAATGAGAAGCTTTCTATAAATGTTGGGAGAGTTTCAACGAACTTCTCAATCAATGTCCTCATCATGGAGTACCCAGGTGGCAACTTTTCAAATTATGTATGATGGGTTGAACTACCAGTCACACACTGCTAGACTCGTTGTGCCAATCTAGTTTCATGGACAAAGAAGAAAAAGACACTTGCTAATACTTAGGAAAGTTTGTTGATAACTGTATGCAATGGGAGACTGCACGAGAACCATTGAGCAATCGAGTAAAAATTGTATGTAATGAGCGAGGTGACGTTATGGCTGCAGACTCGTCCTTTGCAATTGGGGCTAACCTTGCAACTTTTGCTCGTAGGTTAGAAAATCTCGAGTTACAAGGTCATACTCCATCTTCTCAAATTGCATTTTGCAACAAATGTGGCTTATCCAGGCATGTTTTAGAGGAATGTGGTTATATTCTTTCTAAGGTTGAACAAGATAATCTATGTTTAATCATCCTAGAAATGATCTATAATCTTTCTCCTTTAATTGGGGTTGGCGCAACCACCGTAATGTTTACTGGAGCCAAGGTAATTCCAATCCTGATCCCTCAAATTATCAAGTGTCACCCAACAATTTTCAAGGCTCCTGCTCAATCGCAATTGCAACATTCTAATCCAGCTCCAGGGCTTAACCAAAATATCCAAGATGCTAGGATATCCTCCATAGAAAAATAAATTATAATCATGAATAAAAATATGAATTTATTTATGCAAACAACAAACACATTCATGTAAACCACAACTCAGACCATTAAATGTTTAGAGGTCCAAGTGAGCCAATTAGCTCAAGCCATGGACCAACGTGAAACATGATCCTTTCCAAGCCACCTTGAACCTAACACATGCAATTTTCGTCCAACTCTTCCAAATAACCAACGATCGATCTATCAAGTGCAAGAGACTAGACCTATACACCAAGTTAATGTCTTCACAATGCTAAGGACTAAAAGTACAAGTGAAAATATATGAATCCTCATGAAAAGCCGGTTGGTCAACGTTTACGCTGCGGTTACTTCGTTCAATTCGGAAATACTTACAATAATTCTACCACTTCTCCTCGGAGTCCATAGGTTAAGGGAGTAGATGGGTTCAACGGGACTAACCCAACTTGCTGTCAACTCCAAGGAATCAAATAGCCCAATGGATACACCAGTCAACATAAATGTTGTTACCACACTTAGATATGGTAAGATAATAAACAAATAGGTTAGACTTTCCAATAACCAGGTTGGGCCAACCCAATCAAACTCATACGTTCCAAAAAGTTCGAGACTGAAAAGTTTGGACCGACCCAATCTGGCTCAATGACTAGGTTAGAGAACCAAAATGAACCTGAACTTGACAAGGAACGAGTCTACATTGCTATAGCACTATACCCAAATAGACTAAAAATAACACACATTCGGATAATATTTTAGAGGTTTTTAAACAACTCAAGGTAAACATTCCACATTTAGATGTCATTAAACAAATGACACCATATGCTAAAGCCTTGAAATACATGTGTTCAAGAAAAAACAAGATCAATGTACCCAAAAAGGCATTTTTAACTGCTGATGTAAGTTTTGTGTTAACCCAACCTACATCAGTCAAATATAAAGACCCTGGTTGCCCAATAATTTCTTGTGTGATTCGTGACACATTAATCCAAAGAGATTTACTCGATCTTGGTGCAAGTGTGAATTTGATTCCATACTCTGTGTACAAGCAGCTCAATCTTAGTGTACTAAAACCATGCTCCAACTCGCAGACTGATCTGTAAGGTCCTGCAAGGAGTGATCGAGGATGTGCTTGACAAAGTTGGTAATTTCATATATCTGGTGGACTTTTTAATCCTTGAAGCTGAACCGGTTGCTATTGCTAGTGGCCAAATTCCCATTATTCTTGGAAGATCGTTCTTCGCCACGTCAAATGCAAACATCAATTCTAGGACGGGGTCAATGACATTATCTTTTAGGAATGTAAAGGTTGAATACAACATTTTTAATTCCGGTAATCGATTGGAGACTTTAAACAACCCGGTGGAGGTTAATCTGATTCACACGTCCCATAAAAATAAATTGGTAAGGATGACATACGAGATGTTCTCAAAGCCAACTAATGAGAGAATATTGAAACAATATGATCTAAGGCATTTGCCTCATGAATGTGACACTTCAACTAAAAACTTGGAATGCTTGAACACAATAGAATCGTCATATACGGATCCAGTTCTTGACCCACTCACAATGGCCCACAAAACAACTGTTGATGGCCAATATTTACGTAATTGTGGTCCGATGGTTGTCAATGTCCATTTGATGTTCATTAATATTTTGATATCGGACAACTGTATGTAAATATTGTTTTTCTCATTTACTCTCAAAAAAGAGAAAAACACATAACTCGGATTTTGTGGGTATATCTTCTGAAAATCCTCCGGAAACAAAACTCCTCCTCCATAGCAACATGAGGGTTTAACGTCTTGTTGCACGTGCTAATTGCAACCATGATTCCTACGAAGGTGAGTTAGAATTTTGTGTTTATTTCTATCTTTAATTTTTTCTTTTTCACGGGACTAGCAAAAGATATTTGTAATGCAATTGTCGTAAATTGTAATTATAATTTATCATTTTTATTTTCACAATTATCTTACTTTTGTATTTGAATAATTGTATGTCGAGTGTTTAGTTTTGATTTTTTAGGTTTCAAGAAAATAAATACAAGAACCTTTGTCGAGTGAAGGACCCTTTAACTTATGTTGTGCGACATTGAATGTAGGGATTTTGGTTCATGTGTAGATAAGAAATAAGTGAGTAGGTGTTCTCTCTTCTCGCACGACTCTTCTCACTCGGGAAATTAGGTCTCAGGAGACTTTGTGCCTGGTGCTTTCGAGTCATCTGACTTGGGATGCACCGACTGAACTCCCGTTACATGGGTGGTAGGGATTTTCATATGTGGAGATATGGGGAAAGGTGTACGTGATAGTGTAAGTCCTCATAGACAATGATGGACGAAACCTAACATTGGGAGAATGACACACCAACTAGAAAATAAATATATAAAAAAAGAAAAAAAAGAAGAACAAAAGGAAAAAAAAGGTAATGCAAATAAGAACCTTAATGGACTTTACAGTTTGTATCACTTGAGCATATTAAGTTTGTCCATGTCTTTCACTTATGTCCTTAATTAACTTGCATGAATGATTCATTAGGCATGGTGTGTGGACTTGATACGTATATAGAGTTGGCCCGTAGGATTACCGTGTCCAATGATTGACAAAAAATGAGTCCATCGAGTCGAGTTTCTAAATTGAATAATGCATCAATTTTCAGATTTTGTGGGTATATCCGCTGAAAACCCTCAGGAGACAACACTCCTCCTCCTTGGCGACAAGGAGGTTTAACAGCTTGTTGCACGTGCTAAGTTCAATCGTGATTCCTACGAAAGCGAGTTAGGATTCTCTGTTTTTCACATGTTTCAGTTTTCTTCATTTTTCTCTTTCTTGGTTTTGCTCGGGACTAACAAAAGGTAAATGTGGGGGTATTTGATTAGTAGCATATCGTGCATCATATTCATGTTATATATCCTTTCTTTTACCCCAATATTGTGCTACTCGAGTTGTTGTTTGTAGTGTTTTCAGGAGTTAGGTAATAAAGAAGAGGAAATGAGCAAAAAGAACCTAAATGTAGTAAGTATGAACTGATTTGGAAGGTTCTGGACCTATTTATAATGCACAAGGACTGGATCGCAAATCAGGAAGGACCCAAGTGCAAACCCGGAGGGACCTGATTGTGAAGTGCAAAACATGGTGATACTTGACTTGAATCCGATCCGCATTTCACTAATTAAACTCAAAGTGATTCGAGCCAGTAGACCAGGGCTTCACCCAATGTCACAAATGAAGAAATAAAGCACCACACAAAATTTCAACCCGATCAGATGCATTCGATCCACCAGTGGTGGATTTGGATCCGCCACTGGCTGATCAAAATGCTCCAATTGGGCTCCAATTTCGGTCGTGGTTCAGGTTGTCGGTTCAGAGCATTCTTGGACTATCAGATGTTATTTATAATTGTCCGATTATTCCCAGATTAATCCTAGCTATGTATTAGTCTATATATACCATTGTAATCCCTCCTCTCCCTCTTCTTCTTGCTTCTCCATTAGTTTTAGGTTTTATTTTGCTGCTACTTAGTGTAGTTGGAGGAGAAGAAGCACACTTTGTAATCATTTTATTTCAATCAATAGTGAGTTGTGTTCTTTAAATACATGTCTTTTACTTTGATGCAATTTCTTTGATGTTGTTGTCTAATTAATCTTGTTTTCAGTTATTTACATTATGGGTTCTTGTTGTTTTTATGCTTTGTTTAGTGTAGAGATGAGTACAGAGTAGCCCATCCCCATTGGGGTGGAGAAGAAGGTGATTGATCATGTGATGGATTAATGTGTGTGTTAATCTTAATCCTTTTAGTCTTACATGATTTCCATAACCATCTAATGGTTTCACTCTTATCTTTGATGTGCTAATGCTCTTGAATGAAGCTTAGCACATGCTTAGATTAGTGAGCTTATTTTATGAGGAATGATGAGGTTAGGATAAGAATGGAGTGGAAGAAGGAAACAAAGCATGTGCATGCATGTGCTCATGTTGGATTTATCCAAATTAATGTCTTGTATGTTTTAATGATTGTGATAAATCTTATTTCATGTGGAGACATAGTTGGATTAGAGTCATTTTGCATGTGAACATATTAGCTTCATTTCAATAATTGTCTTGTATGTTTTAATGATAAAGTTTTATCTTATTTCATGTGGAGGCAAAGTTGGAATTGAGTTTTGTGGATTTCATGTATGACATGTTTTAATGAGCACATTTGAACCCACACTACACCACACATTTTCATATTCATGTTCTTTCTCTACCCCCCGAGGGGTTCAGTTTTATTGTTTGTTTTCGATTTCTTACGTGTTGTAGTTTGATTCTGATTGCATCTCTCCTTTTCTTTTCCCACTCGAGTCTTGAGAATCCGACCCGCGCACGCGCTTGTGGATCGACTCGTGCTTGCCACTGCTTCAACGCGGCCTTGCACTTGTGGTATATTTTAACTGATTCAAATCAGCATGATACAAGAATCCACTCCATATATTTATGCTCTCTATTGTGCTACAAATTGATGGGAAAATACTCAAATTTAAATGCAAATTTGGATTATGTAATCAACATCAAATAGGAAAGTTTGGATAGGGAAAGTCTAGACTGCTAGAACATGCCACCTATTATCTTCATAACATCGACATCCAAATACAGAATTTGATGATTCCAGATCCATTGAAATCTTATCAATCCTAAATCCATATACATCATCTCCAATTTTAATATCTGAATTCTCATGTCAACCATTCTTAGTGTAGCTTCAATTAAGTCATTAGTTACAAGATTTATTAAAAACAAAAAAATCAGCTTCTCTCCACCATGCATTAGGAGTGAAGATCGTCTTAATCATGGATTACTTTATGAAACAATTTACATGTCTCAACCACCAAACTTTAGGAGTGAAGATCATCCTAATCATGTGTGTAAATTACATAAGTCTATTTATGGATTAAAACATGATCCCTATGTAGGACATGGTTTGATCGTTTTAGTGATTTTTTGTTGACTATAGGTTTTTTTGTAGCTTAAATGATCCTTCACTGTTTATCTTGCATTGTCCTCATGGAACCATTATTTTATGATTGTATGTGGATGATATGGTTGTTACTAGTGATAACTTGCAATATCTTGAGTCCTTTGTTCTTGAGTTATCAACTGCTTTTGCCATCAAAGATTTAGGTTCCATTCACCACTTCCTTGGGATTGAGGTCAAGCAGTGTGAGCATGGCTTATTTCTTCGTCAAAAGGAAGTATGCTATCTCTATTTTGAAGAAGCTCAGCATGCTTCAAGCTAAGTATCTTGCTACTCCTCTTCCCCTTAATGTTTCAGCTACTACTTCTGATTCATTTGAAAATGCCATTCTTTTTCATCAGATTGTTGGCTCGCTTCAATACTTGCTCTTAACAATGCCTGATTTGTCATTTGTTATTAACTTGATATGTCAGTTTGTGCATCAGCCAAGTGTTTGTCATTTTAAGCTTCTTAAGCATGTCCTTCCATATCTTAATTGCACTCTAGACTTAGGCCTCACTATTAGTAAACACACTACATTTGACTTGGGTTCTTATGTAGACGTAGACTAGGCTAGATGCTCTCTTACTCAGACAATCCACTTTTGGGTTTGCTATCTTCTTATGCTCTAACTTAATCTTCTAGAAGTCTAAGAAGCAGCCCACCATCTCACGTTCCAGTGCGGAAGCCGAATGTAGAGTTATGTCTTCCACAACCGCGGAAATGGCTTGGATCAGATTTGTTCTTCGCGACTTACGAATCTCTGTACCCCATAGTCATGTCCGGTATTGTGACAATTTGTCTTCTCTCCACACCTTTAAAAGCACTAAATTACATAAGTGGACCCGTGTTTCAGGATATATTTACCCAATTCGAACCTTTTTTTCTTTTATACTCATGTGCACACCGTTAATTTGACCCACTGCTTTGCTTTTTTCGTTGGAATGTTTGCAAAAAATACCTTCCAAAATAAAAATATCCTTAATGTTAAATAAAAACTTAAAAATAACAAAGGCAAAATATCATTGAGAATTTGAATCACCCCCAATGAGCCCTCCCTCTGCTCCTCCTCGCCGATCACTCCCTCCTCACTCCACGTCGTCGAGGTTGCTAGTCTATAAGGAAAAAGACCATTCCTATGGAGGGCTTCCTCTTTAAGGAAAAAGAAAGCCCATTTAGGGAGTTTGTAACTACTCTATACCAGAGTAGGCTGGAAGCTAAGAAGCACAATAAGTTAGCTATGTCCTTTGTGTACAAGCAACTTATGAATTCACTGTATGGGAGATTCAGGATAAATCCCGAATGTGTAGTTATAGAAATCCTATCCAAAGAAGATAGGGATACGTATATGAAATACAATAAATACATCTTTGAAGAGATGTTAACTAAGGATCAGTACATAGTCTCTTACCGAAAAAATACAATGGATTAACAGTCATATCATGTGCCTACTATATCTTCTATTCATTTATCTTCAGCCATTAAACCTTGTGCTAGAATTCATATGTATCCCTACATATCTAGGGTTGACTTTTACTACACGGATATTGACTCAGTCCTTTTAGGGAGTCCTTTACCAGACTGTATGATATCTTCCCTAATTATGGGTAAGTTTAAGCTTGAGGCTGTAATCAAAGAAGGCTACTTTCTAGCACCCAAAGCTTACCACTTCATAAGTGATGATGATCAAGAAGCAATGAAATATAAGAGCGCTGCTAAATCCCAAATGACCTGAGAGTTGTTTATAAAACTTTTCAATGAGCCGAGTAGTAAAATATCGATTCAGGTTGAACGGGACTTCAGCATAGATTGGAAATCCCTTTCCATAAGGAAAGTATCTATAAAGATGAAAACTAGGTATTATCCAGGGTAATAAATGGGAACCAACTCTAATTGATGGTAAAGGGATTGGTACTAATCCACTTCATATATGTGACATGAAAATGGATCACTCCAGTGAAGTGATTATAGACCATTTAAAAAAGCAATCACAATCGCAAGCCGAAGAGCTTGAGTAACTAAAAAAGAAGATACAAGCAATTGAAAAAGGATTGTTAGCTAACAGTAATACAGTTGAATTGTTGTGGAAGACATATCATGATGTATCCAACGATACAGAGCCTCATCCTAACGGGGGCTTCAATAGAAACAATCATCACCAGAAGATGATAAAAACCCAGTTTTTAAACCACTATAGACTAGCCCTCCCATGGGCTGGATTGCCTGCATACTGAGTAGTATGTAGTTCCCTTAGCAACAAGTATTTCAGTTCCATGAGTGTCCAGTGCCTTGTGTGTTCTACCATTGCATCTTGAATTAACTATTCATATGCATCTTGCGTCATAATCAATGGAAAATATCTAAGTAATCTAGCCAACTGAAGGTAAGCACTGAGGACGTGTTATCGAAAAACAAAGATAGTAATCTCAGCCTAGTGGATCGAGGCACATTTCTGATTCCTATCTATGAGGTGTCATACCCGTGAGTTATGTGACTATAACACCCCAGTGGATTGAGGCCCATTTCCGATTCCTCACCTATTATATGGTAAAAATAGCCTACAAGCTCAAGGCTCAATGAAATGAGTTACCATCTTAAACAGTGCCCCTGAAATAGCTATATCACCATGATAGCGACTCCATGAGGTAGCATGTAATAACCCTACATAATAGGATCAATCACCTCGGGTGAATTCCTTAAACGGTTAGCTATAATTACTAACGAAGATGATGAATTATCTGTAGTATGGTCTTTATTCTTATTTACCCCATAAGGGAGTTGATCTTCACATGGAGTTGGAGGGCTCTCATATTCAGGTTCCTCTTCTTCAGGTTCCAAACTCATATGTTCAATACCACTTCTTTTTGTTAGAGATTTAAACATTGGTATATCAAAATGGGAGTATGTACGCTTTAACAATTTTCACTCTACCATTTTATGAGCATTTGATGTGGAGAAATTCCAAAAGAGTGGACTCTGATCCGCTGAAAGTAAAAATTTGATACCACTCATAAATGATGAATTAGGGACAACATTGAAATTCATTTTAACCACTTTTTGTAGATGACTATAAACACTTCCCCACAGTATACCTGGTTCTAAATCAATTAGAATTTGGAAAACAATAGATCCATCGTTTCCCATCGGTTGTTCAGATATAATCACACGTTTACATACAAAAATATGCGATATCATATAAAAAACGATACTTTTATCCTTCAGGTTCACAGAACTAGCCAACGTAATGAAGTAATGATTATATGTTCCTTTTGATCTTAACATCTTATTTCGACTCATAATACCAAAAGGACAGTAATAATAATCTCTAATATGGGTGTCAGTGGATATCCGAAATCCGAGAATCCGTCCGCGTCCGTATTCGTTTTATCCGAGAATCCGTCATCCGTAAAACCGTATTCGTATCCGAAACTTAATATCCGAGAACTCGCGGAGCGAATATGGATATTGATACATCCGATCCGAATAACATCCGATCCGAGATTGAATATCCGTATTATAAGATCTGTATCCGTATATGAATATGTATCCGTTTAATATCATACATAACATATATATGTATATATTTATTAATTTTTTATAATTTGTACATAGTTGCTAATTAATTGTAACTTAATAAGTTAATATTATCTTTCATATGTGATATGAAAAAGTATGTTCTTTGTATACAATTTACCCAACATATATAAACTCTTTTCTCCAATTTTCCAAAGCAAAACCTAACCATAACCCAACCCTTGCCGCCTCCACCCCTCGGTCCCCTCGCCTCCGCCTCTTCCTGCCGTCGTGCCTCGTGCGTCCTGTTGTCGTGCCTCATGCCTCGTCCTGCCATCGTACCTCGTCCTGCCCTCGCGTCATCGTGCGTCCTTCCGTTGAGGTACTAATGTTTCTCCGTCTTCCCTTTTTCGAGTAGATTTTCATGATTTTCGAATCAGACGATTGAGCGGTAGTTAGAATGTGTAGATAACTTATAAGTATATATTAATCAATAGAATCACCCATCACCCCCTTAACTGCCAACAACACAAACCAAACACAAAAGGATAGGATTATAAGAAGAGGTGTTGGGCAAGAATACCCAACACAAATCAGGCTTCCATTTGCTCCTCAACTGATAACAATGAGGAGGGTGAGAGTGACAAGGAGGATAAGGAGTTGGTGCTTGGGCCTCAGGTTACTCTCAAAGAACAGCTTGACTTGGATAAGGTAATGGAAAGCAAAGGCATTATTATTATTTTTTCATTGTGGATTATGATGAAGCAATGGTATGATGTGTATGTTTTTTTAATTGGAGTATTTAATCTTTTGCTTTCGAGTTGTGGGAAATGATTGGGTTGGATAAGGTGAGGGAAGTAACAGAAATGGTGTGGTTGTATGTTTCTTGTTTGCCTTTTCATCTTGATTGGATTATTATTATTTTATTTTTTGTAGGATTTAGATTTGCTTATTTAGTGGGCTTTCTTGTTTTCATGTGTTATTTGTTCTTGTAGTAGATTAGTCAGTTTTTGTCTAAGTACTTCTTTGTTGAGGAAATGATCATTTTCCAACAAATGTTAAGATAAGTCCATGGCATGATACCCTTTCCCAAGAGAACATCTTATTTTGCCATTTTCTCTGTTTGGAGAAAAATATTTATTCACTCTAAAAAAAATTCCCATTTCATATAATTTTTTCTCTGTCCTGCAAATACTATAAGAAGGTATTTGACGGTGCAAGCTGCAAAGGTATTAGTCATCTCAAAAACCATCAAAAGTGTTGCATGCGTGAAAGGTAGTTTTGGAATTTTGATTTTTATTATTGAATACCAAGTAACAATTTATTCATATAATCAATTGGTATTTTCTCACTTTTTCTCTCTTTACATGTAGGTATGAAATGTGACTTGTATGCTACCATGGAGATGATGCTTCATGTTGGAATAATTACTTTGTTAGTTTGTTTGTTGCTTAATTGTTTGTTTTGTGGTTCTTGTGTGTTTTCACATGTTTGTATTGTTCTAATGTTTGTAATTTATTATTTTTGTAGTACTTTGTAACTTGTAAGTATTGTTGGTAGATTTTCAGATCAAACCTTTCAATTATGGAATTGAAGCCAATTTAAGGTTTTGATTATTATTATTATTGTTATCTCAAAGCTGGAATTCAGATACAGATTTTTGAATCCGGATGTTATTGTTTGGATACAGATTTTCAAATCCGGATGTTTGTTCGGATATGGATAATATCCGTATTCGATCTGGATCCATTGGATATTGATTCGGATGTAATTAAAAAAATCCGATCGGATACGGATGTCAAAAAATTTCCCAGATTCGGATACAGATGTTGGCAGATCCTATCCGTATTCGATCCGTTGATACCCCTATTCTCTAATGGCTCTGGTTTGATCATATTAACTCGAGATTTAAATTTTCAATCTTCTTGAGCCTTTTCTTTTCCTCACTCACTAACTTGGCTGAATTAGCTTGCAAATCATCAACAATTTGTGCATTTGAAGCTTCATCGGAGCCCCCCGTACTAGCATAGCGAACCTTTAAATAAGCCACAGATTTGATTGGATTAAACGAATTTAATATAAGCACATTTTATTTTTGTAATGATACAAAATATGTTTAGGATTTAAAGTTATAAACTCCTTGCTACCTAAGCAACCAACCCAAACCCGGGGCCGTCATACAAGACAACACAGTATTGTGTAAGACTACAGGAATCAAACCCGCTGGTATGCCCATTTAACCTATGGGAGTCTTATTGTACAATATTATTATGTTTCTATAAGGGCCCCCGAGAGGCTCTTGTAGTCGAAGTGTTACACAAATCAAAGTTTCAGGGGTGTGAGTGTCACGTTTTAAAGTTGAAGGGGTTAAAGTGTTACTTGACCATAGTTGAGAGGGGGTCAGTTGGATCTTTGATTAAATTTAAATAAGATTTTTTTTCTTGATTGATTGACCTCCTGGAGATAGGAGGTCAAATTTTGGTTGTAATTCCACTTTTTAAAGTTTTTTTGCAAAGATTTTATTCAACATAACGAAAATCACGCTCTCTAGGATTTTAACCTACGCCATCGGGGGTTTTTGTCCTTTGATATTGAGTCGGTATTTGAACAACTTAAGGTGGCGCGTGGACCGAGCGATCGAGCACGCTGCTGCTGAGCTGAATGAGTCAGCCATTGGATTTCTGTGATTATTTTCTAATAGGAGTTGCCGAATATCAAAAACTTATCACACGCAATCCCATTTTTTTGGAACGACCTCCTAGCTCAAATGCGATTAGAGCGTAAGAGGCGTCTTCCCTCAGCGGTCGAGTCCTTACTCTCCGATAACATTCCGTTTTCCCAGCCGACCGACCTCAGCTAAGAGAGATGCGCTTCTCCTTCATGGATCAAAAACGGCTAATTCGTATAGAGCCATTGAACCGGCCCAACCGGAAACTAGAGTTGTATGCATTATATGGACAGAAAGTTATTTGTTAACATATTTGTTAACATACCACCGAGCCATTTTTTATTAACATAATGACACCGAGCCCTTATTGCAGCTGATGCTACTGAGTCAGCCGCTTTGTTCCCGGGAGTACCCTAACCCTAAAGAAGGAACCTTTCCTCTCCTCAATCAGGCAATTTCAGATGTGAAAGCGCATTTTTTTATAGAATAGAGAAATGAATTCCTTCTATCTCACTCAAACCCATATTAATTTAGGATTATTCATTTCAATAATAAAAAAATACATCTATACGAATTTGTGGAACAAACTCCTTCCCCCAATGAAATCATACACAAAGAAGGTAGAACAAGAGAGGCAGCCTTTGGACGAGAAGAGGCAGGCGGTGTAATCGACGGAGGTCGTCGGTGGGTCATTCGCTGGATCGAGATCGTAATCAACCGCATTGCACGAACTGCATCATGGATTGAGATCGAGGTACCAATCGATTGTAATTTACCCTTTTTTATTTGTGTCTTCATTAAGAAGTTAATCAATGTAACTAAAATTGGTAATAAGAGGACATTTTCTTGCATTTTTAAAACAACCCCCATCACCCACATCTAAAAAGGACCCACATCTAAAAAGGATTTTTAGTGCACTACATAAATATATCAGGGCCAATAACTCATTGCAGAAAGATGTAAGCACATTAATTTAAGGAAATTTCTCTGATTTTTTTTTTAAAATAATCCAAATTAAAATTGGTTTTAAAATATTTTTCAAAGTAGATCCAGTGCCACCATGTTGCGACATGTGGTGGCGGCGAGTCTTTTTTTAGTGTATATCAGACGCGGAGTTTGTAGAACATTTTCCTCAAGAAGTTGACGTTGAGGACGCCGAGTTCTCCATACACTAAATTGGCATTGCTGCCTCCAAGTTCCAACATTTAGAAAAAAATTGCACACACCCAGTAGGGTACGACATCAGTTTGGAGGCTTAATAGAACGCGGAAATGAATGTACCAAGTTCTTTAAAACATAAGTCGATGTTCTTTCAAGAAAATGTTCTACAAACTCCGCATCTGATATACACTAAAAAAAAGACCCGCCGCCACCACATGTCGCAACATGGTGGCACTGGGTCTACTTTGAAAAATATTTTAAAACCAATTTTAATTTGGATTGTTTTTTAAAATAATTTTATTTCAAAGAAATTTCCTTAAATTAATGTGCTTACATCTTACTGCGATGAGTTATTGGCCCCGATATATTTATGTATTGCACTAAAAATCCTGTATAGATGTTGGCGATGGAGGTTGTTTTAAAAATGCAAGAAAATAACCAAAGAACTCAGCAATGGTGGTGCCATGTTCTTTGAAAACAAACATGATTGACATCATTTCATGCATATCTTTGTGTCTTATATCCATTATCTTTCACCCTAAACAATGCTATGTAACGAGTTTTATGTTGAGTTTTCAGGAATAATTAGGTTTGAGAATGAGAGACTATAAATAGCAAGGAAAATGACTGAATTGTGAGACCTGGGGACTAAGATGCAAGGGAGAAGGACCCGAACGTAAGACCAAAGGACCTAAGAGCAAAACAGAAAACTCCACACCATCATGGGGAGTATTGTGGTAATTCGATTCAGGTCGGAGCTCCAACAAACGAAGTAGATGCATCCAAGACCACCAAAGATATCCAGAAAAGCCCACAACAAATTCCAGACCGCTCCAGAACCAATAGACCACCAATTGGCGGTCTATTTGGCTCCAGATCCGCTAATCTTTGGCGGGCATGTGTATTAGAGTGTGTTTATTCTATTTCTGGTATTGGTTTAGTCCCACATCGGGGGATTGTCCCGGATTACCTTTTTCTATGGCTATAAATAGAACTCTTCACCTTCCATTGTAATTACCCATTGCTTGGTGGCATTCTCTCTACCAAGGAGTAAGCCTTGAAGCAAAACTCAAGGTGGAGAAGAATGCTACCTTCAATGTGAGTCATTGTTAATAAAATAATTGTTCTAGTTTCTTTTAATCTTGTCTTTTAATTTGTGCATGCTTGTTTAGTATTTCCTTTCCTTTCAAGCTTCTTTAATGCTCCCTTCTTGTTTAGTTAAATTTCCTTTCAGTATAATGTTTTATTTTGTTAATGTAGGTAGTGTAATGATTAATGAGTAGTTCCATCCTCTTTGGGGTGGAGTAGATGCATGTACATGTTATGTAGGTGGTATGAATGCTAGATATCATTGTTTGTGAGAGATATTAGTATGCTTGCTTCAATTAATAAGAACTTTACTTGATGGTTTCTGTCATAGTTAGGTACACTCCATGCTCGTTATGTTCTTAATAACAACCTTGCATTGCTTATATTAATCACCTAGGTTAGTGTTGAAAATGATAGGTCTTGACATGAGGTACTTCTTATGCATTAACAAACACTAACAACACTTGAGCTTATTGTATGCATTCACCACACTTATTTCATGTGCACACACACACTCCACCCCTTAGGGGTTTTAGATTCCTGATTTCCAGCGTCTCTTTCTAGTTTATCTTTCTTCTTAATAGTTGCTCAGCTTAGCTTAGTTTAGTTCATTTCATCTTTTCAATTCCTTGCTTCTAGTTCATTAGTTTAGTGTAATCAATCTTTTCTTCTCTCTCTTTCCCACTCGCCTTCGCACAAACCAAAAGTCGACACACCTCCCTGTGGATCGACCCGTATTTGCCACCGCTTCAACGTGACCATGCATTTGCGGTTAATATAAAACGAATCAATCAAGTTTTTGGCGCCGTTGCCGGGGAGGTGCTCTGTCCAGACCTTGGTTTGAATTATTCGAAATTTTTTGTTTGTAGTTTTTTCTTAGTTTCAGGGATCCTAGAGCTCACGGGGAGGCTACTGGACAAGTTGGAGCACCAAACCTTCAACAGGGACCGCCAATCAGCGGTCTGGTACCGCCAATTGGTGGCCTGGTGAGTGTTTCTTGCTCTCAGTTTTCTTCTGGTAGTTGCTTCTTTCATTATAGTTATCTGGGAGCCCTATTTTGCATGCTTTTACTTCTAGTTTGCTCCCAGATCATTAATCACTCCCCCATTAATCAACTTGGCCTTAAAATCCAAAGCAAAAGACTAGACATTCTTTCCTGTTTAGGTCACGCATCATGTATTTGACTTAGGCACGTAGTTATCTTTTCTTTTAGGTTTATTTTCAGTTGTTGAGTGCTGGCGTGAGGTACGCATTTCCTACACTCATTCATGCATCTTGTATGCCCATGCATTAGTTAGTAGGAATTGCATCAGGACAAGAGTGAGTTGGGCGTTTGATTGGAGCGATTGATTGCTAGATTTAGGATCAAAACGCTACTAAGGAGAGGTTGTCCCATAAAAGATAAGGTGGGCGATTTCATCACCCTTTCCTTGGCCCCAAAAATCACTCTTAGTCAAGCCTTAACTAAAAGCAAGTAGACATTGGACCTAGGATTTCAGACGCACTAGGACAGTAATCTAGTTGAGACCGTCAAGGCCTGATCGGCGTTGCCTACCTTGTCGATAGTACGAGGTACTGGATCTCCAGATCTGGTATCACTTGTTGGGCATTGTGCTCCTCATTGTAGGGAGGTGAGGCGTGTCGAGGCTAGTGACCTCGAAGTTAGGCATCGTCTAGCCTAAGGACCCATAGCCTTAAGTTGATTAAGCAGTGCTTGCTAGTTAGGCTTGTACCTGATCTCATTACCCACGCTAGCTCTAGGATTCTTCCCTTCATCTCTGAGTCATCTTCTTCTCACCTTCTTCTACGTTATAGTCTCCTCTCGTTCACACTCTCTATTAGCGTTTTAGGGTCGAGTCGAGCACTTTTTGCGAGCTTAGCCTCGTGGTGGTGAGAGTGGTGGACCCGAGAGTTGTTTGTTGAGATGGATGGTTACATGGGCGACCATCCATATCATTGTTGGGACCAGGACAATTCTTCCTGGTATTCCGGACCCATGCAACCTGGGGTGGCTCAGACAAACACCACGTATGGTTGGGATAACCTTCATTGTGTGACTGAGCAATCTTCATATAGGGGTGATATGAGAGAGGCACCGACTGCTAGATCTCCATCTAGTTACGTCGGATCATATGTTGGTCATCAAACTGAGACATTGCAAGAAACTTTGGCCTCTTTCATGCGTGCGGTAGACGACATTAGTGCACCGGTGGCTCCAGTAGCCGTATCGTGCGACTGTTGTGGGTTGAGTGGTCATGTTATCGGGGAAAGCCCTTGTGTTCCCCCAGACCCTGAGTATGAGCATACATTTTCCCAAAACGCTCAATATGACCATTACGCATCCGCGTACAACCCGAGAGGGATGGATTCATGGAGAGACAATTCATATCCAAATTCTTATACTTCATTTTCACCCTAGTATCCTCCTCCCGAATACCCAGAATTCTACCAACATCCCACTTCAAATCATTGGACTCATTTTCAGCCCATCAACACCCAACCCCAAAATTTCCCAAGCTCTGACTTGGACCTCATAGTTGACCGCATACCTGATTCCTTGAAACAAACTTTCCTTACGTTCATGGAAACCACTCAACAGTCCATACAAAATATGACACTGCAAGTGAGTCAAATGTCGCAGCAATTACGTGAACGTGAGGAGAGTAACTTTTCTTATCAACATGAGGATTCATCTTTCGATATCGAACCACCACCACATCCACAAATTCAAAGCACAATCTTTCAAAGTCAAACTCCTAGTCAGTCTGAGGGACTTGGGGTTTCAATTCACGATCACTTGGTGGAGGATTCGATTCCAATTGAGAAAAACATGGACCAATTTCATTATGAGTCGGCACAGGATTGTGCCTTCTCTTTTTGTCCCGTGGCCCTTGAGCCACATGATCTTCATGTTGTGCATCTTAAGGACTCACCTCTGGTGGAGCAAGATCTCCCTAGTACCCTTAATTTCAAACAACCTGATGAGAGTTTGCCTCTCACTATTGTTCCTAATCATCTTGGAAATGATGGAACATCAAACAACTACATTGCTAATGAGGGTATTAGGAGTTCCTTGGAGGATACCTTGGGTAATAGACCTACTTTTTGTTCGCCTAGTGAGTCGGACATGCCTAACGAGGTTCTTGACCTCGTTCCGATGCACCAGCCTGTTGGTTGGAGAGTTTGGATTAACGATCATAACTTCAGCACCGCAACGGGAGAAACTCTTCTTCTATTGCCCCATATTTCCCAAACTCTTGAGAGGTTCAAGCTCTTTCAGTTTGATCCTTTGAATGAGACGCCTTTGTGTCCAATTCATGAACCTCTCATTTCATCTTGTGCTCTTTGTGAAGGGGGCCCACACATGAGTATTATGGCCCCGCATGGTGTCATGTTCCCTTTCCAAGTGCATTGATCCACTCTTGAGGTTCCCATTTGATGTCTTTTGACAAATGAAGATGGGAACTTATGTTTGTACATAGTTATATAAAAAAATAAAAAATAAAAAAAGAAAAGGTACAATAAAAGACTCCTTTAGTTAGCATCGATTGTTGTGGGCTCCAACCCTTGTGTATTTGGGCTCCATTTCTTTCACGTATTTGTCTCCCTTCTTTAGCATCTCACAGGTTTTGAGGGAATTCGGGTTTGTGTCCATCAACATAACCGCGAACTTCCCTTTGTACTTCACATTGGTGAGATCTATCCTTTTTCATGCATAAATCCATGTAGTATCTTGTTCGCGTTCATTGAGGACAATGCATGAAGTAGGTGTGTGGGGGGGGGGGTGTTTTACGTGTGTACATAGTCGACTCTTTTCTTTTGATTTTGTTTTCTTTTGTTTGCATTGTTAGGGTCATGTTAGTGTTCTACATTTAATATCGATATATCTGCTTGCCATGATCCTTGGGTGACTTGTCTTCTTTTGCTTGCCTAGTGCTTTAAATTTTTTACATTTCTTTCAAAATCTTCATGTGTTTGTGAAAGAAAATGTTTTGTGGGTTTTGTATGTGTTTAACATGTGCAAAACCGTTGAGAGGCAAAGTAAAAAGAAAGCTCCCAAAATCGTCTTGAACTTGATGCATTAGGATATCTAGTACAGTGGCTTTATGACTTATCTAGTCGTTAGGATGCACCCCGGTTTCCCTCGGGGTTGAGTAATCATAGGGTTTCAGTGCTCAAACATTTAAAGAAGTCCATCCTGACCCTAGTGAGTCAATAATTCGTGTTTGTTAATTTAAGGAAGTTTGTTGTAGTCAAGGACCCTTGAAATCTTGTTGTGAGACATTAAGTGTAGGGATTTTGGTTCATGTGTAGATAAGAAATAAGTGAGTAGGTGTTCTCTCTTCTCGTATGGATCCTATTACTCGAGAAAGTAGGTCTGAGGGGACTTCGTGCCTGGTGCTTTCGAGTCATCTGACTTGGGATGCGCCGACCGAACTCCCGTTACACGGGTGGTAGGGATTGCCCTATGTGGAGATTTGGGGAAAAGTGTACGTGATAGTGTAAGTCCTCATGGGTAATGATGCACGAAACCTGACCCTGGGAAAATGACGCTCCAACTAATAATAATAAAAAGAAGAAAAACAAAAAAAGAAAGAAAAGAAACAAGAAAAAAAAGGTAATGCAAATAAGAACCTTAATGGACCTTACACTTTGTATCACTTGAGGATGTCGAGGTTGTCCATGTCATTCACTTAATTCCTTATTTAACTTGCACGAATGATTCATTAGGCTAGGTGTGTGGACTGATTACCTATATAGAGTCGGCCCGTAGGATTACCGCGTCCAATGATCGACAAAATTTGTCCATCGAGTCAAGTGTCTAGATTGATTAATGTAGGTAGTGTAATGATTAGTGAGTAGTTTCATCCTCATTGGGGGTGGAGTAGATGCATGTACATGTTATGTAGGTGGTATGAATGCTAGATATTATTGTTTGTGAGAGATATTAGTATGTTTGCTTGAATTAATAAGAACTTTACTTGATGGTTTCTGCCATAGTTAAGTACACTTCATGCTCATTATGTTCTTAATAACAACCTTGCATTGCTCATATTAATCACCTAGGTTAGTGTTGAAAATGATAGGTCTTGCCATGAGGTACTTCTTATGCATTAACAAACACTAACCACACTTGAGCTTATTGTATGCATTCACTACACTTATTTCTTGTGCACACACACACTCCACCCCTTAGGGGTTTTAGATCCCTGATTTCCAGCGTCTCTTTCTAGTTTATCTTTCTTCTTAATAGTTACTCAACTTAGCTTTGTTTAGTTCATTTCATCTTTTCATTCCTTGCTTCTAGTTCATTAGTCTAGTGTAGTTAGTTTAGTGAAATCAATCTCTTCTTCTCTCTCTTTCCCACTCGTAACCAAAAGTCGACACACCTCCCTGTGGATCAACCCGTATTTGCCACTGCTTCAACGCGGCTGTGCACTTGCGGTTAATATAAAACGAATCAATCAAAACACGACACCTACATTGTCGATTTCCCTTTCAAGAACTCGGCACCTTCATTGCCGACTTATGTTCAAACAGATTTTTATCTCTGATCATTCATTTGGTGAGTTATGTTTAATAGAACTCGACACTTTCATTCTATTTAATAGAACTCGACACTTACATCACTTGTTAAAAATATTTCAAAAAAAACACAAACTTTACTGGTACCTCCTCATGACCCGGATACACCAATGGTCTGATCTTCGAGGGTCTTCCAATATGTAAATGCTCCCAACACCAGAGCTGCAGAAGAGTCAGAAACCACTTAGATGTATGGTCGGTATCTAGGAAGCCTCGTCCAGATCGTGATACAAATGTGTTGGAGTTGTGCTGCCCAACTGTAATCTGATGCTCGTAATAGATTCTCAGCAAAGGTAAATATTTAAGGTGTATCATTGTGCCACTCTTATCAGCCAAAATATTGCAGCCAAGCTGAAATATGATGAAATTGTCTTCTTCGGCACCATAAATTCAATTAAACGCTTTCTGCCTAGCATGTCATGCCTTAATGTAACCGATTTCAAGTAAGTATTTGGTTTTCACCCTGTCTATTATCTTAGTAGGACTGATTGTGAATTTGGTTCTAACAAAAAACATTATCAAGTGGCCAATAAAATTAGCTTTGCATTATTTATTGTCACTCAGCACATCAAATTGGAACTAGTGTGCTCAACGTTGTATGTTTTAACTCTAAAATATTTGCAACCTTTCAAAACAGACGCATGTAGACATCATTCACAGTTATCTTTATCACCACGAAGACAACGAATAGTGTAGCGTTTCATTGAAGAAACTGAATATTGAACATGTTTTTTAATGTGTCAGGTCTCATCGCATATATAACCTCTTCGCATATGAACCAAGTCATCTTTCGTTGAAAATTCCTTTATCCTAGAAAGAACGACTATCATCAGTCCACCAATCACTACGTGACAGATTGTTTGAAGCATCGAAGAATGAGTGTATAATGATGGAATTTTCTATCAATTTGTCATCGTCAAAGATATTGGGAAGTTCATCCAAAACCGGAACCATGTCGATGTCAGTAACTCCATCATCAAGAATGTCGTTGTCTTCTCGGTTTATCGATTGACTCATCGCATATATAACCTCTTGCGTCTCAGGACCAACTTCATTAGCAGAAATATCTTTGAGCTCATCCTCTACTAGAAAAGGTGAACTGTAATCTCCTAAATCATTATTGTCATCCTCTCTATCACTATGCATCTCTTCTTCCGGGCATTCAATTTCTGGACAACGGTACTGAATTGGGTCAACTACTGGCAAACCAAGGCCAAGGGAGGGATATGAAGTCGATGGTCCAGCCCTGTAAGGAAACCTATCATTGTTGTAGTATATGGCCTCAAGCTGCAACAAACCGAGATAGGGATTGTTACTGTTTGAAGGAATGTCACCTACATTTTGTGGTCATTCACTGCCTGTTTGGAAGTTCTGCGATTGAAAAATAAGAATTTCTTGGTATGCCGAAACTTCGGTAGTAGTATTTAGATTTAGATTCATATTCAAATATATTCCATAGTCCCTACCGGTCGACCCAACTATACCATACTTCAAAAGATAAGTGTTGGTTGTCAGCATAGGGTCAGTCATTTTGTGTTTAGCTTCTACATACACTCCAACCATGAACATACGTTTAAACATTCACATCATTCCATAAACTGACTTATCATCAGTTAATTAAGCGTATGTCCAATCGTTGTTTAAAGGTAATTTCGCCGTTAACTTGACATCAAACATACTTTCTGGATAACAACATTTAGCTCTTATGACATCCATTAAATCCACATATTTGATGTTCAACGGAACTACAACTAATTTGCGCTCGGACCGTGAATATTCTACCACATCTCCGTTACATTTTAATTTCCCATCGTACATGACCAACAAAGATCTTCCATCATCCCTATCCATTCCTAATTAAATTATATTTAAAAATATGTTCAAGTGAAATGGTTTTTCTTGTATTCCTAATTAATTTAAAACATGAAAATACTTAAATGATTTAGAAATTGCCTTGGTCGGGTGTAGAAGTGAACAACTCTAAACGTTGAATAATCACTCCAACAAAATCAACTACAATACAACTATAAGCAACATTACGAATAATTCAATGATTATGAAACTACATAACAAACATAATAACAAGGCTAATTAACATTTTGTTAATTTTTTTTGACAGAACCTCCCCTATATTTATATTTTAAAAATTGAAACCTGCATTGTAAAAAATATTAATAATAATACAAACACCACTTCGAACTTCCAAGCATCTAAAAATATTTATTCAAATGACAACATATTTATCGCACAAATTTCTCAACTACAACCCATTTAATTATCCACTAACAACCACATACATTCTTCACTCAAGACTTTAATTTTTTTTGTTAAAAACAACAAATATATCATTACATTATCATATGTATGATCAAAATCAACAACAATATATATTTCATAAAACAACAAAAATATGGAAAAAAGCTTACAACAAATATAAAAAAATTCATTTCAACAAATATGATTTCAATCACAATTATCGAACATAAATTAATCGCTTTTTTATGATTACCAATTTAAACCTTCAATCAACAAAACCTGATTCAATAATCCACTAAAAATCAAGAAAAAATATTTCAGCCTAAAACCCTAAACCGGAATCAAGTTTGCACCTAAATAAGTTCTTAAACAACCAAAATCCCTTCAATCATACCTAAAACAACAATGTACATCATTCTAATACATAAAATTGAAAAATAACGGTGAAAAAGGAAAATAATAACAAACCCAAACCTCGAAAATGCAGAAGAGAGGAGTGGGGGAGAAGGGGGTCAGGCTGGTCATATAGTTCGACAAAACTAGGCGTTACAAACGTTGAGTTCACTTTTTTTAATAAACTCGCATTAGTGAATAGAATGACATCCAAGATGCCGAGTTCATTATGAATTCCCAAACTGGGAACGACCTCCATGTTCAAATATGCGGTTAAAACATCGAAATAGAACTTGGTATTTTAAATGCCTAGTTCTACTTAACAAAAGTCGGCAACCGTAACATCGAGTTCTGTTTACTAGAACTCGGCGTTACGATGACCGGATTTTATCTACCCTACTGCCTGACTGGTTGTGTTTTTTTTTTCCAAAGTGTTAAACTCGACAATTTGGATATCGAGTTCTATATACACTAAAAAATAAGATCCACTACCACGTGTCGCAACGTGGTGACATCGGGTCTACTTTGAAAAATATTTTAAAACTAGGTTTAATATATAAAAAATTTAAAAAAAATTATATTGAAAAAAATTTCCTTAATTGAAATTGTAAGAGAGAGAATTATAACTCGAGTGACAGTAAGATTTAAACAGTAAAGCCTGTGTATTCAAGTAAATAAAAAAAAGTATAAACAGTAAGTTGTAAAATGGAAATTGTAAGTACAAATTTAAACAAGAAAATGTAAAAAATCATGATTTAAAACTATTGAATTTGTAAATTGTAAAATAAACCAATACAGTGTGGTTGGAGATTTGTAGAGGGAAAACATTCTATAAGGTAGCTTTCTGATTAGGATATAACTAATGAAGGTTTTCTTATCCAATACAAAAAACGAATAAAAAAATTAAGGAAACAAAACCATTACTATTTTGCTTTAGCGTTGTAAAGGAAAGTAGTCTAATAGCCTAATCAAACGTTTCTCTCATTCAAGATCAAATGTTTTCTCAGCCGTCGGGTTAAACACATGACATGTGCCACATATTTAACAAATAAGCAGGAGATCCTATAGTTCTTGAAGAACTGGAGGGAATCCTATTCCCATGATAAGTAAACTACGTGATTCTGAGATTTGACCAGGGAACCGTTTTTATTTCAAAGAGGAAAATTTGAGTATCTATGCTCAAGTGACTCAATATTTGAAAAACATATTCATACTTTGACATTCTTTTGAAAATATATTTATGTTTATATATCTACCCAAAATACCTCTACCATTTAAAAAAACCAAAAACCTCTCTCTCTCTTTTTCTCTTTCACGCAACCCTTCTCTCTTGCACTCGACCCCTCGATCGAACCCAGATCGAGCTTCCCCATCGTAGTCGAACCATATTGGAGAACAACTCTTCCAATGAAGTCGGCGATGAATGTGAGTTTAGGGTACATTTTTTATTTACCTTTGATATAGATCTGATGATTTTTAAGGTTAGCTTATTGTTTCTATAAAAAATGTAGTTGAATACCTCCATTTATTGGTATTGATCTGAGTTTTGTGGACTGGGTTAAATCGATGGAAGTTGGATCATTTTTCTGTGTTTCTGATGAAGATCGATAGGTTCGATATTAGCTCGAGAGGAACTAGATTGTTGTACTCGATGGGGTAGATTTTTGTTGCATGTTAGCTAAGTAGGATTCGATTGAGTGTTTTGTGGATTGGGTTGAATCGATGGAAGTTGGATCGTTTTTCTTTGTTTCAGACAAAGCTTGATAGGTTTGATATTAGTTTGATAGGAGCTCAATTATTGTGCAGGATAGGCTAGATTCCTTTTACATGTGAGCTCGATAGGATTACATTGAATGTTTTGTGGAGTGAGTTGAATCGATGGAAGTCAGACCAATTTTCTGTGTTTCTGACAAAGCTTGATAGGCTCGATAAGAGTTCGATAGGAACTCGATTGTTGTGCTCGATAGTCTAGGATCCTTTTACATGTGAGCTTGATGGGATTAGAATAAGTGTTTTATGGAGTGACTTGAATCGATGGAAGTCAGACCAATTTTCTTTGTTTCCGATGAAGCTCGATAGACTCGATATGAGTTCGATAGGAACTCGATTGTTGTGCTCGAGAGGCTCAATTCATTTTACATGTGTGCTTGATAGGATTAGATTGAGTGTTTTGTGAAGTTGGTTGATCGATGGAATGGTTATTCATCGATTCATCGATATCCTTCAACCGATTCATTGATATCTTTCAACCATAAGAAATGGTCATTCAGCGAGCTCTATCGAGCATACTATCAAGTTTATATCGAGAACTTACCGAACCCATCGAGTGTCTCAATGTGAGAAAAAAGACCACAGTTTGACATTATCATAGAAATATGCTTATATTTCTTGGCTCCTCCTCTCACAATCTAAGAGGGATGCTTTGGGTAACCAAGAACTTTACAAGAACTTGATAAAAAGAAGTAAGCAAGAGTATGACACTCTAACTTTCAGCACACTTGAGTAGTATAGGATTTAAGACTAAAGTGTGGAAATTGAGGCTTTGAGTGTTTTGATTGATCCCTTTAATGTAGGAGGCAAATAGTAGTAGGAGAGTTGTCTGAGCAAGGTTGGGGAACCTCTATTTATAAGCTCTAGAAGAGTTATAGCCGTTGTGAAAAGTATAGGAAATATTGTGTGAGAAACTCAAAACAGAAAAGTGTAGGTCATAGTTCGGGACACAAACGGTTGAGCGACTCGGGTCAAATGGTCGACCGGTAGGTAGTTCAGAATAACGTACGACCGACCGAGCAGGGAATGGTCGAACCAACTAGGCTATAACTTAAGTAAATGGATGAACTAAAAAGGTTGGATGGGTCGACCGAACATATCAGGAGCTCTGGGGTTCAAAGAAACGTCTGGGTTCGGTCGACCAGTTTCGTGGAATCGTTCGACCGAAACTAACAAGTAATTTGGGGTTGGTAAAAATGCTTATGTTCGGATGACCGAGACTACGTACATGATCTACCGATGAACACTAGAATTCTGGGGTTTAGGAAATCCAACTGTTGTAGAATAAGACAAGTCAAATGGACACTTGACACGTGTAGATGGTCGAACAAAAAGGTCACAACGGTCGACCGATATATCACCATAGGTTTTAACAGAATAAACGAATCAAAACCGATCGTTCAGAAAACTTGTTTTGGTCAACCGAATTTGCTCAGAAAGCTTAGGTTTAGGTTTACGTTTACGTTTAGTGATTTCCGGTGTAAGTTTGGGTGACCTATTGAAGTCCAAAAGTTATGATATTTTGTGTGTAACTTCTATAAGGAACCTAGTGTGTATGTGATTGGTTATTTACTCTTGTATGCTCAAGTACACATAGTTTCTAAGACTCAAAACAAATTAAGATTACATATCTTCAAATGAGCTCATGTCTTGACTTGAATCCTTTCTTCCTTGAGTCTTGATCACTTGTATAAGTTAACACAATACAATATATATGCCATGCAGAATGTGTGCTACTCTACATTGATTATTATTATGATTAGGTTGATTAAATCATCAAAACATAAATTAAGGCAAAAAAGACAACAATCTCCCCCTTTTTGATGATGACAACCTATATCATAAAACTTGAAAATTCTAGATGTAAACTATGCATATAAATGCCCCTTGTGGATGTGCATAGTTTTTGATCAATTTTAATCAAATTTCAAGTCATTTCCCCTAATAATCTCTCCCTTTTGTCATCCATCAAAAATAAGATTAAACATGAAATTTTAGGATGTCTTGTAATGATGTTGCTCCCCCTAAATGCTACACTTCATTACCCTATCAATATGAATATGATATTCATATTAATATGATATTTCAATTAACTTGAATTCTATTCTCCCGTCAATCAAATATAAAAATTAAGCATGTGATGTTTTATCTCCTCTTTCGACGTCATTGGAATAATTGACAATTTAGCATATGATGTGTTTCAAATTTACAAGATATGCAATGAATGATATCAATTAGGCAATGAGATTCATTTTCTCCCCTTAATGATATACATGAAGCATATCCTAATTGATCAAAGAATGTGATAAAGATATGACAATTGAGCATTCAATTTATCCTAGATTAGAACCAATCTAATATAAATATAGAGGATAGTTAAATTTTACCCAACTTGATCCTCGAATTGGTTCCAATCTCCTTTTGGTAGTACAACCAGCTTTGAATTTGACTTTGCAAGCTGACCCGGTCACTACCGATCTCCTTCTTCAAGCACCTATAAGTGTAGATTTAGGTACCCAAACTACTTTGGGTCGTTGAACATTAGCTTTTTAGGAACCCAAACCATTTTGGTTTTAGGAGTCCACACACTTGAAGAACTATGATTCACAAAACTTTCTTTCCATTTAAGGTCATGTGAATTACATGGTTTTTAACATAAGAAACATTATATCCTAAACAATGTTTATCCAAAAATTGTCTTTGACTACCTAATAGCATGTCAAGCATTTTTGTTCCATTAGTATATTTTTTAGATCTTTTCTTAATTGTAAATTGCAAGCATGAAGATCTAATTGTTCAATATCAATGGGTGTTTTGACCACCAAGTTTTAATGCATTAGTTTCATGTCTAGCAAGCACCTCATTCTTTTCATTCATGATGATTTCAATTTGACTTTTGAGATCATTGATAGTCTTTCTAGCCTTCTTATTCTTTTCACAAATGATCTCATATTGTTTAACTAAATCATGAAATGCATTTTGAAGCTCATCATGTGTATATGTTTCTTCTTTAGAACATGAGCTATCACTATAATATGATATAGTAGAGCAAGAATTTGATCTAGTAGGACAAGAGTTAAAGTTACCTCACTTTGTTCATCTTCAATAGCCATGAAGCATGAGTGGGAAACCTCTCTTCTACATTGTAAGGAGGAGGATGTTGATGATTGTGATGATGAGTCATCCCATGTAGCTTTGTGAGCTTCTTCCTTCCTTTCTATTCTCTTGTTCTTCTCCTTTTCTCTTCTCCTCTCCCTTCTCTCCTTCTTCTTCTCCATTTCTCTTCTCCCATTTTTGCTCTCCTCTTTCTCCTTTTCTTTTTCTCTCATCTAACTTCTTCTTCCTCTTCTTTCTCTTGTTTCTTCCTTATTCTTTTTGAGGAATTTGAAGAAGTCTTGAGCAAGGACTTCAATGTCACCATTCTCCTCTCTTCTCCTTGGATCATCGAATTGTGCATGTAATGCCAAGGTGGGTTAGTTCTTGAATGCTTCCTTATCCTTTCGATGGTTGATTTGAAGTTCGTAAGAGATCAAGTTTCCAATGAGTTCCTCCATCTTTAATTTTCAAAGATCATGTGCTTCTTCAATTGCGACGACCTTATCATCCCAATCGTTGTGGAGTGACCAATGGAACTTCCTTGTCATTTCTCCTTCATTATTTTTCTTCCAAGAACCACAAGAGAATTAGTGATATCGGTGACGCGAGTGTTCATTTTGCTTATGTTCTCACCGATTTGCGTAGAAAAAAATTCATATTAATGCATGAGAAGACTAATGCGAGTTTCTTTAGTTTCACTATTACCCTCATGATGCCTTTGCATTCTATGCCATTTCATATGCACTTTCACATCCCCTAATTCTATTGTATTCACCCTCATTAAGGCCACAATATAAGATGTTCATAATCTTTGAACTCATTTCAATTCCGTTCATTTTGGCCCTAGATAATGAGGTTAATCTTCTTCATTTGGGGATGTGTAGGAATTTTGAAGAACAATCAAATACTTAAGGTCATTTGAGATTAAGAAAATTTTCATTATATTCTTCCAATAATCATAATTTGATGTGGATAATCCTTTTACATGCTTAGATGTGGATACCATGCTAGAATACGATTAAGTATATGAAATTTAGCACCTATGCTCTGATACCAAATGTAGGATTGTTATGGGCATCTAATTCTGATCACTTTTAAGGTTAATTACCTACTTGCTTAAACAAACAAGAATGCACAATGAAATAAAACTAAGCAAGCAAGTAAGGGAAGGAAATATGAAAACCACAATGGACTCATGGATTTTTACAGAGGTTCGGCCACTTGCCTACATCCTGTCTGACAAGCTCCGCTCGACAGTTCGAGCGCTGCTCACGTCTTCACTATCATCTCCCCGTTCTGGGCCGGGAGACAATGTGTTTACAATCTTCAAGCTCACAAATAACGCTCACCGAGCTTGGCTCCTCCTGTCACAATCCGAGAGGGAAAACCAAGGGTATGACACTCTAACTTTGCGCACACTAGAGTAGTAGAGGATTTAAGACTAAAATGTGGAAATTGAGGCTTGAAGTGTTTGGATTGATCTCTCTAATGTGGGAGGAAAATAGTAGTAGGTGAGTTGCCTAAACAAGGTTGGGTACCCTCTATTTATAAGCTCTAGAAGAGGTATAGCCGTTGTGAAAAGTATAGGAAATGTTTGTGTGAGAAACTCAAAACAGAAAAGTGTAGGTCATAGTTTGGCACACAAACGGTCGACTGACTCGGGTCAAATGGTCGACCAGTAGGTAGTTTAGAACAAGGTACGACCTACCGAACAGAGAAGGGTCAAACCAACTAGTCTATAACTTAAGTTAAATGGTCGAACTAAAAAGGTTGGATGGGTTGACCGAAAATATCAGGAGCTCTAGGGTTCATGGAAACTGGGTTCGGTGGACCAGTTTCGTGGAATCGTTCGACCGAAACTAATAGGCAGTTTGGGGTTGGTCAAAATGCTTATGTTCGGTCGATCGAGACTACGTACATGATCTACCTATGAACACTGGAATTATGGGGTTTAGGAAATCCGACCGTTGTAGAATAAGACAAGTCTAACGATCACTTGACACGTGTAGACGGTCGAACAAAATGGTCACAACGGTCGACCGATATATCACTGTAGGTTTTAACAGAATAAATGAATCAAAACCGGTCGATCAGAAAACTTGTTTTGGTCGACCGAATTTGCTCAAAAAGCTTAGGTTTAGGTTTAGTGATTTCCGGTCTAAGTTTGGGTGACCTATTGAAGTCCAAAAGTTATGAGATTTTGTGTGTGATTTCTATAAGGAACCTAATGTGTATGTGATTGGTTATGCTCAAATACACATAGTTCCTAAGACTCAAAATAGATTAAGATTAGATGTCTTCAAATGAGCTTTGATTACATGTCTTGGGTTGAATCATTTCTTCCTTGAGTCATGATCACCTGTAGAAGTTAGCACAATACAATATATATCTTACATAATGTGTGCTACTCTACATTGATTGTTATTTAAATTAGGTTGATTAAATCATCAAAACATAGAGTAATGCAAAAAACCCAACAAATTTGACTTTCTATCCTCAAAGTGCCCAAAATCAAAAAAACTCACAGTTTGACATCCTCTGAAAAATATGTTTATGTTTCCATTTCTCCCTAAAATACCCCTCCCTAAACCGTAGGATTATTCCCTTCCAATCCTTCCCTTTTGTCCTCTTTCTCTTTCTTTCTTTCTCTCTTTTAGCCCTCAAAAATCGTGCGGTGAACAATTCTCCACACCCAAACGATTCGAATTTCATTCATCATAAAATGCCCTAAAAATAGTGTGTTAAAAAAACACAACTCTTCAAAAAAATCTAAATTATAGAGGACATATCGAGTCCTCGAACCCATCGGGTTTACGTTTCTACACGCCCAAATGATTTGTATTCTGTTCATCATGAAACGTCCTAAAATCGTGCGGTGAAAAGTCACTTTTTTTCAAAAAATGTAAATTATCAAGGTATCATCATGAACAAATAAAACACCTTGAGGTCATTGAGTTTACAGTTCTCCACACCCAAATGATTCAAATTTCATTCATCATAAAACATCCCCAAAAACCGTGCAGTGAAAAGTAGCATTTTTTCAATAAATCTATATTATCAAGATCATATCGAGTGCATTGAGCCCAACGAGTTTATTGTTCTTTACACCCAAACGATTCAAATTTTGTTCGTCATAAAACGTCCTCGAAAAAATCGAGTCTATAGTTCTCCATACCCAAACAATTCGAATTATGTTCGTCATAAAACGTCCTAAAAAATCGTACGGTGAAAAGTCATGTTTTTTTGAAAAAATTGAAATTATTATATCACGTACACATTGAGCAGATAGAGTTTACAATTCTCCACACCGAAATGATTTGAATTTTGTTCATCATAAAATGCCCTAAAAAATCGTGCGGTGAAAAGTCGCTTTTTTCCTTCAAAAAATCTATATTATCGATGACATATCACGCAAATATCGAGCGTATTGAGCCCATCGAGTTAACAGTTCTCCACGTCCAAACGATTTGAATTCCGTTCGTCATCAAACATCATCAAAAATCGTGCGGTGAAAAGTCACGTTTTTTTCAAAAACAATCTAAATTGTCTATGTCACACACACATCAAGTGCAACGAACCCATCAAGTTTGTAGGTGTTCACACCCAAACGATTCAAATTTCGTTCGTTATAAAACGGCTTAAAAGTCATACGGTGAAACATTGTGTTTTTTAAAAAAATATAAATTATCGAGATCATTTCGTGCACATATAAATCACATCGAACTACACGGTTTTAAGGGTTGAAAGAGAGTGACATAAAGAGAAAGTGGGAGAAGGTGAATGATTGGAAGGGAATTGTTCTACAGTTTAGGCAGGGATATTTTGGAGAGAAGTAGAAACATAAGCATATTTTTAGAGGATATCAAAGTGTGTGCTTTTTCGATTTTGGGGCACTTTGATCATAGAAGGTTAAATTTTCCTTAATATATTGCTTTATGTACAACATTAATTTCTCTCGGGAATTAGATTTTTGTACTTGGATATTACTTTTTGACGACTTTTGGATATTAGTGATTTTCACTTCAAATTATATCATTATTTTGTTGAGATTGTTCTTATAATTATAAATGTGCAAGTATTATTCACCTATATCAGTATTCAATTTCCGACAACCTTTTCAAAGTAAGTAGTTCACACTAATCCCAGTATTTTTGGTGATTCATTTTTCTTCACCGATTGGATTTCCAAAAGAACTACCACGATATGTATCCATCTTATTAGACAGAAATATTGTTGAATATTGAACTAATGTGGAAGCTGAAAGATAGGTCACAAAATGGTTGTAATAACTCATTTTGAGTAGTCTCGATTGATGGTTATCATTAGCATAGAAGATAGAAGGCTAAAGGTCCTCATAAGGTAGATGAATTCTAAGAGTCCTTGTAGTAGTATAAATAGCACATAAGTCATGTGTGTTAGGTGTGGAGGAAAGTGTAGAGCAAGACATGTTGTATTTTCTTGTTAAAAAGTTAGAAGAAAAAGACTTTTAAGCATCTCCCATCTTTTCTATCTACTTCTTGTCCACCACCTCCACCACCAACTACATCTACGAGTGTCGTATGTTCCAATAAATTGGTATCAGAGCCTCAATGGTTTGGTGAGCTCCAGTACGATCCCGTTCGGTCACGTTATGTTGTCCCACATGTCGAAATCCAATTTCGACAATTGTAGTATTCACATGTATGCACTGTTGGTTGTGCAAGATGCATAGGAGTTGATCAAGAACGACTTTGAGCAGGAGTCGGAGGCCATGAACGCCAACCAACGAAAAGTGGTGAAGGAGATGCGCAAAAGAGATCAAGGCGTAATGTTTCTTCTCTTTCAAGCAGTTGATGAGGCCGGCTTTGAGATGGTCGCTGGAGTAAAGCCGTCTAAGGAGGTGTGGGAAATTCTTGAGAAGGGATATAAGGGTAAAGATCGTGTGAGGCAAGTGCACCTCCAAGCACTTCGAGGCATGTTCGAAGTGAAGATGAAGGAGTCGGAAGGAGTGGCCGACTATATCACAAGGGTGTGCATGGTTGCGAACCGATTGAAAAGAAATGGAGAGGAGTTGAAGGGAGAGTGGTGGAGAAGATCTTACATTCTCTCACCGAATGCTTTGAAAATGTGGTGTGTGCCATCGAGGAATCAACTAAGAAGGATCACGAGTGCTTCAAGTGTGTAAAGCGTGGTCATTTTGCAAACGAGTGTTGGTCGCAAAAGAAGATGGAGGAGAGCTCCAACCGTGGTCATGGAGGCCGAACATCCGAGAAGAATGTTGAATGCTTCAATTGTGGGAAGCGTGGACATTTTGCTAGTGAGTGTTCGTCAAAGAACAAGGTGGAAGAGACTTCCAACCTTGTTGTCGTGGAGGAAGATACCCGTGGTGATGGATGTTGGCTTTTTGGCAATAATCTATATTAATTTTGATGATTAATCAAACTAATCTTAATCAATCACCCTAATCAATCGAAGTGAGCGAACACAATTACATGCATTATATACATACTTGTACACTTGCAATTATCTCAATAGGTTGATCAAGATAATCAAGAAAATGAGCATTGAGACAAAGACATCAAGACTCAAGACTTGTAATCAAAGCATGGACCAAGACATGTCATTTTATATTTATTCAGTCCGTAAAGTTTAATGTAAACTTGAGCACTAGGATTCTGTCCACTGAACTTGAGTAATCATAGCCCAAACAATGTTACTGTCCAACTTGGAATGGTGAACTGACTCGAATTCGGTTAACCAAAATTAAATAGGGTAAAATTGAAAATAGTTACTAGAAGTTGGTGAACAGTGATCCGAAGTATATTTGGTCAACCGAGTGCTTATATATGATCAATCCATTTGTTGTGTCTCGGACTACCATTACATAAATGGTCGACCGAACATGATCTAAATTCTACCCGAGCTCAAGCAAATCTTTGCTTCTCATTGGTTCATATCTCACCAACTCCCAAACGGCTAGTAGAGCTTGAAGGGTTAAAAATAGGATCTCATTTGTTGGTTTTAGAACTCTTGAGCACTTCCTATCAATCCCATAATCAAAGTCAAATCCACTTCATCTTCAAGCTCTTATTCTTCTACACTCAAGACTAACTTCACCACTTGCATATCAATTCCATATCAATATCCAAGTGTGCTCAAGTATAGAGTGTTAGATTGTGCTTCCATCTTCATATCCAAGAATCACCAAGTTGTAAAGCTTCCAGGAAGCTCCTTCTCGGGTTGTGAGAGGAGACACGAGCGAGGTGAGGTTGTTCGCGAGGCTCGGTGTTGTAAACGATGTTGATCTCGGCCCGGAACGGAGATCGGTTAGTGGAACTGTAAGCGAGGCTCGAGGGATGAAGCGCGGCTTGCGAGGAGGACTAGGACCAGGGTGAGGTGCCGAACCTCTCTATACTCCATTGTCGATGATTTTGTGGTTTGCAATTATCTTCTCCCTTAATCTCTCAATTATCGTATTAATTCCATAATAATTTTAGTGATTAGTGGGTCATTTCATTTACTTAATCATAATTTAGCATGACATCTACTACTAATCATTGTGAGGGATTGTACACATCTAGGCCACCATTGTTTAATGGTTTAAACTATGATTATTGGAAGAAGAGAATGAGAATCTATTTGCAATCAAATGATTCGAAATATTGGACATTCATTTTAAACTTATACACACCTCCAAATGATAATGAAATCTTGTCCCTTACTAAACCCAAAATTTAGGGGGCGGACATGAACTCCCACATAATGAACATATTGTATTGTTAGTTAAATGAAGGGAAATACAATAGGGTAAGAGGTTGTGAAAGTGCTTATGACATTTGACATACATTAGAAATTCACCATGAGGGTTCAAGTAGAATAAAAGACACTAGGATTAGCCTATGCATAAATATGACATTTTTCGTATGCAATCCGGTGAGAATATAAGCGAGATGCACACTCTCTTCACCAAGATTAAGGGAGGGGGAAATTACTCAAAAGATTCTCCGGTCACTCACCGACGAATGGGAAGATAAATCGACCACTATTGAAGAAGCGTAAGATCTCACAAAGTTGTCGGTAGAAGATCTTATGGGTAGTCTCATGACATATGAGATACAAATGAAAGACCGGAAGGAGAAGGAAGCCAAGAAATCCTTGGTGCTACACACCGTCACCAATTCAATAAAAGGAGATAGTGACATTGAAGAACAATTGGTAACACAACAATTCAAGGAGTTCCTTAAGGAAGAAAAACAAAGGAGAAAAGAAGAAAAGCAAGAGAAAAGAGAAGAGGAAAGCTCTCAAAGTTACTTGGGACGATTCGTCATCTTCATCAATTGAAGGCAAGGTCGCCTCGGTGTGCTTCATGGCAATAGAAGATGGAGATAGTGAGGTATCTTCTTGCTCTAGCCGAGATTCAATTGATTCAAATCATTCAAACTCATAATATGAACTTCAAATTGAATTCAATGAATTGCTTTAGAACTTTGAAAAAAATTGTCAAAGAAAAAACTAGCAAGAAAGAAAATCAATGAGCTGCAATCTCAAATTGAATCTATCATGAATGAGAAAAAATGATTTGCTTGCTAGTCATGATAAAATTGTGAAAGGATTATGTTCTAAAAGTTTTACTTTTATATGTTTATTATTATTAATTGAATGTAATAACATTTTGTTCCCTGATTAATGTATTCATCTTTTTGAAGTGTTGAGGAAGAGACTCTTGGTACTTAACTATAGAGCTTTAAAAGATAATGGTTTAAATAAATCAAAAGTAATTCACAATCATGTTAATCAACGTGGGACATTGACTACCAGGTTAAGATTGTCGTGTTGGTTAAAAGAGATATTGTGGCTCTACAAAAATTTAATAACATGGGTATATGAAATAGAAAAGGTTTCTTTCATATATTGGATTGACGTAACAAATGAAACATTATGGAATTGTGTTTGTGTCATTAATGTTTCATTGTGTCTTTGATTTCTAAGATATGAGACATATATTTTCACATAAGGAGTGTATGATTTGATTATTATCAAAAGTTATCAATGCATAAAGTGATAAATGTATTACTTGGTTAACTTGTGGGGGAAAATGTGATATGTCAAAAGATTATCATTGACCATCTTGACTAGAGTGATGATATTGTTGGGCCCATTGATAAAGCAAAATTATAATGTGCACAATGTAACTTGTGTATAGTTACATATTTATAATTAGCTTGAGAGATCGATCAAGAAATGAATATATAATGCAAAGATGACATGTTTCTACTTTGTATAATGTTCTCAATATCATGAGGCAAGGGATAGACACAAGTGATATTACATGTCACTAAATGGATCATGTTTGGTTTGAGTGAGCAAAACATCTTTGTTATTTGTGTAACTATAATGATGTTTAAACGTTTTAAATACCACAAGTGCACGACGTCGGTGAAGACGCAGAAGTACGGCAAGTAGGAGTAGAGGTGAGTAGCCTTTGGTTTATCTGAAATTAAGTGGCAAAAAAAGGAAAGAGATTTGATTATGCTAAGATAAAGTACACTAAACTAGTAGGTAAGAAATGTTAAAGAAAGCAACTAAAGATTGGAAATAAGAAACAGAAACCCCTAAGGGGTGGAGTGTATGCACATATGAAGTGAAATAAGTGATGAATGAGGCATGTAAGCATGTATGTGTGTGTTGTGTGTGTTTTTATGCATAGGAAGTGTCTAAAGATGTGTCAAAACCTATCAATACATTCACACAATGTATCAACAATTACTACGTGATTATCATAAGACTAGGCTTAGCATGAGAAGTGTCTAAAGATATGACAAGACTCATCAATAACCATAAACTCATGTGAAGAACAAAGCTAAGCATGAGAGGTGTCTAAATCTTATGGCAAAACCCATCAAAACAAAGTTTCTTCAATCAATCAAGCAAGCAAGCACAAATACAAACACTTAACTAACATGTAGCATATTCAACAGGAAATTTCAGTCAATAAACATGAGGAAACTAAGCATGGGAAGTGTGTAAATCTTATGGAAAAACCCATCAAAAATCCCCCAACATATTGATGATTAAAATACCCCCCAATAAACATACAAGCATGCAAGTTTACACAATCCAAAATTTATCAAACATCACAACATATATGTACATCATCTCCACACCCCAAAGGGGATGGAACTACTCACTAATCATTAACCTAACTATTATGTAAAGAGAGGAAAACATATTAACTAAGTCTAATAAGATTAATGAAATAATATTAAGCTAAGCATGCAATAAGATAAAAGAGACAACATTAAACTAACAAATTTTTTTTTTATGAAATGACTCACATTACAAGCAGCATCTCCCAGCTTCAGTTTTTGCTTCAAAGCTTGACTATAAGTAGAGGCAATGGGTAAATATAAAGGAGGAAGAGTTCTATTTATAGTCATAGAAAAAGGCAACCGGGGATAATCCCCCGGTATGAGACTAAACGCATACCATAAATGGACTAAATACATACTAATAAACCACCCGATTGAGGCTTATCAGGTTTGGATCCAAATGGACCGCCAATTGGGAGTCTAGGTTAGGCTGATTGGGTTGTGCTTTGGTGGAGACTTTTGTGGATGGATTTCTTTTTGTTTGGTGCACCCGAAGAGGTTTTTGGAACTTAGGCCCAAATCTAATTGCCAAAATACTCATCATGATGGTGTGGAGCTTCTTAAGTTGCTCATTGGTCCTTTTGGTTTACATCCGGGTCCTTCTCTCTTGCATCTCAGTCCATAAGTCTTGCATCTCAGTCCTTTTCCTTGCTATTAAGTCCTTTCTGAGTCTCTTCTTCTCAAACTTGTTTATTCCTAAAACTTAAACATAAAACTCGTTACGTAGCATTGCTTAGGCTAAACATAAAGGATATAAGACACAAATATATGCATGATATGATGTCAATCAAATACCCCCACACCTAACTTTTGCTAGTCGCGAGCAAAACATAGAAAGGAAAAAATGAAAGAAAGGAAAAGGCATACGTAAAATAGGAAAATCATAACTCACTTTCGTAGGAATCACGGTTGACCTTAGCACATGCAACAAGCCGTTATCCCCCTTGTCTCCAAGGAGGAGGAGTGTTGTCTCCTGAGGGTTTTCAGCGGATACACCTACAAAATCCGAACATAGATGCATTATTCAACCTAGCACACGACTCAATGGACTCATTTTTGTCGATCATTGGACACTTTAATCCGACGGGCCGACTCTCTATATGTATCCAGTCCACACACCTAGCCTAATGAATCATTCATGCAACTTAGTTAAGGACTTAAGTGAAAGAGATTGGCAACCTTAACATCCTTAAGTGGTACAAACGCAACATTTTTCATTTTTATTTTTTTACTAGTTGGTGTGTAATTCTCCCAGGGTCAGGTTTCTTGCATCATTGCCTGTGAGGACTTACACTATCATGTACACCTTCCCCCAAATCTCCACATAGGGTGATCCCTACTACCCGTGTAACGGGGGTTCGGTCAGTGCATCCCTAGTCAGATGACTCGAAAGCACCATGTACTAAGTCCCCTCGGACGTAATTTTCGGACTGATAGGAGCCGTACGAGAAGAGAGAACACCACTTATTTATTTCTTATCTACAAGCGAACCAAAACCCCTACACTGAGAGTTTCACAACAAGATTTTAAGGGTCCCTGACTATGACAAATTCCTTATACTAACAGACACAAATTATTTGGCTCACAAGGTTTAGGGTGGACTTCTTTATTTGTTTGAGTACTGAAGCCCTATGATTACTCTCCCCCCGAGGGAAGACCAGAGTGCATCCTTACGACTCGTAAGACCTAAAGCAAGTATAATAGATATCCTAATGCATCATGTTCAAGACAATTTTGGGAGCTTTCTTTTTACTTTGCCTTTCAACGATTTTGCACATGTTAAACACACGCAAAACCCACAAAACATTTTTTTTCGCAAACACATGAAGATTTTGAAAGAAATGTGAAAATTTTAAAGCACCAGGCAAGCAAAAGAAGACAAGTCACCCATGGATCATGGCAGATAGCTATATCAATATTAAATGCAACACACTATCATGAGCTTAACAATATAAACAAAAGAAAACGAAAAATAAAATGGAAAAGACTCGACTCCACATCTATACAAATGTAAACCACCCCGAAACTTACTTCATGTATTGTCCTCAATGAATGTGAGTACGATACTACATGGATTTATGCATGAAAAAGAAAAGATCTCACCAACGTAAAGCACAAAGGGAAATTCATGGTTATATTGACAGACACAACCTGAATTCTCCTCAAAACCTGTGAACTACTAAAGAATTGATACAAATACGTAAAAGAAATGGAGCCCAAATACACAAGGGTTGGAGCCCACAACAATCAATGCTCACTGGTGGAGTCTTTTTTTGTACTTTTTGTCTCTCTTTTTTTCTTTAATTTTTTTTGTTATAAACATGATATTTAAATCAACGAAGATATTCTCAAAATCATTTGGTCAAGGAACATCAAATGAGAACATCGAGTCAGGCAGACCAGAGATTTGCCATGATGGGCTCCCTTTACTAGTACTCTTTGGTACCATGACGGGTGAAAGGTCAAAACTGAAATGCTCAAAACCCTTACGATATTGGTTGGGCATAGGCAACATGCATGAGTGGAGTTGTGTTGCCTCACTAGGGTTCAGTTGCTCATCGAACAAAACCCTTCAACCAATAGGCGGGTGCATCGGAATGAGTTCCTCAGGCTCACTCGAAGGATGTGGCACACCAGTTTCACTAAGAATGTGGCTTCTCCCTACTTCATCCAACAAGGACCACCCAACCTCCTTTATATTATCAAGCATAAACTCGCTCAGAGGTGGGTCATTGTTGGAGTCAAGATGAAGGTCAAATGGCTCAATAGCCTAGGGACATGGGGTAGAGACACCTTCTGGTTTGGGTATATGACGAGGTGTGTCCCCTTCACTAATAGTCCAAATTGAATCATCCAACAAACACTCCCTTTGTATATTCATGTTTGATGCCAACTCACTTTGTTACAACGCAAAGACAGACAATGAGTTTCCGCTGGGCACACAAAGATTCTCAACGGGTTGCATTGGTGTTGGGGGTGTTTGTTGATTTTGCGGTGCTTTCTCTAATTGGCGGATGAGTTTGAGATTTAAAGGTTGGTCCATGGGCTCCTCTTGCCTACCAGAGTTCAACACATGAAACTCAGCACTCATGTTACCGAATGAGAGCTTCATAAGACCATTTCTACACTTAATTAAGGCGTTGGAGATTGCTAGAAATGGTCTACCCAAAATCAAAGGTATTTGAGAGTGGTGTTCACAATAGGGTTGGTATCGAGGACAAAAAAATCTACTGGAAATATAAAACCTCCAACTTTGATGAGCACATCCTCAATAATCCCATTTGGGACATGAATGGATCTATCCGCCAATTGGAGGGTGATCTTAGTTGGTTTTAGTTCTCCCAAGTTCAACTGTTAATAAATAGAAAATGGGAGGAGGTTGACCGTTGATCCTAAATCAAGCAATACGTTACTCATGCTAGTGTCCCCTATCATACACTGAATAGTAGGACAACCAGTGTCCTTGTACTTCATGTATGTGGGATTGGACAAAAGTGAACTCACACTCGCAGCTAAGAATGCTTTGTTAGGAATATTGGTCTTCCTTTTTGTTGTGCATAGATCCTTCAATACTTTGGCATATTGAGGTATTTGTTGAATGACATCCAACAAAGGAATGTTAACCTTCACTTGCTTAAAGACCTATAATATCTTATCCATTGTGTTGCTCTGCTTTTTGGTTAACCTACTAGGATAGGGAGCTTTTGGCAGGTAGGTTTTCTGCGATGCCTGAGAAGGAGACGTTGGTGTATTACCCTCACCCTTAGCCTCTTCTTCACCATCATTCCCACTGAGGGGCTGCACAAATCGTTGTGGTGGCAAGGAAATGTGATTGTCAACCTGCTTTCCATTCCTTAAGGTTACAATGACATTGACATGGTGAACATGTTCCTCCACATAGTTCACTTGCTGCCCCCGAGGTACCGAACTCTCATTTTACAAGTGTGGTGGTTGGTACATGCAAGGATTAGCTCTCTTTCATGTACAGACTGAGCCAATTGACCCATCTGAAGCTCAAGAGATTTGATGGTCTGCTGATTTGAAGTGAGGACTTGACTTGTGGATGACATCATTTTTCTTATAGAGTTCTCAAGTCCATGAGTCAAGTTCTCAAGAGAATTAAATTGGGTTTCCATGTTGTTAGAATTTGGGAAACGTGGTTGACTAGTGATTTGAGCTTGGGGTGGCTGATAAGATTGTGCATTCGTGGGAGTTTGGTGTGGTTGGTTAGGTGGCGAGAGAAGTTTGAAGGACCACCTTGTGCATTATTTTGGTTTCATGAAAATTTAGGGTGGTTCCTCCATCCAAGGTTATTGATGATGAGTATGGGCCATTCCTGGATCTATCCTAGATGACATTATCCTGTTCCATCTCAGGAGGAATAGATGCACACTCGCCTCCTACATGAACTATCCTACCACATAGATAACAGGAAAATGGACTAGGTGCATACACATGTGACACACCTTGCTGGTTTTGGAGCTCAATCGAATCCATGCAGTGCATTAAGGCCTCCATGCATGCCTCAGTGGCCGTAGTGGTATCGACAACAAATGCAGCACCTGATCTAGTCAAGTTTGAATTTACAATCCTTGCTTTTATGCTAGATGATGGTGATGGTTCCCTTACACTCTACCACTGCATGGTCTTCTCAACGAGGTCTTCGAAGAAAGCCCATGCCCCCTTTTCATCATTTCTTAAGAACTCTCCTTGACACCTGGACTCAAGGAGCGTTCAGGACAGGATGTGAAGACCCTCATAGACAATCTGACAAAGGTGCCACAACTTGATGTCATGGTGAGGGCATGAGGATAGTAGCTCCTTGAACCTCTCTAAGTATGCATGAAATGATTCGATCTCATGTTGATAAAACGAATTGATTTCGTTTCTCAATTTTTGAGTTTGATGATTTGGAAAGTACTTTTTGAGGAATGCATATTGAAATTCATCCCTAGTTCTAAAGGCATTTGTCTGGTTTCCATACAACCACTTCTTGGCATCATCCTTTAGTGCAAAAGGGACAAACCTAAGGTGGATGGAGTCTGTGCTAAGTTGTTGCAGCTTGAACATCGCACAAACCTCCTCAAATTCCCTGAGAAAGATATAGGGGTAACCCTTCCCAGTGAAGTGAGGGAGCATGGAGATAAACTGAGGCTAAACCTCAAAGTGGTTTCCATTCTCGTCTGGTAATACGATGTTAAACTCATTATTCATTGAGATAGGTTGACATTGACATATCATCCATGTTATACTATTAAATAACAAGTCCGTTTATCTAATGGTATAGAAGTATGACTCGGGTAGCATCGATCACGGAGGGGGATGGGAGCTTGGGGAACCAGGTGATGAGATTGTGGATCCCCACCTTCTGGACCAGAAAATGGTACAAATCCAAAATCTGGGTCACCCTTGTGTGGTTGACAACCGGTCATGGTCCTGGGACTGTGTAGAACACGGCACAAGGATGTGTTCAAAAAGTTGACAACCGATGATAGATCGATGTGGTATCTCGTCAAATGACCCACAACGTCTCGTGACCACACTGGCATCCACAACGCTGCACACCCACACGGGTCACACGAAAAAGAAGAAAAAGATTTTTTTTGAAAACAATTAAAATAGAAGGTGCATAGAGGAGAAGATGGGAAGACTCAGATGAGAAGGAATGACTCAGGAGAAAAGGAAAGAAGTCCTTATGCTACGGCGGATAGGTAATAGTAGAAGCACACAATCAAACATGGCTCAAACAACCTAAGGTCTATACAGGTCATTACAGCTAGACGACACCTAACTATGAGGTTACGCAGCCTCAACACGCCCCACCTCCCTACGACGAAGACCACAAAGCCCAGCAAGTGAGAAAACATGTGGAGATCTCGTCTCTCCTACTATCGACAGAGTGGGCGACGCCGATCACGCCATCACGGTCGCGACCGGTCACTCTCCTAATGCATCCGAGATCCTTAGGGTCAATGTCTACTTGATTTTAAAATTAGGCTCTTGATTGGTGTGATTTTTAGGGCAAAGGAAATGGTGATGAAATTCCCCACCTTATCAGTAGCGTTTTGGAGGCTTAATATAGAAATCAACTCTCTAAACAAACGCTCAACTCACACTTGTTACAATGCAATTCCTACTAACTAATGCATGGTCATACCAAATGCATGAATGAGAGTAGGACATGTGTTGAACGTTTTAATTAAAACCGCAAGTGCACGGCCGCGATGAAGCGGTGGCAAGTACGGGTCGTCCTTAGGGAGGTGAGCAGCCTCTTGTTTATCAGAAATCAAGTGGCAAAAATTGGGGGAGAAAGATTGATTATGCTATTCTACACTAAGCTACGCTAACAAGTATGAAATGTTAACGAAAGAAACAAACAAAGAAATGACAACTAAGCTAAGAACAAAAGAAGAATATTGGAATACAGAAATGGGAAAACCCCTAAGGGGTAGAGTGAGTGCACACAAGCAAAGAGGTGGGTGTTGAACACATTCTTTAAGCACAAATAAAGGTGGTATTATCATGTATAGGAAGTGTCTAAATGTTGTGGCAAAACCTATCAATCTATTCACCAACTTAGTTGATTAACATTTACATATACAACTTGTTTATTTCAGAACCTAAACAAGCATGAGTGGTGTCTAATCATTTTGGCAAAACTCATGAAGTTATAAATTCTATCCTAAACAAGCAAGCATACATTCATGTCAAGCAACACATTGGAATTAAAGCATTCAATCCATTCTCATTTGCATGTATGTACATCTACTCCACCCCCCAAAGGGGATGGAACTACTCACTAAACATTACACTAATTATTAAACTAAACAAAGAAAGCATATTAACTAATCTAATAAAACCAATGAAATGAGATTAAGCAAAGCAAAACAAGAAACATAAAACAAACAACATAATAAAGAAAACATGTATTAAAATGACTCACATTAAAAGTAGCATCCTCCTACTTTAGTGTGTGCTTCAAGGCCTCACTTCTAGTAGGAAGAATAGTCACTTAAAATATGGAGTGATTACAATGGAATGTGAAGAGTTCTATTTATAGCCATGGAAAAAGGCAAACCGGGACAATCCCCCGCTGTGGGACTAAACCAATACCACAAATAGCCTAAACAAACATTAATACACGTCCAAGAGAAAACTTGGCGGATTTGGGCCAAAACAGACCGCCAATTAGCGGTCTTGGACCGCCAATTGGCGGTCAAAAAGGTCCGGATCCATCTGGAATTTGTGCTGGGATTTTCGTTGTGTATTTGGAGCTCCTACCCGAATCCAATTGCTAAAATACTCCCCATGATGGTGTAGAGTATTATGTTTTGCTCTTAGGTCCTTCTGTCTTGCGTTCAGGTCCTTCTCCCTTGCATCTTGGTCCCCAGATCTCACAGTTCAGTCCTTTTTCCCAGCTTTTGAGTCCTTTTATGTTTCATCTCTTCAAACCTATTTATTCCTGAAAACTAAACATAAAACTCGTAATATAGCATTGTTTAGGTGAAAGATAATGGATATAAGATACAAATATAAGCATGAAATGATGTCAATCAAATAACCCCACACCTAACTTTTGCTAGTCCCGAGCAAAACAAAGAAAGAGAAAAGCATACAAAAAACAAGAAATCCTAACTCACTTTCGTAGGAATCACGGTTGCACTTAGCATGTGCAACAAGCCGTTAAACCTCCTTGTCGCCAAGGAGGAGGAGTGTTGTCTCCTGAGGGTGTTCTGTGGATACACTCACAAAATCCGAACAAGATGCATTAATCAATCTAGCTACACGACTCGTTGGACTCATTTTGTCGATCATGGGACGCGGTAACACTACGGGTCGACTCTCTATATGTAATCGGTCCACACACCTAGCCTAATGAGTTATTCGTGAAAGTTAGTTAAGGACTTAAGTGAAAGACATGGACAACCTTAACTTCTGAAAGTGATACAATGTGTAGAGTCCATTTTGGTTCTTATTTGCTTCTTCTTTTTTTTCTTTTTTTTCTTTGGAGCATTTTATTGGTTGGTGTTTGATTCTCCCAGGGTCAGGTTTCATGCATCATTGCCTATGAGGACTTACACTATCACGCACACCTTCCCCCAAATCTCCACATAGGGCGATCCCTACCACCCGTGTAACGGGAGTTCGGTCGGCGCATCCCAAGTCAGATGACTCGAAAGCACCAGGCACAAAGTCCCCTCAGACCTACTTTCCCGAGGGATAGGAGCCGTGCGAGAAGAGAGAACACCACTTATTTATTTATCTATATGGGAACCAAAACCCCTACACTTAAGTTTCACAAAAAGAGATTAAGGGCCCTTGACCACGACAAACTTCCTTATACTAAAAGACACGAACTATTTGACTCACTAAGTTCAGGGTGGACTTCTTTAAATGTTTGAGTGCTAAAACCCTACGTTTACATGCCCCCCGAGGGAAAACCGGGGTGCATCCTAACGACTCGGTAAGACCTAAAGCCAGTAAACTAGAAATCCTAATGCATCAAGTTCAAGACAATTTTGGGAGCTTTCTTTTTACTTTGCCTCTCAACGGTTTTGCACATGCTAAACACACGCAAAACCTACAAAACATTTTCTTTCGCAAACACATGAAGATTTTGAAAGAAATGTGGGAATTTTAAAGCACTCGGCAAGCAAAAGAAGACAAGTGACCCAAGGATCATGGCAAGCATATATATCAATGTTAAATGCGGCACACTAACATGACCCTAGCAGTACACACAAAAGAAAAGAAAACCAAAGGAATAAGACTCGAATATGTACACACGTAAAACACCCCCCCCCCCCCACACTTACCTCATGCATTGTCCTCAATGAATACTACATGGATATATGCATGAAAAACAAAAGATCTCACCAACATGAAGTACAAAGGGACGTTCAGGGTCATGTTGATGAACACAAACCCAAATTCCCTCAAAACCTGTGAGAAGCTGAAGAAGGGAGATAAATACGTGAAGAGATTGGGCCCAAGTACACAAGGGTTGGGGCCCACAACAATCGATGATCACTGAAGGAGTCTTTTATTACACACTTTTTTTTCTTTTCTTTTTCTTTTTTTTTGTTGTTTTTTTTCTTTTTTTTACAAGATATAGACATCAACCAAGATATTCTCATAATCATTTGGTCAAGGAACATCAAATGAGAACATCAAGTTTTGAGGACCAGAGACTTGCCGAGATGGGCAAACTCCACTGGTACTCTGAGGTGTCATGAGGGGTGAAAGGTCAAAGCTAAAAGGCTCGAACCCCTCATGATATTGTTTGGGTGTGGGCAACAAATAATGAAGTTGTGTTGCCTCACTAGGGTTTAATTGCTCATCGAAGAAAACCCTCCAACCAATAGGCGGGTGCATCGGAATGCGTTCCTCAGGCTCATTCGATGGATGCAGCAGACTTGCATCACTAAGAATGGGGCTTCTCCCCAAGTCATCCAATAAGGACCTCCCACCATCATTTAGATCATCAAGCATAAGCTCGGTCATAGGTGGGTCCTTGTTGGAGTCAATATGAAGCTCAAATGGCTCAATGGCCATGGGACATGAGGTAGAGACACCCTCTGGTATAGGCATATGATGAGGTGTCTCACTCTCACTAGTACTCTCAACTGAATCATGCAATGAACACTCCCTTTGGACATTCATGTTCAAGGCCAGCTCACTCTGTTGCATTGCGAAGATAGGCAATGAGTTTTCGCTGGGCCCACGAACATTCTCAACGGGTTAAATTGGGGTTAGGGGTGTTCGTTGATTTTGTGGTGCTTTCTCCAATTGGCGGATGAGATTTAGATTTAAAGGTTCATCCATGGGTTCATGTTGCCTACCAGAGTTGAACACATGAAACTCGGCACTCATACTACCGAATAAGAGCTTCATGAGACCATTTCTACAATTAATCAAGGCATTGGAGGTTGCCAGAAATGGTCTACCTAAAATCAAAGGTATTTGAGAGTGGGTGTTCACAACAGGATTGGTATCGAGGACAACAAAATCGACTGGAAATATAAAATCTCCGACTTTGATAAGCACATCCTCGATAATCCCCATGGGAATACGAATGGATCTATCCGCCAATTGGAGGGTGATCTTCGTTGGTTTCAATTCTCCCAAGTTCAACTGTTGATAAACAGAGAATGGGAGGAGGTTGACCGCTGATCCTAAATCAAGCAAAACATTGCTCATTCTAGTGTCCCCTATCGTACACGGAATAGTAGGACACCTAGGGTCCTTGTATTTTGTGTAGGTGGGATTGGACAAAAGTGAGCTGATATTTGCAGCCAAGAATGCTTTCTTAGGAACATTGGTCTTCCTCTTGGTTGTGCAGAGATCCTTCAACACTTTGGCATATTGAGGTATTTGTTGGATGACATCCAACAAGGGGATGTTAACCTTTACTTGCTTAAACACCTCTAATATCTTGTCCATGTTGTCACTCTGCTTTTTGGTTAACCTACTTGGATAGGGAGCTTTTGGCAGGTAGGTTTTCTACGGTGCCTGAGAAGAAAGAAGCGTTGGTGTATTACCCTCACCCTCAGCCTCTTCTTCACCACCATTCCCACTGAGGGGCTGCATAGATGGTGGTGGGTGTGGCAAGGAAATGTGATTGTCAACCTGTTTTCCATTCCTTAAGGTAACAATGGCATTGACATGGTGAACAAGTTCCTCCACATGGTTCACTTGCCTCCCCCGAGGTACCACATTCTTATTTTGTATGTGTTGTTGCTGGTACACACGGGGGTTAGCCTCAGGCTGGCTAGGAAAAGACCCTATCTCTCTTTCATGTACAGACTGAGCCAATTGGCCCATCTGAAGCTCTAGAGATTTGATGGTCTGTTGATTGGAAGTGAGAACTTGACTCGTAGTTGACATAAAAAATTTCATTGAGTTTTCAAGTCCACGAGTCATGGTCTCAAGCGAATTGAATCGGGTTTCCATATTATTGGAATTTGGGAAACCCGATTGATTGGTGGTTTGCGCTTCGGGTGGCTGATAGGAATGTGCATGCATGGGAGGTTGGTGTGATTGGTAATGTGGTCTAGAGGAGTTTGAAGGACCACCCGGGGCATTAGTTTGGTTCCATGAAAAATTGGGGTGGTTCCTCCATCCAGGATTATAAGATGATGAGTATGGGTCATTCCTGACTCTATCATAGATGGCGTTGACACGCTCCATCTCAGGAGGAATGGACTCACACTCGCTTTCTACATGACCTATCCTACCACATGAATGACAGGGAACTGGACCAAATGTGGACATATGAGGTGCACCCTGTTGGTTTTGGAGCTCAATCGAATCCATACGGCGCATTAAGGCCGCCATGCGCGCCTCGGTGGCCGTAGTGGTATCGACAACAAATGCGGCACCCGATCTAGTCGAGTTTGCATTCGCGATCCTTGCTCCTATACTAGATGATGCAGGTGGCTCCCTCACACTCTCCCATTGCATGGTTTTCTCAGCGAGGTCTTCTAGGAAAGCCCATGCCTCCCTTTCATCCTTTCCCAAGAACTCTCCTTGACACATGGACTCAAGGAGCGTTCTTGACGGGATGTGAAGACCTTCGTAAATAATCTGGCAAAGATGCCACAACTCAATGCCATGGTGAGGGCACGAGGATAGTAGCTCTTTGAACCTCTCTAGATATGCATGAAATGGTTCAGTCTCATGTTGATAGAACGAATTGATTTCGTTCCTCAATTTTTGAGTCCGATGATTTGGAAAGTACTTCTTGAGGAATGCAGATTGAAACTCATCCCAAGTCCTAAAGGAATTCGCCTGGTTGCTGTACAACCACTTCTTGGCATCATCCTTTAATGCGAAAGGAACAAGCCTAAGATGGATGGAGTCTGTGCTAAGTTGTAGCAGCTTGAACATAGCACAGACCTCCTCAAATTCCCTGAGAAAGATATAGGGGTTTCCCAGTGAAGCGAGGGAGCATGGAAATGAATTGAGGCTTAACCTCAAAATGGTTCCCATTAGCCTCTGGTAATACGATGCACGAAGGTAGAGCAGTACGGCTCGGGTAGCATCGGTCACGAAGAGGTATGGGTACGACAACTGGAAGAACAGGTGGAGCAGGCGGGTCCAGCAACTGCTCCTCCTCACGGAAATTAGCAGCCATTGGACCAAAACTACGCGCGACACGAGAGGAGGAAGGCGTCGAGAAATCGATGACCGAAGCCGGATTGACAACGCTCCTCGTCAAACGACCACTCTCGTCTCGTGTCCACGACAGCATGCACAAAGGTGCACACACACCAAATTTTTTTTATTTTTTTAACAAAGAATGTACGTAGAGGAGAAGACGGGGTGACACAGGAGAGAAAGAATGACTCAGGAGAGAAAGGAAGAAGTCCTTATGCTACGGCGGATGGGTACAGGTAGAAGCACACAAGCAAACAAGGCTCAAGCAATCCTAACGTCGTTATAGGTCCTTACAGCTAGACGACGCCTAACTGCGAGGTCACACGGCCTCAACACGCCTCACCTCCCTACGACGAGGACCACAAAGCCCAGCAAGGGAGCCAAGATCCGGGGATCTCGTCTCTCCTGCTATCGACAAAGTGGGCAACGCCGATCAGGTCATGACGGTCGGGACCGGATCACTCTCCTAATGCGTCCGAATTCCTTAAGGCCAATGTCTACTTGATTTTAAAATTAAGCTCTTGATTAGTGTGGTTTTTGGGGCGAAGGAAAGGGTGATGAAATCCCCCACCTTATCTTTTACGGCACAGCCCCTCCTTAGTAGCATTTTGGAGTCTAAATCTAGCAATCAACTCTCCAAACAAACGCTCAACTCACACTTGTTTCAAATCACTTCCTACTAACTAATGCACGTTCATACGAAATGCATGAATGAGAGTAGAAGGTGCGTACCTCACGCCAGCTCTCAGCAACAGAAAATAAAGCTAAGAGAAAAGACAATCTAACTGCCTAAGTTACATACATGATGCATGACCTAAACAAAAAGAATGCCTAATCTTTTGCTTTGAGTTTTAGGGTCCAAGTTGCTTAAAGGAGGTATGATTATGGATCTGGGAACAAACTATAAGTCAAAACATGCCAAATCAAGTCCCAGATCACTACATCAATTATGTAAACACGCCACAGAAATAAGAGAGTAAAATGAGCTTACCCGATCGCCAATTGGCGGTCTCCGGCCGCTGATTGGCGGTCTGAAGTGCCCAGAATGCCTCCAAATTTCTCCAGGTGTTCCTCCTAGCGACTCCAATTCTCTTGAAACAAAGAAAAACTACAAAACACAAATTAAATCCACTCGAATCGTCCAAACAAGAGTCTGGACTGACACCTCCCCGTCTACGGTGCCAAAAACTTGTTGAACGTTTTAATTAAAACCGCAAGTGCACGGCCGCGATGAAGCGGTGGCAAGTACGGGTCGTCCTCAAGGAGGTGAGCAGCCTCTTGTTTATCAGAAATCAAGTGGCAAAAATTGGGGGAGAAAGATTGATTATGCTATTCTACACTAAACTACGCTAACAAGTATGAAATGTGAACGAAAGCAACAAACAATGAAATGACAACTAAGCTAAGAACAAAAGAAGAATGCTGGAATACAGAAATGGGAAAACCCCTAAGGGGTGGAGTGAGTGCACACAAGCAAAGGGGTGGGTGTTGAACACATTCTTTAAGCACAAATAAAGGTAGTATTATCATGTATAGGAAGTGTCTAAATGTTGTGGCAAAACCTATCAATCTATTCACCAACTTAGTTGATTAACATTTACATATACAACTTGTTTATTTCAGAACCTAAACAAGCATGAGAGGTGTCTAATCATTTTGGCAAAACTCATTAAGTTATAAATTCTATCCTAAACAAGCAAGCATACATTCATGTCAAGCAACACATTGGAATTAAAGCATTCAATCCATTCTCATTTGCATGTATGTACATCTACTCCACCCCCCAAAGGGGATGGAACTACTCACTAAACATTACACTAATTATTAAATTAAACAAAGAAAGCATATTAACTAAGCTAATAAAACCAATGAAATGAGATTAAGGAAAGCAAAACAAGAAACATAAAACAAACAACATAATAAAGAAAACATGTATTAAAATGACTCACATTAAAAGTAGCATCCTCCTACTTTAGTGTGTGCTTCAAGGACTCACTTCTAGTAGGAAGAATAGCCACTTAAAATATGGAGTGATTACAATGGAAGGTGAAGAGTTCTATTTATAGCCATGGAAAAAGGCAAACCGGGACAATCCCCCGATGTGGGACTAAACCAATACCACAAATAGCCTAAACAAACATTAATACACGTCCAGGAGAAAACTTGTCGGATTTGGGCCACAACAGACCGCCAATTAGCGGTCTTGGACCGCCAATTGGCGGTCAAAAAGGTCCGGATCCATCTGGAATTTGTGCTGGGCTTTTGTTTGTGTATTTGGTGGTCTTGGATGCATCTACTTTGTTTATTGAAGCTCCGACCCGAATCCAATTGCTAAAATACTCCCTATGATGGTGTGGAGTATTCTGTTTTGCTCTTAGGTCCTTCTGTCTTGCGTTCAGGTCATTCTCCCTTGCATCTTGGTCCCCAGATCTCACAGTTCAGTCCTTTTTCCCAGCTTTTGAGTCCTTTTATGTTTCATCTCTTCAAACCTATTTATTCTTGAAAACTAAACATAAAACTCGTAACATAGAATTGTTTAGGTGAAAGATAATGGATATAAGATACAAATATAAGCATGAAATGATGCCAATCAACATGCGCCCTCACGCCAACGCTCATTGAAAGTAAAGTTAAAACAAAAGAGAAACTACGTGCCTAAGTCAAGTTTATGATGCATGACCTAAACAAGTAAGAATGCCTAGTCTTTTGCCTTGGATTTTAGGGTCCAAGTTGATTAGAAGGGGATTGATTATTGATCTCGGGAAAATACTGGTTAAAACATGCCAAATTGAGCCGCATACCACTATATTCCATGTAGAACAGACCAAAGAAAGGAGGAAAAGGGAGCTCCCAGACCGTGAGTTGGCGGTCTGAGGCCACTGATTGCCGGTCAGAGTGGCTCTATTCTCCTCCAAACTTCTCCTTGTGACTTCCCTTGATATTTAGAGCCTCTTGAAATAAGGAACAACTACAAACAAAGAATTAAATCCACTCGAATCGTCCAAACCAGAGTCTGGACTGAGCACCTGCTCGGCAATGATGCCAAAAACTTGATTGAATGTTAAGTTTAAACCGCAAGTGCACGATGTTGGTGAAGACGTGGCAAGTACGGGTCGATCCACAGGGAGATGTGTTGACTCTGGTTATTTTGAAGGCAAGTGAGAAAAGAGGAGAAGAAGTTGTGATTACACTAAACTAAACTACATTAAACTTGTAAGGAACAAACAAGGAAAATGAAATTCAGGAAGAGAAACCCCTAAGGGGTGGAGTGTGTGTACATATGAAGTGAAATAAGTGATGAATGACGCATGTAAGCATGTATGTGTGTGTGTCATGTGTGTCTTCATGCATAGGAAGTGTCTAAACATTTGGAAAAATCTACCAATCCATTCACACAACGTATCGACAATTACTACTTGATTAGCATAAGACTCGGCTCAGCATGAGAAGTGTCTAAAGATATGGCAAGACTCATCAAACACCATGAACTCATGTGAATAACAAATCTAAGGATGAGAGGTGTCTAAATCTTATGGCGAAACTCATCAAAACAAAGTTTCTTCAATCAATCAAGCAAGCAAACAAAAATATAAACACATAACTAACATGTAGCATATTCAATAGAAAATTTCAGTCAATAAACATAAGTAAAGTAAGCATGAGAAGTGTCTAAATCTTATGGAAAAACCCATCAAAAATCCCCCAACATGTAGATGATTAAAACACCCTCGATAAACATACAAACATGCAAGTCTACACAATCAAAAATTCATTAAACATCTGAAGTTCACAACATATTTGTACATCAACTCCACCCCCCAAAGGGGTATAGAAATACTCTCTACGCATTAGGCTAACATGCATATTAAGAAGAGAAAACATTCTAACTAATAAAACTAAACATGCAAGCATTAAAAAAAGACAACATTAAAACAAACTGAGAAAATATATTTTATTTACATGACTCACATTACAAGTAGCATTCTTCTCCACTTCAGTTTTGCTCCAACACTTACTCTAAGTAGAGAGAATGCCACCAAGAAATGAGGAGGAAGAGTTCTATTTATAGCCATGAAAAAAGTAACCCCAGATAATCCCCCGATATGGGACTAATTACATTCTATATATGGACATAAAACAACATAATCGAACACTCGACTAAACCATGAATCATTTGGACCGCCAATTGGTGGTCTGGATTGGCTTGTTGGTTTTGGGTGGCTTGATTCTGACTTGATTTCATCATGTTTGCGGATCCCGATTTGGTTGTTCATGTTAGACCCGGATCTAATTGCCAAAATACTCCGCGTGATGGTGTGGAGCTTCTTGATTTTCTCATTGGTCCTTTTCATTTACATCCGGGTCCTTCTCTCTTGCATGTCAGTCCCTAAGGCTTGCAATTAAGTAATTTCTCTTGCTTTTAGGTCCTTTTTGTGTCTCTTCTTCTCACTTGTCTTATTCTTGAAACTTAAACGTAAAACTCATTACGTAGCATTGCTTTGGTTAAAATATAAAGGATATAAGACACAAATATACGCATGATATGATGTCAATCACAATATTTACATACATGGTGCAAGAAGAATGCGCGAAGGTCAAGAGACACGAAAACATATAAACTCACACCAATATGTAAATGAATTTATTTTATGTTTGTGTGTTTGACATGTATGTGATTGAATGAATGGTTAGGATAGCTATGAATGTATTCTTGCATGACCACCTAAATTCTAAAATCACATGTAAAATGTTTAATTGCCCAAACTAAAAATAGATAAATTAAGAAGTTCTTTCTTATTTTATCCAATAGAAGTTCATTGATTATGATTATTTTGCAAATTTTCAAAATGGTTATGATTAGAAAATATTTCTTACCTTGAATTTGTGACATATTTTATTGCCCTTAGCTATTCTATATTATTCGAAAGGAGCATTATAAGACCACCATAGCACTCACAAGGTGTCACATGGAGGAGGGAACATTTGTGTCCATGCATTTTCTCATGATGCAAGGATATTTTGAGAAATAAGAAAAACTCTCTTCCTTGATGCCCAATGACATTGTAGAAGATTTGATTCTTGGCTCTCAAGCCTCGTCCTACAAGAATTTCATCATGCATATATTACATACATATAGGGGGAGTAATCATATTGACAACGGGAGAATTTAAATTGAATCTCAAGTATTAAGATATAGGTTTGTCATCATAAAAAATGGACATTGTTGACTTTTGGCCTTAATCTATATTACTTTTGATGATTAATCAAACTAATCTTAATCAATCAACCTAATAAATCAAAGTGAGCAAACACGATTACATGCATTACATACATACTTGTATACTTGCAATCATTTTAATAGGTTGATCAAGATAATCAAGGAAAGGAGCATTGGGACAAAGACATCAAGAACTCAAGACTTGTAATCAAAACTTGGGACCAAGACATGTCATTTTATATTTATTGAGTCCATAAGGATTAATGTAAACTTGAGCACTAGGATTCTGTCCCGTCAAGATTAAGTATACAAGACCATTCACGGTCAACCAAAACCTTCACAGTTCAGTCCACCGAACACCTATCGGATAATCGAATCATACCCATCAGTAGACGATAGGATGCTCTCTGGAATCTTCCTGACGGACGACCAAAACACCTTCGGTCGACTGAACAGCCTTGGACTAATTTTGAACTTTTCTCCAACATTTGCATTTGAATCGAGCCCTTAGAGCCCAATTGACTTCTCCTAATTCGGACAACCGAATGCCTATCGGTCAACCGAGTCCTTCTTGGTTTTAGGCGCCTAACGATTATTTGCAAGTGGCACTTGACCGTTGTACCCAACAACTATTTGAGCCTTAATTGTCAGCGCAAAACCCAAACTAACTTTGGTCTACCGAAGTATACACGGTCAACCGAACTTGAGTGATCAGAGCCCAAACAATGTTACTGTCCACCTTGGAATGGTGAAACGACTAGAATTTGGTTAACCGAAATTAAATAGCACGAAATTGAAAATAGTTACTATAAGTTTGTGAACGGTGATCCGAAGTATATTCGGTCAACCAAGTGCTTATAAATGACCAATCCATTTGTTGTGTCTCAGACTACTGTTACATGAATGGTCGATCAAAAATGGTTAAATTCTGCCCGAGCTTAAAGCAAATCCTTACTTCTCATTGATCGGTTCATATCCCACCAACTCCCAAACGGCTAGTAGAGCTTAAATGGTTAAAAATAGGATCACATTTGTTGGTTTTAGAACTCTTGAACACTTCCTATCAATCTCATACTCAAAGTCAAATCCTCTTCATCTTCAAGCTCTCATTCTTCTACACTCAAGCTAACTTCACCACTTGCATATCCATTCCATATCAATATCCAAGTTTGCTCAAGTATAGAGTTAGATTGTGATTCCATCTTCATATCCAAGAATAAGCAAGTTGTAAAGTTTTGAGAAAGCTCCCTCTCGGGTTGTGAGAGGAGATACGAGCGAGGCGAGGTTGTTCGTGACGCTCGGTGTTGTAAACTCGGTTAATGGAACCATAAGCGAGGCTCGGGGGATCGAGCGAGGCTTGCGAGGAAGACTGGGACTGAGGTGTGGTGTCAAATCTCTCTAAACACCAGTGTCGACGATTTTGTGGTTCGCAGTTGTCTTCTCCATTTATCTCTCAATTATCGTATTAATTCCGTAATTAGTTTAGTGATTAGAGGGTCATCGATCCTAACAATGGAGTCTTCTTGCTTGTGAACAAAGGAGGGGAGACCGAACAAGAAGGAGTTTGGTACCTTTATAAGGGAGTAAGCAATCACATGTGTGGCTATAGACACATGTTTTCTCACTTGGAGGAAGGTGTGTATGGACATGTCTCTTTTGGTGATGCTTCAAAGGTGCACGTGGAAGGACAGGGCCACATCATGATCCAAGTGAAGGATGGATCACACAAGATCATCTCCAACGTCTACTATGTGTTGGAGATGAAGACTAACATACATAGCATGGGACAACTTCTGGAGAAAGGTTATTCGGTTTTGATGCAAAACCGATACATGCTCTTGCGAAGACAAGATGGGTGATTGACATCATTTCATGCTTATATTTGTATCTTATATCCATTATCTTACACCTAAGCAATGCTACGTGACGAGCTTTATGTTTAGTTTTCAGAAATAAAGAGGTTTGAAGAGAAGAGCCATGAAAGGACCCAAAAGCAGGAAAAAGGACTTAATTGTGAGACCTGGGGACCAAGATGCAAGACAGAAGGACCTGATCGTAAGACAGAAGGACCTAAGAGCAAACCAGGAAACTCCACACCATCATGGGGAGTATTTTGGCAATTCGATTCGGGTCGGAGCTCCAACAAACCAAGTAGATGCATCCAGGACCAACAAAGACCACCAGCAAATCCCACAACAAATCCCAGATGAATCCAAAGCTTATAGACCGCCAATTGGCGGTCTTGGACCGCTAATTGGTGGTCCATATGTCTCCAGATCCGCTAAGATTTGTGTTGGGCTTGTATTAGTGTATTCTTAGTCTATTTTTGGTATTGGTTTAGTCCCACATCGGGGGATTGTCCCCGATTAGCTTTTTCCATGCTTACAAATAGAACTCTTCAGCTTCCATTGTAATCACCCATTGTTTGGTGGCATTCTCTCTACTAAGGAGTGAGCCTTGAAGCAATAACTCAAGGTGGAGAAGGATGCTACCTTCAATGTGAGTCATTGTTAATAAAAGTTTATTTGTTTCTTTTAATCTTGTTTTGTTATGTTGCTTGTTTTGTGTGGGTTGCTTTACTTTGTTTAATCTCTTGTTTAGTAATTTTAGTATCTTAGTTAAATGTTTTCTTTACTTAGTCTAATCAGTAGTGTAATGAGTAGTGAGTAGTTCCATCCCCATTTGGGGGGTGGAGAAATATGTGATATAATCATGTAGTGTATTAAGTGTGTGTTATCTTTATCCCTTGAGCTTTATATGATTTCCATAACCATCTAATGGGTTTTCACTTTTATCTTTGATATGCTAATGCTCTTGAATGAAGCTTAACTTATGCTTTGATTAGTGGACCTATTTTATGGGGAATGATAAGGTTAGTATATGGATGAAGTTAATATTGGAAACACAATTTGTAGTGTATGTACTCTTGTTTCCTTTACCTTAGCTAATGTCTTGTATGTTTTAATGATGTAGTGAAATCTTAATTCATGTAGAGGCATAGTAGGGTATAGTCTTTATACTTGAGTTCATGTAACTTCATTCCAATTATTGTCTTGTATGTTTTAATGATGTAGTCTTATCTTAATTCATGGAGAGGCAAAGTTGGATGTAGTTTTATGATTTCATGCACTACATGTTGTGAGGAGCTTAATGAACACACACACACACTTCTTTATGTTCACATTATTTCTCTACCCCCTTTGGGGCTTAGTTTATTGCTTATTTTCATTTCCTTTTTGCATCTTAGTGTAGTTTAGTGTAACCAACCCTTCTCTTCCCTTTATTTACCTCTCGCCTTCGCACAAACCAAGTGTCGACACACCTCCCAGTGGACGACCCGTATTTGCCACCGCTTCAACGCGGTCGTGCACTTGCGGTTAAATATAAAACGAGATCAATCAAGTTTTTGGCGCCGTTGCCGGGGAGGTGCTCTGTCCAGACATTGGTTTGGACGATTCGAGGGGTTTTTAATTTTTTGTTTCCAGTTTTTCTTAGTTTCAGGGAACCACTGGATCAAGGGGAGGCTGCTGGACAAATTTGAGGAACAGAAGACCTAAAAGGACCGCCAATCAGCGGTTGGAGACCGCCAATTGGCGGCCTGGTGAGGGCTTCCTACTTTCAAATTTTTTCTAGTAGTTAGTTTTGTAATTTGTGTTATCTGGGAGCCCTATTTTGCATGATTTGACTTCTGGTTTGCTCCCAGATCATTAATCACTCCCCCATTAATCAACTTTGCCCTAAAATCCAAAGCAAAAGACTAGACGTTCTTATTTGTTTAAGTCACGCATCATGTATTGACTTAGGCATATAGTTGTCTTTTCTTTTAGCTTTATTTTCAGTTGTTGAGTGCTGGCGTGAGGTACGCATTTCCTACACTCATTCATACATCTCGTATGCCCATGCATTAGTTAGTAGGAATTGCATCAGGACAAGAGTGAGAGAGTGTTTGATTGGAGCGATTGATTGCTAGATCTAGGATCAAATCGCTACTAAGAAGGGGTTGTCCCATAAAAGATAAGGTGGGGGATTTCATCACCCTTTCCTTGGCCCCAAAAATCACTCGTAATAAAGCCTTAACTAAAAGCAAGTAGACATTGGCCCTAAGGAATTTGGACGCACTAGGAGAGTAATCTAGTCGAGACTGTCATAACCTGATCGGCGTTGCCTACCTTGTCGATAGTAGGAGGTATTGGATCTACGGATCTGGTATCACTTGCTGGGCATTGTGGTCCTCGTTGTAGGGAGGTGAGGCGTGTCGAGGCTAGTGACCTCGAAGTTAGGCGTCGTCTAGCTTAATGACCCATTGCCTTACATTGTTTGAGCCGTGCTTGCTAGTTAGGCTTTGATCCCGTTACCTACGCTAGCTTTAGAGTTTCTTCCCTTCTCCTCTGAGTCATCTTCTTCTCACCTTCTTCTACGTTATAGTCTCCTCCCCTTTACACTCTCTGGTAGCATTTTAGGGTCGAGTCGAGCACTTTTTGCGATCTTAGTCTCGTGGTGGTGAGAGTGGTCGACTCGAGAGTTTTTCTTGAGATGGATGGTTACATGGGCGACCATCCATATCATTGTTGGGACCAGGACGATTCTCCCTGGTACTCCGGACCCATGCAACCTGGGGTGGCTCAGACGAACACCCTGTATGGTTGGGATAATCCTCATTGTGTGACTGAGCAATCTTCATATTGGGGTAACATGAGAGAGGCACCGACTGCTAGACCACCATCTAGTTACGTCGGATCATATGTTGGTCATCAAACTGAGACATTACAAGAACCTTTGGCCTCTTTCATGCATGCGGTAGATGACATGGGTGCACCGGTGGCTCCAGTAGCCGTACCGTGTCACTATTGTGGGTTGAGTGGTCATGATTTCGGGGAATGTCCTTATGTTCCCCCAGAGCATGAGTATGAGCATACATTTTCCCAAAATGCTCATTATGACCATTACGCATCCGCGTACAATCCGAGAGTGATGTATTCGTGGGGAGACAATTCGTATTCAAATTCTTATACTTCATTTCCACCACAGTATCCTCCTCCCGAATACCCAGAATTCTACCAACACCCCACTCCAAATCATTGGACTCATTCTCAGCCAATCAACACCCAACCTCAAAATTTCCCAAGCTATGACTTGGACCTCATCGTTGACCTCATACCTGATTCCTTGAAACAAACTTTCCTTACATTCATGGAAACCACTCAACAGTCCATACAAAATATGGCACTGCAAGTGAGTCAAATGTCGCAGCAATTACGTGAACGTGAGGAGAGTGACATTTCATGTCAACATGAGGATTCTTCTTTTGATATCGAACCACCACCACATCCACAAATTCAAAGCACAACCTTTCAAAGTCAAACTCCTAGTCAGTCTGAGGGACTTGGGGTTTCAATTCACGATCACTTAGTGGAGGATTCGATTCAAATTGAGAATAACTTGGACCAACTTCATTATGAGTCGGCACAGGATTGTGCCTTATCTTTTTGTCCCGTAGCCCTTGAGCCACATGATCTTCATGTTGTGCCTCTTAAGGACTCACCTCTGGTGGAGCAAGAGCTCCCTAGTACCCTCAATTTCAAACAACCTGATGAGAGTTTGCCTCTCACTACTGTTCCTGATCATCTTGGAAATGATGGAACATCAAACAACTACATTGCTCATGAGGGTATTGGGAGTTCCTTGGATGATACTTTGGGTATGAGACCCACTTCCTGTTCTCCTGGTGAGTTGGACATGCATAACGAGGTGCTTGACCTCGTTCCGACCCACCAGCCTGTTGGTTGGAGAGTTTGGATTGACGATCATAACTTCAGCAGCGCAACGGGAGAAACTCTTCTTCCGTTGCCCCTCATTTCCCAAACTCCTGAGAAGGTTCAAGCTCTTTCAGTTTGATCCTTTGAATGAGATGCCTTTGCGTCCAATTCACGAACCTCTCATTTCATCTGGTGCTCTTTGTGAAGGGGGCCCACGCATGAGTATTCTGGCCCCGCGTGGTGTCATGTTCCCTTTCCAAGTGCATTGACTCACTCTTGAGGTTCCCATTTGATGTCTTTTGACAAATGAAGATGGGAACTTATGTTTGTACATAGTTATATATAAAAAAAGAAAAAAAAAGAAAAAAAGTACAATAAAAGACTCCTTCAGTGAACATCGATTGTTGTGAGCCCCAACCCTTGTGTATTTGGGCTCCATTTCTTTCACGTATTTGTACCCTTTCTTTAGTATCTCACAGGTTTTGAGGGAATTTGGGTTGTGTCCATCAACATAGCCATACACTTCCCTTTGTACTTCACGTTGGTGAGATCTCTCCTTTTTCATGCATAAATCCATGTAGTCTTTTGCTCACATTCATTGAGGACAATGCATGAAGTAGGTGTGGGGGGGGGGGTGTTTTACGTGTGTACATAGTCGAGTCTTTTCTTTGATTTTGCTTTCTTTTGTTTGCATTGTTAGGGTCATGTTAGTGTGCTGCATTTAATATCGATATATCTGTTTGTCATGATCCTTGGGTGACTTGTCTTCTTTTGCTTGCCTAGTGCTTCAAATTTTTCACATTTCTTTCAAAATTTTCATGTGTTTTCGAAAGAAAATGTTTTGTGGGTTTTGCGTGTGTTTAGCATGTGCAAAACTGTTGAGAGGCAAAGTAAAAAGAAAGCTCCCAAAATTGTCTTGAACTTGATGCATTAGGATATCTAGTACGTGGCTTTAGGATTTATCGAGTCGTTAGGATGCACCCCAGTTTTCCTTTGGGGGTGAGTAATCATAGGGTTTCAGTGCTCAAACATTCAAAGAAGTCCACCCTGAACCTAGTGAGTCAATAATTCGTGTTTGTTAATTTAGGAAGTTTGTTGTAGTCAAGGACCCTCTTAATCTTATTGTGAGACATTAGTATAGGGGTTTTGGCTCATGTGTAGATAAGAAATAAGTGAGTAGATGTTCTCTCTTCTCGCACGGCTCCTATCACTCGGGAAAGTAGGTCTGAGGGGACTTTGTGTCTGGTGCTTTCGAGTCATCTGACTTGGGATGCGCCGACTGAACTCCTGTTACACGGGTGGTAGGGATTGCCCTATGTGGAGATTTGGGGAAAGGTGTACGTGATAGTGTAAGTCCTCATGGGCAATGATGCACGAAACCTGACCCTGGGAGAACGAAGCTCCAACTAATAAAAAGAAAAAAAAGAAAAAAAATTGTGAAAAGAAACAAAAAGAAAAAATATTGTAATGCAAATAAGAACCTTAATGGACCTTACACTTTGTATCACTTGAGGATCTTGAGGTTGTCCATGTCTTTCACTTAATTTCTTATTTAACTTGCACGAATGGTTTATTAGGGTAGGTGTGGACTGATTACCTATATAGAGTCGGCCCGTAGGATTACCGCGTCCATTGATCGACAAAATATTTCCAATGAGTCGAGGTCTAGATTGAATAATGCATCTTGTTCGGATTTTGTGGGTATATTCGCTGAAAACCCTCAGGAGACAACACTCCTCCTCCTTGGCAACAAAGAGGTTTAACGGCTTGTTGCACGTGCTAAGTGCAACCGTGATTCCTACGAAAGTGAGTTAGGATTTCTTGTTTTTTTGTTTGCTTTTCTCTTTCTTTGTTTTGCTCGGGACTAGCAAAAACTTAGGTGTGGGGGTATTTGATTGACATCATTTCATGCTTATATTTGTATCTTATATCCATTATCTTACACCTAAGCAATGCTATGTGACGAGTTTTATGTTTAGTTTTCAGAAATAAAGAGGTTTGAAGAGAAGAGCCATGAAAGGACCCAAAAGCAGGAAAAAGGACTTAATTGTGAGACCTGGGGACCAAGATGCAAGACAGAAGGACCTGATCGTAAGACAGAAGGACCTAAGAGCAAACCAGGAAACTCCACACCATCATGGGGAGTATTTTGGAAATTCGATTCGGGTCGGAGCTCCAACAAACCAAGTAGATGCATCCAGGACCAACAAAGACCACCAGCAAAGCCCACAACAAATCCCAGATGAATCCAAAGCTTATAGACCGCCAATTGGCGGTCTTGGACCGCTAATTGGCGGTCCATATGTCTCCAGATCCGCTAAGATTTGTGTTGGGCTTGTATTAGTGTATTCTTAGTCTATTTTTGGTATTGGTTTAGTCCCACATCGGGGGATTGTCCCCGATTAGCTTTTTCCATGCTTATAAATAGAACTCTTCACCTTCCATTGTAATCACCCATTGTTTGGTGGCATTCTCTCTACTAAGGAGTGAGCCTTGAAGCAATAACTCAAGGTGGAGAATGATGCTACCTTCAATGTGAGTCATTGTTAATAAAAGTTTATTTGTTTCTTTTAATCTTGTTTTGTTATGTTGCTTGTTTTGTGTGGGTTGCTTTACTTTGTTTAATCTCTTGTTTAGTAATTTTAGTATCTTAGTTAAATGTTTTCTTTACTTAGTCTAATCAGTAGTGTAATGAGTAGTGAGTAGTTCCATCCCCATTTGGGGGGTGGAGAAATATGTGATATAATCATGTAGTGTATTAAGTGTGTGTTATCTTTATCCCTTGAGCTTTATATGATTTCCATAACCATCTAATGGGTTTTCACTTTTATCTTTGATATGCTAATGCTCTTGAATGAAGCTTAACTTATGCTTTGATTAGTGGACCTATTTTATGGGGAATGATAAGGTTAGGATATGGATGAAGTTAATATTGGAAACACAATTTGTAGTGTATGTACTCTTGTTGCCTTTACCTTAGCTAATGTCTTGTATGTTTTAATGATGTAGTGAAATCTTAATTCATGTAGAGACATAGTAGGGTATAGTCTTTATACTTGAGTTCATGTATCTTCATTCCAATTATTGTCTTGTATGTTTTAATGATGTAGTCTTATCTTAATTCATGTAGAGGCAAAGTTGGATGTAGTTTTATGATTTCATGCACTACATGTTGTGAGGAGCTTAATGAACACACACACACTTCTTTATGTTCACATTATTTCTCTACCCCCTTTGGGGCTTAGTTTATTGCTTATTTTCATTTCCTTTTTGCATCTTAGTGTAGTTTAGTGTAACCAACCCTTCTCTTCCCTTTCTTTACCTCTCGCCTTCGCACAAACCAAGTGTCGACACACCTCCCAGTGGACGACCCGTATTTGCCACCGCTTCAACGCGGCCGTGCACTTGCGGTTAAATATAAAACGAGATCAATCAATGGGCGTTTGATTGCCAAGGTAGAAAAGTCGAAAAACGTATGTTCAAATCAAATATAACATGTGCTCATGCCAGATGCTTGAAAGCATGTGTCAAAGGTGGTGATTGGTTGTGGCACATGCGTTATGGGCATGTGAATTTCGGTGGGCTCCAAGAAATGGTGCAAAAGAAGATGGTCCATGGTTTGGCAATGATTGAATCCAAAGAAGGTTTTTGCGAGGGGTGCATGGTCGGAGAATTTCCCAGGAAAAGTTTTCCAAAGGAGGCGGAATATAGAGCAAAGAAGGTGCTCGAGTTGGTGCATACCGACATTTGTGGACCAATCACTATGTGTTCGATTAGTAAGAATCATTATTTTGTGACTTTCATTGATGATTTTTTGCGCAAGACTTGGTGTGTTCAAGAAGTTCAAGGCATATGTTGAGAAGCAAAGTGGAAATTACAATAAGGAATTGAGATCGGATAGAGGAGGAGTTTACCTCAACCGACTTCAATGAGTTTTCGGTGGAGAATGGCATAAAACACCATTTGACAACTTCTTATTCGCCACAGCAAAATGGAGTGGCCGAGCGTAAGAATAGAACCATATTAGACATGGTTCGAAGCATGTCAAAGAGTAAAGAAGTGCCCAAGGAGTTGTGGGCGGAGACAGTAGCTTGTGCGGTTTACATCTTAAATCATTGCAAGACTGCAAGCATAGAGTATGTGACTCCATAAGAAGCATGGAGTGGTTACAAGCTAATGGTCGCACATCTAAAGGTGTTTGGTAGCATATCATATACACATGTAGCAAAGAAAAAGAGAGTGAAGCTTGATGACAGGAGCACCAAGCTAGTGTTTGTTGGCTATGATGAATAATCAAAGGCCTATGGGCTTCTTGATCCCGCTAATAATAAAATTATTATTTGTTGTGATGTGTAGGTTGATGAAGAGATGAAGTGGGATTGGGGTTCCAAGAAGGAGATCCCACATGTGCCAATTGAGGAGCAAGAAGTGGAGGTGGCAGATTCCACTGAGCACAAAGTTGTTTCATCCGATGATGAGGACAACAAGTAAGGTTCACATGGTGTGTCTTTTAGCTCAAGCAAAAGCATTGCTGATGAGGTTACATGAGAGGATGCGCAACCTACTTGGGATGGAAGATGAGAGAAGGATTAAGTTCAAGGAGAGTGACGAATGTTGAAATTAATGTGGAAGTTTAAACGATATGTCACAAAACGGTTGTAATAACTCGTTTTGAATAGTCTTGATTGATTGATATCATTATTAGCATAGAAGATAGAATGCTAAATGTCCTCGTAATGTAGAAGATGTGTAAGAGTCCTTGTAGTAGTATAAGTAGTACACAAGTCATGTGTGTCAGTGTAGGATTTTGTGCCCCATGTATGTATACATTTAAAAAAAATTAATACAAACGTACAAGATCGATTTCATATTTTCATTGATTTTACGTATATGTATTTGTTTATTCTAATATCATGCATTCCTATACATATTAAAATAAACAAAGAATAGAGGATCATACCCAAAGGTTCTCTAAAACCTTTCAGAAGATCCAGAGTTCCGTTGCTCGTCGAATCGTCCGCCGATTCGCCTCCAAGTGTTCACCAAACTCTAAACAATATTAGAGATAAATGAGCTAACCAATCAATCGATAATTAGGCTTAGAATCTAGCTAATAATCCTTTTTTAAGCTCTTGAGATTTCTATCTCCAAAACTTAAAACTATTAAGAGATATTCGTGGTGATTAATGGAGAGATTAATGAGAGAAAGAATTTTTGCATTAACATAAACAAGTAGGATGATGGGTCCTTTTATAGGCTCCCAAAACATCATCATCAAGAATTATTCTTTAGTCATGATCCCTTGTTTATTCTCTCCTAAAATTAATCTCAAATTGCCACATAAGCACCCAAAAAAACGTTTGATTAAATCTGGAATTAATCCAACCCATGATCTAATTATTCTCTTAATAATTCAGGCAAAAATCGCATTGTTCGTTTGACCGAGAATTCTTCTCGGTTAACCGAACCATTCGGTTTTAACACATGTTTGGTAGATCGTGAGCTAGACGGTCGACCAAATATGCATGAGAAAAATTATCTGGAAAAAATCGAACGATCCGCGTCTTACTCCGGTCGACCGTTGACTCACCAAAAATCCTCGTGGCGAACATTCATCGGACGATCGTGTCACCTTCGGTCTACCGAAAATATCCCAAGATATTTTCTCTCGGTTGACCGTTCACGCTCGGTTGACCAAACCCAATTGTCCAGGCACTCCAGACAATTTCGGTCAACCAATTCGGTTGACCATTCCGAAGACACCACGGTCGACTGAACCCTAAACGGTTTACCATGATTAACCCCAATTTTGCGTTTGTCAAATTTTGGATTTATTTCCAACAAAATTTGATCTTTTGGGATTTTAGCAAATTCATATCTTATGTAATATCTTATCTTATGTAATATTAAATTACACCCCATAATATACACACCTCATATGAAATTATTATGATTCTAATTATGTCAATTCTCATGACATTGATTTTATTTTTCACCACATGTGTCATTTTTCCACATGAAACCCGACACATCATATGAACTCAAAATCAAACTTCTTGTTTCCCAGTTTTGTGGTGTGACCTATAGAAGGATCTAAGCCAAATTGATAGCGATATTAAACACTTAATATCTCAAACTATAAGCGGTATCTAGCTACACGTTATAGTTACCCAATTAGCATAGATGTCTTTGTTCCACTTGAACTAAAACACGATCCATTTAGTGATGTAAGTGCACCACTTGTGTCTGTCCTTTGCCTCATGATATTAAGAATATATACAAAGTAGAAATGTGTTACATTTGTATTATATTCATTTCTTGATCTTTTTAAGCTAATTATAACTATGTAACTTAACTCAAGTTACATTGTGCACATTATAATTTTAATTTATCAAGGGGCCCACTAATATCATCACTCAATTAAGAGGGCAATGATAATCGTTTGAGTAGCTATATTTTCCAGCACAAGTCATGTTCAACCAACTATTGTCTTTATCATTATACTCATTGATAGTTTTCGACAATAATCAAATTAAGCACTTCTTGAGTGAAAAGATATAAGTCTCATATCTTAGGATCCAATACACAGTAAAACATTAATGACACGAAACACAATTCCATAATGTTTTACTTGTCATGTCTATTCAATATATAAATGTAATTTTTTCCTCTTTTATATACTCGTGTTGTCAATTATTTGTAGAGCTACAACAATCGATGATCAACACGACAATATTATTTCGGTGATTAATATTTCATTTTAATTACCATGATTGTGAATAACTTTTGATTTATGTAAACCATTATCTTTTAGAACTCTACGGTTAAGGACCAAACACATCTTCCTTAACACTTCCAAAAGACGAATATCATGATCAAGGAAGAAAATATTTGCACATCCAATTTATAATAATTGACATATAAAAGTAAAACTTTTAGAACACATTCCTTTTGGTTAGGTGTGGAAAAAAGTGTAGAGCAAGTGGTGTTGTATTTTCTTGTTAAATAGTTAGAAGAAAAAGAATTTTAAGTCTCTCCCATCTTGTCTATCTACTTCTTGTCCACCACCTTCACCACCAAATACGTCTACGAGCGTCGTTTATTCCAACAAAAGACATCAATATCAAGAATTACATACACCATGGTTTATTACAATGTTGGTAAATAGAGCACAATAACCGAATAAGCATCAATCCTATATATCTTTATGTTTTATGTTTCTTTCTGCCAATGACATGCTAAAAACTTCTCCTCCAATCAATGAATCATGTACATCTTTATTCCGAATCCCCTAGTGGCTGACTAGTCTTGGTTGGCAATCTCCTTCCATTAACAAATGCTGTGAACAACGCTAATGCTCTTGCTGGTTGTGCAAATGGTACCATATGCGAAGCTCCTCTTACAGTTGCAAAGGTCAGAATTTTGCCGTACTCAGTTGACCATCCCCCAACCTATACATAAATTAAGAAAAAAGTGAAACTAAATGTTTTTTAAGTATTATTCTTTTAATTAAATCCCAAATATGTAATCACATAGTGGAGATCAATTCTTAATCTTGGCTAATCCAAAACTAATGATTTACCAAATAAACTAGTATGAGTGATCACCATCATACCAAACGTCTCAGACACTGCAATCAAGAATTCAAGATAACACAAGTCCAATGTCATGAAAAGGAAAATGATCCTTTCATTAATCGGTGTCAAATTGTTATGATTGTGATGCTAAGATTCCTTCACTTAAGATGAGTTCGTAGGAATCTTGAAGTTATATATGCTAAAAATAACAATTTTTTGTTGGTTTCTACTCTGTTTGCGACATTAGAGTTTCGTATAGGCATGAAATACGTTCGTAGATGGTGAGCATGGCAGTGATGTCTTTGGAATATCTCTGCATTAACACAATCCACTTCCATCAATCGTAATTTTTGATTCTCAAGCAATCATAGATTCCAATGTCGGCTTTTTGTCTTTTAAGTTTTAAGACTTTTCTGTCCTATGTTCCATTGGATTCATAGGCCCATCAATGCAATTTTTGACGTGGGGATGTCTAATAGAATTATGAGAAAACGAACCACTATAGACAATGAAAGAAAACGAAAGGGGCCTAGTCCATTCCTAAACTTTTAGAGTTTGACATTTATGTTATGAAGTATAATTGTACGGACCAAAAAAAGTTTATGAACTATAATTGTACAGACAAAAATATATATTTAAGTTCATACTTCCCTAGTTTCCCTAGTTTCATTGTTGTTGTTTTTTAATTTTATTTACTCTACAACCTGTTCCATTTTAAATCTCAACATCCCAGACACACGAACAAGACTACTCAGATTTCTCAACTAAACTAGTCTCTGTTGGTTAGTCTTGTTGGTTTTAATCTCAAGGAATGGGACGAATTTATGTTAAACTTAAATAATTGTAACCGAGAAAAATGATTATCTCGAAGCATCGTCACTATTGTGGCTCCCATATACTATCTTCTCCTATGAACCCTTTGGATTTAATTCATCTTTTTAAAAAGAATAATTTGTATTTTATTATATTATATTTACCTGGCCTTTATGGAACCAAGCCGCATAGGACGAAGTGACATTGAAGCCCATATCACGAGCCAATTCACGAACCAAAGTTCTTGAACCCAGAAGTGGCACCACCGAGTCCTGGTCTCCACTGTTTTGATCAAACAGTGTTGGAAATACTTATTACACTTTGATTGAAATCAACTATGAGCGAACAAATATTGGGATTAGCTTTATGGAAAATCGTACCTATATATCCAAAGTGGAATGCGATGTTTGAGGATTCTCTTGAGGACCGGAATGATGTCCAAGTCACCATCCGCTTCACTGTAGTTTAAATTACTACATGCCAAATGGAAAAATTATCAATACCTTAATAATTGGAAACGTTGTGATTATCTATGGATATCTTGTTTACACTCCAATATAAGTGAACGATTTGATTGCAACCTCGTTCAAAGGTTAGGCCACCATTAACAATGACATTTTCCAAAATGCATTCCCATGCATGCATGTTTCTAACACAACTTTCCTCCAATCAAAATGTTTTTTTCTTCACAATATTTTTCTCCTTTTTTCTTAACCACGACAATTTGGATAGATTTCACGGATGTTATTTCACTGGCTCTCTTTCCTCCACCTAATCCTCTACTCGAAACTTAAATGTCTTGGAAAATTTTCATACAACAAAATGAGAGCATGAAAAAATACAATCATATATTGGATTTTTTTATTCTTTTGATTTTGCGAAAGTTAACATGTCGGGCATTAACAAAAAAATTATTCTCTCCTACTTCTCTTTTTTCATGCTTCTCTCCTCCATTAGCAAAATATAGATATATACATGCAAATTACGATCGTTGAAGCGATATAGAAAAGTGTGAAGATCAGCCAATTAATGTCATGGTAATATCGCTTACTTGCTGCACATCGACCACTGGTAAGGAAGTTTGGTCCTGTTAGCATGAAGAGCTTCTTGAACTTGAGGAAGGTTGAAGTAGAATTGTCTCTCTTCACTCATGCAGACGTCCACCCCAACGCTCTTCCTAGCCACCTACATCATTTCAAGAACGAAAAGAAATTTTAATGTACTATAAAAACATTAAAATACCTTTTTTAAAATAAATGAATTTTATTAATTAAACGGAAAATATAATCACATAACCCACAATTACAAGCTTTCAACATTGTGCGTCAATGATAGAAATTACAAGTAGTATTACAATGTAGTTGAACTCATACATAGAAACATTAAAATATTATATATACTCTCTAGACAGTTTCAAAATATCTAGATTACTTATTAATTTGACCAAAACTTTCATTGGTGCCCTTTATCGGTCATTTAACTTTAGTCTAACCTAAAGTAGATTAACTTCAAATTAATGAATGACTTTGAAGTTTCAAATTTCTATTTCGAATGAAGCCAAAATATATCCAAGAAGGGTACCTAAACTTTAAGGCCCGACCAGTTTTAAGGTGTCCCAATTTTTTTAAATCTTTGATTTAAAAAAAATATTTTTGAAGTAGGTATCCAATTCAAATAATGTATTCTGAAAATACATTATCTTACGTAGTATGTGTTTGGCAAAAAAATATGTTTTTCATAAAATCAAATATTCCATGATAAACACAGAAAAAATTGACACAATGTATTTGAAACAAAAAAGATGTACTACTTTTTTCAAAAAACACATTTTCAAGGAGAAAATTGCAGATTTATAATGTTATTCAGAGTTATCCAAACATTCATATATGATTGAAAACAGTATTTTTTTGAATATTTCAGTTTTCCTTGAAAATCATTGTATTTGGAGCTATCCAAACATGTCCTGAAATTATTTAAGATGAGGCATGGTTGAAAGTTTATGTCATGAGAATCTAATGGGAGGCGTATTATTTTGAATTATTCAAAGTCTATTTATGAAATTAAATCTAAATCTTGACGTAGATGGAGGTCTTGATTGAATATGGACTATATGCTCCCACTATATATTATAAGCTAGGCTTTGAACACAAAATAAATGTAGTTGAGTACAAAACTTAAAGACCGTATAACTCATGAGGAAGTTTTTCGTACTATATATACGATTACAAGATGAGAAAAAGATATTTGTTAAGAACGAACAATCGAAAGGGCTCACAATTTTGCGTAGTTTCAGTTCTTGCTGCACGATCGACGGGTAGCAAACATCGACAATCACATCGTAGTCATCAATGTAGTCGGTGACAGCATCGTTGGCATTGACGATCGCTTCGTTGCACGATTTGGATGTGTTGTGCCTGCTTTCGAAGATGTAGTCTTCGAAGTTGCATTGCTCGGTCACGGCGAAGTAGATCTCGTCAGAGAGGATGCCGTGAGACCACATGAACTCGAAAGTGGCCGGAACGTCTCTGTCCAACTTCAGCAGAGGGTTTCCGATCTACAAAGTGTTGGAGAAAATTATTTGAAATGGTCAAATTGTGGGAAACATGCAATAAGGTTACAATTGGATGCATCATCCTAGAAATCAGCTGAGTTTTTATAACATCTTCTTTTTTTGGACAGACATTATTTTCAAAGGTGGGTAACTGAAACCTTCATAGAAATATTAAATTTTATTTCTAACACCATAAAGTTTAAAATTACTGAGAACCATAAAAACATATATTAATGTTGAATTGTCATTTTGAAAATATAAGACTGCAACAAAGTTTGAAATCCGAAATTTCCTACTTAATATGAGGTTTGCTTTGATTTTTTTTTTACATGGAGTTGGTATTCCCAAGTAGCACATAAATATTTACACAATATTCCTAAAGCAAATCATCTAAATATATTAGGGTTTGGTGGTCTAATAAAACAATTATTCATAAATAACACCCTTCCGGCGTCAATACAATGTCCTATCCTTCATTAAGCTACCAAATTCAAGTGCAACCAAAACAGATTTGGAAGAGGACATAAATCCCAACATTTGTCATGATTGGTGTTACATGACTTTTTTATGATTGTTGACTTTTTGACACAACTTTCATGGATGAGATGTTATTTAAAACGATAACTTGGGAACAATAAGGGATGTACTGTTTTAAAACGATAACTTGAATGACAATAATCAGAAATTAGACTTTCATGGTAAAAATGATATCATTTAAATATTTTCTTACAGCGATTCCCTTGATGTTGAACTTGAAACCCTTGGAGAGCTTGTTGTAGTTGAGAAGAACACTGGTGAGTTGAGGAATATAGTGCCCTTTAGACAACACATGTACATATCTGCTCAATATGATAGTCAAAATTAACAAATCATATTCATATATATATTTATAACAATCGTACCTGCATAGCTTTCTCCAGTCAAGAACAAGTCGCTCTTTTTGTACACCGGAAACTTCTTAAACCACCTCAGAAGGAATATGCGCATGTCATAAGCTAAATTCAACAAACAAACAAACAAAAATTGTCAATACGTACATATGTACATATACATATATATATACATACACACATATATATAAAGTTCTGATGAGCCTAGGACTCATCAAATTTAGTTTAAACCTCATACAATCTCACCATTGGATCTTATTTACAGTTAATCTCACCATTCATTAGCATAACCGTTTTTTTCTTAATCTACCATACAATTTGAAATGAGTGGTAGATATTGTGGAGGCTTAATTTAGAATAATTAAGTTCTTGGCTCACTAGAGAATTTCTGTATATATATATATACAAATTTACAGGAACTTTTTTCATTTTTGAAATTTACATGTACGTGGATAAGTTATTAATGTCATAAAAGGTAGAAAAGTACCAGTCCTGTCATCTCCAGTGGTGTAATCAGAAGTGGTGTTAGAGTAAGACCATCCAACCCCAGCCGGTGACTCAATAAATAGTACATTTGACTCTACAAAATTAAGAAGATTAAGGCAATTTTAATTGACCATGTACAATATTATATACACTAATATAAGGCTTTTTATTTTTATTGAAATTAGTTTAGATACCTTTGTTCCAAGAATGTTTGTTGATCGTCAGACCACGGCCGTCACCGGAAGGGAAGAAGGGGCCCAATTCCGTGAATGCTCCGCCACCAACTGATGAGCAGCCTGGGCCTGAGAATGGATGGCTCAAAGTTTAAGCCAGTTCGTACAAATGATTAAACCATTTACATTCTTAATTGGCCTCTGCATTTTCCTAAACTTATTTTTTTTCTTCTAAAATACGATATTATAACCAAAATATTTATTCCGAATAATCACGTACACTCCTTGTCACTTAGAGTCTTAGACATGGCGGCATCAAATATTTAGATTTTTATTTCTTTATATCAATGAAAATAATACATTTCCCTTTCGTGGACATTTTCTTTTTGTTGAAAAGTCTGTTGTGTAGACTGTTGATAAAGGAAATATGAAACAAGGTGTAATTTCTAAATCCACTTAAAATAGTTTAAAACGTCACAAATACCATTCATCTTCCATAATACGTACATAGATGTCCATCAATTTAGTAAAAAATGTATGTCGTTTTCCCACCCAACTAGAAAATAATTTTGACCTCAAATGAACTCAATTTCAAATGAAATTGACTTTAGAAGGTTGAATTCGGCTATGTAGAGTTTTAGACTCTAAAAAATAATTTTCAACATTAATGCGTAATTAAAAGTTAATTTATTTCAAATTGTAAGTTACTTCATAATATTAGAAAATATTAGAGGGTATTGCTGAGATCTTCAAACATATGGAGGGTATTTTTGAAATCATCCCGTAAAAGAATGGAAAAAACAAATAAACTTTGTGACACTAGTTGAATAAAGTTAGGAAAAAATATCCTCTCCGAAAGGTACGAGGAAACACAACAACACAAAAGCATATGGTTTGACCGTAGCAAAACAACTTTAGACATTACACTTGACAAAGGAGATGTAATATAAAACATGTGGCTCTGCATGGTGGCAAATTCTTAATATTGAAATAACCATAATCAGAATCTTAACGACATCTTTGATATTAATCAGGATAAAGTAAAAAAAAACTATAAAAAAACAGCCACTTGAGGTTAGTCTACTTATTAATAGATTAAAAGCCTAGAAATAGTGAATAATACATATAGATAGATTCAGGACAAGTTGAGTTGCATTTCAATAATCATGTTAAAGTCGAATTTCATTCATATAATGGCATAGAACATTAAAAATTGAATTTTAGAAGAAAAATCACTTTCAAGAATATCAATTCATATATAGACTCATGGTTCTTGGAACCAATCTACAAGAACCTAACCAAATTCAAGATAACGCTTCACATAATAAAAAGAAAGAAAAACACGACAAATTAACATGAAAGTTCTTTTTTACACTTTGGATGTACTTTGCTTTTTGGATAATGAGTCAATTGAAAATAACCTTTCTATATGGTTAGGAGTACAAAGATTACGTACATCTGATCCCCGCTTATTTCACCAAACGTATGAATCTTTTGCATGTGAGATTTCCGGGGTAACATGGACGTAAACGTTGAGGAACATAAAAACAACATCAAAAAACATTAAAAAGAAGACTCCTAAGATTTAATAGCCCTTAATGTAGCTTGTTTGACATAAAATGTCATAACCTTGTAATTTTGGCTTACGTGCTGACATAGACCCTTCAATTAATGAAATTATTTGCTTTAAAAAAAGTTTAATTGCCCTTCAAAAACCACAAAAAGAAGGCTCTTAAGAAATAATTACACTTCAAAGAACCCAAAGAAACTAAAACAAAATATGTAAAGGAGAGCACACCTCCATTTAGCCAAAGTGTGAGAGGCTTCTTATGTGCATGACCGTAAGCCTCAACAAAGTAGTAGAAGAGACTCTTCCCACTCTTGGCATCCACATCAATATACCCAGCATATTGCTTGAATCCAACCTTAGGCTGCCCTGGAAGCCTCACCACAAGATCCTTTTCAGGGTAACATCTCACACTTCCAAAACAAAATCCCAACACAAACACCAACAACAACAAAACACCACCACCCATGTCTCTTTTTCTATACCTTCAGCTTTGTTACAACCTTCTTTGCTCTTCCCTCTTCCCTCCTATTTATTATAACACAAGACAGATAGATGAAAATGCTTTGGACGTGGAGTTCATGAGAAGTAGGAGTTATCGGTATGTTTGGAAGGTGGTAGGGAAGGAGAGAGAAAGATGGACTCAACCCACAAAACTAACGTTTGGAGCATTCCAAATTAGAAAAAGGTTGGGTGTAGTTTTAATGAATCTTTATTAATGGTGATGATGATAAGAACATGTGCACCAAATAAAGGTGCTTTCTCCGGCTTGCACGTTACTTACAATGTTAATTTGTTTTGTTCTAATAACAATACAAGTACAAATTAAAGGTAGTAAAAAGACCACTCACAATCATATTATAGTTTTATTGTTAATTAGAATATAATTTCATTTTGTAATTCCTTTAATTTGGTTGGCTAACATGACATAAAGTATTGATATGCATATATTGGGGTATTGTTTGTTTACTATTAAATTATCAGAATATAGACTATCATTGATTCGATGAGAATTACTGATGGGGACATGGAGTTGTAAACGTATTATGGAAGATGCACTTATTTTGTTAACCGGGATAGTTTGGGATTGAGATGCGTTTGTTTTACCAACTAAGGTTAATTAATTCAACGGATTATGCGACCTAAAATGGTCAACTCCTTTGACTACTAACCTCATGGATTGAGTCCATCTATCTGGGTAGGTAAAGCATTTCTTTTGAATTCTGGGTGAGTTAAGCGTTTTATTTTAGAAAAAAAGTGCTCTTTGCGTCTTTGGTGCTGTGTTAGTATTTATACATTTTGCCGTATTATATGTTGACTAAAAATGTTAGATCCTAATCCTTGTTTAGTGGCCTAATCTTGTTAGATGGCTAGTGGGGGTTTAGGGAAGGTTTTGGGTAGATGAGGTGGTGGCTTTTGGTTGGAGGATGAGAGAGTAAGGTGTATTTAAGGTAGACCCCTCATCTTTTCTCACTTCACTCTTTTCACTCATCTCTCTCTCTCTCAAACTCTTTCCCTCTCAGCCAGTTGTATCTCCGGTGAGGTTTGATGATCAACGAGCAAGGAGTTGTGATGCGGTTGCCGGAGGTGTGGTGATCATTACTCGGGAGAAGTTTGTCGGAGAAAAGGCTAATCATGCGGTGGAGATCGTCGTTGATCTTCAAAGGTTTCTTCAAGCCTTGAAGGTATGAAAAGCTTCTCCGTAATACCCACCCGAGGTGTGTGAGTGGTGGATTTAGTCGACGGTGGTTGTTAGGCTCGTTGGAAGTTGCTGAGCAACAGGATGTTGCTGAATAACGGTCGACCGACGTGTGCCTTGGTTGACCGATGCTAGTGTAATAATGGGTTTCTACCTTGCACCGGTCGAGCAATGCCTTTGGGAGGTTGACCGGTTAAGTGTTTTAGGCAAGCTCTGTTAGCTTTCGGTCGAACGAGTCTCCTTTGTCGTTCCACCGGTTACACTGTAGGTAAGTCAGTTGGGGGCATAGACCATCTAAACGGTCGATCGCTCTTAAGTCCGATCTGACTGGTAGCTTAAGTTAACTTAAAATATGTTCGACCGGTTCGTGCCTTGTTCTACCAGTTGTGGATTTGAGAAAACAATTGAAGTCCCTGTTATTTTTAGTTAACCAGATCCCCTTTGCGTAGACCTTCACACAGTCGACCACCTGTGACCATCTGTTCGACCGATTGGTCAATTTGTTAGTTGAACCTGGGAGTTGACCGTCCAAACGGTCGACCGCCCATGACTTTTGGTTCGACCGTTGTATGTTGTTTTTTGTTCGACCGACTAGGTGACGGTTGAACCATGCATATTTCTTGAGGCAGTCGGTCGACCGTTATGCTTGGTTTGGTCGACCGTGGTTGGTCTCTATGTGTTTGTGGTGTGTGTGATTGGCTTTGAGGGAAACAGGTTCAACGACCTTTTTGGGGCAATAGAAAGGATAAATCGGCCTGATAGCGATCGGTGGTGGCTTTACGGAGCGAGTTGTGGCTCTATGGAGTGATCCTGGGCTCTAGAGCGTCTATTCTTGTGAGGCAGGCTTTGTTGGTTGATGATATTCCAGTGGGTACCTTGTGAGCACGTGTGGTGTGGGTGATGGGTTAGAGGACCCTAGAGTCTCGTTGTGGATCGTGTCTGCTATGGTTGGGAGAGAGGTCCCTGGTGCCCAGTATCGACGATGATGTTTCTTTATCTGTTGAATTTTGTATCATGCTATGTTTGTTGTTGTCTAGTTCATATATGTTAGAGGTTTGACATACCATGTTTCCTTATGGAAACTCAGACATAATTTTGTGTTTTCATTTCAAGCCATGAGCGGCGTTAGGAGGTGGTGACTGAGGAGGACCACACCCGGGACCGGATCCTGCTGTCTATCAGTTTAGGTAGTTTATGATTACATGTGTTGTACATACTATTAGGATCTATGGCCCTCTAATTAAGAACTAAATGCTGAATTAAAACACTAAGTAAAGGATTAAGAGATTAAAAGGTGCAAACCACAAAATCGACGACACCACGGTTCGCTATTGATACCATGTGTTGTACGTTTAAAATCGACGACGACACTCGTTCGCCCGAGCCTCACTTACGGTTCCACTAACCGATCTCCGTTCCGGGCCGACATCAACGTCGTTTACAACACCAAGCCTCTCGAATAATCCTTGCCTCGCTCGTGTCTCCTCTCACAACCTGATAGGGTGCTTCCTCAAAGCTTTACAACTTGGTGATTCTTTGATGAGGAAGGTTAATCACAATCTAACACTTTATACTTGAGCACACTTGGATATTGATATGGAATGGATATGCAAGTGGTGAAGATGAAGCTTTGAGTGTATTTGGAGTTTTGATGGTTTGGGAAATGAGAGCACAAAGAGTATAGATGAATTGAGAGTGTAGAGGCTTGGTGATTCTTTGATGTGGAAGTTGAATCACAATCTAATACTCTATACTTGAGCACACTTGGCTATTGATACCAAGGAAGCTCCCTCTCGGGTTGTGAGAGGAGACACAAGCGAGGCGAGGATTGTTCGGGAGGCTCGGTGTTGTAAACGACGTTGATCTCGGCCCGGAACGGAGATTGGTTAGTGGAACTGTAAGCGAGGCTTGCGAGGAGGACTAGGACCGAGTGCAGTGCTGAACCTCTCTAACTCCGGTGTCGTCGATTTTGTGGTTTGCACATTTTATCTCTTAATCATTTACTTAGTGTTTTAATTCCGCATTTAGTTCTTAATTACAGGGTCATAGATCCTAACAATATGCATAGTATGAGTAAATTGAAGCTCAATCCTTATCATTCTCCCCCTTTGACATCAATCAAATCCAAATAATACGAGCATATGATGCAAAGCTTTAGGAATACATAATTCTCCCCCTTAATTAGATGATATAACATTATATGCTCCCCTTATCATTAAGGCCTAAATTCAATGATGTATGATATCAATGAAGCATGCAACAATCCTAGATTAGAACCAAATGTTGAAGTTTAAGAGGATTGAAAATGTCACCCAACTTTTGATCCTCGATTTGGTATTGGTTCCAATCTCCTTTCGATAGCGACGACGACTTTATGAATTTGATCCAAATGATTTCCTTGAAGCTTGGAATCGATCTTTTATTGCTTGAGCCGATCGTTATCGATTCTCCTCCTTCTAAGTACCTACAAGTGAAGATTTTGGTACCCAAACAACCTTGGTCCTTTGACATTAATTTTTGCTACCCAAACCATTTTGGTTTTAGGTGCCCAAACAGGTAATGAACTTTTATTAACAAATAAATACTTTCCATTCAATGTAGTATGAATAACATGGTTTTTGTAGTTGTTAACATAATAGCCTTAACCATGCTTGTTTAATGATTGTCTTTGACTACCAATAAACCTATCAAGCATTTCTTTTCCCTTTGTAAATCTTCAAGATCCTTTTGTAATTAAACATTCTTAGCAATTAGATCTTGAATATCATCACTAGATGAGGGTTTTGCATTTTAGAGTTGCAATTTCATCAATCAAATGAGTGTTCTCTAATGCAATTTTATCATGACTAGCAAGCAATTCATTCTTCTCATTCATGATATATTCAATTTGAGATTGTAGCTCATTGATTTTCTTTTTAGCTACTTTGTTTCTTTGACAAATTTTCTCAAAATTTTCAAGCAATTCATTGAAGTTCATTATATGAATTTGAATGATTTCAATCAATTGAATCGCGACTAAGCAAGAAGATACGTCACTATCTTCATCTTTTATTGCCATGAAGCACATTGAGGCAAATTCGCCTTCAACTGATGAAGATGATGACTCGTCCCAAGTAGCTTTGAGAGCTTTCTTCTTCTCTTATCCTTTTTTTCTCTTCTTTGAGAAACTCCTTGAATTGTTGTGTTGCCAATTGTTCTTCAATGTCACTATCTCCTTTGATCGAATTGGCGATGGCGTGTAGCACCAAGGATTTCTTGGCTCCCTTCTCCTTGTAGTCTTTCATTTGTATCTCATATGTCATCAGACTACCTATTAGCTCCTCAACCGATAATTTGGTGAGATCTTGTGCTTCTTCGATGGTGGTCGTCTTCTCCTCCCAATCGTTGGTGAGTGACCGAAGAATCTTTCGAGTCATTTCTCCCTTGCGAAAATCCTTTCCAAGTGCTTTGAGAGAGTTAATTATCTTGGTGAAGCGAGTGTGCATCTCGCTTATGTTCTCAACGGATTCCATACGAAAGAGTTCATATTTATGCATGAGCAAATTAATCCTAGTTTTTTCAATCTATTGGAACCCTCATGATGCATTTCTAATATATGCCAAATTTCATAAGCACTTTCACAACCTCTTACCCTATTGTTTTCCCCTTTCATTTAACCCACAATACAAGATATTCATAATGCGGGAATTCATCTCCGTTTCTTTAATTTTGGGTTTTGTTAGGGACATAATTTCATCATCATTTGGAGATGTGTATGAGTTTAATATGAATGTCCAATATTTCAAGTCATTTGATTGCAAATAAATCCTCATTCTTTTCTTCCAATAGTCATAATTTAACCCATTAAACAAAGGTGACTTAGATGTGGATAACCTTTCACAATGATTAGAGGTAGATGTCATGCTAAATTACGATAAAGTAAATGAAATTAGCAACCTAATGCTTTGATACCAATTGTTAGGATCTATGGCCCTAAAATTAAGAACTAAATGCGGAATTAAAACACTAAGTAAAGGATTAAGAGATAAAAACGTACAAACTACAAAATCAACGATACCAGAGTTAGAGAGGTCCGACACCGCACCCGGACCTAGTCCTCCTCGCAAGCCTCGCTCGATTCCCCGAGCCTCGCTTACGGTTCCACTAACCGATCTCCGTTCCGGGTCGAGATCAACGGCGTTTACAAAACAAACCTCAACACTCTCAATTCATCCATACTCTTTGGGCTCTCATTTCCCAAACCTTCAAAACTCCAAATACACTCAAAGCTTCATCTTCACCACTTGCATATCCATTCCATATCAATATCCAAGTGTGCTCAAGTATAGAGTGTTAGATTGTGATTCAACTTCCACATCAAAGAATCACCAAGTTGTAAAGCTTCGAGGAAGCTCCCTCTCGGGTTGTGAGAGGAGACACAAGTGAGGCAATGATTGTTCGTGAGGCTTAGTGTTGTAAACGACGTTGATCTCGGCCCGAAATGGAGATCAGTTAGTTGAACCATAAGCGAGGCTCAGGGGATCGAGCGAGGCTTGCAAGGAGGACTAGGACCAGGTGTGGTGCCGAACCTCTCTGACTCCGGTGTCGTCGATTTTGTTGTTTACACATTTTTATCTCTTAATCCTTTACTTAGTGTTTTAATTCCGCATTTAGTTCTTAATTAGAGAGTCATAGATCCTAACATATACTTGTCGTTGACATTTTTGATGTAATCATACTTTTGAAAAACTTGATTGTATTTTGGTGCACCTATGACATATATATGAGTAGCAGTCCTGCTCTTTTGGATTGTAATCCTATTGTTATTTGTTTTAATTTTTTCCATTGTTTCGGGACGTTAAAACTTGGTATCATAGCAGTCAATTCCGGTGAACTTGTCCAAAGAAGCCACCGTAGGAGTTGTTAGATAGTTTTGTTGTAGAACATGCATGCATAGTCATTTGACTTCAGTTTTTCCTCTCTTGTGTAGATGCCTTTGAAACGTGTGTCACCTAGTCCACAGGACCGTAGCACCAGTCATGAGACTGGTGGGGTGGATAGGGAGGAGGAGTGGAGGATGCTCCATGGTACAATGGGTAGGCTGGGTGAGTTCCTTAAGCGTCAGTCTGCCCAGTCAAAGCAAGAAGGGACGGGAGCAGAGCATGATCAGTTTATGCGCCAGCATCTGCCGATGTTTGATGGAAGAGGTGACCCTGAGACAGCTGAGGACTTGGTCTTTAGGATCTAGAAGATTTTCGGGCGATAGGATGCTCTCCGGAGAGGAAGGTGGATCTGGCCACCTACGTTTTAGACGGTAAGGCGGCCAACTGGTGGAGGTCCATTTCAGCAGTGGTGTTTGAGGATAGAGAGGATGTCAGGTGGGAGCATTTCCTTAGGGAAGTCAACCAGCAGTACTTTCCACAGCATGCCCGTGACAGGAAAAGGGAGGAGTTCCAGGCCTTTGAGTAGAGGGAGTTGACTTTGGCAGGCTACATCAGCAGATTCAACGCCTTGGAGCATTATTGCCCAGAGATTTATGTGACTCAGGAGCAGAGAGCATGGAAGTTCGTGCGAGTACTGCGAAAGCAGTTGTGATCTCGTGTGTTTAATAGCATGCCGTAGACCTTGACGGATTCGGTGAAGTTCGCAACCATCATTGACCAGGACTACTAGGAGAACTACAAGGAGGTCAGAAGGCTGCAGGGAAGGTTGGTGGACGTCCAGGAGGTCAGTTCACGGGGAATCTGGGCAAGAGGCCTTGAATCGATGGAGATGGAGCACAACAACCTAAGCAGTGTAGGAGGTGTGGCAGAGTTCACCCCGGGTGGCAGTGTGGGTTTCGTCCAGAAGCATGTCATGGTTGTGGCCAGTTGTGTCACATTATTCGTTTCTCCCCGAGCAAACCAGGCAGGCCCAGTAGACGACCAGGATCATCCACTGCAGGTGGAGTTGGGCCACGTTGACCAGTTGCACCACCCTAGCAGAGGAAGAGAGTCGAATGTGTTTTCACCATCCAACCCGAGGAGGCTAGAGATGCCATGGAAGGTACGCTTTATGTTGCCGATTTGGTAGCTAGGGTGTTTTTTGATTGTGGGGTCACACACTCGTTCATCTCTGAGCAGTTTGCGAGCGTGTTAGGTCATACCCCTGTGATGTTGACTGCAAGTTTGGAAGTCAGCACACTCCTGGGTTTGGTGGGCCTGTGGGGAGCTTCCTCCCCAGGACCACAGCTATTTTGGAAAACCAGGAGTTTCTGGCCGACCTAGTCTTGCTACCGATGGAAGACTTTGACGTCATACTTGGGATGGATTGGCTATCCCATTATGATGTTCGAGTCTTATCCCGTGAGAAGAAGATTCTGATTCCGAGGAAGGGACTTCCTGATGTTCTGATCAGGGGACCAAAGGGCAGAGATTGTCAGATCGTGATATCTACAATGAAGGTGCAGAGGACGATCCACCGTGGTTGCAGGGCTTTCATAGCCACTCTAGTGGTGCTAGACCCTGAGATGAGGAGGTTGGAGGACATGAGATCGTGCAGGATTTTCCATAAGTATTTTAAGACAATATCACCGGTGTGCTGCCACACAAAGATATAAAGTTCGATGATTGACATCATTTCATGCTTATATTTGTATCTTATATCCATTATCTTTCACCTAAACAATGCTATGTTACGAGTTTTATGTTTAGTTTTCAGGAATAAATAGGTTTGAAGAGATGGAGCATAAAAGAACCCAAAACCTGGGAAAAACGACTGAATTGTGAGATCTGTGGACTAAGATGCAAGGGAGAAGGACCTGAATGTAAGACAGAAGGACCTAATAGCAAAATAGAATACTCCACACCATCATGGGGAGTATTTTAGCAATTCGATTCGGGTCGGAGCTCCAACAAACCAAGTGAAATGCATCCAAGACCAGCACATCTACCAAGAAAAGCCAACAACAAAAATGAGCAGGATCTGAATCATATAGACCGCCAATTGGCGGTCCATTTTGGCCCAAATCCGCTAAATTTTCCCCAGCACATGTATTAGAGGATGTTTAGGCTATTTTTGGTATATGTTTAGTCCCACATCAGGGGATTGTCCCGGATTAGCTTTTTCTCTAGTTTCTATAAATAGAACTCTTCACCTTCCATTGTAATCACTCCATATTTTAAGTGGCTATTCTTCCTGCTAGAAGTGAGGCCTTGAAGCACACACTAAAGTAGGAGAATACTACTTTTAATGTGAGTCATTTTAATACAAGTTTTCTTTATTATGTTGTTTGTTTTATGTTTCTTGTTTTGCTTTGCTTAATCTCATTTCATTAGTTTTATTAGCTTAGTTAATATGCTTTCTTTGTTTAGTTTAATAATTAGTGTAATGTTTAGTGAGTAGTTCCATCCCCTTTGGGGGTGGAGTAGATGTACATACATGCAAATGAGAATGGATTGAATGCTTTAATTCCAATGTGTTGATAAAACATGAATGTATGCTTGCTTGTTTAAGATAGAATTTATAACTTGATGAGTTTTCCCAAAATGTTTAGACACCTCTCATGCTTGTTTAGGTTCTGAAATAAACATCTTGCATATGTAAATGTTAATCAACTAAGTTGGTGAATAGATTGATAGGTTTTGCCACAAATTTAGACACTTGCTATGCATGATAACACCACCTTTATTTGTGCTTAAAGAATGTGTTAAACACCCACCTCTTTGCTTGTGTGCACTCACTCCACCCCTTAGGGGTTTCCCATTTCTGTATTCCAGCATTCTTCTTTTGTTCTTAGCTTAGTTGTCATTTCATTGTTTGTTTCTTTCGTTCGCATTTCATACTTCTTAGCGTAGTTTAGTGTAGAGTAGCATAATCAATCTTTCTCCCCCAATTTTTGCCACTTGATTTATGATAAACAAGAGGTTACTCACCTCCCTGAGGACGACCCGTACATGCCACCGCTTCATCGTGGCCGTGCACTTGCGATTTAATTAAAACGTTCAACAAGTTTTTGGCACCGTTGTCGGGGAGGTGTCAGTCCAGACTCTTGTTTGCACGATTCGAGTGGGTTTAATTTGTGTTTTGTAGTTTTTCTTTGTTTCAGGAGACTTGGAGTCGCTAGGAGGAACACCTGGAGAAATTTGGAGGCATTCTGGGCACTTTAGACCGCCAATCAGCGGTCTGGTGAGCTCATTTTACTCTCTTATTTCTATGGCGTGTTTACATAATTGATGTAGTGATCTGGGACTTGATTTGGCATGTTTTGACTTATATTTTATTCCCAGATCAATAATCAAACCTCCTTTAAGCAACTTGGACCCTAAAACTCAAAGGAAAAGATTAGGCATTCTTGTTTTTTAGGTCATGCATCATGTATGTGACTTAGGCATTTAGATTGTCTTTTTTCTTAGCTTTATTTTCTGTTGCTGAGAGCTGGCGTGAGGTACGCACCTTCTACTCTTATTCATGCATTTCGTATGAACATGCATTAGTGAGTAGGAAGTGCATTGAAACAAGTGTGAGTTGAGCGTTTGTTTGGAGAGTTGATTGCTAGATTAGGACTCCAAAACGCTACTAAGGAGGGGTTGTCCCATAAAAGATAAGGTGGGGGATTTCATCACCCTTTCCTTCGACCCAAAAACCACACTAATCAAGAGCCTAATTTTAAAATCAAGTAGACATTGACCTTAAGGAATTCAGACGCATTAGGAGAGTGATCCGGTCCCGACCGTCATGACCTGATCGGCGTTGCCCACTTTATCGATAGTAGGAGAGACGAGATCCCCGGATCTTGGCTCCCTTTCTGGGCTTTGTGGTCCTCATCGTAGGGAGGTGAGGCGTGTTGAGGCCGTGTGACCTCGCAGTTAGGCGTCGTCTAGCTGTAAGGACCTATAGCGACCTTAGAATTGGTTGAGCCTTGTTTGCTTGTGTGCTTCTACCTGTACCCATCCGTCGTAGCATAAGGACTTCTTCCCTTCTCTCCTGAGTCATTCTTTCTCTCATGTGCTCCCCCGTCTTCTCCCTTATGCACATTCTTTGAAAAAGAAAAAAAAAGAAAAAAAGAAAGGTTTTGGTTTGTGTGCGTGCACCTTTGTGTATGCTTTCGTGGACACAAGACGAGAGGGGTCGTTTGACGAGGAGCGTTGTCAATCCGGCTTCGGTCATAGATTTCTCGACACCTTCCTCCTCTCGTGTCGCACGCAGTCCGAGTTCAATGGCTGCTAATTTTCGTGAGGAGGAGCAGTTGCTGGACCCACCTGCTCCACCAGTGCTTCCAGTTGTCAGTCCCATACCTCTACGCGATCGATGCTACCCGAGCCATACAACTCTACCCTCATGCATCGTATTACCAGAGGCTAATGGGAACCATTTTGAGGTTAAGCCTCAGTTTATTTCCATGCTCCCTCACTTCACTGGGAAAGGTGACCCCTATATCTTTCTGAGGGAATTTGAGGAGGTATGTGCTATGTTCAAGCTGCAACAACTTAGCACAGACTCCATCCATCTTAGGCTTGTCCCCTTTGCGCTGAAGGATGATGCCAAGAAGTGGTTGTACAACAACCAGGCGAATGCCTTTAGGACTTGGGATGAGTTTCAATCTGCATTCCTCAAGAAGTACTTCCCAAATCATCGGACTCAAAAATTGAGGAACGAAATCAATTCGTTCTATCAACGTGAGACCGAACCATTCCATGCATACTTAGAGAGGTTTAAGGAGCTACTATCCTCATGCCCTCACCATGGCATCGAGTTGTGGCGCCTTTGTCAGATTGTTTACGAAGGTCTTCACATCCCGTCAAGAACGCTCCTTGAGTCCATGTGTCAAGGAGAGTTCTTGGGAAAGGATGAAAGGGAGGCATGAGCTTTCCTAGAAGACCTTGCTGAGAAAACCATGCAATGGGAGAGTGTGAGGGAACCACCTCCATCATCTAGCATAGGAGCGAGGATCGCGAATGCAAACTCGACTAGATCGGGTGCCGCATTTGTTGTCGATACCACTACGGTCACCGAGGCGCGCATGGCGGCCTTAATGCGCCGTATGGATTCGATTGAGCTCCAAAACCAACAAAGTGCACCTGACATGTCCACATCTGGTCCAGTTCCCTGTCATTCATGTAGTAGGATAGGTCATGTAGAAAGCGAGTGTGAGTCCATTCCTCCCGAGTTGGAGCGTGTCAACGCCATCTATGATAGAGCCAGGAATGACCCATACTCATCATCTTATAATCCTGGATGGAGGAACCACCCCAATTGTTCATGGAACCAAACTAATGCCTCGGGTGGTCCTTCAAACTCCTCTAGACCACATTACCAATCACACCAACCTCCCATGCATGCACATTCCTATCAGCCACCCCAAGCGCAAACCACCAATCAATCAGGTTTCCCAAATTCCAATAATATGGAAACCCGATTCAATTCGCTTGAGGCGTTGACTCGTGGACTTGAAAACTCAATGAAATTTTTTATGTCAACTACGAGTCAAGTTCTCACTTCAAATCAGCAGACCATCAAATCTCTAGAGCTTCAGATGGGCCAATTGGCTCAGTCTGTACATGAAAGGGAGAGAGAGTTTTTTCCTAGCCAGGCTAAGGCTAACCCCCGTCTGTATCAACAACAACACATGCAAAATGAGAATGTGTTACCTCGGAGGAGGCAAGTGAACCATGTGGAGGAACCTGTTCACCATGTCAATTCCATTGTGACCTTAAGGAATGGAAAACAGGTTGACAATCACATTTCCTTGTCACAACAACCACCATCTATGCAGCCCCTTAGTGTGAATGGTGGTGAAGAAGAAGCTGAGGGTGAGGGTAATACACCAAGACTTCCTTCTAAGGCACCACAAAAAACCTACCTGCCAAAAACTCTCTATCCAAGTAGGTTAACCAAAAAGCAGAGTGACACCATGGATAAGATATTCGAGGTATTTAAGCAAGTAAAGGTTAACATCCCCTTGTTGGATGTCATCCAACAAATACCTCAATATGCCAAAGTGTTGAAGGATCTCTGCACAACCAAAATGAAGACCAATGTTCCTAAGAAAGCATTCTTGGCTGCAAATATCAGCTCACTTTTGTCCAATCCCACCTACACAAAATACAACGACCCTGGGTGTCCTACTATTCAGTGTACGATAGGGGACACTAGAATGAGCAATGTTTTGCTTGATTTATGATCAGCGGTCAACCTCCTCCCATTCTCTGTTTATCAACAGTTGAACTTGGGAGAATTGAAACCAACTAAGATCACCCTCCAATTGGCGGATAGATCGATTCGTATTCCCATGGGGATTATGGAAGACGTGCTTATCAAAGTTGGAGATTTTATATTTCCAGTCGATTTTGTTGTCCTCGATACCAATCCTGTTGCGAACACCCACTCTCAAATACCTTTGATTTTGGGTAGACCATTTCTGGCCACCTCCAATGCCTTGATTAATTGTAGAAATGGTCTCATGAAGCTCTCATTCGGTAACATGAGTGTTGAGTTTCATGTGTTCAACTCTGGTAGGCAACAGGAACCCATGGATGAACCTTTAAATCTAAATCTCATCCGCCAATTGGAGAAAGCACCACAAAATCAACGAACACCCCTAACCCCAATGCAACCCGTTGAGAATGTTCGTGGGCCCAGCGAAAACTCATTGCCTGTCTTCGCAATGCAACAGAGTGAGCTGGCCTCGAACATGAATGTCCAAAGGGAGTGTTCGTTGCATGATTCAGTTGAGAGTACTAGTGAGAGTGAGACACCTCATCATATGCCTATACCAGAAGGTGTCTCTACCTCATGTCCCATGGCCATTGAGCCATTTGAGCTTCATATTGATTCCAACAAGGACCCACCTATGACCGAGCTTATGCTTGATGATCAAAATGATGGTGGGAGGTCCTTCTTGGATGACTTGGGGAGAAGCCCCATTCTTAGTGATGCAAGTCTGCTGCATCCATCGAATGAGCCTGAGGAACTCATTCCGATGCACCCGCCTATTGGTTGGAGGGTTTTCTTCGATGAACAATTAAACCCTAGTGAGGCAATACAACTTCATTCTTTGTTGCCCACACCCAACCAATATCATGAGGGGTTCGAGCCTTTCAGCTTTGACCTTTCACCCCTCATGATACCTCAGAGTACCAGTGAAGTTTGCTCATCTCGGCAAGTCTCTGGTCCTCAAAACTTGATGTTCTCATTTGATGTTTCTTGACCAAATGATTATGAGAATATCTTGGTTGATGTATATATCTTGTAAAAAAAGAAAAAAAAAGTGTGTAATAAAAGACTCCTTCAGTGAGCATCGATTGTTGTGGGCCCCAACCCTTGTGTACTTGGGCCCAATCTCTTCACGTATTTATCTCCCTTCTTCAGCTTCTCACAGGTTTTGAGGAAATTTGGGTTTGTGTCCATCAACATGACCCTGAACGTCCCTTTGTACTTCATGTTGGTGAGATCTTTCCTTTTTCATGCATATATCCATGTAGTATCTTATTCACATTCATTGAGGACAATGCATGAAGTAGGTGTGGGGGGTGTTTTAAGTGTGTACATAGTCGAGTCTTTTTTTTATTTTTTTGTTTTCTTTTGTGTGCATTGTTAGGGTCATGTTAGTGTGCCGCATTTAATATCCATATATCTGCTTGCCATGATCCTTGGGTGACTTGTCTTCTTTTGCTTGCCTAGTGCTTTAAAATTTTCACATTTCTTTCAAAATCTTCATGTGTTTGTGAAAGAAAATGTTTTTGTAGGTTTTGCATGTGTTTAGCATGTGCAAAACCGTTGAGAGGCAAAGTAAAAAGAAAGCTCCCAAATTTGTCTTGAACTTGATGCATTAGGATTTCTAGTTTACTGGCTTTAGGTCTTACCGAGTCGTTAGGATGCACCCCGGTTTTCCCTCGGGGGCGTGTAATCATAGGGTTTCAGCACTCAAACATTTAAAGAAGTCCACCCTGAACCTAGTGAGTCAAATAATTCGTGTTTGTTAGTATAAGGAAGTTTGTCGTAGTCAAAGGCCATTAATCTCTTTTTGTGAAACTTAAGTGTAGGGGTTTTGGTTCCCATGTAGATAAATGAATAAGTGGTGTACTCTCTTCTCGCACGACTCCTATCACTCGGGAAAGTAGGTCTGAGGGGCCTTTGTGCCTGGTGCTTTCGAGTCATCTGACTTGGGATGCACCGACCGAACTCCCGTTACACGGGTGGTAGGGATCACCCTATGTGGAGATTTGGGGGAAGGTGTACGTGATAGTGTAAGTCCTCATAGACAATGATGCACGAAACCTGACCCTGGGAGAATCAAACACCAACCAATAAAATGCTCTAAAGAAAAAAAGAGAAAAAAAGAGAAAAGAAAAAAAAAAGTCAAATAAGTACCAAAATGGACTTTACACATTGTATCACATTCAGAAGTTAAGGTTGCCCATTTCTTTCACTTAAGTCCTTAGCTAACTCTCACGAATAACTCATTAGTAGTGTAGATAGATTGATTAATGCATCTTGTTCGGATTTTGTGGGTATATCCGCTGAAAACCCTCAGGAGACAACACTCCTCCTCCTTGGCGACAAGGAGGTTTAACGGCTTGTTGCACGTGCTAAGTGCAACCGTGATTACTACGAAAGTGAGTTAGGATTTCTTGTTTTTTTCGTATGCTTTTTCCTTTCTTTTTTTTGCTCGGGACTAGCAAAAGTTAGGTGTGGGGGTATATGATTGACATCATTTCATGCTTATATTTGTATCTTATATCCATTATCTTTCACCTAAACAATGCTATGTTACGAGTTTTATGTTTAGTTTTCAGGAATAGATAGGTTTGAAGAGATGAAGCATAAAAGAACCCAAAAGCTGGGAAAAAGGACTGAATTGTGAGATCTGGGGACTAAGATGCAAGGGAGAAGGACCTGAATGTAAGACAGAAGGACCTAATAGCAAAACAGAATACTCCACACCATCATGGGGAGTATTTTAGCAATTCGATTCGGGTCGGAGCTCCAACAAACCAAGTGAATGCATCCAAGACCAGCAAATATACCAAGAAAAACCCACAACAAACATGAGCAGGATCTGAACCATATAGACCTCCAATTGGCGGTCCAAGACCGCTAATTGGCGGCCCATTTTGGCCCAAATCCGTTAAATGTTCTCCAGCACATGTATTAGAGGATGTTTAGGCTATTTTTGGTATCTGTTTAGTCCCACATCGGGGGATTGTCCCGGATTAGCTTTTTCTCTAGTTTCTATAAATAGAACTCTTCACCTTCCATTGTAATCACTCCATATTTTAAGTGGCTATTCTTCCTACTAGAAGTGAGGCCTTGAAGCACACACTAAAGTAGGAGGATGCTACTTTTAATGTGGGTCATTTTAATACAAGTTTTCTTTATTATGTTGTTTGTTTTATGTTTCTTGTTTTGCATTGCTTATTCTCATTTCATTAGTTTTATTAGCTTAGTTAATATGCTTTCTTTGTTTAGTTTAATAATTAGTGTAATGTTTAGTGAGTAGTTCCATCCCCTTTGGGGGGTGGAGTAGATGTACATACATGCAAATGAGAATGGATTGAATGCTTTAATTCCAATTTGTTGATAAAACATGAATGTATGCTTGCTTGTTTAGGATAGAATTTATAACTTGATGAGTTTTGCCAAAATGATTAGACACCTCTCATGCTTGTTTAGGTTCTGAAATAAACATCTTGCATATGTAAATGTTAATCAACTAAGTTGGTGAATAGATTGATAGGTTTTGCCACAAATTTAGACACTTGTTATGCATGATAACACCACCTTTATTTGTGCTTAAAGAATGTGTTAAACACCCACCTCTTTGCTTGTGTGCACTCACTCCACCCCTTAGTGGTTTCCTATTTCTGTATTCCAGTATTCTTCTTTTGTTCTTAGCTTAGTTGTCATTTCATTGTTTGTTTCTTTCGTTCGCATTTCATACTTCTTAGCGTAGTTTAGTGTAGAGTAGCATAATCAATCTTTCTCCCCTAATTTTTGCCACTTGATTTCTGATAAACAAGAGGTCGCTCACCTCCCTGAGGACGACCCGTACTTGCCATCGCTTCATCGTGGCCGTGCACTTGCGGTTTAATTAAAACGTTCAACATTCGACATCAAGTTAGCCGTTGGGACTACTCCGTAGTTGAAGGCTCTGTATAGGATGGCACCTACAGAGTTAGCAGAGCTGAAGAAGCAGTTGCAAGATCTGATGGATACTGGGTTGATCTAACTTAGTGTCTCGCCTTGGGGAACACCAATACTCTTTGTAAAGAAGAAATACGGGTCGTTGCGGACGTGTATAGATAAGATTGTCGTTAGGAATCGGTATCCTCTACCCAGGATCAATGACCTCTTTGACCAGTTTTAGTCAGCTAAGGTGTTCTCAAAGATTGATTTTCTAGTTATCACCAATTGAGGATTAGGGAGGCAGATGTCCAAAAGACAGCTTTCAGGATGAGGTACGGGCACTACGAGTTCTTAGTGATGCCTTTTGGGTTGACGAATGTGCCTGCAACATTCATGGATCTGATGAACAAGACGTTCAGTTAGTGCCTCGATCGATTCATTATTGTTTTGGTGGATGACATCTTGGTTTTACTCACCGGATAGAGAGAAGCACAGGGAGCACTTGACGATTGTGCTTGGCATATTGAGTGATCAGGAATTGTATGCCAAGTATTCGAAGTGCGGCTTCTGGTTGGACAGTGTTTCTTTTCTAGGGCACATTGTGTCTGGTGTAGGGATATCAGTGGATCCGGCATAAGTTGAGCAATCACACAGTGGAGGGCCTCGACGAGTGTGACTGAGATCAGGAGCTTTATAGGACTGGTGAGCTATTACCGTCGGTTCATCATAGACTTCTTTAGACTTGCTTCACCATTGACGGTGTTGATGCAAATGGGTGTCAAGTTCGTTTGGTCCTGGAAGTGCAAGGACAATTTTCAAGAACTGAAGAGTCTGCTGATGACTGCTCTGGTTCCGATTGTTTCGAGTGGTGGCGGAGGATTTTTGATTTATAGCGACGCTTCAGGGATTGATCTGGGTTGTGTGCTTATGCAGCATGGGAAGGCGGTCGCGTATACTTCGAGACAGTTGAAGGTACATGAGAGGAATTACCCGACTCATGACATGGAGTTGGCAACAATGATACATGCATTGAAGACCTGAAGGCATTACTTGTATGGAGAGTAGTTTGAGGTCTTCACAGATCATCAGAGTCCGAATTATCTATTTTTGCAAAAGAAGCTAAACATGAGACAACGTAGATGGCTAGATTTCATTAAGGACTACGACTTCACCATCTTCTATCATCCGGGAAAGGCGAATTTGGTAGCAGATGTTTTGAGCAGGAAAGTGGAGGTTGTAGTAGCTAGTCTGTGTATCTAGGAGTGGAGGTTGCTGGAGACTTTGGCTGAGTGGAAGCTGTTCACCGATGGATCATAAGGTGTAGTGATTGTTGTTCTGAGAGTGAAACCTCAGATAATTTCGAGTATTGTGCATGCTCAGAGTATTGATGATGAGTTGGCCCGTTTGTTGTGTTTACCTGCTGGAGATGGATCTGATTTCAATATGGGAGTTGATGGAGGTCAGAGATTCAGAGGTGGTATCTAGGTGCCGAAGGGAGGAGATTTGCGAAAGGAAATTATGGAGGAGGCACACACAACACGAAGATGTACAAGGATTTGCAGAGGAATTTTTGGTGGAAAGGGATGAAGACAGAGATTGCAGAGTTTATGACTAGATGCTTGGTCTTTCGGCAGGTGAAGATTGCACACCAGAGGCCAGCTAGGCAGATGTAGAGGATCGAGCTGCCAGAGTGGAAATGGGAGCACATGATGATGGATTCTGTCAATGGGCTACCAAAAAATGAGGAGATTGCACGATGCGATTTGGGTCATTGTAGATCGATTGACCAAGTCAGTGCACTTCTTAGCTATCAGGACCACTTTGCCTCTGGAGGGTCTAGTTAAGTTGTATATTGAGGAGATAGTCAGGTTACACGGAGTGCCAATGTGCATCAACTCTGTTAGAGATCCCAGATCCAGGTCTAGATTTTGGGGAAGTTTGCAGAAGGCTTTGGGGACTCAGTTGAAGGTCAACACAACTTTCCATCCACAGACAGACGGTAAGTCTGAGAGGACCATCCAAACTTTAGAAGATATGTTGCGGGTTTGTACTATGGATTGAGCATGACACTAAGATGGGAATTTGTCATTGATCGAGTTCGCCTACGACAACAGGTACCACTCGAGTATTGGGATGGCATTGTACGAAACCTTGTACGGTAGACCTTGCAGATCACTGGTATGCTGGACTGATGTAGGTGAGAGGTAGTTAGTTGGGCCTGAGATTGTACAGATGTATGCTGAGCAGGTCGATGTGATTAGACAGAGATTGGTAAGCTCTCAGAGCAGGCAGAAGAGCTACGTGGATAGGCATAGGCGAGAGTTGAGGTTCGAGGTTGGCGACCACGTATTCCTTAAGATTTCCCCAGCTCGAGGAGTGATGAGGTTTGGGAAGAAGAGGAAGTTCAGTCCAAGGTTCGGACCGTTTGAGATCCTCGACCGCGTTGGAGAGGTTACCTACAGGATTGCATTGCCGTCATAGTTTTCGGGCCTTCAAAACGTCTTCTATGTGTGGATGTTGAGGAAGTACGTAGCAAATCCTTCTCATGTGATTCAGGTTCTAGGTTCCAGAGATCCGACAAGATTTGTCTTTTGAGGAAAGACCAGTGGAGAAGTGGATCGGATGGAGCACCAACTTAGGAGGACCATTCTGATGGTGAAGGTCCGATGACAGCATCATTGTGTTCGACAGGCCACTTGGGAGATCGAGGAGGAAGTCCGGAAGAAGTATCCAGAGCTTTTCAGTAAGCCTTGACTTAATTTCAAGGATGAAATTTCTTTAAGGATGGTGGATTGTTAGATACTAATCCTTATTTAGTGGCCTAATCTTGTTAGGTGGTTAATGGTGGTTTAGGGAAGGTTTTGGGTAGATGAGGTGGTGGCTTTTGGTTGGAGGATGATAGAGTAAGGTGTATTTAAGGTAAATCCCTCATCTCCTCTCACTACACTCTTTCACTCATCTCTCTCTCAAACTCTTTCCCTCTCAGCCATTTGAAGCTCCGGTGAGGTTTGGTGATCAGCGAGCAAGGAGTTGCGGTTGCGGTTGCCGGAGGTGTGGTGATATTTATTAGGGAGAAGTTCACCGAAGAAAAGGGTAATTATGTGGTGGAATTTGTCGTTGATCTTCAAAGGTTTCTTCAAGCGTCCAAGGTATGAAAAGCTCGTCCTTAATACTCACCCGAGGTGTGTGAGTGGTGGATTTAGTTAACGGAGACTATTAGGCTCGTCGGAAGTTTCTGAGCAGTAGGATGCTGCAGAATAACGGTCAACTGATGCTAGTAATTGTGGGTTTCTGCCATCGACCTTCACACGGTCGACTGCCATTGACCATATGTTCGACCGATTGGTCATTTTGTTAGTTGAACCTGGGAGTTGACCATCCAAAAGGTCGACCGTCCTGTGAATTTTGGTTCGACCGTTATATGTTGGGTTTTTTTTCGACCATCTAGGTGACGGTTAAACAATGCATGTTTCTTGAGGGAGACGGTCGACCGTTAAGCTTGGCTTGGTTGATGGTGGTTACTCTGTTATATGTTTGTGGTGTGTGTGATTGGCTTTAAGGGCAATTGGTTCACCATCCCTTTTAAGGCAAGGGAAAGGATAAACCGGCCTAATAGCGATTGGTGGTGGCTCTACGGAGCGTGTGGTGGCTCTACGGAGCGAGTTATGGCTCTATTGAGTGATTCTGGGCTTTAGAGTGATTGTCCTTGTGAGGGAGGGTTTCTGGGCCGATGATATTCTGGTGGGTGTCTTGTATGTACATGTGGTGTGGGTGATGGGTGAGAGGACCCTAGAGTCCCATTGTGGATCGTGTGTGTTGTGGTTGGGAGAGAGGTCCCTGGTGCCCAACATCGATGAAGATGTTTTCTTTATCTGTTGCATTTTGTATCATGCTATGTTTGTTATTGTCTAGTTTGTATGTGTTTGAGGTTTGGCATACGAGGTTTTCTTATGGAAAGTCAGGTATAGTTTTATGTTTTCATTTTAGGTCGTGAGTGACGTTAGGAGGTGGTTACTGAGGAGGAGCACACCCGGGACCGGATCCTGTTGTCTATCTTTTTAGGTAGTTTATGATTACATGTGTTGTATATACTTGTAGTTGCCATGTTTGATGTAATCATACTTTTGAAAAACTCTATTGTATTTCGGTGCACCTATGATATATTAATAAGTAGCAGTCTTGTTCATTGTAATGCTATTGTTAATTTGTTTTAATTTTTTTTGCTGTTTTGGGACGTTACAAAAAATACATAGGGTAATCTGATTTTCGTTCTACAACGTATAGCAAGTTCAGATTTTCCTTTGTTATAAGTGAGATTCTATTTTTTGCATTTTTATTTTGAAACTATCTTGACTTCAAATTAGCATCTACGCAGGAATCTTTCTAAGCATACAACTTTGATTTTACCTTTATTCAAATTAACTTAGAATAATTGTTTTATTTAGAGAGAAGGTTAAGAGATTTGGAAGAACTGAACGATCAACTAGACTACATTAAGATTTTGTTTGTTCATCTCGTTGGTGATTTCCTCGTCCCAAGCAGCAAAAGGAATGATCGAAGTCTCCTATGACATACACAATCTCAGTCATTTTGCATAGGGTAGAGAGGTGTACCAAGCTCTACACAACTCAATAAGAGATATAAAATGGAAATACGACAAGGCATTGAGAGAAAAAGAAGCAATAAGCCTTGGATACGTCAAAGGATGTGATTGACATCATTTCATGCATATATTTGTATCTTATATCAATTATCTTACACCTAAGCAATGCTACGTGACGAGTTTTATGTTTGGTTTTCAGAAATAAAGAGGTTTGAAGAGAAGAGCCATAAAAGGACCCAAAAGCAGGAAAAAGGACTTAATTGTGAGACCTGGGGACCAAGATGCAAGACAGAAGGACCTGATCGTAAGACAGAAGGACCTAAGAGCAAACCAGGAAACTCCACACCATCATGGGGAGTATTTTGGCAATTCGATTCGGGTCGGAGCTCCAACAAACCAAGTAGATGCATCCAGGACCAACAAAGACCACCAGCAAAGCCCACAACAAATCCCAGATGAATCCAAAGCTTATAGACCGCCAATTGGCGGTCCATATGGCCCCAGATCCGCCAAGCTTTCTCCTGGACTTGTATTATCATGTGTTTAGGCTATTTTTGGTATTGGTTTAGTCCCACATCGGGGGATTGTCCCCGATTAGCTTTTTCCATGCTTATAAATAGAACTCTTCACCTTCCATTGTAATTACCCATTGTTTGGTGGCATTCTCTCTACTAAGGAGTGAGCCTTGAAGCAATAACTCAAGGTGGAGAAGGATGCTACCTTCAATGTGAGTCATTATTAATAAAAGTTTATTTGTTTCTTTTAATCTTGTTTTGTTATGTTGCTTGTTTTGTGTGGGTTGCTTTACTTTGTTTAATCTCTTGTTTAGTAATTTTAGTATCGTAGTTAAATGTTTTCTTTACTTAGTCTAATCAGTAGTGTAATGAGTAGTGAGTAGTTCCATCCCCATTTGGGGGGTGGAGAAATATGTCATATAATCATGTAGTGTATTAAGTGTGTGTTATTTTTATCCCTTGAGCTTTATATGATTTCCATAACCATCTAATGGGTTTTCACTCTTATCTTTGATATGCTAATTCTCTTGAATGAAGCTTAGCTTATGCTTTGATTAGTGGACCTATTTTATGGGGAATGATAAGGTTAGGATATGGATGAAGTTAATATTGGAAACACAATTTGTAGTGTATGTACTCTTGTTGCCTTTACCTTAGCTAATGTCTTGTATGTTTTAATGACGTAGTGAAATCTTAATTCATGTAGAGGCATAGTAGGGTATAGTCTTTATACTTGAGTACATGTAGCTTCATTCCAATTATTGTCTTGTATGTTTTAATGATGTAGTCTTATCTTAATTCATGTAGAGGCAAAGTTGGATGTAGTTTTATGATTTCATGTACTACATGTTGTGAGGAGCTTAATGAACACACACACACACACTTCTTTATGTTCACATTATTTCTCTACCCCCTTTGGGGCTTAGTTTCTTGCTTATCTCCATTTCCATTTGCATCTTAGTGTAGTTTAGTGTAACCAACCTTTCTTCCCTTTCTTTACCTCTCGCCTTCGCACAAACCAAGTGTCGACACACCTCCCAGTGGACGACCCGTATTTGCCACCGCTTCAACACGGCCGTGCACTTGCGGTTAAATATAAAACGACCAATCAAGTTTTTGGCGTCGTTGCCGGGGAGGTGGTCTGTCCAGACGTTGGTTTGGGCGATTCGAGGGGTTTTTAATTTTTTGTTTCCAGTGTTGTTTAGTTTCAGGGAATCTTAGGATCAAGGGGAGGCTACTGGAGAAGTTTGAGGACCAGAAGCTACAAAAAGACCGCCAATCAGCGGTCTGGGACCGCCAATTGGCGGCCTGGTGAGCCTCAATTGTTCTCAAATTTGTTCCAGTTGTTATATTGTTCATGTTAGTTATCTGGGAGCACAATTTTGCATGTTGTGACATCTACTTTGCTCCCAGATTTAATTTCAATCCCCTTTAATCAACTTGGACCATAAAACTCAAAGCAAAAGACTAGACTTCTTGCCATCTAGGTCATGCATCATTTGTAGACCTTGCATGCATTTGTCTTTTCTTTTCTTTACATTTTGTTGTTGATTGCTGGCGTGAGGTACGTGCACCCCGATCTCTCATTCATGCATGTTTCGATCATGCATTAGTTAGTAAGGTGCATCGGGACAAGAGTGAGTTGAGCGTTTGATTGGAGTGATTGATTGCTAGATTTAAGCTAAAAACGCTACTAAGGAGGGGTTGTCCCATAAAAGATAAGGTGTGGGATTTCATCACCCTTTCCTTGGCCCCAAAAACCACTCTTAATAAATCCTTAACTAAAAGCAAGTAGACATTGGCCCTAGGATTGCGGGCGCACTAGGAGAGTAATCTAGTTGAGACCGTCATGACCTGATCGGCGTTGCCTACCTTGGCGATAGTAGGAGGTACTGGATCTCCAGATCTGGTATCACTTGCTGGGCATTGTGGTCCTCGTTGTAGGGAGGTGAGGCGTGTCGAGGCTAGTGACCTCGAAGTTAGGCGTCGTCTAGCCTAAGGACCCATTGCCTTACATTGTTTGAGCCGTGCTTGCTAGATTAGGCTTCTTCCTGATCTCGTTACCCACGCTAGCTTTAGGGATTCTTCCCTTCTCCTCTGAGTCATCTTCTTCTCACCTTCTTCTACGTTATAGTCTCCTCCCCTTTACACTCTCTGGTAGCGTTTTAGGGTCGAGTCGAGCATGTTTTGCGAGCTTGGCCTCGTGGTGGTGAGAGTGATCCACTCGAGAGTTCTTTGTTGAGATGGATGCTTACATGGGCGACCATCCATATCATTGTTGGGACCAGGACGATTCTCCCTGGTACTCCGGACCCATGCAACCTGGGGTGGCTCAGACTAACACCCCGTATGGTTGGGATAATCGCAATTGTGTGATTGAGCAATCTTCATATTGGGGTAATATGAGAGAGGCACCGACTACTAGACCACCATCTAGTTACGTCGGATCATATGTTGGTCATCAATATGAGACATTACAAGAACCTTTGGCCTCTTTCATGCATGTGGTAGATGACATGGGTGCACCGGTGGCTCCAGTAGCCGTACCGTGTCACTATTGTGAGTTGAGTGGTCATGATTTCGGGGAATATCCTTATGTTCCCCCAGAGCCTGAGTATGAGCACACATTTTCCCAAAATGCTCATTATGACCATTACGCATCCGCGTACAACCCGAGAGGGATGGATTCGTGGGGAGACAATTCGTATTCAAATTCTTATACATCATTTCCACCCCAATATCCTCCTCCCGAATACCCGGAATTCTACCAACACCCCACTTCAAATCATTGGACTCATTCTCAGGCCATCAACACCCAACCCCAAAATTTCCCAAGATCTGACTTGGACCTCCTCGTTGACCGCATACAAAATCTGACACTTCAAGTGAGTCAACTGACGCAACAATTAAGTGAGGAGAGTAACCTTTCTTGTCAACTTGAGGATTTATCTTCTGAAATTGAACCACCACCACATCCACAAATTCAAAGCACAATCTTTCAAAGTAAAACTCCTAGTCAGTCTGAGGGACTTGGGGTTTCAATTCACGATCACTTAGTGGAGGATTCGATTCAAATTGAGAATAACTTGGACCAACTTCATTATGAGTCGGCACAGGATTGTGCCTTATCTTTTTGTCCTGTGGCCCTTGAGCCACATGATCTTCATGTTGTACCTCCTAAGGACTCACCTCTGGTGGAGCAAGAGCTCCCTAGTCCCCTCAATTTCAAACAACCTGATTAGAGTTTGTCTGTCACTATTGTTCCTGATCATCTTGGAAATGATGGAACATCAAACAACTACATTGCTCATGAGGGTATTAGGAGTTCCTTGGAGGATACTTTGGGTATGAGACTCACTTCCTGTTCTCTTGGTGAGTGAGACATGCATAACGAGGTGCTTGACCTCGTTCCGACCCACCAGCCTGTTGGTTGGAGAGTTTGGATTGACGATCATAACTTCAGCAGCGCAACGGGAGAAACTCTTCTTCCGTTGCCCCTCATTTCCCAAACTCTTGAGAGGTTCAAGCTCTTTCAGTTTGATCCTTTGAATGAGATCCAGGACCAACAAAGACCACCAGCAAAGCCCACAACAAATCCCAGATGAATCCAAAGCTTATAGACCGCCAATTGGCGGTCCATATGGCCCCAGATCCGCCAAGCTTTCTCCTGGACTTGTATTATCATGTGTTTAGGCTATTTTTGGTATTGGTTTAGTCCCACATCGGGGGATTGTCCCCGATTAGCTTTTTCCATGCTTATAAATAGAACTCTTCACCTTCCATTGTAATTACCCATTGTTTGGTGGCATTCTCTCTACTAAGGAGTGAGCCTTGAAGCAATAACTCAAGGTGGAGAAGGATGCTACCTTCAATGTGAGTCATTATTAATAAAAGTTTATTTGTTTCTTTTAATCTTGTTTTGTTATGTTGCTTGTTTTGTGTGGGTTGCTTTACTTTGTTTAATCTCTTGTTTAGTAATTTTAGTATCGTAGTTAAATGTTTTCTTTACTTAGTCTAATCAGTAGTGTAATGAGTAGTGAGTAGTTTCATCCCCATTTGGGGGGTGGAGAAATATGTGATATAATCATGTAGTGTATTAAGTGTGTGTTATTTTTATCCCTTGAGCTTTATATGATTTCCATAACCATCTAATGGGTTTTCACTCTTATCTTTGATATGCTAATGCTCTTGAATGAAGCTTAGCTTATGCTTTGATTAGTGGACCTATTTTATGGGGAATGATAAGGTTAGGATATGGATGAAGTTAATATTGGAAACACAATTTGTAGTGTATGTACTCTTGTTGCCTTTACCTTAGCTAATGTCTTGTATGTTTTAATGATGTAGTGAAATCTTAATTCATGTAGAGGCATAGTAGGGTATAGTCTTTATACTTGAGTTCATGTAGCTTCATTCCAATTATTGTCTTGTATGTTTTAATGATGTAGTCTTATCTTAATTCATGTAGAGGCAAAGTTGGATGTAGTTTTATGATTTCATGTACTACATGTTGTGAGGAGCTTAATGAACACACACACACACACTTCTTTATGTTCACATTATTTCTCTACCCCCTTTGGGGCTTAGTTTATTGCTTATCTCCATTTCCATTTGCATCTTAGTGTAGTTTAGTGTAACCAACCTTTCTTCCCTTTCTTTACCTCTCGCCTTCGCACAAACCAAGTGTCGACACACCTCCCAGTGGACGACCCGTATTTGCCACCGCTTCAACGCGGCCGTGCACTTGCGGTTAAATATAAAACGATCAATCAAGTTTTTGCCTATGAAAAGTACATTCGATGAAGTTAGGTGGTCTTGTTACTTGAGGGGTCCCAGGTCGAGTATGAATATCTAATGAAAGCAAAAGTTTTTAATATTATTTAATGGAAATTTTATCATTTCAATACCGCAAATGCACAACATCGATGAAGATGCGGTAAGTACGGGTCATACCATGAGGAGTTGTGTGTGTCAATGTTGGCACCATACTCGAGTGGGGGAAGAAAGAGGGAGATTGTGGGTATCTAACTAGGTGACAAATGCCATTTAAATAAAAAAACTAATATAAAAAATCTCGTAGAATGTGGAGAATCAATGCGAAAGTGTAGATGTGTAAGTTGTGTGTGTATACAATTTAGTGCTCATGACATGCATAACATGGAATCCATAATGACCAAAACCCCACTATGTCTCCACATGAATTAGATTTGACATTATCATTAACACATACAAGACATCATTTCAAAAGAGACAACAAGAGCACATACTCCCTCATGTCATCAATATCTCCTTACCCTCACTCCAACCGTATCCTCACCTCATCATTTCGCATAAAGTGGGCAGACTAGCCAAAGCATGTGCTAAACATCAATTAAGATCATTAACACATCAATGGTAAGAGTGAGGAACCCAACAAAATGGTCATGGAAATCATGTGAAGCTTCAAGATTAAGATTAAAACACACACCAATCTTACAACATTCAAACTACACAACATTCTCCACCCCCCAATGGGGATGGACTACTCACTAATCAACATATTAACCAAAGAAACAACAACATAAAAACAACTCATAACAAGTAAAGAAAACTAGATTGAGACAAGAAATAAACACAACTTTGATTAATGAAGAAGAAAAGGTTACAATGTTGCTCACTTCTTCTCCTCCACTACACTAATTAGCAAGAAACAAAACCTAACCTGAGGAGGAGAAGAAGAAGGAACAAACGGAAGGATTACAAGTCTATTTATTGAAGATTAGAGGGTTTGGATGAATCTGGGCGCAATCGGACGACTGTAAATCTCATCTGGATGTTGCATATTGCTTTGACCCTACAACCCGACAACCAATTAAGTTTGCTTTGTTGCACGTGGGGTTGAGCCCTAGTCCACTCTCTTGAGCTGATTTGATCTTAATTGTTGAATTACTCCTCAGATTCATGACATTATGGACTTTTACAACTAACATATTTTCCTTTAAAATTAGCTCCCTCGGGGTTTTCACTTGGGTCCCTCCTGATTTTCAGTCTAGTCTTTGGACATGACAAACGTGTCCATAAACCTTACAAAGCAATCCATCTTCTTGCATTTAGGTTCTTTTGCCTCATTTCTCCTCTTTATTACCTAAAACCTGAAAGATATCAAACAAACACTCGAGTAGCACAAGTATGGGGTAAAATAAAGGATATATAGGATAAATGTAATGTATGATATAATATTAATCAACTATAATATTACATGTACTTTGGGTCTTTTTAAGTGACATATCATCATGTTCAAATGTTCGTTATTTCGATAGGTTGCTTCTTTCTTAAGGAGGATGGTTGCTTGATTTGCATGTCTTAATTAATAATGTTCCTTACATGTACATTTGGTGGATTTAGATGGCCCCGGTCTAATTAGGAGTTTCCAAATCAAGATGGTAACTCCTATCATAATGGGGGAAATTCGTTGTTTGACATCCCTTGTTCAGTCAGGTAGATCACATGTACCTCCTGGAAAATACGTGCACTACGTCGCCCTGATTACGTTGGATATCGACAAGCCGACGTGGTATTATGTGTATCACGTCAGTGGCTGAAAATCCTATGTGATATTAGACGTAGCACATCGGTTAATCAAAGCATTAGATTGTGTCAAATATGATTGGTTTAGAGGAGAAATTAACAAGAGATCATGTGTAACTTGTTTACACATGATGTGGGTTTAAGGATGTCCTATAAATAGGTCCATTCTCTTTTCCCTTATTTAACTATTGCAAATCTTTCTCCTCTCCATATTTGCTCCATCTCTTCCATCCAAAAATTCTCTAGATTAATTAAAGTGATAGAGATTAAATTCTTTAGCGGCATAGAAGAAGTTATTGTAGGATTTCTGGTTTAATTGTACATATATATTTTCAAAAAATTTGTACAATAAGGATCATTCATATATTTTCTACGATTTGTTTTTCATGCATGCATCGGTTTGTTTTAATGATTGCTTAAAACACATTAAAACAAACATTGGGCTTCGAAATTCATACCTAGAAGTTCTCTAAAACTTCTTGAAGATCCGGAGACGTTGAGGATGCTTGTTGTTGCGTCGGATGCCTCCGAGTATTCACCAAACTCTAAACAAGATCGGAGAGAGAAGAGCTAGCCTCCCAATCTCCAATAGGATTTAGAATCTAATTACTAACCCCTCTTTAGTTCCCTTGAGAAGAAGATCTCTGAAAACTAAAACTAAACTCAAGAATTAATGTGAATTTCGTGGAGAATTATGGAGAGAGAAGTTTGCACAAGGAGATAATGAATTAATTGATTAGGTAATGAGAAAAACTTGTATTTATAAGTTCTCTCCAAATGACCTATTCATGTGCAACCACTTGCCCATGATTTCATAAAAACTTCCATCTAACCATCCATTATTTGTCAACAAATAATCTCAGCCACGAATTAAATCAGTTATCGACCAATTCCATGCATGATCTAATTAATTCTTAAATTAATTCTGCAGAAAACCGTCTGGACCGGTCGACCGTTTGGAGGTTCGGTCGACCGTTCGAACAAAGTTTTGGTCGACCGTTAGACACTCGGTCGACCGTTCTCAACAGTAAAAAATTTCATCGCAATGTTCAGTCTACCGACTGATAGATTCGGTCGACCGTTACGAACAGACGAAAATTCTCTGTTATCGGTCGAGACGTGTCCGGTCGACCGTGCACCGACCGGTCGACCGTTTACTGTTGTTCGGTCGACCGTTGAGCATTGTTCTACTGATTGGTCAAATTTCGGTTTTACCACTACAAAATTTGATATTTCGGGATTAGTAGTAAATTCACAACTTATGTAATATATTATCCTATGTAACGATAAATCATTACACCCCATAATATTTACATCACATATGAATTTAATTTAGATTCCAATTATGTTATTAGTCACAACATAATTTTGATTTTGCTTGTTCACCCCATGTGTCATATTTTCTACATGAAACCCGACACATCTTATGAACTCAAAATCCCCAATTCTTGTTTCCCAGTTTGGTGGTGTGACCTATGGGAGGATCTAAACTAAGTTGACAGTGATATTAAGAGCTTAATACCACAAGCTATAAGCGGTATCTAGCTACACATTATAGCTCCCAATTAGTTAGATGTCTTAATTCCACTCGAACCAAAACCCGATCCATTTAGTGATGGCGTGCACCACTTGTGTCTGTCCCTTGCCTCATGATATTAAGAATACACACAAAGTAGTATTGTATCATCTTTGTATTAGTATTCATTTCTTGATCTCTTTAAGCTAGTTATAAATATGTGACTTAACTCAAATCACATTGTGCACATTATAACTTTGCTTTATCAAGGGGCCCACTAATATCATTACTCAATTAAGAGGGGCAATAATAATTTTTTGACTAACTATCTTCTCCAACAAAAGTCATACTTAACCAACTAATGCCTTTGCACTACACTCATTGATAGCTTAAGACACTAGTCTAATTAAGCACTCCTTAAGCGATCGGATATAAGTCTCACATCAAAGGACCAAGGACACAGTAAAATATTAATGACACAGAAACACATTTCTATAATATTTTACTTGTTAGGTCAATTCGGTATACAAAAGTAATATTTTCCTCTTTTTTGTACCCGTGTTGTCACTCACTTGTAGAGCTACAATGATCTATGACCAACACGACAATCTTAACTCGGTAATAAATGTCCCATGTTTATTACCATGATTGTGATTATCTTTTACTTTATGTAAACCAATATCTTTTAGAGCCCTACAGTTAAGGACCAAGAGTATCTTCCTTAACACTTCTAAAAGACGAATAACATAAACAAGGAACAAAATGATTTCTCATTCAATTCATAATAATTGACATTTAAAAGTAAAACTTTTAGAACACATTCCCTTAATCTCCCACATGTTATCAAAGTTTTCTTTCACATACATTCTTAATGTATAAAATATTAATAACTAGGGTAACCTTCTCAAATCACCTATCAAGCCAATCCACATGGATCCTCGGATCCATGGACTCGAAATATATTTCGTCTCTTAGCTTGGTATGAAGGTTTGTTGAATGGATCAGTTGTGTCCCTGTTGTGTCCACCAATTTATTTATTTTGTCTTTTGTTGGTGGTTGAGTTAGCCGTAGTGATGTTACTCCTAACTACACTAACTCATACCTCCACCTCAGATAATGATGACGCATCATCATTCCAACCTCCTATTGTCAAAAATTCCTATGAGAATTGCATCAAAATAGCCCTCGGCTATTTTCTCCTTTGTCTTCCATAAACAAGAACTTTATCTTTAGTCCGGTTAAGGTACTTCAGAATATTCTTGACCGCAATCCTACGATTAGGACTTGCGTTTGATTGGTGACTACTTGTCACGCCTAGAGCATACGAGATATTGAGTCTTGTGCAAGTCATCGTGTACCTGGTCCTTCCTTTTGCCAAAGAATAAGGGATACCTTCATGTACTCCAAGTCTTTGCGTGATTGAGCACGTTGAGACTTCTTGATTTGCACACCTATACTCATACTTATTGGCACATTGTCCATATTGAAATTGTTCACCCTGAACTTTTCCAAGACCTTGTCAATGTATGCACGTTGACTGAAGCCAATGAGTCTACGGGATGTATCTCAATGTATCTTGATTCTCAAGATGTATTGAGCCTCATCCATTTCTTTTCATTGAAAATGCCGATTTCAATGAAATTTCGCGTTTGCTAATGCTAAGGTATATGATTGCTTATGAGCAATATGTCATCGACACATAAGATCAGAAGTACTACATGACCCCCACTAATCTCCTTGTACATACAAGGTTTTCCTTTACTTTGAATGAAGTGAATCTTCTTCACCTCTTTGTCAAAGCGTTTGTTCCAACTCCTCGATGCTTGCTTCAATCCATAAATGGATCCTCGAAACTTGCATTTCTTCTCGCTATTATTTGGATCATCAAAACCTTGAGGTTGTACCATGTACATATCCTCCTCCAAGTTCCCGTTAAGGAACGTCATTTTGATATCCATCTTTCATATCCCACAATTGTGAAATGCGGTAATAGTGAGCTTAATCCGAATAGATTTTAACATGGCAACTGATGAGAATTAAATTTATACCGCAAGTGCACGACGTCAATGAAGACGTGGCAAGTACGGGTCAAACACAAGGAGGGAGAGATATTGTTATTTTTGTGATTTTCGAATTAAGGAAGAAAGAGAGAGAAATATGGTTGGTTTGAGATTTTTGGTTTTTTAATTATCTAAAGCAAGAACAACAAAAGAAAAGACTAAAAAGAAAAGAAAACAAATATGGATGAGAGTCCAGCGGGTGGAGGTTTAGATGTCGGGTTTTGTTTAGAGACATCTGAAACTTATAATAAATCACATTAGTTATAAAGCATTACATGATAAATGATTCAACATAAACTCAAGTAATCAAAATATACTAACATGAAATTAAAATAATAACATCATTCTTCTTCCCATCACCCTAAATCCGTCACCCCCACCCTTTGGAGAGAGTTAGAAACTCATGGATGGAGGGAAGGAGAAGGGGTCCTAGAGAACAAAAAGAAAACTAAAAACAAGAAATAAAAGAACAGAATTTTATTGCTAAAAAGAAGAACTAAAAAACAAAACTAGGACCCTTCACAACATCGTTTCGGGGCTATTTATAGCCGATACAAGGAACCCTAAGTATGAATAAGGAAGGACACGTGCTATTACACGACTGGACGAAATTTAGAGACACGGATCGCACCCAATGCGGCGTTTCCGCCGCACATTGACTGTCAGATGCGGCGTAATCGCCACCTGGTTGGCTCGGATTGTTTTGTTCCTTTGCGGGTGTGTTTTTGGTATGTTCTAGATGGCCTCCACGCGTCTGGATTGATTTCTTTCCTTTCTTTTGAGCTCCGAATTTATTTCTTCATATATTTGGAGATCCAAATTTTTTTTTCTTTAAAACTTCTCCAAAATAATCTTTTGGTACTTTAATTTGCAGTCGGGTCCTCGACTTTTTGCAATTAAGTCCCTGGCTACTTTTGTGCTTAAGTCATTGGCCTTTTTGTAATTAGGTCTTTGAATGTTTTTATGCTTGGATGGACTTCAATTTGAATCCCGATAATCTTGACTTGGTCTTTATGATAGAAATGAGTCTTTTGCACGTGTTTATGCTCGAGATATGGGTAATTTGCATTCAGGACCCTGTATTCTGTAAATAAGACTAAACACATACCTTAGTAGCATTTATTGATATAAAATTAATCTAAATGAAAGACATATGATGCAATGTATGCAATGCATCAACAACCTCTCAAAAATTTCATCAAAGTCAATTTCTTGAATTTGAGTATAACTTTTGCTACAAGCCTTGCTTTGTAGGTGTCAAGTTACTATCCATGTCTATCTTCCTCCTAAAAGCTCATTTATACTAAATGACATTTTCTCTTGAGGAAGGCAAAATCAAATTCCATACTTGATTGTCATACATGGATTCTATTTCGGATTCCATGGCCTTAAACCATAGTCTGGAGTCTTCCCTTTCCACTGCTTCTTGGAAGGTCGAGGGATCTTTGGTATCTAGTACCACGATCTCATGAAGTCCCACATACTTATTGGGTTTCTTCCTTTCCCTCGTCGACCTTCTCTATTCTTTTGGTTCTTCTCGTGTCTCTCGAACTTCTTCCACAATTTCTTGAGGAATAGGTTCACGTTCGACTCTCGAACGTACACTAGGTGGGGATGATTGAGATTCTCTCACAATTTCTTGTAGGGATCTCTCGCTCATGCTCCCACTAACCAAATGAATTTCGGCTGGGCCTTCATGATTTTGAATGCTACATTCACATCATGATCTTGTAGAGTATCTTGAGTTTCCCAAGCTTAACTCTACTCCCACTACTTTTCTCTCTTTTCCAGAAATTCTAGAAAAACCATATCTCTCTCTACAATCTTTCGATTGGAGGTGATACACCAAAAGTAGTATCCTCTTTTCACACGAGGACAACCTATGAAGAAGCATTCATCCGCTTTTGGTTGAAGCTTGGTCGACATCAATTTCTTGACGTGGACCTCACACCCCAAATCTTGAGAAAGTTGAGCATAGGTGTCTTTCGACTCCATAGCTCACATGACATTTTCTCCACGGATATGGATGGAACATTATTTAGTGAGTTGGTCATCACTTGTAGTTCATAATTCCAAAAGTAAATAGGCAATTTAGATTGACTCATTATTGATCGAACCATGTCGAGCAATATCATGTTCCTACTTTTAGGAATGAGTCAAATTAGGTATCCTAAGCACTCACACCTACGAACCTTTCATAGAGACTCGATGTTCCTGTTGAGTCGGTTCACTACTTCATCCTCGAATTCCTTGAACTTGTCAAAGAATTCACTTTTGTTTCCCATTAGACAAATATAGCCGTAATGACTATAGTTGTCCGTGAACAAAATGAAGTACCTTAAACCATCTCTTGCACTTGTACTTATTGGACCACATACATTGGAATGTATCATATCCAATAAGTCATTCGTTTTCGTTCCTTTCTTCTTGAAAGGTCTCTTGGTCATTTACTTGACCAATCCGATAGTGCTACAAGAATGAATCATTCACGTGAGTTATCTTAGTTTCCTTTTGTTATTGTTTGTTTGAGTTTGTTTATTATTCATTTCAAGCAAATAGAAGTCATTCCAAACGAATGTATTTGCCTAGAGAATTCCATTCTTCGATATAGACAAGCAAGAATTAGAAATATATATTAAGTTATCCATATCCAAAACATGATACAGAATAGTTCTTTCTAATCGAAGGCACATAACAAACATTCTTCAAAGCTTAAATTTAAATCACTAGACTATTGAAGTTCCATAGAATCTTGTACAATCGCAGCTATGCTTGTACTATTTCCAATCTTCAATATCATCTCGTTCTCCACGAGTTCCTTCCTATCCTTCAATAGCTGCACATCAAAATTATGTGAGCACAAGATCCGGTAACCATTACCAAATCAAGGACAGAGGTGATTAAATTTATCTCAATAACAAACATACCTACGGCGTTTCTCGGGCGCCTACGTTCAATCATCCCATTTTCAAGGTCTTCCTTGTACTTGGGGCAATTAGGTCGGATGTGTCCCTTTTCACCGCAGTGAAAGCACTCCGTGTTGGGAGTTGGAGATTTGAAAGATTTCCCCCTTGAGGCACTCCTATGAGCAACTCCTACTCCCTTGCTTTTGATTGACGCATCTTTGGCAAATTTGCCTTTACCTTTGTTGATCATTTTGCTCCTCTCATGGACGGCTAGGACCTGATTGTCCCGACCCTTGCCCATGTCAACTTCTGCCGTTTTGAGAGCGTTGTAAAGCTCCTCAAGACTCACCCCTTTTTCACGCACATGATAGTGCATCACAAAGTCCTTAAAGGACGGGGCTAGAGAGCCAAGAATCAGATCTTCGGCAATGTCCTCGGGCATTGGAGAAGAGAGCTTCGACAATTTATCAAGGTATCCTTGCATCGTGAGAAAATGCACGGATACCGATGTTCCCTCCGCCATGTGGCACCTTGTGAGTGAGATGGTGGTCTTATAGCGCTCCTTTCGGGCACTATCCATGAACATCTTTGTTAAAGCTTCCATGGTCTTCTTGGGTTTTGAATCCAAGTATTTCTCTTGAAGCGAGTCACCCATGGATGCCAACATTAGACCGTGAACTTGGTTCTCTTGGTCTTCCCACTTGGCTATCGCGTCTTTCTCATTATCGGTTGCCTTCTCATTCAATTTTGGGATTTCACCCTCCAAAATATGAGATAGTTTTCCAAACGTCAACACGATATTAAGATTTAGTTGCCATTTCATGAAGTTTGAGCCATCATTTTGCAAAGGATTCTTTTCGATCATAGATCGCACAATTGGTTGGATACTAGACATTTCTACAAAATAAATTATATAGGATTTTAATGTCAATTTTATGTTTTAAAACACATACATATATATCGAATATAAATGTAAATACTGCAAATAAAATTTTGCCCGTAAATGCAGTAATCCAAGATCCTATCAATTGCAATATAGACTAGCTAAGGGCTATCGAATACATCACAATATCAAGGTAAGAAAAACTCTTTCTAATCACAACCTTTTTGAATTTTAGCAATATTAGCATCTTCAAACTCTTGTGATTCTTGTCGTTTTAATTATGAGGGAATATGACCTATCCTCGTAAGAAAAACTTTTTCCCAAAACCGAGCTAGGGCTCTAGGTAATGTTAAGAAAACTTATTTTCATTTGATACGAGATACGTTTATCCATTGTATTCACAACTAAACATACTTGGGGTTCACTAGGGTGAAACACACCTCATATATTTAATCGTGGTACAACAATAGACAACCATTATATCTCCCACTATTCCCAAAGATGGAGGGAGCTATCTCCCGCTAAGGGCGAGCAGAGTATCCATCGATCAATGGCTGCTAGTGGATGAAATAAGAAGGAAAATTACTCTTAATTTTGTTGGACAATTTCATATATTAACATGTGATTCAGAATTTTAGGTTATCATGCATATTATCATTCATACACCTCCTAACACTCAACACATTCATCACATGCATAGCAAGATAAAAACAGAAATTAAACTATTCACACAATCCACATCGTGTGAGTTTATATGTTCCCTTTGATCCTCGATCCTCGATCAATGCGCTACAGCGGAGACTTCCTCTTGCACCGGAGATGTAGATTCTTACAGAAAATAAACATGCTCCTCACATTCGATAAAAACCGACTAGTGCAAGTCCTATGTAAAAACCTCTCAAATGCAATGCAATTATCTAAAGATAGAAAGAGAGAATTTGGCTTTTACATATAAATAAGCCCCTGTATAATAATAATTACATACATTCATAGTTGCTGATTTGGAACATATTGATTGGCATCATTTCATGTTTATATTTGTATCTTATATCCATTATCTTTCACCTAAACAATGCTATGTTACGAGTTTTATGTTTAGTTTTCAGGAAAAATAGGTTTGAAGAGATGAAGCATAAAAGGACCCAAAAGCTGGGAAAAATGACTGAATTGTGAGATCTAGGGACTAAGATGCAAGGGAGAAGTACCTGAATGTAAGACAGAAGGACCTAAGAGCAAAACAGAATACTCCACACCATCATGGGGAGTATTTTACCAATTCCATTCGGGTCGGAGCTCCAACAAGTCAAGTAACCGCATCAAAGACCAACAATACCAGAAAGCAAAGGCCACAACAAATTCCAACGCGATCCGAAGTTTTTGGACCGCCAATTGGCGGTCTTGGACCGCTAATTGACGGTCCATATTACTCAGGATCCGCCCAAATTTCTCCTGGACTTGTATTAATGTTCGTTTAGGCTATTTTTGGTATTGGTTTAGTCCCACATCGAGGGATTGTCCCCGATTAGCTTTTTCCATGCTTATAAATAGAACTCTTCACCTTCCATTGTAATTACCCATTGCTTGGTGGCATTCTCTCTACTAAGGAGTGAGCCTTGAAGCAAAAACTCAAGGTGGAGAAGAATGCTACCTTCAATGTGAGTCATTTGTTAATAAAATAATTCTTCTAGTTTCTTTTAATCTTGTCTTTTAATTTGTGCATGTTAGTTTAGTCTTTCCTTTCCTTTTATGTTTCTTTAATACTTCTTGCCTTCTTAGTTAACTTTCATTTCAGTATTATGCTTTCTTTTGTTAATATAGTTAGTGTAATGAGTAGTGAGTAGTTCCATCCCCATTTGGGGGGTGGAGAAATATGTGATATAATCATGTAGTGTATTAAGTGCGTGTTATCTTTATCCCTTGAGCTTTATATGATTTCCATAACCATCTAATGGGTTTTCACACTTATCTTTGATGTGCTAATGCTCTTGAATGAAGTTTAGCTTATGCTTTGATTAGTGGACCTATTTTATGGGGAATGATAAGGTTAGGATATGGATGAAGTTAATATTGGAAACACAATTTCTAGTGTATGTGCTCTTGTTGCCTTTACCTTAGCTAATGTCTTGTATGTTTTAATGATGTAGTCTTATCTTAATTCATGTGGAGGCATAGTAGGGTATAGTCTTTATACTTGAGTTCATGTAGCTTCATTCCAATTATTGTCTTGTATGTTTTAATGATGTAGTCTTATCTTAATTCATGTGGAGGCAAAGTTGGATGTAGTTTTATGATTTCATGCACTACATGTTGTGAGATGCTTAATGAACACACATACACACACTTCTTTATGTTCACATTATTTCTCTACCCCCTTTGGGGTTTAGTTTTCTTGCTTTTCTTCCATTTCCATTTGCACCTTAGTGTAGTTTCGTGTAACCAACCTTTCTCTCCATTTTTTACCACTCGCCTTCGTACAAACCAAGCGTCGACACACCTCCCAGTGGACGACCCATATTTGCCACTGCTTCAACGCGGCCGTGCATTTGCAGTTTAAATAAAACTATCAATCAAGTTTTTGGCGCCGTTGCCGGGGAGGTGCTCTTTCCAGACCTTGGTTTGGACGATTCGAGGGGTTTTTGATTTTTTGTTTCCAGTTTTCTTAGTTTCAGGGAACCATCGGAGCAAGGGGAAGCTACTGGACAAGTTGGAGGACCAGAAGCTTCAAAAGGACCGCCAATCAGCGGTTGGAGACCGCCAATTGGCGGCCTGGTAAGGGCTTGCTACTTCCAAAAAAATTCTGGTAGTTAGGGTTGTAATTTGTGTTTTTGGGAGCCCTATTTTGCATGCCGTGACTTCTCTTTTGCTCCCAGATCATTAATCACTCCCCCATTAATCAACTTGGACCATAAAACTCAAAGCAAAAGATTAGACTCATTGCCAACTAGGTCATGCATCATGTGTAGACCTTGCATGCATTTGTCTTTTCTTTTCTTTACATTTTGTTGTTGATTGTTGGCGTGAGGTACGTGCACCCAAATCTCTCATTCATGCATGTTTCGATCATGCATTAGTTAGTAAGGTGCATCGGGAGAAGAGTGAGTGAGCGTTTGATTGGAGCGATTGATTGCTAGACTTAGGATCAAAACTCTACTAAGGAGGGGTTGTCCCATAAAAGATAAGGTGGGGGATTTCATCACCCTTTCCTTGGCCCCAAAAATCACTCTTAAAAAAGCCTTAACTAAAAGCAAGTAGACATTGGCCCTAGGATTGTGGGCGCACTAGGAGAGTAATCTAGTTGAGACTGTCATGACCTGATCGGCGTTGCCTACCTTGTCTATAGTAGGAGGTACTGGATCTCCGGATCTAGTATAACTTGCTGGGCATTGTGGTCCTCATTGTAGGGAGGTGAGACGTGTCGAGGCTAGTGACCTCGAAGTTAGGCGTCGTCTAGCCTAAGGACCCATTGTCTTACATTGTTTGAGCCGTGCTTGCTAGTTAGGGTTCTACCTGATCCCTTCACCCACGCTAGCTTTAGGGATTCTTCCCTTCTCCTCTGAGTCATCTTCTTCTCACCTACTTCTATGTTTTAGTCTCCTCCCCTTTACACTCTCTGGTAGCGTTTTAGGGTCGAGTCGAGCACTTTTTGCGAGCTTAGTCTCGTGGTGGTGAGAGTGGTCGACTCGAGAGTTGTTTGTTGAGATGGATGGTTACATGGGCGACCATCCATATCATTGTTGGGACCAGGACAATTCTTCCTAGTTAGATGTCATAATTCCACTCGAACCAAAACCCGATCCATTTAGTGATGGCGTGAACCACTTGTGTCCGTCCCTTGCCTCATGATATTTAGAATACACACAAAGTAGTATTGTGTCATATTTGTATTAGTATTCATTTCTTGATCTCTTTAAGCTAGTTATAAATATGTGACTTAACTCAAATCACATCGTGCACATTATAACTTTGTTTTATCAAGGGGCCCACTAATATCATTACTCAATTAAGAGGGGCAATGATAATCTTTTGACTAACTATTTTCTCCAACAAAAGTCATACTTAACCAACTAATGCCTTTGCACTACACTCATTGATAGCTTAAGACACTAGTCTAATTAAGAACTCCTTAAGCGATCGGATATAAGTCTCATATCAAAGGACTAAGGACACAGTAAAATATTAATGACACAGAAACACATTTCTATAATATTTTACTTGTTAGGTCAATTCGGTATACAAAAGTAATATTTTCCTCTTTTTTGTACCCGTGTTGTCACTCACTTGTAGAGCTACAATGATCTATGACCAACACGACAATCTTAACTTGGTAATAAATGTCCCATGTTTATTACCATGATTGCGAATATCTTTTGCTTTATGTAAACCAATATCTTTTAGAGCCCTACATTTAAGGACCAAGAGCATCTTCCTTAACACTTCTAAAAGGCGAATAACATAAACAAGGAACAAAATGATTTCTCATTCAATTCATAATAATTGACATTTAAAAGTAAAACTTTTAGAACACATTCCCTTCAGTTATTAATTAGATTCTAACCTTACATTATAGATTGATTGACTAGTTTTGATCTCTCTAATATTGTTTAGAGTTTGGTGAGCACTTGGAGAAAATTCCGAGGTCATCAAAGTGCAACTCGACTTTCGACAATTTAAGAGGATTTGACAATCCTTTTAGTTGTGATCAACCTGTGCATTTTATATATTATGTAGTATTCATCATATTGAAATGCAACAAGGAAAACTTGTACGTATAAATTGTTGAATAAATATGAAAATGATTTTGCTTGTGTATAAAAAATGTAAAATATATATACATAAGTATGGGATGAAATCCATCAAATAATGGATCGAAAATGAACTTTCGCTAGTAGATTGAGTGATGAGAACGAGGTTGGGGTTGTTGAATTCTAGATTTTTCCCTGAAGAATGCAAATGCTAGAAATGAGAGAAATGTCTTATGTCCATCTAGGAGTTGTTTTAACATGTTCTTATGAGATGTAAAAGAGAAAAAAAACTCATTTGTTCAAAAAGTACTCATTGGATATGCACGGTGAAAATAAAAAAAAGCACAAAAGAATAAGGTGATCATAGTGACCCGGTGGAGTATGGCAATGACAGTGACTGGTTAGAGGATATGATCTAAGATATTGTCGACAGTTATTCTGATATACCAGATGTACTTTGTAGTCTATTGTTTGACAATAAGGCCTTTGTATTCGGGTTGCACGAGTTCAATAGGTTGTCCGCTGTTTTAAGGTTGTATACCTTGAAAGCAACATTGATTGGAGTGATGTCAGTTTCACTGCCCTACTGAAGTTGTTGAAAGAGATTCTTCCAGATAGCTACAAACTTCACGATCCTACCTATGAGGCTAAAAGGTATTGTGTCTCATGGGGATGCAATATAGAAAAATATATGCATGTCCTAATGATTGTATACTCTATATGAGTGACTCTAAAAGCCTACATTATTGTCCTATTTGTAATGTCTCATGGTACAAACAAAAAAAGAGTGTTGATGAGAACGGTAAACTACAATGTCCCCCTTAAAAGGTGTTGTGGTATCTTCTGTCAATTCAATGAATGATCAGTTGCTACGACATCTTGCAGATTCTCCCCAGTGGAAGAAAATTGATTCTGACTTCCTGTTATTTGGTGAGGAATCCAAAAACTTGAGACTTGGTATATGTACCAATGGAATGAATCTTTATGGTAGTGTAAGTAGTCTTCATAGTTTGTGGCATGTTTTGCTTGTTATTTACAATCTCCTATTGTGGTTAAACATGAAACGCAGATACATGATGTCGTTAATGATTTTGGGTCCAAAACAACCGAGAAACGACATCAATGTGTACTTGACCCTCAATTGATGACCTACGGAAATTGTGGGAAGATTGTGAGAAATTGTAGGATGCCCATTGACAACAATCATTTACTATGCGTGCGATGATCTTCTGCACAATAAATAATTTTCCAACATATAGAAATTTGTTTTCGCAACGCATACCGAAAAAGCAATGTTGTCGGGATATTCCGTGAAATGCCACAAAGCATGTTCGTGTTGTGAAGAGAACATGTGTTCCTTGTAGCTAGTGTGTAGAAGTAAGACAGTGAATCCTGGTCATCAGAGATTCCTTCTATAAGTCATCTTTACCATAGATTGAAAAAAGCATTCAATGGAAAGCGGGAATATAGCGAAGTACCCAAAGTAATCAATGTCAAACAAGTATATGAATGTGTGAAGAATATTAAAGGTGAATTTGTCAAGCCTTACAGTCGCAGAAATGGTAAAAACAATGGGAAAAAGAAATCCATCTTTTTTACCTACCTTACTAGCAATCTTTACAAGTTAGACATTGTACTGATGTCATGCATGTAGAAAACATGTTTGTGATAAGTGTACTAGGAACTCTTCTAAACATACCTAGTAAGACTAAAGATTGTTATATGGTCAAACTTGATATAGTAGAACTTGGTATACAAGCAAAACTAGTACCAAAGGAAAGGGACCCGTAAATGTTTACCACTAGCTTGTTACATATTGTCCGGAAAAGAAAACATAACTTTGTGTCAAACTATACATGGTGTCAAAGTGCCGCAAGGGTGTCACTACTGGAAAAAGGGTCACATACGTCGGATATACTGGGGTATATACAACGGATATTTGCGGTCCAAGTGCCCGACGTATATTTCATTGACACCTATGCCCTTGTGTATAGACATCAGCTATATACAACCGACGTTTATACAATGTATAGTGTATAGACGTCTATTATAACTTTAATAATTTACGCAAAAAACACATTACCACCTATAACAGGCACCCATCCTCTACAGTAAGCAAGCCCAAGTTCCCAATCTTTTGACCATTAAATATATATTTATCTCATTTTCCTATTGTAGCTAGTGTGGTACCCAACTCCCATTTAGAAGTAAATGAGTGGTGGAGTACTTCAACCCCACCAACAAAAAACATTTCTCCAATGTGGGAATAAACTTCAACACATATGACCATAAACACACATCTGTACATCAACACACATGTGATAGTTACATTGATGCAACTATTTTTAAATCAATCCAAATAATTCACATTATTCATATACAAAATAAATCCACATAAATTCTTATACGAAATAAATCCCAAAAAATAAACAAAAAATATTTTTCTTATTTCAGGAGACATAAACGTCAGTTATACTAAAAACCCGACATTTATACAAACCTATAGCCGTCGGATGTCCAAACATCCGACTTCTATACCTATAGACATCCGATGTTTTGATATCCGACGTCTATGTTCTGATGTCTATTGTGCATTATGCACTAGTGTATTCTTTAAATATTAGTAATTTGGCTTCGATATTGATGCAACAACTACTTGGTTTGAAGTTTCATGATTTTCATATATTGATGCAGCAACTTCTACCTATTTCTATTAGATCGATATTGCTGAAATACATTAGACACGCAATTATCAAACTTTATTTTGTTCTTTAACAATATTTGCAACAAAGTACTTTCTATTAGATCGATATTTCTGAAACACATTAGACACGCAATTATCAAACTTTATTTTATTCTTTAACAATATTTGCAACAAAGTACTTGATATGAACTACTTGGATAAGTTACAACATGTAGTGGTTGTTTCAATGTCAGTTAGAGATGTACTTCCCCCATCATTGTTTGACATTATGGTGCATTTGGTGGTTCATACTGTCTGAGAAACTAAATTAGTTGGACTAGTGATTAGTAGCATATCATACATTGTATTCATGTTATATGTTTAAAGGTTTTATTAATTACCGTAAGTGCACGGCCGTGATGAAGCAGTGGCAAGTACGGGTCGATCCACGGAGAGGTTAGTAGCCTCTGATTTGTCAGAAATCAAGTGGCAAATAAAGGGAGAAAAGATGTGACTATGCTAAAGCTAAACTACACTAAACTAGTAAGTAAGAAATGCAAAAGAAAGCAACGAAAGATTGGAAATCAAGAAGAGAAACTCCTAAGGATTTACTCCAAGTAGAGAGAATGCCACCAAGCAATGAGGTGAATACAAAAGGAGAGGAAGAGTTTTATTTATAGGCATGGAAAAAGGTAATCCATGACAATCCCCTAGTATGGGACTAATTGCATACTATAAATGGACATAAAAAAACATAATACACCACCCGACCAAAGCATGTAGCATTTGGACACATTTTGACTGCTGATTGGTGGTCTATATGTGTCTGATCGAGCCTGGATTTTGGTGGCTCGGTTCTAGCTTCATTTCTTAATGTTTGAGGAACTCGATTTGGTTGTTGATGGTTAGGTCCGAATCTAATTGCCAAAATACTCCTCATAATGGTGTGGAGCTTCTTAATTTCTTTATTAGTCCTTTTGGTTTTACATCCGGGTCGTTCTCTCTTGCACCTCAGTCCATAAGTCTTGCAACTCAGTCTTTTTACTTGCTTTTAAGTACTTTTCGTGTCTCTTCTTGTCACTTGTTTTATTTCTAAAACTTAAACATAAAACGCGTTACGTAGCATTGCTTAGTCTAAATATAAAGGATATAAGACACAAATAAATGCATGATATGATGTCAATCACTATATATCCTTTATTTTACCCTAATTTTGTGCTACTCGAGTGTTTGTTTGATGTGTTTTGAGTTTTAGGTAATAAAAAGGAGAAAGGAACCAAAAAAGACCTAAATGCAAGAAGAAAAGACCTTATTGAAGCATCTTGGACCGGTTTGTAATGTTCAAGTACCCATCTCCAATACAGGAATGACCTAGATGAAACCCTGAGGGACTTGAGCATAAGGAAAACATTTCTGGTGCAAAAATCCCTCATTATCATGATCTTGAGAAGTATTTGGGGAATTACGACTAAACGAGCTCGAACTAGCGGACTTGGAGTGCACACAATGTGTGAAATGACTAACGTAAGTTGTTGAAGAAAATCAAGGCGGATCAGACACAAATAGTCTGCTTGTGGCGGATCAATTTGCTCCAAATGCACCCCATTGTCTCTCGTGACTTGATCTTGGTTATTTGGGGGCACCAGACTGGAGCGAATGTTATTACAGTCGTCGGATTGCTTCTAGAATCATCTACACCAGTTTTTCTATAAATAGCAATGTTTCTCCTACCTTTCCCTTCCTCACTACCTCCACCCTTAGAATAACTTAGGTTTTACCCATTGGGCTGCAAGAATAAGGAGGTGGTTGGAGCTTGTAAATTAGTGCATTTCTTTAATCTAATGGTAGAATCTTTTTCCACTTGTCTCTAGCTTTCTTCCTATCTACTTAGTTTTGTGTTTTGTTCGTTAGTTTAGTAGTTAGTGATTATTTCCATGTGTAGTCTTGATTTCTTGCTTTCCTTTCTTGTAGGGATGAGTAGAGAGTAGATCCACCCCATTTCGTGTGGAGGCAATGAAGTTGATAGTGAAGTGTATGATGGGGTCCTAAGTTTGTGTCATTTCCATGTGCTTAATGTTAGATCTAAAACTTGTAGCATGTTAATCTTGTTTTAGATGAGATAATGGGCACACTAGGTAATTGTTTCATGCTAGATCTATTTTTGACATGTTGCTTGTGATGGGTTCTATTTGATGATGGAGTAGACTTGAAATGAATGGTTGCTTGATGTCGTTTAGTTGCTTGAATGAACTAAGGTTATGCTTAGAAGTGATTTATGCTTTAATGGCCACACTAGGTGCTTATTGTATACTTTAGAATCCATAAAATTGGTATTAACTTCATGGTAACATATCCTAGTCTTGTATACCATGTCGTTGTATGTGTTTCACATTTAAATTCCACACTAGCTTCTACTTGTAAACACACACTCTTACACATACGCTTAATGGTTGGATACCCTCATGCACACACACCTCACTATTACACCTCCACTCCAAGGGGTTTAGTTAGATTGTCTTCTTGTATCTTAGTTTAATTTAGTTAGCTTAGCCTAAATCTCTCCATCTATTTCTCTTCCCACTCGAGTATGGTGAAAACAACAATGCGCACAACTCCTTAAGGTTTGACCCGTTTTTGCCGCGTCTTCACTGACGTTGTGCATTTGCGGTTATTAAAAGGACCAATCAACTGGTATTTCTGAGGTGGGTGTATCCTTTCGAGCGGTACATGGGTGTGTTGAAGGGTTATTGTAACAATTGACGAAGACCCAATGCTAGTATTGTTGAAGGCTACATAGCCTACGAGGTTATTGAGTTCTGTAATGAATACTTGACTAATACAAAAACGTATTGGACTTCCTAAGAATCGTCATGACGATAGGGTTGGAGGTATGGGTACATGTGGTGCAAAGTTGATAAGTCAAGGGTGAGGATATCTTTAAGGCGTATTTTTATGTGTTGTGCAACTTCGACAAAGTTCAGCTTTTTTTAGAAAAGCACAAGTTTCTAATGAAGAAAAATATCCTACATGGAATGATCAACAAATAGTTAATGCTCACAGTGAAACATTCATTGATTGGTTTAACAAAATGGTGTACAGTCGTAATGTTTCTGAGACTTTGAATTGGTTTGCCTATATGCCTAATCATGTTGTCACAACTTATAGTAGTTACAATGTCAATGGATAATCATTCTCCACCAAAATAGAAGACGACAAAAGCATAATGCAATACAACGAGGCCAGTTTAGTTGTTGAATCTTTTGCATATTTCTAGTTCTAAAGATAAAAATCATATATATGTCAAGATGTCATACTACGGTCAAATTGAAGATATATGGGTGTTGAACTTCACCCAGTTCGATGTGACAGTTAAATGTAAGTGGGTGGACAATAACAACGACCTTCGGGGTGGATGAGTTTAGTTGGGATTTACCTTGGTGAACCTTAACAAACCAGGATTCAAGGAAGAACCTTTTTATTTTGGCATCTCAAGAAAAATAAATTAGTTATGTAGCAGAACCTTGTGCTAATCAATGGTCGGTGGTTTTAGAAGGAAAATGACATATTATTTCTCAAGAATATCATGTCAATGATATTGAAGAAATTCTCCATTTTTAACACGTGTCTGAATTGAAGTCAATCAATGATAATAGAAATGTTGATAACTTACTTATTCAGGAGGATCATCGTGCAGGAATATGGATGAAAGATCCTAATAACAAAAAAGAAACTTTGAAAGGCTAACCTATTATTTTATTAGTTTATGTTAAGAACTCATGAGTTAATTGTGATTATGTACTGACCCCCTCCCAATGTACATTGAGTTAATTCTTTTTTTGTGGTTTTAGATGAATGAATGACCCCCTCCCAATGAAACATTTGCTTTTGACCACACACTTGCTATATAATGACATGTTGTCGATACATTTTTAGTTGTTACATTAATGGTTGTTGTTTATTACATTTGCTATTGCTAAATTTGTGTTGTATGGATTTGTTGTTGTACCTGTGGATTTCGTGCCCCACAATATTAAAATGAGACTATGCAAAGAATTTTAAAATAAATACACTACACACAATATTAAAATGAAAAAGAAGAATCATACCCAAAAGGATTGTCAACCCCTTTTATGATTTAGAGTCCAGTTGCACGTCAGATGGCCTTGAAATTTCCGCCAAGTGTTCATCAAACTCTAAACAAGATTAAAGAGATCGAAGCTAGTCAATCAATCTCTAATACAAGGTTAGATTCTAGCTACTAACCCCTTCTTGGCTCCAAAGAATTTAATCTCTCAAACACTCAATTAATAAGAAGAATCTCGGATGGAATGATGGAGAAAATATGGAGAGGAGAAGTTTTTGCATTAATGACACAAAGGAAGGGAGGATGGATGATTGATCGTTTTAAATACCGTAAGTGTACAGGGATGTGTGTCAACTCTGGTTCTTTAGAAATCGAGTGGAAAATAAAGGGGAGAAGTTTGATTACACTAAACTAGCAAGCAACAAACAAGGAAGATGAAAGTGAGAGAAATTGAAACTAAACTAAGTAACTATTAAAGCAAGATCAAATTCAATAAAGAAAACCCCCAAAGAGTGGAGTGTGTTTACACTTGTAATAAAGTTGTGAAGAACGCATTTAGTAAGGCACAAGTGTAGGTTGTGTTTTTATGCATACGAAGTAAATAATGGTTGTGAGAAAACCTATCATGAGCATAAACAAGCTGGTTAATAAGAACCTAAATAAGCATGAGAAGTACCTAATGGTTGTGGCAAAAACAATCAAGTTAAGTATTCTCTTTTAAACAAACAATCATACATTCACATTCATCACATATTGCAAAAGATAGCATTCATCCCATTCTTCATTACATGTATAAACATCAACTCCACCCCCAAATGGGTATGGAACTACTCACTACCCCTTAAGCTTATATTATATTAAGAAGAGGAAACATTGTAACTAATTCTACTAAGATTAATAAAATAGAATTAAGTTAAGCAAGCAAGAATTAAACGAGACAACAAGAAACTGACAAAGATTTCTTTTATTCATGACTCACGTTACAAGTAGCATCTCTCCACTAAAGTTTTGCTCCAATGCTTTACTCTAAGTAGAGGGAATGACCACCAAGCAAGGAGTAGATTACAAAGGAGAAAGAAGAGTTTTAGTTAGACATGAAAAGACAACTGCGGACAATCCCCTGGTGTGGGACTAATAAAACTTCTACAAATAAATAAAAACAACATAATACACAACCACGAGAAGCTAGGTCGGATCCTGACCCAACTAGACCACCAATTGGCTATCTAAGGCCACCAATTGGCATTCATGGTTGGTTGGATTCAACCCAGTTTCGGTTGGCTTCTTCATTGCTTTAATTCTTCACATGGGGTGCACCTGGATTGGTTGTTTGAGTCTGCGCCTGAATCTAATTGCAAAAATACTCCTTATGATGGTGTGGAGTTTCTCGGTTTTCTATTTGGTCCCTCCGAGCTTACGTCCTGGTCCTTCCGTCTTGCAGATGGGGCATTGTGTATGACTTAGAGGTCCATTTTTCTTCATTTAAGTCCTTTCTACTTACGTCAATCTTTCTTCTCTTACTTTCTCTTCTTTATTACCTAGTACCTGAAATATAACAACAAACACTCGAGTAGCACAATATTGGGGTAAAATTAAGGATATTGCATGAATATGATGCATGATATGCTACTAATTAAACACCCCCACACTTACCTTTTGCTAGTCCCGACCAATACAAAGAAAGAGAAAAAGGAAAGAAAGGAAAGACATACAAAAACAGGAAACTCCTAACTCACTTTCGTAGGAATCACAGTTGCACATAGCACATGCAACAAGCTGTTAAATCTCCTTTTCGCCAAGGATGAGTGTTGTCTCCTGAGGGTTTTCAACAGATATACCCACAAAATCCAAACATGGATGCATCATTCAACTTATCAACATGACTCGATGGACCATTTTTTGTCGATCATTGGTCACAGTAATCCTACGAGCCAACTCTATATATGTATCAAGTCCACACACCTAGCATAGGGAACCATTTGTGCAAGTTAATTAAAGACTTAAGTGAAAGACATAAGCAACCTTAACATCCTCAAGTGATACATCGTGTAAAGTCTATTAAGGTTCTTATTTGTATTCCCATTTTTCTTTTGTTCTTCTCTTTTTGCTTTTTTATTTATTGTTTACTACTTGGTGTGTAATTCTCTCAGGGTTAAGTTTCGTGCATCATTGCCTATGAGGACCTACAACTATCTCATACACCTTCCCTCACATATCCACATAAGGCTATCCCTACCACTCGTGTAACGGTAGTTCAGTGGGTACTTCCTAAGTCAGATGACTCGAAAGCACCAAACACTAAATCCCCTCAGACCTATTTTCACGAGTGATAGGAGTCGTGCGAGAAGAGAGAATACCTACTGACTTATTTCTTATCTACACATGAACCAAAACCCCTAGATTTAAGGTTTCACAACAGGAGTTTAAGGGTCCCTAACTACGACAAACTTCCTTATACTAACAGACACAAATTATTTGACTCATTAGATTCAGGGTGGACTTCTTTGTTTATTTGAGTATTGAAACCCTATGATTACTCTCCCCCGAGGGAAAACCAAGGTGCATCCTTACGACTAAATAAGACATAAAACCGGTGTACTAGATATCTTAACGCATCATGTTTAAGTTTTCCTTTTACTTTGCCTCTCAACCGTTTTGCACATGCTAAACACACGCAAAACCCACAAAACATTTTCTTTTGCAAACACATGAAGATTTTGAAAGAAATAAAATTTTAAAGCACTTAGGCAAGCAAAAGAAGACAAGTCACCAAAGAATCATGGCAAGTAGATATATCGATATTAAATGCAGCACACTAACATGACCCTAACAATGCAAACAAAAGAAAACAAAAAACAAAGTGAAAAAGACTTGACTCCACATATATATATAAATGTAAAGTACCCTCACACACTTACTTCATGCCTTGTCCTCAATGAATGCAAGCATAGTACTACATGAATTTTGCATGAAAAAGTAAAAGATCTCACTAAACTTTGAAGCATAAGGAAATTTTCATGGTCATGTTGATGGACACAAACCCGAATTACCCTCAAAAGGTTGTGAAATACTTAAGAAAGGAGACAAATACGTGAAACAAATAGAGCCCAAATGCACAGGGGTTGGATCCCACAACAAGTTATGCCCACCCTTGAAGGCCTTTTCTTTTCAAATATAACTATGTAGAAAAATAGGCTCCCATCTTCATTTGTCATGGGACATCAAATAGGAACCTGCCATCTCTCAAGCCCAAAATGCACATGCATGGACTCGCAACATAAGAAACATGAGGATTGTTGAGAGGTTTATGAACCAAGGATGGTGGTTCATGCCTCTCAAAACCAGGGTCTGTGAAAGGAAATTGAAACAAATATGTTTCCATTTTGCGACAAAGCTTAGGGTCATCAATACATACCCTCTAACTGACATTTGGGTGCAGCGAGATCATTTCATCTACACAAAGTGACACCCTAGACTTATTACATAGATGGCGAAGTCCAGAAACATAATTGCTTGACCACCTGACACCCTTATAAGCATTGTGGTCATTTCATGCCTCGTGCGAATGAGAAAGACAGGAAGCATGAATGAGAGATGAATTTATGTCAGGTTGTTTGAAGTGTAGGGTATTAGGTGGTTGATTCTTAACCCACATTGGGTCCTCATCAAATACAGAGTGAAGAGTCGGCGGCCCAGAGGCCACAAGAATCGTATCTTGTGGCTCAAGAGACACATGATCGAAAGAATACGGCTCAAAGGCCATATAATCACAAGATAAGGTGCGTTCTTGTGCCATCACAGTTGAAAAATCTTCACCACCATCAGGATCTTCATTGAACAATTCTCTGAAATACTTGAAGGTGCCTTCGACTTCGTTATCATTCGTGCCTTGGATAAGATTGACCTCTACAAGATCATCAAAGGCACCTGGCTTCTTCTCGATGGTGAAGATGTTGAAATCAACACACTAAGTACTATATGTCAAGTGCATCAGACCATTACGATAATTGATCAAGGCATTGAAGGTCACTAGAAATGGTTGCCTCAAAATAACAAGAATTTGTCCAAGTAGGTTTGGCACAGGTTCAGTATCCAAAACAAAGAGATTGACTGGATAAATGAACTCACCCACTTTGATCAGAACATCTTCCACCACGCCCCTCGATTTCTTCATTGACCTATTATCCAGTTGAAGAGTGGTTTGTTTGAGGTCTCCAAGACCGAGGTGGACGTAGACCGAATACGGTAGAAGATTGACAGAGGCACTTAGGTCCAATAAATCTCAATGTATTGACACCTCACCAATCACACAAGATATAGTAGGGCAACATGGGTCCTGTATTTGACTTGTGTGGGGTGTTCCAACAACGAACTCACATTAGCGGAAAGAAAAACTTTCTTGGGAACATTGGTTTTCTCTTCTTGGTGCATAAATCCTTGAGAACCTTTGCATAAGGTGGCATTTGTTGAATCGCCTCCAACAGAGAAATGTTCACCTTAGCTTGCTGAAAGATCTCAAGCATCTTGTCATGCTGATCTGAAGTTTTCTTTTTAAGGCGCTCAGGGAATGGCACCTTCGGGGCATATGGGGCTTTCAAAGGAACCTCAGCATTCTGTTCCATAGAAACATGAGTGGGGACCTCAGAATCAGATTCCTTCGACACATGATTAGACAACGGGACCTTAGGTTTAGGTCTCATTGTCGAAATAAACATAGAAGGAACCTTAGGATCAAGCTCCTTCCTGGAAGTATTTGTTGAGGGGACCTCAGGACTCGGCTCCCTCATACATGTACGTATCACCGCATGTCTGGTGACACCAAGAGATGGTGATTGCAAGGAATGCAACACACTTTGGTTGTCCACCTCCTTACCGGTCCTCAAAGTATGAATCACATTAACAAGATGGGTCGATTCAGAGGTAGCTTCATGTACTAGTGGCCTTCCATGAGATTGGGTACCCCGGGCATTCATCTTGGGCTGACTTTGGAATTGGTCATTCTCACATTCATTGAGTTGATGAGCCAACTGGCTAACTTGCGCTTCCAATGCTTTGACCGTGGAGTTATTGGCCGCAAGCATGGTTTGCGTGTTCTACATGAACACGTGAAGAATTTGTTCAAGAGTGGAGTCGCTTGGTTCAACCAGCTGAGGTAGAGTCTGACTAGAATGACCCAATGGTGAGGCCTGGGTAGGTTGGTGAGTATGGGACTGAGACTTTTGATTTGGGGTTGGTAGGTTGTCGATGGGCGTGGAGGGTGATAAGGTGGAGATTAAGGTTGAGCGTCCGAGATCTAACTGTTGGTCCCACTAGGCCCTCATGAGAAGTTATGGTGATTTCTCCATCACGGGTTAGAAGTGACTGTAGGGGTCATTTTGGGGCCTCTATTCATACAATGCATTTGCATGCTCAGTGTCGCTTGGAGTGTAAGCACACTCCAAGTCACTATGTCTCGTAAGTCCACACCTACTACAAGGAGTAGCGACCTGAGCTACAGGAGCTCGACCCAACTCTAAACTCTCAATCCTACGCATGAGAGCAGTCATTTTCGCCTCAAACGCGATAGTTGACTCAACTTGCTATGATCCAGCTCAACGAGAAGACCTGACTGTTGGTGGCTCTCTTATGGTGTCCCACTCAAGGGTACGTTCAGTCATCAATTCAAAAGTGTCTCATGCCTCATTGATGGGTTTCATTTGGAAATCACCCTGACACATCGACTCCAACAATATGCGGGTGTTTTAGCTGAGGCCCTAGTAAACAATCTGGCACAACTGCCACAACTCAATTCCATGATGAGGGCACCGCAGGAGAAGGTCTTTGAACCTCTCAAAGAAAGCATGGAACACTTCAGTCTCAGTCTGATACATTTGATGTATCTGGTTCAGTATTTGTTGAGTCTTCCTTTGAGGGAAGAATCTCTTCAAAAAATGGTTACGAATTCATCCCGACTGAATCGAGTTCGTCGGGAAGTTGTACATCCATTTTTTCGTGTTATCCATCAACGTAATAGAAATCATCCTCGTCAAGTTGTTGAAGCTTGAACATGGAGGATACCTCTTCGAATTCACGTATAAAGATATACGGATCCTCGTTATTAGCTGTGAAGGTAGGAATCATGCTCACATATTGAGGTTTCAATTCATGGTTATTCCCACGAGCAGGCGAGAGAACTATGCAAGAATGTTACGAGGCCCGAATAGGATGGGTCCGCTCCTACATAGTGATTGGTCTATCCCGTCAAGCTAAAGGTGGTGGTGCACCCAGAACTCCATCCTGAGTGAGTCCCTCTTCCTCCCGAGTAGAAGGAGGAGGAGAAGGAGGTCTACGTAGTGGTGGTAGTGAATTGAGGTAATCCATGTATGGAACCCGGTCTCCCCCATCTTCATGAGATGACTCAACCTCACGCTCCAAAGGAGCTCGAGGTGAAGATGAGCGATCACCTAGACCATCCATCTCAGAAAAATGCACTCTCATATCGAACGCTCTCACTAGAACGAGCCCAACCTCACATAAAATGCTCGACTCGACTCAAAAAACTACACACGACAGAAGGTGTAATCAGAGGAGGAGACTAATTGAAGAATATAGAGGAGAAGAAAACTCAGGTGAGAAGGGAAGAATCCCTAGAGCTAGCATAGGTAGTGGGTGATGGTAGAAACCTAAGCTATCAAACACGGCTCAAAAAGCCTAAGGTCACTATTGGTCCTTACAGCTAGACGACGCCTAACTACGAGGTCACACGGCCTCACCTCCTTACGACGAATACCACAAAGCCCAGCAAGTGAGCCAAGATCCGAAGATCTCGTCTCTCCTACCATCAACAAAGTGGGCAACGCCGATCAGGCTATAACGGTCGTGACTAGATCACTCTCCTAATGTGCCCCAGTCCTAGTGGCCAATGTCTACTTAATTTTAGATTTAGAGATTCACTTGAGTGTGGTTTGTGGGGCTAAGGGAGGGGTGATGAAATCCCCCACCTTATCTTGAAGACTATAGGTAGTACCCATTAAAGATGTTTTGAATCCTTAGAATAGCAAGCAACTCACCAAATAAGCACTCACCTCACTCTTGTCTTGGTGCACCTTATTAACTAATGCATGCTTTAACCATGCATGAATGAGAGAATGCGTGCACGTACCTCACGCCAGCACTCAACAACAGAAAAATAAAGCAAAGAAAAGGTGAATGCGTACAAGGTCTAGAAATGATGCGTGGCCCAGATGGCAATCCACTAATCTTTTGCTTTGACTTCTAATATCCAAGTTCTATAAAAGGGGATTTATGGGTTTATTGATTAATCTGGAAGCAATCTAAAGGTTTAGACATGCAAAATTAGATCCCAGACTACTATGGAGGAATTTCCAACAACCAGAAGAAAACAAGGGGAAAACGGAGCTCACCCAGCCGCCAAACAAGGAAGACGAAAGAAAGAGGAATTGAAACTAAACTAAGTAACTATTAAAGCAATATCAAATTCAGTAAGGAAAACCCCCAAGGGGTGGAATGTGTGTACACATGTAATAAAGTGGTGAAGAACGCATTCAGTAAGGCACAAGTATAGGTTGTGTTTTTATGCATAGGAAGTACATAATGGTTGTAGCAAAACCTATCATTATAATCACTAACCTAGTTGATTAACATGAGCATAAACGAGTTGGTTATTAAGAACTTAAACAAGCATGAGAAGTACCTCATGGTTGTGGCAAAACCCATCAAGTTAAGTATTCTCTTTTAAACAAACAACCATACATTCACATTCATCACATATTGCAAAAGATAGCATTCATCTAATTCCTCATTACATGTATAGACATCAACTCCACCCCCAAATGGGGATGGAACTACTCACTACTCATTAAACTAACATTTATATTAAGAAGAGGAAACATTGTAACTAATTCTACTAAGATTAATAAAATAGAATTAAGTTAAGAAAGCAAGAATTAAACGAGACAACAAGAAACTAACAAAGATTTCTTTTATTCATGACTCACGTTACAAGTAGCATCTCTCCACTAAAGTTTTGCTCCAAGACTTTACTCTATGTAGAGGGAATGGCCACCAAGCAAGGAGTAGATTACAAAGGAGAAAGAAGAGTTTTAGTTATAGACATGAAAAGACAACTACGGACAATCCCCTGGTGTGGGACTAATAAAACTTCTACAAATAAATAAAAACAACATAATACACAACCACGAGAAGCTAGGTCGGATCCTGACCCAACTAGACCACCAATTGGCTATCTAGGGCCACCAATTGGCAGTCATGGTTGGTTGGATTCAACCCAGTTTCAGTTGGCTTCTTCATTGCTTTAATTCTTCACGTGGGGTGCACCTGGATTGGTTGTTTGAGTTTGCACCTGAATCTAATTTCCAAAATAGTCCTCATGATGGTGTGGAGTTTCGCAGTTTGCTATTTGGTCCCTCCAAGCTTACGTCCAGGTCCTTCCCTCTTGCAGAGGGTCCTTGTATATGCCGAGAGATCCATCTTGCTTCATTTATGTCCTTTCTTCTTACGTTTCAGTGCATTTTCTTTTCCCTTCTCTTCTTTATTACCTAACACATGAAATATAACAAACACTCGAGTAGCACAATATTAGGGGTAAAATTAACGATATATAGCATGAATATGATGCTTGATATGCTACTAATCAATGGACCTATTTAAAGGGCATCCTCAAACCCACATCATGTGCAAACCACTTACACATGATCCTTTGATTATCTACTCTAAACCAATCATATTATGACACATCATCATCTCATAACCTCATTTGACCAAGTTGAATCAAATCTGGCCAATGATTAGAATAATTTTCTTATTAATGCAGGCAAAGTCGTGTGCAAACGGTCGGCCGAAATAACCAATCATTTGACCGATTGGTTATAAATTGACAATTTTGGTCGGACTATAAGCCTAGACGATCGACCGTTGAGCTACAAGAATAGTGTCTGTTATTTTTGGTTGAACTGTGTTCCAAGTCGGTCGACCAATCCCCTACCAAGAATGCTCCAGATAATTTTGGTCGAATCACGACCCACACAAGTCGAGTATTTCGCAAGAGAAAAGGTGTTGGCTTTTTGACCTTAATCTAGGTTTTGATGATTTAATTAACCTAATCTTAATTATGATGATGTAGAGTAGCACACATATTGCATTGCATATATATTGCATGTGCTAACCTCTACAGGTGATCAAGACTCATGGAAGGAAGGAAATCAAGTCAAGATTTGTAATAAAGCTAAATGAAGACTTGTAATCTTGATTTTATTTTGAGTCTTAGGAACATGTGTAAATTGAGCATACAAGAGTTAAAAACCAATCACATACACAATAGGTTCCCTATAGAAGTCACACACGAAATTTCACATTATTTGGACTTCATTAGATCACCCAAACCTTAGTCGGAAATCACTTATAAACTTAAACCCAGATTTCATGTGTGAACCGGTCGACCGAACCAGTTCTCAGTTCGACCGGTTTATAACAGACTCTCCACAGTGATTTTACCGAACTCTACCGGTCGACCGGTTCTACCTTTTCGGTCGACTGATCCCGGATTTTAATATGGCCGTTTTTCTTGTCGTATTCCTATAACGGTCGTATTCGTATAAAACAAACTTAACCCCAAAATACATTCGGTAACCGGTCGAACGAAGACCTTGTTTCGGTCGACCGGTTGAACACATTTTTAGAAACCAAATTCCCTGCTATCGGTCGACACATTTCTCGTTCGACCGATTGACCTTTGTCTCAACCGAATCCCCTTTTCGGTCGACCGCTCCATACTTTGGTTCGACCGATTCACTTAAGTAGAGTTAAGTTCTAGCTCGTTTGTCCGACCGAATACTCTTTTGTTCGACCGTTCTCTTTGAAATCATGTGAACGGTCGACCGGTTTAGTAGTTTCGGTCGACCGGTTCTGGACAGATTTGCAGCCCGATTTTCTGCTTTGTGTATCTTGCACAAAACCCAATCAAATCTATCCCCAACGGCTAGAAAACCTTAGGAGCTTATAAATAGAGGATCAAGACTTGTTGTTAACACAACTCTCCAACTCCAATTGTCCCAATACATTAGAGAGAAACCTCAATCCTCAAAGCTCCCAATTCTACACTCTTTAAGCCTAAACTTCACACATTTGATCATATACTCATCCTACTCAAAGAGTGCTCAATTAGAGAGTGAATCCCACTCAGTTACAAGTGTTGTCAAAAGAAGCAAGGACTTCGGTGAAAGCCCGAAGTGTCCCTCTCGGATTGTGAGAGGAAGAATTCAAGCAAGCGAGGGTTGTTCGCGTTGCTTGTGGTGTAAAGGCGTTCTCTCCCGGCCCGGAACGGGGAGTGGTTAGTGAAGACGTAGGCGGAGCTCGCGGAGTCGAGCGGAGCTTACAAGAGAGGACTAGGACCCGGGTGGGGTGCCGAACCTCTATAAAAACCGACGCGTCTTTTGTGGTTTGCATGATATTTCCCTACTTTTGTTAAATTGTTTCCGCTGCGTTTATTGTTTGATTAGTTAGGGATTAGATTAAAAGTGATTAGTGGACCCATAACCCACACGATCCTACATTTGGTATCAGAGCCTTGTTAGCTAAATTTCATTACTTTACCGTAATTTTAGCATGGCTTCAACATCTAATCACTTAGAGGGTTTATGCACCACAAGGCCTCCTTTGCTTAATGGGTCAAATTATGACTATTGGAAAAATAGAATGAAAATCTTTTTAATATCAAATGACCTTAAGTATTGGAAGTTTATTCAAAATCCATACATACCCCCAAATGAAGATGATTTAGATTCTCTATCTAGGGCTCAAATGAAAGAAATTGAAATGAATTCAAAAATTATGAATATTCTTTATTGTGGCCTTAATGAGGGAGAATACAATAGAATTAGGGGATGTGAAAGTGCAAATGAAATATGGCATAGGTTACAAATGCATCATGAGGGTGATAGCAAAACCAAAGAAACTAGGATAAGTCTCCTCATGCATAAATATGAAATATTTTCTATGCAAATCGGTGAGAACATAAGCGACATGAACACTCGCTTCACCGATATCACTAACTCTCTTTTGATTCTTGGAAGAAGGATAAATGAAGGAGAGATGACTCGAAAATTCCTCCGATCATTGAGCAACGATTGGGAAGACAAGGTCGTGGCAATCGAAGAAACGCACGATCTTTCAAAATTGAAGACGGAGGAACTCATTGGAAATCTCATGGCCTATGAGCTCCAATTGAGTCATCGAAGAGAGAAGGAAGCTTCAAAGAAAAACTCCGTGGTGGCATTACATGCAAATTTCGATGAGCCAAGGAGGGTGGAAGAAGAGGACATTGAGGTCCTTGCCCAAGACTTCTTCAAATACCTCAAGAGGGATAAAGGAGAAAAGAATGAAAGAAGAGGTAGAAGAAGTGAGAAAAGAGAAAAAGAAAAAGAGAGGGAGGAGAGTGAAAATGAGAGAAGAGAAGGGGAGAAGAAAAAGGAGAGAAGGGAGAGGAGAAAAGAAAAGGAGAAGAGCAAGAGAAGAGAAAGGAAGGAGGAAGCACACAAGGCTACATGGGATGATTCTTCATCACCATCATCATCGTCTTCTTCCTTGCAAAGTAGAAGAGAAGTGGCTCACTCATGCTTCATGGCAATTCAAGATGAAGGAAGTGAGGTATCCTCTAACTCTTACTCTAGTAGATCACATTCTTGCTCATCTAAATCATATGCTAGTGATAGTTCATGTTCTAAAGAAGAAACTTATTCTTATGATGAACTTCAAAATGCATTCCATGATTTAGTTAAACAATATGAGATCATATGTGATAAAAACAAGAATGCTAGAAAGTTAATCAAATATCTTCAAAGCCAAATTGATACATGCATAAATGAGAAGAATGAGGTGATTGCTAAATTTGAAAAGAATGCATCAAATCTTGAAAAATTAAGAGCAACACCTATAGATTGTGATCAACTAAATCTTCAAGCTTCTAACTTGCAATTAAGAAAAGATTTAGAAAGATTCACTAATGGAACTCATATGCTTAACATGCTATTAGGTAGTCAAAGGCAATCTTTGCAAAAACATGGTTTAGGTTACAATTTTAAATTGAAAAACCATGTATCTCACACTACTCTAAATGGTAAGCATATGTTCATTAACCATAGTTCCTCAAGTGTGTGGGCTCCCAAAACCAAAATGGTTTGGATCCCAAAAGCTAATGTTCAAGGACCCAAAGTTGTTTGGGTACCTAAGTCTACACTTGTAGGAGCTTGAGGAGGAGATTGGTGGTGACCGGGTGAGCCAAAACGTCAAATTCGAATCCGGTTGCGTCACCAAGTCTAGATTGGAGCTAATCAAATTCAAGTTTGGTATAAAATCTCTATCTTTGAATTTTCTGAAAAATTAGCTCTAATCTAGTTAATATGCTTAATTGTCATATCCTTAGATGTTCAATTCATTGCAAATCATATACCCTATTCATTGCAAATCATTTATCACATCCATTGATTCTAAATGTCAAATTTTAAATGGATGTTAGAATAAGGCTTAAGTTGAAACTTAAATGAACTTAACTTGAATCATACTCTTTGTTTCCATTTAGCCTTATTGATAGGGGGAGCTTAATGTTATATCGTTTATTAGAGTAATGAAGTGCAAAATTTAGGGGGAGCAACTTCATTACAAGACATCCAAATTCTATGCTTAAAGTCTTAAATAATTATTATTTTTGATGGATGTCAAAGGGGGAGAGATAATTAAGGGGGTAACTTGGAATTTGGCATAAAATTGAACAAAAACTATGCACATCCATAGGGGGAGCATTAATATGCATAGTTTACATATACAAATTCCATGTATTTAGATAGAATTAAGATATAGGTTGCCATCATCAAAAAGGGGGAGATTGTTGGCTTTTTGACCTTAATCTAGGTTTTGATGATTTAATTAACCTAATCTTAATTATGATGATGTAGAGTAGCACACATATTGCATTGCATATATATTGCATGTGCTAACCTCTACAGGTGATCAAGACTCATGGAAGGAAGGAAATCAAGTCAAGATTTGTAATAAAGCTAAATGAAGACTTGTAATCTTGATTTTATTTTGAGTCTTAGGAACATGTGTAAATTGAGCATACAAGAGTTAAAAACCAATCACATACACAATAGGTTCCCTATAGAAGTCACACACGAAATTTCACATTATTTGGACTTCATTAGATCACCCAAACCTTAGTCGGAAATCACTTATAAACTTAAACCCAGATTTCATGTGTGAACCGGTCGACCGAACCAGTTCTCAGTTCGACCGGTTTATAACAGACTCTCCACAGTGATTTTACCGAACTCTACCGGTCGACCGGTTCTACCTTTTCGGTCGACCGATCCCGGATTTTAATATGGCCGTTTTTCTTGTCGTATTCCTATAACGGTCGTATTCGTATAAAACAAACTTAACCCCAAAATACATTCGGTAACCGGTCGAACGAAGACCTTGTTTCGGTCGACCGGTTGAACACATTTTTAGAAACCAAATTCCCTGCTATCGGTCGACACATTTCTCGTTCGACCGATTGACCTTTGTCTCAACCGAATCCCCTTTTCGGTCGACCGCTCCATACTTTGGTTCGACCGATTCACTTAAGTAGAGTTAAGTTCTAGCTCGTTTGTCCGACCGAATACTCTTTTGTTCGACCGTTCTCTTTGAAATCATGTGAACGGTCGACCGGTTTAGTAGTTTCGGTCGACCGGTTCTGGACAGATTTGCAGCCCGATTTTCTGCTTTGTGTATCTTGCACAAAACCCAATCAAATCTATCCCCAACGGCTAGAAAACCTTAGGAGCTTATAAATAGAGGATCAAGACTTGTTGTTAACACAACTCTCCAACTCCAATTGTCCCAATACATTAGAGAGAAACCTCAATCCTCAAAGCTCCCAATTCTACACTCTTTAAGCCTAAACTTCACACATTTGATCATATACTCATCCTACTCAAAGAGTGCTCAATTAGAGAGTGAATCTCACTCAGTTACAAGTGTTGTCAAAAGAAGCAAGGACTTCGGTGAAAGCCCGAAGTGTCACTCTCGGATTGTGAGAGGAAGAATTCAAGCAAGCGAGGGTTGTTCGCGTTGCTTGTGGTGTAAAGGCGTTCTCTCCCGGCCCGGAACGGGGAGTGGTTAGTGAAGACGTAGGCGGAGCTCGCGGAGTCGAGCGGAGCTTACAAGAGAGGACTAGGACCCGGGTGGGGTGCCGAACCTCTATAAAAACCGACGCGTCTTTTGTGGTTTGCATGATATTTCCCTACTTTTGTTAAATTGTTTCCGCTGCGTTTATTGTTTGATTAGTTAGGGATTAGATTAAAAGTGATTAGTGGACCCATAACCCACACGATCCTACAAAAGGTTCATGTTAAATTCGGTCAACCGGGTCCCGAAAAGCGTTGGACTGCTTCTCACTGTTTTGCCTTCACCAAATTTATCAATATCCAACAAAATATGGGTTTTGGGGTTTAGCAAATTTATATGTTAAAATTTTGCAGAACAAATTATATTATGTAATATATTATCATATATAATGTCAAACATTATATCACATAATATATACATATCTCATACAAAATTATTTGTTATTCTAACCATATCGTAATCACGACATATTGATTTTATTATTTCACCACGTGTATTTCAATACATCATATAAAATATAAAATCATATTTCTTGTTTCCTAGTTTTTTTTGTGGTGTGACCTATAGAAGGATCTAAGTTATATTGGCAATGATATAAAATATTTTATATCATAAACTATAAACAGTATCTAGCAACACATTATAGTTACCCAAATAACAAAGATGTTTGGCTCACTTGAGTTATTCATGATCCACTTAGTGATATGGAAAATATCACTTGTGTTTATCCCTTGCCTCATGATATTAAGAATATTATACAAAGTAGGAATGTGTTATCTTTGTATTATATATTCTTTTCTTGATCTCTTAAGCTGATTATAAATATGTAACTATACATAAGTTACATTGTGCGCATTATAATTTTTTGACATATGCTTTTTTCCCGAACAAGTTATATATAACTAATTAATATCTCTATCACTATACGTAACGATAGTTTTTTATAATAATCAAATTGTATACTTCTCATGTGAAAAAGACAAGTATCATATTTTAGGATTCAAAGACACAATGAAAATATTAATGACACAAACACAATTTCATAATGTTTCATTTATTAGGTTTATTCAATATATGAAAGAAAATATTCTCCATTTCATATACTCATGTTGTTAAAATGTTGTAGAGCTATAATATCATTTAACAAACATGACAATCTTATCTCAGTAATTAATGTTCCATGTATTGATTTGTGCAAACCATTATCTTTTAGAGTTCTAAGGTTAAGGGTCAAGAGTCTCTTCCTTAACACTTTCAAAGACGAATATATTAATTACTGAACAAAAAAAATTACATTCAATTCATAATAAAAGACATGTAAAAGAATACTTTTAGAACACACATTCCTTTCAGTACCTTACCTTTGCTTTGGTTACATTCTATCTTTGAAGGGACAAACCGGATTTTAAAGGTCATATGTATCCATTGAAGGACCTTAGAGTCCTTTAGAGGACATAAGTGTAAGTAGATCAATCACTAATCTAGAGGGGGTGAATAGATTATCTCCTAATTTTCTTAAACAATTGCACAATTAAAATAATAAGAGAAAGATTTCAAACCACAAGATGACTCCAGAGATTTAAGAGGTTCGATCACACCACCGTGATCTAGTCCTCTCCTCAAGTTTTGATCGCTCCTTCGATCCCCACTTGAGAATTCACTATTATCTTCATTCCTTTTTTGGCATGCTCCTCAGATTTACGGGTCAAAGATAAACTCTCTTACAATCGGAGCCTTGTGAACACCCTCGCCTTGCTCGGATCTCCTCTCACAACCCGAGAGGGTGCTTCCTCGAAGCTTTACAACACAATGGAAATTGAATGTGGTTGTTGAAATCTAACTTGAATGCACTCAAGGATTGGAATTAAGCTTGGAGTGAATTTAATGGAAGTTTGAGAGTTGGTGGAGCTTTGAAGGCTTGGAGATTGAGAGAACAAGAGTAAGATTGATTTTTGCCAAGAAGAATAGTGAATGTGTCTCTTAAGTGAAGCTTATATAGCCTTCAAAACAAATAGAGTCGTTATGGTAAGTTGGTGAGGTTTGGACCAATAAGAAACAAGATGTGACTTAATCTCGGGCGGAATTCCGGGCAACTTCGGTCGACCGGGACACCAACGGTGGTCCGACAAAATGTGGGTTAATTGGTCAGATTGAAGAACTCGGTTGACCGAATATAACTCGGATAACCATTCACCAACTTCCAGTAAGTTTTTCCTAATATCGAGTAATTAAATTCGGTTGACCAAGAACACTTCGGTTTACCGTTCCAATTGGACAGTAAAGAATTGTTGTGGCTTGGTGATCTTGTTAGGTATACCGTGGCAAGGTCGGTTGACCAATACATGTGTTGGTATTCTGCTGACATCGCCTGGGAAATTGGTTTATCGATAACGGACGAAAGATTATGTGGAAAAATAGCGGTTACGTTTTGATTGACAACAAGTCTTCGGTAATCTGAAGGGTAATCGGTAGACCGATATGGACGTTTCAAAGGTTGTTGCTAAACGACAAAAGATAAGTCTTTTGGAGTTAGTTTGTGCCGTGTGGACCAATAAGATGATGTCGTTTAGGCCAAAAGACACAAGTGATGTTCGGATGACCGGTACTCTTTCGATACACCGAATAGAGATATTCAGAGAAATTTCAAAGCTACTGGGGATAAGGAAATGGTTGATCGGGTAGAGGCGGTAAACCGACACAAGGTTTCCAGTAAGATCAAGTGGTTACTGACTCTAAGGAGACAGTTGACTGGGTATGGTTCGGTACACCGAAAAAAGGATTCCAGGAAGATCAAGTCGTTACTGACTCTAGGAACACGGTTCACCGAGAGTCACTCGGTCATCCGTTGGGAACAAGTTCGGTAGACCAAGAGGCCAACGGTCGACCGACAGAGACGAGTTTATCCTTTGTGCATCAAGTGTACATTTGATCCTATAACTCAAATAAATAGAAAATTACATATGAAGTCCTTGAACATTGATTACAAGTCTTGAGCCTTGATCTTGAAGTTGATTAGTCTCTTGGTTTGATCACCTACATTGTTAGGAATACACAATATTTATGCAATTTGACAATATGATGTGTAGTGTTCTAATTGAAGATGTGCATAATATTAGTTTGTTAATCATCAAAACTAAGATTAAATGACCAAAAAGCCAACAATAAGTGTCATTTAAAAGAACGAGATTGTTATTTGAGGACACTTTTTGTTTTAAAGGACATATTCAAATTTCAATGACAGATTCGTACTTTAAAGAATAGACTCGTGTCCTTTAAATGACGTAAGTGCCCTTTAAAGGGCAGACTTGAGTTCAAAGGACAGATCTTTACTTTAAAGAATAAACATGTGTCCTTTATATAGCAGACATGTGGTTTAATGGTCCTTCGAGTTTTAAAGAACAGACAAGTACTTTAAATGGTATACATGTTTAAGGAGCATTTCGAGTTTTGAAGAAAAGACAAGTATTTTAAAGGAAATTGAAGGATGTAAGTGTCCTTCAAATGACATTAAAAATAAAGGACATAAGTGTCCTTCAAATGGCAAGCTTGTGGTTTAATGACCATTTCGAGTTTCAAAGGAAACTTTTGAGTTTCAAATGATAGACCAAAGATTCAAAGGACACTTCGAGTTTTAATGGACACATTCAAGTTTAAAGGGCATAAGTATCCTTTTAAGGGCAATAAAGATGATTTCGAGTTTTGAGGACACACATTTTAAAATATTTGGAAGGCCAGAAAAAAATTGTTGCCTTTAAATTTTTCAAACAATTACAAATTCAAGAGTTGTATCTAATTACAATTAAAAATATACAAAAAAGTCATATAAATAGAGTTCACAAGATCCACAAAATGCAAATCACTTATACTAGATTGGTTCGGTTGAGACTTGAGAGTGAAATCTCTATTAACACATTTCTGGTTTAAATTAATCCAGCCTTCCTAGAGATGATGATTATATGGTTTGTTTGTCTTAATGATTTGCAACTTCATCTTCTTTAAATATTTTCGTCCATTCTTACATTGCCAGATGGTTTGTGAAAGTAGGTTCATGAATTTACTGTCATTAACAAAATTTAAAATATAATATCAAACATGTGACCGGAATGATTCTTCTAGCTCCAACTTGTAACCTACCAAACGAAATGAACAAAAACAATGTACGCCTCATTTCAAGAGCATTTCTACCCAAAGCACATTTAAATATTTAATTGTCGTATATATAGTTTTAAGTGACCAAATTAAACAAGTGTACTAGTAAAGTTTAGTGATCTTTTCCTAATTTTAATCCGAATTTTGTTTCAAAAAAAGTGTTTTTCAGCTTGTAGGTATTACAATTAACAAACTATGTGCATCTTCAGTCCTTTGGGTCAGTCATGCATATTTGACAGTTTCAACGCCTCTTTATTTGCCTTTGAGACGCTGACACAAAGTCCAGCCGCCAACCAGATCCTACCAAACTCTGGCCAGAAGTCGCAGCTTGTCCATGTTTCAAACGCAACCTTTAAGAATAATTTGTCCATGATTTATACCGGAAGTTCGTTTTGTATTTTATCATCTTGTTTGCCCTTGTTTGTATACGCTCACCTTCTCTCGTGCCAAACAACCCATACTAAATTATAGACGATCATTTTATCAGGTTATGTTAGTTGATCTAAACAAAAGAAGAAAAGAAAATCAATGACATTCTCGAAGGTTAACGTACAACTTCATAGTGCATGTACCTAATCAAGACATTCTCGCACGTAGATGATTAGGTATCTCTACGTTATTACAATACGAATTTGAAATATCAAATGTACATCTTCATGTGTAGAATCACACCTACTAGGCCTCATTTTAGTCAAGATATGGTAACTGAGGTAACAGAAACGGTTATCTCTACGTTATTACAATATGAATTTGAAATATCAAATGTACAGGCCTCACGTGTAGAATCACACCTGTTAGGCCTCATTTTAGTCAAGATATGGTAACTGAGGTAAAAGAAACGTCTTAGTCAATTCCAGCAGCAAAGTCTCCAAGAAGTGGAGCAAATTTTTAAGAAACATGAACTTAATTAGATGGATCTTTAAGTATTTTTTTACTCCGCTGCTTCGAAATACGACTCTGCTGGATTAGGGGCTTAATTGTGTTTAGGTGGCTAATGGAGTTTCAGGGAAGGATTTGGGGTGGATGAGGTGGTGGCTTGTGATTGGTGGAGGGTGTTTTGTTGGGTATTTAAAGGTATCTCACTCTATCTCACTTTCTCACTCGTCACTCTCCCTCTCACTCTCTAATCTTCTCTCTCTCTCAAGCTCTACGAAGCTCCGGTGAGGTTGGGTGATCGGCGAGCAAGGAGTTGTGGTTGCGCTTGCCAGAGGAGTGTTGATCGTTGCTCGGGTGAAGTTCACCGGAGATAAGGCTTATCGTGCAGAGGTGCTCGTTGTTGACCTTCGGAGGCTTCTTCAAGCTTTAAAGGTATGTCAAGCTTCTCTTTAATACTCACCCAATGTGTGTGAGTGGTGGATTTAGTCGACGGTGGTCGTTAGGCTCATCGGAGGTAGCTAAACAGCAGGATTCTGCTGAATAACGATCGACCGGCGTGTGCCTTGGTCGACCTATGCTAGTGTAAATGTGAGTTTCTACCTTGCACCGGTCGAACGATGCCCTTGGGTGATCGACTGGTTAAGCATTTTAGGTGGACTCTGATATTTTTGGTCAAACGAGTCCCCCTTGCCGTTCGACCAGTAGCAATGTAGGTAAGTCGGTTAGGGGCATAGACCACCTAAACGGTCGACCGCCTTTAGATCCGTTCGACCAATTGTATCTGTAGCAAGTCGGTTGGGGCATAGACCTTTAAAACGGTCGACCACCTATATGATTTGTTCGACTGATAGCTTAAGTTAACTTTAAATCTGTTCGATCAGTTCGTGTCTTATTCGACCGGTTGTAAATTTGAGAAAACGATTGAAGTCCCTGTTATTTTTCGGTCGACCGGGTCTTTTTTGTCGTTCGACCGTTGGGATAACTAAATTCAATAATATTCGGGGCGTAGACATTCAAATCGGTCGACCGCCCATGACTTTGGTTCGATCATTGTATATTGATTTCGTTCGACCACCTAGGTGACGATTAAACCATGCATGTTTCTTGAGGGAGCCGGTCAACCGGTATGCTTGGTTTGGTCGACCGTTGTTGCTCTGTCTTGTGTTTTGTGGTATGTGATCGGTTTGAGGGCAACGGGTTCACCGGACCGTTTAGGGCAACGAAAAGGACAGATCGTCTTGATAGCAATCGGTGGTGGCTCTATAGAGCAGGTGTTAGCTCTACGGAGTGGGTGGTGACTCTGCGAAGAGTGTTGTGGCTCTATGGAGTGATTCTGGGCTCTAGAGCGACCGTCCTTGTGTGGCGGGGTTATTTGGCCGACAATGTTCCAGCAGGTGCCTTGTGTGCACGAGTGGTGTGGGAGTTTGATATGAGATAGAGAAATGGGTGATGTTTTATATATGTTGCATTTTGTATCATGTCATATTGTTGATTCATATATGTGTTAAGGGTTTGACATACGGAGTTTCTTTATGGAAACTTAGACATAATTTTATGTTTGCATTTCAAACCGTGAACGACATTAGAAGGTGGTGACAGCGGAAGAACACCCGAGACCGGATCCTGTTTTCCATCTTTTTTAGGTAGTTTATATGCTTACATGTGTTGTATATACTCGTAGTTGACATTTTTTGATGTAATCATATTTTTGAAAAATTCTATTGTATTTTGGTGCACATTGGTGATATATATATATATATATATATATATATATGAGTAGTAGCGATCCGCTCTTTTGAATTGTAATCCTACTGTTATTTGTTTTAATTTTCGGTTGTTTCAGTATGTTACACTACCACTAGAGTTGAATCCTCGATCTTAGTATATTTTGATCATCTTTGTTAGTTAAGACCGAGGACCTACCAACCTTGTAGAATAAATGAGAGGTAGGATAATGTTGCCAGTTGCTTAACCTATAATCACCTGCGTATACTCTTTAAGGAATTAAGAATTTACAAAGCCAGATGCCCTAGTGATATCACTAAAAAGGGTTATCGTCCCATTATAAACAAAGACCTGCTGCCCAACACAAACCTACTATGAAATATATCAGGAAGTTTAAGCAGAACTGGAAGTCTGATTGCACCAAAAACTACTTATCGATACAGGATATAAACACTAGTTTAGATGGCAAAAACTGCTAAGTTGCTATATTAGAAGATATGGAAATGCATATCAGCACTCTGAATACAAACGAACGAGTCGTAATGATTCAAATGGTGTCTGCAATCGCCAGTCTCTTTGTTTTTTGTTCAACGGTCGTCCCTTCCCTGCCTTCTCCCTATTCACTCGCACATCCGCGACACCCCATATACAGTACCGTTCTTCTAGATCAAACCTTATGAGCTTGAAAATTCCCTCACTTTCTTGACAGGAATCTGTTGCAGTGTCGCTGGTGGTGTATTTTACACGCATGGGTCTATCTTTAAACTGCTCCAGATCGCCTGGTATGCGAACTGCCCTTTCAACCCCAGGAGAGGAAACCTGAAACCAAGTCAGGTAATGACAGAGAATGTGAATGATTGTGCAAGAGAAAGTTGTGAAGTATATTCAATGGATCAATGTTCTTAAACAAAACAATGCAAACCTCGTATTTTGACAAGACAAATTCTAGTCAAGTTGATAAAAATGTCCGGCCAGGGGAGAAACAGAGATTTTGTACACAAGTGCGTCTAGTGTTCAACCAAAAAAATTAAGCACCCGCTGATCATGGTCATTGAACTATCTCGATTTCCTATTTTACTGTTACAAGCTATATTGCTTCCTTCAAAATGTGACTATTTAGCTTTATACAGATAGGAAATATGCATGTGTTAGCAACTGAAACCTTTATAAAATGAATTCATAACTTCTTTCAGAGTTCTGTAGTTTAAATATATGCCTGCCTGACTCTCTTTTTTATAATCTAGTATTTTAACCTTTTCACTTTCCATTGCAGTGTTAACAATTTTCCATATGCCAATATATGCAATGCCAATTCTGATCCAGCAAAGAAATAAATTAAGTATGCAAAACTATGCAATTGAAGGCGAACTATGCCAATTGTGCCACAACCATAAGCCATGGTGCAATTGCATTAATATATATCAATTTCTTTTTTGAAGAGATCGCGGACCTGCAGGAGCACAAATATGTGTCTCATGACAAGATAATGAATAATTACCGATAAAAGAATGAATGATTTGTAAAAATGATTATTCTTTGGACTTTGCTCAACACAACCTGGAACTACCATACAATATCACAAATTTTAAGGGGTTTTCCTCCCAATTTACTTTATTTGTGTAGACACTCCCACCTAACGATTAAGTCCAGTTAATTGACCGCCTGATCTTCTTGAATTGCAAACTTTTAAAAGGGAGCACCGAGAACTAACTGAACATTTGCAAAGACCAATTACATGGATGATCTTGTTTTGTGTAAATAAATAAAGCACACCTCAAGAGAGAAATTCTCTGGAATTGATTTTGCACTAACAGCTTCATCCAATCGTGCACGATAAGCAGCACTGAACTCCTCAATGTCTGCCATGCTGGGAGATCCATACCTGAAAACTCCATTTTGGTTAAACCCAATTTCCAATTTAAATGAAAAGCTCAGGACAGCAACCATATCAAATATAGATATGTTGAAGTTAAATATTCACAAGTAACCATGCTAAAGATAAGCAGATCATAAAAGTACTTGAAACAGATACTGGGTTTTTTTATTACAGCAAAATGGTAGTCTACTTTTCTACTTGTTACCAAAGCCCAAACGTCAACATTTGCTAGAATGAACTAATGAGGACAAATGGTATTTAAGGTAGAACTTATATTTAATATAATTAACTAATGAGGGCATTGGTGTGTAGAGCGAACTGAAAAGCTTTATATTGACCTGCCCCCACCTTTCCCTTTTTCCTCCTGTCCGCAGGTCATTTGTTTGTATAATGAAAGAATTACTTGATAACCTCTTCTAGCTAATATTTAGTTGGTAAATTTGTTAAATTGTAATGCTTCACGGAGAGTAACAACCAATGACAACGGATTTTATAGGGCAAAACTCTTCTATATTGTGAAATTTGTAGAATTCCATAAGACAAACACTACATGGGCCATGTTTCTAAAATAAAAACAGGTACTCGGCAAATGTATGATGAAATGGTATGCCCAATTGTCCCTACCTGGCGTAAAGCTAATGGTTGTCTTCTAGTAGATCTGTTAGGATGAGCTACACAATCTTCATAAATTTCCTTTGGCTAGTAAAAAGATTTTATGGTTCTTAATGTAACATTCTCAGGGTTTGAAAAGATGTACAATTTGAGTCATGGAAGACGTACTTCATGTACATCGGACAATTGAAAGACCTTAAATGAAGGAGAATAAATTTTCTTGTCTATGGTAGCATTTTTGTAGCTTGCGTAGTAGTGAACACTAGCTCAAATTGTTTGTACTGTTAAGTAATAAAAAAACAGAAAACAATTTCAGATATGAGTAATTTAGATCAAATTGAGGATATTTACTTGGTAGACATTTTTTCAATTCGGACACGAATTGATTGATCAGCGGTTGTTTTAAATGCAAAAATCTTTAAATCACCATTAAACGACATTGATGTTTCCTCTGCTATAGAAAGTGCTTCTTTGTCCCACCATGTGCCACAGAGAGATACACCACCTCCTCCTCCACCATCTCCAACCTTGTAGCAGGCACAACGCATTTAGGATACATGAATGATGCCATAACTGAAAAAAGGTAACTAATCTAACATACATATGGCTCCGTGATCTCCATATCATCCTCGAATTCATTGAAGTCATCCTCCAAGGTTTCTACATATACCAAAACAGACATTCAGTCATATGCTAACTTCAATAATAAAAAGAACAAACAAATGATAAGGCAAGTATAAATACATACCATCTCAAAAACCTACCTAGTAAAGGACTATAATAAAGGCTATAACGTTAAATTCAAACTGCCCTTTCAAAGTTCATCTAAGATTAAATTTGTTGTCATTGGATTCATCAGTTGGTACAAATAGCTTTGGTGCCATGTTCAACAACCTATAGTCAAACAAGCTTAATTCTATAGTAGAACTAATTTCAGTTTAATACTGTTATTGTGGAAAAAGAATTATCATAGACCACTCCAGAGTCTCCAGTGTTATAAACTTTAAAGTTCGAGATTATTCTCAACAGGAACTCAACTATGAAACAAGATTATTTTAGGAGGTCATAATTGATAAGGAATGAAAATCCAAATTTTCTGAAAGCATCTTAGGCACCTAAGCAATTTAAGTATAACATCCACTCCTCATATTGTCTTGCCTTTGAGATGATGTAGTCAAAAGGAAAATAAGAGATGATTTGATACGTGTGATACGTGCATGAAAAGAAGGGGATCACGTTCTGCCTGCTTACTTAGATTTATGGGATGAATGCATCCTTAACTTATTTTGTAATTAATACTTTATTTACTTTCCTTTAGAACAGGTCATAGTTAAGAGTTGGTGGGAATCGTGGGATGAATGAATCCCTAACCGATTTCTTTGTAAATTACAAATAGTGATTTACTTTAATGACCAGGCAAGCAAGTATTAATCCAACTAAAAGTTATCTTTGTTCTTCTTTATCTTTCGCAATTCTGGAGTTTTATCCCTTCCTCGAACAAGGAACCTATCTTCTTCCTAATCTTTCAATTTTCTGAAGTTTTGGCTCTTTCTTGAATTAGAGTTATATTGTGATTGGTATTGATTTTTTAACGTGGGATCATGGGCATCGGTAAGCAATCAAATGTGTGAAAAGTTCAATACTAAATTAACGTGTTCCCATGAATTCAGCAAGTTATTTGCTTCAGAAAAATATAAATTGAGTCTTTCATGGCCAATAAATGCAAAGATGTTCCACATTTCCACACTAATTTTTTTTTCTTCTTTTTTTCTTGGAAAGATTAAACCAGGAACTGAAATTTCACACTTGTTTTATTCTTTCATAATTTTGTTGGGAAGTATTAATAATTCGACCACCCTCATTCAAAGGGTGAGTGTGCCATGAATCCATTGAGCTTATCTTTTACCAATAAATAGTTCATCTTTAACTTTGTCCCGGATATAGAATCAATTACTAAAGCACTGACTAATAAGTAATGATTTTCAGTAGAACTTGATTCTGGATTAAGATTATGAATTCAAACGAGATATTTTTAATCTAAACATAAAATAGATGTTGTACTAAAATCTGTAGTTGTATTGTGCTACCGCCAAAAAGAGCTAGGTATTTATATATAAACAATTATATCAGATTATCAAGTCATGCTTCTAAACATCCGACATCCAAAGACCATCGCATGCAAATGTATGTATGTGGAGCAACCTCATGAACCAACAACACTTTGATGTATCCTACAACTTGTTGGAGGTAGCAACTAGGGGTGCACATGGGTCAGATTTGGGTCTACCATGTGACTTTCTTCATGCTTGAAAAATCAGACCAACTCCCAGACCACACCCAACCCAAGTTTCGTTTGGACCCCAACACCACTCAACAATTTTGATTTCAGTTCTAGTCTTTTCTAGTTAAAAAGTCATTAAAAGTTAAAACTTTGTTAATTGTGATAAAAATATGTTTATGCTCGTCAAAGTTTTATTTATACGTCATAAACCTATGAAGTTGGACAATGAGAAATCCAACTGTGCATCATTCATCGACCCCATCCAGTTGGTGAGGTTTGGTACCTCACTGAGGTATGAAGTTCCATTCAATTATGTTGACAATGAGCGTGAAGAAAGGTTGGCATAGTGTTCCTACCATCATTTGCAAAACCCAATTTGTTCAAAGATAAAAAAAACTAATCCAAGAGATGAAGGTTTTGAATATCTTATACACAATTCGTTTCATTTCTGTTCTTGTAAGTGTGTCCTCTTGCTTCTGTACCAACAATTTCAACTGCACTATGTGCGACGACAACCTTATCATTTTTGTGAACCTCGAAGCCAACCTCTTGAGGGAAAAGTTGCCTCCAATATGTCTTATTAAATACCCAAAATACTAATCATCTACCCATTATCATATATACATACAAAATAACTTCCTTCAGCAAAATCCTCAGAAACTTGATTTTAGTCTATTTAAATAGCTGAAAAAATACTTCCATCAATTTCCATATTAAGGAAATCCCTTTCAACCAACTATGCCCAATTGTGCTTAAACAGATCTTTAACATCTACATAGTAACACCGTGAAAATCCTGTCACCCAATCTGTTAATCCTTACAAACTTAACACCAAACCCCCGAGAACTACAAATATAAATCAAATTTGCTTCTGGTGAACTAAATTCCAAATTGACTTCTACTGATTGGTAGGTGGGTAATACTTTACCAATTTGAAACATGACTTAAGATTTGTATTTAGAATGAACTCTCCATTTCAACGCTAAAACCAGAGAAATGACGGAAGTGAAATTCTAGGCTTTCCTCCACGGTCCCCACCGAACCAAGGGGAAGTTATCGCAATGGAATTCAGAAAGAAAAACAATTAAATATTGTATAATGTCCTATCTCTGAACCCACACCAAGTACAAGTCCGAGTCCAGTCCGTCACCCACGAATCCACTTACCCACGCTCACCAAGATTGCTACAAAACTTAAGTTGGTGTTATGGTATAGACTCATGTTGTTATAGCCCACAAACATTCTCATGTCAGATTTGGACGTTGCATTGCCCACCGAAAGTCAAGATCTTCAATTGTCTTTTATTTCAAGCTAAAATCTTAATTAAAGATAGATTAATTAAATGTGTCTTAAAATTTAGTCCACTTGTTATTTGTGGCTTGGAAGCAGAATGTAGTGATCATCTATTTTTTAATTGTGATTTCGTTCAATGTTTTTGGGAGAAGTCGATGACCAGAGACCTTAACATCATCATTGGGAATAATGAGCACTTTAGGATTGAAGTTCAAAACCAACTCAGTTTAAACCAAAAAATATTGAACACTTTGAGTGGAGTACTTGGCTCGAAAGGGATAATAGGGATTAGGGACTTTCGTCATTCCTCTACTTCGTTTCAAGAAATCACTAATTATTTTTTTGATCGCCTAATTCTTTGGAAAGGTAGCCTCAAAAGTGGAAGGGAGCCCTTGCTTAACGAAAGTGTTAAGAGAGCGACAACAGAATTCATGAAAGAGAGATCGGGTATGAGGATTGGCGTGCTACCGATAGGCCCTGGGAGTACTAATCAGCCTCACCACGTGACCATTAGAGCTGATCGCTCACCTGCCTCCTTTGCAGGACACCACCCATGCTGATCGCTCACCTGGCCGTCCAGCTTCTAGTGAGATTCAAGGCCACCTATCTAGCCTGGGGAGAGGAAGCAGAAGAACATCTTCGTCTGTTGAAGAGGAGAGGCGCCATGTTTTCCTTGAAACAGGGTTCTTGCCACGTCGGCCGTCCTCCGTGGATACCTAGCGTCTACTCGCTCGGTAGAAGACATGTCTTAGCCTACCATGGTTAATTGGGACGATCTATCTATGTTTTCTGTTGCACTTGGCTAACTATACCTAAAGCGATTGCGGCTTTGTATTTTGCTCGAGTGTTGTGGATTCCAAACTCTCTTTTATTAATGATATGAAAACTAATTTTTAAAAAAAATTCTCACGTCAGATGGTCAGGCGACGTGGGACTATTCTTGAGGTGTTACAAATACTCCCACCTATTTACTATCGACCAAACAAAAGAAACTGCGGCGAAAGTGAAGTTACCGTCATCGAACTCCTCTAAGTCCTCGAACTCAACCTCTTCTTCGATTACTACCTCGACGGCTTCGACTTCGGCGACCGGGTCGGTGGAGGAGCTTTTCCTGGAGCAAAAGGAGACGTGCTTGGGTCCGCGTGAGGAGGCGAAGGAAAGAGAAGTGAGGGGAATTGGTTTGGGGGTTTCGAAGGTGGGTTTTGGAAGAGAGAGGAGTGGCGTTGGTAGCGAAATGGAGAGTGACTCCATCGGAGGTTTGGTTCCGGAAGATGAGAAGTTAAGCGGTGGATGGGTTTCGAGCCTAATTTTTCTGAAGTGTTTTTATATATCTTTCATTTAATTCTAACCTGTAATTCACACGTCAATATTCAATTTATAGTCCGGACTAGCTCACAGGTCTGGACTTCGTTTGGATGCAATCTTCTTCGGCTTTTCTCGGACTTTACGTGACAAGAGGCTGGAAAAAGTCACCCCCATAGTCCAAACGTAACGACTAGGGATGACAATGAGTATCCGGAACCGATGGAACCGAATCGGAACCGGTGGTACCGAACCGGGAGAAAATGGATATGGGTCGGATATGGATATACACTTTCAGAACCGACCCGGTTCCAGTTCGGATATGGTTCTAGCCAATGGATCCGGAACCGGATCCGACATGAACAATATTTTCAAAAATATTGTCACCTACTAGGATTCAAACTTGAGTACATGGGTCACAGTCACATGGGCTTCACCACTACACCAACTCGTGTGAGTTGATAATTAATGTTATCCTGAATAGATATTGTTTTGGAAAAAACGAATTTTGTGTGGAAAGTATGGTCCCACATCGGAAAGAACGAATTTCTTACTCCAAATCCAAACTATAAAAGCTCACCATAGGCCATTGGTTTCAACAAGTCTTTTGGGATGAGTTTTTTTGACCAAATCCGCAAAGAACACATTGAAAAATACAATTTTTGTACTGAAACCGGTTCCAACGGATACGGTTCTGGGTATCCGTTAACCAACCGGAACCGATTCTGGATACCCATGTTTGGAACCGATCCGGATCCGGTTCTGGGTCTAACTTTGTAATTCGGATCCGGTTCCAGATCTACTAGTATCCGAACCAGAACCGATCCGTTGTCATCCCTAGTAATGACCAGAAGCTACTTTGATCAGACGCTCGCGAATTTCGAGACCAATTTTGCCCTTCACTCGAAAAGCTCCATTGGTCTATTTTTCCTGGCTTTTGCTGGTTTCGCACTATTCGTGATACGCTGAATGGCATTTTCACCGTCACACAAATAGTAAAGGACACACCATGCCCTTATGTTTGGAAGAAATTACGACTGAGTATTTACAATTTCACCACTGATCGAAGGCTGAATAAAAAAGTAGGAGCTAATAAATAGCACGTCTCTTCACCACCTACCCATAGCCCAATTTTCTCCATCTCCTTCAATTGATCACAACCTCACCCCTAAAGTCTGAATCTACGTTCTTTTGAGCTTCCGTTGTGCGTCTCCAGTGCTTCCGATCCTGTTCGCCAGTACCCAATCCTCATCCTCGCCTTGTCATCAGTGGTGTCCCTGAAGTAGGACGGACGATGTTCCGGTGATGTATTTTTCATTCGGTTATTGTCGGCACCAAATTTTTCGTGGTTCCATTTCTTAATGCATAACTTCAAACCCTAACTCCTAAATTGGGTGTTGCATGTTCTTAACATAACATGCTACAATTAGTTTTGCTACTTTTATTTTCCATTAAAATTTTGATTAACATCGTTCTGTGATTAATTTCATTTTATGTAAGTAGCTCCTATATGCTTGACTATTTGGATACTATCATGTTTTGCTCTCAAAGTCATTACAAGTTCACATCTTGCTTAGATTTAAGACTTGATTGTTCAGATGGACAAAATGAAAGGTCATATGCAACAAACCCCTAGTCAGTTGGAACCAATGGACATTGACTTAGAGCGAAACATGGTTGCATTACGACCTCTTGGTGTACCTGCCCTACAAGAAGGCAGTGCTGATTCCGAAGAAAATGAAATGGATGAGGATGAGTTGGTCCAAACTTGGGTTTTAAGGGTGGTAGAATTAGTGGAGGTTATATCCAAAGATCTTATGAAAACAAAGGTTCACACTGCCTCATGTACTGGGCACCAAAGAACCCACGATCTTCTTACCGGGTATGCTTAGATTCATGTCGTATAATGCCCCAAGTTTTTGTTAGCTTGTGTTAGATAATGAAGCAAAAAGGATTGCTAAAGGACACTATGGGTGTTACTGTTGAAGAACAAATGCACATATTCCTATATGCGTTAGGTCATGTGCACGTTAATCGGGTATTACAACAACTATTCCAACAATCGGGAGAAACTATTAGTAGGCATCCTGATGCATTGCATACATTGCATCATATGTCTTTCATTTAGACTATTTTTAGATAAATAAATGCTACTAAGGTATTGTTTTGAGCAATTGTGCAGAATTCAGGTGTTACAATGCAATTGACCAATATTCGAGCTAAAACGCGTGCAATGGACTCAAATAGATCACAAAGACCAATTAGCTAGAGATCCAAACAAGTTGAAATCCAAGTGATTGCATAAAAAGCCAGGGACTTGATCGCAAATTAAAAGGACTAAAAAGTTATTTTGGAGGAGTATTCAAGAAGAAATCAAATTCAGATCTCCAAAGATATGAAATAATTGATTTAGACGCGTGGAGGCCATCTAGCACATACCAAAAACACACCAGCAAAAGCACAAAACGATCTGAGCCATCCATGCGGCGATTCCGCCGCATCTAACGGTCCATGTGCGCTATGAATAGCCCCGAAAACGTGTCCTTCCTTCCTTATGCACACTTATGGTTTCTAACGTGTCCTTCCTTATGCACACTTATGGTTTCTTGTATCCGCTATAAATAGCCCCGAAATATTGTTGTAATGGGGACTTTTGAACTTTTTTGTATTTCCATTCTATAAGCAATAAAATTCTGCCCTTTTATTTCTCCATTGTCTTTGTCTTTTGTAAGCTTAGTTTTAGATTAATATTTCATGTTCTTAATTCCAGTAGAATAATTTAGTTGTTCTTTACTCTTCTCTTAGAATAATTTGTTGCATGCTTAGAATAATTGCATTTGTTTTCGTAGATCGTAGTTTAGTATAATACTTTTTCTTTCTTTTTTTTCGTAGTCTCTCGATGATCTCCATGACCCCTTCTCCTCATCTTCTCCCCATGGGTTTCTAAAACCTTCCAAAGGGTGGGGGTGACAGATTTAGGGTTAGAGAAGAGAGATCGTTTTTTTTATTTTAATTTCTTGTTAGTGTTTTGATCATATGAGTTTTTGTTAAATCAATTATCATATGATGCTTAATATCTCACTTGATTTATAATAATTTTCGTGATCTCTAATCTAACTCAAAGATTCATAACTCCCACCCGCTGGACTCATCCTTATTTGTTTCTTCTTAGTTTTTGTTTTTGTTGTTCTTGCTTTAAAAAAATTAAAAATCCAAAAATCTTAAACCAACCCTATTTCTCTCTTTCTTTCCTTAATCAAAAATCACAAAAAGATAAGAATCTCTCCCTGCATGTGTTCGACCCGTACATCCTAACCACCTACTGCAAGTTATTGTCATTTGGTCATGCGATATGATTAAACTGAAAGACGACCTAAACGAGACCCCCTAGTATGTTAGAAATCATGCTAATGGGAAGTTCTACCCATACTTTAAACATTGCATTGGCACCCTTGATGGGACTCACATTCATGCGAGAGTGCCGAAAGGTGAACAACAACTTTATTGGTTTGGTCGAGACTTGAAGCGCACAACTCAGAATGTGTTGGGTGTATGTGACTTGAAAATGTGGTTTATATTTTGCTCTGCCAGTTGGGAGGGTAGTGCCCACGATAATCGAGTGTTAAACCACACACTATACGAGGCCACAAGTTTTCCTCACCCTCCACCGGGTAACGTACATTGCACAATGTTTTCCCTTTCTGTTACAGTTAGGTCATTTGAATTTGAAGTATTGAGATTTTGGTTTCAGGAAAGTATTACTTGGTCGATGTCGGATATCCAAATAGGCTTGGCTTCCTAGCCCTACCATAATACTCGTTACCACATCCCTGAATTTCAAACAACACAACCACATGGAAGGGAAGAACTATATAACAGTATGCATTCCTCACTCCGGAACGTCATTGAGCGCTCATTTGAAGTCCTTAAAAAACAATGGTGAATGTTGAATCTTATGGACCTATACAGCTTGGAGGCATAGGCAATGTTTGTCGCCGCTGCTATGGCCTTGCACAATCACATAATTGATCATAGGGGTGATGATATACTAGAGGAGTTTGTCAATGAACAATTTTCACCTACCAACTCAACCGAACTTGGACCCCTGCCTGTGTTAGGGGACGACGTATCAATGGATCAAGTGCGTGATCGTATTCGTCATTCGACATCGGACTCTCGGGGGTTGTAACTTTGTAGTTCAATCCGTCTAGTTTGTCTTTGTTGTACGCTAGTCTACCTTATATAACTTCTTGTCGTAATGACTTTCATGTGTACCTTCATTTTTAGCTATGACGTTATGTTGTTCAAATTATATGATCTTTGATATGTATGTCTGTTTGTGTCATAAAACAAAATCTATAGGTTCGGGTTTTGTTTAGAGTTCAAATTTCATAGCATTAGGAAATGTTATAGGAATTTAAGGTGTCTTTTAAGAGCACTAGGTTCTTCTCCTTATAAATAAATTTGTAGGAAACCAAAATACCCCAAAAGAAAATACAGCAAGACAGAGCACCATGTTTTGAAGTGTATAGAAATCAAAAGAGTTCGGGCAAATTTTAGAGGTTCTAATTTTTTTATTTCATAGTGGATTTTCTCTTGCATATGTTTTCGTCCGTAAGGATATGTTAACATGGCTAGTTTAACTTTGCATGTGACTGACATCATCTTATGATCTTATTGGCATCCATATTTTGAAGAGGAAAAATTATTTCCTAACTGCTCTGCATGGTAATGTTGTCTTTCCTATCTGCGAATTGTGAATCTTATTTCTTGGTATAGTGTGTTTATTGATTTGATACATAACTTTGATTTGCTAAAATATCGACATCTTTTATTAAAAATTCACACCATTCTGCCAACTGAAAGAATCGATGAGGAGCCAAGCACATACAAAAACCAAAAAAGTTGTTGTAACAAAAATAGAATAATCAGATTCTAATAGGTGAACTTGATGTAGTAGCATATCCAAGAGAGCAATTAACTATTTTGTTGTCAAATTTTTCACTTGTCCCAACAAGTCTCATTAGACACATATCAAGGAGAAATTGCCTACTTCATATTCTAAATAGGACAAAAATGAAATTTAAGTTTTCTTATTCCAAACACAAGGAATGGCCAAAGAAGGTCAAAGTTTGATTCTTCTAACCAGGAAAAATGGATCAGTTTGTCCTAACAATTTAGGAAGAATCGACAGCAACCTTTTGTTTTATCAGCGATGGATGCCAAACTCTATCATACAAAAAATACAAAAAAAAATTACCAAGACAAAATTAAAGTGAATAAAAGACAACAACTCAATCCCTCTTAAACTGTGTCTTTAGTACAAGTGTGATATCAAGCTCTTTAATTGTTATTTTGTGAAGAGAGAATCCATTTTCTTTTGTTGACATATCCACTCTACGTTAAAACATAAGGAGTCATTATTCACACATCCCTTTATGGCTTTATCCATGGTGCTACTTCTATCTCAATCTAAATGTAGTAGCAGAACAATATGAAAGGTAGTTCATGCTTAGGCAATTTTACATTTCACATTGGATTAAGGACCCATGAAAGAGTGCAACATGAAAGAGTGTTGTGTTTTGGGAGGTTGAGAAGTAGAAAGAAGTATGAGGCAAGGTAGGTAGAACTTTTTTATGATATTTTTCTTCAATATGCACTCCATCATGGTTATGATCTTGCGAATTAGGCAAAACATTGTATGTTACAAAGTTTTTATGTTAATCAACATGTTTTATGCACGCCTTTCATTGGTCCTTATGTTGGTTGCCAAATTCATTCATTGAAGTAGTATAAATGAATGTATGTTACAAAGTCTTTATGTTAATCAACATGTTTTCCAATTCAACAACTTGATTACAACCTCTTTTAGGATGAATCCACGATCAGCACTTCCAGGTTTATCATCCCCGTGGGATGTCGAATTCCAGCTTGCCGAATTCGTTGGACCCATTGCACACTCGTCGTACAGTATGACTGATTCAGAGACGTACGACCATTGCACTTCGGAGTTGGGACAGGTGCAGATTAGGCTGACTCAATCTTCTGAAGGAACCTTCTCTTACGGGACCACTCAACCGACATCTCAACCTCGGCCCACAGCACCGACCAGCAAACCAAAGCCATGGGTATGACTATGCGTACAAGAGATGGTTGCCGGTAACAAAAGGGAGTTCGTCATCAGCCCTCAAGGAAAGGCGGACCTAGAAAAAAATGTTGCAATCACTGGTCTAAAATACACAAGAGAACAATTCAAGGGCCACTAGGATCAGACAAAGACGACTTACAGTTGTTGGAAATGGTTGCAGGCACGGACAGGTCTAGGAAGGGATGCAGTTAAGGGTACCTTTACGGCAGAGGATCATTGGTGGATCAAAGCCAATAAGGTAACCATCTGCATGTTACATATATGTTTGTTATTTCATTCCGAGTACATGAACTGTGATGATTGTTTATTTGCAGGCGAAGAAGTGTGTGATTTCCTTATAAAATGAAGTCCTCAAATATGAGGAGGAACTTGATTTCATTTTTGAAGGGAAAATTCCAAGTGGATCGAGAAATTTCATTCCCGGTGAACTAGGCGTGTCCGACAACTTCTAGTTGGGTTTTCAAAGTCATCACATGCGAGCGCATCAGCCAGTCCAGTGGGGGGGCAATTAGTTGATGGACAATTATTGGAAGAACCATGGTTGGAAATGGACTGTCCAGTACTCAAGCCTGAAGAAGTACAGAGCACCTATCCAATCCCAGTACCCACTCAAGTAGGATGCTCCACTGCCATCCAAAAGGCAGATCATGTGCGGTGCACCAACCCGAGGCCAACAAGGCAGGGAGGATTGCCTTACAACGGTAGGAACAAGAAGCCGAGGATGGGGCCTTCGACGTCTGCCATTCACAACGACCTTAACGAGATCAAGGAAGCATTGTGTGATATGAACTCCAGAAAGGATGACGATGACCAAACTAGTTCAAAGTTTAGCGTTGAGGTTTGCATTGACCTTATGGTCGGTCCAATGCGGGTTGGCACCGGGCACACATGATTTTGCCAATGATTTGCGGAAGTTTAAGCACTATGTGGAGCGTAAGTATTTGTTCTTTCCGGCGATAGTGCAACCCAGTCGTACCTAATAAAGGATATGTTGAATCAATGACACAATACTTCAGTTTGGTGAACGTATAAATGTTATAACTTTGACGGTTAATTGAACTTGTATGTTTGTTTTTTGTTATCATAACTATTGTACTCTGTTAAATGCAGGATTTCATGTCTTCCATTTTGTTGCATATCATGTTTGTAGACCAACTATTTCAAATCGATAATTGCAATTGTCGTCATCAATTCAGCTTGTTAGTTTGTTGTTTCTTCTCAGCAGTTGTGTAGGATGTGAAGTGCAGGAATTGTAATAAGTTGTATGCGGAATCTTGTGTGTGGAATTCATATTTGCATGCCTTGGAATGAGTTGCTTGAGTTTGTTGAAATCTTGTGTGTGGAATTCAAATTTGCAGGTCTTGTAATGAGTTGCTTGAGTGGGTCAAATTAATTTGGAAGGGAGCTATAAGCTGCATATTTTATATCAGTCCATCTAAATTTTAGTTTGTCCTAAATTTTGGTTTGCCCTACAAAGATTGCATTTTGGATGAGATAATTAATTGAATCTCTTCATGCATTTTCTACAAGAATTTTTAGCAAATGAGGGGAGGAAATATGACATTTTAACAATCAGAAACAAACACAGTCAGTGATGAATTACAACTACACAACAACCAAAAGTAGCGATAATATAAGTACCACACAAGTACTTCTTATGGTTAGGTTTTGTCACTATAACATCATAATTACAACAAAATGGGACTTCAAGTCCTTGGGTGACTACTAATGCATCAAACAACCAGGATCTAGTACAACTTAAAACCCCAAATGCACACTGATCCAGATGGGAGATGGGTTCGTCACATCTCTACACTTACACAAAACACAATCTGGATCTGATGCAACCTTCTATGCTTGGGAGGACTTCTCAGACATCCTCTTCGTGTCTGGAAGACCACGCGAAAAGGGCGACCATGGATCACTGCATCCTGAGGGTCAGCCATCCCAATGGACCCAATAGGGGTTGGGGAACGGGAGCGGAAGCGGCAATGATGATCATCCTCAGCCATGAAATGGCAGTCACAACGGGGGCAAGTATACTCCTGGAATCACATCTTTCCTTTGTTCTTGTGCCTCAACCACCCTACATGTTCGACATGTAGATGATACATGTTTGGGTATTGATTAAATGGTAAAAGTTGGAAAATCACCTCAGTGGGCTCTCCTGGTGGCCCTGTCCTCCCTTGCCATTTACAGAATTTCAAGGCGTTGGAGGAGGTTCTGAATGAGGCTCTTGTGCTAGGTGAAGCGTTGGTTGACCATGCCGAACAGAGACCTCATGGTATGGGTGGCGTACTCCTCAAGTATGAAGTATGAGCACGACGGCGAGGGGGTGAACTCAACGATCTACGTTAACATCGAAGGTCTAAAAATGACACATTAAAAAAATGTGAAAGAAGAGGCTAACCACCCACACTGCAAGCATGGACGATCAGGATGCCCAGTGCGGCGAAAAAACCACACCTTGGCGGGGATGTCGCAAAAACATCGAGGACTCAAGATCGGGTCAACACGAGCATGCGCACTACCAACACTATCCATCACTGTAGGAGACAACGAAACCAACTCCTCTCTAACCGCAGCTATGAAAGAAAAGAAACAGTCCAACGAAGAGAATGAGGTCGCCATTAGGACGGAAGGCAAACTTGAGGAAGAGATTGGGGGCAAATCCATATTTTCAGATGATAATACGTTTTGGAGAACCGCTACTAGCACCTTACTACCAAAGCTTTTTTAAGCTCTTGCGCGAGAAGCTGCTTTTCATGGGGTGGGAGAAGATTGGGGTGAATAGTGATGGCTTTTAGAGGTAAAAACTCCTTTTACTAAAACATCCAAACGAGCCCCTAGCAATTAAGCAAGCCACAATTTATTAGGTTATAGTTTACTTTTCAGTAATTATTTGAATTTCCAACAAGTGACATGTTGAGTGTTAACTTGTAATGAATGGAAGGATTCAATTAGAAAACGAGGTTAAGGGTGCGCTTGGAATGAATATACAAATTAAAAAGGAGAACAATTCCAGAGTAATAATCATGAGAGTAATTTTTCAGGAAGTAATAACTACTTTTCCCCAGGGTTGGTATGTCAAGGGAAAATTTCATGGAGTAATAATATCAAAACTTGGGAAAATCTAACCCGACAAAATTAGTACAAATCGGCTGATATTTTGTTTTTAGTCGTCTTACAATATATTTTTGACAAGTACATGTATTCGAAGTAAATAAAGAAGAGAATAAAACGTCCATAATTTTTACCTCGTACCCCCTTAATTTTCACTCTTTATTACCCTCATACCAAGCATACCCTAGTAGGTAATTTGTAGAATAACTTTGATCAATTTTTTTTATTGATGTATCAACTGATTATAAGTTGACTTATAATCTGCACTCGACTCTTCCAACGACAAAACTTGTAGTTGTCACATCTTCATTGGCATTGTGCACATACGATAGAGATAATCAAAGGCTTAGAAACTAAGGCTACGTTACTCATGAATTGGTTATATTTGTTGGACTATTGAATATTGAGTCCATATTATATTCAATTGGAAATTCAATGTTGAGTTGAAAAGCTGGAACATATGTGATTCTCTCACACTCTTTAATCTCACATTGGAGGATTTGGAAATGGAGAAAGATTTATGTACCTTGGACTCCCAATCCCCTTAGGCACGCCCATCCCATACATTCCAGAGAGGAAACATTGATATTTATAGAAGAAACGTTGTTATTTATAGAAGAAAGAGAGGTGTAGATGAATTTGAAAGCAATCTGACGGTTGTAATTGATTTCTCTATGATCTGATGCACCCCATTAAATAGGCTCGAGCCACGATAGAAATTAGAGCACATTTGGACCAACTAAACCTGCCACTGGTGAATTTTCATCTATCATTGGCGGATAAGGTTAGTCTGATCTACCCTGAATTCTCTCAGAAGCTTAAGTTTTCTATTTTGCACGTAGGGTGCATTCCAAGTCCGCTGGTTCGAGCCCATTTGACCTTAATTTTCCAAATATTCTTCAAGATCATGGTATTTAGGGATTGTTATACTAGAAATATTTTCTTTTCATTCAGGTTCGGGTTTCATCTGGGTCCTTCCTGAATTGTAGATGTGTCATTGAGCATGACAAACATGTCAATCATGCTTCAGTAAGGTCCTTTCTTTTTTTCATTTCAATCATCTTCTCTTCATTTTTCTTCTTTATTATCTAAAACCCGAAACACATCAAACAAACACTTGAGTAGCACAAAATTGGGATAAAATAAAGGATATATAGCATGAATGCAATGTATGATATACTACTAATCATTAATCATTTGACTTGACGTGAAAACTTTACTTGAATCTATTTGTCTATATCTCTTGATTGATAAGGTAGATTTGCATGGGCACTTGTAACTGTTCGAGTTTTACCATTATGCCCACGAAAGCACAACTCCTAGGTGCAGCAGTGGCAATATTGGTTCTCCAGGCGGATCGATTAGGTTCAATGTCGTGTTTGATCATTTCAGGATTGACCATGTAACCTTTCATCACCATGTAACATGTAGTGTGGATTGGCAAGCTTGTAGGCATGAAATGGTCAATCTACACTAAGAGGATTAACTAACAAATTCAAATTTTAATTTTATAAATCTCAAAGATGTAAGCTAGAATGAAACTTGGTGGAATAGTGTCAATATTAGTTTAATATGCCTAAATGGGATATCAGAACATGGGTGTCACTTGACACAATTTGATTGGCCATCAGATGTTCGGCCGAAGAATTTTGGACGTATATTATATTTATTCTTGGATTTGAATAATACAGGATATATATGTGTTGGATTTGAATAATACATGGATATATATGTGTTGTGATGTTTGGTGCGTGAATTTTCGTTGCCATTGGCGAAGATTTGTAGTGAATGGATGATTTGCTTGATTGAAGATTTGTGTCCAAACTTGGCCATGATGACCGTTTGTGTCTGACATTGTATTTGTATTTTAACACTCTCCCTCAAGTTGGGTCCGGAAGAGGTTAAAGGATCTCAACTTGTGGAGGATGATATTGAATTGCTTTTGATCCAATGACTTGGTGAAGATGTCTGCTAGTTGGTCTTTGCTTTGAATATAGGGAACTTCAATTTCCTTTACTTGGATCTTTTCTCTGATGAAGTGACAATCTACTTCGATATGTTTGGTGAAGGGAATGTGTTCTATAAGTTTACGTTTATATGTCAATTATTATGAATTGAATGTGCAAACATTTTGTTTCTTTATTAATGTATTCGTCTTTTGGAAGTGTTAAGGAAGAGACTCTTGGTCCTTAACCGTAGAGCTCTAAAAGATAATAGTTTACATAAATCAAAAGTTAATTCACAATCATGATAATTGACATGGAACATTAATTACCGAGATAAGATTGTCGTGTTAGTTAAAGAGTATTGTAATTCTACAATTATTTAACGACACGAGTATATAAAAGAGATAATACTACTTTTATATATTGAATAAACCTAGCAAGTAAAACATTATGGAATTGTGTTATGTGTCATTAATATTTTACTGTGTCTTGGATCCTAAGATATGAGACTTATATCTTTTCACATAAGGAGTGTTTAATTTGATTATTGTCAAAAGTTATCATAGAGTATAGTGATAAAGGCAATAATTGGTTAAACATGACTTATGCTGGAAAAAGATAGTTCGTCAAAAGATTATCATTGCCCTCCTTTACTTGAGTGATGATATTACGGGGCTCCTTGATAAAGCGAAATTATAATGCGCACAATGTGACTTATGTTAAGTTACATATTTATAATTAGCTTAAGAGATCAAGAAATAAATATAAAATACAAATGTGACACATTTCTACTTTGTGTAATATTGTTAATATCATGAGGCAACGGATGGACACAAGTGATGTCCTTACATCACTAAATGGATCGTGTTTAGTTCAACTGAACAAAGACATTTATGTTAATTAGGTAATTATAATCTGTAGCTAGATATTGCTTATAGTTTATGATATTAAGTGTTTAATATCATTGTCAATTGACTTCGATCCTCTTATAGGTCACACCACAAAATTGGGAAATAAGAATGTTGATTTTATATTCATATGATGTATCGGATTTCGTGTGAAATAGTATACATGTAGTGAATCGATAAAATCAATGTGTCATGAAAATGACATATTAGAATCATTTATAAGTTCATATGAGATGTATGTATTATGGGGTGTAATGGTTGACATTACTTACATATGATAATATATTACGTGATATATGAATTTGCTAAAAAAACCAAAGATCAAATTTTGTTGGATATAAATCCAAAATTTGGTAAAAGGCAAAAACGGTTTGCCCGAATTAATAAGGAATCAGTATTAATCATATATTGGAATTATTCCAATTATGGTTAAAGGTGGATGTTGATGATTATGTGTCAAATTGTGATTGATTTTAGGGAGAGAAAAACAAGAGATCATGGGTTAGTGGTTAGCCCATGATGTGGGTGTTGGGAGATCCTATAAATAGGTCTCCTATCATTCATTGTTTTAATTAATGCAAAAATTTCTCTCTCCTTAATCACCTTATTAATCCATCCGAAAATTCATTTATTATTTCAAGATTTTGGAGATTAAATTCTCAGGGAGTACAAATGGGTTATTAGCTAGATTCAAACCTTGATTTAGAGATTCAATTGACTAGCTCATTTCTCTCTAATCTTGTTTAGAGTCTGATGAACACTTGGAGGCAAATCGGCAGGCAATTGGACGTGCAACGCAACTCCGGGTCTTCTTTGAGGTTTTAGAGAACTTTTGGGTATAATTCTCCATCAATTTATTTTCATATATGTAAAGATTATATTATATTATAATAAATATAAAATAGTGTACATGAAATTGTTGAAAATATGGAAACGATCCTAATTGCGTGTATAAAATTTTTAAAATATATATACACATAGGGACACGAAATCCTACATTTGTTTCATTCGTGAAACACAGGGTTGGAAGCTATATGCCGAGCGGCGTGATTATCACATAATATTTGCATTGGTCCTTGGCATGGAATGTTCATTTCCTTGAGAAGTTGTTTGAGCTAAGTAAGCTCGCTGGTAGTGGATGTCATGGCTCTATATTCTTCTTCAACACTGAATCTTGCCACAACCTTTTGCTTCTTGCTTCTCCAAGTGACTGGGTTTTCAACGACGAACGTACAAAAACCAATAGTGGAATTGCGATCGTGGCTGCCTGCCCAATCTGCATCGGAATAGCCAATTATTAAATTAAATTATTTCTTTTCATCCATATACCTTGACCAGATGTTTTTTTCATGTATCAGAGAATTCTGTCTACACTGTCAAGATGTTGAGTGTGGGGAGCATGCATGAATTAGCTTACTGTACTAACAACATAAGTTATGGTGGATCTGGTTACAGTAAGATAAATGTGTTTTCCTACTAATCTTTCGAATTGTCCTATGTCTTTTAGAGGCTCTCCATCAGTGGGACTTACCTTTCGATTCGTCTCAATAAGAGTATTTGTAGGTTTGAAACCTAATTTTCCTATTTCTTGACGTGGGTCAATGGCATACTTATGTTGGGATAAAAACATGCCTTTTTTAGAGTATGCAATCTTGATGCCTAAAAAATATTTCAGGAACCCTAGATCTTTGAAGTCAAATTTGGTCTTTAGGTAGGTTTTTACTAGGTTAATTTCATTACCATTATTCTCAGTTATTATGATGTCATCTACATAACAAGAACAATAATAGTGTTGGTATTGTTAGGCTTAATAAACATGGATGTATCAGTAGAACTTTTCGAAAAACAAAAAAGGGATGAGAGTGGCTAAGTTTTGCATACCATGCTCTGGGAGATTGCTTTAAACCGTAGATGGATTTGTGAAGTTTACAAACCTAATTCTGGGGACAGTCGTAGCCTGGAGGTGGAGTCATGAAGACTTCCCCTTCAAGGGTCCCTTGAAGGAAGGCATTCCGGACATTCATTTGAAAGAGATTCCAACCATAGTTACCAACAATAGATAAAAGAACTCTAACAATATTCATTTTTACAACACGAGCAAAGGTCTCCTGATAGTCAATGTCATAAGTTTGAGTGTACCCTTTAACGCCTAGCTTTATATATAACAATTGTCTCGTTACTATTGTATTTTACTAACCTAGCATCCTACAAGTTTGGTTCCTATATGAAGAGGGACCATGGACCAGGTATGATTCATATCTAAATTTTCTAATTCATCTTTCATGGTTTTTACCCAATTTGGATCCTTTAGAGCTTCGTGATACGAGGTTGGTTCTTGGTGAGTGTCTATTGTAGTTAGGAAATTTGATGATTAGGAGTGATGACTTTGTAGGAAACATAATTTTGAATAGGATAAGTAATAAAGTCTCGTAGGAGAGATGAGGCACAGGTTTGTCATGTGGACCTTCTTATGGGGGTTCTTCCTCGAGTTTCAACTAGCACAATATTCTCATTACCTTTATTACTTGTGGTGTTTTCGTCTCCCCTTGTTGAGGGACAAGAGTTTCTTCAAGACTTGGAGATATTTCTTCAAATAAATCCATAGTCGGGAGGGTAGATGTGTAGGATCGTGTGGGTTATGGGTCCACAAACTCTAATTAATAAATTAAGCCTAATTAGCTACTTGGTTGATTAACAAGATATGCGCAGTGGAAATTAAGACATAATCAAACACAAGTAGAACAAGCAATGCAAACCACAATAGATGCGTCGGATTTTCCAGAGGTTCGGCCCCGCCTACGTCCTCTCTTGCAAGCCCCTCTCGAATCCCCGTTCGAGCTCCTCTTGAGTCTTCACTATGCTTTCCCGTTCCGGGCCGGGAGAAACGCCTTTTACACTTCTTCAAGCTCGCGAACAACCCTCACCGAGCTTGGCACCACCTCTCACAATCCGAGAGGTTCTCTTCGGGCTTTCATCGAAGTCCTTGCTTCTTCTTCGGAATTTCACCGAAGCCTTTGCTTTGACAACTCAATGAGTGGGACACACTCTTCTCTAACCGAGCACAACAATTGCTAAATGTGTGAGTGATGAATAATGTGGAGATTTGAGCTTAAGATCACTAAATGAGAGGTTTGAGGATTTGAGATTTCTCTCTATGAATTTGACTATGAGGAATTGGAGAGTTGTGTGTAAAACTGAGTTTGATCCTCTATTTAAAAGCTCTAAGAGATTCCTAGCCGTTGGGGAAAGATTTGATTGATTTGTGTAAGAGATACACAAAACAGAATTCAAATTCAGCAAAAACTGTCTCCAACCGGTCGACCCAAAGTTGAACCGGTCGAACAAAACCTTACAAAAACTAATGGATTGGTTGAACAAATGGATGGTTCGGTCGAACGGTTGGGAATAGTGTTATGCGTATATGACCGTTGTATGAATACGACAAAATAAAACGGTCACATGAAAACCCGGAACGGTCGAACAAAATGGCAAAACCGGTCGACCGTTTTAGTCTGGGCAAAACACTACTGAAATCGGTTGAACTATGAGGCAAATCGGTTGAACAAAATGGACATGTAAAAACTCTAACTCTACTGAAACCGGTCGAACAAAAGGTCCAATCGGTCGAACGTTTTCGGACAGGATTTAAGGTTTAGTTTTAGTGATTTTCCGACTATGTTTTGGATGACCTATCGAAGTCCGATTGATCTGAAATTTTGTGTGTGACTTCTCTAAGGACACTAGAGCTACGATAATCGATGACCAACACGACAATCTTATCTCGGTAATTAATGTTCCATATCAATTACCATGATTGTGAATAACTTTTGATTTATGTGAACCATTATCTTTTAGAGCTCTACAGTTAATGACCAAGAGTCTCTTCCTCAACACTTCTAAAAGATGAATACAATAATCAAGGAACAAAATGTTTGCACATTCAATTCATAATAATTGACATATAAAAGTAAAACATTTAGAACATATCCCCTTCAGTTCTGAGGTATTATCGACCGGTGATGGTGTTTTTTGGTGGATTTTTCTTTTTGGGTGGGGGTTTGATGGTGAAGTGGAACATGGGAGGGTTTGTGATGATGTTGGTGGGTTTGCTTCTGAGGTGACGATCGGAGATCGTTGCCGGTGATGTGCTCCCCTTTCTGAGTCCCAGTTATTGTTGTGGTACCATGAAGAATTTTAGACGTATATTTTATTTATTTTTGGATTTGAATAATACAAGATATATGTATATATATGTATTGGTTAATTTCCTAATACATGAACTAGTCGTTATGTTGTTTGGTAAGTAAATGTTTGTTGCTTTTGGCGAAGATTTGCAGAGGATGGATGAATTGCTTGATTGAAGATTTGTGTCGAAACTTGGTTGTGATGACCGTTTGTGACCGAGCCATTTTATTTGTATTTGTATTTTAACATGGGCTACATACGGTGGTTGCAAAGGAACCCTTGTGTCACTTCTTCTTCTCTAAATCCAATGCTAGGGTTCTTAGGTTGACTTATAACTAGTAAAGTAGTTATTAACTTTTTGTAATGTAGGAATCCTTACTACTTAATAAGCACAACAAAAATAAGCCCATGGTAAAGCTAGGACACATATGGATGGATGGATGGATGGATGGCTAAAATTTGCGAGCCGCTTGGGGCATCAACAACGGGGGTGTAATTTATTTTTACAAATAATCGTGCATTAAAAAATAATAAAAACCAAGGCAACATCCACGATCTGTGCTTTTAAACGCACGGATTGTTGGATGGTTCTTTGTTGTTTTTTAATGTTGGTCGGACCCAACGACGGATACAGTAAGAGAGAGAAAATATTGTAAGAGAGACAAAACTATATAACAAATAAAATAGGAAAAGTTTTCAAAATAATCAAAAAAAAATAAAAAATTGGAAAAATATGCACTTCAGAAACTTAATTGGCAAAATATGCACATTGAAAAATGGCACCACAGGTGCCGTTTTCATTAAGTAAAAACGGCACTGTAGATGTCGTTTTTACCCTTAATAAAAACGACATCAGTGATGCGTTTTCATTAAGTTTTTACTTATTTTTATTTTCTAAGATATCTTCACCAAAAATAATACATATTTTATTGGAGAAATTTTCAAAATAATCAAAAAAAATAAAAAATTGGAAAAATATGTACTTTAGAAACTTAATTGGCAAAGTATGCACATTGAAAAACGGCACCACAGGTGCCGTTTTCATTAAGTAAAAACGCATATTTTATATTTATTAGTCTAAGCAACGCACAATTAAAATTAGAAAAGAGAGAAATGCAAACCACAGGTCGACTCTGGAGATTTTATAGAGGTTCGATCACACTACTGTGATCTAGTCCACTCCTCGAGTTCCGATTTATCCCCAAATCCTTACTCAAGAATTCATTAATCTCTTTGTTCTGGATCAAACATGAACCTTCCTACAATTGGAGTCTTGCGAACACCCTCACCTTGCTCTAATCTCCTCTTACATTCAGAGAGGGAGCTTCCTCGAAATTTTACAAGGTAGTGGAAAGTGGTGGAAGTAGTTGAACTCTAACTTGAATGCACTCAAAGTATTTGAATTGAACTTGGAGTGAATTGAGTGAAGTTTGAGAGTTTGTGGAGCTTTGAAGGCTTTGAATTTGGGGGCACAAGAGTATAAATGATTTTTGGCAAGTGAAGTGTTATGTGTCTCTTAAATGAAGTTTTTATAGACTTCAAAGAAAATAGAACCGTTACGGTGGGTTGGTGAAATTTGGACCAATGAGAAGCAAAATACGATTTAAGCTTGGAACGATTTTTGAGCAAGTTCAGTCAAGCGTTTAAGGAACAGTAGTCTGAAACAAGATGGTTGGCTTGGTCAGAATGAAGCATTTGGTTGGACAAATAATATTTCAATAACCGATCACCAACTTCGCGTAACTTTTCTCTAATTTCAACCAATTAACATCCAGTTCACCGAATGTAGTTCATTTCACCTTTCTAAGGTTGGCAGTAAGAAATAGTCGGGCCCTGATTAAATGAATTCAGTCGACAGTCTTTTTTTTTTGCCAGACCAAATAAGTGAGATTTTGGGTAAAGCATAATATTAGTTTGTTAATCAACAATTTTAAAAGTAAGAGTCGTGATAAACGGACGCGCGCGTCACGGACGCGCCTTACGTGGATCTGTACAACTCAGATATTTTTCTTTGAGTCAGCGTCCAGTCAGCGAAATTTCTCTTCGCGCGTTTTGGTCTTTTTAAAAAATGCCGGTTCTTTAAGTTGAACGATTCATTTCCCAATACACAGATAAGACAGTGTGCAGACCCTAGGACATCGTGCAGTCTCATTATTCGAGCAGAGCCCACACTTATCATAATAAAATATTTGTTTTTAAGTTTTACGTTGGATAACTTAATTTGTCTAGCTTACTTTATGTGTGTGTGCAGTTTACATTATGTGTTTGTCTTGTTTACGTTATGTGTATGTCCGGAATAAGTGTATTTGCAGTCCGGAATAACTGTATTTGCAGTCCGGAATAAGTGTAGTTGTCCAGAATAAGAAGAAAGTGTGTCCAGAAACGGAACAGAAAGTTTGTCCGGAATAAGTGTATTTGTTGTCCGGACTAAGTGTATTTGTTGTCCGGTTTAAGAATAAAGTGTGTCCAGAAACGGAACATAAAGTTTGTCCGGAATAAGTGTATTTGCAGTCCGGAATAAGTGTATTTGCAGTCCGGAAGTGTATTTGCAGTCCGGAATAAGTGTAGTTGTCCAGAATAAGAAGAAAGTGTGTCCAGAAACGGAACAGAAAGTTTGTCCGGAATAAGTGTATTTGCTGTCCGGAATAAGTGTATTTGTTGTCCGGACTAAGTGTATTTGTTGTCCGGTTTAAGAATAAAGTGTGTCCAGAAACGGAACATAAAGTTTGTCCGGAATAAGTGTATTTGCAGTCCGGAATAAGTGTATTTGCAGTCCGGAATAAGTGTAGTTGTCCAGAATAAGAAGAAAGTGTGTCCAGAAACGGAACAGAAAGTTTGTCCGGAATAAGTGTAGTTGTCTAGAATAAGAAGAAAGTGTGTCCAGAAACGGAACAGAAAGTTTGTCCGGAATAAGTGTATTTGCTGTCCAGAATAAGTGTATTTGTTGTCCAGACTAAGTGTATTTGTTATCCGATTTAAGAATAAAGTGTGTCCAGAAACGGAACATAAAGTTTGTCAGGAATAAGTTGATTTGTTGTCCGGAATAAGTGTATTTGCAGTCCGGAATAACTGTATTTGCAGTCCGAAATAAGTGTAGTTGTCCAGAATAAGAAGAAAGTGTGTCCAGAAACGGAACAGAAAGTTTGTCCGGAATAAGTGTATTTGTTGTCCGGAATAAGTGTATTTGTTGTCCGGTTTAAGAATAAAGTGTCCCGAAACGGAACATAAAGTTTGTCCGGAATAAGTGGATTTGCTGTCCGGAATAAGTGTATTTGCAGTCCGGAATAAGTGTATTTGCAGTCCGGAATAATATATGGTTTCATTATTGTCGGAATAAATGAATCAATATATGGAATGCAATAATATGATGTCAAAACAAAAAAACGTCCGCAAAGCGCGCTCCCTCTGTCCGCTCGCTTTGCCGCCCCCTGCCACCCCCGCACAAACTCAACAAACGTCCCACTGTATATTTTACCCCACAAGAATTACGTTTAGGAAAAAAATAGCATCTCAGATTTCCTGTTTATGTAGAAAGTTTGTCCTGTTTATGTAGAAAGCTTGTCCGGTTTTGTCTTGTTTATGTACAAGGTTTGTCCTGTTTATGTAGAAAGTTTGTCCTGTTTATGTAGAATGTTTGTCCAGTTTATGTAGAAAGTTTGTCATGTTTATGTAGATACAATGAGAGCACAATGAGATATTGATGGTACATATTATTGATGGTAACTATTACACAATAAGATACAATGAGAGCACAAAGACAAACAAACAATACAAGCACAAACACACAAAAATTACAAAAATAATATATCTTCTCCCAGTAAATCACACACAAACAAACAATACAAACACAAACACACACAAATTACAAAAATAATATATATTTTCCCAGTAAATCGGAAAGAAGATGTAAGACTTAAACATGACCGTCTCATTCACGCTGCTTACGTTGTGAAGAACTTTGGGAGTCGGCATCAGACGCTTCTTCGACGTAATATCTTACTCGAAATGGTGATTTATTAGGGAGAGATGTGCAACATAAACCGAACAAACGTAAGTCTTCACCACGGAGCGTTGTACCTCTCTCCGGAATAAATCACCATTTCGAGCAAGATATTATTTCGAAGAAGCGTCTGATGCCGACTCCCAGGGTTCTTCACAACGTAAGGAACGTGAATGAGACGGTCGATGACACTCTTTCTTTCTTCTTCATTCTTTTTCTGTCACGGGCACTCCAACAGTGCAACAAAGATGTTGTGGTGCGAAGTCTTCACCACCGGATCGTCACATTCACGATGCTAACGCTGACAAGAACATCGGGAAGTCTTCGCACCGTCTCATTCACGCTGCTTACATTGTGAAGAATCCTGGGAGTCGGCATCAGACGCTTCTTCGACCTGATATCTTGCTCGAAATGGTGATTTATTCTGGAGAGAAAGAATGAAGAAGAAAGAAAGAGTGTCATCATATTTGTATTTGGGTGGAGAGAGAGAACGTGCTGAGTTGAAACGCATTTAATGTGATTTGAGTGGACATCGGGAAGAAAAAACAAAAAAACATTCATGTTTTGGCCACGTAAGGGCTGACATGGATATCCACGTAGAGCGCGTCCGTGACGCGCTGCGTTCATAAAATATTTCCCTAGAAGTAATGGGCCAAGAAGCCAACAATCGCCCCATTTTCAATGATGACAAACTAATGTTAAATTATTTATGTGCTCCTCCTATCACTATGCATAAGTTAGATGAAAACTCCTCTTACGATGTGCACGAATCTCATATAGTCATTGAAGCATATTATATCAATTTTCTCCCTCTTTTGACATCAAGCAAAAAGATTTATGAAGCATAAGTGGAGACAAAAAGACAAACAATAACGATATGAAATTTCATTGCACAAAAGGAAGATAACACTAATACTAAAGTAAATGCATAAAACAAACAAATAAACAAGAAAATAGATAGGTCTTAGTTCTTTGGCTTGTTCATAATTTGAAGGAAATCCATGATTTCATTTTGCGAATCGATAAACGCTTGACGTGATCTCCCACCACACGAATTTGGTTGTTGATTTCGTTGAGCGAATTTGATGTCGCCAATTGAAACACATGGAATTCAGATGTCAGCTCTTGAATGCCTTGAGAATTGTGATCCACAAGCTCACGAGCCACTTGAATCTCTTCGCAATTTCGGTCAAAGAGTCTTTCGTGTTGATACGCCCATGTGGGTTGGTCCCACTATGCATCCAAACCGGATGGCCATTCGGGGTGAGTATAATCCCCAGGTCCTTCAGTCGACTTTGTATCCAAATTGGAATAACTTCAGCTTCAGGTGGAGGAGGCCAATGTTGAATGTCGGTTGATGTGGCTTGGTCTGGGACTTCATTTTCGATCGAATCATCTTCGACACCTTCATTAATTGCCTGCTTTTTGGAGCACATCCTTTTGAGTGTATACTTGTTGATGGAAGTCCTCGATGATTTGAAGAGATCGCTGTCAAGTTTGATGTTGAAATGATCACCGATGAATGAGATAATCATCGAGAATGGAAGAAAGTTTAATTTCCGCCAAGCAATATAGCACATATGCTTGATTATAAAAAGAGGCCAATGGGTGCATGTTCCAGTGGAAAGATTAAAGAGATATTTCATCATTTGATGGACAAACTCATCATTATGGCCTTTGCACATAAAAAAGTTGGAAGAAATGAAGCGAAAAAGGATGCGACCGGGGATCAAAAGATGAGGAATGGCCAGCTTTTCACCACGAGGGCCAACCGGTTGGGTCATCTCCAAAGAATTGTTCTTTTGAGCCACAAATTGCTTCCCAAGAGACGTCATAAATGTCATCTCCAATGCTAGGAAGTCTGGTGATCTTCAAGAGAATAGATACGGTGAGAGTGAAAGAGATGCAATTTACTTGAGTTGTAAGAGTGTATTGAGTTCCATCGAGGGAAGTGGTTTTTGTTAGGATCTATGGCCCTCTAATCACTAGATAATTGTGGAATTAAGATACTAATTGAAAGATTAAGGGAAGAGACAATTGCAAACCACAAAATCGACGACACTGGAGTTAGAGAGGTTTGGTACCACACATGGTCCTAGTCATCCTCGCAAGCCTCGCTCGATCCCCCAAGCCTTGCTTACGGTTCCACTAAACGGTCTCCATTCCAGGCCGAGATCAACGTCGTTTACAACCACCAAGCCACGCGAACAACCTCGGCTCACTCGTGTCTCCTCTCACAACCCGAGAGGGAGCTTCCTCGAAGCTTTACAACTCTTTGGTGATTCTTGAAAATGGAGATGGAATCACAATCTAACTAACACTCTATACTTGAGCACACTTGGATATTCATATGGAATTAGATATGCAAGTGGTGAAGTTTTGGCTTGAGTGTTGAAGAATGAGAGCTTGAAGATCAAAAGGATTTGACTTTTAGTATTGGATAGATAGAGAGTGTTCAAGAGTTTCAAAACCAACAAATGAGGTCATATTTATAAGCCTTCAAGCTCTACTAGTCGTTTGGGAGTTGGTGGGGAAATGGATCAATGATAAGCAAGATGTGACTTAAGCTATGGTAGATTTCTATGCAGATTCAGCCGACCGTTAACAGAACGGTAGTCCGAATGATTGGTCCTAAATAAGAATACGGTTGACAGACTAGGGTTCGGATCACCATTCACCAACTTCTAGTCACTATTTCATTTTTGCCATATTTAATTTTGGTTAACCGAATTTGACTCGGCTCACCGTTCCAAGGTGGACAGTAAGATTGGTTGGGCTCTTATATCTCAAGTTCGGTTGACCGTGTACACTTCGGTAGACGGAAGTTGGAGCGAGTTTTCTGTTGACAGTTAAGTTGGGTACAATGGTCAAATTCTACGTGTAAATAGTCGTTGGGAACCTAAAGCCAAGAAGGACTCGGTTGATCGATAGGTATTCGGTGGTCTAAATTAGGACAAGTCAATTAGGCTCTACGAGCTCGATTCAAATGCGACTGTTGGAGCAAATTCCAAAATCGGTCCAGGGCTACTCGGTCGACCGAAGGTGGTTTGGTCTTCCGCCGAGGCAATTCCAGATAACACCTAAGGTTTACTGATGGGAAGTATCCGGGTAACCGAAAGGTGTTCGATGGACTGAACAAGAAAGGTTTTGATTGACCGGGACGGGTTCGGTTCACCGAATCTTGACTGGACAAAATCCTAGTGCTCAAGTTTACATTAAACCTTATAGACTTAATAGATACAAAATTACATGTCTTGGTCCAAAGCTTTGATTATAATTCTTGAGTCTTGATGTCTTTGTCCCAATGCTCATTTCCTTGATTGTCTTGATCAACCTATTAAGATGATTGCAAGTATACATGTATGAAATGCATGTAATCGTGTTTGCTCACTTTGATTGAATAGGTTGATTGATTAAGATTAGTTTGATTAATCATCAAAATTAATATAGATTAAGGCCAAAAAGCCAACAGTTTTAAGAAGGTTTACAAAGAATTGGCGACAAGCTTCCGGATCTCTGAATCGGATGATCGAATCTCCAGTGGTCAACCGCAAACCAGAGGTCAAAGAAATTTTCAAAAGGCTGCAACGGTCATCTGATTATGATAAACGGATCTAATCGTCTAATCCGTTAAATTAGAAAAAGGGAAAAGTTTCCAAATTTCACCCAAGCAAATCAGTCAACTGAGATATACTCAGATCACTGTAAATAGGCCATAGTGAAGTTTGCTAAACACAACAGAAACATAAACATGGTCAACCGTGTTGGCTTTTTTTGCCTTAATCTATGTTTTGATGATTTAATCAACATAATCTTAATTGTAATCAATGTAGTGTAGCACACATATTGCATTGCATATATAATGCATTGTGCTAACTTCTACAGGTGATCAAGACTCAAGAAAGAGAGAAATGAAGTCAAGACATGTAATCAAAGCTCACTTAAAGACATGTATTTTATATTTCTTTTGAGTCTTAGGAACATTGTATAATTGAGAATACTTGAGCTAAAAATCACTCACATACACACTAGGTTCCCTATAGAAGTCACACACAAAATTTCACATCAATTGAACTTCAATTGATCAACCAAACCAGAACCGGAAAAACACTTAAACCAATCTTCACTGCCAGAACCATTTCGGTCGACCGGTTTCTGATCTTCAATCAACCGTTTGTTCCTTTAATCGAATAGTGTTTTCTAGCACCCGATCGGTCGACCGTTCTGACATTTTCGGTCGACCGTATAAACATAATTTTTTGACTTTTAGACTTACTGTATTATACCAACGGTCGTATTCAAATTATTCACCCAAACCCCAAAATACAAATGCCTATCGGTCAACTGTGGACCATGTTTCGGTCGACCAAACATAAATGTCTCGACAAACTAAAACTGCCTGGAAGTTTTCGATCCACCGAACCCTTCTCAGTGTTCGACCGTTAACTTAAGTGTAGCCAAGTTATAGCCATGTTTCGTTCGACTGTTCCCTTATCGGTCGACCGAAAATTGTTCCAAATTGCCAAACGGTCGACCGTTTGACCCGTTCGGTCGTCCGAACTTGTTCTAGATTGCATCCTGCAGGTTTCTGTTTTGTGTATCTTACACAAACACTTATCCAACTTAACCCCAACGGCTATAACACCTTAGGAGCTTAAAAATAGAGTTGTCCAACACAATTTACACAACTCTCCCACTCCATATTGTCACCATTAGAGAGAAAGCTCCAAACACTCCAAGCCTCAAACCTTCCACACTTTAGTCTCAAATCAAATTCTACTCAAGTGTTCTCAGATTGAGAAAGTGTTGTTCCACTCATCCTTTGCTGTCAAAGTCTAGTAAAGGTTTCGGTGAAAGCCTGAAGCATCCCTCTCGGATTGTGAGAGGAGGATCCAAGATCGACGAGGGTTGTTCGCAAGCTTGAGATTGTAAAGACGTTCTCTCCCGGCCCAGAATGGCGAGTGGATAGTGAAGTCGTGAGCGAAACTCGATGATTCGAACGGAGCTTGCAATAGAGGACTAGGACTCGGGTGTGGGTGTCGAACCTCTATAAAATCCCCCGTCTCCATTGTGGTTTGCTTATTTCCTCCCTTACTTGCTTGTTAGTTTTTAATTCCGCTGTGCATTCTTTCATTGCCTAAACAAGTAGGTAATTAGCTTAAAAGTGATTAGAACTAAGCCGCATTCACGATCCTTCATTTGGTATCAGAGTCTTGTGAGCTAAATTTCATACTTGATCGTATTTTTAGCATGACTAGTACATCAAATCATGTAGAGGGACTTTGCACCACTAGACCTCCTTTGCTAAATGGGTCAAATTATGATTATTGAAAGAAGAAGATGATAATATTCCTAATTTCTAGTGACCAAAAGTTTTGGACGTTCCTTCAAAACCCTTACACCCCTCCTAAGGAAAAAGAACTTGCCAGAATTATGGCACTAGGATTATCACAAAATATTGGTATAGTATAAAACTCAAGTCTCAAATCCTTGAGGGTTTGCCTCATCCAAATGATTTGCGCACAACAACACCCAACGTCTACAAACTCAACCTTGGTTGTTGAATGTTGAATGTTTTAATTAAAACCGTAAGTGCACGGCCGCGATGAAGTGGTGGCAAGTACGGGTCGTCCTCAGGGAGGTGAGCAGCCTCTTGTTTATCAGAAATCAAGTGACACAAAAAGATGGAAGAAAGTTGTTTATGCTAATCTAAACTATGCTAACACGAAGATACAAATGCGAAGGAAACAAAACAAACGAATACTTCAACTAAGCTAGAGAAACTTGATACTGTGGAGAAATCAGTAAGAGAGAGAGACCCCTTATGGGGTGGAGTGACTACACATACACAATAAGGAGGCAAGAATATCTTCCTATAGGCATAAGTGGAGGTAGTGTTTGCATGTATGGGAGGTGTCTACTTATCATGGCAAAACCCATCAATTAAATCACTAACCTACTTTGATTAACATTCATAAACACAAGCTGGTTATTTAAGAAACTAAACAAGCATGGGAGGTGTCTTAAAACTTGTGGCAAAACCCATCTAGTGAAGTGTTCTATTCTAACAAGCAAGCATGCATTCATATTAATCAACACATTTCAAAATAAACATCCCCATTTCCTTAATTGCATATATGATAATCATCTCCACCCCCCCCCCCCCCCCAAAAGGGGAGTGGTTTTACGCACTCTAATACACATGCCACAAAAAGCTAAGCGGATTCGGGGCTCTCTGGACCGCCAATTAGCGGTTCCAGACCGCCAATTGGCGGTCTACAGGATTCGGATCCATCTGGAATTTATACTGGGCTTTGCTTAGTGTAGTTGGTGGTCTTTGATGCGGTTACTTGACTTGTTGGAGCTCCGACCCGAATCGAATTGGTAAAATACTCCCCATGATGGTGTGGAGTATTCTGTTTTGCTCTTAGGTCCTTCTTCCTTGCATCTTGGTCCCCAGATCTCACAATTCAGTCCTTTTTTCAGCTTTTAGGTCCTTTTATGCTTCATCTCTTCAAATCTCTTTATTCCTGAAAACTAAACATAAAACTCATAACATAGCATTGTTTAGGTGAAAGATAATGGATATAAGATACAAATATAAGCATGAAATGATGTCAATCAAATACCCCCACACCTAACTTTTGCTAGTCCCGAGCAAAACAAAGTAAGAGAAAAGCATACGAAAAACAAGAAATCCTAACTCACTTTCGTAGGAATCACGGTTGCACTTAGCACGTGCAACAAGCCGTTAAACCTCCTTGTCGCCAAGGAGGAGTGTTGTCTCCTGAGGGTTTTCAGCAGATACACCAACAAAATCCGAACAAGATGCATTAATCAATCTAGCTACACGACTCGTTGGACTTATTTTGTCGATCATGGGACGCGGTAATACTACGGGTCGACTCTATATATGTAATCGGTCCACACACCTAGCCTAATGAGTTATTCGTGAAAGTTAGTCAAGGACTTAAGTGAAAGACATGGGCAACCTTAACTTCTGAATGTGATACAATGTGGAAAGTCCATTTTGGTTCTTATTTGACTCTTTTTTTTCTTTTTTTCTTTTTTTCTTTCTTTGGAGCATTTTATTGGTTGGTGTTTGATTCTCCCAGGGTCAGGTTTCGTGCATCATTGCCTATGAGGACTTACACTATCACGTACACCTTCCCCCAAATCTCCACATAGGGCGATCCCTACCACCCGTGTAACAGGAGTTCGGTCGGTGCATCCCAAGTCAGATGACTCGAAAGCACCAGGCACAAAGGCCCCTCAGACCTTCTTTCCCGAGTGATAGGAGCCGTGCGAGAAGAGAGAACACCACTTATTTATTTATCTACATGGGAACCAAAAGCCCTACACTTAAGTTTCACAAAAATAGATTAAGGGCCATTGACCACGACAAACTTCCTTATACTAAAAGACACGAATTATTTGACTCACTATGTTCAGGGTGGACTTCTTTAAATGTTTGGGTGCTGAAACCCTATGATTACACACCCCCCGAGGGAAAACCGGTGTGCATCCTAACGACTCGATGAGACCCAAAGCCAGTAAACTAGATATCCTAATGCATCAAGTTCAAGACAATTTTGGGAGCTTTCTTTTTACTTTGCCTCTCAACGGTTTTGCACATGCTAAACACACGCAAAACCTACAAAAACATTTTCTTTCGCAAACACATGAAGATTTTGAAAGAAATGTGAAAATTTTAAAGCACTAGGCAAGCAAAAGAAGACAAGCCACCCAAGGATCATGGCAAGCATGTATATCAATGTTAAATGCGGCACACTTACATGACCCTAACAGTACAACCAAAAGAAAACTAAAAAGAACAAAAAAGACACAAACTATGTACAAACGTGAAAACACCCCCCCCCCCCACCTAATCCATGCATTGTCCTCAATGTATGGCAAAATGGTGCCAATGCATGGATAGGGTGTACCGGACTAATGACGACGGCCAGAAGTGCCTGAAGAGGCACCTCTCTCAAGAGCCGACAACTTCCTATAGATCTTCCGGTTTTGCTTGGCTAAGATGACGTTCTGCTGCTCGACCGCCATCTCAGAAATGTCGGTGTTAAAGAGCATTCCTGAGCTCACAGACGAGCTTGAGGAACTGGCTCTAACATCCTCCTCCATATAGTCAGGCACCCATGCCTCAGGAAGGCAATGGCGAAATGACGGGGTCATCTTCGCTACCTCGAGGTCGATGCCTTGGCGCCTCAGCATGCGCTCAAATCGTTGGGTGTCCAACATGCCACACAATTTGGTAACCAGAGTCGGCAAACAGTGTATATCTTTTAGCCTGACGTTCACTAAAACGTCGAACAATGTTCGACAAATGCAGTGTGGTGAACCGTCCCTCAGACTATACACAATTCGCAAACTAGGTGTGAAAAATGTGGACATTGGAGTAAATGTGCGCATTAGGTACTCCCCCATGTGATGATACAGGCTGCCCACGCCCAATCATAGATCGATAAAAATTGATATCATGGGTAGGCGCGAGCTCATCAACCAAGGGGATCCCAGTCGCGTCAGAGATTAGCTGGGGTGTCACAGTGTGTTTCACCCCTCTTAGAGTGATACTGAGCTCGAGTGGACCGGTCTGGTCATGCTCGAGTTTAGTAAAGAATTCATGTACGAGAGGCTCTACGTACATGGATTCATCGCCCTCGTACAATAAATGGTACCACCCTTTAGCTACGATTCGATCGTAGAAGGGTTCTCCGAATTCACGAATCAGGGAGGCAAAATTGAGTTCTGGAATTAAATGATGGCTGGCCATACCTGAACCTACCTTGGCGAGCTTTAGCGGCGAGGCACACGACGGCGAAGACGAACACGGAATGAGCAGAGAGAAGGCCACCGCACGCCGACTCCAGCAGAAAAACAGATCCGAAACCACGCACGCACCCACCAGAGAACCCAGAATAACACACTCAGACGAAGACAAAATGACAACAGAGCAAAACGGACCGCTGATTAGCGGTTCCAAACCGCTAATTAGCAGTCTGTTCTTCGGATATGGCGTAGAAATTTGGGTGGAAGAGAGATCGCAAATAGAAACGTGTTTTCGTCTGCGGGAAAAACGCGTAGGGCAAGGGGAACACGCGTTATTAACAAGGGAAAGGGAAAATATCACATAGGTCTTCCAATTTTTTGCTTTTTTCTCTTTTTTTTCAAGAAAACACGGATATGTACAAACAAATGGATGGATGGATCACATCAAGTGACCACATCCATAGGGAGTTCGTGCAAAGGCACGACTTCCACCTCGACCTCTGTGGTGGTCCCTTCCAAGTATGGTTTGAGGCGTTGTCCATTAACCTTGAACACGTCCCTATTCCTAGGATTTTGAATCTCAACCGCCCCATGAGGGGAGACGGTTAAAACAATGAAAGGACCTGACCAACGGCTCCGAAGTTTCCCCGGAAACAAGTGGAGGCGAGAGTTATACAACAAGACCTTTTGTCCCACCTCGAAGGTTTTGATTCGCACCAAGCGATCGTGGAAAATTTTTGTGCGGGACTTGCAGATCTTGGCATTCTCATAAGCTTCATTTCTCAACTCCTCCAACTCGTTGAGGTCTAACTTGCGATTGGCACCGGAAACATCAAGACTCATGTTAAGATGTTTGATTGCCCATAATGCCCGGTGCTCAAGTTCTACCGGAAGATGGCAAGCTTTGCCATAAACTAGCCGGTAGGGGGACATGCCAAGGTCGGTTTTAAATGCAGTGCGGAAAGCCCCCAATGCATCATTAAGCTTGACCGACCAATCTTTCCTTGAAGCATTAACCGTTTTCTCAAGAATTTGCTTGAGTTGACGGTCGGAAATTTCCACCTGGCCACAGGTTTGAGGATGATAAGGTGTTGCCAACTTGTGCGTGATGGAGTATTTCCTCAGCACTGCCTCAAGGGATCGGTTCACAAAGTGTGTCCCCCGACCACTTATGATACAACGAGGTGTCCCAAACCTCGCGAAGATGTGTTCTTTAAGAAATTTGATCACAACCTTGCGATCGTTAGTGCGAGTGGGGATTGCTTCGACCCACTTTGACACATAATCGACCGCCACCAGGATGTAAGTGTGACCATGGGACACGGGGAAAGGACCCATGAAGTCAATTCCCCAAACATCAAAGATGTTAACCACTACGATAGGATTGAGTGGCATCATATCTCGTCTACCAATGCGGCCCACACGTTGACACCTATCGCATGCTTTGCAAAATGCAAAAGTGTCTTGGAACAACGTGGGCCAGTAAAAACCGCATTGGAGAACTTTGGCAGCGGTTTTCTTGGCACCGAAGTGCCCACCACATGCCTCCTTATGGCAAAAGGACAAGACACTCTAAATCTCGTCGTCAGGAATGCACCTCCTTATGATTTGATCAGCACAATACTTAAATAAGTATGGATCATCCCAATAGAAGTGCTTGACTAACGACTTGAATTTCGCTGTCTTACTGTGTCTCCAATGAGTCGGCACCTCCCCGGTTGCTAAATAGTTCACAATGTTAGCGAACCAGGGGGTGAGGCTATTGCCATAAGGTTCTCATCAGGAAAAAAACTCGTTCACCGGTGGATCCAGTGAAAGATCAATGGGGATGCGAGATAGGTGATCAGCCACGACATTCTCGCATCCCTTCTTGTCCCGTATTTCAAGGTCGAATTCTTGTAACAACAAGATCCAACGCAGGAGACGGGGTTTCGCATCCTTTTTAGACAAAAGGTAGCGAAGAGCTGAGTCATCAGTGTAGATGATGACATGCGACCCTATGAGGTACTGGCGAAATTTTTCCAACGCAAATATGATTGCGAGGAACTTTTTCTCAGTAACGGAGTAGTTGAGTTGGGCGTCATTGAGAGTACGATTTGCATAATAGATCACATGAGGCAATTTGTCGACTTTCTGACCCAAAACCGCTCCTATCGCGTAATCAGAAGCATCACACATCAGCTCGAACGGTAGAGTCCACGCCGGTGCCTTAATAATAGGAGCGGAGGTCAACTCACGCTTTAGATACTCAAAATCAGTCAGGCACTCGGGTGTGAACTCAAAGGATGTTCCTTTAGCATGCAAGCTTGTCAAAGGACGAGCTATCTTGCTGAAATCCTTAATGAATCGCCGTTAAAAACCGGCGTGTCCAAGGAATGAACGGATTTCTTTTACCGAGGTGGGTGGCAGAAGCTTAGAAATAAGCTCAATCTTTGCCCTATCCACCTCGATACCATCACGAGATACCACGTGACCCAACACGATGCCTTTTGTGACCATGAAATGACACTTTTCCCAATTAAGGGCTAAGTTCGTTTCCGAACACCTTTTGAGAACAAGGCTCAGGTGGTGCAAGCACTCATCAAAGGAGGTGCCATGAACCGAGAAATCATCCATGAAGATCTCAAGGAAGTTCTCGACCATATCGGAAAAGATACTTAACATGCAATGTTGGAATGTTGCAGGTGCATTGCATAGTCCAAAAGGCATCCGTCTATAAGCAAACGTCCCAAAAGGACAAGTGAACGTGGTTTTCTCCTGGTCTTCGGGGGCGACTGGGATTTGATTGTACCCTGAATAACCATCAAGGAAACAGTAATAGGCGTGCCCGGCGAGTCTCTCCAACATCAGGTCGATGAAAGGTAGAGGGAAGTGGTCCTTACGCGTGACCGCGTTCAACTTCCTATAGTCAATACAAACTCGCCACCCAGTTTGAAGTCGTGTGGGTACAAGCTCATTGTTGTCATTCTGGACAACAGTGATACTTGACTTCTTCGGCACAACCTGGACAGGACTTACCCAAGTACTGTCCGAAATGGGAAAAATGATACCATGATCTAAACATTTGATGATCTCTTTCTTAACTACTTCTATCATGGCTGGATTTAAATGCCTCTGTGGGTCGCGACGTGGTCGTGCCTCATCCTCCATAAAGATGTGGTGTTGCACGACGTTGGGACTTATCCCTTTGATGTCCCTCAAGGACCACCCAATGGCTGATTTGTGCTCCTTTAGGACTTGAATCAAGCGCTCTTCCTGATCACCAGTCAACGTCGATGAAATAATCACCGGAAATGACCTATTGGGACCAAGAAAAACGTGTTTCAATTCCTTGGGGAGTTCTTTTAGCTCAGGTGTGGGTTTCTCCTCAAGGCGAGGCATGATATCTAGCTCGAGATGTAAGATAGGAGGAGCTCGCATGTACTGAACAACATGCACATCATTGCTCAACTCACCCCCGTCCTCTTCATGATCGAAGTCATCCATGAAGTGATCATTTAAATTCTCATGAATCAGGGGGTACTCTTCTTCCAATTCTTCTTCCAAATCCTAGATAAGATTGACTTCCATGGGGTCTTCGAAAGATGCCGACTGTCTAGCCATATTGAACACATGGAATGTCACGGTCAAATTCCCGAACGACAATTTCATGAGTCCCGTACGACAATTGATCAAGGCATTCGACGTCGCCAAAAAAGGTCTACCCAAAATCAATGGAATCTGAGAGTGGGTAGTCTTAATTGATTCGGTCTCAAGGACGACGAAGTCAACAGGAAATATGAAATCGCCGACCTTGATTAGGACATCTTCAATGACCCCCAACGGGACTTTGATCGAACGATCAGCCAACTGCAAAGTTGTTTTCGTAGGCTTGAGAGTGCCTAGGCTTAATCGTTGATACACAGAAGCAGGTAAGAGGTTAACCGCCGACCCTAGATCTAGCAAAACATTGTTAATGCGAGAGTCCCCAATGATACATGAAATTGTTGGACTGCCCGGGTCCTTCAATTTTATGTATGTTGGGTTCAAGATGATCGAACTCACATTAGCCGCCAAAAAGGCTTTACTAGGGACATTGGTTTTCCTCTTAGTTGTACAGAGATCCTTCAGGAATTTTGCATATGGAGGTATTTGTTGAATCATGTCTAACAAAGGAATGTTGACATTTACTTTCTTAAATATCTCCATCATTTTATCCACACTGTCACTCTGTTTCTTAGACAACCTACTAGGATAAGGAGCTTTTGGTAGGTATGTCTTGGGCGGAGCCGGAGAAGGAGGCTTTGGTGTATTACTCTCACCCTCGGCCTCTTCCTCACCATCATTCCCACAAAAGGGTGACACAGATGGATTTTCTGGCAATGACACGTGGTTGTTGACATGCTTCCCATTTCTCAGGGTCACAATGACATTAACATGGTCCACAGGTTCTTCCACATAGTTCACTTGCCCCCCCTGTGGTCTTGAACTTGCATTTTGCATGTTCGAGTGCTGTTGAGCACAGGGGTTAGCCACAGGTTGGTTAGGCAGGCTCCCTCTCTCTCTCTCATGTACAGACTGAGCCAACTGACTCATCTGAAGCTCGAGAGATTTGATGGTCTGCTGATTCGAAGTGAGAACTTGACTCGTGGACGACGTAAAGTTTTTTACAGAGTTCTCAAGTCCACGAGTTAAGTTCTCAAGCGAATTAAACCAGGTTTCCAAGTTGTTTGAATTTGGGAAACCCGGTGGGTTGGTGTTCTGACTTTGGGGTGGATGATGAGACTGCGAATGCATGGGAGGGTAGTGTGGTCGGTTGGGTGGTCGAGAAAAGTTTGAAGGACCACCTGGGGTATTGTTATTGTTCCATGAAAAATTAGGGTGGTTCCTCCAACCAGGGTTATATGATGATGAGTATGGGTCATTCCTAGCTCTGTCATAGATGGCGTTGACACGCTCCATCTCAGGAGGAATAGACACACACTCGCTCTCTACATGACCTATCCTACCACATAAATGACATGGTGGTGAACCAGATGTAGACACATGAGAAACATCGTACTGGTTTTGGAGCTCAATCGAATCCATACGGCGCATTAAGGCCGCCATGCGCGCCTCGGTGGCCGTAGTGGAATCGATAGCAAATGCGGAACCCAATCTAGTCGAGTTTGCATTCGCGATCCTCGTTCCTATGCTAGATGATGCAGGTGGTTCCCTCACACTCTCCTATTGCATTGTTTTCTCGGCGAGGTCTTCTAGGAAAGCCCATGCCTCCCTTTCATCCTTTCCCAAGAACTCTCCTTGACACATGGACTCAAGGAGCGTTCTAGATGGAATGTGAAGACCCTCGTAGATAATCTGACACAGGCACAACAACTCAATGTCATGGTGAGGGCATGAGGAGAGTAGCTCCTTGAACCTCTCTAAGTATGCATGAAATGATTCGGTCTCATGTTGATAGAACGAATTGATTTCGTTCCTCAATTTTTGAGTCCGATGATTTGGAAAATACTTTTTGAGGAATGCAGACTGAAACTCATCCCAAGTCCTGAAGGCATTCGCCTGGTTGCTGTACAACCACTTCTTGGCGTCATCCTTCAGCGCAAAGGGGACAAGCCTAAGATGGATGGAGTCTATGCTAAGTTGTTGCAGCTTGAACATAGCACAGACCTCCTCAAATTCCCTGAGAAAGATATAGGGGTCACCTTTCCCAGTGAAGTGAGGGAGCATGGAAATAAACTGAGGCTTAACCTCAAAATGGTTCCCATTAGCCTCTGGCAATACGATGCATGAAGGTAGAGTAGTCGGCTCGGGTAGCATCGATCACGTAGAGGTATGGGAATGACAACAGGACGCTCAGGTGGGTCCAGCAACTGCTCCTCCTCGCAGAAATTAGCAGTCATTGAACCCAAACTATGTGCGACACGAGAGGAGGAAGGTGTCGAGAAATCGATGACCGAAGCCGGATTGACAACGCTCCTCGTCAAACGACCACTCTCGTCTCGTGTCCACGAAAGCATGCACAAAGGTGCACACACACCAAATTATTATTCTTTTTAACAAAGAATGTACGTAGAGGAGAAGACGGGGGAACACAGGAGAGAAAGAATGACTCAGGAGAGAAGGGCAGAAGTCCTTATGCTACGGCGGATGGGTACAAGTAGAAGCACACAAGCAAACAAGGCTCAAGCAATCCTAAGGTTGCTATACGTCCTTACAGCTAGACGACGCCTAACTGCGAGGTCACACGGCCTCAACACGCCTCACCTCCCTACGACGAGGACCACAAAGCCCAGCAAGTGAGCCAAGATCCGGGGATCTCGTCTCTCCTACTATCGACAAAGTGGGCAACGTCGATCAGGTCATGACGGTCGGGACCGGATTACTCTCCTAATGCGTCTGAATTCCTTAAGGCCAATGTCTACTTGATTTTAAAATTAGGCTCTTGATTAGTGTGGTTTTTGGGGTGAAGGAAAGGGTGATGAAATCCCCCACCTTATCTTTTATGGGACAGCCCCTCCTTAGTAGCATTTTGGAGTCATAATCTAGCAATCAACTCTCCAAACAAAACGCTCAACTCACACTTGTTTCAATGCACTTCCTACTAACTAATGCATGTTCATACGAAATGCATGAATGAGAGTAGAAGGTGCGTACCTCACGCCAGCTCTCAGCAACAGAAAATAAAGCTAAGATAAAAGACAATCTAAATGCCTAAGTCACATACATGATGCATGACCTAAACAACAAGAATGCCTAATCTTTTGCTTTGAGTTTTAGGGTCCAAGTTGCTTAAAGGAGGTTGATTATGGATCTGGGAACAAACTATAAGTCAAAACATGCCAAATTAAATCCCCGATCACTACATCAATTATGAAAACCAACCAAAGAAATACGAGACAAAACCGAGCTTACCAGACCGCCAATTGGCAGTCTCAGGCCGCTGATTGGCGGTCTTAAATGCTCCAATTCACTCAAAACTTCTCCAGGCGTTCCTCCTGACGACTCCAAGTCTCCTGAAACAAAGAAAAACTACACAACACAAATTAAATCCACTCGAATCGTCCAAACAAGAGTCTGGACTGGCACCTCCCCGGCAACAGCGCCAAAAACTTGTTGAACGTTTTAATTAAAACCGTAAGTGCACGGCCGCGATGAAGCGGTGGCAAGTACGGGTCGTCCTCAGGGAGGTGAGCAGCCTCTTGTTTATCAGAAATCAAGTGGCACAAAAAGATGGAAGAAAGTTGTTTATGCTAATCTAAACTATGCTAACACGAAGATACAAATGCGAAGGAAACAAAACAAATGAATATTTCAACTAAGCTAGAGAAACTTGATACTGTGGAGAAATCAGTAAGAGAGAGAGACCCCTTAAGGGGTGGAGTGACTACACATACACAATAAGGAGGCAAGAATATCTTCCTATAGGCATAAGTGGAGGTAGTGTTTGCATGTATGGGAGGTGTCTACTTATCATGGCAAAACCCATCAATTAAATCACTAACCTACTTTGATTAACATTCATAAACACAAGCTGGTTATTTAAGAAACTAAACAAGCATGGGAGGTGTCTTAAAACTTGTGGCAAAACCCATCTAGTGAAGTGTTCTATTCTAACAAGCAAGAATGCATTCATATTAATCAACACATTTCAAAATAAACATCCCCATTTCCTTAATTGCATATATGATAATCATCTCCACCCCCCCCCCCCCCCCAAAGGGGAGTGGTTTTACTCACTACACATTACACTACACATTACACTAAGATAAGCAAACATATTAACTAAGGTAGATTTAATAAAAGACAATTAAACTAAAACATGCACCAACAATAAAAGAAGCACAAAACTAAGGAAATTTTATTGATTGAAGACTCACAATACCAGTAGCATCTCCCCCATTGAGTTTCTTGCTTCAAGGCTTTCACTTCAATTAGGGAGAATGGCCACAAGCATGGAGTCATTACAATAGAAGATGAAGAGTTCTATTTATAGGCATGGAAAAAGCTAATCCGGGACAATCCCCCGATGTGGGACTAAAACAACACCAGAAATAGGATAAACGCACTCTAATACACATGCCACAAAAAGCTAAGCGGATTCGGGGCTCTCTGGACCGCCAATTAGCGGTTCCAGACCGCCAATTAGCGGTTCCAGACCGCCAATTGGCGGTCTACAGGATTCGGATCCATCTGGAATTTATACTGGGCTTTGCTTAGTGTAGTTGGTGGTCTTTGATGCGGTTACTTGACTTGTTGGAGCTCCGACCCGAATCGAATTGGTAAAATACTCCTCATGATGGTGTGGAGTATTCTGTTTTGCTCTTAGGTCCTTCTTCCTTGCATCTTGGTCCCCAGATCTCACAATTCAGTTTTTTTTCCAGCTTTTAGGTCCTTTTATGCTTCATCTCTTCAAACCTCTTTATTCCTGAAAACTAAACATAAAACTCATAACATAGCATTGTTTAGGTAAAAGATAATGGATATAAGATACAAATATAACCATGAAATGATGTTCCAGCATTTATGTATTCCAGCATTTAGGTATAGTATAAAACTCAAGTCTCAAATCCTTGAGGGTTTGCCTCATCCAAATGATTTGCGCACAACAACACCCAACGTCTACATACTCAACCTTGGTTGTTGAAAGTGCGACACTATTTGCTTCGTACTAAACCAAGAAACCAAGGATTATGCAAGAATTGACATGTGTCACTAGTACTTTTCCGATCGGATTCCCAACCGACATAGCCGGCATCACTATAAGCAATAAGATCAAAAGATCAAGTCTTGGGATAAAACAATCCAAAGTCAAAATATGAACAAAGACAAATACTAAACATGATATCGAATCTACTAACGGTTAAATAAAGAAGTGAACCGATCATACTTCGATACATTTTATTGTCAACATCTTTGCCTTCTTCAGCTTTATCCAATTTCAACTACATCATTACCAAATCTCTTGAGAAGTTCTCTTGTGTATTTGGTTTGGTTGATGAAGTATCCCTCCAAAGTTTGCTTGATTTCGATTTCAAGGACGAAGTTAAGTTCACCCATCAAGCTCATTTCAAATTCACATTTCATGGATTTAGAAAACTCTTAGCATAGACAATCATTAGTAGCACCGAATATAATGTCATCAACATAAATTTGTATTACTAATAAATCTTTATTTTTAGTCTTAGTAAATAATGTGGTGTCAACTTTCCCCATTATTGTGAATCCATTTTTAAGCAAGAAGTTCTTCAACCTCTTATACTAAGCTCTAGGAGCTTGCTTGAGCCCATAAAGAGTCATCTTAAGATTGAATACATGATTCGGGTAGGTTTCATTCGCAAAGTCGGAAGGTTGTTTAACATTAAATTACTCCATGAGGAAACCATTCAAGAATGCACTTTTAACATCCATTTGAAAAGTTTAAAATCCATGTATGAAGCATAAGCTAATAACATTTTAATTGCTTCTAGTCGAGCTACTGGAGCATATGTTTCGTCAAAGTCGATGTCTTCCACTTCGATGTAACCATGAGCGACTAATCAAGCTTTGTTTCTAACCACTTGCCGGGATTCATCAAGTTTGTTCCTAAAAACCCACTTGGTTCCAATTACCGGTTGATTTTTGGGTATTGGAACAAGTTCCCAAACATCATTACAAGTGAATTGGTTCAACTCTTCTTGCATATCTATTAACCAAAAATCATCCTCACATGCTTCTTCTACTTTCTTAGGTTCAAGTTGATATATAAATAGGGGTGAGCAAGGACCGGTACAATATGGGTTTTTGGACCAGACCGGTCGGTCCGAGTTTTGGTCCGGTCTTCGGTCTAGGGTCCGGAGCCAATTCGGTTCCAGTCTGGTCCGGACCGGTCCAGGTTTTATTTATTTTTTTAATTTTAAGGTAAAAAAACGGTTCTAGATTCAGTTCGGTCTTCGGTCTGGGGTCCGAAGCTTAGAGCCGATTCGGTTCCAGTCCGGTCCTGGTCGGACCGGTTGCTCGCCCCTAGATATAAATGCATAATAGTCACATACAACAAAAGCAATAGATCTAGTAACAACTCCTTTTGACACCTCATCAATTACAGGGTCCTTAAGATGGTCCTTTTTATATTGGCAATCCTTTGGAAGCTCTTGCTTTACTTAAGGTATCTCATTGGGTTGTTCTTGAGTTGTCATTTCGAATGTGATCAATAATTTCATCATCAAGGTTAGAATTATCCTTATATTGTTCCTCTTGAAAGTGAAAATACATGATTCATCTACACAACTAGTTCTATTGTTATAGACTCGATATGCTTTACTCGTACTCGAATATTCCAAAAATATGGCTTCATCGTATTAAGCATCAATATCTAAGTTATCATTGTTATTGATTACAAAACATTTAGAACCAAAAGCTTTGAAATAAGAAATTTTTGGTGGTTTGTCAAACGAAAGTTTAAAATGAATTTTGTTTAAATTTGGTCGAATCAAACTCGATTAAAAATGTAACAAGCGGTGTTAACCGTTTCAAAAGGGTATATGAAACTTAAAGTGAACGGACTCAACTGCACTAGCATATGGAACTCCATCCATATCTCTCCTTTTCTTTTTCAGTAGAGGGATTGCACTTCATTGAGAGCTTAAAGTGAACGTTTATAGGTGTGCCAACATGCTTGACGACTATTTCCATCACAAAAAACCTCGATTGACGGATTTTTTTATTTAGCAATGAATATTTCTCGTCATTAAAACCCAAATTCTTGTAGTGGTTGTGTGAAAATGGTAGTTGAGGTATCATTTTCAATCATCAAATTTTGCCAAATAAATTTTTGAGTCTTACATTTTACCAATTTTATTTTTTTCTATGACTATTTCAAATTTTTCTTTCCTAAAAACTCATGTCCGACCGTAACGAATAAACATAACAACTCAAAACACTCAATACCACCGTTATCAAACCACCCAACACAACTGGATCCGACGTGGGCCATCTGGGTATGTCGCAAATCCATCCCAAGATACTTTGTCCAATGAGGAAGTGGGAGAAGACATCACATGTATAAATTTCCTCAATCACAAACTCAGGTTTCACTTCCAACAAACTAGCCAAATGTTATTTTGAAACTCCAAGACTCCACAGGCAACCAATTCTTCGCAAATATCTCTAAGAGCAGTGGTGACCATGTTGTGCTCCAATTAATGGACCCATCCAACTACTATAACTCGAAACCTCACGGGCTTCCATTGCCATTATATTCTAGCATTGTCAAACAATAATTCTCACAACCATACAAAATTGAGGTACAAATTTTGCCAAGTGCATGGCCCATGACGAAAAGAACAAGGTTTGGGGCTTGCATTCTCTTCTTCTCCCTCTACACTTCTAGCAGTGTTGTTGCTAAACTTTCCATAACCCCTTCTCTATATAAACCCTAACTCAATTCTTTGAGAGCACTGAGATTAGGAAATGGGTTTTGTTAGGTTTTGTTGCTTCACAAATTTTAAAGTTTCTCCGATGGCAAAACACCCGTCGAAATCTCCGCCGACACTAAAGACAAGTGAAACAAAGAAGAGGTGGATTCAAGACAAGAAGGTGATACAGAGGAAGAGGAAGAGGAAGAGGAAGGAGGAAAGGATGGAAAGAGCAGCACTTGTGGTGCCATATTTTCCTTTGCATGAGCGCCCTGGATTGATGTAATTTTGGTTGTTTTTTTTGGCAAGTGTTTGTGTTCTTACCTAAATCCTAGCATGTTAATCATGATGTCGGGCGAAATATAATGTTTTTGGTGTATCAAAATGTGATGATAATTATATATGTGTGTCTACTGTTTAGTGGTTGGAACGGCTTCCAATTTCATTTTCTGCTTTGGCTTTGAGAAGTCAACTCTAGCCAACCTGATTTTAGTCAACTGAACTGGTATTGCTTTGGAAATTAGTTTAGGAAAATTTTCAAACATAAAAAATAGGAAGAAGATAGAAATTATTTATTGCAGTGGGAGGGTCGGAGGGTATTATTGGTTAATTTGCTTCCCTGACCAACGAGACAATAGCAATTCTTATTTTCCCTGCCCAACGATAAATAACAATTCTTATTTCGAGATTTGATTTTGTGGGTTCAAGCTTTGAAATGTCAATTTCGGAAAAAAATTCAATATTTCTTGGACACCAACTCGTGGAAAAATATATTTTGCCCTAAAAACAACTATTGAAATAACAAAACCAAGTGAATTGACCACCAAATTAAAATTAATTGGTTTGTTAAACTTGATGTTTTTCTTTAAGCATCTAAGCACAACACACACACATAGCAACACTTGGTTTTGTAATCGACACAATTGCTAGGAATATGGGAAAGAAAAGAAAAGAGGGAGAAAAAACTTATTTCTCTTCTATTCTTTTGGTTGGATAGACACTAGAGAAATTAAAAGGATAATTGTACATTGCCTAAAATATCATATTTTGTGTCATTAGGTTATTGTTTTAATTAGTTGGAAAACAATAAGGATAATTTAATCATAAAACTATAATAATCACTTTCTCTCCCTTTATCTCAAGTATACCACCAAGGCACTAACAATAAAAAGTGCGTCCTTAGTAATGGGACGTCAAGTGCAGCATCTTGGACCCCATAAAAAGAAGGGTCGTTATACACGGACGCGCGTGTCATAGACGCGTCTTACGTGGATCTATACAGTTCAGGTATTTTCTTTGAGTCAGCGTCCAGTCAGCAAAATTTCTCTTCGCGCGTTTTTGTCTTTTTAAAAAACGCCGGTTCTTTAAGTTAAACGATTCCTTTCCCAATACACAGATAAGACAGTGTGCAGACCCTAGGACAGCGTACAGACCCTTTATTCGTGCAGATCCCACACTTATCATAATATTTTTTATTATTAAGTTTTGTCCAGAAATGGAACTGAAAGTTTGTCCTGTTTATGTAGAAAGTTTGTCCTGTTTATGTAGAATGGTTGTCCAGTTTATTCCGAACAGACCCAAAACATATTCCGAACAGACAAACAGCATATTCCGAACAGACACAACTTAAACCGAACAAACACAGAACTTAATCCGAACAGACACACCTTATTCCGAACAGACACACAACTTATTCCGAACAGACGCACAACATATTCAGAACACACAGACAACTTAATCCGAACAGACACACAACTTATTCCGAACAGACTCACAACATATTCCGAACAGACACACAACATATTCCGAACAGACACACAACTTAATCCGAACAGACACACAACTTATTCCGAACAGACAGACAACTTAATCCGAACAGACACACAACTTATTCCGAACAGACACACAACATATTCCGAACAGACAGACAACTTAATCGGAACAGACACACAACTTATTCCGAACAGACTCACAACATATTCCGAACATACACACAACATATTCCGAACATACACACAAATTAAACCGAACAGAGACACAACTTACAACTTAAACCGAACAGACATACAACTTAAACCGAGCAGACACACAACATATTCCGAACAGACACACAACTTATTCCGAACAGACTCACAACATATTCCGAACAGACACACAACATATTCCGAACAGACAGACAACTTAATCTGAACATACACACAACTTATTCCGAACATACACTTAACATATTCCGAACATACACACAACTTAAACCGAACAGAGACACAACTTACAACTTAAACCAAACAGACATACAACTTAAACCGAACAGACACACAACATATTCCGAACAGACACACAACTTATTCTGAACAGACTCACAACATATTCCGAACAGACGCACAACATATTCCGAACAGACACACAACATATTCCGAACAGACACACAACTTATTCCGAACAAACCCACAACTTATTCCGAACAGACTCACAACATATTCCGAACAGACACACAACTTAAACCGAACAGACACACAACTTAAACCGAACAAACACACAACATATTCATGTCCCAATCAGAGAAATCAAGATCCCCGGGTTTTGGTGCGACTTCGTGAAGCAACGATGTAACCTTCATCTTGAACTTTCTCTTCTCTTGTTGGTGCGACTTCGTGAAGCAACGATGTAACCGACCCATTCACGCTGCTTACGTTGTGAAAAACCCTGGGAGTCGGCATCAGACGCTTCTTCGACGTAATATTTTGCACGAAATGGTGATTTATTACGGAGAGAGGTACAACATAACCGAACAGACGTAAGTCTTCACCACGAAGCGTTGTACCTCTCTCCGGAATAAATCATCATTTCGAGCGAGATATTATTTCGAAGAAGCGTCTGATGCCGACTCCCAGGGTTCTTCACAACGTAAGCAGCGTTAATGAGACGGTCGATGACACTCTTTCTTTCTTCTTCATTCTTTTTCTGTTACGTACACTCCAACAGGGCACCACAACATCTTTGCTGCACTGTTACACGAAAAAGAAAAAAGAAATAGTGTCATCGACCGTCCAATTCACGTTGCTTACGTTGTGAAGAACCCTGAGAGTCGGCATCAGACGCTTCTTCAAAATAACATCTTGCTGGAAATGGTGATTTATTCCGGAGAGAAAGAATGAAGAAGAAAGAAATAGTGTCATCATATTTGTATTTGCATGGAGAGAGAGAACGTGCTGAGTTGAAACGCATTTAATGTGATTTGAGTGGACATCAGGAAGAAAAAACAAAAAAAGAAAAACATCCTTGCTTTGGCCACGTAAGGGTTGACATGAATGTCCACGTATAGCGCGTCCGTGACGCGCAACGTTCATAAATCATTTTCCTAAAAAGAAACATAATAATAAAAAATAAGAAAAACAATATATGATAGTTGACAATTTTATTTCTATCCAAAATAGTCTAAATGTTGAAGTACAAAAATAGAAAGAATTATGTAAACGAACCATACGGTCCATACCTAATCTTTAGGATGCCCGATAAAAAGAACAAACTCTCCCGGGCAATAATTACATTCAGAAGGTGTAAATGTTTGAATATGATTATTTTCATCCTAAGATATAAAAATACAAAAACAAATAAACCTAACAGAAGCGAACTCCACATATCTTTATGTTCGGTCCTGTACGTGTCCTGATTCCTTCTCTCTTTTGCTCATAAATATGGAGTGCTGGTATTGTTGTATTGTGGAACTTGATCCCTAAAACCCATTGGTAAATTTAAGCTTATGTTGAAAATAAATATATAACTATGAAGTGAACATGATCTAACCATCACCTTATACTTAAATGGGTCAATTCTGCTGACCCGCAAAATCCACTTCGGTGTATCCAGGGTACCAATTTTTGACCTGTTTTGAAAATAAAATCCATTAACCCCAACTAGTTTGCTTAGAGGGTCGAAGTAGGGTTGAGCAAAAACTAGAACACGCTAGCCTGTTAAAAATAAAATAATAATATTATATACACATATAAATATACAATCTAACTTATCACTCATAAACCTATTATTTAACTCGTTTACGAATTCTTAATCTAGCAAAATACAAATTATGCATCTTTCCTAAAATATACCGTTGTTTAGGTGATTTTTGATATTTATATAAAAAAAATAACATTTCATTTATATTTTAAATAGATGATCCGCCAACCCATTAATTCCTGGCGCCGGGTCGTGGGTTTTTTAGGACGGGTTTTAATCCGCCCAACAATTCCTGACAGGTCAGTTGCAGGTTGACCCTGACCTGGCCTGAATCGATCAATTTATGACCATACTTACAAAATGACTTAACACAATGCAGCCTTTAACATGCAAAATACTCAATGATTTGATTTTCTTTGTTCCTCACTCCCAAAGTATTTGTCATTGTTGTCTATGGTTTGTAAATGGGTAATATTTTACCCGCAACTTGCCCCACCTAATGCAGGTAGCGGACAAAAAAATGTTACCCGCCAACCCGCTAACCCGCCACCCGCATAACCCGCCTAATAAGCGGGGCGGGTTGCGGTTGTCTTGCAACCCGCCCCGCATAACCCGCAACCCGCCTAATCAAATATATTATTAATTTTATATATACCAAAATCATTTTAATGTTTCAATTTTACTCATAACCATTAACCCACCTTACCAAATCATTATTCAACACTAACCAAATGTCTAGTTTTTCACTCAACACACATCCAATTTTCCAAAAAATACAATGAGTAATTACTATTTTTCAAGTTTTGATGTTCTTTTATTTTTCTTAGAAAAAATAAAAAAAAAAATTAAAAAACCCGCCAAACCCGCATAACCCGCCCCGCCTCACCTAGTCCATCCTTATGCGGGACGGGTAGCAGTTTTTTTATTTTTGACCCGCCCCGCCCCGCATACCCGCTTAACTTATGCGGGGCGGGTAGCGGTGGACCAAAAACTCGCCCCGCCCCGTCCCGCTTACACCCCTATCCATGGTTATAAAATCTTCTTGGTAGAATGCTTTTTACGATTTCTACTAAAATTGTTATCACAACACTGCATGAATTCCTCACCTAAACAATAAACTTAGTCTTACATATTTTCAAGACAACCATATCGTTATTAGATTTGTTGAACAAGATAGCTCTATGAAAAATGGGAACATAAATAAATGCAAAGGAACTTTAAATGCAAATGGTACATCTAGATTACCAATAACCAAAACTTATGTAGAAGCCAAGTACCCAACTTCTCTGTGAGTTCTCAAGGCTTGCATTTAGATGCGGTACTTAGAAGTTCCATGAAATTTACAATTAATGAGATTTACAAATTTTAGATTTATAAATAACGTTATTTGTATTTACTTATATTAAAATAACAACAAAAAATTTATATGATATTTTATTATTTCCAATCGGCGATTGTATCCAAACCGTACGAAGCACATATTACGTGCATAAAATAATATTTCAAACATAACATAAATATTTTTTTACCAAAAACATTTTGTAAGGACATTGATTGAAAGTCTATTTAATCGAGGGTCAATGATCTTTTCTGGTCTTAAAAAGAATATCAAATATTACATTTACCCTTGTTTTTTTTTTTGTTCTAATTACAAATCATATCATTTTTCGTCCAACCATTCATATTTCTCGCAACTCTTTCTCCTAACATATTTCTCTCATAAATCTTATAACTGTAGGATTTCGTGTCCCCATGTATGTATATATTTTTAAAATTTTAATACATCATACAAGATCGTTTTCATATTTTCAACAATTTTATGTACATCTATTTGTGTTTTATTCTAATAACATGCAACCTACATTTATTAAAATAATCCACAAAGATAGAACCATACCTAAAGGTTCTCTAAAACCTTTTTGATGATCCGGAGTCGCGTTGCCCGCTGAATCGTCCACGGAATTGCCTCCGAGTGTTCACCAAACTCTAAACAAAGTTAGAGAGAAATGAGCTAGCCAATCGATCTCTAACAAGGTTTAGAATCAAGCTAATTACGCCTCTTTATGCTCCTGAGAATCTTATCTCTAAAACTTAAATTTACTAAGAGATTTTCGTGGTGATCAGGGAGAGATTAATGAGATAAAGAATTTTGCATTAATATTAAAAAAAGTAGGAATAGGTGCCCTTTTATAGGCTCCCAAAATATCCTTATCAAGAGCTATTATTTAGTCATGATCCGTTGTTTTTCTCTCCTAAAATTAATCTCTAAATTCCTCATAATCACCCACAAAAAATATTTTAATTAAATCTGGAATTATTCCACCCATGATTTAATTAATCTCTTAATAATTCAGGCAGAATCGTTCTTGTTCGGTAGACCGAGAATTATTCGGTCCACCGAACCATTCGGTTATAACACGTGTTCAGTGCACCGTGAGCTAGACGGTCGACCGAATCCGTATGAGAAAAATTCCCTGGAAGATTCAGACGAACCACGTCTTTTAATCGGTCTACCTTTGACCCACCAAAATCTCTCCTGGGACATAGTCATCGGATGACCGGGTCACATTCGGTCTTCCGAAAATACTATTTCTCGGTTAATCGTTTCCAATCGGTTAACCGAACCCGATTGTCCAGGCACTCTGGGCAATCTCGGTCAACCAATTGCGCTTACTCGTTCCCTATTCGGTTAACCGATCCGAAGATGCCCCGGTTGACCGAACCATGAATGGTTCACCGTGTTTGACCCTGATTTTACCTTTGTCAAATTTTAGATTTATTTCCAACAAAACTTGATCTTTTGGGGGTTGTTAGCAATTCATATCATATATATATATCATCATATGTAATATTAAATTATTACACACCATAATATATACCTCATATGAATTTATTATGATTCTAATTATGTCAATTCTCATGACATATTGATTTTAATTAATTCACCACATGTGTCATATTTTCACTTGAAATCCGACACATCATATGAACTTAAAATCAACTTTTTGTTTCTCAGTTTTGTGGTGTGACGTATAGGAGGATCTAAGCCAAATTGGCAGTAATATTAAACACTTAATATCTCAAACTATAAGTGGTATCTAGCTACACATTATAGTTACCCAATTAGCATAGATGTCTTTGTTCCACCCGAACCAAAACACGATCCATTTAGTGATGTAAGTGCACCACTTGTGTCGGTCCCTTGCCTCATGATATTAAGAATATATACAAAGTAGAAATGTGTCACCTTTGTATTATATTCATTTCTTGATCTCTCTAAGCTAATTATAACTATGTGACTTAACTCAAGTCACATTGTGCACATTATAATTTTGCTTTATCAAGGGGCCCACTAATATCATCACTCAATTAAGAGGGGCAATGATGATCGTTTGACTAGCTATCTTTTCCAGCACAAGTCATGTTCAACCAACTATTGTCGTTATCACTACACTCATTGGTAGCTTTTGACAATAATCAAATCAAACATTTCTTGAGTGAAAAGATATAAGTCTCATATCTTAGAATCCAAGATACATTAAAAACATTAATGACACGAAACACATTTCCATAATGTTTTACTTGTTAGGTCTATTCAAAATATAAAAGCAATCTTTTCCTCTTTTATATACTCGCGTCGTCAATTATTTGTAGAGCTACAACAATCGATGACCAACATGACAATCTTATCTCGGTAATTAATGTTCCATGTTAACTACCATGATTGTGAATAACTTTTGATTTATGTAAACCATTATCTTTTAGAGCTCTACGGTTAAGGACCAAGCGCCTCTTCCTTAACACTTCCAAAAGACGAATACTATAATCAAGGAACAAAATGTTTGTACATTCAATTCATAATAATTGACATATAAAAGTATAACTTTTAGAACACAATCCTTTCAATCTCCCACTTGTTATCAACGTTTTCTCTCACATACATTCTCAATGTATAAAACAATAATAACTAGGGTAACCCCCTCTAATCACTCATCAAGTCAATCCACATGGTTCCTCAGACCCATGGACTCGAAATGCATTTCGCCCTTGGCTTGGGATAAGGGTTTGGTGAATGGATCAGCTGTGTTGTTGTTTGTGTCCACCCATAACAGATTTATTTTGCCCTCGTCGATGAAGTCACGTGTGACAAAGTACTTACGATCCATGTACTTCACTTTGTGGTGCGATTTAGGATCCTTGATTTGCGAGATAGATGCACTATTATCGCAAAATAGCTCTACTGGTCCCTCGCTCGAGGGAACTACTCCAAGCTCTTCAAGGAACTTCTTAATCCACACTCCTTCCTTGCTCGCTTCAGCGACAACCATTACTTTGGAAGCGGTGGTTGAGTCGGCCGTAGTGCTTTGCTTCCAACTACGCCAACTCACAGCTCCACCATTTAAAAGGTAGACGAATCCTGATTGCGACCTTCTATCGTCGGGATCACTCATGAAACTCGCATCCGAATAGCCCTCGGCTATTAATTTCCTTTGTCCACCATAAACAAGAAACTTATCTTTGGTCCGTTTAAGGTACCTCAGAATATTCTTGACCGCAGTCCAATGCTCAGGACCTGCGTTGGATTGGTGACGACTTGTCACGCTTAGAGCATACTGTAGGATCTACTAGCCCCTAAACTTAGTCTAAAGGGGGGGTGAATAGACTAATTACGGTATTAGTGATAACTATGCCAAATTCAAAATATGAGACAATAAAGAAGAAGAGATGAACAAACAAACCACTACTCCGGATGTATAGAGGTTTGGATCCAACCACCGGATCCTAGTCCTCTCTTACGAATTGCTCTTACTCGAGCAACTTCGCGTTCTCCACTAATCCGATCTCCGTTGCGGGCCGAGATCACGCCTTTACACCACAAGCTTTGCGAACACCCTCGCCTAGCTTGGACCACCTTCTCACAACCCGAGAAGAGCTTCACTCCGGAAGCTTGTACAACTCTTGAAGAATAAAACTTCAGCAACTAATCTTGGCACTTGAAAATGATGATGCAATCTAATGAGGATGGTTTCAAGTGAGAAGATTTGTGAGCACAAGGGTTTTTAGCACTTTGGAAGTAGTAATGAGATTTTGAGCTTAGAGAAAGATTGGAGGTCTTGAATGAGTGTTCTAAGCTCTATTTATATGCTCCAAACAAGTTCTAGCCGTTGGGGATTAAGTGATGGAGAGTTGTGTAAGAAAACACAAATCAGAAAAGACAGCACAGGTTTCTGGCGACTAACGGTCGACCGGATCGAGTTACACGGTCGACCTATTCAAGGCAGTGCTTCATTCGGTCGACCGAAAATGATAACGGTCGATCCAACTGGGCTGGAACTTAAGTGATCGGTCGAACGGTTTCGAATACCAGTTCGACCGAAAAGAGACAGTAGCTCTGGGTCTGGAAAAGACTTAAGGTTTGGTCGACCATTCAAAGGGTTCCGGTCGACCGGTAGACATGTTTGCTTTGAGACCCGATAATAACACATGTAATCGGTCGAACAAGGTAAGTGCAACGTTCGACCGAATCTGCCCAGTAGCAAAGAGACGGAGAAGAAACATGATTCGGTCGACCGTACAGGGAGGTCCGATCGACCGGAATACTAAATCCAAACTTAGGTTAGTTAGAAAAATGTGTATACGACCGTTGGAGTATACGACAAGTATAACGGTCATAATAAATACAAATACGGAAATCAATCGGTCGAACGGAGATGAACTATCGGTCGACCGAAAGTCCTACGCAGAGGACACGTGTCGAAATGAGATAGGCTAAAGGATTTGTATTTGGTAAAATAATTTCTCACTCGACAAGGTCAAACGGTCGAACCGAACATATATGTCGGTCGACCGAAATATAACAGAAAAACAGGATATGAAGAAACGGTCGAACGGATGAAGGAATTTTGTCGACCGATTTCTAACAGGCAAAATTTATAGGCGGAACGGTCGACCGGAAGAAGTAATTGGGTCGACCGTTTTGAGACAAAATTTGTTGACTGGGAAGGTCTGGTGAAAAACGGTCGAACCAAATGGTTCTACCGGTCGACCGTTTTAGTTCAGTTTTTCTGTTCTTTGGTTCTAATGAGTTTGGTTGAGTTCTAATGAAGTCTAGGATATATGGAAGATAATGTGAGACTTCTATAAGTATCCTAAGTGATGTGTAATGCAATGAATCATGAGTTTCAAGTGCCAAGTTACATTTAGAGCCTAAATACATGGAATTGAAACTTAGCTACTCTTCGATCTTCATCTTTAGTTTAACTCAAACTTGAATCCTGAAATGTTAGATGACACATATATATGCAAGTAATAATATTTCAATTGATACATGTTTTTATTGAGAAGTTGATTAATCATCAAAACGGATTAACGATTATTAGCCAAAAAGCCAACAATCTCCCCCTTTTTGATGATGACAACTTATCAACCTAAATACATGTTTAGATTTGATTTTTATCATACACAATCAATGACTAAAGCTCCCCCTATTTTATAGCTCCCCCTATCTAAAGCCAATAATCTCCCCCTTTTTGATGATGACAACTTATCAACCTAAATACATGTTTAGATTTGATTTTTATCATACACAATCAATGACTAAAGCTCCCCCTATTTTATAGCTCCCCTATCTATAAGCATGTATTTATTTCTCCCCCTTTGGCATAAGCAAAAAGACCCATAAGATAATGTGATAAGCGTTTTTAGCAAATAAGATATGGTACCGGAAGCGAGATTATTTAGCCAAGCCAAAACATAGAAGAGACAACAATAAACCATGCAATAAACTTAGAATTCATAACAAACATCAATAACAACGTCGAAAGCAAATACTACAAAGAGGTTCAAAACAAAATACATCAATAAACCAAAGTTTGAACCAACAACATCATAAACCGAAATACAACGACAAAACGACACACACACACCACAAAACACAACATCAAATCACCCAAGCCTCTGATCACGCAGCAGCGATGAAAGGGAGTCAAGAGAGGCTTCAATTCGGCCAAGCTGAGAGGATGTGGACGCCTCAAACGCATTGAAGCGAGCAGAAGTGGACGCCTCAAGTGCATCGAAGCGAGCAGAAGTGGAGGCCTCGAAGGAATGAACTTGATCCGAGAGTTGTTGAAAATGATACTGATCAATGGAAGATGAAGAGGACCACTGCCCTTGAGCCCAAGCAGCAGAGTCTCCCTCACCCCACCAGGAGCTGGAGTCGCGAGGGACGGAACGAGGCATCCACCTCGGATCTTCAGATACTTCTTCTGCCTCTTCTCCTTCTTCGGAATTTTGAGCTGAGTCATCAGAAGATGAATGAGGTGGCGAAGGAAGAGGAATGGATTTCATTTTGAAAAGGGTGGTCTTACAGAAAGGAAATTTGTAGACCACAGAGGGAAAAGAAGTGACATCGATTTTCCATGTTTCAAGAAGCACAGTAATCCACATAGGGTAGGGAAGATACGATCCACTACGATGACACATGTGCGAGATAATGAAACTAGGCCAATCTACCAATTTTTCTTATAGATGCAATAGATGCACATAAAAGCCAAATTAGATATCTCATTTCGGTGACCAAGTTTAGGAAAGATGTTGTAAGATATGATTTGGGCAAGAATCCGGGGTAGAGGGTGTAAAAGAGATGCATTGTGTTTGAAACGACCGTTTACCCGAGGAGGAGGAATAGCATATAACTCATCAACCATTGACTCTAGATTGGTGTCGGGGAGAGCACCTTGAGGAAAGTCACGATAAATGTTTATTCCCCTTGACGAAAAACCTAGAGACTTAGACAACAATTCGGGTGTGATCCTATATTCAATCCCATTGATTAAGGTAGTCAAGACATGCTTATGAGGGACTTTTCTAAGATTCCAATAGAATTGTTGCACAAGAAATGGATAATAGGGTTTAGATGCAATAATAGTGTGAGAGTAAGTGAGTTTGTTTGCATCTAAAATGGATTGTAAAGACAAGTTATCAAAGTCGGCTACCTCAACCTTGCGACATGGTATGAAGTTAGCAACCGAGAAAAATTCATCCCACGACTTTTTAGCATCATCATCAACCGGAATGAACTGAAGCAAAGGTTGAACCGGAGAAGCCGGAGCACGAGAAGAGGAAGGTTGAGTGTCTTGTTTCTTCTTGGAGCGACTCTCGGAAGCCTTCTCTTGAGAGGGTCGTTTCTTGGAGATGGTGAGCTTTGAGCGACCCATTTTGGAAGAAAATGGTGGAGAAGGTGGAAAGTGGTTGAAGGGAGTCGAAAAAATGGAAGAACGAGTGGAGGAAGACGGCTGGAGAGGGTGGCGGTCGACCGGAATGGGAGGGGCGGCACTTAGGGTTTGAGGAGTGGAAATGGGTGAAATGAGGGAAAACCTCGCAGAAGCCCTAAATGTACAGAAAATAACACGAACGGTCGACCGCTCTCATTACTCGGTCGATCGGTGCGTTAATTTTTTTTTTGAAAACCTACGACAACACAGCTACTGGTCACAATCGGTCGGACGAGTATTACGCAACGGTCGACCGCTAGCAAAAATTTAAAAACAGGAGAGCTACTGAAGATTTTCGGTCGGACAGAATGAGAATGTCGGTCGACCGAAACACGAATATTCAAAGAAGGTGGAAACACTGACGAATTTCGGTCGGACGGAAGGAGACTGCCGGTCGACCGAATGATGCGTGAAAGTTGCTAGGTGATTTTCGGTTGGACAAAGAAAACACATACGGTCGAACGCAAAACTGATACGGTCGACCGCAAATCAACAAAGGTTCGACCGAAACTTAAGTTAACTTAAGTCAGGTCGACCAAGTGAGAAACGGTCGAACAAGGTGGAATACGTGGTCGACCGAAACACAGCAGGAGATCTCAAAAACGACACAGCATTGGGACCGGTCGACCGAACAAACTACACCGGTCGACCGAAACCGGGAAAATTTGAGAAACTGCTAGATTAAAACAGTAATCCGGTCAAACGACACTTGCTTTCAGTTCGACCGAAAAACGTCTGAAAAGCCCAAATTTGATAAACACCCAATAAACCCGCAAGCAATTTGAAAGAAATCACAACCAAGAATGAAACTACGACAGAGTCACATGTAATGTTCAAGTTATACGTCATTTAAGTTGCACATGCCTAGATTTAGCCTTATATGAATGAATTGATCAACGTTTAAAGGTTTTGTGAAGATATCCGCAAGTTGATCATTAGTGGGAACAAATATAAGCTCAATGTTTTCCTTTGTTGCATGATCTCTTAGAAAATGATGTCTAACCTCAATGTGTTTAGTTCTAGAATGCAATATGGGATTTTTCGAAAGATTTATTGCACTAGTATTATCACATAAAATAGGAGTAGTTTGAAACTCAAGTTTCAAGTCTTTGAGGGTTTGTCTCATCCACAAGACTTGTGCACATGCACAACCGGCAGCAATGTATTCGGCCTCGGTTGTCGACAATGCAACACAATTTTGTTTCTTACTAAACCAAGAGACAAGCGATTTTCCCAAGAATTGGCAAGTGCCACTAGTACTTTTACGATCTAAAATGCAACCGGCATAGTCGGCGTCACTATAGGCAACAAGATCAAAAGCCCTAGTTTTGGGGTAAAACAAACCAAATTCTTGAGATCCTTTGAGATAGCGGAAAATACGTTTTAAAGCATTGAAATGAGATTCTTTAGGACAAGCTTGAAAACGTGCACACAAACACACGGAAAACATAATATCCGGACGACTAGCGGTAAGATAAAGCAAGGATCCGATCATACCTCGATATTTCTTGATATCCACCTCCTTGTCATTTTCATCTTTGTCTAGCTTAGTGCTAGTGCTCATCGGAGTGTTATGTGGTTTGCTATCTTCAAGACCAAAGCGTTTTAAAAGCTCTCTTGTGTACTTAGCTTGGTGTATGAAGTTCCCATCTTTAGTTTGCTTAATTTGAAGTCCGAGGAAAAAGTTTAGTTCACCAATTAAGCTCATCTCGAACTCCCCCTGCATAGACTTGGAAAATTCTTTGCAAAGACGCGGGTTACTTGCACCAAAAATAATATCATCAACATAGATTTGTACCACTAGTAAATCATGATCATATGTTTTAACAAAAAGAGTGGTATCCACTTTACCCACACAAAAACCTTTGTCGATTAGGAAGTTCTTTAATCGCTCATACCAAGCTCTAGGAGCTTGTTTGAGGCCGTAAAGAGCCTTCTTAAGTTTAAACACATGGTTTGGGTAAGTTTCATTTACAAATCTGGGGGGTTGTGCCACAAAAACTTCTTCATTTATAAAGCCATTTAGGAAAGCACTTTTGACATCCATTTGAAATAATTTTATGTCCATGTAAGATGCATAAGCTAATAACATGCGAATGGCTTCCATTCGAGCGACGGGAGCATAAGTTTCATCAAAGTCTATACCCTCCTCTTGGCGATAGCCTTGAGCGACGAGTCTAGCTTTGTTTCTTATTACATTCCCATCTTCGTCAAGTTTATTTCGAAATATCCATTTAGTTCCAATAACCGATTGGTTAGAAGGTTTTTCAACAAGTTCCCAAACATTATTTCGAACAAATTGATTTAGCTCTTTATGCATAGCCATTAGCCAAAATTCGTCATTACATGCTTCATCAACTTTCTTAGGTTCTAATGAAGAGATAAATGCATAAGAATTATAAACTACATGTGCTTTAGATCGTGTCGTCACACCTTGAGAAACCTCTCCAATCACAAAGTCCTTCGGATGATCCTTTCTATAGGTCCAATCCTTAGGAAGATCCTCCACGTCCTCTTGTGGAAGACATGGAGACTCTTGATGAGACTCAAGAGGGGCATCTTGTGATGATACATGTCTAATTATATCCATACAATCATCATCAAGAGAGGAGTTATCCACACAAGCGAACTCGTCAAAGTTAACGTGTAGAGATTCCTCAACACAACTTGTTCGTTTATTATAGATTCTATATGCTTTACTCCTATCGGAATACCCTAAAAAGATAGCCTCATCAGATTTTGCATCAAATTTATCCAAGTTGTCTTTAGTATTGAGGACAAAACATTTTGAACCAAAAGCTTTAAAATATGAAATTTTAGGAGTCCGGTCATGCCAAAGTTCAAACGGAGTTTTCTTCAAAATAGGTCTAATGAGAACACGATTCAACACATAGCAAGAAGTATTAACGGCTTCGCACCAAAAATATTTTGGAAGTCCTTTTTCCACAAGCATTGTTCTTGCCATTTCTTGAAGAGTTCTATTTTTCCTCTCAACTACCCCATTTTGTTGAGGAGTGCGAGGAAACGAAAAATTGTGCTCAATTCCATACTTTTCACAAAACTTTTGAAATGATTCGTTTTCAAATTCTCCTCCATGATCACTACGAATAGTGATTATGTTAGAATCTTTTTCTCTTTGAACACGCTTGCAAAAACTTTTAAATTTTTCAAAAGCGTCATACTTGTTAGCTAAAAATAAAACCCAAGTGAATCTCGAAAAGTCATCAACAATTACAAATGCATATCTTTTCCCTCCTAGACTTACGGTCCTTGAGGGTCCAAAAAGATCTAAGTGTAAAAGCTCGAGAGGTTTTGAAGTTGACACCACATTTAGAGATTTAAAAGAAGATTTAAATTGTTTTCCAAATTGGCATGCATCACAAAGTTTGTCCTTTTTGAAATCAATTTTTGGTAGTCCTCTAACCAATTCAAGTTTGGATAATTTGTGCAATTGTGACATACTAATATGTCCCAAGCGGTTGTGCCATAACCAAGCTTCGTCATGTGAGGTAACTAAACAAGTTTCAACACCTAGGTTTCTAAGATTATCAACATGAACAATGTAGATGTTATTTGATCTATATCCATTAAAGACAATTTTCATGTCATTTTAGAGATGATATGGCAAGTGTGTTTGTCAAATACAACTAGAAAATTCTTATCGGTCAATTGACTAACACTAAGTAAGCTATGTTTTAACCCATCTACTAATAAAACTTTTTCAATGTTAGGAGTATTAAAATTACCAACATTGCCGATGCCGACAATGTGTCCTTTAGCATTATCTCCAAATGTGACAGTTCCTCCCTTCTGAGGCTTTAAGTTGGATAGAACATGGGAGTCTCCCGTCATATGCCTCGAGCACCCGCTATCGAGAATCCACTTCCCCTTTCTCCTTGCTTTTATCTACAATCAAAGAAACAAGTGAAGACTTTGGTACCCAAATTTGTTTGGGTCCTTGAGGGTTAGCTTTTGGTACCCAAACTTGAGTAGTCTTAGGTACCCAAACATTTGAATAATTTGTTTTCCTAATAAAAGAGTTATTCATTTTAACAAAGTAGGAAGTGGGTTTCTTTTGTTTACCTCCCTTATAACCTAGACCATGTTTTGTTAAAGATTGAGTTTGAGTTCCAAGAAGCATGTCAAGCATTTTTCTACCTAAGGTGAATTTCTCTAAGTCTTTCGTGAGTTGCATATTCTTGGCAATGAGATCTTCATTTAGATGATTATCTTTTGTAGATTTTAGAATTGTGATCTCATCATTTAGAATCTCAATTTCTTTGGTTAGCATATCACATTTGATAGATTGATCTAGATTAACTTTTCTAGCTAATTTGTTTTTATGACAAATCATTTCATAACGTTCGGCAAGTTCTTGAAAAGCATCTAATAGATCATCATAAGGAGGTGTTTCGTTTAGGGATACCTCATCGTCGTCGATTTCCACCACGTGAGGTTGATCACTTGTCTTTGGTGATGGAGGAGGACTCGAGTCGGAATCAACATTGGATGCCATAAAACACATGTGTGCTTCTTCTTCTTGGGAGTATTCGGAGTCAGAGTCCTTTGATGAACTTGAGTCATCCCAAGTGGCTTTGAGAGCCTTTTTCCCATCCTTTTCGCGACGATCCCTTCTCCTGTAATCGTCACGTCTCTTAGGCCTCTCTTCCTTTTCCTTTCGGGGTGGCCTTTCATCTCTATCTTTTCTTGGTCTCTCATCCCTTTCTCTTCTAGGAGGATATCTCCTTTCTTCTCTTCGTTCACGATCCCTTGGCCTAAGCAAAGGGCAATCCTTCTTCATGTGGCCGGTTTTGTTGCACTCATAGCAAGTGAATGTCCGAGAAGTTTCTCCTCTTCCTTTTGCAAATTTTCTCTTGGAGAGAAACTTCTTGAAGTTGCGGGTTAGGAAAGCAACATCTTCATCGGTGTCATCGTCTTCGATTGCGTCCGAATCCGAGGTTGCTTTTAAGGCAATTTGTTTTTCTTTACGCTTATATCCTTCCCGTTCCTTCTCCTTCTCTCTTCTTTCTTCCATTTGGATCTCATACGCCATGAGGCTTCCAATGAGATCCTCCATCTTCAACTTTGAGAGATCTTTGGCTTCTTCAATAGCCGTAGTCTTTTTCTCCCAATCCAAAGTCAAAGACCTAAGAAACTTTCGTACCCTATCACTTTCAATCACAACCTTACCAAGGTTCTTCAAAGAGTTAGTAATAAGAGTAAAGCGAGTATGCATCTCGCTAATGGATTCATTCGGTTTCATAGCAAACATTTCATATTTTTGCATAAATGAATCTATTCTAGTTTCCTTAACGGATGATCGACCTTCAAAGTGACTTTCTAACATATGCCATGCTTCAAATGTTGAATCACATGCATTAATTCTACTATATTGTTCTTCGGTCAAGCCACACATAATTATGTTCATGAGTTTAGCATTCATTTGAATCATGGCTAATTCATCATCATCCATATGTTCTAATGGTTTGTCTTGTTTATAAGGTATTTGGAAGAACACCCATAGTTTAACATCATAAGATTGTATGAATGTGGTCATACGTTTCTTCCAATAGGCATAGTTTGTTCCATCAAACAAAGGAGGTCTTCCGGTGTGAAATCCCTCTCTTTGTTGGGCCATTGCTACAAACGTGAATTTGTGTAAATGTAATTAACAAGGCTCTGATACCAAATGTAGGATCTACTAGCCCCTAAACTTAGTCTAAGGGGGGGGGGTGAATAGACTAATTACGGTATTAGTGATAACTATGCCAAATTCAAAATATGAGACAATAAAGAAGAAGAGATGAACAAACAAACCACTACTCCGGATGTATAGAGGTTTGGATCCAACCACCGGATCCTAGTCCTCTCTTACGAATTGCTCTTACTCAAGCAACTTTGCGTTCTCCACTAATCCGATCTCCGTTGCGGGCCGAGATCACGCCTTTACACCACAAGCTTTGCGAACACCCTCGCCTAGCTTGGACCACCTTCTCACAACCCGAGAAGAGCTTCACTCCGGAAGCTTGTACAACTCTTGAAGAATAAAACTTCAGCAACTAATCTTGGCACTTGAAAATGATGATGCAATCTAATGAGGATGGTTTCGAGTGAGAAGATTTGTGAGCACAAGGGTTTTTAGCACTTTGGAAGTAGTAATGAGATTTTGAGCTTAGAGAAAGATTGGAGGTCTTGAATGAGTGTTCTAAGCTCTATTTATATGCTCCAAACAAGTTCTAGCCGTTGGGGATTAAGTGATGGAGAGTTGTGTAAGAAAACACAAATCAGAAAAGACAGCACAGGTTTCTGGCGACTAACGGTCGACCGGATCGAGTTACACGGTCGACCTATTCAAGGCAGTGCTTCATTCGGTCGACCGAAAATGATAACGGTCGATCCAACTGGGCTGGAACTTAAGTGATCGGTCGAACGGTTTCGAATACCAGTTCGACCGAAAAGAGACAGTAGCTCTGGGTCTGGAAAAGACTTAAGGTTTGGTCGACCGTTCAAAGCGTTCCGGTCGACCGGTAGACATGTTTGCTTTGAGACCCGATAATAACACATGTAATCGGTCGAACAAGGTAAGTGCAACGTTCGACCGAATCTGCCCAGTAGCAAAGAGACGGAGAAGAAACATGATTCGGTCGACCGTACAGGGAGGTCCGGTCGACCGGAATACTAAATCCAAACTTAGGTTAGTTAGAAAAATGTGTATACGACCGTTGGAGTATACGACAAGTATAACGGTCATAATAAATACAAATACGGAAATCAATCGGTCGAACGGAGATGAACTATCGGTCGACCGAAAGTCCTACGCAGAGGACACGTGTCAAAATGAGATAGGCTGAAGGATTTGTATTTGGTAAAATAATTTCTCACTCGACAAGGTCAAACGGTCGAACCGAACATATATGTCGGTCGACCGAAATATAACAGAAAAACAGGATAAGAAGAAACGGTCGAACGGATGAAGGAATTTTGTCGACCGATTTCTAACAAGCAAAATTTATAGACGGAACGGTCGACCGGAAGAAGTAATTGGGTCGACCGTTTTGAGACAAAATTTGTTGACTGGGAAGGTCTGGTGAAAAACGGTCGAACCAAATGGTTCTACCGGTCGACCGTTTTAGTTCAGTTGTTCTGTTCTTTGGTTCTAATGAGTTTGGTTGAGTTCTAATGAAGTCTAGGATATATGGAAGATAATGTGAGACTTCTATAAGTATCCTAAGTGATGTGTAATGCAATGAATCATGAGTTTCAAGTGCCAAGTTACATTTAGAGCCTAAATACATGGAATTGAAACTTAGCTACTCTTCGATCTTCATCTTTAGTTTAACTCAAACTTGAATCCTGAAATGTTAGATGACACATATATATATGCAAGTAATAATATTTCAATTGATACATGTTTTTATTGAGAAGTTGATTAATCATCAAAACGGATTAACGATTATTAGCCAAAAAACCAACACATACGAGACATCTGGTTTTGTGCAAGTCATCGCGTACATGATCGATCCTATTACCGAAGCATAAGGGATATCTTTCATGTAGTCCAAGTCTTTACGTGATTCAGCATGTTGAGACTTCTTGAGTTGCACACCCATACTCATTGGCACACTGCCCTTTTTGGAGTTGTTCATGCTGAACCTTTCCAAGACCTTGTCAATGTATGTACGTTGACTTAGGCCAATGAGTACGAGATCTATCTCTATATATCTTGATTCCCAAGATGTATTGAGCCTCACCTATATCTTTCATCGAAAATGCAGATTTCAATGAACTTCTCGTTTGCTCAAGCAAAGGTATATGATTTCCTATGAGGAGTATGTCATCGACATATAAGATCAAGAACACTATGTGGCTCCCACTAACCTTCTTGTATATACAAGGTTCTTCCTTACTTTGGACGAAGTGAATCTTTTTTGACTTCTTCGTCAAAGCGCTTGTTCCAACTCCTTGATGTTTGCTTCAATCCATAAATAGATCTTTGAAGCTTGCATAATTTCTCATTATTCTTTGGATCTTCAAAACCTTGAGGTTGTACCATGTACACATCTTCCTCCAAGTTCCCATTAAGGAACACAGTTTTGACATCCATTTGCATAATCTCATAATCATGAAATGCGGCAATAGCGAGCATAATCCGAATATACTTGAACATGGCAACCGGTGAAAAAGTTTCATCATAGTCAATTCCTTGAACTTGAGTGAAACCTTTTGCTACAAGCCTCGCTTTGTAGGTTGTCAAGTTCCCATCCATGTCCATCTTCCTCTTGAAAACCCATTTATTTTGAATGACCTTTTTCCCTTGAGGAAGGTCAACCAAGTTCCACACTTGATTATCATACATGGATTCTATTTCGGATTCCATGGCCTTGAGCAATAGTTTGGAGTCCTTTCTTTCCATTGCTTCTTGAAAGGTCGAGGGATCATCGGTATCTAGTACCATGATCTCATGAAGTCCCAAATACATATCGTGTTTCTTCCTTTCCCTCGTTGACCTCTAAGTTCTTTTGGTTCTACGTGTACTTCTTGAACTTCTTCCACAATTTCTTGTGGAATTGGTTCGTGTTTGATTCTCGAACGTACACTAGGTGGGGAGGATTGAGTTTCTCTCACAATTTCTTGAGAAGGTCTCTCACGCACGCTCCCACTAACCAATGGAATCTCGGTTGGGCCTTCATGATCTTGAATGTCACCATTCATATCATGATCTTGTAGACTATCTTGAGTCTCCTCAAGCACAACTCTACTCCCACTACTTTTTATTCTTTCCAGAAATTTCTTTTCTAGAAATATGACATCCCTCTCTACAATCACTCGATTGGAGGTTATATGCCAAAAGTAGTATCCTCTTGTCTCACGAGGATAACCTATGAAGAAGCACTTATCCGCTTTTGGTTGAAGTTTGGTCGACATCAATCTCTTGGCGTAGGCCTCACAACCCCAAATCCTGAGAAAATTGAGCTTAGGTGTTTTACCACTCCATAGCTCATAAGGCGTTTTCTCTACGGATTTGGATGGAACATTATTTAGTGTGTAAGCCACAGCTTCTAGTGCATAACTCCAAAAGTAAAACGGCAATTCAGCTTGACTCATCATTGATCGAACCATGTCGAGTAATGTCCTATTCCTTCTTTTGGATACCCCATTCCACTGAGGTGTACCGGGAGGGGTGAGCTATGGTACAATACCACACTCCTTTAGGAATGAGTCAAATTCGGTACTTAAGTACTCACCTCCACGATCCATTCATAGAGACTTGATTTTCTTGTTGAGTTGGTTCTCTACTTCATTCTTGAATTCCTTGAACTTGTCAAAGGATTCACTTTTGTTTCTCATTAGATAAATATAGCCATAACGACTATAGTCATCCATGAACGTAATGAAGTACCTGAAACCGTCTCTTGCACTAGTACTCATCAGACCACATACATCGGAATGTATCAAATCCAACAATTCATTCGCTCTCGGTCCTTTCTTCTTGAAAGGCCTCTTGGTCATTTTGCCCATTAGACAAGGTTCGCACGTCTCCAATGATTTAAAATCAAGTTGACCAAGAAGGTTAGTTTCTTGCAATTTCTTTATGCGTTTTTGATTTATGTGCCCAAGACGATAGTGCCACAAGAGTGTATCATTCACGTGAGTAGTTTTAAGCCTTTTGTTATTGATGTTTCAAATTTGTTTATTATTTAATTCAAGCAAATAGAGACCATTCCTTACGAATGCATTTGCATAGAAAATACCATTCTTCGATATAGACAACCAAGAATTGAAATATTTATAATAAAATTATCCATATCCAAACATGATACAGAAATAATGTTCTTGCTAATCGAAGACTCATAATAAACATTCTTTAAACATAAATTTAAACCACTAGATAATTGAAGCTCCACAGAACCTTGTCCAATCGCAGCAACGCTTGCACCATTTCCGACCTTCAAAATCATCTCGTTCTTTACGAGTTCCTTCCTATCCTTTAGTAGCTGCACATTAGAAATTATGTGAGCACAAGATCCGATATCAATTACCCAATCATGGACAGAGGTGGCTAAATTTATCTCAAAAACAAATATACATTTGGCCTTTTTGGGGCGCTTACGTTCAATCACTCCATTGTCAAGGTCTTCCTTGTACTTGGGGTAATTTGGCCGGATGTATCCTTTTTCACCGCAGTGAAAGCACTCCGTGTTGGGAGTCAGAGATTTCAAAGATTTCCCCCTTGAGGCACTCCCATTAGCACCTCCTACTCCCTTGCTCTTGATTGACGTATTCTTGGTGAATTTGCCTTTACCTTTGGTGATCTTCTTGCTCCTCTCATGGACGGCTAGGACGTGCTTGTCCCGACCCTTGCACATGTCAACTTCAGCCATTTTGAGAGTGTTGTGAAGTTCCTCAAGACTCACCCCTTTCTCACGCACATGATAGTGCATAATGAAGTCCTTGTAGGACGGGAATAGAGAGCCAAGAATCAAATCTTCCACAATGTCATCGGGCATCGGAGAAGAGAGCTTTGACAACTTCTCAAGGTATCCTTGCATTGTGAGAAAATGCATGGATACCGATGTTCCCTCCGCCATGTGGCACCTTGTGAGTGCGATGATGGTCTTATAGCGCTCTTTTCTAGCACTATCAATGAACATCTTTGTTAAAGCTTCCATGGTCTTCTTGGGTTTTGAATCCAAGTATTTCGCTTGAAGCGAGTCACCCCTGGAGGCCAACATTAGACCGTGAACTTGGTTCTCCTGGTCTTCCCACTTGGCTTTTGCCTATCTCTCGCTATCGGTTGCCTTCTCATTTAATTTTGGGATTTCATCATCCAAAATATGAGATAGTTTCTCAAACTTCAACACGATATTGAGCTTGAGTTGCCAGCTTATGAAGTTTGAGCCATCATTTGCCAAAGGATGTTTTTCAATCATAGATCGCACAATAGGTTGAATATTCGACATTTCTACAAAATATATTATATGAGATTTAATGTCAATTTTTTGTTTTAAAAATCAATAATACCGCAAATAAAAATTTGTCCATAAATACAACAATCCAAGATCCTATCAATTATAATATAAACTAGCTAATGGTTATCAGATATATTATAAAATCAAGGTAAGAAAATATTTTTCTAATCATAACCATTTCGAAATATCGCAACATTTGCATTTTCAAACTCTTATGACTCTTGTCGTTTTAATTAGGAGGGAATATGACCAATCCTTGTAAGAAAAACTATCTTTCCCAAAACCGAGCTAGGGCTCCGGGTCTTGTTAAGAAAACTTATTTCATTTGATACGAGATACGTTTATCCGTTGTATTCACAAACACATACACTCGGTGTCCGCTAAGGGCGAATCGCACCACGTACATCTGTTCGTGACACAACAATATACAACATTATATCTCTCACTATTCCCAAAGTTGGAGGAAGCTATCTCTCGCTAAGGGCGAGCAGAATATCCCTCGATCGATGGCTGGTAGTGGATGAAATAAGAAAGAAAGATACTCTTAATTTTTGGTTGGACAATTTAAATATTTATATGTGATTTTAGAATTTAGGTGATCATGCATATTTATCATCTATACACATCCTAACATTCATCCATACAATCACATATATATCAAGTACACAAACATAAATAAATCCATTCACACAAACATTGCGTGAGTTTATATGTTCCCGCGTCGTTGATCCTTGATCCCTGATCCTTGATCCTTGCGCTTCTTCAGCGTCTTCCTCTTGCACCAGGGATGTTGATATTGCAAAAATATAAACACGCATCTCTCAATTTTGAAAATTGTCTAGTGCAAGTCCTATGTAAAAATCCTCTCATATGCATGCATATACATAGAAATAAAATTTGGCTTTTACATACATAAAGCCCATGTGATTGAATAATAATAACATACACATTCATTCGTTCATTCATTCACACATGGCTTCGATGGAACATATAAACTCACATATCCCTGCATTAGAGAACTCGAGCAACGCATGTACATATACTATATATTACTCGATTTAGTTTATCATGCATCTCTTAAATCAAACAATTCTAAAATCATTTGAAATCCATTAAAATGATTTTTATGCATCTATAGTTCAATTCATAAAATATTTGAACCGTTGTTTATCCAATTTCTAAAATTAAACATTTATAGAAAGATAAACATATGCCTTTTTCGTTTTGTTGATTCCTTATAAAATAATCATTTAATTAAAACAAAAATTCTATAAATCAGACATAAGTCTAAATCTTAATTCTAGAATTCATATGATGTGTTTTAAAACATTTGAAACTATCAGAAGAATCAATTTAGAAGTAAATCAACAAAACTATCGAAAACTCGAAAAAGACATAAAGCATGAATTGTTTTGATTGTAGATGGTAAACTAAAATTAATTATATAGTCTAATTGTTGAAAATATGAACTAAAAGCTCTGATACCACTGTAGGATTTCGTGTCCCCATGTATGTATATATTTTTAAATTTTTAATACATCATACAAGATCATTTTCATATTTTCAGCAATTTTATGTACATCTATTTGTGTTTTATTCTAATAACATGCAACCTACATTTATTAAAATAATCCACAAAGATAGAACCATACCTAAAGGTTCTCTAAAATCTTTTTGATGATCCGGAGTCGCGTTGCCCGCTGAATCGTCCACGGAATTTCCTCCGAGTATTCACCAAACTCTAAACAAAGTTAGAGAGAAAGGAGCTAGCCAATCGATCTCTAACAAGGTTTAGAATCAAGCTAATTACCCCTCTTTAAGCTCCTGAGAATCTTATCTCTAAAACTTAAATTTACTAAGAGATTTTCGTGGTGATTAGGGAGAGATTAATGAGAGAAAGAATTTTGCATTAATATTAAAAAAAGTAGGAATAGGTGCCCTTTTATAGGCTCCCAAAATATCCTTATCAAGGGCTATTATTTAGCCATGATCCCTGGTTTTTCTCTCCTAAAATTAATCTCTAAATTCCTCATAATCACCCACAAAAAATGTTTTAATTAAATCTGGAATTATTCCACCCATGATTTAATTAATCTCTTAATAATTCAGGCAGAATCGTTCTTGTTCGGTAGACCGAGAATTATTGGGTCAACCGAACCATTCAGTTATAACACGTGTTCGGTGCACCGTGAGCTAGACGGTCGACCGAATCCGTATGAGAAAAATTCCCCGGAAGAATTCAGACGAACCACGTCTTTTAATCGGTCTACCTTTGACCCACCAAAATCGCTCCTGGGACATAGTCATCGGATGACCGGGTCACATTCGGTCTTCCGAAAATACTATTTCTCAGTTAATCGTTTCCAATCGGTTCACCGAACCCGATTGTCCAGGCACTCTGGGCAATCTCGGTCAACCAATTGCGCTTACTCGTTCTCTATTCGGTTAACCGATCCGAAGATGCCCCGGTTGACCGAACCATGAACGGTTCACCGTGTTTGACCCCGATTTTACCTTTGTCAAATTTTGGATTTATTTCCAACAAAACTTGATCTTTTGGGGGTTTTTAGCAATTCATATCATATATATATATATATATATCATCATCATATGTAATATTAAATTATTACACACCATAATATATACCTCATATGAATTTATTATGATTCTAATTATGTCAATTCTCATGACATATTGATTTTAATTAATTCACCACATGTGTCCTATTTTCACATGAAATCCGACACATCATATGAACTTAAAATCAACTTTTTGTTTCCCAGTTTTGTGGTGTGACCTATAGGAGGATCTAAGTCAAATTGGCAGTGATATTAAACACTTAATATCTCAAACTATAAGCGGTATCTAGCTACACATTATAGTTACCCAATTAGCATAGATGTCTTTGTTCCACCCGAACCAAAACACGATCCATTTAGTGATGTAAGTGCACCACTTGTGTCAGTCCCTTGCCTCATGAGATTAAAAATATATACAAAGTAGAAATGTGTCACCTTTGTATTATATTCATTTCTTGATCTCTCTAAGCTAATTATAACTATGTGACTTAAATCAAGTCACATTGTGCACATTATAATTTTGCTTTATCAAGGGGCCCACTAATATCATCACTCAATTAAGAGGGGCAATGATGATCGTTTGACTAGCTATCTTTTCCAGCACAAGTCATGTTCAACCAACTATTGTCGTTATCACTACACTCATTGGTAGATTTTGACAATAATCAAATCAAACACTTCTTGAGTGAAAAGATATAAGTCTCATATCTTAGAATCCAAGACACAGTAAAAACATTAATGACACGAAACACATTTCCATAATGTTTTACTTGTTAGGTCTATTCAATATATAAAAGTAATCTTTTCCTCTTTCATATACTCGCGTCGTCAATTATTAGTAGAGCTACAACAATCGATGACCAACACGACAATCTTATCTCGGTAATTAATGTTCCATGTTAACTACCATGATTGTGAATAACTTTTGATTTATGTAAACCATTATCTTTTAGAGCTCTACGGTTAAGGACCAAGCGTCTCTTCCTTAACACTTCCAAAAGACGAATACTATAATCAAGGAACAAAATGTTTGTACATTCAATTCATAATAATTGACATATAAAAGTATAACTTTTAGAACACATTCCTTTCAATAACATCACTTTAATCATCCGACCAAATACAGAGTATTAAGATTTATTTTCATCATGTATGCTTTATTTTGATCTCTTTTTCGGTTTTAACACAAAATGGATCAAACGAGCAGGTTGTTTTCAACAAACGAGCTGAACGAGCTCAGTCTCTTTCACCAAACGAGTTGGGTCGTTTTATTCATAGCATCCACATCCAAATACAAATTTTGATGATTCCAAATCCCTTGGAAAGATAACTGAAAGGAGCACATATTAGTTTCTTATGACTTGCAAAATTCCGATGATACGAGGGTAAAAAATGTGTCAAGACAAAGTGTATTTGGAAACTGGACAATCTAAACATAATCAATAATTTGTGGATAATTTTCTCCTTCGATATTCGAATAATGTGATTCAAGACTCGTTACAAATGCGATTTTGAGACACACATTCATATTTAATATATTTCCAAATGATGAACCTACTAGACTCATAAAAAACGTGTAAGATTGCTGATTTGAGAGAACAACAAACGAGCTGAGATGTTTTTTTCCACCAAACGAGTTGGGTCGTCTTTCACCCAAACGAGTTGGGACACACCAACGAGATGGCGGGACGTGCCAACAAGTTGGGTCGATTTCACCAAACGTGTTGGGACCGTTTTCACCAAACGAGCTAGGTCATTTTTTTCTCATATCCAGATATAGAATTTGATGATTCCACATCCATTGGAAAGATAGCTGAAAGGAGCACATAATAGTATCTCTGACGACTTGCCAAATTCCGATGGTACAATGGTGAAAAAGTGTGTCAAGACAATCCCGCTCGAGACACCACTTGTTTTTTACTCATAATATCCACATCCGGATATAGAATTTGATGATTTCAGATATGTTGGAAAGATAAGTGAAATAATAATTTATTAGTTTCTCTTATGACTTGCTAAAATTCTGATTATACGAGAATGAAAAGGTGTCAAGACAGACCGTATTTGGAAACTGGACAATCGACACATCATCAAAAATTTATTCATAACTCTCTCCTCCAATATTCAAATAAGTGATTGAAGACTCGTAACAAACAAGCTTTTGAAACTTAAAATTTTCATATTTAACATATTTCTATATTAGGAATCTAATGTGCTCATAAATGGCATGGAAGATGCACAAGTCCCGTTCGGGACGCAATCATCCCGCGCGGGCTTGTTTTTTACTCATAACATCCACAACTAGATATAGAATTTGACTATTTCAGATCCGTTGGAAAGATAATTAAAGGAGCACATATTAACTTCTCTTACGATTTGCCTAAATCCGATGATACGATGGTGAAAAATATTTGTCAAGACAGACCGTATTTGAAAACTGGACAATCGACACATCATCTATAATTTGTGCAAAACTCTCTCCTACGATATCAAAATAAGGCGATTCAAGAATTTTTACAAAGACGATTTCGAGACGCAAAACTTTCATATTTACATATTTCCAAATTAGAATCACAATTCTCTCATACATGGCGTGGGAGACGCACCAGTCCTGCTCGGGACACACTCGTCCCGCAAGCGACACATCACTTGGTTTTTACTCATAACATCCACATCCATATATAGAATTTGATTATTCTAGATCCATTGGAAAGATATTTGAAAGGAGCACATATTAGTTTCCCTTAGGACTTGCCAACTTTCGAGGATATGGGGGTGGAAAAGTGTGTCAAGAAAAATCGTATTTGAAAACTAGACAATCGACACATGATCAATAAATTGCGCATCACTCTTTCCTTTGATATTCAAATAAGACGATTCAAGACTCGTTACAAAGACGATTTTGAGATGAAAACATTCATATTTAACATATTTCGAAATTATGATCTTACAGGCTCATAAAGGGCGCGTAAGACTGTTAATCAGAGAGAATCGAAAACGAGCTGGGTCGTTTTTTTCTGCCAAGCAAAGTTGGGACGCATCACTTGTTTTTTACTCATAACATCCACACCTCAGTTACAGAATTTTATGACTCCAGATCCATTGTAAATATAACTAAAAGGAGCACATATTATTTTCTTACGACTTGCCAAATTCCGATAATATGAGGGTGAAAAGGTATGTCAAGACAAATCGTATCTGGAAATTGGAAAATCGACACATGATCAGTAAATTGTGCATAACTCTCTCCTCTAATATTCAAATAAGGTGATTCAAGACTCGTTACAAAGAAAAATTTGAGGCGCAAAACATTTATATTTAATATATTTTCAAATTTTGAACCTACTGGGCTCGTAAAGGGCGTGCATGTTGGATTTCGTGTCCCTATGTATGTGTATAATTTTATACATGCATACTAGATCGATTTCATATTTTCAATAATTTTATGTACATTTTTTGTGTTTATTCTAATATCATGCAAACCTACATATATTAAAATAAACAAACAAGAGATGATCATACCTAAAGTTCTATAAAACTTTTTCGAAGATATGGAGTTCCGTTGCCCGCGATTCGCCTCCAAGTATTCACCAAACTCTAAACAAGATTAGAGAGAAAGGAACTAGCCAATTCAATCTCTAAATCAAGCTAATAACCCATTTATGCTCCCTGAGAATTTAATCTCCAAAATCTTGAAATAATTAAGGATTTTTCGGATGGATTAATATGGTGGTTAGGGAGAGAGAAATTTTTGTATTAATTAAAACAAGGATGGAGAGAAGACCTATTTATAGGGTTTCCCAACACATGCATCATGGGCTAACCACTAACCCATGATCTCTTATTTTTCTCTCCCTAAAATCAATCACAATTTGACACATAATCATCCACATCCGCATTTAACCATAATTGTACTAATTCTAATACATGATTAATACTAATTCCTTATTAATTCGGGAAAAACCGTATTAACCGTTTTTCCCATTTACAAAATTTTGGATTTATATCCAACGAAATTTGATCTTTGGGATTTTTCGCAAATTCATATATCATGTAATATTATCCTATGTAATGTTAAATTATTGAAGGGAATGTGTTCTAAAAGTTTTACTTTTAAATGTCAATTATTATAAATTGAATGAAAATCATTTTGTTCCTTGTTTATGTTATTCGTCTTTTAGAAGTGTTAAGGAAGAAACCTTAACCGTAGAGCTCTGATATTGGTTTACATAAAACAAAAGATATTCGCAATCATGGTAATTAACATGAGACATTAATTACCGAGTTAAGATTGTCGTGTTGGTCATAGATCATTGTAGCTCTACAAGTGAGTGACAACACGGGTACACAAAAGAGGAAAATATTACTTTTGTATACTGAATAGACCTAATAAGTAAAACATTATAGAATCGTGTTTTCTATGTCATTAATGTTTTACTGTGTCTTTGGTCCTTTGATATGAGACTTATATCTGATCACTTAAGAATTGCTTAACTAGACTAGTATCTTAAGCTATCGATGAGAGTAGTGTAATTGCATTGGTTGGTTAAGTATGACTTTTGTTGGAGAAGATAGTTAGTCAAAAGATTATCATTACCCCTCTTAATTGAGTGATGATATTAGTGGGCCCATTGATAAAGCAAAGTTATAATGTGCACAATGTGATTTGAGTTAAGTCACATATTTATAACTAGCTTAAAGAGATCAAGAAATGAATACTGATACAAAGATGACACAATACTACTTTGTGTGTATTCTTAATATCATGAGGCAAGGGACGGACACAAGTGGTGCACTCCATCACTAAATGGATCGGGTTTTGGTTCGAGTGGAATTAAGACATCTGATGCATTGCATACATTGCATCATATGTCTTTCATTTAGATTAATTTTATATCAACAAATGTTACTAAGTAATGTGTTTAGTCTTATTTACAGAATACATGGACCTGAATGCAAATTACCCATATCCCGAGCATAAATGCGTGCAAGAGACTCATTCCTGTCAAAAAGACCAAGTTCAAGATTATCGGGATTCAAATGGAAGTTCATCCAAGCATAAAAGCATTCAAAGACCTAATTACAAAAAGGCCAATGACTTAAGCACAAAAGTAGCCAGAGACTTAATTGCAAAAAGCCAAGGACCCGACTGCAAGGACCAAAATATTATTTTGGAGAAGTTCTAAAAAATCAATTTGGATCTCCAAATATACAAAGAATTAATTCGGAGCTCAAAAGAAAGGAAAATAATAATAATCCAGACACGCAAAGGACATTTAAATCATACCATAAACATGCAGGAAAAATCCGGACCAAATCTGAGCTAAAAAGGTGGCGATTCCGCCGCACCTCATGTACAAATTGCGGCGATTCCGCCGCACAAAAGTGGATCCGTACGCTCAAATTTTTACTAGTTGCGTGTTGACGCGTGTACTTTCCTATTTCATACTTGGATCCCTTGTATCTGCTATAAATAGCTCCGAAACGATGTTGTGAAGGGTCTGAGTTTTTGGTCCTTCTTTTTAGTAATAAAATTCTGTTCTTTTATTTTGTGTTTTTAGTTTTCTTTTGTAGATTCTCTAGGACCCCTTCTCCTTTCTTCCATCCATGAGTTTCTAACTCTCTCCAAAGGGTGGAGGTGACAGATTTAGGGTGATGAGAAGAAGAATGATGTTATTATTTTAATTTCGTGTTAGTATATTTTGATTACTTGAGTTTATGTTGAATCATTTATCATGTAATGTTTTATAACTAATGTGATTTATTATAAGTTTCAGAATTCTCTAATCAAAACCCGACATCTAAACCTCCACCCACTGGACTCCCATCCATCTTTACTTTATTTTTAATTTGATTTTGTTGTTCTTGCTTTAGAAATTAATTAAAAAACCAAAAATCTCAAACCAAACTTTTTTCTCTCTCTTTCTTTCCTTAATCGAAAATCACACAAATAACAATATCTCTCCCTCCTTGTGTTCGACCCGTACTTGCCACGTCTTCATTGACGTCGTGCACTTGCGGTATAAATTTAATTCTCATCAACATCTAACTAATTGGGAGCTATAATGTGTAGCTAGATACCGCTTATAGCTTGTGATATTAATCTCTTAATATCACTGCCAACTTAGTCTAGATCCTCCCATAGGTCACACCGTAAAAACCGGGAAACAAGAAGCTTGATTTTTGGTTCATATGATGTGTCAGGTTTCTTATAGAAAATATGACACATGTGGTGAACAAGTAAAATCAATTATGTTGTATATAACATAATTAGAATCATGATAAATTCATATGAGATGCATATATTATGGGGTGCAATAATTTATTATTGCATAGGATAATATATTGCATAAGTTGTGAATTTGCTAAAACCCCCAAAAGTTCAAATTTTGTTGGAAATAAATCCAAAATTTGAAAAGGAAAAATCGGGTAAAAGTTCGGTAATCCATTATGGTTCGGTCGACCGAAAGATATGTGGATCGGTCAACCGAACGTGGAACGTATAGTCATAGTTGATTGACCGAACTTGACCAAAGTGCCTGGAATTCTGGATCGGTATTCCGAACCAGAAACGGTCGACCGAACAATGTCCAGTTCCGATATTTTCGGTTAACCGAATGGCGTTCGGTTATAGACAAGAATTCGTCCGATCGGCTAAAGAGAATTTTTCTCCTTAAGAATCGGTCATCCGTCTAATACTCGGTAAAACAATCGTGACATATTCGGTTAACCGAGTGTGACTCGGTAAACCGAACCGCGATCGATTTCTGCCTTTCATAATTAAGAGATTAATTTGATCAATGGTTGGATTAGCTCCAAACTTGGTTAAACGTTTTGTGGATGCATGTAATGCATTATGGAATTAGTTTGTGAGAGAAAATATCAAGAAAACATGGCTTAAGAATAGTCATGATTGTGATTAATATTGGAGCCTATAAATAGGTCCTTATTCTCCCTAATTAAGATATAAGTTTTGCTAATTCTTTTCTCTCCTAATTCACCACAAAAGGCCACGAAAATTCTCTTAAATTCTAAGTCTTTGGAAGGAGAAATCTCAGAGACTAAGGAAGGGGTTTGTAGGTAGATTCTAAGCTAGTTTGGAGATTGATTGGCTAGCTCATTTCTCTCCAACTTTGTTTAGGGTTTCGGTGAACACTCGGAGGCATCCGGTGCAACGAGAAGCGACGATCGTCTTCCTCAATGTCTCTGGAACATCAAGAAGTTTTAGAGAACTTCTAGGTATGAATTTCGGAGTCCCTTGTGTTTGTTTTAATAAGTTTTTGAAACTAGTTATTAAAACAAACTGATGCATGCATGAAATAAATCGTAGAAAATTGTAATTGATCCTTATTATGCATAAAAATTCGAAAAATATATATCTACAATTAAACATGAAATCCAACAATTATTACACCCAATAATATGTACATCTTATTTGAATTTATTCATCATTCTAATTATGTCAATTTTTGTGACATAATGATTATATTGATTCACCACATGTGTCCTTTTTCACATGAAACCCGACACATCATATGAACTCAAAAAGCAAGCTTATTGTTTTCTAGTTTTGTGGTGTGACCTATAAGAGGATCTAAGCTAAATTGACAACGATATTAAGCACTTAATATCTCAAACTATAAGCGGTATCTAGCTACACATTATAGTTACTCAATTAACATAGATGTCTTGTTCCACTCAAACTAAACACGATCCATTTAGTGATGTAAGTGCACAACTTGTGTCCGTCCCTTGCCTCATGATATTAAGAATATATACAAAGTAGAAATGTGTCACATTTGTATTATATTCATTTTCTTGATCTCTTTAAGGTAATTATAATTATGTAACTTAACTCAAGTTACATTGTACACATTATAATTTGCTTTATCCAGGGGCCCACTAATATCATCACTCAATTGAGAGGGGCAATGATAATCTTTTGACTAGCTATCTTTTCCAGCACAAGTCATGCTCAACCAACTATTGCCTTTATCACAATACTAATTGATAACTTTTGACAATAATCAAATCAAGCACTTATTGAGTTAAAATGTATAAGTCTCGTATCAAAGAATCCAAGTCACAGTAAAACATTAATGACATGAAACACAATTCCATAATGTTTTACTTGTTAGGTGTATTCAATATATAAAAGTAACTTTTCCTCTTTTATATACTCGTGTCGTCAATTATTCGTAGAACTACAACAATCGATGACCAACACGACAATTTTATATCGGTAATTAATGTTCCATGTTTAATTACCATAATTGTGAATATTTTTTGATTTATATAAACCATTATCCTTTAGAGCTCTACGGTTAAGGACCAAAAGCTTTGTTCCTTAACATTTCCAAAAGACGAATACAATAATCAAAGAACAAAATACTTGCACATTCAATTCATAACAATTGACATATAAAAGTAAAACTTTTAGAACACATTTCTTTTATCTAGATCCGTTAGAAAGATAACCGAAAGGAGCACATATTAATTTCTTTTACAACTTTGACAAATTCCGATGATGCGAAAGTGAAAACGTGTGTCAAGAAAGAGCATATTTGGAAACTGGATAATCGACACATGATCAATGATTTGTGCATAAATCTCTCTTCTGATATCCAAATAAGGCAATTAAGACTCATTACAAAGAATATTTAGAGACACAAAACATTCATTTAAAATGTTTCCAAATTATGAACCTAATGGGCTCATAGAGGCGTGTAAGATTACTAATTTGAGAGAACAGAAAACGAGTTGGGTCGTTTTTCCACCAAACGAGCTAGGTCGGTTTTTCCACCATACGAATTGGGTCTTTTTCCCCCTCAAATGAGCTGGGACGCAGCAGTCCCGGGGGCGAGACGCCCCAACGAGCTGGCAGGACGCACCAAACGAGCTGCCTTATTTTCACCAAACGAGTTGGTTTGTTTTCACCAAACAAGCTGACTTGTTTTCACCAAACGAGTTGGGTTGTTTGGTCGAAACGAGCTGGGTCGTTATAACTTAATTAACAAACTGTCTCGTTTTAACAAAAAAAATCTTTCTAAGACATGAAATACTTTTTTCTACATGAAACAACTTAATTAATAACATTTACAATTACAGATGGTTGGTTTTGAGTGTTAGAACAATAATATGTGTACAATTTAATTTCTTAAGTAAACTTCTTATGTTCAATTTCTGAATTATTTGAGTCGGGTCGTTTTATTCATAACATCAACATCCAAATACGAAATTTGATGATTCGAGATCCGTTGGACCGTTGGAAAGATAACTAAAAAGAGCACATAAGATATTTGAAAGGAGCACATGTTAATTTTTCTTACAACTTGCCAAATTTTGATGATACGATTGTGAAAAATGTGTGTCAAGATACACCGTACTTGGGAACTAGACAATCGACACATCATCAATAATTTGTGTAAAACTCTCTCATTTGATATTGAAATAAGGATATTCAAAACTTTCTAGGAAGACAATTTCGATACGCAAACATTCATATTTAACATATTTCCAAATTTGGAACTTAATTGTGTCATAAATGGCGTCGAAGACGCACTCGTCCCGTGCAGGACACACTACTTGTTTTTTACTCATAATATCTACATTCAGATATAGAATTTGATGATTTCAAATCCGTTGGAAAAAAATAATTGAAAGGAACACATATTAGTTTCTCTTGTGACTTGCCAAATTTCGATGATACGAGGGTAAAAAAACGTGTGTCAAGACATATCGTATTGAAAATTAGACAATCGACACATGATCAATAATTTGTGCATGTCTCATCTGATATCCAAATAAGACGATTCAAGACTTCTTACAAATACAATTTCGAGACGTAAAACATTCATATTTAATATATTTCCAAATTATAAACTACTGGGCTCTTAAATGGTCATTTAATATATTCTCCCTATTTTGTATCAATTTAAATACAAAAAGTTATATTAATTAAAATTACTAAAGTTTAAAAAAGTTCATTTGACTGCCGTGCATGAAATTTGATTTTAACAAATTTGTATATCGGTGAAATTTCAAAACGTCACGAAAAGTTTAGAAATTCCAATACAATCAAAAGCAAATATGATAGTTGTGAACATGACACGTTGAAATTTAATGTTTTAAAAAATTCCAGGTTGGAATGATTAACCGTTAACATACCTACCAAGAACTTGAGATGTTGTCCGCTATTGTATTTTCTAATACAATATGATTAACATAATAACATCAAAACAATACTCCAAAGTCCAACCTGCCAACAAAAAGAATCGTTAACAGGTAGAAATCATTTCATTTTTCAATCCGGGTAAAATAAAAAATAAAAAAATCCCCCTACCCACTGCCACCATCCTCTTCTCCGACGACACCCACCCAACCCCAACCCCAACCCCAACCCCAATGGCGGGCAACAAAATCAACCCGAATCCCCTCTAACCCCCCAATTCTTTCCGATCCCCCACCAAACCCTACCCAATGGTCCGCATCCCGGGGCTATCCCGGTTCCAATCGGACGCCCCATCCCCACGCGAGATCACCAAAACCCTCCCCGTCGACAGAGGAGGTGAGAACGGGTGGCTCATCCGCTTCTTCGACTCCTCCTTCTTCTGCGAGTGGATCGCTGTCAGCTACCTCTACAAGCATGACCACCCTGGCGTCCGCGATTACCTCTGCAACCGCATGTACACCCTCCCTGTCCCCGGCGTCGAGGCCTACCTCTTCCAGATCTGCTACATGCTCGTCCACAAGCCGAGTCCGTCGCTCGACAAGTTCGTTATCGACATGTGCGCTAAGTCGATCGGGATCGCGCTGAAGGTGCATTGGTTTCTCATGGCGGAGATGGAGGACTCGGAGGACAGCGAGGGGATTAGTAGGATTCAGGAGAAGTGCCAGATTGCGGCTACTTTGATGGGGGAGTGGCCCGTGCTCGTTAGGTTGGTTTCTGCTCCGGTTACTCCTGCCGCTGGGAAGGGGAATCCAGTGCTTAATAGGTTGTTGTCGTCCAAGCAGAGGTTGTTGTCGCTTGCGTCGTCGTCTCCATTGTCGGGTGGTAGTCCGAGTCACGAGGAGAGCGCGAGTGGAAATAGGAATGAGAGAAGTGAGAAAGGTGGGAGTGGGAACGTTGCAAACAGAAGTGATAAAGGCGGTGGTATTGTTGAGAGCAGCAGCGAAGGTGGCGCCGCAAGTGGAAGCAACGAGTGTTGTAGTGTCAATAGTGATGGGAGTGGTAGTGGTGGTAATGTTGCTAGCAAGGGGTCCTCTCCATTTGAGGATAACAAGTTGTTCAAGAAGTTGTCATCTTTTCCTGGGCCGAAGATGAGGGATGCATTGCTTTTCAGGAAGTCTTTGGATAAAGAGAGTGAGGATGGGGGAGATAAAGAAGGGTTCTTTAAGAGGCTACTTAGGGACAGCAAGGATAAAGAGGAAGACGGGGATAAGGGGGGTTTCTTCAAAAAGCTGCTCAGAGATAGTAAGGATAAAGAGGAAGAGGACAACGATAAGGATGGATTCTTTAAGCGATTAATTAGGGACAGTAAGGATAAGGGCGAGGAGGATTCAGATAAAGATGGTTTTTTTAGGAAGCTCCGTGGTAGCAGTAAAAATGAGGATGAAGAAATGGTTTCAAGTTCCGATGGTCTATTTAAACGATTTTTTCGTGATAACAAGGAGGAAAAGGTAGGAGAGGATGATGAGAAGGAGAGTTTCTTTAAGCGGTTGTTTAAAGAAAAGCAAGATGAGAAGGAGGCTGAACCTGAACATAGCAACGCAGGTGAGGAAGAAAAAGAAAATGGAATTCACAAGGAAGAGGATAGCTCAGATTTCTTGTCATTTCGGAAATTGTTTAGAGTGCACTCTGAGGAAAACAAACCCCTAGTTGCTGCTGAAAATGGCGAGCCAGCAACATCTTTGGAGAGCAGCCCAGGAACAGAAAACTTCTTCCGGAGACTTTTTCGTGATAGGGATCGTTCCGTGGAAGATTCAGAGTTGTTTGGTTCAAAGAAAAACAAAGAGGTAATCACACTAGTGACACGGGGACTTTTTCGATGATATTACTCTGAATTATCTAATTTCCTAGCATAAAACAGTGACTTGGTAGTTTGGCTGTTTAAAAATGGATTTTATAGTGTTTTCTTGACTTCCAATTGTTGCTGATCAGAATCGTTTTATTATTATGGTAAAGCCTTATTTTTAACTGTTCTTTGACAGAAGCGTCCGGGTTCACCGAGACAGCAGAATGATAGGAGTTCAAAGCCTCCTTTGCCCAATGCAACAACTTCACAAATCCGCAAAGGAATATATCATTCTTCGTTGGAATTTGTCCAATCCTTGTGTGATACATCATTTGGTTTGGTTGACGTATTTCCTGTTGAAGATCGAAAAAGTGCTCTTTGTGAGGTTACATTAGTTTTTTCTTGCATGTTATTGGTATTGAAATCCCAAATGATAGTGATTTATAATTGTCAACCAGATGTTTATACTGCTGTTTTCTTGTTGTTCATGTAGTCTCTTGCAGAGATAAATTCACATATAGCTGACACTCAAAGTAGTGGAGGTATAGTACTATAATCTGTGGAACTCTTTTCTGGGTCTTCTCTTAAGTTTCTCAATTTCAACATGATAATGTTTTTTTTTAATTTTTTAATTTTTAGTTTTAGTTTTTAACTCAACAATGACGGATGGAAAACCTTTTCGTCCAGCTACTAACACAGTTGGACTCTTTAGGGGTTTGTTTTCCAATGGGCAAGGGAATGTATCAGGTTATCAATATACCAGAGGGTGAAGCTGTTCTTCTGAATTCTAGAGAAAAGGCTCCATACTTGATATGCGTCGAGGTTTTGAAAAGTGAGGTTCAGAGGTAACATATCATTGTACAATTCGGGTAACATGATTCTATTCCATGCAACTTTTACAATGAAGTTAAAAAATAATATTGGCTCCGCATAATCTTTGCAACCAGGTTCTACATCTTGTGGTAGTTGTTGTAGAACTGAATTTCTTATTTAATTTCTGCTAAATTAATTTTATGTCTATCTTTTTCCCTAGTAACACGAAGGAGGCATCTGATTCTAATAAGCTATCTAGAGGAGGAATTCCCTTAGCCAATAGGGATGCACAGTTGCCAAGGCCTCCTCCATGGGCATATCCCTTGTGGAACCAGCGTGATACTTATGTTGATGGCACTGACAGAATGCTAAAATCTACATCTGAGGCTATAGATCAAGCTATGGCTCATTTATGGGAAGCCAAAATTAAATTTGTTCATGTGAATCTTTCAGTTGAGAGGCGATCAACCGACTGCTCAAATTGTGGTGCAGAAACTGATTCAGGTCAAGATTTTAAAGCTGCTGTTTGGTGTACTTCAACTTCTATTGAAACACTACCTTGCAATTTACCAAATGGATTTAATTCAGGTCATTCTGTAAGAGGTTCTTATCGGGATCTGGAGTGGGTCACAGTGAGTTTGTCAGCAGTCCCTGGAGTCAACATGGAGGATGTGGATGACCAAGAGCCACCACGGAAGAAGGAGCATCGTCGTGTTCCTAGTACAATCGCCATAGAGGAAGTAAAGGTGCGACTGTAAGTGAGGTGTCTTATATTTTATATTGCATTACTTTGCAACGTCTTTAGATCTTAAATTTATTTTTTATGGTGAATGCTATTTTCTTTTAAAGTTATATTCTAATTAAAATAACAAATGAAAAAGATACTTTTTACTGGATATGTAATTTCTTAATGACTTATCTGAGAATCTGGCAATCTGCCTCTTTGATTGTTGAATGCTGAATTTACTGATTGATTGATATTATTATTACATGTGTCTATAGTAATCTTCTTTAACCTTCATGGTTCCAATCAACGTAATTATTGATCTCATTCTGAAACTTATAAAAAAGTGTTTTAGGAACTTTTCTGGAGAGGGATATCCTGTCTTTAGATAATGACAGTATGTGAGTGTTGTATTTCTGTATCGAGGTTCTACCGAATTGTAATTTGTGCCGGTACTTTCATACCTGCTTTCGAACACAACTGTATAATGAATGTTTTACCTAAACATCTATTTGAAACTGTTTACATATTAATGCTTGAATGTGATACACTGATACAAAGTAGAAAGGTGTGAGAATATTACTTGCAATGCTAAATTTTGTCAAAGCTGTTTAGAATTAGCCAATTCATATATTTCCCTTTTTCAATTACTCGCATTTGTGTTTTACCTATTTCTAGTATTAACGCTTAATTCCCCTTTCTCAAGTGAAATGTTGTGAAATGCAATTTTCTGTAGGCTGCAGCAGCCAAAGGGCAGGCACCTGCTGGTCTTCCTGTGAAGGGTGCTGGACAGGATTCTTCTGATCAACATCCAAAGGTATGGTGATCTTTTGTTTTCTAAATTTCTACAAATCTAGTATATCAGCTAATATCTCCTAATAGATGCTCTTGTTCAATCATGAAAGGCAAACAATGGTGGTACTCCAAAGCCAACAGATGCTTTATCAGGTGAACTTTGGGAAGCTAAGAAAGAGAGAATACAAAAATCTTCCGTACTTGGAAAATCACCAGGCTGGGATTTGCGTTCAGTAAGTGACTTATTTAGCACAGAAATCATTCATCACATAGCATACAACTGATATGCTAAGTAAAGCCTCATACTTGGTTTCCTCAAAATATGAAGAGAGTTGTGAGACTGGGCACAAATCCTTACCAAAAAAATCTCAATCAGTTACGTACTCCCTTCAATTTTTTTTGATCGGTAGTTACATACTCCCACCCAATGTTTAGGGAACGCCTAGGCGACCCTAGGCGATAGCCCAGAGCTGGGCGACCCATTTTTTTATTTTTTGTTTTAATTATACAAAATCAGGAAAAATAAGGAAAAATGCCCAAAAATTATAGAAACAAATATTATATGTTTGGCCTAAAAAACTTAAATCACTAGGTATTTATATGATTGGAAGAGATGAATGAACATCTTAAATAAAAAAACGGATGTTCAAGATTTCATCTCACCAAACACCCCATATATATAACTTATCTCTTCAAACCCTAACCCTAACCCTAACACTAACCCCAAAACAAAAGGAGACGGCTACCCTCTCTCCTCCTAGCATCACCTCCACCTTCTCCTCCTACTCTGCTAGCACCACCTCCACCTCCGGCGTTACCAGCGGCGACAACACCACCTCCGGCGTCGTTGCTCCGGCAAAAGGAGGGAGGAAGAAGGGCTCTGTGTTGTGCACAACACATGTTGCCTAGGCGACAGCACAACCTGCACACAAGGTGTGCGGGTGTGTGGGTGGTCGCCTAGGCGACCGCCCACCTGAACACTACTCCCACCCTTGAAATACTATTTTCAAAGCATGTGAAATTTATTAGATTCCCTTGCCTAATATTGTTGTTTTGACAAGGGGGATTTGCTAATTTTAAACCACATATATATACCAACCACTTTGAAACCATGTATTACAAGGGTGTTTAGTGTTCCCCTAGAGTAGGATTAGTGGAACTCATGAAATAGTGTGGAAGAAAGGTAGACCAACTTGGTACGTTTTAAAACATCACTACCAAATCTTACGGGTGTCTCGAAACCTTGTAAGTTCATATCAATTACAAAACTCATTTCTAGTTCGTTTGGATGTGGTGGGTTAACATTACCTTGGCATCTTGATCCTTTTTTGCTTCTATGTAGACACTTTTATAATTCGTTTTGTTGCCCCTCCACATGCAATTAATTTTTCTTGAGAAAGGCAACCCTAGTGCACCAGGTGTCGCGCTTTGTGAGGTCTGCGGAAGGACATATTTTTATGCAACCATCCCTCTGCCTTTTGCAATGAGGTTGTTTCCATGCCTTGAACATGTGACCTAGTTTACCTTACTATCTCTCGATGGACCACCCTTTACTATGGCTTGACATTCAACAATAATAAAAATAAATGTTAGAGTTCTGATGGAAAAATAGTTAAGAGTAGTCCCAAACTGGCATTGCACCCTACTGGGTGTGTGCAAAGATTTACAGGTGTTAGAACTCGACGTTGCAAACAACGAGTTCTATAAAGAAATCTACTTCTACAGAACTCGGTGTCTGAGACGTCGAGTTCTGTATACACTAAAAGACAAGACCCACTGTCACCATGTGTTCGCGATGTGGTGGCAATGAGTCTAGTTTGAGAATTATTTCCGAAACAGGTCCAATTTGGAAAAAAAATTAAAAAATAATTTTATTTCAATTTTCCCCTAAAATCAATACAAATACACAAGATGCCAAGGTGGTATAACTTAAACTATCATCGCTTTCATCTTTTTTTAAATGTTTTCAGCATTTCTCATATATTTTTCTTTTTTATTTTACATTTAATAAGTGTAGTATAAAATCAATAAAAATGCCCAAGGTGGTATAACTTAAACAATAACTTTTTTATTTTGATGTAAAAGCAATATCATATATTATTTTGTATTTTTTTAATTTTTGACATTGGAATCATTACAATAAATGTCTAGTTCTATCCAATGGTAAGAAGTTTGTTTTTATTATCGGTGTCCAATTATAAGAAGTTACAAGTATCGAATTGTAAGAAGTTAGTCAATGGAGTTTGAGTAAGTTTGAATTGCTTTGGAGAATTCACAAATTTATGGAATGTGGTAACTGTTCGTGATTCGGTCATACTTTATCATATCTACATTACCATATGTTTTTGGGTGTTTCAAAATATAATTTGGACTTTGTTGGAATCAGAAATAAGTGCTAGAATGCTATGCAGTGATATCAATGTGAAAATCTTCCTCGTTGTGAAGTAGAAATGACATGCTTGTTAAATTGGGAAAACACAATTCATGTCATTCGTATATCTTTAAAATCCAAATCCCATTCTTTCAATCTTTTTGACGCTCTCCAGTATTGCTTGTAATGTACCCTTGATCTTGTTGGATTTTAATTTGTTACGTCTAGAAAAACCCGAGGATTATACATTAACTTGCACGGGAATGCTGGCTGTACAGAAAAATAATCGTTCCTAATGTAGCTTCTAATGGAATTCTGTTACATACTTCCGTTAGAGAAATGAGTTTTGTATTGCACTTTAAGAGTCCTTTGGGTGGAATTCTGTTACATGCTTACATCAACATCACCCCAGCGCCTCAAAAGAGGTTCCTGCTTGGGCGACGTAAGGGGGGTTGGGTGTACACGACCATACCACTATAAAAACAAAGAGGTTTTATTCCAATTGACCCAATGATGTGAAATGCAACTAAGAATGTGAGCTTTCACATTATATAAGAAATGCAGATAATTTAGATAGCAATTTGATATAGTCCATAATGATCTAAATGGCAAAAACAATTTAATGTTTGACACAATGGAAATGGACATCCTATTACATGCCTTACGAGGAAAATTTAATTAGGTTTCTTTGCATTTGTTGGTTATAGAAAAAGTTTTTCTTTGGGATCCTTTTATGTTGAGTAATAGGTAGGCTTGGTGGTCCTTTGAAAACTTATTTTAATTTTTCACTGTTCTTGGTTTTTCACTTTTGAAAAGTTTCCGACTACGTATGTGTGAGTAGTTATTACTGAGTTTATGTTCACATTAGTTACTATTTTGTTACGTTCTTACTTCTCTGTAGTTCTTTATGTTTTATTTGTGATTTGTCTCCAGGTCATTGTTAAAAGTGGTGATGATTGTCGACAAGAGCATCTAGCTGTTCAACTTGTCTCCCATTTTTATGGTAATGAGAAGTTTTACCGTTGACCTTCAACATTTCTTCTTTAGTTAATAAAAGCATGTTGAGTGTCAGTTTGCTTACAATTACTCTGTTCTCTTTCTTAGTCATATCATCCTTTTCTAATTTTTAACCCAGACATATTCCAAGAAGCTGGTTTGCCATTATGGTTGCGCCCTTATGAAGTCCTAGTCACATCCTCTTACACTGCACTTATTGAGACTATTCCGGACACAGTGAGTTGATTTTCTGATTTCTCTCAAGGGTATATTTCCCTATTTCGAAACTTTATTTTTGACTCTATCTCTATTGCTTGCAGGCATCCCTTCACTCTATAAAGAGTAGGTTCCCAAATGTCACGAGTTTGCGTGATTTTTTCATTGCAAAATATCAAGAAAATTCTCCAAATTTCAAGCTTGCACAGGTATGTTTTCTATTTATTCTATATTGTTAGTTCGTATGGTGTCATACTATATTTTCAAAACATTTTAACTTATCTTTTTAATTTTTTATTCCTTCAATACTGTTGATAATCGTGCACATAAATTTCGTAATTTATTTACCATCATTGTTTTCATTTATCCATGAAGTGCCTAGAGGCCTGCAAACAGTGTGATACAAGTGTAGTAATACTGTAGTAGAATCCCCAAGCTTTTCTTCTTTGTTCTCTTTAGGTCCCTGGACCTTGATCTTGAAATGATCGTATGATACAATCTGAAGTGTGTATAACATGAACAGATGAGAAGAGTCCTTTCTGGTCAGTAGCTTATTACAACCATATGTCTTTTGACCTTGATGTAGTAGTTGGTAAATCTCAATTTTTGCTCAATTTTTGTACAACTGACTTATGTAGTCCATGACTTACATTATTTTTATAGAATTAGCCTGTCATCCTATTTTACAATTTGGTCACATCCTAAACCATCAAATTCTAAATTTCTATGACAACCAGTGTACATGTAGGCGGTCGCCTAGGCGGTAGGCGACCACCTCTTGGCGTGGTCGCTTGGGCGACCACCGCCTTTCGCCCAGCTTTGCTGGGCGAAATGGGCGGTCGCCTCGCCTAGGCGATAGCCGTTGGAGAGTTCTCTCCAACGGCTATTCGTTTTTTTAATTTTTTTAATTTCTTTTTTAAATTACAAGATTGCCACTACCCCAAATCCTATATATACCCATCTAAACCTCTTCATTTTTCATACATCTCTCATTCTCTTCTTCTTCAGCATTCTATTCTAATCTTTAAGTTTCCTAATAATCAAGTTTTCGCAATTAAGTCTCCGGTCTGGTGCTTAGTTTTGAAGTTAGAAAGTGAAGTCTCCGATCCGGTTCTTCATTATTCAACCGCCAAAATCAAGTGCACTCTTTCTAACTTCTCTTTAGAATTAATATTTCATTTTCATATCAGTCTAAATTTTTATATTAGTCTAGTTTTAAGATATGACCTACGTACCCGACACTAGTCTCCCTATGCATCACGAGAGTTACGATGACCTAAGACTTACCCGTACAAATGACCCTGGTTGGAATACTGCCCATTACATCAGTGCTAATGATAAAAACTGCATTGTCCGTGAGTTATGTTGTAAGGAAACTAGAGGTGGTATAACTCGTCAAAAACAATATTTTGCACACACCCGGTAGCAATGCTAGACCTTGTGATAAAGTTCCTGACTCTGTTAAACAAGACATAACTGCATACATGATTAGAAACAATGAGACATTACAAAACGAAAATGTATGTCTTGATGATTATGTAGACATAGAAAACATAGAATTTAATCTGGAAACCGGGTCGGGTTCAGGTTCTGCTCGGACCCCAACCTCCCGTCTTCGCCCCGTTTCTTCTCGAAAGAGACAAAAACAACGTTTGTGGGGACCATTTCGCGGACGTGGGAATGACGTGGTTTCCAGCGCCTAACAAACAACCATTGAAAGAACCTTTAAAAAAGAAGATAGGAAAACAATTAATCAAAAATGGTCTACGCTTTTCTACAGATGTGATATATCATTCAACACTGTAAGGACGTCTGAGTGGAAGGAAGCAATATCCGCTACTTGTACTTACGGACCCGGACTAAAACCTATGACGTATCATGAAGTTAGTGAGTCGTGCCTTAAACAGGAAATTGACTACACTAGAGGTATACTAGAGTCGTACAGACAAGATTGGGCAACATACGGGTGCACGTTGATGACAGATGGCTAGACTGATATGTCCGGTAGGAATATAATCAATTTTCTAGTAAATTGTCCAACAGGTATCATGTTCATGAGGTCTGTAGATGCTTCCGGTCACTCTCACACCGCAGACTACCTGTAGAAGCTGATGGACAAGGTAGTTGGCGAGATTGGAGAAGAACACGTTATTCAGGTGGTCACCGACAACGCCGCCGCGTACGTACTTGCCGGTAGGATGTTGAAGCAAAAAAGGAGATTGTTTTGGACTCCCTGTGCAGCGCATTGCATCGATCTCATCTTGGAGGATATTGACAAGTTGTTTTTGAAGACTATTGATTTAGCTCGTAAGATCGTCAAATATTTCAACAACCATTCCATGTTGTTGAAGAGGATGCAAATTGTCATTGAAGGGAACCTGCTACGTCCTGCTGTCACGAGATTTGTCACCGCCTTTTTGACTTTGCAAAAGTTGTTTATGAAGGTTGTCACCTGCACATTGTCATTGAAGGGAAGATGTCCTCACCGCTACACTCAGGTGATTTCTTACTCAACCATGATACCTTCTTCTCCATCCCACCTCAAGATCGAAATGTAGCTTTCAATGAGCATATGCCTGGATTCATGGATGTCGTAGAGCGTCTCATCCCCACTCCTGAAGAACAAGACAAGATTTGCGGTTTACTTGATCGTTATAAGAACTCACTTGGAATGTTCTCTAGGGATATGGTCGTCAGGCAAATGACAGAAAAAAGACTTATAGATTGGTGACAATCTTATGACGCAGACATGAGAGAGACCGCATTACAGAGGTTGACCCTGAGGGTGTTGAGACCTTTGTAATCGTACTATTAAGCTATAAATTGTATACCTAAGTGTTTAGGTGGGTAGATGGGATGCCTAGTGAGACATTGGTTGAGGAACTAAGTGTCTTTTTGAAGCCTAAACATGTATGGTATTTTTAGATAATATTTGTGCATTTTTCCTATTTTTCCCGTTTTTTTTTAAACTATTTTATCAAATTTAATTGATTTAAAAATAATAAAATATTAAAAAAAGACCGCCCAGAGCTGGGCGGTCGCACAAACGCCTAGGCGATCGCCCAGGTGACGGGACGCACCCGGTCGCCTAGGCTCGCCTAGGCGTTGCGTGAACATTGATGACGACCCTACTTATGGTAACAAGTACAAGTTATGTAGACGGGACTATCCCGAGCTTATATCGTTGTAGTTCTGTTCTTTGGTCAATGGTAGCATTTTGTGTTGCTCATTGTATTGATAAAAGAGGGAAGGTGTGTTGCTGAACAAGTAGGGCTCAATAAAATGTCGTATTCCGAAGTAACATATATAACCATACTAGATTCCTAGGTCACACTTATTGTAAGATGTAGGACTAGCATGAAAACTATTAGCATCACAAGTTCTGCCTAACTTTCTATCTTCATGTCCACGAAACTTGTTGTCTTCCTCCTGTTCCTTCCAAGTAGCAAGGATGAAATGAAATTTAATTGATTTCGCACCCAGTGAGTTATTACTTTCACTAGATAGCTTTCTGTTTTATATATTTTGAAAAAAATATCTTCATACATTTTGTCGTTCCTATACATCTAGCTTGTTTGCCTCGCATGATTTGTCCACTATTGCCTTTTCTTGTAGAGAAACTTCGTTGAAAGCATGGCTGGGTACTCCATATTATGCTATTTGTTGCAGGTACTTCATTTTTATACATACTAATAAAACTACATATATTTTTACAACACATACATATGCATGTGTTTGTGTATCTGTATGTATACATGTCTGTGTAAACTCTGCCTGCATAATTTTTTCCCGTAACAGTATCACCTATTAATACATTTTCTAAATGAAGTTTTGAATTCTGCAATTATAATTTGTATAATACTTTATATCTCCTTATGGCTTATGCCTTATTATGTATTCTTTAGGATAACTTTCATGGTATTTGACATGAATTATCATTGATATCGTTGCCCGAGAAATAGAACTCACTAATTGTAAACTTAAGGGTCAAAACCTAGGTTTGATGAATGAAGTTGACCTCTAGTGCATAAGCGTTGGGCTTGCTGCAGAGACCTCTTTCGTGGTGTAAGTGCATTTATCGGGCTTCTTCTTGATCCGTTTCGAGATACTCCATGTTGAGATGAAGGGTTCCACGTACTATACTTCTGTTATTGCGTCTGCTAGTCGGCCATTTGCATGAGGCATTTTCTCTACCCCTCTTTCCTAGAGACAAAAGAAAAGATGGGCAATATACCTTTTCAGAGTTATCACCTTTGATATTTGTGAGAATAGGATTAGGGTTTGGAGTAGAAAAAGGTGTTAGATTAAGCAAAACTAGAGATGACAAGGGTTTATATAGAGTGACTCCACTAAATGGATATCCACTTAACCCATTAACCCATTAACTCTAACAATATTAACTTATGATCTGAAGTTGTGTGTCATGCGAGTGACCCAAGGTAGAGGAACTAAGCTCGTTACACTCACAATTCCCTATCAATGCAATGTTGTAGGGCAATGCCGCAATGTAAGGCCTTTGAATTAAATACAAAGACGACAACAAGAAAAATAACAACAATAAGGCATTTAATCCTAAAATAGTTGGGGTTGGCTAAAAATGAAAATCAAGAAGAATCAGGGATCCAACACGTGAGTCCCTTTCAAGCACACCTATCCAAAGACGATCGAATTTACAGGTACGATAGGCAAAGTCTAAAATAGTTATCCAAGTGCACTAGGAACTACATACTCCAAGCGTGATGACTGCTATAACTTATCTTATAATAAAGCCCAGATTTACCCTCTACAAAGTGATTCATAAGCCAAACAATACAATATGCGAAGCCAAGTCTGAAAAGATTTCATAAATTCCTAACATCACATGCTCTTGGAAATAAGGAACAATTAAAGAATGGAAATATGCATAACTTATAGGCCCATTCGGGCTCGAATGTGGTCTGTCTCGGCTAAATAATTAAGACTAATTAATATTCAAATAATTTATAGTTCTGTGATTTCTATTTAAAAATCAAATACTATTTACAAGCAATCTTCTTCAATAGAAAGTTCAATATTTCAAATTAATGTCACTCGCAAGTGGTTATTCGTAAGTGTTATTAAATGTTTGTCAGTACGAAGAGCTTAGGTTAGTCATGTTTACTATTCAAATTGGTGCCTTTATGGAAGTGTCTAAATTTTTGTCATGGTTTGGCATTATCTCAATTTTGTGGGATGGAGATTCAAGTATCTCCAAGATCGAGTTTGGCATATGTTGGAATAATCCCACATCGGGTACTGATAAAAAAACTCCACATCTGGTAAAACTAAATATGTGTTATGGGTTATAAGGCTCACAATCACTCCCTTACAAGTCAATTTTTAAGTGTGAGGCTCCTTCTAGGACCTGACCTAACTTATTATTCTTGTTTTTTTATTGGTACTTTGTTTCTTTCGCTTTTACCTTCTCTTCCTTTTCTTCTCTCTATTGTCATTATTTGTTCATACTAACTGGAAGCTGAACTATATTTATATTAGCTTTGATTGATAACTTTTTCAAACTTATCAAGTTCTGATCTCATTACATATCACCTAGGTGAAGGATCGACACAATGGGAATCTACTAATGGATGAAGAGGGGCATATCATACATATTGACTTCGGTTTCATGTTCTCCAATTCACCTGGTGGTGTAAATTTTGAGAGTGCACCATTTAAGTTAACTCGTGAGCTCCTCGAGGTTAGATACATTTGAACTCCTCGGTCATTCTATGTGTTCGTTCGTACAATAGTAGCAGTTAAACTGTTAGCTACAGCTCATATTTAACATGCAATGTAGGTAATGGACTCTGATGCAGAAGGGAATCCAAGCGAGTTCTTTGACTACTTCAAAGTAATATATTTTGGATTTCTTCTCTCTCTGGCATTTTGGGAAATATTGGATATTGGAGTAATATTGGATACTTGAGTAACACTTGATTCAAATCTCACCTGACTGTTTTTCATTATAAAACCTAGGTGTTGTGCATACAAGGTTTTTTGACATGTCGTAAGCATGCAGAACGGATAATTCTTCTGGTTGAGATGTTACAGGTTATATATTTTTAATACCTTAACTTACTTTCATGAGTTCAATTTTCTTTTTCCCTCTTAAAATTGTTGCTGTTTAGTAGTGCTTTTAGTATTCATGTTATTTGATTGGTTATTGCAGTTCATTGTTTTTATCTTAATCTTGGATCAACCTAGACCAGGAATCAAACCTAGACCAGGAATATCGTTAATCTTGGATCAACTTAGACCAGGAATCAAATCCCAGCGTCGTGTGTTACAACTTACATGTTGGGATCTAATTATGAAATATTAACATCATCAACATAACCCCAATGCCTCAGAAGAGGCTCCCGCCTAAGCTAGGTGGTGGGGGGGGGGGGGGGGGGGGGTCGGATGTACGCAACCCTACCACTGTAAAACAATGAGGTTGTTTCCAATTGACCCAAATGATGCAAATGCAACTGACCATCTGCGATTCCACAATAAAAGAAATGCAAATCGTTTAAATAACCCTTTGATATAGTCCATGATGCTCCAAATGTCAAAAAACAACTTAATCTTTGACACTGTGGAAATAGACAAATGAAATATTAAATTCTTCCAAAAAATAAAGCCCTGAAAATCTTTCTTTTCTGAATGAATGCACGTAGGATAGACAAGTCTTTGGTGTGACTGTAGATGAAGACCATAAGAGTGGTAGCCATGTTAGTTGCATGACTTATTTATTTATTTTTTCTTTTGAATTCATGATTCCTCTTTGTTGGGGTGGTTCTCGTGCAGTTGTCTGCTCTATATATGTTAATAGTCGAATGATCATGTCATCGTTCACTTCTGTTATTTTCTCTTCGTTTGGTTCTCAAGAATGTTATTGGATCGTTGTGTGAAATGGAAACTTATTGTTGTTTTGAATTCAGGATTCTGGATTTCCCTGCTTCCGAGGTGGTCCTCGTGCAATACAAAACTTGAGGAAGCGGTTTCATTTAAGTCTCACGGAAGAGGTACATCTTTTGATCCGCATTATCTTATTGTTCATATATTATGGGTTTGTTTGTTATTAGGTTTAACCACAATCTCTACATACGTGATGTAACAGCAATGTGTGTCATTGGTGCTATCCTTGATCAGTAGCAGCTTAGATGCATGGAGGACCAGACAATATGACTATTATCAACGAGTACTGAATGGGATTTTATGAGTTGCCATCAGATTCCCTTAGACAACACATTTTCTTGTGGTGGAGCTAATTGGGCCATGTAAACTTTCTGCTTCTCTTCTGCATGAAGGTTTTAGCATGGTCTTACATGGTTCTCGCTCACACCTCTGCTAGTTCTAGCTTAAGAGGGAAACCGACTGCTTTTGCCTTCTGAGAAAGAACTCTGGTTGCTTCACCATCATTCTGACTGGAGGTGTACAAGTGCCCTGCAGTTTCCGACTCTCCCTGAAATTCATAACCCTTGTTGTGAATCTTACTACAGTTTTCAAACTGCATCCTGGCATGTGATCTTACTGTACAGAAGAGCTTTTTTCGATGGAGTTTGCCAGAGATATTAAGTGATTATTTAGATCATAAGTGCACATAGCTGATTGTTATACGCTTGTCTATTGACCAAAGTCGCCCAGCTTGTGGAAACCTCAGGTAATTGGTGATTTCAAAACGTTGGCAGCACTTGTACATCTTTCTCTTTTTGTTTGTCGGTATCTTTGGTTGAATGCATTGAGGCAACCTGTATTACGGGAGACCAACTACCATCTCTTCAGCCTGGACCCGTCCTCATCCTGTCATAGCTGGGTCTCCATTTTTCTTTGTTCATGTTTGTTAGAGCGTCTTTTGGCAAGGTTGCTTACCGAATTTCTGAGATTAATTCAGTTTGTGAGATGCTATTTAATATTGTACAAGTAAGTTCCATCTATTAGTTTCAAATAGTTGGGCTGTGATTTATATATCTGAAATATATATGACGAAAAAGGTACTGTCAATGTTCGCAGCTGTAGAGCGCAGCGCAGGATGTGATTACGTAAGGCGTTTCAGAATCTTCTGAATTTATCAGCAGTTTGAGTTATGTTGTTTGTAAGTGCTTACATTTGTTTCATTCATGCTGGCACATCACAGATTGAATTCGCCTTAGGATGAAATTTTCTTTTGGTTTTGTCCATGGTGATGCAAGTATGAAGTGGCAAATTATTGGTTAAAATCCATTCGATGAATGGTCTGGTTTTTGTTAGAAGTCAATTCAAGATGAAATCAACGGTATCATTTGCCATACGTACTCGATCGTTGTACAATGTACGTAATACAGGGGGTGCCATGATCTTAAGTCAATGAGGGTACAATTTACATGACATGAGAAAATTTAAGGGTTCAAAAATATTATACTTAATTAGTAAAGTCCATAATTTAGGGGGTTAAAATCTAGTTGTATAGGTAATTATGTAAAATCCAAAATCGGGGGGGGGGGGGGGGGGTAAAATTCAGGTTGGTATACACTTTATAGGAAAAATCCAAAATCCAGACGGCCTGAGCCCCCTCGGACCATAGCTAGCACCGCTATAGACGTGATACTTGTAATGGATTGCCTAAAAACATATTGTTGGGGGAGAAAAAGGCCCACCAAGTACAAGTTTTGATATGAGACCATTGTTTTCGAAGGAAAACTTGATTGTCTATGCACCAAGTGACTCAATCTCTGGAAAAAAAGTTACATTATGACATTCTCTGAAAAATATGTTTATATTTCCCATTCTATCCAAAATACCCCTGCAAAAACATGATAATTCTCTTTCTCCCTCTTTCTATCTCTCTCTCTCTGACTTTCAACCCTCAAATTGTGCGGTGAACAATTCTCTATACCTAAATGATTCGAATTCTGTTCGTCATAAAACGTCCTAAAAAATCGTGCAATGAAAAGTAATGTTTTTTCAAAAAATCTAAATTATCAAAGTCATATCGAGTATATCGAGTTTACAGTTCTTCACACTTGAACGATTCGAATTTCGTCTCTCATAAAATGTATTCGAAAATCGTGCGGTGAAAAGTAGCATTTTTTTTTCAAAAAATCTACATTATCGAGGTCCTATCGCACTTATCGAATACATCGAGCCTATCGAGTTTACAGTTCTCCACATTCAAACGATTCGAATTCTGTTTATCATAAAACATCCTAAAAATTCGTGCGGTGAAAACGACATCGAGTTCCATCGAGTCTTTGTCGAGCCTTATCGAGCTTACATGCAAAAGTAATCGAGCCTATCGAGCACAACAATCACGTCCTTATCGAACTCATATCGAGCTCATTGAGCTCCGTTCGAAACACAAAAGATTGGTCTGACTTCCATCGATTCAATCCACTCCACAAAACACTCAGTCTAATCCTATCGAGCTCACATGCAAAAGTAATCGAGTCTATCGAGAACAACAATCGCGTCATTATCGACCTCATATCGAGTTCATCGAGTTTCGTTGGAAACGCAGAAGAACAGTTCGACTTCCATCGATTCAATACACTCCACAAAACACTCAGTCTAATCCTATCGAGCACACATGCAAAAGTAATTGAGCCTATCGAGCAGAACAATCACGCCTTATCGAACTCATATCGAGCTTCGTTGGAAACGCAGAAGATCGGTCCGACTTCCATCGATTCAATACACTCCACAAAACACTCAGTCTAATCCTATCAAGCTCACATGCAAAAGTAATCGAGCCGATCGAGCACAACAATCGCGTCCTTATTGAACTCATATCGAGCTTCGTTGGAAACACAGAAGATCGGTCTGACTTCCATCGATTCAATACACTCCACAAAACACTCAGTCTAACCCTATCGAGCTCACATGTAAAAGTAATCGAGTCTACCAAGCACAACAATCGCGTCCTCATCGAATTCATATCGAGTTTCGTTGGAAACACAGAAGATCGTATTGTTGGATTGTAGATTTAAACCATGAGGACGTAACTGTTACTTTTATTCCCCAACTTCTATTTCAACGTCATCTACGTTATATCTCAACTACGAACACACACTGGACTAGATTTGATCTACAATATGATGGTTTAGTAGTAGATCATCAAGTTATATATCTATATGTATATACATATATATACACATATACATATATATACATATATATATGTGTGTGTGTGTTTTCCACAAACATGCTTGTGTGACTAAGTTGTGTTTGGATGCATGACTTCAACATTTTGAAATTCCACTTTTATAAAAAAATTGTTTACCAAATTTCATGTTAAGAGGTATAATTTTAAAAGGAAAAATTAACTTTCTATGACTCAAGTAACCCAACCTCTGCAAAAAAGCTCCCACTTTGACATCATTTGAAAATATGCTTATCTTTCCACTTCTTCCCATAATACCCTTGACTATCTCGTGAGACCACTAACATGGAACAACTTATGTCTGCTTTGTTGGGATTGATCATTAATGACGCTGATATGCCCTTTACAGGATGAACTCGATATGCACTCGATAGTGGTTATATAATTTAGTCGACCCACAACACGATAGCGGTTCCATTTCCCACTTTGACTCAAATAAATGGTGTTTCTCTATTTTAAAATTGTTTCAGAATTCGATAGAGTTCGATGGTACTCGACGATACGCGATAATAACGCAGTCGATGTGTATTCTCGATAGTTATACTTTGCTATGGTTCGATTGAACTCAATATGTCTTATACAGAAAAGTCGACATGAGCTCGATGACGCTCAATAGTCAACATGATAAATGTTCACATGTCGAAGTGAAACGTCTCATGATGGGACGGGTCATTATTATGCGAAGAGACGCAACCGTTCGACATTCTTTCCTTTTGAGAGGACACAACCTTTTATGCGAAGATGCGCAACCTTTATTACAGGGTCTATAAAATCAGAGTTTAGGGTGTCTTCCATTTAGTTGTGTATTCAATCCCTTCCCAAGTCCCAACTAAATATATTTGATTCGTCTCTTCCACCCAAAAATGGCCTTCCAACACAATGACCCAGACTACTCATCTGACGAAGCTGAGCACATCGTCGGTGGACCAATATGGGGAGGCTATCACCCCATACCGGGAGTGCCCTATCACACTAGTAGGTGCGGGCTGAAGGCAACAGAGTTGTGGTCCAACACTTCGAACAAGATTAGCAAGAAGTTCTACGTCTGTGGCTCCTCGGAGCCAACCCGTCACTGTCGGTACTTCGTCTGGGACGATGGAACACCGATACCACTATTTGTTACATTGTTGTGGGTCGACTAAATTATCGAACCACAATCGAGTGCATATCGAACTCATCATGTAAATGACATATCAATGTCATCAATGATCAATCCCAACAAAGCAGACATAAGTTGTTCCATGTTAGCGGTCCTATGAGATAGTCAGATGTATTTTGGGAAGAAGTGAAATATAAACATATTTTTCAAAGGATGCCAAAGTGAGGGTCTTTTTGTAGAGGTTGGGTCACTCGAGGCATAGAAAGTCAAAATTTCCTTTTAAGGGGGTGTTTGTGCACAGGAAATCATTATAAAATGGATTCTGTGGTCAAAGGGAAAACAATAGAAAATAGAAACCAGAGGAAATTAGTTTTCCTTTGACCAAGATTCTGTTATTTGTGTAAGTCACTGGAATCTACTGGAAAATAAAAAAACTGAATTAATTAACTGTCATTTTCGGAAATTGTTATTATCTATAAATGTTGTATATATAAATGTATAATTTTATTGTGAAGAGTATGTTATACGTTAACATTTAAATAGACATTACACATTTTAGTTTAATTTAACTTAAAAATGTGATGCATTAATTATATATTATATACATATATCTCTTGTGGAATAGTAAAATTATATATTTTAGAATTTTATTTTAACAAGACAATATAAAGTTCAAGATGTATTCTTAATCTCTATTATCTAGCTTATGATATAATTTTGTAACATATTGTCATGATTTTTGTAAAGATAATTTAATTTTAAAAATATGATTTTAATGTTTTTGTAGTTAAGTTTTTGTGTTATAAAAATAATTATCAAATAAGTTTGATAGATGTGACATTTTTTACAACTTTTTTGCATTTTCCGTTGGTTTCCTGCAAGGGGTGTGAGAAATTGAGGGAAAAGATTTCAGTAAATTTTGGATTGTAAAGGGAAACAGAGAGAAAATATTTTCATTTTACAAGACTGACACAAATACCAAAGAGAATCTGTTTTCTTTTCCCTATGTTTTCAGATGCACAAACACCCTCTAAAACTTCATTCAACTTAATGAAATTCAGTCATTCAAATTAATTTGTCATCCAGAGTACCCTTTCTTTTCCATTGGAGGTTCTTAGAGCATCATTAACAGCGCCTGGGCAGTTTCTTTCTCAGCCACGTCAGCTTCTCTCTCCGCCACGTCAGCACAAACCAACCCCCTACGAAATCCTTAACCATTATCCAATGAGTCCTTATACACGGCCGCACGCGTCCCGGACGCGGCTGATGTGGCATCTAGTCAGCTGTTCAGTTAGCCAAAAGTAAAGCGCGTGTTTTTTCGAAAAATGGAAAAACCCCCGTGGCTTTCGTGCGATGGTTCCCTTTCTGACGCATCGATAAGACCGGGAAAGGACATCATACCGGCGCCTATTCACATCCCAAGTTGCGAAAGAAAACCAAATCCGTTTCTAATCTTTCTCACATTCCCTTTCTCAACTTTTCTCCGATTCATCACTCCAGTTCTTTTTCGTAACCCTAGATATCCGTCGACGACATGGATTCTCCACGTCAAGATTCTCCTTCGGGGGTGGTGGTGCACCAGGTTTGTCGTTTTAACCGTAACATTGAATTGCGATACTTTAAAAAGGAATGTTCTCATACGGTTGGTGTCTTCTTAGACTTCTACGCATTACTTCCAACCCTCCAAATGTTCGTGCACCCCAATAGAGAAAGTCTTTGGGAAGATGAAGGACGCAGAGAAAGATGCCTTCCGGGCTACCCCCATTGGTCACTTCATCACCCTCTCCAACGTTCCTGTCGATAATGATATTATCGATTGGTTCGTGGAACACTATGACCCCGAGGAGGTGTGGTTGAGGATCAACTCTGGGGTAGTACACTTCACGGCCGAAGACGTTGCCCTAATTTTGGGGCTCAGATTACATGGGAAGGCTGTAAGGATGCATCTAAAGGAAGTCGCAACCCGACAGTGGGAGATTTTGAACAACACCCAACTTTCTGCCCAGATGATGGCTACGAGATATGTGGGCGATGAGGAGGAGGAGTACGTCCGACTACTCTTTTGTTACATCTTCAGCCATTTTTTGTTCTGCGATGACACCCATCGAACAAAAATTTGGTTCCTCGACCACTTGGCCGACTTGAATCGGCTACACAAGTACGCGTGAGCCGAGGCTGTTCACGAGGCAATTGTGAAAGGCCTAGAGAAGGCCAACCAGGATCTACGCGCTAGGAGATCTACCAGTTCTTCTATTTTAAGAAGGGGATACGTCGATGGGTGTGTTGCTGTACTACAGGAATGGTTGTTCCCTTTTAGAAATGAGTTTTTCATTTTTAGGTAAGAGTTTGTCCGTTTTAAGTGGCTGTTTATCCTTTTTAAGTTATGCTTGTTCCTTTTTATGTTATACTTGTTCCTTTTTAAGTTGTGTTTGTTCCTTTTTAAAGTATTGTTTGTTCCTTTTTATTTATGTTGTTTTTCCTTTTTAAGTTTTGTCCTCTTTTAGGACTGTTTGTTCCTTTTTAAGATATGTTTGTTCCTTTTTAAGTTATGCTTGTTCCTTTTTATGTTAGGTTTGTTCCTTTTCAAGTTGCGTTTGTTCCTTTATAAGTTATGCTTGTTCCTTTTTAAGTGGCCGTTTATCCTTTTTAAGTTATGCTTGTTCATTTTTATGTTATACTTGTTCCTTTTTAAGTTATGCTTATTCCTTTTTATGTTAGGTTTGTTCCTTTTTAAGTTGCGTTTGTTCCCTTTTAAAGTGTTGTTTGTTCCTTTTTATTTATGTTTGTTCTTTTTTAAGTTGTTGTTTTTCCTTTTTCTGTTTTATTCTCTTTAAGGACTGTTTGTTCATTTTTAAGTTATGCTTGTTTCTTTTTATGTTAGGTTTGTTCCTTTTTAAGTTGCGTTTGTTCCTTTATAAGTTATGTTTGTTCCTTTTTAAGTGGTTGTTTATCCTTTTTAAGTTATGCTTGTTCTTTTTTAAGTGGTTGTTTATCCTTTTTAAGTTATGCTTGTTCCTTTTTATATTATACTTGTTCCTTTTTAAGTTGCGTTTGTTCCTTTTTAAAGTGTTGTTTGTTCCTTTTTATTTATGTTTGTTCATTTTTAAGTTGTTGTTTTTCCTTTTTCCGATTTGTCCTCTTTAAGGACTGTTTGTTCCTTTTTAAGATAGGTTTGCTCCTTTTTAAGTTATGCTTGTTCCTTTTTAAGTTGCGTTTCTTTCTTTATAAGTTATGTTTCTTCCTTTTTAGGTAACTGTTTTTTATTCCGTTTCTCCTTCTTAGGTATGGCTGTGCGAGAAGTTCAACCTGGAAGAGCCTAAAATGGGTGGCCATCCTAGGTGGAACCGTTGGTCGAGCATGTTTGGAAAACGGCTCATACTGAAGAAATGGGAGGAACGGGGCATCACCCTTTAAAAAATTTACACGGGCAAATTCAATCAGACTCAGCCGACGACCCTTACGCAGAAATAAAGGGAAATCATTGGACTGGCTGAAAAAACTCAGCCAAACCCTACGAACAAATAGTGTTTGCCAATCAACAAGCACCAAACCAAGGCTACAATTGAGGGACTGCAGTATCCCTCGGGACCCACTGCTTCAAGAATTGGAGCTTGCAGGGTTGAAGACAAAGTGGCTACAAGCGGAAGTTGCCTTGAATGAGGCAAATGAAGATGTTAAGAGGCTGAATGAGGAACTAAGAAAGTACCGGGAGGAAAATGAGACCCTCAAGGAAGAGATTGCATCTCTTTGAGGATATGGTATACAAGGTGGAGAAGAAGGGAGAGAAGGGGATTATAGGGATGAAGAGCAAGAAAGAGAGGAGGAGAATAGGAGGGAAAGAGAGGATGAGATTGAGAGGGAGAGGGAGAGAGAAAAAGAAGAGGGCAGGAGAAAGGAGGAGAAAAAGAGAGAGGAGAAGGAAAGAGAAGAGAAGAGTAAAGAGGAGGAAAGAGAGCGAGAGAGAAAGAGAAGAGAAGAGAAGAGGAAAGAGGAGGAAAGAGAGAAGAGAAGAGGCAAGAGGAGAAAAGGAGAGGAGAGGGAAAGAGAAGAGAAGAGGCAAGAGGAGGAAAAAGAGAAGCAGAGGGAGAGAGAACAGAAGAGGATAGAGGAGGAGAAAAAGAGAGAGGGAAAGAGAAAAGCAGTTACAAGAGGAGGAAAAAGAGAAAGAGAGGGAGAGAGAACAGAACAGGATACAAGAGGAAAAGAGGAGGGAGGAAGAGGAAAGAGGGAGGAAAGAAGACCAGAAGAAGAGGAGGCTGTAGGATCGTGTGGGTTATGGGTCCACTAATCACTATTAATCTAATCCACAATTCTCTACTTGATTAAGCAATCAAATGCGCAGCGGAATAATAAACAAAACAATCAAGTAAAGGAATCGAAAAGACAATGCAAACCACACAAGAAGACACGCCGGATTTACAGAGGTTCGGCCGCGCCTACGTCCTCTCTTGCAAGCCCCTCTTGAATCTCCGTTCGAGCCCCTCTTGCGTCTTTACTATGCCTCCCCGTTCCGGGCCGGGAGCAACGCCTTTACAATTCTTCAAGCTCGCGAACAACCCTCGCCGAGCTTGGCACCACCTCTCACAAACCGAGAGAATCACTTCGGGCTTTCACCGAAGTCCTTGCTTCTTTGTCTTGGGCTTTCACCAAGACCCTTGCTCTCTTTACAACAAATGTAACTTGAGTGGAACTCACTCTCTAATTGAGCACAACAATTGCTAGATTGATTGTATGATGAATGATGTGGAAATTAGGCTTTGGATGGCTAATTTGGAGCTTTGAGGTTGTGGAAAATCTCACTATAAGTTTGACACTTTTGAGTTGTGAAATCTTGTGGAAAACTAAGTGTGAACCTCTATTTATAAGCTCCTAAAGTTTTCTAGCCGTTTGGACAAGATTTGATTGGGTTTTGTGCAAGATACATAAGTCAGAAAATCGGGCTGCAAATCTGTCCAGAAACGGTCGACCGAAAAGGTGAAACGGTCGACCGAACGCTTGGGTTTGATAAGGATACGGTCGACCGAAATATGAATAGATCGACCGAACACTTAAGTCTATTAAGAACACGGTCGACCGAACAGGGTTACCGGTCGACCGACTAAGCGTTTCGGTAGAGGGAAAATTGGATCGGTCGAACGAAATCGTAACGACCGATAGCAGGGAATTCTTGACAAGGTTAAACGGTCGACCGAACTTGGCACATGGTTCGACCGTTTGGTTAAGTATATGGAGGTGTATATAGTTTTAATACGAATACGACCGTTGGGCATATACGACAAGAATAACGGTCGGAACAGTAAGTTCAAACGGTCGACCGAAAGATATGGTGCGGTCGACCGAAACTAGACAGGGAAACACAAACTGGATAACTTGATCATCCGGTCGACCGAACGGCATGTTGCGGTCGACCGAATGTGGGCATACAGTTAGGGTTCAGATTTAGTGTTTTCCGATCTAAGTTTGGGTGATCTATTGAAGTCCAAATAATGTGAAATTTCGTGTGTGACTTCTATAGGGAACCTATTGTGTATGTGATTGGTTTTTAACTCTTGTATGCTCAATTTTCACATGTTCCTAAGACTCAAAATAAATCAACATTACATGTCTTCGATTTAGCTTTAATTACATGTCTTGACTTCATTTCCTTCTTTCTTGAGTCTTGATCACATGTAGAGGTTAGCACAATACAATATACATGCAATGCAATATTTGTGCTACTCTACATCATCATAATTAAGATTAGGTTAATTAAATCATCAACACATAGATTAAGGCCAAAAAGCCAACAATCTCCCCCTTTTTGATGATGGCAACCTATATCTTAATTCTATCTAAATACATGGAATTTGTATATGTAAACTATGCATATTAATGCTCCTCCTATGGATGTGCATAGTTTTTGTTCAATTTTATGCCAAATTCCAAGTTACCCCCTTAATTATCTCTCCCCCTTTGACATCATCAAAAATAATAATTATTTAAGACTTTAAGCATAGAATTTGGATGTCTTGTAATGAAGTTGCTCCCCCTAAATTTTTTCACTTCATTATTCTAATAAAAGATATAACATTTAAGCTCCCCCTATCAATAAGGCTAAATGGAAACTATGAGTATGATTCAAGTTAAGTTCAATTTAGTTTCAATTTAAGCCTTATTCTAACATCCATTTACAATATGACATTTAATATCAATGGATGTGATAAATGATTTGCAATGAATGGGGTATATGATTTGCAATGAATTAAACTATATGATATGTCAATTAAGCATATGAAGCTAGATTAGAGCTAATTTAACATGAATTGAATAGATAAGAATTTATACCAATGTTGAATTCGAATTTAGCTCCAATCTCATTTGGTGATGCAACCGGATTTGAATTTGACTCTTGAGCTCACCCGGTCACCACCAATCTCCTCCTCAAGCTCCTACAAGAGTAGATTTGGGTACCCAAACAACTTTGGGTCCTTGAACATTAGCTTTTGGGATCCAAACCATTTTGGTTTTGGGTGCCCACACACTTGAGGAACTATGGTTAATGAACATATGCTTACCATTTAGAGTAGTGTGAGATACATGGTTTTTCAATTTAAAATTGTAACCTAAATCATGTTTTTGTAAAGATTGCCTTTGACTACCTAATAGCATGTTAAGCATATGAGTTCCATTAGTGAATCTTTCTAAATCTTTTCTTAATTGCAAGTTAGAAGCTTGAAGATTTAGTTGATCACAATCTATAGGTGTTGCTCTTAATTTTTCAAGATTTGATGCATTCTTTTCAAATTTAGCAATCACCTCATTCTTATCATTTATACATGTATCAATTTGGCTTTGGAGATCTTTGATTAACTTTCTAGCATTCTTGTTTTTATCACATATGATCTCATATTGTTTAACTAAATCATGGAATGCATTTTGAAGTTCATCATAAGAATAAGTTTCTTCTTTAGAACATGAACTATCACTAGCATATGATTTAGATGAGAAAGAATGTGATCTACTAGAGTAAGAGTTAGAGGATACCTCACTTCCTTCATCTTGAATTGCCATGTAGCACATATGTGCATATTCCTTTGTTGATGAAGGTGTGGTTGATTTGGATGATGATGAAGACGATGAATCGTCCCAAGTAGCCTTGTGAGCTTCCAACCTCTTCTCTTTTCTCTTACTTTTCTCCTTTTCTTTTCTCCTCTCCCTTCTCTCCTTTTTCTTCTCCCCTTCTCTCCTCTCATTTTCACTCTCCTCCCTCTCTTTTTCTTTTTCTCTTTTCTCACTTGTTCTACCTCTTCTTTCATTCTTTTCTCCCGTATCTCTCTTGAGGTATTTGAAGAAGTCTTTGGCTAAGACCTCAATGTCCTCTTCTTCCACTCTTCTTGGCTCATCAAGGTTTGCATGTAATGCCAAGGTGGATATCTTCTTGGTGGCTTCCTTCTCCTTCCGATGATTGATTTGAAGTTCATAAGCCATCAAGTTTCCAATTAATTCCTCCATTTTGAGTTGGGAAAGATCGTGTGCTTCTTCAATTGCAACCACTTTATCTTCCCAATCGTGGCTTAACGACCGGAGGAATTTCCTTGTCATCTCTCCTTCATTTAATCTTCTTCCAAGAACCAAAAGAGAGTTAGTGATATCGGTGAAGCGAGTGTTCATTTTGCTTATGTTCTCACCGATATGCATAGAAAAAATCTCATATTTATGCATGAGGGGACTAATGCGGGTTTCCTTAGTTTTGCTATCCCCCTCATGATGCATTTGCAATCTATGCCATATTTCATATGCACTAATACAACCCCTAATTCTATTGTATTCACCCTCATTTAGCCCACAATATAGAATGTTCATTATCTTTGAGTTCATCTCAATTTCTTTCATTTTGGGCCTAGTGAGTGAATCTAATTCATCTTCATTTGGTGGTGTGTATGGATTTTGGAGAAACATCCAATACTTAAGGTCATTTGATATTAAAAAGATTTTCATCCTATTTTTCCAATAATCATAGTTTGACCCATTAAGCAATGGAGGTCTAGTGGTGCATAATCCTTCTATGTGATTAGATGATGTAGAAGCCATGCTAAATAATACGATTAAGTATGAGAATTTAGCTAACAAGGCTCTGATACCAAATGTAGGATCGTGTGGGTTATGGGTCCACTAATCACTATTAATCTAATCCACAATTCTCTACTTGATTAAGCAATCAAATGCGCAGCGGAATAATAAACAAAACAATCAAGTAAAGGAATCGAAAAGACAATGCAAACCACACAAGAAGACACGTCAGATTTACAGAGGTTCGGCCACGCCTACGTCCTCTCTTGCAAGCCCCTCTCGAATCTCCGTTCGAGCCCCTCTTGCGTCTTCACTATGCGTCCCCGTTCCGGGCCGGGAGCAACGCCTTTACAATTCTTCAAGCTCGCGAACAACCCTCGCCGAGCTTGGCACCACCTCTCACAAACCGAGAGAATCACTTCGGGCTTTCACCGAAGTCCTTGCTTCTTTGTCTTGGGCTTTCACCAAGACCCTTGCTCTCTTTACAACAAATGTAACTTGAGTGGAACTCACTCTCTAATTGAGCACAACAATTGCTAGATTGATTGTATGATGAATGATGTGGAAATTAGGCTTTGGATGGCTAATTTGGAGCTTTGAGGTTGTAGAAAATCTCACTATAAGTTTGACACTTTTGAGTTGTGAAATCTTGTGGAAAACTAAGTGTGAACCTCTATTTATAAGCTCCTAAAGTTTTCTAGCCGTTTGGACAAGATTTGATTGGGTTTTGTGCAAGATACATAAGTCAGAAAATCGGGCTGCAAATCTGTCCAGAAACGGTCGACCGAAAAGGTGAAACGGTCGACCGAACGCTTGGGTTTGATAAGGATACGGTCGACCGAAATATGAATAGATCGACCGAACACTTAAGTCTATTAAGAACACGGTCGACCGAGCAGGGTTACCGGTCGACCGACTAAGCGTTTCGGTAGAGGGAAAATTGGATCGGTCGAACGAAATCGTAACGACCGATAGCAGGGAATTCTTGACAAGGTTAAACGGTCGACCGAACTTGGCACATGGTTCGACCGTTTGGTTAAGTATATGGAGGTGTATATAGTTTTAATACGAATACGACCGTTGGGCATATACGACAAGAATAACGGTCGGAACAGTAAGTTCAAACGGTCGACCGAAAGATATGGTGCGGTCGACCGAAACTAGACAGGGAAACACAAACTGGATAACTTGATCATCCGGTCGACCGAACGGCATGTTGCGGTCGACCGAATGTGGGCATACAGTTAGGGTTCAGATTTAGTGTTTTCCGATCTAAGTTTGGGTGATCTATTGAAGTCCAAATAATGTGAAATTTCGTGTGTGACTTCTATAGGGAACCTATTGTGTATATGATTGGTTTTTAACTCTTGTATGCTAAATTTACACATGTTCCTAAGACTCAAAATAAATCAACATTACATGTCTTCGATTTAGCTTTAATTACATGTCTTGACTTCATTTCCTTCTTTCTTGAGTCTTGATCACCTGTAGAGGTTAGCACAATACAATATACATGCAATGCAATATTTGTGCTACTCTACATCATCATAATTAAGATTAGGTTAATTAAATCATCAAAACATAGATTAAGGCCAAAAAGCCAACAGAGGCATGCGGAGATGGAAGGAGATAGGGAGAGAAGAGAGAAGAGGAAAGCCGATGATAAAAGGAGGGAGGCCGAATCTTCAAGAAGGAGGGTGAGAGAAGAAGTTGAAAGAAAGAGGGTCGAGGAGGAAAATCAGAAAGAGAAGGAGAGGGAGAAAGAAGAGAAACAGATAGAGGAGGAGAGAAGAGAGGGGGATAAGCAGAAGGAGAAGGAGGATGAGGGAAAGGAAAAAGCCAGGAGGGCAGACTGGGGGGCCAATGGAACACGCTCATCGGCCAAAAAACAAGAAGATGATTTGAAAGAAGGGAAGAAAAAAGAAGAGGAGCGGAAAAGGGGAGAAAGAAGGCTCCAGAGAAGCATGAACAAAAAATGAAAGCGGGATGGGAATGACGAATTCAGGTTGGCTCATCACGGGAGAGAGACTAGGTCAGACGTTGACATGGATGCATTGACCACGTTGAGCCCCGATGAGCTGAACATTGTACTGAATATGACCACACCTACACATAACCAAAGGGAGGTGATCTGGAGAGGTGATTCTTGTTTCTTCACACGTTCCGACCTCAAGGAGCTAATGACGAAAGTGATGGTTTTGACTAACGAGGCGATCGACATTATGCTTTATGTACTGGAAGAGCGCCAAAGAATAGAAAACTACCCCCAAGAGGTAATTTGTATTCCAACTTTCTATTCGGAAAGAATTTTGATCGATCAAGGGAATACCATGATTGAAGAGTGGCTGGAGCCCAGACTACAAGGCCATGAACCGTGAAGCATCGTCATTGCACAACCACTGCTGTTGTTAGAACACTGGACCCTGGTCGTTGTTAATGGCTTAGACGAGGAGATCCTGCATTACAACAGTTGCTCTAGGGAGCTGGTCCCAGATGAGGATCCTGACAATGCGGTAGGGGTACATGAATTTTCGGCCAAATATGTGGGTGAATTCTGGAGAAATCGTCTTAAGGTGAACCAGCCAGTGAGATACCTGAGGGAAACGTACCAAAGACAAATGCCGGGAAGCAACGACTGCGGTGTTTTTCTATACTACTGGATAAAATGTCTCATGCGAAAGGTCACCCCAACGGAACCGAAAGACCCCAACACACTTCACTCGATCAAGGGTGAAATGGCCATTACTTTATTGAGGGACTCCCGCTATTGTGTCGACTTAAAGTAGTGGTTTGTAAATTAACAAATACATTTTAGATTGTTGCAATTAAAACTTTTCAATACTACAAAGTAATAGCTCCCACCTTTTTAAGGTTGATCGATGCGTCAGCGTGAACCATTAAAAAGAACAACTTCACACTTAAAAAGTGAAAACACGTACTTAAAAAGGTACAACTCACACTTAAAAAGGACAACTTCACACTTAAAAAGGAGAACCGTAAACTTAAAAAGGAACAAACTACACTAAAAAGGAAAACTTCACACTTAAAAAGGTATAAGTCACACTTAAAAAGGAACAAACTACACTTAAAAAGCACATCTTCACAGTTAAAAAGGAAAAAAACCAGTACTCAAGAAGGTACAACTTCACACTTAAAAAGGAGAACCGTAAATTTAAAAATGAACAAACTACACTAAAAAGGAAAACTTCACACTTAAAAAGGTACAACTCACAATTAAAAAGGAATAAACTACACTTAAAAAAACAACTTCACAGTTAAAAAGGAAAAACCAGTACTCAAGAAGGTACAACTTCACACTTAAAAAGGAGAACCGTAAACTTAAAAAGGAACAAACTACACTAAAAAAGAAAACTTCACACTTAAAAAGGTACAACTCACAATTAAAAAGGACAACCGCAAACTTAAAAAGGTAGAAACTACTTGATGCATTGCATACATTGCATCATATGTCTTTCATTTAGATTAATTTTATATCAATAAATGCTACTAAGGTATGTGTTTAGTCTTATTTACAGAATACAGGAACCTGAATGCAAATTACCCATATCCCGAGCATAAACGCGTGCAAGAGACTCATTTCTATCATAAAGACCAAGTTCAAGATTATCGGGGTTCAAATTGAAGTCCATCCAAGCATAAAAGCATTCAAACACCTAATTACAAAAAAACCGAGGACTTAAGCACAAAAGTAGTTAGGGACTTAATTGCAAAAAACCGAGGACCCAACTGCAAATTATGAGTACCAAAATATTATTTTGGAGAGGTTTTAAAGAAAAAATCAAATTTGGATCTCCAAATATATGAAGAAATTAATTCGGAGCTCAAAAGAAAGGAAAGAAATCAATCCGGACGCGCAAAGGACAGCTAAAACATACCATAAACACACAGAAAAAATCCAGATCGATTCTGAGCCAGAAAGGTGGCGATTCCGCCGCACCTCATGTACAAAATGCGGCGGATTAGCCGTACAAAAGTTGATCCGTGCGCTCTAATTTTTACCAATGTTGTATTGACGTGTGTACTTTCCTTTTATGTATTGGGATTCCCGGTTGAGGCTATAAATAAGGCTGAATCATGTATTGAAAGGAGCTTCTCCCCTCCCCTTCCCTTTAGCAATAAAATTCTGTTCGTTTATTTCATGTTTTTAGTTTTCTTTCGTAGTTTCTCTAGGACTCCTTCTCATTCCCTCCATCCATGAGTTTCTAACCCTCTCCAAAGTGTGGGGGTGATGGATTTAGGGTGATGAGAAGAAGAATTATGTTAATATTTTAATTTCGTGTTAGTATATTTTGATTATTTGAGTTTTTGTTGAGTCGTTTATCATGTAATGCTTTATAACTAATGTGATTTATTATAAGTTTCAGATTTCTCTAAACAACACCCGATATCTAAACCCCCACCCGCTGGACTCTCATCCATATTTGCTTTCTTCTTAGTTTTTGTTGTTCTTGCTTTAGAAAATTAAAAATCCAAAAATCTCAAACCAACCTTATTTCTCTCTCTTTCTTTCCTTAATCGAAAAATCACAAAAAAATATAAATATCTCTCCCTCCTTGTGTTCGACCCGTACTTGCCGCGTCTTCATCGACGTCATGCAATTGCGGTATAAATAAAATTCTCATCAAGTTTTTGGCACCGTTGCCGTGGAGGCGATGAAGATTTTGTTTATTTTTGGTGATTTCGATTCTATTCTGTTTATCGTGTGCACAATCTAACTATTTGGGTTTGCGTTTCAGGAGAAAACGGAGTGCGCGGCGAAATCCGGGCACAGTTGGAGCAAGAAGAGCGGCGAAATCGCCGCACCCAAAGAACAACCTACGGCCGATCCGCCGCATGTCTGGAGCATCTGGGCTTCAAAATTTTCTGGGATCGTCTCCATTTCTTGGTGGACGCGTAGAGCAACTAGAAATTTTCGAGAGCGGGCGGCGAACCCGTCTTAGCGTTGCGTAGGTAACTTTTGTTTCCTTTTGCGCAATTTTCGATTTTTGGGAAGTTTTCTTTTTGTAGAACTGCACGTGTTAGGCTCAAATTCCATAATTGGCAATAATTCAACTCTGACCTAAAAATTGGCAAAATTAGAAAGACTTAGTGCATGCACCATATAGTGTTTTGTTTGCATTATTCTTGCTAAATTCTTGCAAATTATTTTTTGTTGAAGAGTGCTGGAGGCAAGGTACGCGCGTGGTTTTTATTGATTGCATTTAAGCATATAATTTAGTTGCATACAACCTTGCAATTGTCCCCCACTAAAGACCAATGTTTGACTATCTTTGCTAGATTTAAGTTAAACTATCTTATGGGCAACTCCGTAGGAAAAGATACGGTGGGGATTTCATCACCCTTCCACAAATCACAATCCTAAAGTGTCACCCAAGCCTTAAATTAAAATCAATTAGACATTGGCCCCTAAGGATTCAAACTCAATTAAGGAGAAGATTGGTTTGACTTGCTATGACTTGAAGCAGATCAAATTTAATTTGGTGTCTAGAAAGTGTTTTTGTGTTGACGTAAGTCTTCCAAGCGAAGTGGTTGTCTAATTGGCACCGACTCTGTCGGAAGCGCCCCCACTAGCTATACACTGCCTGGCCAATTTGGTTTGATTAGTGAGGGAGGTGAATCAAGCGAACCAATTCGACTCAACCAGTTAGGAGTCGTCTAGATTTAAGCTACATTAGGTCTAGGATTGTTTGAACCGTGCTTGTTTAGGAAACTTCTGACCAACCCTCTCATCTATCATTTAGAGTTAAGTTTCCCTTATCATCTGAGTCTTCTTTCTCTTTTCATCTCAATTCTCTAGATTAGGATTCCTTTCTCATCTTTCCCTCATTCTATTGTTTGTTTCCATTTTTGAAAAAAAAAGAAAAAGTAATTGATTCTTGAAATTGAATTCGGAATTTAAATCTCAAATTTGAATTCAAAAATTGATTCAAAACGGTTCACTCAGATTTGGGTTCGGGACTTGAGGAATCGACTCTCACGAGTTCATTTAGATTCCAGTCTAGAGCTTAGCCCCACCACCTGTTGCACCACCTCACCCGGATCCAATGGGTGAGAATGTAGTGGACCCGCCTAGGACTCTGAGGGATCGGTGCTACCCAACGATAGATGCTCAGTCATCATGCATCGTTATGCCCATCATACCAGGTCGCGACTTCGAACTAAAGGCACAATACATGAGTATGATTCCCAAGTTCACCTCTAAGGAAGACCCATATCTCTTCCTTAGAGAATTTGAGGAAATCTGCTCCTTTATGCAATACCAGCATATCTCTGAGGAGGCAGTGCGTCTTAAATTCGTGCCTCTAGCACTGACGGACGATGCTAAGAAATGACTATATAGTCTAGCCGAAAGATCTATTAGGAGTTGGGCTGAGTTTGTTCAAGTGTTCTTAAAGAAATATTTCCCCAACCATAAGACTATTAGGATTAAGAATGAAATTGTTGCATTCGTTCAATCTGAGAGTGAGCCGTTCTATTCCTATTTGGAAAGATTTAAGAACCTGTTGACCCAATGCCCTCATCATGGAATTCCAAGATGGTAATTATGCCAAATTATTTATGAGGGATTGACACCTACATCTAGGGTTATGTTAGAATCTGTAAGCCAATGAAACTTTATGTCCAAAAAATGAGAATGATGCTTGGACTTTTCTTGAGGATTTAGCCGAAAATAGTATGCAATGGGACAATGCTAGAGCACCGATTAACCCGAGTATTGGATCTAGAATAGCAAGTCAACCCAAATCAGGTGTCTTAGCTGTAGCTGCTACTGTAGCTGCTGAAGCAAAACTAGCTACCCTTATGCGTAAAATGGAAAGTCTAGAGCTAAAAACCCGCCCCCTAGTGAATCAAGCCTCTTCTATCCCTTGCTCTGGATGTGGTCAAACTGGTCATATAATGGAGGATTGTGCACATATTTCTGCGGACTTGGAACAAGTTAATGCCGCATTTAACCATTCTAGAAATGACCCATACGCATCAACCTATAACCCGGGTTGGCGTAATCATCCCAATTTTTCATGGAACCAACAAGGTCAACCTCCTAGACAACAACCAAATCCGTATAACCAAAATAATACATCATCTGGGTTTAGTAACAATGGAGATTATGATGTTAGATTGACAAGCTTGGAAAATTTGGTTAAGACTAATATGCAAACAACCACCCAATCCTTCCAAAAGCTAGAAACACAAGTCAGCCAACTAGCACAAATTGTAGGTGAAAGAGAAAATGGTCAGTTTCCAAGTCAACCTGAGGTGAATCCAAGACCTAATAATCAATATCAGCCCTATCAACCACCTCTAGGAAGTAACAACCCTAGACCGGTTCAAATGGTTCATGAGGAGGGACCGTTCCAACAAATAAATGCAGTTGTATCATTACGGTCTGGAAAACAAGTTGATAACAATGTGGTAAATCCTAGGGCTCCTAATCAATCTAGCCGTTAAGCACCCACATGTGACCTGACCATTGAACCTGAAGTCCAATTTGAAAAGCCCAACCCACCTAGTCAACCTGACCCTATAGCTCAACCTGAGCGAGTCTATGTTCCTAAAGCCCCATTCCCCAATAGACTCAATAATAGCTCAAGTGCACAAATGGAGAAACTCTTGGAAGTATTTAAGCAAGTTAAGGTAAATATTCCACTCCTAGATATGATTCAATAAATACATGCTTATGCTAAATTCTTAAAGGATCTGTGCACTAAGAAGAGAAAAACGAACGTACCAAAGAAGACATTTTGACTGCAAACATAAGCTCTATTCTGTCCAACTCATCTCCTATAAAGTATAAGGACCCTGGGTGTCCCACAATTTCATGTACGATAGGAGATACTTTTATCAACAAAGCCCTTCTAGACCTTGGTGCTAGTGTTAACTTACTCCCGTTCTTTGTCTATGAGCAACTAAACCTTGGTCCACTAAAACCCTCTAAGACAACCCTTCAATTTGCTGATTGCTCTGTTAAGAAACCAAGAGGTATAGTAGAGGATGCTTTGATTAAGGTTAGTGACTTCATTTACCCAGTGGATTTTGTCGTTCTAGACACTGAACCTGTTGTCAATCCTAAGAGACAAATCCCTGTAATACTAGACAGACCATTTTTAGCCACTTCTGAAGCTTTGATAAATTGTCGAAATGTGCTCCTGCAACTATCTTTCGGAAACTTAAAAGCTGAATTTAATATCTTTCATGTTGATAGTGAACCAGAAATAGTATGCAATCAAAGTGATGTTGTGATGAGATCGCGTATCTATAAGATTTCTGAATCAAATAAATCATCACAAAATCAAAAAGAAAGTGAGAAAAAAGGGAGTAATTGATCTACCCAACCACCATCACTCGAGCAAATAAGAGAACCAACACATGTGAGGGGTGTTGAATCTTTACCTCAGAACTCTCTGGGCAACATGGGGAACAATTCAACTGGATACATGCACCAACATGGTGACATTCAATCCAGTTCTGACTATGGTTGACTCTGAGCAAATTCAATCCCTCTACCACAAGTTAACTCAGGTAATAAGTGCATTTACTTTATCTTTGCATACATTGAGGGCAATGCATGATTTAGGTGTGGGGGGTGTTTATCTATCTATCTATCTATCTATCTATATATATATATATATATATATATATATTCTTCAAAAAAAAATTCAATGCTCCATGACATAGCTTAAGATTGAACTGCTAAAACCCGTGTACAAATTGCATTGAGTTTTTGTTCCTTATTATATAGTTCTGCTTGTAGAAACTATGACATAAATCTAAGTTCCAAAGAAATAACCCATTACCCTTTAAGACATGTATGCACTTAAATTTGATGAATCAAATCTTTGAAGTGGTTGCTAAAAAGCAGAGGTTGAGGAAAATATACCGGGAAGTGTGGACTTCTAATAGCAGTTAAGCCTTGAGGAAAATAAAAGTAAAAAAATAAATAATAAAAAATAAAGGAATAAAGTGAGGAAAGCACATGTTACAAAATGATTACAAAAACCCAAGCCTTCGAGTCACTGGTCCGTAGGGGTATCTTAAAACCCGGTAACTTGAGTCTGCCAGCTCGGGATTATCGACCAAACTCGCTAAACGAATGCAAAAAGGGTAAAAGTGTAAAAAAAGCAAATGTGTTGAATCACGAAAAATACTTTAAGATACTCAAGGCCCAAAGTTAAAAGAATGATTCATGCCATGGTTGATCCGAATGATACTTCACCACCAGAGGAGGCGTGCAAAATAATTTAAGTGATAAGATGTGTAGAAGGGTTAGTGGTGTGAATATTGGAGGAATGAAGACTAAGTCAGATTTTTTATGAGTTAGATTTATATAATGAGCATGCAAGAAGTCTAAGTGAGATGTATAAGATTGAGGTGGAGATATTGAGAGTTATTAATGAAATGTTGAATTAAGACTTTGTGGGTGTGTCAACTGAAAACCCTCACGAGACAAAACTCGTCCTCTAAGGAAACTTAGGGGTTTAAAGACTTGTTGCACATGCTAAGTGCAACCGTGATTCCTACGAAAGTGAGTTAGGATTTCCCTGTTTTCATTTTTCTTATATTTTGTTTTGCTAGGGACTAGCAAAATCTAGGTGTGGGGGTATTTGATGCATTGCATACATTGCATCATATGTCTTTCATTTAGATTAATTTTATATCAATAATTGCTACTAAGGTATGTGTTTAGTCTTATTTACATAATACAGGGACCTGAATGCAAATTACCCATATCCCGAGCATAAACGCGTGCAAGAGACTCATTTCTATCTTAAAGACCAAGTTCAAGATTATCGAGGTTCAAATTGAAGTCCATCGAAGTATAAAAGCATTCAAAGACATAATTACAAAACGGCCAGGGACTTAAGCACAAAAGTAGTTAGGGACTTAATTGCAAAAAGCTGAGGACCCGACTGCAAATTACGAGTACCAAAATATTATTTTGGAGAGGTTTTAAAGAAAAAATCAAATTTGGATCTCCAAATATATGAAGAAATTAATTCGGAGCTCAAAAGAAAGGAAAGAAATCAATCCGGACGCGCAAAGGACAACTAAAACATACCATAAACACACAGGAAAAATCCGGATCGATTCTGAGTCAGAAAGGTGGCGATTCCGCCACACCTCATGTACAAAATACGGCGGATTAGCTGTACAAAAGTTGATCCGTGCGCTCAAATTTTTACCAATGTTGTATTGACGCGTGTACTTTCCTTTTATGTATTGGGATTCCCGGTTGAGGCTATAAATAAGGCCGAATCATGTATTGAAAGGAGCTTCTCCCCTCCCCTTCCCTTTAGCAATAAAATTCTATTCGTTTATTTCGTGTTTTTAGTTTTCTTTCGTAGTTTCTCTAGGACCCCTTCTCATTCCCTCCATCCATGAGTTTCTAACCCTCTCTAAAGGGCGGGGGTGATGGATTTATGAGAAGAAGAATTATGTTATTATTTTAATTTCGTGTTAGTATATTTTGATTACTTGAGTTTATGTTGAGTCATTTATCATGTAATGCTTTATAATTAATGTGATTTATTATAAGTTTCAGATTTCTCTAAACAAAACCCGATATCTAAACCCCCACCCGCTGGTCTCTCGTCCATATTTGCTTTCTTCTTAGTTTTTGTTGTTCTTGCTTTAGAAAATTGAAAATCCAAAAATCTCAAACCAACCTTATTTCTCTCTCTCTCTCTTTCCTTAATCGAAAAATCACAAAATAAATAAATAAATAAATATCTCTCCCTCCTTGTGTTCGACCCGTACTTGCCGCGTCTTCATTGACACCGTGCACTTACGGTATAAACAAAATTCTCATCACTACTCTTAAAAAGGACAACTTCACACTTAAAAAGGGAAAACCCGTACTAAAAAAGGTACAACTTCACACTTAAAACTTCATATGCAAATTCTCCCCACGTGACAAATGTATGTATCAGCACGAACGAGGACTTGAAAAAGGACAAATTCAAACTAAAAAGTGAAAACTCGTAATTAAAAAGGTACAACTTCACACTTAAAAAAGAGAAATGCAAATTTAAAAAGTAACAACTACACACTGAAAAATTGAAAACCGTACTTAAAAGGGTACAAAGTTCCTCATTCATAGGGAGAAACTGTTGTCTTACAAAAGTCTACAAAATTCAACAAGCCTTGCTACATAATTAAGGAGCAAGTTGGTCGTAATACAACTTCATGTCCCAATTGTCAAAATCTGGATCCCCTAGTCTAGGCACGACCTTATGTAGGGGTGATTTGCCCTTCCTTCGATACTTGCTTTTTTCTTCTGTGATGCCCTTTTTTGGCTTCTTTGAAGAATTTTCTCGGATAAGGAAACCCGACGTCTAGTAGGCGGTCTTCCTGGACGGGTTACTTTGTCTGGATTGCGCAAAGAGGTACCGCCGGGCACAACTTCATCAACTATGGGAGGGGCCTGGGGAATGTTCATACGTGACCTCAGCCACTCCGTATACTTCACGGCCTTAAGATACCTTTCATGAGAAATGAATGCTTCCTGTGCCATCCAAAGAGCGCGACCCATTATGTCGACGTGATGACGCAACACATCCTTCTCCAATACGCCATTGTCTTGGTACATCTGGTCACGATAGCTCCGACGAATATCCTTCCTCCATTGATTTGTGATGTAAGACGGCGGGAGTAATGCATTAGAATCTAGCCGTGCAAATACGACCATGAGGTGACAACAAAGAATACCAACACGCTTAAACAGTTTACAATCGCATGTAAAGTTCAGACATGTCGTCTGAACAAGGAAACGTTTCGATAATAATTGCTCACCGACCCGTACACGTTCAGTCACCTTGTAATGCAACGCGTCAGCTGATTGCAACTCCTCGGTTAGGTCACGGTTCATCATCTTACCAATTTGTAACTGGACTTTCTTGAAAACCCCTACGGTATACAACTCGCTCATTTGACTCTCGAAGGGATATATTGAAACCAATTGGGGTTTCTTATGCAGGCAATCGAAATCCGATTGAGCTTCCTTCTCGTACTTGTGACGGAGAGCAAATTTGTATTGTTGAATGAACTGCTTAAGGGTGGTTCTAAAAGATAAGTACTTGTCGAAGAACGAGTTCATACTTTCACTTCTTTGGGTAGAACCCATTCTCGCGAAAAAACAATCACACAAGTAAGCAGATACCTAAGACTCACTGATACCCTAAATTGTTTGGAGCCAACTATGGTCTTGAAAGTCAAAATCAACGAGGAAACCATGCCAATTCCACTCAAATTCAGCTGGGTTTTTGGAGTCGTTGACAATCAATTTTAGATCGAATAATATGTGTTGACGATATTGCGTCGGCAACTTCACGGGAGCTTTGTTCATTATGTGCCAAATGCAAAATCGGTGTCTGACATTTGAGAAGTCATTCCTTACAGCAGCAGTAATGACCCCACATTGGTCCGTTATGATTGTTGGTGGAGGGATATCTGCAACAACACCGATATTGAAGGAAAAAAGAAAAGTCTCTATAAAGGAGACAAGGAAACTTAAAAAGGATGGAAAGTACTTAAAAAGGAACAATCGTAACTTAAAAAGGATGAAATCAAACTTAAAAAGGAAAACGACACTTAAAAAGGAACAAAAACAAATTAAAAAGGAACATCTAAAAAAGGAAAAATAGTAACTCAAAAGGTTTTAGAAGAACTTAAAAAGGAACAAACAAAACAAAAAAGGAACAGACATAACTCAAAAAGTATAAAAAGGACAACCCCATCAATACGAGTACGAAAGCCAAAAGAAAAGTCGCTATAAAGTAAACGAGGTAACTTAAAAAGGGAAAATAGATACTTAAGAAGGAGGGAAATTACTTAAAAAGGAACAATCATAACGTAAAAAGTATGAAATAAAACTTAAAAAGGATTAACAACAACTTAAAGAGGAAAAACATAACTTAAAAAGGAACAAACAAACTTAAAAAGGAACAAACAAAACTTAAAAAGGAACATACATAACTTAAAAAGATACAACTCACACTTAAAAAAGAATAACAACTTAAAAAGGAAAATAGTAACTCAAAAAGTATGAAACAATACTTAAAAAGGACAAATCCTAAGGTAAAAAGGACAACCCCATCAATACGAGTACGAACTCTTCAAACGTACCGCCCATACACGAAAGCCACGTCTAAAAGAGCCATATGTAGTTTTCAGTGGTCTCAGAAGACAACAACGCGCAACCGAACAACACAGACTCGAAATGGTGATTAACTCCCACAAATGGTGCAAAGGGCATGTCGTATTTGTTTGTGAGATACGTAGTGTCGAAACATATAGCATCCCCGAAGTATGAATAGACAGCTTTGGAACGGCAGTCGGCCCAGAAAACGTTCCTTAGTCTTCCCTCGTCATCCATATCCATGACATAGAAAAACATTGTATCAATCTTCTACATCTTAATGAAATAGTTCTGACGAGCTTATGCATCGTCGGGTACCATTTTCAAATTCCTTACTTCGGTTATAACATTCCTGCATACAGAAAAAATATTAAGGCCACATATTTCTATCGTCCAAAAAACATCCAAAAAAACACAAACCTTAGGTCGCTATCGTTAAAAGTAAGTTTGTCATGCACCCGAGCCTCGACAACAAACGATTGCATGGTCTTAGCAGCAGAGATCCAAGAAGCATCATTGCACGCTATTTGTGCTATGGCGGCCTCAGGTACAAATTGTTTCTTAGAAAATGCATCTGGTGCTCCTGAAGCATTTCATGGTTTTGATTGAGATCGACAAAGTTAATCTGGTAACCCCTTGCTGGGTTTCCAGAAACCCTGATGCGAGCCGTGCACTGAACTCTACTCGATAAACGTGGCTTCATTATGCCTTGACCTTGGTCTGTTGGTGCCTTGCCCTCCTTGGAACAAGTAAGCGTAGCCCGGGTAACAACACCACTGTCGTAATGAGTATGTCGTAGCTTAACCCCAAAACCACAAGCATCATCATAGTCGTTGTAGAATGCTCTTGCTTCTTCGAAAGAGAGGAAAATCATCTTCTCCTTAGGAACGTTTAACGACATTTCTGTCCGGGTAGAAAAACGAAGAGAAATGAACGAAAAAAAGGAAGAAGTGAAAATTTCTTGTCTGAGTGAAAATTTCTCCCAAAACGAAGAGAAATGAACGAAAAAGAAAGGAAGAAGTGATGGTGGCCATTCCGTGCATGTTCATAGGCGTAAGGGCTACAGGAAGATGAAACGTCAAAAAAAGGTATGGAGCAGGTGAGAGCGCCAAAAGGAATGATCGGGTATGATTTGGAGCACGTCTGATTTGAGATGCATTAAATGCGGCTGCCCCCTCTGCTTTAAAAATATTAAAACTTTGGCTGAGCTGGATTTGCCCAACTCAGCAGCATCTCCCGAGCGCGTCCCAGAAAGTGGCCAATAAACATTTTCCTTATCCAATCCACCCAGTCATGCTACAGTATTTGTTGCCACATCATTATTTTTATTCTTCTCTCTAAAACTCTTTCAACAATCAACAAAATCTTTTAATAATCATTATCGTAATTATTTAATTTCAACAATTCATTCGGTTTTAATTAACATTTAATATATAAATACGAAATTATTATTAAAATTTAGGAAACCACATTACATAGTACATTAACTGGAAATTTAAAAACTAAAACCAAAAATACATCATTAAATGGTAAACTAAAATACGAAACTTAAAATACATCAAGTCGCATTTCCTCCAAATTGTTGTTATATATTGTTGATCAAATCGGCTTGAAGGTTCAAATGTGTGTTGCGATCACGCAATTGATCTCTCCTTCTTAAGTACCTGGTAATATCCACTACATGGTCCGTGGAATACCGAACCAGCTCGTTAACGGAATTTCAAGGTTGGTCGTCAAAAAATTCGTTCTAATCTCCAAAATTACCGAAGGAATCGCGTTCACCCTCCACCATCATATTATGCATTACAATGCAAACTGTCATTATTTTGTTAAGTACAACCTTACTCCATGCAAGAGATGACTTCTTCACTATTGCGAGCCGTGCTTGCAAGACTCCAAATGCACGTTCTACATCTTTGTGTGCCGTTTCTTGTCGTTCAGCAAATAACCTGTCCTTCAGTGTTTGTGGATGAACTATGGACGGAATGAATGCTGCCCATTTTGGATAAATACCATCAGTAAGATAATATCCCATATTATATCGAGAATCGTTTACCTCAAAAGTCACAGGTGGAGCTCGTCCTTCCATTACGTCGTCAAAAACCGGAGATCGTTGCAGGACATTTAAGTCATTGCATGAGCATGGTGTGCCAAAAAACGAGTGCCATATCCACAAGTCAGCCGACGCCACTACCTCGAGGACAAGAGTGGCATTACCACTACGCCCTTGATATTGGCCCCTCCAAGCAACCAAACAATTTTTCCACACCCAGTGAATGCAATCGATACTTCCCATCATGCCTGAGAACCCACGCTGCTGACCAACGTGAAGTTGTCGTGCTAAATCACTTGCATTAGGTCTTCAGAGGTACTCACCGCCGAAGTTGTTAATTAAACCGTAGCAGAATTTTGCAAGTGTGTTTCTTGCCATGGATTCACTTAGCCTTATGTATCCGTCCACCTCATTAGCCGCAACACCGTACGCTAGCATACAGATCGCCGTGGTACATTTTTGCAGGCAAGAGATGCTCATCCTACCGGTGGCGCCTGGTGTACGTTGGAAGAAGACATCAGACGCCTCAATGACACTCACAATGCGAAGAAAGACTTGGTTTCACATCCTAAATCTTCTCCTGAAAATGTTGTCAAGATAAACATGGTAGTTAGAAAAATAATCGGTAATCAAACGGTTGTAACCAATGGGTCAGTTGCTTCGACCAGGCGGTGCAGAGGAAGAGAAGTGGTTACAACGAGGACGATGTCATCGAAGATGCGCACACCATCTACGAACGAACAAACAACACCAAATTTCAATACATTCATGTGTGGCTTATGTTACGCAGGTACCCTAAATGGGAGTCAGTTGCGCTTGGACTTCCTACCGGAGATCTCGCTGTAGAAAGTCCGGGAAGTTTCAACAGCGGGAAAAGAAAAAGCACCGACAACGATGGGAGTCACGTAACACTGCCAACAGATGAAATGGTGTTCGAACCATGTCCTCGTCCTGAAGGTGTTAAAAAAACCAATAAAAGAAGGGAAAATAACCACTTCAAGCGCAACTCGATCCCGATGTGTTAGAACTGGGGAAACAAATTGAATATAACGCAAAAGTGAGAGAGGAAAATTACTTGCGTTACGAAGAACGTGTGGAGAGGAAACACATTGAAGCTGAGGTGAAGTTCCAAAGGGAACTCAACAACAAGAAACTCAACGCCCTATTCTCTCTACTGAAGAAGGAAAACAAGGACGAGATCGATAAAGAAACACTTGCTGAACTCAATGCGTGAGCCAAATCAGAATGATTTCTGTAGGTGGTTATGTTTTCATTTGGACTTAACTAAATGTATGTTTCGTAGTTTATCAGTATTGTGGTAGTTTAAATTTCGCAGTTTATCAATATTCTGGTAGTTTAAAATTCGTAGTTTATGTATTGTATTTCGTTTCCGTTTTTGCATTGTATTTCGTTTCCAAAGTTTATGAGTATTGTACTACTATTTCGTATATGATTTTTTTAATTTTTTAATTTACTTTTATCTAAATAAATCAAAAACAATTTAATTAATCATAAAATAATTTTTCAATTAATTTTTTTCAAAACCTAATTAATTTAATTACAATTTAACTAATCAATACATTAACCTAACTATATATAACTAACTTTTTCTTTAAAACAAAAAAGTAAACAAAAAAAAACAATTTTTTTTTCAACCAATGGGAGGTGGCACGTGGCCCCCCGCCAGGGCGCCTCACCGCTTTTCCAGGGGGCCTGCCGCCCGGAAAAGCTCTCGGGGCGAACCGCCCCGTGCACGCCCTCCCGGGCAAATCGGGCGCCCAGTTCGGGCACCCGATTCAGAGCACCCGTTAAGGGTGCTCTTATAAGTGGTGATAAGGACGCAACGATGATTAAGGTTCAATATGCTTCGAAACCCCCAGTTGTCCTCTGCCATTCTTTCGAACATGTGGTGTGCGCACGTGAACAACAAAGGAGTACAAATTCTAAAAGATATCAATGGAAGGACAAATTCACAGTTGAACAATGTGTACAAAGAAGAGAAGTAGGGATGCAGAAAAAAAAGAAGAAGGTGGGGGATAATTTCAGGTTATACCCTCGTTGAATCTCCTAACCTGGAATGTGAGGGGTTTAAATGACCCTCGAAACAACGGATGGTGAAAAAGGCCATCCATAAATATGACACAGTGGTTGTTGGTTTATTGGAGACAAAGGTGAGAAAGGACAATATTGGTTTATTTGACACAATGATTATTATGTAGGCATTGTTATTTAAGTGCTTCGATAATTTGTTGGGAAAGAATCGTATTTACTCAAACCTTGATAGAACACTTTACACCCCAGAGTGGTCTACATTATTCCTAGAAAGTTGCACTATTTGAGAGTAACGTTGATATAAACCTTAGCTTTACTCTAGTTGCCAGTCTCAAGTGCAGGTTGCGAAACCTTCGTTCAATTTTTTTAACCACTGTATGGAAGATACAACTATAATGGTGTGGCTTTTATCAAGGCAGTGTCACTCTGGTGTTTGTTTAATGGATGCAAATTTGCTAATCATGGTTAAGTGCAGGACATATTATCCATTATTACTCAACGTTGTTCAACCAAGATCATGGTAAACATATTATATATATACACTCAACATAGGATCATGGTGAACCTTAGATAATTATCTAGCTAAAATGCTTTTATTCCTTTAATACATGAGCCGAGAGAACATAACAACTCTCACTCAACATCTGAAGCCTCCGAGTATCCCTCTGGTGGTTCCACCACAATAAAAACCTTTGTTGAGACAAAACGATTCTCCATTTCCTTTCTTTTCACTTCTGGAACCACCAAATGGAAATTGACAAGTGTATCTTCAACATTTGAAGAAAGAATTCTTGGCTAAACTTGTGACGGCTAGGCCTACTCAGGGTATAGCTTGGCCATTAATGGGAGATTTCAACATGTTTAGAAACCAAACTGAACGATTCCATCTCAACACTAACTTGGTCCCTTGCTCAAAACTCTTCGAACAATTCAATGTGGACAATTCGTTGGTCGACATTGCTCCTTCCAACCTCCTGTACACTTGGACAAATTGTCAGCTAGACCCCAATTCGCACGACTCGATCCCTTCTTGTTTCCTAGGATTGGGAGGATACTTTTCTGCTTAATCACTGCATTGGGTTACATAGAAGTATAAAACAACCTCAGACTATATCCCCATAATCCTTCACACTGAAGATAATCTCAAGGGGAGACAACACTTCAAATATGATAACTGGTGGGTAGCTGATCAAAGCATCTGGGACATTATCCTTACAACTACAGACCAATAACAAAATTTGAAAATACATAATCTCCTAAAGAAAATCAAAATTAACTTCAAAGACCATTTTAAATGGAACAAGGTAGCAACGCCTGCCTGGGCGCTAAAAAACTTAGAAGAAAGATCTTGGAGCTTGATATCAAAAACTAAACGTCCTCTTTGAATTCTTAGTTGGTTTTGGTTTTCTCGAGGTATGACAGAATTTTCAAGACTTTGTACGGATTGGAGTGCTGGTATGAGTTTTGTTGGTATTCACTTGTTAATAGCAATATGAAGCCTTGCTTTAACTGGTTAATATGGGTGCATTCCCAAGAAAAGCTAAAATCTTCTTCTCACCTTCATCTCCATCTTGTTAGTTTTCTCCACCTCAGGCTTTTGTCACATTCCGGTTGAATCTTCAAGCATTTACCGGTCGAATCTTTGTTCTAACGGGTGTTACGGTTTCAACGAAGACGAAGATCTTCAGGTCCTCATCATCTTCATCATTTCTGAGTCCGCTGAGTGATTTTCTATTCTTCCTTTCAAATCTTCAAGCATTTTCACCTTTAGAACCTTGGTAAAAAAATTCATGGGTAACTTGGGCGAAGATTTTGTTAAGTTCTCATTTCCACTTTTTGGGTAAGTTTGGTTTTTTTATTAGGTACTTTTGGTGCTTTATTTTTTATTGTTTTGGTTAGATTTGGTTAAACGTATTTTTTTAAGTAATGTCGATTTTTTGGGATTTTAACATCACCTACAAAACCTTTCTTCTATGACTTACTTTTTTTTCTAAGTACTATATTCTACCATCAATTGTAATCTGATTGGAACATAAGTATTATTTTATTTCTATTAATACATGCCGTACGTGTGATTGTTTTCTTAGTTTTAAGTTATATATTTTGGAGATCAATTTTTGGTTTTTGTTTTGTTACCATTTGGTGTTAAAATTTTGTCTATTGTTTTTTTACCATTTGGTTTAGTTATAGTTAGGTGTTTTAGTTTTTTGAATAAATTTGGTTTTGATTTTGGTTTTGGTTAATACATTTGTGGGCTCTTCCATTTTTTCATCCTTTTTGAAGTGTTGTTGGACCCACTAACTTTCACATTTTTATGGTTAGTTTTTTAGTAAGTAATGTTGAAATGTTAGGTACTTTAGCACCATGGTTTTTGATCTGTTTAAGCTATCCAAGCGTTGAGATTTCTTACTATTTCAGTTAATTTATTATGAGGTTTACTGAGCTAATCAAGTTTCTTGGAAAACTTTATTAAGTTTATGGTACTTTGTGGGATATAATGTATTTTTTATTTTAGTAAATACTTCGGGTATTTTTAGTATAAACTTGGGCTTCGTGTGGTTGATGTAATTTGGTGGTAGACTTAGTAAATCCTAAGTTTTTTGTATTTTGGTGGTTGATATAGGTATTTTGGTGGTTGCTTGTGGTATTATCACAGTTTTTGGTTGGCTTATGAAAAAGAAATTGGGGGTTTGTTCTTGTATAAGGTGAGGTATTTTCATTAATAGGCTGGGGGGTTCTTTTGGGGTTGTGTTTGGTTATGGAAGATATGTTTTGGAGGGTATACTTGACAACACATTGAGATATTCTCACAGTGTAGTTATGTGTAATGAAATAGAAATATGAGCTTTTCCAAAAATAACTTGGGGTTTATTATATAAGTAGTTGGGTTATTTTTCGGTAAAAATCTAGGGGTATTTTCAGTTTGGGAAAACATTTTGGGATATTCATTTTTTTGGTGCACTTCCGAAAAATGAATGGGGGATTGGTTTTAAAAAATGTATTATTGGTTACAATAGGGACATCTAACTCTTTTAGATTTTGGAGTTATATGTTATTACTATTAGTATACACATTGACTTTAAGATGCATCGTCGAATTTGTGATATGCTGGGGTAATCTGATTAGTACATTGGGTTAATTTTAGTACTTCTATGGTATTACCTTGTCCTAGTTGTGACCATTAACAATTGACTGATTCATAATATGTTAATACGGTTTTTCCTTTGAAAAGGTTTATTTAACTTTCCTGTTAACGTAATTTGAATTTTATTAAATATTCTTTACAATTGTGGTTTTGCTATGGAAGATGTTATCTTTAAGAAGAATTTCCATATTAATATTTCACAGGAAGGAATGGACGAGTACACCCACAGCCGGATCACTTTTATTCATTCGTTGGATACTGTGAAGTAAATGAGACATCAGCACAAAGTGTTTTTTGGGCAAAATTGTAGAAAGAAAACGATATAGTGAATGATGAGCTAATGTAAGACATAATAGGTTGTTATTCGACAAGCCAACACCGAAGCGAGTTGCTTCCATGTACGTTTCTTCAAAAAGAAATTACCAACACATGCACATGCACGTGCTTTGGATCAAACACTACTACCTTCATTGCAGATTGTTTGCGTTTTTACATAGTCCACATAGTTTGTGTCTTTTTGTTTGTTGGGACCTCAATGCATATAAAGAAGTGGATGACCTTCATTGTGGAAGACCTAAATGCTTTAGATTCTGTTGGTTGAGGGTCTTGAATTGAAAGAATGAGGGTAACACAAATTGAAAGAATGGGTAACACCAATTGAAGACCTAAATCACAGTTCACGGTGGTAACATGAATTGAAAGAATGGGTAACTTGAATTCAGTACTAGGGTAACTTGGTTTAAATAGAAAACAATTAATGACAGATCGTGAAGGTAACCTGAATTGGAAAAAAGGTAAGTTGAATTCAATAGCAGGGGAACACAGACTAAATATAAGAAATTACCTGAGATCCAATTGGTAGAAGGGATGATGGGTTGGGGTAATTTGTTTACGTAGGACGAGTAAGTTGGAGTAAATAGAATTGCTTTAATGTTGGTTCATGGGGGTAACTTGAATGATATGTGGGGTATGTTAAATTCAATAGGAAGGTAAATCTAGATAAAATGTAGCAGGGAAAATCTAGTAGGGTAATCCTACTTAGTTGACGAGGTAAGTTGAATTCAGTAGCTTGGGTAAATTGAATGCGATAGTAGGGGAATGCAATAACAAATAGTAAATAGAATGTATTAAATCATGATTCATGAGGGTAACACGAATTGAAAGAATTGGCAATTTGAATTCAATACTAGGGCAACTTGGTTTAAATATGAAAAATTGAATGACGGTTCGTACGTGGAGCTAACCCAAATTGAAAGAATGAGTAACTTGAATTCAACATTAGGTAACATGGATTAATTAGAAGAAATTAACTTTAGATCCAATTACTAGAAAGGATGGGAGGTTGAGTTAAAAGCTAGCTCCGCTGGGGGTAATTTGTTTTTGTAGGATGAGTAAGTTGGAGTAAATTGAATGGATTTAATGGTGGTTCGTTGGGGTGAACCTGAATGATAGGTGGGGTAAATTGAATTCAATCACAAGGTTAATGATAATAAATGAAAGGACATGGTTCGTGGGGGTAACCCTAATTGATAGACGGGGTTAGTAGAATTCAAGTTACACTGACTATTATTTCAGGTTACATTGCTATTGAATTGAACTTACTCCGACAATCAATTAGGGTTACCCTGCTAGATTTACCCTGCTTAATTTAATTAGATTTACCCTTCTATTGGATTCAACTTACCCCGTCCATCAATTAAGGTTACCCCCACGAACCATCATTTAATACATTTTATTTACTCCAAGTTACTTGTCTTACTAACCAAGTTACGAACCATCATTTTATCCCTTCTACCAATTGTTTTTATTAATCAGGATTACCGGCTATTGAATTCAACTCATACAATCTATCAATTATATTAAATTGCATGATCGACAGATGTTTATCATTTTATGAAAACCGTAAGGTGTTGGAGGAAAGATGTATACACAATCTAGGTGAACTGCTCAAAAAAATCAATTGGTGATGAATGAATTTGGTAGGTAACAAAAAACAATGGAGTTTTGTGTTCTCTTTGGAGAGGAGTCGTTCCAATCTCACGAACGATCATTAGAGGTGATGGAAAGTCTAAGGTCTTTAAAGTTGAGCTTACTTGAATCCAATGTACCCATCCTATTGAATCAAATTACCCACTCTCGAAACTAGATTTACCCCACCCTACCATCCATTCTACCAATTCGATTTATCAGTTACCCTGCTATTGAATTCAATTTACCCCGATTTTTGTTTTAGGTTACCCGGATAGTGAATTCAACTTACCCCAATAATCAATTAGGGTTACCCAACTAGATTTACCCTGCTATTAGATTCAACTTACCTCGTCCACCAATTAGGGTAAACCCCCCTCCAAACCATCATTTAATACATTTTATTTACTCCAAGTTACCCTGACTTATTAAACCAAATTACCTCTTATCGCAACTAGATTTACCACCATTCCTTCTACCAATTGGCTTTATTAATTAGGGTAATCCTATCGATATATACAGGGTAAGTTGAATGCAGAAGTGGGGTAAATTGGATTAAATAGAAGAAATTGAATGAATTGTTATTACCTTAGAATCTTGTTTACATCTTTTCTCCATCGCTTTATGTTTTACATAAAATTAGTTTACTTGCAATTATCATTTGTGAGGTTGGAACGACTCCTCTCCAAAGAAAGCTCAGAGCTCTATTATTTTTTAGGACAAGTAACTTGGAGTAAATAAAATGAATTTTATGTTAGCTCGTGGGGGTAAACCTGAATGACAGGTGTGGCAAGTTTAATTCAATAGCAAGGTAATTTGGATTGTCAGGGTAAATTGATCTTACTTACACCAATTTATCGGTCACGTTGAACCAAATTATCCTTTACCACATCTATATTAACTAGTAGTTTACCTCCTAGTTTCCTATACCGCCACAACCCACTTTACAATTCCAGCTAATGTCTCTGTGGAAGTCATCCATCAACACTGTGTGCAAGCTAAATTGGTTCAACAAATTTACTGGATGGAAATAGAATATATTAAATGATGGTTCGTGGGGATAATCCTAAATGATAGATGAGGTAAGTTGAATTGAATAACAAGGTAAATTGGATTAAGTAGAGGGATTTTAAATATGGCTCGTGGGGGTAATCCTAATTGATGGACGATGTAAATTGAATTCAGTAGCAGGATAAATTAGATTAAATACAAGGAATTAAATTATTGTTTGTAGGGATAAGTTTGTCAGTGTACATCAAATGAGAAAATTGTGTCCAATTGGTCGAATTCAATAACAAGGGTCTGGTTGGGGTAAAGTTAATTGATAGACATGGTAAGTTATATGTCACAACATGGTAATTTTAAAGGTCTTAGGCCTTCCATCACTTGCAATGATCGTTCGTGAGATTGGAAACGACTACTCTCCAAAGAAAACACAGAACTTTATTGTTTCCTATTACCTACCAAATGTCACCAAGGGGATATCTTTTTTGGGGCAGTTCACCTAGATTTTTGTTCACATATTTTCTCAAACACTGAATAACATGTTTCGGAGGGACTTCCTTGTTGATTTGTTTTTTTTCCAGACCACAAGTATGTTGTAGCACAACATCCCAACATGTTCAAACATTTTACAATTGTAGCCGATTTCGCCGTGGAAGTCATCCATCAACACGGTTTGCATAACTGTATAATTTTGAAGAAGGGAAAATTATGATTAACTATAATGTATCAAATGATGGGTAGCAGGCATGTTGGGGTAAATATATATACGAGTTGTGGTAACTCTGATGGTAGGTTGGGGTAATTAAAATTAAATTACATCGAATAAAATGCATTTTTGTTGTGTATATGTAATTGATACAAGGGGTAAATTTAACAGGTAGAGGGGGTAAGTTAGCGGATAAATGCGAAGAATCAAGAAAGAGTAAGTCAGACAATATGTTTTATCGTGGGGGTAAAATAAGTTCATAGATAGTGTATGTTTGAGTGGTAGCTGAGGTGTGAAATCCTCATCCTTAGACCAGTCCATACTTAAATTTTGTACTCCATTTCAATAAGAGATGAAAAACACAAAAAAACATACAAATACATCATACCACATTATCCACAAACATAAAAACAACATAACAAGAACCATTCAAATACATCATGCCACATTATCCACAAACATAAAACAACATTATCAACATGTTTGGAATACCGTAATACAAAACCACCAAAACTAACCCGAATGACCCCATTGTTGGAAGTTGTCACAACTTCTCCCTCAAGCAACCAAGGATTCGCCCTTCCGGAGGTAGATATTATAGTTAATCTCATTATCGACAATCTCCGTGACACAACCTCGACGTCATTAGGTTCGTCCAACTAAATCAACATAATAAGAGAGGGGGAGCGAGGGGTCTCGACCTCTATCCAGCACGGGGACTTGGTCGAGCTTGATGACCAAATCGGTTGTCCTCATCATTATCCCGCCATGAGCTTTCAACACAATGTGGTACATGATCTCAACTCTAACCCTAAACAAAAAAAATACAAAATGTAAGAACTTAACCACCAAAGAAAACCCATAAAAATCCAACCTAAACCCGAACAATCCACAATCGTAAAGTAGCAAGAGCCATCTAAAAACCTTCAACCATGAAAACCAAATGAAAGATCGAGAGAAGAGAAAATTCCAGTTCAAGAAGAAGGATTTAAGGCTAAGAATTTGAGGTGAAGGATGGAAGAAAGAGGGAAGAAGAAACCGGAGGAGAGAGGACTTGAATGATGGAAGGATGGAAGAAAAGAGAGAAGATTCCAGTTCAAGAAATGAATGATTTAATGCAACACTCTTTTCTACCCATGTGCTGACAATTTTTAATTTTAATAATATTTTAATTTTTGATTTCAAATTTTGAAAATGATGTGAGTTGGATTCCATCACCATAAATGGTCCTCCACATGACCCTCCACGTCCCACGCGTGAGAAATGGGGTGGGAAGTAGTGTAAGATACAATTTTTCAATGTTTTTTTGTTGGTTATCAGTGAGGAAAGAAACAACATGCTTTTTAGACAACAATCAACAACCTTTGAAGTCTTATTAAATAATTGCTTTGAATTAACTCCTTGGACAAAAACATTTAAACGACATGGGGACCACCTGGAGAAATCTACGACTGTTAAGCGAGCTCGGAATTTAATCTTCGAAGGATCAAATGCAGGAGTTAGGCCGATGCAGATTGACTCGTCCCCAAGTGCAACAATTATTGTCTGCTTCCCCTTGATAACTACCAGGACTGCTAACAACGATGGCCAACTAAATTTGGTAGAAGAAGAAGTCGAGCTAGCTAGTAGATCGGGGTGGGCAGCAGAACGGAGCAAACCTCACCGACAGGGAAGCTTAGTAGGTAGGAGAAGCCACTCAGACCCAACAAACAAAAGCGGCTTGAATCCCACTTCTTCTGGCGATCGGAATTCACACTTCCCGATTATCACTTTCAATTTGCTTGAGAGTCCTTTTGGAAAAGTTGTACTCAACTTTAGCACCTACTTTGCACACCTATAGTGGGGAGCTGTTGTCCGTAGCTCTCCCAACTCTATAATTTTAATTCCAGCAACAACTTATAAAAAATTGTTGTTAAACCAGAATTAGCAATCAAAGACGTTGCACATAGTCATCGATTTGGACAATGATTGGCTTTCCAGAATGGTAATATACAAGAGCTTCAGGATTGTCATGTTCAATCTGAATGTTGAGAAGGCCCCGTGATTACTCGTGATTAGATAGATTTAATGGAATTATTTTGGGACCTCTTCAAATGTGATTAGATGTAACATTCTATTGATTAGTAACATATCATGCATAATGTTAATGCCTATAATATATGCTACTCGGTTTCTTGTTTGTGTGTTACGGGAATAATAGGTTAAAGAAACGAAATGATAAAGAAGTGGCATGATAGAAATGGTCATGGATCAATTTAATTGTTATTGGACTAAATTCCTGTTAGGATTGATGACCTTACATTAATAAAATTTCAATGCAACTAAAGCACAATGGAAATTAAGACAAGAAGTAGAACAAGCAAACTACAAATGACACCAAAGATTTTTATAGAGGTTCGGCACCACAACTGAGTCCTAATCTATTCTTACAATCTCATTTTCAGGTCAAGATCAAGCATTTACAGGTTAATTTCACATGTACAACGGTTAAATGAAATGCCAACGGATAAAGTTGGGCTCAATTCAATGGATTTTACACATTTCTGCACATATGAACTTTTGGTGTTTGAGACAAATTTGGGCTCAATTCAATTTCCAATTGGTTGCGTTTTTGTGAGAATCGGTCCTACTGATGTTTTAAGGTGCGTGTAGAGGATCCCAACACCAATTTGCTTAAGTTTACTTAAGTTTCCTAATGACTCAAATAAAGATAAAATACATGTCTTCAAAAGCTTGATTGATAGATTCAGGTTATAGTCGTACTTTCTGACCCATTTAGAAAATAAATTCCGCCAACCCACGAGCCCGCTTCTTTAGTGGGTTGGGTTAGGGTCAAGCAAAAACCAAAACCCGCTAACCTGCCAACCTACTAAAATAAATAATAATAATATTATATACACATATAAATATATAATCTAATTTATCATTCTTAAACTTATTGTTTAACTTAATACTAATTCTTAATCTAAGAAATGACAACTTGATCTTAAATACATTATTAATTAGAAGTTGTAACTTAAGAAATTTTCCTAAAATATATTGTAATTTATATTAATTTTCTACATTTTTATATAAAGGATTGTATTTTAAATAGTTTTCAAAAAAGTGACCCGTCAACCTGCCTCGTAACCCATGATGGAGACAAGTCATAGGGCGGGTTAGGTTGTGGGTTTCCTGGGGTGGATTGACCTAACTCGTAACTCACGAATTCCTAGTCAATCGAGTGTGGATTGACCCAGACCTACCCCGAACCCGACTCGTTTATAACCCTAGTTGTCATGTAAGATATTAGATGAGCATTTCATCACCCATTCGTAAAATCAAATAGACATTGACCACTAGGTTTCGTGCACAATTAGGAGAGGGCCTTGCTTTAGATTGTCATGGCCCGAATGACATTGCCCGCCTTGTTACAATTTGAGTGTCGGGGTCTCCACGTTCTTACGTTGTATGGCTTGCTGATCCTCAGTCGAGGGAGGTGAGGTGGTGATATCTTGCCGTTAAGCTCCTCTAACCTAAGGAACAATGCACCTTACTTACTAATGCATGATCTAAACATGCATGAATGAGATATCGGGTGCATGTACGTCACGTCAGCAATCGATAACGAGAATGTATAGAAAAGAAAAGACAAATGCGTGCAAGGTCTACAAATAATGCATGACCTAAATGACAATAAGTCTAATATTTTGCTTTGAGTTTTATGGTCCAAGTTGTCTTAACAAGGGGTCATGTATGCCAAATTAATTTTTAACACTAAAACAGAGCATGCATGACATCAACAGTGATAGGAAACAACTAGATATAGGGAAATGAAGCTACTGTAAAAACACAAATCCAATCTGGCTTACCAGACTAGTGGCAGATTCAAATCTGCCACCGACGGAATGTTTGGTGATTCTGATCCCCAGACTTCACCAGAATGCTCCCACGCTCTATTAGGTCCCTCTGTCCACTTGTGGCCCCTTCCACTCACCAAAATAGAAAATAAAATAAAAAAATAAAGGAAACCCCCCACCAAAATGGTGAACTCGACTACGAAAACGACGCTCCCAGGAATTGGCGCCAAAAAGTAGATTGAATCAGTTAAAATACCGCAAGTGCACGACCATGTTGAAGCGGTGGAAAATACGGGTCGGTCCACCGTCAACGTGTGTGAGTCGGATTCACGATACTCGAGTGGGGGAGAAGAAAAGAGAGATGTGATCGAAACTAAACTACAATTTAAAAGAAAATGGAAAATAAGCAATAAAACTAAACCCCTCAGGGGGTAGAGAAAGAATGTGAATACGAAAATGTGTGTGTTCAAATGTGCTGATCAAAACATGTCATACATGAAATCCATAAAACTCAAGTCCAACTTTGCCTCCACATGAAATAAGACAAGACATTATCATTAAAACATACAAGACAATAATTGAAATGAAGCTAATATGTTCACATGCATTATGACTCAAATCCAACTATGTCAACACATAAAATAAGATTTATCACAATCATTAAAACATACAAGACATTAATTTGGATAAAGTCAACATGAGCACATGCCTTGTTTCCTTCTTCCACTCAATCCTTATCCTAACCTCATCATTCCCCATAAAATAGGCTCACTAATCTAAGCATGTGCTAAGCTTCATTCAAGAGCATTAGCGCATCAAAGATAATAGTGAAACCCATTAGATGGTTATCGAAATCATGTAAGACTAAAAGGATTAAGATTAACACACACACTAATCCATCACATGATCAATCACCTTCTTCTCCACCTCCCAATGAGGATGGGCTACTCTCTACTCATCTCTACACTAAAGAAAACATAAAAACAACAAGAACCCATAACTGAAAACAAGATTAACCAAACAACGACATCACAAAAATTGCATCAAAGTAAAAGACATGTATTTATACCCAACAAAACTCACTATTGATTGAAATGAAAGGATTACAAAGTATGCTTCTTCTCCTCCAATTACACTAAGCAGTAGTAAAATAAAACCTAGAACCAATGCAGAAGCAAGAAGAAGTTGGAGAGGAGCGATTACAATGGTATATATAGACTAATACATGGTTAGGATTAATCTTGGAATAATCAGACTGCATGTGTTGTTTAGAGTCGAGTCAAACATTTTTATGTGATGTTGGACTCACATTTGTTAGGGTGCTTGATTTCGGAGAGTTGATACTGTTCTTGAGATATTGGTCAGGGTATTGTTCATCTTCGCCGCATGCTTCATTAGAGCGAACAAATTCTTATTCATTTAGGGGGGGGGGGAAGCTCCTCGGTTGAGATTGACAATCATGTAATTTTCTTCTCCTCCCCCACCTTATCCTTCTCAGACTATGGAGAAAGAAGGTCCCCATCATGATCGAGATGATGTACCACCATTCACATCTTGATGATATCGATCGATAACTTTGTGAGATTGGACCCATCCTATTCGAGTCACGAAACCTTCTTGCATAGTTCTCCTAACCACGATAACAACTATGAGATGAAACCTCAATATTTGAGCTTCCTCCCTACCTTTACTATCAGTCAGAAGGATCTATATATTTTTATACGTGAATTTGAGAAGGTATACTTCATTTTCAAGTTTCAACAACTTGACGAGGATTGTATCTTGTTGAGGATGATTTGTTTGCGTTGAACGATAACACGAAGAATGGATTATAGCTCCTTGGTAAGCTCAATTTGATATTAGGACAACTTTGTGACCATACTTGTGAAGAGACTCTTTCCTTGAAGGTAGACTCAATAATTACAACACCAGAAACTTCAGATGTATCAGACTAAGACTGAGATGTTGCATGCTTTCTTTGAGAGGTTTAAAGATTATCTCCATTAGTGCCCTCATTATGTACTTGAGCTTTGAAAGTTGTGCCAGATTGTTGCGAGGGTCCGAACTACAAAACCCACACGTTATTGGAATAGATGTGCAAAGATATTTTTAAATGAAGGGTATAGATGAGGCATGGAGACTTTCGAGAATATGGCTGAACGCACCAATGAGTATGTCTGGAGGATTTCTAGTTTAATTATACATATATATTTTCGAAATTTTTATACACAATAAGGATCAATTATAATTTTCTATGATTTATTTCATGCATGCATCAGTTTGTTTCAATAACTAGTTTCAAAACTTTATTAAAACAAACACAAGGGACTCCGAAATTCATACCTAGAAGTTCTCTAAAACTTCTTGATGATCCATGATTGACATCATTTCATGCTTATATTTGTATCTTATATCCATTATCTTTCACCTAAACAATGCTATGTTACGAGTTTTATGTTTAGTTTTCAGGAATAAATAGGTTTGAAGAGATGAAACATAAAAGGACCCAAAAGCTGGGAAAAAGGATTGGATTGTGAGATCTGGGGACCAAGATGCAAGGAAGAAGGACCTGATTGCAACACAAAAGGACCTAAGAGCAAAACAGAATACTCCACACCATCATGGGGAGTATTTTACCAATTCGATTCGGGTCGGAGCTCCAACAAGTCAAGTAACCGCATCAAAGACCAACAATACCAGAAAGAAAAGCCCACAACAAAAATGAGCAGGATCTGAATCATATAGACCGCTAATTAGCAGTCCATTTTGGCCCAAATCCGCTCAAATTTCTCCAGCACATGTATTAGAGGATGTTTAGGCTATTTTTGGTATCTGTTTAGTCCCACATCGGGGGATTGTCCCGGTTTGCCTTTTTCCATGGCTACAAATAAAACTCTTCACCTTCCATTGTAATCACTCCATATTTTAAGTGGCTATTCTTCCTACTAGAAGTGAGGCCTTGAAGCACACACTAAAGTAGGAGGATGCTACTTTTAATGTGAGTCATTTTATCAATAAAGTTTTGTGTTTATTTCATTTTTTGTTTTATGCTTCTTTTATTGTTTGTGCATGTATTAGTTTAATCATCTTTTAATTCTAGCTTAGTTTTAATATGCTTTCTTTCCATAGTTTAATAATTAGTGGAATGTTTAGTGAGTAGTTCCATCCCCTTTGGGGGTTGGAGTATATGTACATACATGCATTAGAGAATGGGATGAATGCTTTAATTTCAATGTGTTGATTAAACATGAATGTATGCTTGCTTGTTTAGGATAGAATTTATAACTTGATGAGTTTTGCCAAAATGATTAGACACCTCTCATGCTTGTTTAGGTTCTGAAATAAACAACTTGCATATGTAAATGTTAATCAACTAAGTTGGTGAATAGATTGATAGGTTTTGCCATAACATTTAGACACTTCCTATGCTTGATAAACACCACCTTCATGTGCTTAAAGAATGTATTCTACACCCACCTCTTTGCATGTGTGCACTCACTCCACCCCTTAGGGGTTTTCCCATTTCTGTATTCCAGCATTCTTTCTTTGTTCTTAGTTTAGTTGTTATTCCATCATTTGTTTGTTTCGTTCGCATTTCATACTTCTTAGTGTAGCGTAGTCTAGATTACCATAAACAACTTTCTTCCCCCTATTTTTGCCACTTGATTTCGTACAAGCAAGAGGCTGCTCACCTCCCTGAGGACGACCCGTACTTGCCACCGCTTCAACGCGGCCGTGCACTTGCGGTTTAATTAAAACGTTCAACAATCCGGAGATGCTGAAGAAGACGATCGTCGCTTCCCATTGCGCCGGATGCCTCCAAGTGTTCACCAAAACCCTAAACAAGGTTGGAGAGAAAGGAGCTAGCCAATCAATCTCCAAACTAGCTTAGAATCTAGCTACAAACCCTTTCCTTAATCTCTGAGATTTCTCCTTCCAAAGACTTAGAAAACTAAGAGAATTTTCGTGGCTTTTTGTGGTGAATTAGGAGAGAAAATAATTAGAAAACATCTAACTTAATTAAGGAGAATAAGGACCTATTTATAGGCTCCAATCTTAATCTCAATCATGGCTATTCTTAAGTCATGTTTTCTTGACATTTTCTCTCACAAACTAATTCCATAATGCATTACATGTATCCACAAAACGTTTGACCAAGTTTGGAGCTAATCCAACCATTGATCAAATTAATCTCTTAATTATCAAAGACAGAAAATCGATCGCGGTTCGGTTTACCGAGTCCCACTCGATTAACCGAATATGTCACGATTGTTTAACCGAGTATTAGATGGATGACCGATTCTTAAGGAGAAAAATTCTCCTCAACCGGTCAGACGAATTCGCGTCTAAAACCGAGTGCCATTCGGTTAACCAAAAATATCGGAACTGGACATTGTTCGGTCGACCGTTTCTGGTTCGGTACACCATACCAGAGTTCCAGGCACTTTGGTCAAGTTCGGTCAATTAACTATGACCATCCGTTCCACGTTCGGTTGACCGATCCACAGAACCTTTGGTCGACCGAACCATAAACGGATTACCGAACTTTTACCCGATTTTGCCTTTTCAAATTTTGGATTTATTTCCAACGAAATTTGAAGTTTAGGGGGTTTTAGCAAATTCACAACTTATGCAATATATTATCCTATGCAATAATAAATTATTGCATCCCATAATATATGCATCTCATATGAATTTATCATGATTCTAATTATGTTATATACAACATAATTGATTTTACTTGTTCACCACATGTGTCATATTTTCTATAAGAAACCCGACACATCATATGAACCAAAAATTAAGCTTCTTGTTTCCCTGTTTTTGCGGTGTGACCTATAGGAGGATCTAGACTAAGTTGGCAGTGATATTAAGAGCTTAATATCACAAGCTATAAGCGGTATCTAGCTACACATTATAGCTCCCAATTAGTTAGATGTCTTAATTCCACTCGAATCAAAACCCGATCCATTTAGTGATGGAATGCATCACTTGTGTCTGTCCCTTGCCTCATGATATTAAGAATACAAACAAAGCGGTATTGTGTCATCTTTGTATTAGTATTCATTTCTTGATCTCTTTAAGCTAGTTATAAATATGTGACTTAACTCAAATCACATTGTGCACATTATAACTTGGCTTTATCAAGGGGGCTACTAATATCATCACTCAATTAAGAGGGGCAATGACAATCTTTTGACTAACTATCTTCTCCAACAAAAGTCATACTTAACCAACTAATGCCTTTGCACTACACTCATTGATAACTTAAGACACTAGTCTAATTAAGCACTCCTTAAGCGATCGGATATAAGTCTCATATCAAAGGACCAAGGACACAGTAAAATATTAATGACACAGAAACACATTCCTATAATATTTTACTTATTAGGTCAATTTGGTATACAAAAGTAGTATTCCCCTCTTTTGCGTACCCGTGTTGTCACTCACTTGTAGAGCTACAGTGATCTATGACCAACACGACAATCTTAACTCGGTAATTAATGTCCCATGTTAATTACCATGATTGCGAATATCTTTTGTTTTATGTAAACCAATATCTTTTAGAGCTCTACGGTTAGGGACCAAGAGCCTCTTCCTTAACACTTCTAAAAGACGAATAAAATAAACAAGGAACAAAATGATTTCTCATTCAATTCATAATAATTGACATTTAAAAGTAAAACTTTTAGAACACATTCCCTTCAATCTCCCACTTGTTATCAAAGTTTTCTTTCACATACATTCTCAATGTATAAAACATTAATAACTAGGGTAACCTTCTCAAATCACCTATCAAGCCAATCCACATGAATCCTTGGATCCATGGACTTGAAATATATCTCGTCTCTTAGCTTGGTATGAAGGTTTGTTGAATGGATCAGTTGTGTCACTGTTGTGTCCACCCATTTATTTATTTTGTCTTTCGTTGGTGGTTGAGTTAGCTGTAGTGATATTACTCTTAACTACACTAGCTCATACCTCCACCTTCGATAATGATGACGCATCATCATTCCAACCTCCTATTGTCAAGAATCCCTATGAGAATTGCATCAAAATAGCCCTCGACTATTTTCTCCTTTGTCTTCCATAAACAAGAACCTTATCTTTAGTCCAGTTAAGGTACTTCAGAATATTCTTGACCGCAATCCTATGCTTAGGACTTGCGTCGGATTGGTGACTACCTGTCATGCTTAGGTCATACGAGATATCGAGTCTTGTGCAAGTCACTGTGTACATGGTCCTTCCTTTTGCCGAAGCATAAGGGATACCTTCATGTACTCCAAGTCTTTGCGTGATTGAGCACGTTGAGACTTCTTGAGTTGCACACCTACACTAATATTTATTGGCACATTGTCCATATTGGAATTCTTCACCCTGAACCTTTTCAAGACCTTGTCAATGTATGCACATTGACTGGCGCCAATAAGTCTACGGGATGTATCTCAACGTATCTTGATTCTCAAGGTGTGTTGAGCCTTATCCATTTCTTTCCATTGAACATGCCGATTTCAATGAAATTTCTCGTTTGCTAATGCAAAGGTATATGATTGCTCATGAGCAATATGTCATCGACATATAAGATCAGAGGTACTACATGGCTCCATTCAATGAAGCTTCATTCAAGAGCATTAGCATATCAAAGATAAGAGTAAAAACTCATTAGATGGTTATGGAAATCATATAAAGCTTAAGGGATAAAGATAACACACACTTAATACACTACATGATTATATCACATATTTCTCCACCCCCAAATGGGGATGGAACTACTCACTACTCATTACACTAACTATATTAACAAAAGAAAGCATAATACTGAAATGAAAGTTAACTAAGAAAGCAAGAAGTATTAGAAGCTTAAAAGGAAATGAAAGACTAAACAAACATGCACAAATTAAAAGACAAGATTAAAAGAAACTAGAAGAATTAGTTTATTATTAACAAATGACTCACATTGAAGGTAGCATTCTTCTCCATCTTGAGTTTTTTGCTTCAAGGCTCACTCCTTAGTAGAGAGAATGCCACCAAGCAATGGGTAATTACAATGGAAGGTGAAGAGTTCTATTTATAAGCATAGAAAAAGCTAATCGGGGACAATCCCCCGATGTGGGACTAAACCAATACCAAAAATAGCCTAAACGAACATTAATACAAGTCCAGGAGAAATTTGGGCGGATCCTGAGTAATATGGACCGCCAATTAGCGGTCCAAACACTTCGGACCGCGTTGGAATTTGTTGTGGGCTTTTCTTTCTGGTATTGTTGGTCTTTGATGCAGTTACTTGACTTGTTGGAGCTCCGACCCGAATCGAATTGGTAAAATACTCCCCATGATGGTGAGGAGTATTTTGTTTGGCTCTTTGGTCCTTCTGTCTTACATTCAGGTCCTTCTCCCTTGCATCTTAGTCCCCAGATCTCACAATTCAGTCCTTTTTCCCAGCTTTTGGGTCCTTTTATGCTTCATCTCTTCAAACCTATTTATTCCTGAAAACTAAACATAAAACTCGTAACATAACATTGTTTAGGTGAAAGATAATGGATATAAGATACAAATATAAACATGAAATGATGCCAATCAAATTCCCCCACACCTAACTTTTGCTAGTCCCGAGCAAAACAAACAAAGGAAAAAGCATACGAAAAACAAGAAATCCTAACTCACTTTCGTAGGAATCACGGTTGCACTTAGCACGTGCAACAAGCCGTTAAACCTCTTTGTTGCCAAGGAGGAGGAGTGTTGTCTCCTGAGGGTTTTCAGCGGATATACCCACAAAATCCGAACAAGATTCATTATTCAATCTAGACACTCGACTCGTTGGAAATATTTTGTCGATCAATGGACGCGGTAATGCTACGGGCCGACTCTATATAGGTGATCAGTCCACACCTCTAACCTAATGAACCATTCGTGCAAGTTAAATTAGGAATTAAGTGAAAGACATGGACAACCTCAACACGCTCAAGTGCTACAAAGTGTAAAGTCCATTAAGGTTCTTATTTGCATTACCATTTTTTTTCTTTTTGTTTCTTTTCACATTTTTTTCTTCTTTTTCTTTTTATTAGTTGGAGCTTCATTCTCCCAGGGTCAGGTTTCGTGCATCATTGCCCATGAGGACTTACACTATCACGTACACCTTTCCTTAAATCTGCACATAGGGAAATCCCTACCACCCGTGTACGGGAGTTCGATCGGCGCATCCCAAGTCAGATGGCTCGAAAGCACGAGGCACAAAGTCCCCTCAGACCTACTTTCCTGAGTGATAGGAGCCGTGCGAGAAGAGAGAACACCTACTCACTTATTTCTTATCTACACATGAACAAAAACCCCTACACTAATGTCTTACAACAGGATTTAGAGGGTCCTTGACTACAACAAACTTCCCTAAGTTAACAGACACGAATTATTGACTCACTAGGTTCAGGGTGGACTTCATTAAATGTTTGAGCACTGAAACCCTATGATTACTCACCCCCAAGGGAAAACTGGGGTGCATCCTAACGACTCGATAAATCCTAAAGTCATTGTACTAGATATCCTAATGCATCAAGTTCAAGACAATTTTGGGAGCTTTCTTTTTACTTTGCCTCTCAACGGTTTTGCACATGCTTAACACAAGCAAAACCCACAAAACATTTTCTTTCGCAAACACATGAAATTTTTGAAAGAAATGTGGAAATTTTAAAGCACTAGGCAAGCAAAAGAAGACAAGTCACCCAAGTATCATGACAAGCAGATATATCGATATTAAATGCAGCACACCAACATGACCCTAATAATGCACAAAAAAGAAAATAAAATCAAAGGAATAAGACAACTATGTACAGTAAAACACCCCCCACACCTACTTCATGCATTGTCCTCAATGAATGTGAGCAAAATACTACATGGATTTATGCATGAAAACGGAGAGATCTCACCAACATGAAGTACAAAGGGAAGTTCAAGGTCATGTTGATGGACACAAACCCAAATTCCCTCAAACTTGTGAGATGCTAAAGAAAGGATACAAATACGTGAAAGAAATGGAGCCCAAATACACAAGGGTTGGGGCTCACAGCAATCGATGCTCATTGAAGGAGTCTTTGATTGTACTTTCTTTTTTTTCTTTTTTCTTTTTTATATAACTATGTACAAACATAAGTTCCCATCTTCATTTTTCAAAAGACATCAAATGAGAACCTCAAGAGTGGGTCAATGCACTTGGAAAGGGAACATGACACCACACGGGGCCAGAATACTCATGCGTGGGCCCCCTTCACAAAGAGCACCAGATGAAATGAGAGGTTCATGAATTGGACGCAAAGGCGTCTCATTCAAAGGATCAAACTGAAAGAGCTTGAACCTCTCAAGAGTTTGGGAAATGAGGGGCAACGGAAGAAGAGTTTCTCCCGTTGCGCTGCTGAAGTTATGATCGTCAATCCAAACTCTCCAACAAACATGCTGGTGCGTCGGAACGAGGTCAAGAACCTCGTTAGGCATGTCCGACACACCAGGCGAACAAAAAGTGGGTCTCATACCCAAGGTATCCTCCAAGGAAATCCTAATACCCTCATTAGCAATGTAGTTGTTTGATGTTCCATCATTTCCAAGATGATCAGGAACAATAGTGAGAGGCAAACTCTCATCAGGTTGTTTGAAATTGAGGGTACTAGGGAGCTCTTGCTCCACCAGAGGTGAGTCCTTAAGAGGCACAACATGAAGATCATGTGGCTCTAGGGCCACGGGACAAAACGATAAGGCACAATCCTGTGCCGACTCATAATGAAATTGGTCCATGTTTTCCTCAATTGGAATCGAATCCTCCACCAAGTGATCGTGAATTGAAACCCCAAGTCCCTCAGACTGACTAGGAGTTTGACTTTGAAAGATTGTGCTTTGAATTTGTGGATGTGGTGGTGGCGGTTCGATATCAAAAGATGAATCATCATGTTGACAAGAAAAGTTACTTTCCTCATGTTCACGTAATTGTTGCGACATTTGACTCACTTGCAGTGCCATATTTTGTATGGACTGTTGAGTGGTTTCCATGAACGTAAGGAAAGTTTGTTTCAAGGAATCAGGTATGCGGTCAACTATGAGGTCCAAGTCAGAGCTTGGGAAATTTTGGGGTTGGGTGTTGATGGGCTGAGAATGAGTCCAATGATTTGAAGTGGGGTGTTGGTAGAATTCTGGGTATTCAGGAGGAGGATACTAGGGTGGAAATGATGTATAAGAATTTGAATACAAATTGTCTCCCCACGAATCCATCCCTCTCGGGTTGTACGCGGATGCGTAATGGTCATAATGAGCATTTTGGGAAAATGTGTGCTCATACTCAGGCTCAGGGGCAATATAAGGACATTCCCCTATAACATGACCACTCCACCCACAACAGTCACATGGTACGGCTACTGGAGCCACCGGTGCACCCATGTCATCTACCACATGCATGAAAGAGGCCAAAGGTTCTTGTAATGTCTCAGATTGATGACAACCATATGATCCGACGTAACTAGATGGTGGTCTAGCAGTTGGTGCCTCTCTCATACTACCCCAATATGAAGATTGCGCAGTCACAGAATTAAGATTGTCCCAACCATACGGGGTGTTAGTCTGAGCCACCCCAGGATGCATGGGTCGGGAGTACCAGGGAGAATCGTCCTGGTCCAACAATGATATGGATGGTCGCCCATGTAACCATCCATCTCCACAAAGAACTCTAGAGTCGATCACTCTCACCACCACGAGGCCAAGCTCGCAAAAAGTTCTCGACTCGACCCTAAAAACGCTACCAGAGAGTGTAAAGGGTAAGAGACTATAACGTAGAAGAAGGTGAGAAGAAGATGACTCAGAGGAGAAGGGAAGAATCCCTAAAGCTAGCGTGGGTAACGGAAGAGGGTAGAAGCCTAGTCTAGCAAGCACGACTCAAACAATGTAAGGCAATGGGTCCTTAGGCTAGACGACGCCTAACTTCGAGGTCACTAGCCTCGACACGCCTCACCTCCCTACAACGAGGACCACAATGCCCAGCAAGTGATACCAGATCCGGAGATCCAGTACATTCTACTATCGACAAGGTAGGCAACGTCGATCATGTCATGACGATCTCAACTAGATTACTCTCCTAGTGCGTCTGCAATCCTTAGGGCCAATGTCTACTTGCTTTTAGTTAAGGCTTGATTAAGAGTGATTTTTGGGGCCAAGGAAAGGGTGATGAAATCCCCCACCTTATCTTTTATGGGACAACCCCTCCTTAGTAGTGTTTTGAGCTTAAATCTAGCAATCAATCACTCCAATCAAACGCTCAACTCACTCTTGTCCCGATGCACCTTACTAACTAATACATGAACAAAACATGCATGAATAAGAGATTTGGGTGCACGTACCTCACGCCAACAATCAACAACAAAATCTAAAGCAAAGAAAAGACAAATGCATGTAAGGTCTACACATGATGCATGACCTAGATGACAAGAAGTCTAATCTTTTGCTTTGAGTTTTATGGTCCAAGTTGATTAAAGGGGATTGGTTTAATGATCTAGGAGCAAACTAGAGGTTATAGAATGAAAAATAGGGCTCCCAGATAACAATAATGAACTAATCAACTACCAGAAGAAATCTGTGAGTCAGAAACTCTCACCAGGCCGCCAATTGGCGGTCCTTTTTGAAGCTTAGGTGCTCCAACTCCTCCAGTAGCCTCCCCGTGAGCTCTAGGATCCCTGAAACTAAGAAAAACTGAAAACAAAAAATTAAAAACCCCTCTAATCGTCCAAACCAACGTCTGGACAGAGCACCTCCCCGGCAACGGCGCCAAAAACTTGATTGATTGTCTTATTTAAACCGCAAGTGCACGGCCGCATTGAAGCGGTGGCAAATATGGGTCGTCCACTGGGAGGTGTGTCGACGTTTGGTTTGTGCGAGGGCGAGTGGTAAAAAATGGAGAGAGAGATTGATTACACTAAACTACACTAAGTTGTAAAAAGGAAATGGAGATAAACAATAAAACTAAGCCCCATAGGGGGTAGAGAAATAATGTAAATATGAAGATGTGTGTGTGTGTTCAATTAAGCTCCTCACAACATGTAGTGCATGAAATCATAAAACTACATCCAACTTTGCCTCCACATGAATTAAGATAAGACTACATCATTAAAACAAACGACACAATAATTGGAATGAAGCTAAATGAAGTCAAGTATAAAGACTAGACCCTACTATGCATCCACATGAATTAAGATAAGACTACATCATTAAAACATACAAGACATTAGCTAAGGTAAAGGCAACAAGAGCACATACACTACAAATTGTGTTTCCAATATTAACTTCATCCATATCCTAACCTTATCATTCCCCATAAAATAAGTCCACTAATCAAAGCATAAGCTAAGCTTCATTCAAGAGCATTAGCATATCAAAGATAAGAGTGAAAACCCATTAGATGGTTATGGAAATCATATAAATTTCAAGGGATAAAGATAACACACACTTAATACACTACATGATTATATCACATATTTCTCCACCCCCCAAATGGGGATGAAACTACTCACTACTCATTACACTAACTATATTAACAAAAGAAAGCATAATACTGAAATGAAAGTTAACTAAGAAAGCAAGAAATATTAAAGAAGCTTAAAAGGAAAGGAAAGACTAAACAAACATGCACAAATTAAAAGACAAGATTAAAAGAAACTAGAAGAATTATTTTATTAACAAATGACTCACATTGATGGTAGCATTCTTCTCCACCTTGAGTTTTTGCTTCAAGGCTCACTCCTTAGTAGAGAGAATGCCACCAAGCAATGGGTAATTACAATGGAAGGTGAAGAGTTCTATTTATAAGCATAGAAAAAGCTAATCGGGGACAATCCCTCGACGTGGGACTAAACCAATACCAAAAATAGCCTAAACGAACATTAATACAAGTCCAGGAGAAATTTGGGCGGATCCTGAGTAATATGGACCGCTAATTAGCGGTCCAAACACTTCGGATCGCGTTGGAATTTGTTGTGGGCTTTTCTTTCTGGTATTGTTGGTCTTTGATGCGGTTACTTGACTTGTTGGAGCTCCGACCCGAATCGAATTGGTAAAATACTCCACATGATGGTGTGGAGTATTCTGTTTGGCTCTTAGGTCCTTATGTCTTACATTCAGGTCCTTCTCCCTTGCATCTTAGTTCCCAGATCTCACAATTCAGTCCTTTTTCCAGCTTTTGGGTCCTTTTATGCTTCATCTCTTCAAACCTATTTATTCCTCAAAACTAAACATAAAACTCGTAACATAACATTGTTTAGGTGAAAGATAATGGATATAAGATACAAATATAAACATGAAATGATGCCAATCAGTCCCCCTTACTTATTGGGTTTCTTTCTTTCCCTCGTCGACCTTCTCTATTCTTTTGGTTCTTCTCGTGTCTCTCGAACTTCTTCCACAATTTCTTGTGGAATAGGTTCATGTTCGACTCTCGAACGTACACTGGGTGGGGATGATTGAGATTCTCTCACAATTTCTTGTAAGGATCTCTCGCTCATGCTCCCACTAACCAAATGAATTTCGGTTGGGCCTTCATAATTTTGAATGCTACATTCACATCATGTTCTTGTAGAGTATCTTGAGTTTCCCAAGCTTAACTCTACTCCCACTACTTTTCTCTCTTTTCCAAAAATTCTAGAAAAACCATATCTCTCTCTACAATCTTTCGATTGGAGGTGATACACCAAAAGTAGTATCCTCTTATCACACGAGGATAACCTATAAAGAAACACTTATCAGCTTTTGGTTGAAGCTTGGTCGACATCAATTCCTTGACGTAGACCTCACAACCCGAATCTCGAGAAAGTTGAGCTTAGGTGTCTTTCAACTCCATAGCTCACAAGTCATTTTCTCCACGGATTTGGATGGAACATTATTTAGTGAGATCGTCATTTCCTGTAGTGCATAATTCCAAAAGTAAATAGGCAATTTAGATTGACTTATCATTGATCGAACCATGTCGAGCAATATCCTATTCCTACTTTAGGAATGAGTCAAATTTGGTATCCTAATCATTCACCCCTACGAACCTTTCATAGAGACTCGATATTCTTGTTGAGTCGGTTCACTACTTCATCCTTGAATTCTTTGATCTTGTCAAACAATTCACTTTTGTTTCCCATTAGACAAATACATCCATAATGACTATAGTTGTCCGTGAACAAAATGAAGTACCTTAAACCGTCTCTTGCACTTGTACTTATCGGACCACATACATTAGAACGTATCATATCCAATTAGTCATTCGTTTTCGTTCATTTCTTCTTGAAAAGGTCTCTTGGTCATTTACATGACCAATCCGATAGTGTTACAAGAGTGAATCATTCACGTGAGTTATCTTAGTTTTGTTTTTGTTATTGTTTGTTTGAGTTTGTTTATTATTCATTTCAAGCAAATAGAAGTCATTCCAAACGAATGTATTTGCATAGAGAATTCCATTCTTCGATATAGACAAGCAAGAATTAGAAATATATATTAAAATTTATCCATATCTTAAACTTGATACAAAAATGTTCTTGCTAATCGAAGGCACATAACAAACACTCCTCAAAACATAAATTTAAATCATTAGACTATTGAAGTTCCATAGAACCTTGTACAATCACAGCTTTACTTGTACTATTTCTGATCTTCAATATCTTCTCGTTTTCAACGAGTTCCTTCCTATCCTTCAATAGTTGCACATCAAAATTATGTGGGCACTAGATCTGGTAACCATTACCAAATCAAGGACAGAGGTGATTAAATTTATCTCAACAACAAACATACCTACGGCGTTTCTCGGGCGCCTACGTTCAATCATCCCATTTTCAAGGTCTTCCTTGTACTTGGGGCAATTAGGTCGGATGTGTCCCTTTTCACCGCAGTGAAAGCACTCCGTGTTGGGAGTTGGAGATTTGAAAGATTTCCCCCTTGAGGCACTCCTATGAGTACCTCCTACTCCCTTGCTTTTGATTGACGTATCTTTGGTAAATTTGCCTTTATCTTGGTTGATCCTTTTGCTCCTCTCATGGACGGCTAGGACCTGATTGTCCCGACCCTTGCCCACGTCAACTTCTGCCATTTTGAGAGTGTTGTGAAGCTCCTCAAGACTCACCCCTTTTTCACGCACATGATAGTGCATCACAAAGTCCTTAAAGGACGGGGCTAGAGAGCCAAGAATCAGATCTTAGGCAATGTCCTCGGGCATTGGAGAAGAGAGCTTCGACAATTTCTCAAGGTATCCTTGCATCGTGAGAAAATGCATGGATACCGATGTTCCCTCCGCCATGTGGCACCTTGTGAGTGCGATGGTGGTCTTATAGCGTTCCTTTTGGGCACTATCCATGAACATCTTTGTTAAAGCTTCCATGGTCTTCTTGGGTTTTGAATCCAAGTATTTCGCTAGAAGCGAGTCACCCATGGATGCCAACATTAGACCGTGAACTTGATTCTCTTGGTATTCCCACTTGGCTATTGCCTCTTTCTAATTACCGGTTGCCTTCTCATTCAATTTTGGGATTTCACCATCCAAAATATGAGATAGTTTTTCAAACCTCAAAATGATATTAAGATTGAGTTGCCATTTCATGAAGTTTGAGCCATCATTTTGCAAAGGATTCTTTTCGATCATAGATCGCACAATTGGTTGGATATTAGACATTTCTACAAAATAAATTATACAGGATTTTAATGTAAATTTTATGTTTAAAAACACATACATATATATCGAATATAAATGTAAATACTGCAAATAAAATTTTTGCCCGTAAATGTAGTAATCCAAGATCCTATCAATTGCAATATAGACTAGCAAAGGGCTATCGAATATATCACAATATCAAGGTAAGAAAAACTCTTTCTAATCACAACCTTTTTGAATTTTAGCAATATTAGCATCTTCAAACTCTTGTAATTCTTGTCGTTTTAATTATGAGGGAATATGACCTATCCTCGTAAGAAAAGCGTTTTCCCAAAACCGAGCGAGGGCTCTAGGTAATGTTAAGAAAACTTATTTTCATTTGATACGAGATACGTTTATCCACTGTATTCACAACTAAACATACTTGGGGTTCACTAGGGTGAAACACACCTCATATATTTAATCGTGGCACAACAATAGATGACCATAATATCTCCCACTATTCCCAAAGATGGAGGGAGCTATCTCGCGCTAAGGGCGAGCAGAGTATCCCTCGATCAATGACTGCTAGTGGATGAAATAAGAAGGAAAATTACTATTAATTTTGTTGGACAATTTCATATATTAACATGTGATTCAGAATTTTAGGTTATCATGCATATTATCATTCATACACATCCTAACATTCAATCACATTCATCACATGCATAGCAGAAATTAAAAAATAGAAATTAAACCATTGACACAATCCACATCGTGTGAGTTTATATGTTCCCTTCGATCCTTGATCCTCGATCCCTGATCTTTGATCCTCGATCGATGCGCTACAACGGCGACTTCCTCTTGCACCGGAGATATAGATTTTACAGAAAATAAACATGCTCCTCACATTCGATAAAAACCGACTAGTGCAAGTCCTATGTAAAAACCTCTCATATGCAAATGCAATTATCTAAAAGACAGAAAGAGGGAGTTTTGTCTTTTACATATAAATAAGCCCCTGTATAATAATAATCACATACATTCATAGTTAGTGATTTGGAACATATAAACTCACAATTCCTGCAAAAATAACTCGAGCATCCATGCACGCAATATTGCTATAAACTATACAACCTAGTTTATCAATCATCTAGAATCCCAAACAATTCTTTGAAAAACATTTTGAAATCCATTAAAAATGTTTTTAATCCATCCATAGTTCAAAAATAATTTTGAACCGCTGTCCATCCAATTACCAATGGAAAGATGAACCACAGTTTTTTGGTTTTGTTGATTCTCTTACAAAATAATCATTTCTTTATAAAACGAAATTATTGTAAGTTAGACTAATGTCTAAATCTTAATTCTAATAATTACATGGCATGTTTTAAACCATTTAAAACATTCAAAACGAATTATTACAAAGAATTATTACAACAAAACATTTGAAGACCGAAAAACCGGTAATCCGAATTGTTTAAATCCTAGATGGTAAACTAAATTTGTTTACAACCTCAAATCATTAGAAAAATTGAACCCTAAGGTCTGATATCACTGGAGGATTTCTAGTTTAATTGCACATATATATTTTCGAAATTTTTATGCACAATAAGGATCAATTATTGAAGGGAATGTGTTCTAATAGTTTTACTTTTAAATGTCAATTATTATGAATTGAATGAGAAATCATTTTGTTCCTTGTTTATGTTATTCGTCTTTTAGAAGTGTTAAGGAAGAGGCTCTTAGTCCTTAACCGTAGAACTCTAAAAGATATTGGTTTACATAAAACAAAAGATATTCGCAATCATGGTAATTAACATGGAACATTAATTACCGAGTTAAGATTGCCGTGTTGGTCATAGATCATTGTAGCTCTACAAGTGAGTGACAACACGGGTACACAAAAGAGGAAAATAGTACTTTTGTATACCGAATTGACCTAATAAGTAAAATATTATAGAAATGTGTTTCTGTGTCATTAATATTTTACTGTGTCTTTGGTCCTTTGATATGAGACTTATATCTAATCACTTAAGGAATACTTAATTAGATCAGTGTCTTGAACTATCGATAAGTGTAGTGTAAATGCATTGGTTGGTTAAGTACAACTTTTGTTGGAGAAGATAGTTAGTCAAAAGACTATCATTGCCCCTCTTAATTGAGTGATGATATTAGTGGGCCCCTTGATAAAGCAAAGTTATAATATGCACAATGTGATTTGAGTTAAGTCACATATTTATAACTAGCTTAAAGAGATCAAGAAATGAATACTAATACAAAGATGACACAATACTACTTTGTGTGTATTCTTAATATCATGAGGCAAGGGACGGACACAAGTGGTGCACTCCATCACTAATTGGATCGAGTTTTGGTTCGAGTGGAATTAAGACATCTAACTAATTGGGAGCTATAATGTGTAGCTAGATACCGCTTATAGCTTGTGATATTACGCTCTTAATATCGTTGCCAACTTAGTTTAGATCCTCCCATAGGTCACACCACAAAACTGGGAAACGAGGTATGGGGATTTTGAGTTCATAAGATGTGTCGGGTTTCATGTTGAAAATATGACACATGGGGTGAACAAGCAAAATCAAAATTATGTTGTGATTAATAACATAATTAGAATCTAAATTAAATTCATATGTGATGTAAATATTATGGGGTGTCATGATTGATCATTACATAAGATAATATGTTACATAAGTTGTGAATTTACTACTAATCCCGAAATGTCAAATTTTGTAGGGGTTAAACCAAAATTTGACAAGTCTGCAAGACTGTGCAAACGGTCGACCGGTTAATGGATAACGATCGACCGAAGGTGCACGGTCGACCGGACGTGTCTCGACCGATAACAGGGAATTTTCGTCTGTTCGGAACGGTCGACCGAATCTATCGGTCGGTCGACCGAACATTGCGATGAAATATTCTACGTTAAGAACGGTCGACCGAATCTCGCACGGTCGACCGAAATTGGGTTCGAGCGGTCGACCGGACCTTCGTAACGGTCGACCGGTCCAGACGGTTTTATGCAGAATTAATTTAAGAATTAATTAGATCATGCATGGAATTGGTCCATAATTGATTTAATTCGTGGCTAATATTATTTATTGTTAAATAATGGATGGTTAGATGGAATTTTGCATGAGATCATGGGCAAGGGGTTGCACATGAATAGGTAATTTGGAGAGAACTTATAAATACAAGTTTATCTCATTACCTAATTAATTCATTCATTATTTCTTGTGCAAAAATTCTCTCTCCATAATTCTCCACGAAAATCCCTTAATTCTTAAGTTTAGTTTTCGTTCTTAAGAGATCATCTTCTCAAGAGAATTAAAGAGGGTTAGTAATTGGATTCTAAACCCTATCGGAGATTGAGAGACTAGCTTCCCTCTCTCCGATCTTGTTTAGAGTTTGGTGAATACTCAAAGGCATCCGGCGCGGCGAGAAGCATCCCCAACGTCTCCGAATCTTCAAGAAGTTTTTGAGAACTTCTAGGTATGAATTTCGGAGTCCTTGTTTGTTTTAATAGAGTTTTGAAACTAGATGTTAAAACAAACTGATGCATGCATGAAATAAATCAAAGAAAATTGTAATTGATCCTTATTATACATAAAAATTTCGAAAATATATATGTATAATTAAACATGAAATCCTACAGTGGTATCAGAGCTTAGGGTTCAATTTTCTCATGATTTATGGCTGTAAACAAATTTAGTTTACCATCTAGGATTTAAACAATTCGTTTTACCGGTTTTTCGGTCTTTAAATGTTTGTTGAAATAATTCTTTATAATAATTCGTTTTAAATGTTTTGAATGTTTAAAACATGACATGTAATTATTAGAATTATGATTTAGACATAAGTCTAACTTGCAATAATTTCGTTTTAAGTATAAACGATTATTTTGTAAGAGAATCAACAAAACCGAAAAACTGTGATTCATCTTTCCATTGGAAATTGGATGAACAGCGGTTCATAATTAATTTGTGAACTATGGATGCATGAAAAATGCTTTTAATGGATTTCAAAACGTTTTTTCAAAGAATTGTTTAATATTCTAGATGCTTGATAAACTAGGATGGATAGTTTATAGCAATATTGCGTGCATGGATGCTCGAGTTGTTTTGCAGGAATTGTGAGTTTGTATGTTCCACATCAGAAGCCATGAATGTATGTAATTATTATAATACAGGGGCTTGTGTATGTAAAAGCCATATTCTCTATTTTCTAAGAATTGTTTAGATAGTTGCATATGCATATGAGAGTTTTTACATAGGACTTGCACTAGTCGGTTTTTATCGAAGGTGAGGAGCATGTTTATTTTCTGTAAAAATCTACATCTCCGGTGCAAGAGAAAGTCGCCGTAGTAGCGCATCGATCGAGGATCGAGGATCAAGGATCGAAGGGAACATATAAACTCATACGATGTGGATTGTGTGAATGTTTAATTTCTGTTTTTATAATTTCTGCTATGCATGTGATGAATGGTGAATGTTAGGATGTGTATGGATATTAATATGCATGATAACTAAAATTCAAAATCACATGTTGATAAACGAAATTGTCCAACAAAAATTAAGAGTAATTTTCCTTCTTATTTCATCCACTAGCAGCCATTGATCGAGGGATACTCTGCTCGCCCTTAGCGGGAGATAGCTCCCGCCATCTTTGGGAATAGTGGGAGATATAAAGGCTGTCTATTGTTGTGCCATGATTAATTATATGAGGTGTGTTTCACCCTAGTGAACCCCAAGTATGTTTAGTTGTGAATACAGTGGATAAACGTATCTCGTATCAAATGAAAATAAGTTTTTTTAACATTACCTAGAGCCCTCGCTCGGTCTTGGGAAAAAGTTTTTCTTACGAGGATAGGTCGCATTCCCTCATAATTAAAACGACAAGAGTCACAAGAGTTTGAAGATGCTAATATTGCTAAAATTCAAAAAGGTTGTGATTAGAAAACGGTTTTTCTTACCTTAATGTTGTAATGTATTCGATAGCCCTTAGCTAGTCTATATTACAATTGATGGGATCTTGGATTACTGCATTTACGGGCAAGATTTTATTTGCAGTATTTACATCATATTCGATATATATGTATGTATTTTAAAACATAAAATTGACATTAAAATCCTTTGTAATTTATTTTGTAGAAATGTCTAATATCCAACCAATTGTGCGATCTATGATCGAAAAGAACCCTTTGCAAAATGATGGCTCAAACTTCATGAAATGGCAACTCAATCTTAAAATCGTGTTGAGGTTTGAAAAACTATCTCATATTTTGGATGGTGAAATCCCAAAATTAAATGAGAAGACAACCGATGATGAGAAAGAGGCGATAGCCAAGTGGGAAGACCAAGAGAACCAAGTTCACGGTCTGATGTTGGCATCCATGGGTGACTCGCTTCAAGCGAAATACTTGGACTCAAAACCCAAGAAGACCATGGAAGCTCTAACAATGATGTTCATGGATAGTGCCCGAAAGGAGCGCTATAAGACCACCATCGCACTCACAAGGTGCAACATGGCGGAGGGAACATCGGTATCCATGCATTTTCTCACGATGCAAGGCTACCTTGAGAAATTGTCGAAGCTCTCTTCTCCAATGCCCAATGACATTGCCGAAGATCTGATTCTTGTCTCTCTAGCCCCGTCCTTCAAGGACTTTGTGATGCACTATCATGTGCGTGAAAAAGGGGTGAGTCTTGAGGAGCTTCACAACGCTCTCAAAATGGCTGAAGTTGATATGGGCAAAGGTAAGGACAATGAGGTCCTTGCTGTCCATAAGAAGAGCAAAAAGATCGACAAAGGTAAAGGCAAATTTACCAAAGATACGTCAATCAAGAGCGAGGGAGTAGGAGGTGCTCATGGGAGTGCCTCAAGGGGAAGTCTCACAAATCTCCAACTCCCAACTCGGAGTGCTTTCACTGCGGTGAAGAAGGACACATCCGACCTAATTGCCCCAAGTACAAGGAAGACCTTGAGAATGGGATGATTGAACGAAGGCGCCCGTTGAACGCCGTAGGTATGTTTGTTATTGAGACAAATTTAATCACCTTTGTCCTTGATTTGGTAAAGGTTACCGGGTCTAGTGCTCACATAATTTTGATGTGCAGCTATTGAAGGATAGGAAGGAACTCGTGAAGAACGAGATGATATTGAAGATTGGAAATAATACAAGCATCGCTGCGATTGTACAAAATTTTATGGAACTTCAATAGTCTAGTGATTTAAATATATGCTTTGAAGAATGTTTGTTATGTACCTTCGATTAGCAAGACTATTCTGTATCATGTTTTGGATATGGATAACTTAATATATATTTTTAATTTTTGCTTGGCTATATCGAAGAATGGAATTTTCTATGCAAATACATTCGCATAGAATGATTTCTATTTGCTTGAAATAAATAATAAAAAAACTCAAACAAACAATAACAAAAGGAACTAAGATAACTCACGTAGATGATACAATCTTGTAGCACTATCGGATTGGTCAAATAAATGACCAAGAGACCTTTCAAGTAGAAAGGAACGAAAACGAATAACTAATTGGATATGATACATTCTAATGTATGTGGTCCGATAAGTACAGGTGCAAGGGCGTTTAAGGTACTTCATTTTGTTCACGGACAACTATAGTCATTATGGCTATATTTGTCTAATGGGAAGCAAAAGTGAATTCTTTAACAAGTTCAAGAAATTCGAGGATGAAGTAGTGAACCGACTCAACAAGAATATCGAGTCTCTATGAAAGGTTCGTAGGGGTGAGTGCTTAGGATACCTAATTTGACTTATTCCTAAAGTAGGAACATGATATTGCTCGACATAGTTCGATCAATAATAAGTCAATCTAAATTGCCTATTTACTTTTGGAATTATGCACTACAAATAAAGACAAACTCACTAAATAATGTTCCATCCAAATCCGTGGAGAAAATGTCTTGTGAGCTATGGAGTTGAAAGACACCTAAGCTCGACTTTCTCAAGATTTGGGGTTGTGAGGTATACATCAAGAAATTGATGTCGACCAAACTTCAACCAAAAGCGGATAAGTGCTTCTTTATAGGTTGTCCTCGTGTGACAAGAGGATACTACTTTTGGTATATCACCACCAATCGAAAGATTGTAGAGAGAGATATGGTTTTTCTGGAATTTCTGGAAAAGAGAGAAAAGTAGTGGGAGTAGAGTTGAGCTTGAGGAAACTCAAGATACTCTACAAGATCATGATGTGAATGTTGCATTCAAAATCATGAAGGTCCAACCGAGATTCATTTGGTTAGTGGGAGCATGATCGAGAGATCCTTACAAGAAATTGTGAGAGAATCTCAATCATCCTCACCTAGTGTGCGTTCGAGAGTCGAACATGAACCTATTCCTCAAGAAATTGTGGAAGAAGTTCGAGAGACACGAGAAGAACCAAAAGAACTAAGAAGGTCAATGAGGGAATGGAAGAAACCCAATAAGTATGTGGGACTTCATGAGATCATGGTACTAGATACCAAAGATCCCTCGACCTTCCGAGAAGCAATAGAAAAGACTCCAAACTATGGTTAAAAGCCATGGAATCTGAAGTAGAATCCATGTATGATAATCAAGTATGAAACTTGATTAGCCTTCCTCAAGAGAAAATATCATTTGGTATAAATGAGCTTTTAGGAGGAAGATAGACATGAATAGTAACTTGACAACCTACAAAGCAAGGCTTGCAGCAAAAGTTATACTCAAATTCAAGAAATTGACTTTGATGAAATTTTTGAGAAGTTTCCATATTAAAATCTATTCGGATTATGCTCACTATTACCGCATTTCACAATTATGGGATATGGAAGATGGATATCAAAATGGCGTTCCTTAAACAGGAACTTGGAGGAGGATATGTACATGGTACAACCTGAAGGTTTTGATGATCCAAATAGTAGCGAGAAGAAATGCAAGTTTCGAGAATCCATTTATGGATTGAAGCAAGCATCGAGGAGTTGGAACAAACGCTTTGACGAATAGATGAAGAAGATCCACTTCAATCAAAGTAAAGGAAAACCTTGTATATACAAGGAGATTAGTGGGAGCCATGTAGTACTTCTGATCTTATATGTCGATGACATATTGCACATGAGCGATCATATACCTTTGCATTAGCAAACGAGAAATTTCGTTGAAATCAGTATGTTCAATGAAAAGATGTGAGTGAAGCTCAATACATCTTGATTATCAAGATATAAAGAGATACATCTCATAGACTCATTGGTCTAAGTCAACGTGTATACATTGACAAGGTCTTTGAAATGTTCAGGGTGAACAATTCCGATATGGACAATATGCCAATAAGTAAGAGTATAGGTGTGCAACTCAAGAAGTCTCAATGTGCTCAATCACACAAAGACTTGGAGTACATGAAGGTATCCCCTATGCTTCAGCAAAAGGAAGGACCATGTACACGATGACTTGCACAAGACTCAATATCTCGTATGCTCTATGCGTGACAAGTGGTCACCAATCCAACGCAAGTCCTAATCGTAGGATTACGGTCAAGAATATTCTGAAGTACCTTAACCGGGCTAAAGATAAGGTTCTTGTCTGTGGAGGACAAAGGAGGAAATAGCCGAGGGCTATTTAGATGCAATTCTCATAGGGAGTCTTAACAATAGGAGGTTGGAATGATGATGCGTCATCATAATCGAAAGTGGAGATATGAGCTAGTGTAGTTAGGAGTAACATCACTACGTCTAACTCAACCACCAACGAAAGACAAAATAAATTAATAGGTGGACACAACAGTAACACAACTGATCCATTCAACAGACCTTCATACCAAGCTAAGAGACGAAATGTATTTCGAGTCCATGGATCTGAGGATCCATGTGGATTGGCTTGATAGGTGATTTGAGAGGGTTACCCTAGTTATTAACGTTTTATACATTGAGAATGTATGTGAAAGAAAACTTTGATAACAAGTGGGAGATTGAAGGGAATGTGTTCTAAAAGTTTTACTTTTAAATGTCAATTATTATGAATTGAATGAGAAATCATTTTGTTCATTGTTTATGTTATTCGTCTTTTAGAAGTGTTAAGGAAGAGGCTCTTGGTCCTTAACCGTAGAGCTCTAAAAGATATTGGTTTACATAAAACAAAAGATATTCCCAATCATGGTAATTAACATGGAACATTAATTACCGAGTTAAGATTGTCGTGTTGGTCATAGATCATTGTAGCTCTACAAGTGAGTGACAACACGGGTACACAAAAGAGGAAAATAGTACTTTTGTATACCGAATTGACCTAATAAGTAAAATATTATAGAAATGTGTTTCTGTGTCATTAATATTTTACTGTGTCTTTGGTCCTTTGATATGAGACTTATATCTAATCACTTAAGGAATACTTAATTAGATCAGTGTCTTGAACTATCGATAAGTGTAGTGTAAATGCATTGGTTGGTTAAGTACAACTTTTGTTGGAGAAGATAGTTAGTCAAAAGACTATCATTGCCCCTCTTAATTGAGTGATGATATTAGTGGGCTCCTTGATAAAGCAAAGTTATAATGTGCACAATGTGATTTGAGTTAAGTCACATATTTATAACTAGCTTAAAGAGATCAAGAAATGAATACTAATACAAAGATGACACAATACTACTTTGTGTGTATTCTTAATATCATGAGGCAAGGGACGGACACAAGTGGTGCACTCCATCACTAATTGGATTGGGTTTTGGTTCGAGTGGAATTAAGACATCTAACTAATTGGGAGCTATAATGTGTAGCTAGATACCGCTTATAGCTTGTGATATTAAGCTCTTAATATCGCTGCCAACTTAGTTTAGATCCTCCCATAGGTCACACCACAAAACTGGGAAACGAGGTATGGGGATTTTGAGTTCATAAGATGTGTCGGGTTTCATGTTGAAAATATGACACATGGGGTGAACAAGCAAAATTAAAATTATGTTGTGATTAATAACATAATTAGAATCTAAATTAAATTCATATGTGATGTAAATATTATGGGGTGTAATGATTGATCATTACATAAGATAATATGTTACATAAGTTGTGAATTTACTACTAATCCCGAAATGTCAAATTTTGTAGGGGTTAAACCGAAATTTGACAAGTCTGCAAGACTATGAAAACGGTCGACCGGTTAATGGATAACGGTCGACCGAAGGTGCACGGTCGACCGGACGTGTCTCGACCGATAACAGGGAATTTTCGTCTGTTCGGAACTGTCGACCGAATCTATCGGTCGGTCGACCGAACATTGCGATGAAATATTCTACGTTAAGAACGGTCGACCGAATCTCGCACGGTCGACCGAAATTGGGTTCGAGTGGTCGACCGGACCTTCGTAACGGTCGACCGGTCCAGACGGTTTTATGCAGAATTAATTTAAGAATTAATTAGATCATGCATGGAATTGGTCCATAATTGATTTAATTCGTGGCTAATATTATTTATTGTTAAATAATGGATGGTTAGATGGAATTTTGCATGAGATCATGGGCAAGGGGTTGCACATGAATAGGTAATTTCGAGAGAACTTATAAATACAAGTTTATCTCATTACCTAATTAATTCATTCATTATTTCTTGTGCAAAAATTCTCTCTCCATAATTCTCCACGAAAATCCCTTAATTCTTAAGTTTAGTTTTCGTTCTTAAGAGATCATCTTCTCAAGAGAATTAAAGAGGGTTAGTAATTGGATTCTAAACCCTATCGGAGATTGAGAGACTAGCTTCCCTCTCTCCGATCTTGTTTAGAGTTTGGTGAATACTCAAAGGCATCCGGCGCGGCGAGAAGCATCCCCAACATCTCCGAATCTTCAAGAAGTTTTTGAGAACTTCTAGGTATGAATTTCGGAGTCCTTGTTTGTTTTAATAGAGTTTTGAAACTAGATGTTAAAACAAACCGATGCATGCATGAAATAAATCAAAGAAAATTGTAATTGATCCTTATTATACATAAAATTTTCGAAAATATATATGTATAATTAAACATGAAATCCTACAATTAAGAGCTTAATATCACAAGCTATAAGCGGTATCTAGCTACACATTATTGCTCCCAATTAGTTAGATGTCTAAATTCCACTCGAACCAAAACCCGATCCATTTAGTGATGGAGTGCATCACTTGTGTCCGTCCCTTGCCTCATGATATTAGGAATACACACAAAGCGGTATTGTGTCATCTTTGTATTAGTATTCATTTCTTGATCTCTTTAAGCTAGTTATAAATATGTGACTTAACTCAAATCACATTGTGCACATTATAACTTGGCTTTATCAAGGGACCCACTAATATCATCACTCAATTAAGATGGGCAATGATAATCTTTTGACTAACTATCTTCTCCAACAAAAAATCATACTTAACCAACTAATGCCTTTGCACTACACTGATTCATAGCTTAAGACACTAGTCTAATTAAGCTCTCCTTAAGCGATCGAATATAAGTCTCATATCAAAGGACCAAGGACACAGTAAAATATTAATGACACAAAAACACATTCCTATAATATTTTACTTATTAGGTCAATTTCGTATACAAAAGTAGTATTTTCCTCTTTTGCGTACCCGTGTTGTCACTCACTTGTAGAGCTACAGTGATCTATGACCAACACGACAATCTTAACTCGGTAATTAATGTCCATGTTAATAACCATGATTGTGAATATCTTTTGTTTTAGGTAAACCAATATCTTTTAGAGCTCTACGGTTAAGGACCAAGAGCCTCTTCCTTAACACCTCTAAAAGACGAATAACATAAACAAGGAACAAAATGATTTCTCATTCATTTCATAATAATTGACATTTAAAAGTAAAACTTTTAGAACACATTCCCTTCAGATAGCATAAAAGAGTTGTTGGCCGCTAGATCTTCTAGTCGAGCTAGATCGTATCAAGTAGAGTGGACTATAGCTTTTGAAGGTAAAGTGGTAGTAATCATTCATAGGATAGAGAGTTTGGAAGTCGACCGAGCGCATGTTGCTCAGGTCACTACTCTCTTATGTCGTAGGTGTCACTAGTGCAGATTAGTGCATACTGATCGCCTAATAGATGTCAGATGTATTAACGACCGACGTCTATACCTATAGACGTCAGATTTATTCACAACCGACGTCTATTGTTTACTAAAGACGTCGGGTGTTGGAACATGCATTGGCATCCGATGTCTATAGCCCTCAGACGTCAACCTATAGACGTCGGATATGTGTCACATCTGAAGATGTCTATTCGTTAGGTATAAATGTCAGTCACATCTGAAATCCAACGTATATAGGTCTAATAAGGCCAAGTATCCCTTCAGTTTTTATCTTTTCTGTTAGCCACCCAAACCCGACGAAAGCCCTAGCCGTCTTCCTCCGAATCGACCACTCTGGCCAAAACTCAACCAAAACCCTATCCTCCGCAACACCGGACGTCTTCCTCCACTTCCCCAACCACCATGGACTCCTTCGACCACCGTCAATGCACCCTCTCCTCCTCCTCGACCTCCTCCTCCTCCGCGATCACCATTGCAGTCTCCGCGACGACACTCCACATGTAAGAGCTTGTTCGTTTTAGTTGAGTACCAAGTTTTTGTTAAAGGCTTGGGGTTAGTTTTGGTTGATGTGAGGTGGATTTGAGGTGGATTTTGGTTGTGTTTCAGCTTGGTTCGACGGTAATTGGGTTGAAGACGAAGGAGGGCGCGCGTCATGCTTGCTGTTGAGAAGAAGATTCTGCTGGTTCGTGCATGATTTTATTTTTGTTTTCCTTCATGTATAAACATGTATGAATGTATAAATGTGTTTTCATTAGGCTTAATTTGGTTTTCATCACATGTATAAATGTGTTTTCAGCAAAAAACAAGTATATTGTTCGCAACAAAACATGTATAAACATGTATATTTTTTCAGCAAAAACATGTGTACTATTATATATAAAAAGATCAGCAAAAACAAGTATATTTTTTAGTTGAATTTTACAAATGACAAAAATTTTAGTTAAATTTCAGTAGATATTAAATTGCTTGATTTTTAGTTGGATTTTAGTGGGATCGATACTACTAGAATACATTTAATCTCTAAATATGCTGGTAGTATGATAATAAGTCATTGACCCACTTAAGCAAATTGACCTTTAATAACCTAAAGCAAAATATTAGACAACATTTACTAAGTCATTCATCATATATGATTTCCATTCATTGTATTTATTATTTATTTTATGATTTCTGTCATAGATTGCTGGCCTTAATATAATGTTACGCCTTAATATAATCGCCTCACTTTTAGAATGAAAGCCAAGTGTTTGTGTATGAATGCCAAGTGCGTTGAATGATTATGTGTATGTTTGTATGTCTATGTTTGTATATGTATGCTTGTATGTATTTGTGGATGAAAGTGTGTATGTAATTTTGTTTGTGAACGAATTTAGTGCAGGATGAATGTGTTTGCTATGTAGTATTTTTGGTGCAGGATGATTTCTATTTATTTTTTTTATCTAGGTTTAGGAATAGACATTGGTTGTGTGTATTAGCCGATGTCTATTCTTTTGAAAAAAGGTATAGACGTCGGCCATTATATGTGACCGACATTTATACCTAACGAATAAACGTCAGGTAGGAAAGAAAACTAACGTCTATTCATTAGGTATAGACGTCGGTCACATATAATGGACAACGTCTATACTTTAGGTATAAGCGTCGGCTGTTAAGCGACCGATATCTATGTATATACGACGTATACATAGACGTCGGGTCTAGGGAGGCTTATATCCGATGTATATACCCCTGTATATCTGACGTATATTCCCTTTTCTACTGTAGTGTGTGGACTTTCTGGTCATGTCAACTTGGAGTATGCTTACGCTTCAAATAGGAATGTGTATGCAAATGTCCTATATCAACAATGACCTTGTCATGATTCGTATTCTTGCCTACAACTCGGGGTGGAGAAACAATCCAAACTTCTCTTAGGGGCCTAATGGAGGGCAATGATAGAGTTTTGATGCTCAGTGTCAACATCCTTCTTCATACAATCCTAGACGTTGAGTGATGCCCTACACAACATCCCAACAATGTATCTTCTCTAAGTTATCAAAACCAGACTCCACCCCAAATCAAAACAACCTTCGGATGTTGACTTTAGAACAAACCTTTCAATCGTTCATCCAGACCACTAGATGATGCTTGTGTCCTACAACAATTCCTGTAAAGATTGGAAATGCAAGTGAGTTAGTTGGCACAATAGTTACATGAATGAGAGAATGGCGTGTTACCTAGTCAATTCGAGGTGAATCTCAGGGGTAAGTAATCTCAAGGACGACCACCAGTACCTTGAGCTGCCTCTGAATTCACCCACCATGTCAGTGTGGTTCATACTTTGAGGTCTAGTAAGGAGGTCAACAACTAAATTGGATTACATTTCTTGGAATCACCATCACGAGTTCTGTTAGATCTATAGAGACATAAACATCTACGAGGAAACCAGATCTCTTGGTTCCTTCTATTTATATTTCTACAAGGGCTAAATCCTGAGGTCCCCTTCTCTCATACTACTTTGAAGGAGCCGAACCTTGTGGTTCCTTCTCAAAACTTAGTTTCTGTGGACCAACTGTAGTCACTACGTTTGTTATTCAAAAGCAGATCGTTAGGTTCCTTCGAAAGATCTTTTTGCCCTGAAAGGGTCGTTACCTAAGTGTCTTAAAACGTAAACATATGACCAGCACAACAAAATGCTTGAGATCTTTCGACAAGTTAAGATGAGCATCCCTAAGATGCCATATTAGTATTGGTTTTTGGCTAATCATATAGTAATTCGATGATTTAGGATAACCTATCATTAAACATGTATTGATCAAAAATAACTCTCACGCATGTATACATCACATGCCATATTACATATCTATTGGAAGTACTAAGTTTCAAGTCAGAGAACAGAGAATTCGACTCCCACATGCAAAAAGAGGATAAAGAAATGAAGGCTATTTGATTTGTAATCTATGTGTTCATGAGTCCTTAGGAAATGTTTGAAAGGAATGTGTTCTAACAATATTCTATTATATGTCTCTTATTATGAATTGAATGTGTAAATATTTTGTTCGTTGATTAATGTATTCGTCTTTTAGAAGTGTTAAGGAAGAGACTCTTGGTCCTTAACTGTAGAGCTATAAAAGATAATGGTTTACATAAATCAAAAGTAATTCACAATCACAGTAATTAATATGGAACATTAATTACCAAGATAAGATTATCATGTTGGTTAAAGAATATTATAGCTCTACAAGTATTTAACAACATAGGTATATGAAATGGAAAATGTTTTCTTTTATATATCGAATAGACCTAATCAATGAACATTATGGAATTGTATTTGTGTCATTAATATTTTCATTGTATTTTTGAATCCTATGATATGAGACCTATATTTTTTCACATGAGCATATGATTTGATTATTATCAAAAGCTATCATTACGCATAGTTATAAAGATATTAGTTGATTACACATAACTTGTGCTGGAAAAGATGATATGTCAAAAGATTATCATTGCCCCTCTTGACTTGAGTGGTGATATTAATGAGCTTTGATAAAGCTTTTTAAGTTATAATGTGCACAATGTAACTTGTGTATAGTTACATATTTATAATTAGCTTAAGAGATCAAGAAATGAATATATAATACAAAGATGAGATATTCCTACTATATATAATATTCTTAGTATCATGTGACAAGAGATAAACACAAGTGATATTGTTCCATATCACTAAATGGATCGTGCTCTGTTCAAGTGAGCAAACTTCTCTGTCATTTGGGTAACAATAATGTGTAGCTAGACACCACTTATAGTTTATGATATAAAGTGTTTGTATCATTGCATATATAACTTAGATCCTCCTATAGGTCACACTACAAAACTGAGAAATAACAAATATGATTTTACATTTTATGTGATGTATTGATATACATATGGTGAAATGATAAAATCGATATGTCGTAATAATGACATACTTAGAATGTCAAATAAACTTGTATGAGATGTATATATATTATGGGGTATAATATTTATGCTAATATATTACATGATATAATGTGATCCGCAACATTATGACATGAATTAGCTAAAACCTCAAATTTTGTTGGATATTGATCAAAATTTTGGTGAAGGCAAAAATAGTAAAAAACGGTCGAACATTGTCGGGCACTGGTCAACCGAATTCAACAATAACTTTTGAGTTCGGAAATGGTCGCCCGAGTGGATGCGGAGTTCGACCAAAATTATCAGGAACATTTCTGGTAAGGGAACAATCGACTGTTGTGTTTCGTGGTTCGACCAAAATTATCAGGAGTGTTCTTGGTAAGGGGTCAGTCGATCGCCGTGAAACACAGTTCGACCGAAAATAATAGAGACTTTTTTGGTAACCGATTTTTGGGCTGCATTAATAAGAAATTTTTTCTGATCATGAGCTTGATTCGATCCAACTTGATCAAATGAGGTTATGGGATGATGATGTGTCAAAATATGATTGGTTTGGAGGAGAAATTAACTAGGGATCATGGGTAAGTGGTTTACACATGATGTGGGTTTGAGGATGCCGTATAAATAGGTCTCTTCTCCCTTCCTTTGTTTAACTAATGCAAATCTTTCTCCTCTCCATATTTTGCTCCATATCTTCCAATTGAAATTCTCTAGATTAATTAAGGTGCTGAAAATTAAATATTTTGGAGCATAAAAGTAGTCATTAGCTAGATTATAACATTGTATTAGAGATTAATTGACGAGCGTTGATCTTTCAAATCTTGTTTAGAGTTTGGTGAACACTTGGATGAAATTCCAAGGCCATCCACGTGCAACTCGGCTCCGAATCATTAAAAGGGGTTGAAAATCCTTTTGGGTATGGTTCTTTTGCATTTTAATATTGTGTATAGTGCATCTATATTAAAATGCTTTGTATAGTCTTTTGTACTTAAAGTTCTTGAATAAATATGAAATCTGATCCTATTTGCTTGTAAAAATGTAAAAATATATACTCAAGTGATTGACATCATTTCATGCTCATATTTGTATCTTCTATCCATTATCTTACACATAAGCAATGCTACGTGACGAGTTTTATGTTTAGTTTTCAGGAATAAAGAGGTTTGAAGAGAAGAGCCATGAAAGGACCCAAAAGAAGGAAAAAAGACTTAATTGTGAGACCTAGGGACTGAGATGCAAGGGAGAAGGACCTGATCGTAAGACCGAAGGACCTAAGAGCAAAATAGGAAACTCCACACCATCATGGGGAGTATTTTGGCAATTCGATTCGGGTCGGAGCTCCAATAAACAAAGTAGATGCATCAAATACCAACAAAGCCCACCAGCAAAGCCCACAACAAATCCCAGATGAATCCAGATCTAATAGACCGCTAATTTGCTGTCCAAATCATTCTAGATCCTCTCAGATTTGTGGGGCACGTGTATTCGTGTATTCTTAGTCCATTTTTGGTATTGGTTTAGTCCCACATCGGGGGGTTGTCCCATATCAACGTTTTCCATGCCTATAAATAGAACTTTTCACCTTCCATTGGAATTACCCATTGCTTGGTGGCATTCTCTTTACTAAGGAGTGAGCCTTGAAGCAAAAACTCAAGGTGGAGAAGAATGCTACCTTCAATGTGAGTCATTTGTTAATAAAATAATTCTTCTAGTTTCTTTTAATCTTGTCTTTTAATTTGTGCATGTTTGTTTAGTCTTTCCTTTCCTTTTATGCTTCTTTAATATTTCTTGCTTGATTAGTGTAGTTTTATTTTAGTATAATGCTTCATTTTGTTAGAGTAGTTAGTTTAAATATGTGTGAGTAATTCCATCCCCTTTGGGGGTGGAGTAGATGTATGTACATGTTATGTAGGTGGTATGAATGCTAGATTTTATTGTTTGTGAGAGATATTAGTATGCTTGCTTGAATTAATAAGAACTTTACTTGATGGTTTCTGTCATAGTTAGGTACACTCCATGCTTGTTATGTTCTTAATAACAACCTTGCATTGCTCATATTAATCACATTAGTTTTAGTGTTGTAAATGATAGGTTTTGTCATTAGGTACCTCTTATGCATGAACAAACTAACTTGAGCTTATTGTATGCATTCAACACCACACTTTTTTCATGTGCACACACACACTCCACCCCTTAGGGGTTTTCATTCCTGTGTTTTTATCTTCTTCATTAATTGTTTAGCTTAGTTGTTTAGTGATTTCATTTCAGCTTGCTTGTTTACTAGTTTAGATTAGTGTAGTGTAGTGTAATACATCTTTCTCTCCTTGTTTTACCTCTAGCCTTCGAACAAACCAATTGTCGACACATGATGCATTGCATACATTGCATCATATGTCTTTCATTTAGATTAATTTTATATCAATAAATGCTACTAAGGTATGTGTTTAGTCTTATTTACAGAATACAGGGACCTGAATGCAAATTACCCATATCCCGAGCATAAATGCGTCCAAGAGACTCATTCCTGTCATAAAGACCAAGTTCAAGATTATCGGGATTCAAATGGAAGTCCATCCGAACATAAAAGCTTTCAAATACCTAATTACAAAAAGGTCAAGGACTTAAGCACAAAAGTAGCCAGGGACTTAATTGCAAAAAGCCAAGGACCCGACTGCAAGGACCAAAATATTATTTTGGAGAAGTTCTAAAAAAATCAATTTGGATCTCCAAATATACAAAGAATTAATTCGGAGCTCAAAAGAAAGGAAAGAAATCATCTGGATGCGCAAAGGACATTTAAATCATACCATAAACACGTAAGAAAAATCCGGATCGAATCAGACACATTCTTGAGGCGAATTGTTGTGAATTAAATTTATACCGCAAGTGCACGGCGTCTATGAAGACGTGGCAAGTACGGGTCGAACACAAGGAGGGATAGATTTCGTTGTTAGTGTGATGTCGATTGGGGGAAAGAAGGAGAGAAGAAATAAGTTGGGTTTTTGGTATTTTTGATTTAATTATCTAAAGTACGAAACAAAAGCAATTAGAACTAAAACAAGAAATAAGAAGAGAATTCCGTTTGGTGGAGGTTTAGATTTAAGGTTTAGATTAGAGAACTTAGAAACTTATAATAAATCATGTTTAGTTATGAAGCATTACAAGATAAATGATTTAACATAAACTCAAGTAATAGCTCCATTAATAGCTCTTAATATCTCTGCCTTAACCTTATACATCTCACTTAAAGTTCTCGCATGCTCATTATACAGTTCTAACTTATAAAAAGTTTGACTTGTCTTTATTCCTCCAACATTCACACCACTAACCCTTCTACACATGTTTATCACTTGAATTATTTTGCACGCCTCCTCTGGTGGTGAAGTATCATTCGGATCAACCATGGCATGGATCATTCTTTTAGCTTTGGGCCTTGAGTATTTTTTTTTCTTTCCTTTTTTTTTCCGTGATTCAACATATTTGCTTTGTGACACTTTTACCCTTTTTTTATTCGTGTAGCGAGTTTGGTCGATAATCCCAAGCTGGTAGACTCAAGTTACCGGGTTTCAAGATACCCCTACGGACCAGTGACTCAAAGGCTTGGGCTTTTGTAATCATTTTGCAAAATGTGTTTTCTTCACTTTATTCCTTTATTTTTATTTTTATTTTCCTCAAGGCTTAATTGCTATTAGAAGTCCACACTTCCCGGTATATTTTCCTCAACCTCTGCTTTTTATCAACCACTTCAAAGATTTGATTCATCCAATTTAAGTGTATACATGTCTTACAAGGGTCATGGGTTATTTCTTTGGAACTTAGATTTATGTCATAATTTCTACAAGTAGAACTATATAATAAGGAACAAAAAACTTAATGCAATTTGTACACGGGTTTTGGCAGTTCAATCTTAAGCTATGTCATAGAATTTTTTTTATTTATTTTAAATAAAGCAGAACAGAAAATCAAATAGATAGATATGTACATATAAAAACACCCCCCCACACCTAAATCATGCATTGTCCTCAATGTATGCATAGATAAAATGAATGCACTTATTACTTGCGTCGGCTTGCGGTAGAGGGGTTGAGTTTGCTCAAAGTCAGCCATAATCAGAACTGGATTGAATGACACCATGTTGGTGCATGTATCCAGTTGAATTGTTCCCCATGTTGACTTGAGGAAAAGATTCCACTCTTTTCACTTGAATTGGTTCGCTTGTTTGCTCGAGTGATGGCGGTTGGTTAAATGAATTACTCCCTTTTTTCTTACATCCTTTTTGCTTATGTGATGATTTATTTGATTCAGAAGTCTGATAAATACGTGCTCTCATCACAACATCACTTGGGTTGCATATTATTTCTGGCTCATTATCAATATGGAAGATATTAAATTCTGCTTTTAAGTTCCCGAAAGATAATTGCATGAGCCCATTTCGACAGTTTATTAATGCTTCCGAAGTGGCTAAAAAGGGTCTACCTAGAATTACAGGGATTTGTCGATTAGGATTTACAACAGGTTCAGTATCAAGTACGACAAAATCCACTGGATAAATGAAGTCACCAACCTTAATCAAAACGTCCTCTACTATACCTCTCGGTTTCTTAACAGAACAATCAGCGAATTGGAGGGTTGTCCTAGAGGGTTTCAGTGGACCAAGGTTGAGTTGCTCGTAGACAGAAAATGAGAGCAAGTTAACGCTTGCACCAAGGTCTAGAAGGGCTTTATTGATAAACGTATCTCCTAATGAACATGAAATTGTGGGACACCCCGGGTCCTTATATTTTATAGGAGATGTGTTGGAAAGAATTGAGCATATGTTTGCAGTTAAGAATGCCTTCTTTGGTACATTCGTTTTTCTCTTCTTAGTGCACAAATCTTTTAAGAATTTAGCATAAGCAGGTATTTGTTGAATCATGTCTAAGAGTGGAATGTTTACCTTAACTTGCTTAAATACTTCCAAGATTTTCTCTATTTGTGCACTAGAGTTCTTTTTGAGTCTATTGGGAAATGGGGCTTTAGGCACATAGACTCGCTCAGGTTCAGGTTGAGCTACAGGTTCAGGTTGGGTAGGTGGATTGGGCTTTTCAATTTAGACGTCGGGTTCAATGGTCAAGTCATATGTGGGTGCTTGATGGCTAGATTGATTAGTCATTCTAGGGTTTACCACATTATTGTCAATTTATCTTCCGGACCGTAATGATACTACAACATTGATTTGTTGGAACGGTCCTTCCTCATTAACCATTTGAACCGGTCTAGGGTTGTTATTTCCTGAAGGTGGTTGATAAGATTGATATTGATTATTAGTTCTTGGGTTCACCTCAGGTTGACTTGGAAATTGGCCCTTTTCTCTTTCACCTATTATCTGTGCTAATTGGCTGACCTGTGTCTCTAGCCTTTGGAATGATTGGTTGGTTGTTTGTATAAAAGTTGTCATTAAATTTTCTAATTTTTTCAACCTAACCTCATGATTTCCATTGTTATTACCCCCAGATGATGTATTATTTTGGTTATATGGGGTTGGTTGTTGTCTAGGAGGTTGTCCTTGTTGGGTCCACGAAAAATTGGGATGATTACGCCAACCTGGGTTATAGGTTGATGCGTAAGGATCATTTCTAGAATTGTTAAATGTGGCATTAACATGTTCCAGGTCCACACAGTCCTCCATTAAATGACCAGTCTGACCACATCTAGAGCAGGGGATAGACAAGTGTTGATTCATTCAGGGTTGATTTTGTAGCTCTAGACTTTCCATTCTACGCATTAGGGTAGCTAGTTTTGCCTCAGCCGCTATGTTGGAGTCTACAGCTAAGACACCTGGTCGGGGTTGACTCGCTATTCTAGATCCAATACTCGGGTTGATGGGTGTTCTAGCATTGTCCCATTGCATACTATTTTCAGCTAAATCCTCAAGAAAAGTCCAGACATCATTTTCATTTTTGGACATGAAGTTCCCTTGGCTCACAGATTCTAGCATAACTCTAGATGTGGGTGTCAATCCCTCATAAATAATTTGGCATAATTGCCACTTCGGAATTCCGTGATGAGGGCATTGGGTCAAGACACTCTTAAATCTCTCAAGATAGGAATAGAACGGCTCGCTCTCAGACTGAACGAATGCAACAATTTCATTCCTAATCTTCATAGTCTTATGGTTGGGGAAATATTTTTTTAGGAAAACTTGAACAAATTCGGCCCAACTTCTAATAGATCTTTCGGCTAGACTATATAGCCATTTCTTAGCGTCGTCTTTCAGTGCTAGAGGCACGAATTTCAGACGCACTGCCTCTTCAGGGATATGCTGGTATTGCATAAGAGAGTAGATTTCCTCAAATTCTCTAAGGAAGAGATATGGATCTTCCCTAGAGGTGAACTTAGGCAGCATACTCATGTATTGTGCCTTAAGTTCGAAGTCGCGACCCGGTATGGTGGGCATGACGATGCACGATGGCTGAGCAGCCATCGTTGGGTAGCACCGATCCCTCAGAGTTATAGGTTGTACAACAGGCGGGTCCACTACGTTCTCACCCATTGGATCCGGGTGAGGTGGTGCAACATGTGGATTGGGGTTAAGTTCCAGACTGGAATCTAGATGAACTCGTGAGAGTCGATTACTCAAGTCCCGAATCCAAATCTGAGTGCACCGGGTTGAATCAATTTTTGAATTCAAATTCGAAATTTAAATTTCAAATTCAATTCCAAGAATCAATTACTCTTTCTTTTGAATTTTTGAATTTGAATTTTTTTAAGGGAAACAAACAATAGAAAGGTAAGGATGAGAAGGGAAAGAAGACTTAGACGAGAAGGGAAACTTAACACTAAAGGATAAAAATTAGGGTTGGTCAGAAATTTCCTGAACAAGCACGGTCAAAACAATCCTAGACCTAGTATCACTTAGATCTAGACGACTCCTAACTGGTTGAGTCGAATTGATTTGCTTGATTCACCTCCCTCACCAATCAAACCAAGTTGGCCAGTTAGTGTATAGCTAGTGGGGGCGCTTCCGACAGAGTCGGTGCCAATTAGACAACCACGTCGCTTGGAAGACTTTTGTCGACACAAAAACACTTTCTAGACACCAAATTGAATTCAATTAGCTTCAGGTCATAGCAAGTCAAACCAATCTCCTCCTTAATTGAGTCCGAGTCCTTAGGGGCCAATGTCTAATTGATTTTAAATTTTAGGCTTAGGCGACACTTCAGGATTGTGGTTTGTGGGCTATGGGAGGGTGATGAAATCCCCACCGTATCTTTTCCTACGGAGTTGCCCTTAAGATAGTTTAACTTAAATCTAGCAAAGATAGTCAAACAATGGTCCTTTTAATGGGGGCAATTGCAAGGTTGTATGCAACTAAATTATATGCTCTAATGCAATCGATAAAAACCTCGATACGTACCTTGCCTCCAGCAATCTTCAACAAGTATTAATTTGCAAGAATTTAGCAAGAATAATGCAAGCAAAACATTATATGATGCATGCACTAAGGTCTTTCTAATTTTGCCAATTTTAGGTCAGAGTTGAATTATTGCCAATTATGGAATTGTAACCCTAACACGTGCAATTCTACGAAAGGAAACTTTTCAACTATTCAGATTTGACGAGAAAGGCAAGAAAAGTTACCTCCGCAATGCTCAGTCGGGTTCGCCGCCCGCTCTCGGAGATTCCAGTAGCTCAATGCGACCACCCAGAGATGCCGACGACGCCCTCAAAATTTGAAGACCGGAAGACCAACCTGTGCGGCGATTTCGCCGCAAATGCTTCTTATGGGGCGGCGGATTCGCCGCTCTTTAAGCTCAGAATGCGCTCGTATTTCTCCGCGCGTTCTGTTGTCTCCTGAAACGCAAATCCAAATAGTTAGATCGCGCACACGATAAACAGAATAAAATCGAAAACACAAAAACAAACGAAATCTTCGTCGCCTCCCCGGCAACGGCGCCAAAAACTTGTTGTGAATTAAATTTATACCGCAAGTGCACGGCGTCTATGAAGACGTGGCAAGTACGGGTCGAACACAAGGAGGGAGAGATTTCGTTGTTAGTGTGATGTCGATTGGGGGAAAGAAGGAGAGAAGAAATAAGTTGGGTTTTTGGTATTTTTGATTTAATTATCTAAAGTACGAAACAAAAGCAATTAGAACTAAAACAAGAAATAAGAAGAGAATTCCGTTTGGTGGAGGTTTAGATTTAAGATTTAGATTAGAGAACTTAGAAACTTATAATAAATCATGTTTAGTTATGAAGCATTACAAGATAAATGATTTAACATAAACTCAAGTAATCAAAATACTAATCACGAACTTAGAATAATAACATTCATTCATCTTCTCTAACCCTAAATCCGTCACCTCCACCCTTCGGAAAGAGTTAGAAACTCATGGAGGGAGGAAGAAGAAGGGGTCCTTGAGACATTACAAAGAAAACTAAAAAGTAAGAAATAAGAAACAGAATTTTATTAATAAAACTAAGGTACACAAATAAGAACAACAACCAAGGACCCTATTTACATCGTTCTCGGGTCTATTTATAGTTGCTACAAGGGACTTAGGTATAGAAGTGGATAGTACACGTGTCCATACACGACTGGACGAAATTGGGACACACAGATCGACCAATGGGCGGCGGAATCGCCGCACATCATGTGTATTGTGCGGCGGATTCGCCTCACACGTTGGTCGGATTTAATCAGGATTTTTGTCACGCGTTTATGGTATGATTTGATCCTCCTTTGCGCGTCTGGATTGATTCTTTCCATTGTCTTGAGCTCCGGATTAATTCCTTCCATTGTTGGAGATTTATATTTGATTTTTCTTTTGACTTTCTCCACACAATAACTTGGTCCTTTTATTTTGCAATCAGGTCCTTGGCATTTTGCAATTAAGCCCTTGACCTTTTTGTAATTAGCTCCTTGAATGCTTTTATGCTTGGATGCATTTCCATTTGAAACCCGATAAACTTGAACTTGGTCTTTATGATAGAAATGAATCTTTTGCATGCGTTTATGCTCGGAATGTGGGTAATTTGCATCCAAGTCCCTGTATTCTGTAAATACGACTAAACACATACCTTAGTAGCATTTATTGATATAAAAGTAATCTAAATGAAAGACATATGATGCAATGTATGCAATGCATCACGAATCCGCCGCACATCACATGTAATGTGCGGCGGAAATGCCTCCCCCTTGTGGATCCGTGGCTTTGGATTTTTCCCAGTCGTGTCTCGCCACGTGTACTTTCCTATTTTATACCTAGGTCCCTTGTATCAGCTATAAATAGCCCCGAAACGATGTTGTAGGGGATGTTCTTATTTTTATTCCATAATTTAGTAGTAAAGTTTTGTGTTTTATCTTGTGTTTTTAGTTTCTTTTGTAACTTCTCTAGGACCCCTTCTCCTTCCCTCCATCCATGAGTTTCTAACTCTCTCCAAAGGGTGGGGGTGACGGATTTAGGGTGATGAGAAGAAGAATGAGGTTATTATTCTAATTTCGTGCTAGGATATTTTGATTACTTGAGTTTGTGTTAAATCATTTATCATGTAATGCTTTATAACTAATATGATTTATTATAAGTTTCTGATTTCTCTAAACAAAACCCGACATCTAAACCTCCACTCGCTGGTCTCTCACCCTTCTTTTCTTTATTCTTAATTTGTTTTTGTTGTTATTGCCTTAGAAATCAAAAACCAAAAATCTCAAACCAAAATTATGTTTTCTCTCTATTTCTTCCCTTAACTCGAAAATCACACAAATAACAATATCTCTCCCTCCTTGTGTTCGACCCGTACTTGCCACGTCTTCATTGACGCGGTGCACTTGCGGTATAAACTTAATTCTCATCAAGTTTTTGGGGGTATCCATGGAAAGATAAGTTTATGAAAGGGTATTTTGGGGGATCCATGGAGAGATAAGTTTATTTCTCCTCCTCCTCCTCCTCCTTCTACTACTACTACTACTACTACTACTACTTCTTCTCCTTCTTCTCCTTCTTCTTCTTCTTCTTCTACAACTACTACTACTACTACTACTACTTCTTCTTCTTCTTCTTCGTCCTCCTCCTCCTCCTCCTACTGAAGGATTTCGTGTCCCCATGTATGTATATATTTTAATTTTTTTTAAAACAACATACAAGATCGTTTTCATATTTTCAACAATTTCTATGTACATTACTTTGTGTTTATTCTAATAACATGCAACCCTACATTTATTAAAAATAAATCACAAAGGTAGAATCATACCTAAAGGTTCTCTAAAACCTTTTTGAAGATTCGGAGTAGCGTTGCCCGTTGAATCGTCCACGGAATTACCTCTGAGTGTTCACCAAACTCTAAACAAGATTAGAGAGAAATGAGCTAGCCAATCAATCTCTAACAAGGTTTAGAATCTAGCTAATAACCTGTCTTTAAGCTCCTGAGATTCTTATCTCTAAAACTTAAATTTACTAAGAGATTTTCGTGGTTATTATGGAGAGATTAATGAGAGAAAGATTTTTTTCTTTCGTATTAAACAAGTAGGAGTATGAGTCCTTTTATAGTCTCCCAAAACATCCTTATCAAGACCTATTCTTTAGCCATCATCTCTTGCTTATTCTCTCCTAAAATTAATCACTAATTTCCACATAAGCACCCACAAAAAACGTTTTAATTAAATCTGGAATTAATCCACCCATGATTTAATTAATCTCTTAATAATTCAGGCAGAATCGTTCTTGTTCGGTGGACCGAGCATAACTCGGTCAACCAAACCGTTCGATTATAACACGTGTTCGGTGCACCGTGGGCTAGACGGTCGACCGAATCCGTATGAGTAAAATTCCCAGGAAGAATTCGGACGAACCACGTCTTTTACTTGGTCTACCGTTTACCCACCAGAATCGCTTCTGGGACATAGTCATCGGATGACTGTGTCACCTTCGGTCTACCGAAAATATTATTTCTCGGTTGACCATGCACACTCGGTTAACCGAACCCGATTGTCCAGGTACTCCAGACAATTTTGGTCAACCAATTGTGCTTACCCGTTCCCTATTCAGTTAACCGATTCGAAGATACCCCGGTCGACCGAACCATGAACGGTTCACCGTGTTTGACTCCGATTTTGCCTTTGTCAAATTCTGGATTTATTTCCAACAAAATTTGATCTTTTGAGGTTTTCAGCAAATTCACATATTATGTAATATATTATCGAATGCAATATTAAATTATTACATCCCATAATATATACACCTCATATGAATTTATTATGATTCTAATTATGTCGATTCTCATGACATATTGATTTTATTCATTCACCACATGTGTCCTATTTTCACATCAAACCCGACACATCATATGAACTTAAAATTAAACCTCTTGTTTCACAGTTTTGTGGTGTGACCTATAGGAGGATCTAAGCCAAATTGACAGCGATATTAAATACTTAATATTTCAAACTATAAGCGGTATCTAGCTACACATTATAGTTACCCAATTAGCATAGATATCTTTGTTCCACCCGAACCAAAACACGATCCATTTAGTGATGTAAGTACACCACTTGTGTGCGTCTGATGCATTGCATACATTGCATCATATGTCTTTCATTTAGATTACTTTTATATCAATAAATGCTACTAAGGTATGTGTTTAGTCGTATTTACAGAATACAGGGACTTGGATGCAGATTACCCACATTCCGGGCATAAACGTTTGCAAAAGATTCATTTCTATCATAAAGACCGAATTCAAGCTTATCGGGTTTCAAATGGAAATGCATCCAAACATAAAAGCATTCAAGGAGCTAATTACAAAAAGGTCAAGGGCTTAATTGCAAAATACCAAGGACCTGATTGCAAAAGAAAAGGATCAAGTTATTTTGTTGGAAAAGTCAAAAGAAAAGTCAAATATAAATCTCCAACAATGGAAGGAATTAATCCGGAGTTCAAGACAATGGAAAGAATCATCCAGACGCGTAAATAAAGATCAAATCATACCATAAACACATGACCAAAATCCGGACCCGAGCAGACCTGATTGTGCGGCGTTTTCGCCGCACAACACCTTCAATATGCGGCGTTTCCGCCGCCCAGTCATTGATCTGTGTGCCCGATTTTTGTCCAGTGTCGGGTCGACGCGTGTACTATCCTTTTATGTATTGGTATCCCCTGTATCGGCTATAAATAGCCCTGTAGGACGAATGTAACACATCTTTGAACCTTTGGTCTTGGATCATTAGTAATAAATTTCTGTTTTATTTTGTTTTGTTTTTATTTTCTTTTAATGTCTCTAGGATCCTTTCTTCTTCCTCCCTCCATGAGTTTCTAACTCTTTCCAAAGGGTGGAGGTGATGGAATTAGGGGTAGAGAAGATGAATGCATGTTATTGTTTTAAGTTCGTGATTAGTATATTTTGATTACTTGAGTTTATGTTAAATCATTTATCTTGTAATGCTTCATAACTAACATGATTTATTTCAAGTTTCTCCATTCTCCAATCTAAACCTAAGTCTAGACCTCCACCCGACGGAATTCTCTTCTTTGTTCTTGTTTTAATTTTAATTGCTTTTGTTTCGTAGTTTAGTTAATTAAACCAAAAACCCCAAAAACCCTAATTGATTCTTCTCTACTTCTTTCCCATCAATCGAAACAACAAAAACAACGAAATCTCTCCCTCCTTGTGTTCGACCCGTACTTGCCACGTCTTCATAGACGCCGTGCACTTGCGGTATAAATAAAATTCTCATCAAGTTTTTGGCGCCGTTGCCGGGGAGGCGACGCAGATTTTTGTGTTTTTGTGTTTTCGATTTTATCCTGTCTACCTTGTGCGCGATCTAAGTATTTGAATTTGTGTAGCAGGAGACAACAGAGCGCGCGGCGAAATCCGGGAGCGTTCTGAGACACTTGGGCGGCGGAATCGCCGCATCTACAAGGTGACTTGCGGCGGAATCGCCGCACCAGTGTGGGTTCTGGTCTTCAAATTTCTGGGGCATCGTCGGCATCTCTGGGTGGTCGCATTAAGCTACTGGAATCTCCGAGAGCGGGCGGCGAACCCGACTGAGCATTGCGGAGGTAACTTTTCTTGCATTTCTCGTAAAATCTGAATAGTTGAAAAGTTTCCTTTCGTAGAATTGCACGTGTTAGGGTTACAATTCCATAATTGGCAATAATTCAACTCTGACCTAAAATTGGCAAAATTAAAAAGACCTTAGTGCATGCATCATATAATGTTTTGCTTGCATTATTCTTGCTAAATTCTCGCAAATTAATACTTGTTGAAGATTGCTGGAGGCAAGGTACGTATCGAGGTTTTTATCGATTGCATTAGAGCATATTATCTAGTTGCATACAACCTTGCAATTGCCCCATTAAAAGGACCATTGTTTGACTATCTCTGCTAGATTTAAGTTAAACTATCTTAAGGGCAACTCCGTAGGAAAAGATACGGTGGGGATTTCATCACCCTCCCGTAGCCCACAAACCACAATCCTGAAGTGTCGTCTAAGCCTAAAATTTAAAATCAATTAGACATTGGCCCCTAAGGACTCGGACTCAATTAAGGAGGAGATTGGTTTGACTTGCTATGACCTGAAGCTAATTGAATTCAATTTGGTGTCTAGAAAGTGTTTTTGTGTCGACGAAAGTCTTCCAAGCGACGTGGTTGTCTAATTGGCACCGACTCTGTCGGAAGCGCCCCCACTAGCTATACACTAACTGGCCAACTTGGTTTGATTGGTGAGGGAGGTGAATCAAGCGAATCAATTCGACTCAACCAGTTAGGAGTCGTCTAGATCTAAGTAACACTAGGTCTAGGATTGTTTTGACCGTGCTTGTTCAGGAAATTTCTGACCAACCCTAATTTTTATCCTTTAGAGTTAAGTTTCCCTTCTCGTCTGAGTCTTCTTTCCCTTCTCATCTTTACCTTTCTATTGTTTGTTTTCAAAAATCAAAAAAAAAATTAAAAAAAAAAAGAGAAAAAGTAATTGATTCTTGAAATTGAATTTGAAATTTAAATTTCAAACTCAAGTTCAAAAATTGATTCAACCCGGTGCACTCAGATTTGGATTCGGGACTTGAGTAATCGACTCTCACGAGTTCATCTGGATTCCAGTCTAGAGCTTAACCCCAACCCACCTGTTGCACCACCTCACCCGGATCTAATGGGTGAGAATGTTGTGAACCCGTCTATAACTCTGAGGGATCGGTGCTACCCAACAATGGTTGCTCAGCCATCGTGCATCGTCATGCCCACCATACCGGGTCGCGACTTCGAGCTTAAGGCACAATACATGAGTATGCTGCCTAAGTTCACCTCTAGGGAAGATCCATATCTCTTCCTTAGAGAATTTGAGGAAATCTGCTCTCTTATGCAATACCAGCATATCCCTGAAGAGGCAGTGCGTCTGAAATTCGTGCCTCTAGCACTGAAAAACGACGCTAAGAAATGGCTATATAGTCTAGCCGAAAGATCTATTAGAAGTTGGGCCGAATTTGTTCAAGTTTTCTTAAAAAAATATTTCCCCAACCATAAGACTATGAATGTTAGGAATGAAATTGTTGCATTCGTTCAGTCTGAGAGCGAGCCGTTCTATTCCTATCTTGAGAGATTTAAGAGTGTCTTGACCCAATGCCCTCATCACGGAATACCGAAGTGGCAATTATGCCAAATTATTTATGAGGGATTGACACCCACATCTAGAGTTATACTAGAATCTGTGAGCCAAGGGAACTTCATGTCCAAAAATGAAAATGATGCCTGGACTTTTCTTGAGGATTTAGCTGAAAATAGTATGCAATGGGACAATGCTAGAACACCCATCAACCCGAGTATTGGATCTAGAATAGCAAGTCAACCCCGACCAGGTGTATTAGCTGTAGACTCCAACATAGCGGCTGAGGCAAAACTAGCTACCCTAATGCGTAGAATGGAAAGTCTAGAGCTACAAAATCAATCCCGAATGAATCAACCCTTGTCTATCCCCTGCTCTAGATGTGGTCAGACTGGTCATTTAATGGAGGACTGTGTGGACCTGGAACATGTTAATGCCACATTTAACAATTCTAGAAATGACCCTTATGCATCAACCTATAACCCAGGTTGGCGTAATCATCCCAATTTTTCGTGGACCCAACAAGGACAACCTCCTAGACAACAACAAACCCCATATAACCAAAATAATACATCATCTGGGGGTAATAACAATGGAAATCATGAGGTTAAGTTGACAAAATTAGAAACTTTAATGACAACTTTTATACAAACAACCAACCAATCATTCCAAAGGCTAGAGACACAGGTCAGCCAATTAGCACAGATAATAGGTGAAAGAGAAAAGGGCCAATTTCCAAGTCAACCTGAGGTGAACCCAAGAACTAATAATCAATATCAATCTTATCAACCACCTGCAGGAAATAACAACCCTAGACCGGTTCAAATGGTTAATGAGGAAGGACCGTTCCAACAAATCAATGCTGTAGTATCATTACGGTCCGGAAGACAAATTGACAATAATGTGGTAAACCCTAGAATGACTAATCAATCTAGCCATCAAGCACCCACATATGACTTGACCATTGAACCCGACGTCCAAATTGAAAAGCCCAATCCACCTACCCAACCTGAACCTGTAGCTCAACCTGAACCTGAGCGAGTCTATGTGCCTAAAGCCCCATTTCCCAATAGACTCAAAAAGAACTCTAGTGCACAAATAGAGAAAATCTTGGAAGTATTTAAGCAAGTTAAGGTAAACATTCCACTCTTAGACATGATTCAACAAATACCTGCTTATGCTAAATTCTTAAAAGATTTGTGCACTAAGAAAAGAAAAACGAATGTACCAAAGAAGGCGTTCTTAACTGCAAACATATGCTCAATTCTTTCTAACACATCTCCTATAAAATATAAGGACCCGGGGTGTCCCACAATTTCATGTTCAATAGGAGATACGTTTATCAATAAAGCCCTTCTAGACCTTGGTGTAAGCGTTAACTTGCTCCCATTTTCTGTCTACGAGCAACTCAACCTTGGTCCGCTGAAACCCTCTAGGACAACCCTCCAATTCGCTGATTGTTCTGTTAAGAAACCGAGAGGTGTAGTAGAGGACGTTTTGATTAAGGTTGGTGACTTCATTTATCCAGTGGATTTTGTCGTACTTGATACTGAACCTGTTGTAAATCCTAATCGACAAATCCCTGTAATTCTAGGTAGACCCTTTTTAGCCACTTCGGAAGCATTAATAAACTGTCGAAATGGGCTCATGCAATTATCTTTCGGGAACTTAAAAGCAGAATTTAATATCTTCCATATTGATAATGAGCCAGAAATAATATGCAACCCAAGTGATGTTGTGATGAGAGCACGTATTTATCAGAATTCTGAATCAAATAAATCATCACATAAGCAAAAAGGAAGTAAGAAAAAAGGGAGTAATTCATTTACTCAACCACCATCACACGAGCAAATAAGCGAACCAATTCAAGTGAGAAGAGTGGAATATTTTCCTCAAGTCAACATGGGGAACAATTCAACTGGATACATGCACCAACATGGTGTCATTCAATCCAGTTCTGATTATGGTTGACTTTGAGCAAACTCAACCCCTCTACCGCAAGCCGACGCAGGTAATCAGTGCATTTATTTTATCTATGCATACATTGAGGACAATGGATGATTTAGGTGTGGGGGGGTGTTTATATATGTACATATCTACCTATTTGATTTTCTGCTCTGCTTTATTTTAAATAAAAAAAAATTCAATATTCTATGACATAGCTTAAGATTGAACTGCCAAAACCCGTGTACAAATTGCATTAAGTTTTTGTTCCTTATTATATAGTTCTGCTTGTAGAAATTATGACATAAATCTAAGTTCCAAAGAAATAACCCATGGCCCTTGTAAGACATGTATGCACTTAAATTGGATGAATCAAATCTTTGAAGTGGTTGATAAAAAGCAGAGGTTGAGGAAAATATACCGGGAAGTGTGGACTTCTAATAGCAATTAAGCCTTGAGGAAAATAAAAGTAAAATAAAATAAAAATAAAGTGAGGAAAACACATTTTGCAAAATAATTACAAAAGCCCAAGTCTTCGAGTCACTGGTCCGTAGGGGTATCTTGAAACCCGGTAACTTGAGTCTGCCAGCTCGGGATTATCGACCAAACTCGCTACACGAATGCAAAAAGGGTATAAGTGTTAAAAAGAAAAGCAAATGTGTTGAATCACGGAAAAAGGAAAAAAATAAATAAATACTTTAAGATACTCAAGGCCCAAAGCTAAAGGAATGATCCATGCCATGGTTGATCCAAATGATACTTCACCACCAGAGGAGGCGTGCAAAATAATTTATGTGATAACATGTGTAGAGGGGTTAGTGGTGTGAATGTGGAGGAATAAAGACCAAGTCAAACTTTTTATAAGTTAGAACTGTATAATGAGCATGCGAGAACTTTAAGTGAGATGTATAAGGTTAAGGCAGAAATATTAAGAGCTATTAATGGAATTAAGACTTTGTGGGTGTGTCAACTGAAAACCCTCACGAGACAAAACTCGTCCTCTAAGGCAACCTGGAGGTTTAAAGGCTTGTTGCACATGCTAAGTGCAACCGTGATTCCTACGAAAGTGAGTTAGGATTTCCCTGTTTTCATTTTCTTATATTCTGTTTTGCTAGGGACTAGCAAAATCTAGGTGTGGGGGTATTTGATGCATTGCATACATTGCATCATATGTCTTTCATTTAGATTACTTTTATATCAATAAATGCTACTAAGGTATGTGTTTAGTCGTATTTACAGAATACAGGGACTTGGATGCAGATTACCCACATTCCGGGCATAAACGTTTGCAAAAGATTCATTTCTATCATAAAGACCGAATTCAAGCTTATCGGGTTTCAAATGGAAATGCATCCAAGCATAAAAGCATTCAAGGAGCTAATTACAAAAAGGTCAAGGGCTTAATTGCAAAATACCAAGGACCTGATTGCAAAAGAAAAGGATCAAGTTATTTTGTTGGAAAAGTCAAAAGAAAAGTCAAATATAAATCTCCAACAATGGAAGGAATTAATCCGGAGTTCAAGACAATGGAAAGAATCATCCAGACGCGTAAATAAAGATCAAATCATACCATAAACACATGACCAAAATCCGGACCCGAGAAGACCTGATTGTGCGGCGTTTTCGCCGCACAACACCTTCAATATGCGGCGTTTCCGCCGCCCAGTCATTGATCTGTGTGCCCGATTTTTGTCCAGTGTCGGGTCGACGCGTGTACTATCCTTTTATGTATTGGTATCCCCTGTATCGGCTATAAATAGCCCTGTAGGACGAATGTAACACATCTTTGAACCTTTGGTCTTGGATCATTAGTAATAAATTTCTGTTTTATTTTGTTTTGTTTTTATTTTCTTTTAATGTCTCTAGGATCCTTTCTTCTTCCTCCCTCCATGAGTTTCTAACTCTTTCCAAAGGGTGGAGGTGATGGAATTAGGGGTAGAGAAGATGAATGCATGTTATTGTTTTAAGTTCGTGATTAGTATATTTTGATTACTTGAGTTTATGTTAAATCATTTATCTTGTAATGCTTCATAACTAACATGATTTATTTCAAGTTTCTCCATTCTCCAATCTAAACCTAAGTCTAGACCTCCACCCGACGGAATTCTCTTCTTTGTTCTTGTTTTAATTTTAATTGCTTTTGTTTCGTAGTTTAGTTAATTAAACCAAAAACCCCAAAAACCCTAATTGATTCTTCTCTACTTCTTTCCCATCAATCGAAACAACAAAAACAACGAAATCTCTCCCTCCTTGTGTTCGACCCGTACTTGCCACGTCTTCATAGACGCCGTGCACTTGCGGTATAAATAAAATTCTCATCAGCGTCCCTTGCCTCATGATATTAAGAATATATACAAAGTAGAAATGTGTCATCTTTGTATCATATTCATTTATTGATCTCTAAGCTAATTATAACTATGTAACTTAACTCAAGTTACATTGTGCACATTATAATTTTGCTTTATCAAGAGGCCGACTAATATCATCACTCAATTAAGAGGGGCAATGATAATCGTTTGACTAACTATCTTTTCCAGCACAAGTCATGCTCAACCAACTATTGCCTTAATCAGTACACTCATTGATGGCTTTTGACAATAATCAAATTAAGCACTTCTTGAGTGAAAAGATATAAGTCTCATATCTTAGGATCTAAGACACAGTAAAAACATTAATGACACGAAACACAATTCCATAATGTTTTACTTGTTAGGTCTATTCAATATTTAAAAGTAATTTTTTCCTCTTTTATATACTCGTGTCGTCAATTATTTGTAGAGCTACAACAATCGATGACCAACACGACAATCTGATCTCGGTAATTAATGTTCCATGTTAATTACCATGATTGTGAATAACTTTTGACTTATGTAAACCATTATTTTTTAGAGCTCTACGGTTAAGGACCAAACGCATCTTCCTTAACACTCCAAAAGACGAATACCATAATTAAGGAACAAAATGTTTGCACATTCAATTCATAATAATTGACATATAAAAGTAAAACTTTTAGAACACATTCATTTCACCTACTACTACTCCTCTTCCTTCTTCTTCTTTGAGGAGGAGGAGGAGGAGGTATTGTGATGGTGCATAACACATGGGTTCCAAGACGTCTGTTCAAATTAGAAGCCATGCCCAAAAGTTTTTCTTGAAGGTTTACTAATTAATATTCATCTAACATCCTCTTTCATCCATCGGTGGTCGTACTTAACACATAAAGTAAGTAATACTTCATGGGACAACAACCAGCAAAATTCTTGTTGTTCCTTTTGTTTTATATTTTCCACAAAGCTAATTATTTCTTATATTGGAAATAGGTGGCTAAGGAATCAGAAAGTAGCAACATCACAATGAAAGCAGTTGACATCATTCGTCGGCCTAAAAAAAACCTACCTGTACTCTCATTTTCGAAAGACAAATTTGTGATCACGTCATCCAAGTATAGATGTGAACCTTTGCATGGGAGACTACATAACTTACTAAAACAGGGAGGAAAAGATGGACATATCTTGCTTAGAATGTATATTGTAATTGCTCTGAAACGATTCTGTTTTGTAAGAGAATGGGTATAAGGAATCTTTACTATCATTTATGCTTCCAAATATACGACTTCCGGTGCTTCTTTTGCTAGATAAGCTCCATCCCAAAACTAAATCAAATGATGAAAGTGAAACGAAATGTGAGATTTTTACCTTAGAAGCAGAGCAATGCATCCACGGTTGACCGAACTCGTACGGGCGGTCGACCGAACAAAGAAATTTAGTGAAAAATTAAGACGATTTGAGAGCGGGTTCGATCGTCAAAGAGTAACGATCTCCCGAAAATAGAGATAGAGAGTGCCTAAAATTTTCGGTCGAACGAGAAGGAACAACAATCGAACAAAAACGGGAGGTAGAGAGTGCCTAGAAAATTCGATCGAACTAGAAAGAAAAACGATCGAACAAAAGTGGTCGACCGACGGTAAACTGTTTGATCAGTCACTTTATAGGATTTCATGCCCTATACTTGTGTATAATTTTAAAAAATTGAACAAACATTTATGATCGAATTTCATATTTTCAATAATTTTCATGTACAAAACATGGACTATACATTTTAATATATCTATCCTACATAAATATTAAATTGTATAGAAGAAAATTATACCCAAAAGGTTCTCTAAATTCTTTTGCAGAGCCGGAGTCACGTTGCACTTGAATTATTGAGAATTGAACTTAATCATAGGTGGCATCCTAGTCACTAGCCACATCATCTATGGAGGGTGAGTCATCTAGGAGTTGATGACTCAACAAGTTGGAAGATAAAAGGTTGAAGGAAAGGAAGAGACAAAGAGTATCACCATTTCTCTATGATTTTCGTCCTTATTTTATGGTGCAATTTAAGTAGAGGTTGTAATGATCTTGAATTATCATCTTTATGTAGTGTATGTTATATTTATGTTTTAGGCTAAGTTGAAGAGTCATTGTAAGTGCCTATATAAGCACAAGAGTTCTTCATTTGAAGTATGAGTGAAAAAAGAGAAAAAGAAAGAAGAATGTAAGTGAGAAAGAAGAAAGAAAAGATGAGTGTTTGATGCAAATCCCGTTTTGCTTATGAGTGTTAAGTAGTTAGTTTTCTTCTTTAATTCGTGCCTACCAATTGCGTAAATCAAAGTATGATTCTAGTGATGGCAATAGAAGACCCTCAGCATGGAGAACAAAGCGAGCCAAAACCGCGCATCAGGCGCGACTTCTGAACCGCCAATTTGCGGTTTGGGACTGCTGATGGGTGGTCCAAGTGCGCCTGGTGGAAGGCATTTTTCTGGGGTGACTCGGTCTGGTGTTCCCCGTCTTTCTCCCGCATCTAACATTAATCACTTCAGAAGTCCTCCAAGTGTTCACAAGATTAGATAGATCGGAGCTAGCCAATCAATCTCTAAATCGAAGCTATAATCTAGCTAATTACCCATTTGATGCTTTTGAGAATTTAATCTCTGAAACTCAACTAGTAAGGGAATTTTTGGATGGATTTGGTGGAGAAATATGGAGAGGAGAATTTTCCATTCATCTATATTTACAATGAGGAGAGAAGGGTCATAGTTATAGGACTTCCTCAAAACATATTCATGTGCAACCTACTTGCACATGATTCCTTGCTAATAGCTCATCTAATCCAATCATATTTCGATACATAATCATCCCTTAACCTCCTCTGACCGAATTTGAATAATTCTATCCATGATCAAATAAATTCTTTTATTAATTCAGGCAAAATCATACGCAACGGTCGACCGAAATAGCCAACGGTTTGACCGATTGGTTATAAATCGTCAATTTTGATCAGACAACACGTCCAACCGGTCGACGATTCAGCACAACCAAAATCTCTGGTTTTGGTCGAGTGACATGCCCAAACGGTCGAGCCCAAACGGTCGATCATCTCATAATCAGGAAAATTCCTGATTTCAGTCGAACCACGTTTGCCAAATGGTTGACCGATTCTCAACCAGGTAAAGTCCTTGATTTCGATTGAACAAAGTTTGTCAAATGGTCTTCCGGTTTGACTGATTTATGGCTTTATCAAATTTTAAATTAATATCCAACAAAATTTGATCTTTTGGGTTTTCACAAATTTATATTTTATAATGTTGCGGATCACATTATAATATGCAATATATTATCATATTTAATGTCAAACATTATACCCCATAACATCTTTACATCTGATATAAATTTATTGATTATTCTAACCATGTCATAATTACGACATATCAATTTTATCATTTCACCACATGTATATCAATGTATCGTATAAAATGTAAAATCAAATTCCTTATTTTCCAGTTCTGTGGTGTGACCTATAGGAGTATCTAAGTTATGTTGTTAATGATATAAAACATATTACATCATAAACTATAAGCGGTATCTAACTACACATTATAGTTACCCAAATAACAAAGATGTTTTGCTCACTCGAACTAAACACGATCCATTCAGTGATATTTAATATCACTTGTGTCTATCCCTTGCCTCATGATATTGAGAATATTATACAAAATAGAATTGTGTCATCTTTGTAATATATATTCATTTCTTAATCTCTCAATCTAATTATAAATATGTAACTATACACAAGCTACTTTGTGCACATTATAATTTCGTTTTATCATGGAGCCCAACAATATCATCACAAGTCAAGAGGGGCAATGATAATCATTTAACATATCACTTTTCCATCACAAGTTGTGTATAACCAACTAATACTTTTATCAATATACTCATTGATAGTTTTTGATAATAATCAAATCATACACTCATTATGTGAAAAAATATAGGTCTCATAACTTAGGATTCAAAGACACAACAAAACATTAATTCCATAATATTTCATTTGTTAAGTCTATTCAATATATGAAATAAACATTTTTTTATTTCATATACTCATGTTGTTAAATATTTGTAGAGCTACAATATCCCTCTTAACCAACATGACAATCTTAACTCGGTCATTAACGTCCCATGTTAATTACATTATGGTGAATTACTTTTGATTTATGTAAACCATTATCTTTTAGAACTCTACGGTTAAGGACGAAGAGTCTCTTCCTTAACACTTCGAAAAGATGAATACATTAATCAAGGAACAAAATGTTCAATACATTCAATTCATAATAAAAGACATATACAAGTAAAACTTTTAGAACACATTCCTTTAACACTTAAGTGCACATAAGGACCAGACCAAGGGGAGTCTCACTGATCGAACAAAAATCATTTTCCGGTCGACTGATATGAGCTAGAAATGTGAATTTCAACCCAAACTCACTCCCTACACAATGTTTGGATGGAGTTAGTTGGAGTGTGGATCGAATTAGTTTGAGTCTGGATCGAGTTAGTTGGAGTGTTAAATGAGTTAGTTGGCATCTGGATCGAGTTAGTTGGAGTGTGGATCGAGTTAGCCTGCGTATAGAGCGAGTTAGTTGGAGTGTTGAACGAGTTAGTCCACGTCTAGATTGAGTAAGTTGAAGTGTTGATTGTGCTAGTCCGAGTCTGGATCGAGTTAGTTGGAGTGTTGAATGAGTTAGTTTGAGTCCGGATAGAGTTAGTTGGAGTGTTGAACATGTTAGAAAGTAAAACGAAATGTGAGATTTTTACCGTAGAAGCAGAAAAATGAATCCGCGGTCGACCAGACTCGCACGGGTGATCGACCTAAGGAAGAAATTTGAGGAAAAGCTAAGTCAATTTAAGAGAGAGTTCAAGAGTAACGGTCAACCAAAAAAACTGGCGGTAAACTGTTTGACAGGTCACTTCAGTGAACTTAAGCACCAGACCAAGGGGAGTCTCACCAGTAAAACAGAACTCATTTTTCGGTCGACCGATGTGAGCCATAAATGGGAAAAATGGGAGTTTTGTCTAACTTGTAGCCCTAAGTTGAAGACAATGGGATTCATGTAATTAGTTGAAAAGGTGGACAACTCTGGGGAAAAAAGGTCATGCGTTAAAAAAAAAGTTGACTTTTTAACACCTCTATCATTAAAATGAGAGATTTTTTTTGACCATGAATTAATTCTCCCTAAAAATAATGAAGGATGAAATATTATCATGCAATATTAAGGGAAATTTTATTTATTTACCTTTTCTTTTCTTTCTCAAACATCTTTAATGAACTTGTTATTGTTCTTTTGGAAAAGAAAAGAAACAAATAATGAAAAATACCTTACAAAATTACTTAACATTCATTAACTTATAAAATAAAGGGTAATTTGGGAAGAAAAAATGAACAACGGTGCAACTGCCAAAACAACAAGGATAAGGGGTGTTAAGTATCTATTTTCATTGAAAAATTTGACTTTCTATGCCCCAAATGTCCCGACCTCTGAAACATATCCTCCACTTTGACATCCTTTGAAAATAATGTTTATCTTTCAACTTATCCCCAAACTACCCCGCGTAAATCATGGGACCACTACACACACACTCAATATTTTAAATTGTTTTAGAAATCGATCGGGTTTGATGGTACTCGACGGTACGCGATAGATAGTGCGGGTCGATTTGTATGCTCGTTAGTTATACTTGGCTATAGTTCGGTTGAACTCGATATGTGTTCTATAGAAACTCGATATGAGCTCGATTGCGCTCGATGGTCAACATGATAAATGTTCACATGTCGAAGTGAAATGTCCCATGATGGGATGGGTCATTATTATGCGAAGAGACGCAACCGTTCGACATTCCTTCCTTTTGAGAGGACACAACCTTTCAGTATTACGCGAAGATGTGCAACCCTTCGTTACAGGGTCTATAAAATCAGAGGTTAGGGTGTCTTCAATTTAGTTGTGTATTCGATCCCCTCCTAACTAAGTGTATTTGCTTCGTCTCCTCCACTCAAAAAATGGCCTATAAACACAATGCATCAGATGACTACTCCGACGAAGCTAAGCACATCATCGGTGGATCAATATGGGGTGGTTGTCCCCTGTTAAAATACTGGGAGTTTTACCTCTACCATATCGCACCCGTAGGTGTGGTCTGAAGATAATTGAGTTGTGGTCCAACACTCCAAACAAGATTAGCAAAAGGTTTTACGTATGTGCCTCCTCATAGCCAACCCTTCGCTATCGGCACTTCATCTAGGACGATGGAATATTGGTACCACCAGTGGATAAACCGACCGGAGCATAAAGGCCCAAGGGATGTGGAAGCTTTTCTGGAAGGCTGCTATGTTCAGTCAGATCCGAGAGATAAATAAAACTATCTTTTGGGCTTGCAAGCGACATCTGAGCAGATCATTCTCTTCCAATTGGCTGGGAAGAGATTTATAATTTGTGTTTGTTTGTGTTTGTGTTTGTGTTTGTGTTTGTCTTTGTGTTAGTGTTTGTGATTTGTCCTTGTACCTCGATAATGGTTCGACAGTAGTTCAATAATACCTCGATTGTCTAGGACTTAAACGAACCACCATTTATTTGAATCTTTTCAAACGAACAGTCTGAATGAAGTTTCTTTCTCTCCTTGTTCTCTCGTAGTACCTCGATAATGGTTCAATAGTAGTTCAATAATAACTCCACGGTCTAGGACTGAAACGATCATTTATTTGAATCTTTTCAAACGAACAATCTAAATAAAGTTTCTTTCTCCCATTGTTCTCTCCTAGTGCCTCGATAGTGGTTCAATAGTAATTCGATAATAACTCGACGGTCTAGGACTTAAATGAACCATCATTTATTTGAATTTTTGTAGGGTTTAGGGTTTAAAAAAATTTAGTTCGATAATAGCTCGATGGTCATTGTACAGTTTCGAATGAACAACTTTGCATGTTCAAGTCACTCTTGTCCTACCTCAATAGAGCTCGACGGTTGCTCTCTTCCTAGTCGACCCGGAGTGTTCTTCCAAGCCAGGAGGCACCCTAGGTAGTGGGGAGGGCATGTTGTCAAGGATGGGTGTCTCGGTGAGGCAAGTCGCCCCGCAGTTGGGGCAGGTGTGCTTTAGGAAGGGGGTGTTAGGGTTGGTGTCGTCGGGGTGGAAACTACGCAAACCAAATAACAGAATATCAGTGGACATTAACTTATAACCACAAGTAACTGAAAAATAAAGAAGGAGACGATTATAACATACCACTATTGATGAGGAGGTCTACCACCGTGTCTTGTATGACGACCAAACTACGCTTCACGTCGGCGATCATGTGGCAGAGTTCCACCACGGTCTGCTTGACCTCCTTTAGTGGTTCTTGGGGTGGTCGTACTGGAGACATGGCATCATGAACGTAGAAGGTGCGTCTCTGGCATCGTGGGGCCCCATAGCGCCAGGTCACTTGCATCGGCCCGGTTGAGGACCCAACACACACCCATCGTGCGGCGTAACCGCACAAACAGAGTATGTCTTTGATGGGTGAGACCTTGGCGATGTCATCGTTGCACATCATTTTAGGATTGCATGTGGTTGAGGGAAGAAAGTGTTGGCAAGGGAAATGTAATGGTGTAAGGCCGAAAGAAGGGAATGACGTTTTATACTATCTTGATAAAAGACACGACATCTGGAAAGAAGGTTACCAAACCGTCAAAAATGCCCTCGATTATCGTGTGTTTCAGTCACGATCATATGGTTGAGATAAGGTTAAGAGAATATCAAGCTCATGTAGAGTACATATCGAGCTCATCAATCCCAACATAGAAAACTTTCTTTCTTCAAAATATTACGTGCATATCAAGCCTCCCACTGGTATCGTTTTTCACACTTTTCTCATCACTAACAAGACGTTTCGACGTAAGGAAACCCGACCGTCAAAAACACACTAAAACTATTGAGATTAGATCGAGTACATAGAGCTCATCGATCCCAACATAGCGTCACCTAGAACCACACATTAGTATTGTTTTCACGTTTCCCTCTTAATTACTTGAGGTTTGGTGAAAAGGTAAGTGAAACGAAAAAACATCCTTAATAATTGTGTCATTGTTGGCTGAGTAAACTATCGAGCCACTATCGAGTGCATATTGAGCTCATCGATCCAATCAAAGACGACTCTCTTGCTTCATCATATCGATGATACATCGTACCTCCAATGTGTAGTTTTCACACTTCGTTCCTAATTACCGACGTGACGTCTAGAGGGAAGGAAATTGAACCATTGAAAACTTTCTCAGTAATTGTGCTATTGTGGGTCGACTAAATTATAGAGTCCCTATCAAGTGCATATCAATCTCATCATATAGAGGGCATATCTGCGTCATCAATTCAACGAAGAAGACTCTCTTATGAACTCTATAACAAATTTCGAGAAGTGCAAATATAAGCATGGGTAGTTTGGGGAGAAGTGGAAAAATAAGCATATTTTACAGAGGATGTCAAAGTGGGTTTTTTCAGAGATTCGGACACTTGGGGCATAGAAAGTCAAATTGACAGGGTGCAAAGTGCAACTGGATTAAAGGTTAGGGGGCAAACTACAATTTTCCATAATTATTATATCACTTGTTACATTAATATACTTATCCGTTAAAATTCCGTATGGTTCATTTTTTAATTGAGGAATTAGCTACGATCAACAAGAATTGAATATATGTCATTTTGCAGATGAAACTTCATGCTTTTGGGATCTAAATTTAAGCTTTTTTGCAGGTGTTGTGTACAGAAATTGGGATGTTTCCATTGCGAGACAGTAGGATTCACGTTACTGAGGAAGACTTTTTGTTGTCTGTGGTCACCGTCATGAAGAAGGAAACAGATATGAACATGTCTTTAAGGAAATTATGTAAGTAGAGATGTCACCCCTTGCCACCCAGATTGTGCAGTGTTAGTTGCCCATAATGAAATCAAGCTTTGTCTTGCCTTCTCATGTTGATTCATTCCTAGTTTGTATTCTGTCACGTTTTTGTTTTGAAAGTTGAAACCCTTAAGAACATGGATTTATGCTTGTACAATTATAAATTTCTTCAACATTCATGGTACATTAATCAAATTTCTACAAGTAGTTATATGTGCATCTACATCTCTTATGTTAGCTGAAGTTGCCGCCTTACATGTAATGTTTAATTTTCTAATGCTACTGTCACTGTGTTTACCATTATCTTTTGTCTTACTGAGAGTTGCATATCGAGCGAGTGTATCGGCTTCATGTAGGACTTTGAGTTTTGAAGAAATGGTATAGAACTTGAACTATCTTAAAACTGGTCTCGCCGGTAGTTATTGACGAACTTCGTCATTCGTCACTATGCAATTTCATGAGCATTTACAGCCATTCAATAAACTAGAAGGCATTTTGTTTTTTGTAAGCGTTCCATGTCTTGTTTTGTTATGTTTCCCTATTCCATGTCCAACAAGTATTTTAGGTTCATAATTATGTCCATAAATGGAAGACAATAGAAAAAACATGGGTTATCCACACAATTATGACCACACTCCCCTTCAATAAGATGGGCTATCCACACCAAGGGTCCATACCTTTCCACATGGTGGTCCCTGGGCAGGCGTGATCTTCGCTCCCACCGTCACCTTCCGACACTAGTGCAGAATAGTCTTTACTCGTCGCCCAATAGACGTCGGTTGTTTTAACGGTCGACGTCTATTTCGGCGAAGAGAGAATAGACGTCGATCGTTCTAACAGCCGACGTCTATGGGAAACTATAAACGTCGGTTGTGGGAATACCCATTGAATCTGACGTCTATACCCTATAGACGTCGGATGTTATGTACAGCTGACATCTATACCCCCATGCATATAGACATCGGAGTATAAATGTCATCTCTACAAAACATCCGACGTCTATAGGTCTTAAAGAAATCGAACAGTTACGTTTTATGTCATTCATTCCAGACAAAAACTCAACCAAACCCTAGCCGTTCTGCGACCGAACCCTCCTCCACGACCAATCTCCGGCACCGCAGCGACGTCCCAACCTCTCCTCCCGTTCTCCGGCCCTCTCTTCCCGTCCTCCGTTCTCTCCTCGACACTTCTTCTTACGGTAACACTTCTTCTTCTTCTGGGACTTTGTTTTTTAAACAAAACATGGTTTTAGGTTGTTTGATCTCGTTTATTAGAAATCAATACATTTGGGTAACCAAAGGTTTTGGAAATTTTATTTCACAAGTTGTCATCCAATTTGAATAATGTATCTTTTTTTTATTTGAAAATGACGATTTTGGATGAAAATTGTGGTTTTGTTAAACTTTAGGAATGAAGCAGAGACAATTTAACTCATTTTATGAAAAATGTATTTTCGGAAAACAAAAGTAATGCATTTTTAGGTTATTGAAACACCATTTTAGGTTTAAATTTTTATTTTTTTGAAAATGCAGCTATTGTCAATTTTCTGAAAATTGTGGTTTTCTGAAAACACCATTTAGGTTAAAAATAGTTGGGTTGTTTGGTTTGGTGGGGTATGTTGTTTGGGATACATTATTGAGTAAATTTGAATGCAAATAAACTAACATTCTTCATGGATCTCATACATGTCTATTTCAACATGAGTGGATTTGTAATGTGAATGTGATATAGTGGAGAAATACGTGATGTGAATGTGAGTAGATATACGTTTTTCTTGTTAATTACAGGATTTGAAGAATTTTACATAAAACATTTTAAGGGGAGGTTCTGCCAAAATTTTGAATAAAATTTTATTCCCAATTGTTATTAATAACATGATATTTTGTGTTTACAATGTTTTTCTGTCAATCAAAGGAAATCCTCGAATTGGCAACTCAAGACGTATGTTTATCTGAGGTAATATAGATCATTATTCACTTGTATAGTTCTAGTTTCAATATTTAAATATTAAATTTTTTACTTGTATTTTGATAGGTCTTCTCAAAAAGTAGTGATCCATTCTTGTAATAGGAGCTCGATGATACTTGCGACCGATGGGCTCGCTATTTTATCAGAAACATGTTGATGAACTAAGAGGTTCTCCTGTCATTTAAATGTTTTTGTAATTTAGTTAACAAATTCACTTGTATTACAAACATACAATTTATGACTTAATATAATCGCCTCAATTTTGGAATGAATGTCAAGTGTTTATGTATGAATTAATTTCAAATGTGTTGAATGATTGTGTATGCTTGTATGTATGTGTTTGTGCATGTATGCTTCTACGTTTGTGTTTGTGCATGTATGCTTGTATGTACATGTGGATGAAAGTGTGTATGTATTTGTGAACGAATTTGGTTCAGGATGTATGTACGTGTGGATGAAAGTGTCTTTGCTATTTGTTTGTCCAGGTTTAGGAATAGACGTCAGATGTTTGTATTAGTCGACGTCTATTTCTCTAAAAAAGGTATAGACATCGGATGTATGTATCAACCGACGTCTATACCTAAAAACTAGACGTCGTCTGTTATTTAACCCGACGTCTATACCTAAGGAATAGACGTCGGTCTTGTCTAAGAGCCGACGTCTATGCTTTAAGTATAGACGTCAGCTGATACGTACATCCGACGTCTATTCGTTAGGTATAGACGTCGGATTGTGTGCAACTGACGTCTATGTATAGACGACGTACACATAGACGTCGGATCAGGAAGTGCTTATATCCGACCTATATGCCCCATACATCCGACGTATATTCCCTTTTCTTCAGTAGTGCGTCACATGCACGAGGCGAGGGCACAAGTTTCAGTGGACAATGTAGCACTATCAAATCAAGACATGAAAACAAATACTGGGCATCAATGATCGACTGAAACTGGAAAGGTGATCAACTATTTCCCCCAATTCCTCCATAGCTTTGAACCGCAACATAGCTGGTCGAACGAATTCCATAAAATCGGTCGAACCAAAGAAATTGGGTGGTCCACCGTTAAAAGATCTATGCTCAGGTCCAACTAACTTAACGACATAATGGCCGAACGAAAATGGGGTCTCGTCCGACTGAATATAACAGAGCCTCAAGCCCCCAACATTGACTACCCCAAGTCGAACTAAAATACCATGGTGGTCGACCGTTTAGCATATAAAAGGTCGGTCGACCCCGCACACGCCGGTTGCATACAAGGGCAGTACACTTAAGATGTCGGTCGAACTAGTCTAAGGTGGTCGACCGCTTAGAAGGTCTAGGCCTGAACCGACTTGTTATAGGTACAACCAATCAAACTACAAAGGGGTCTCACCCGACCGATAAAAATAGAGTCTTCTACAACCCACCAAAATCACACAACCAGTCGACCGCCGATAGGATCGTTTGACCGATTCCCATGAAGATTCTAACAATTACACTATGATCGGTCGACAGAAACACACACTGGACCATTGTCATTAAACACCATGCATACGAAGTCCTCCACCAGTTGGTGGATGCACCTCCCCGTACATAGGTGTCCAGGTCCACCTTCATCTCCAGGTAGCATCCAATCACCTGGAAGATCTTTTGGATATTAATGACCCAGTCCTCAGCCAATTCCGAGTCCATTTTGCCTTCAAAGGTAGGCAGATCTTGGCATGAACCTCTCGTGCACAACGCCCATCTCTGCCTTCTCAGTACAGGTTGTCTGTCGCTCTAAGAACTCGCTCAGCCTCTCCACCATCCCATAGAGCATCCTTCGCTCCCCTCTGCCCACGCTGCACCACCAGTCTCGTCACTAGTGCTACACTCGTGTAATGGAGGTCTCCTGCATCTCAGAGGCATCTACCACGCAAAAAATTTGAATCAACACAACAATGCATGCATGCTCTACTGCAAAATCTTTCAATACTACTCCTAAGGGTGGTTTCTTTGGCCAAGTACTCCGAAACCAACCACATTGATACCAAGTTGTAACATTCCCGAAAGTAGCGGATTTTTTTTAAAGTATAATCAAAAGGTCAAAACTGGAATCACACGAGGACATTACTAAACATACTCATAGGTGCACCAATATACCAAATTTTCAAATGCATGATTACCTCAAATGGGTATAGAATATATATACAAGTAATCATAACAACATATAAAGCAACACTGAAGGATCTGGTCCCCGGTGTGCTTGTCCTCAGTAGCCACCCTCTCACAGACGCTCTTGACCTAAAATGCAAACATAATACGATGCCTGAGTTTTCATAAAGAAAACCCAAATGCCAAACTCGTATAATATGCATAAAATAACATACATGACCAACATAACAATATGACGTGGTTACCGCGGCACACGCGGTTATATGGAATAATATAAATGCTCACACAAGCTGACACACATAATTGCTCGCACAAGCTGACACATGATTGCTCGCACAAGCTGACACAATTATTGCTCACATAAGCTGCACACTCCTGATGTGAATTAAATTTATACCGCAAGTGCACGGCGTCAATGGAGACGTGGCAAATACGGGTCGAACACAAGGAGTGAGAGATTTTGTTATTAGTGTGATTTCGATTGGGGGAAAGAAGGAGAGAAGAAATAAGTTGGTTTTGAGATTTTTGATTTTTAATTATCTAAAGCAAAAACAAGAACAATTAAAACTAAAATAAGAACAAAGAAGTGAATTCCGTTGGGTGGAGGTTTAGATTTAGGGTGTAGATTAGAGAATTCAGAAACTTATAATAAATCATGTTAGTTATGAAGCATTACATGATAAATGATTTAACATAAACTCAAGTAATCAAAATATACTAATCACGAACTTAAAATAATAACATTTATTCTCTTCTCTTTACCCTAAATCCGTCACCTCCACCCTTTGGAAGGAGTTAGAAACTCATAGAGGGAGGAAGAAGGGGTCCTTGAGACATTACAAAAGAAAAGTAAAAACAAGAAATAAAAGACAGAATTTTATTACTAAAGTGAAGAGTACAAAACTGAAAATAAAAACAACTAAAAACTAGCTCTAAGGCCAAGAACCCTTCTACCATCGCTCTCGGGGCTATTTATAGCCGATACAAGGGATCCCAATATATAAATGGAACGTACACGCGTCAATACAGCATTGGTAAAAATTTGAGCACACGGATCGACTTTTGTGCGGCTAAATCACCATAATTTGTACATGAGGTGCGGCGGAATCGCCACCTTTTTGGCTCGGATTCGATCCAGATTTTTCTTGTGTGTTTATGGTATGATTTGATCCTCCTTTGCGCGTCTGGATTGATTCTTTCCATTCTTTTGAGCTCCGGATTAATTCCTTTATATATATGGAGATTCACATTGATTTTTCTTTAGATTTTCTCCATAATAATAAAAGCTACTCGTGATTTGCAATTAGGTCCTTGACTTTTTGCAATTAAGTCCCCGGCTACTTTTGTGCTTAAGTCTTTGTTCTTTTTGTAATTAGATCTTGAATGCTTTTATACTTGGATACATTTCCATTTGTAACCTGATAAACTTGAACTTGGTCTTTATGATAGAAATGAGTCTTTTGCACGCGTTTATGCTCGAGATGTGGGTAAATTGCATTCAGGTCCCTGTATTCTGTAAATAAGACTAAACACATACCTTAGTAGCATTTATTGATGTAAAAGTAATCTAAATGAAAGACATATGATGCAATGTATGCAATGCATCAAATACCCCCACACCTATATTTTTGCTAGTCCCTAGTAAAACAGAAAATAAGAAAAATAAAAACAGGGAAATCCTAACTCATTTTCGTAGGAATCACGGTTGCACTTAGCATGTGCAACAAGCCTTTAAACCTCCTTGTTGCCAAGGAGGACGAGTTTTGTCTTGTGAGGGTTTTCAGTTGACACACCCACAAAGTCTTAATTCAACATTCCATTAATAGCTCTCAATATCCCTACCTCAACCTTATACATCTCACTTCGAATTCTTGTATGCTCATTATATGAATCTAACTCATTAAAAATATGACTTGGTCTTTGTTCCTCCAACATTCACACCACTAACCCTTCTACACATGATATTACTTAAATTATTTTGCACGCCTCCTCTAGTGGTGAAGTATCATTCGGATCAACCATGGCATGGATCATTCTTTTAGCTTTGGGCCTTGAGTATTTTTTTTTCTTTTCTTCCGTGATTCAACACATTTGCTTTTTGACACTTTTACCCTTTTTGCATTCGTGTAGCGAGTTTGGTCGATAATCCCGAGCTGGTAGACTCAAGTTACCGGGTTTCAAGATACCCCTACGGACCAGTGACTCAAAGGCTTGGGCTTTTGTAATCATTTTGCAAAATGTGTTTTCTTCACTTTATTCCTTTATTTTTATTTTTATTTTCCTCAAGGCTTAATTGCTATTAGAAGTCCACACTTCCCGGTATATTTTCCTCAACCTCTGCTTTTTATCAACCACTTCAAAGATTTGATTCATCCAATTTAAGTGCATACATGTCTTAAAGGGCAATGAGTTATTTCTTTGGAACTTAGATTTATGTCATAATTTCTACAAGCAGAACTATATAATAAGGAACAAAAACTCAATGCAATTTGTACACAGGTTCTGGCCGTTCAATCTTAAGCTATGTCATGAAACATTGAATTTTTTCTTTTCTTTTTTTTAGAAATAAAAGACAGATCTATAGATAAATATATACATAAACATCCCCCCACACCTAAATCATGCATTGTCCTCAATGTATGCAAATATAAAGCAAATGCACTTATTACCTTGGTGAACTGCGGTGGAAGGATGAAATTTGCTCAAAGTCAACCATAGTCAGAACTGGATTGAATGACACCATATTGGTGCATGTATCCAGTTGAATTGTTCCCCATGTTGCAATGAGAGTCCTGAGTCACAGGTTCCACACCCCTAACATAAATAGGTTCTCTTATTTGTTCGAGTGATGGTGGATGTGTAGATGAATTTCTCCTCTTTTTCTTACTTCCTTTTTGATTTTGTGATGATTCAGAAATATTATAGATTCGTGATTTCATCACAACGTCACTTTGATTGCATATTATTTCTGGCTCACTATCAATATGAAATATATTAAATTCAGCTTTTAAGTTCCCAAAAGATAATTGCATGAGCCCATTACGACAGTTTATCAATGCTTCCAAAGTGGCTAAAAAGGGTCTGCCTAGAATTACAGGGATTTGTCGGTTAGGATTTACAATAGGTGTGGTATCTAGTACGACAAAATCCACTGGGTAAATGAAGTCACCAACCTTGATCAAAACATCTTCTACTATACCTCTTAGTTTCTTAATAGAACAATCAGCAAATTGAAGGGTTGTCTTAGAGGGTTTTAGTGGGCCAAGGTTCATTTGCTCATAGACAGAGTATGGGAGTAGGTTAACACTAGCACCAAGGTCTAGAAGGGCTTTGTTGATAAAAGTATCTCCTATTGAACATGAAATTGTGGGACACCCAGGATCCTTATATTTTATAGGAGATGTGTTGGACAAAATAGAACTTATGTTTGCAGTTAAGAATGCCTTCTTTGGTACGTTTGTTTTTCTCTTTTTAGTGCACAAATCTTTTAAGAATTTAGCATAAGCAGGTATTTGTTGAATCATGTCTAAGAGTGGAATGTTCACCTTAACTTGCTTAAATACTTCCAAGATTTTCTCTATTTGTGCACTTGAGTTCTTTTTGAGTCTATTGGGAAATGGGGCTTTAGGGACATAGACTCGCTCAGGTTCAGGTTGAGCTATGGGTTCAGGTTGAGTAGGTGGGTTGGGCGTTTCAGATTGGACGTCAGGTTCAATGGTTAGGTCATATGTGGCAGTTTGATGGCTAGATTGATTAGACGTTCTAGGATTTACCACATTGTTATCAACTTGTCTTCCGGACAGTAATGATACTACTGCATTTATTTGTTGGAACGGTCCTTCCTCATTAACCATTTGAACCGGTCTAGGGTTGTTATTTCCTGAAGGTGCTTGATAGGATTGATATGAATTATTAGATCTAGGGTTCACCTCAGGTTGACTTGGAAGCCGACCTTTTCCTCTTTCACCTACTATTTGTGCTAGTTGGCTGACTTGTGTCTCTAGCCTTTGGAAGGTCTGGTTGGTTGTTTGTATAAAAGTTTTCATCAAATTTTCCAAGCTTGTCAACCTAACCTTATGATCGTTATTGTTACTAAACCCAGATGATGTATTATTTTGGTTATACGGGTTTGGTTGTTGTCTAGGAGGTTGACCATGTTGGTTTGATGAGAAATTAGAATTATTACGCCAACCCGAGTTATAGGTTGATGCGTATGGGTCATTTCTAGCATGGTTATACATGGCATTAACTTGTTCCCAGTCCGCACAATCCTCCATTACATGACCAGTCTGACCACATCTAGAGCAAGGGATAGCCGAGGCTTGATTCACTCGGTTTTGGGTTCGTAGCTCTAAACTTCCCATTCTGCGCATAAGGGTAGCTAGTTTTGCTTCAGCCGCTATGTTGGCATCTACAGCTAAGACACCTGGTTTGGGTTGGCTTGCTATTCTAGATCCAATACTTGGGTTAAGCGGTGTTCTAGCATTGTCCCATTGCATACTGTTTTCAGCTAATTCCTCAAGAAAAGTCCAGGCATCATTTTCATTTTTCGACATAAAGTTCCCTTGGCTTACGGATTCTACCATAACCCTAGATGTGGGTGTCAATCCCTCATAAATAATTTGGCATAATTGTCATCTCGGAATTCCATGATGAGGGCATTGGGTCAGAACACTTTTGAATCTTTCTAGATAGGAATAGAACGGCTCGCTCTCAGACTGAACGAATGCAACAATTTCATTCCTAATCCTCATAGTCTTATGGTTGGGGAAATATTTCTTTAGGAATACTTGAACAAACTCAACCCAACTTCTAATGGATCTTTCGGCTAGACTATATAGCCATTTCTTAGCGTCGTCCTTCAGTGCTAGAGGCACGAATTTCAGACGCACTGCCTCCTCAGGGATATGCTGGTATTGCATAAGAGAGCAGATTTCCTCAAATTCTCTAAGGAAGAGATATGGGTCTTCCCTAGAGGTGAACTTAGGCAACATACTAATGTATTGTGCCTTAAGTTCGAAGTCACGACCCGGTATGGTGGGCATAACGATGCACGATGGCTGAGCAGCCATCGCTGGATAGCATCGATCCCTCAGAGTTATAGGTTGTGCAACAGGCGGGTCCACTACGTTCTCACCCATTGGATCCGGGTGAGGTGGTGCAACAGGTGGATTAGGGCTAAGTTCCAGACTGGAATCTAGATGAACTCGTGAGAGTCGATTACTCAAGTCCCGAATCCAAATCTGAGTGCACCGGGTTGAATCAATTTTTGAATTCAAATTCGGAATTTAAATTCCAAATTTAATTTCAAGAATTAATTACAATTTTTTTTATTTTCGTTTTATTTTATTTTTTTTGTTTTTTTTTTCAAAAGTGAAACAAACAATAGAATGGGGAAAGATGAGAAAGGAATCCTAATCTAGAGAATTTAGGTGAGAAGAGAAAGAAGACTCAGATGAGAAGGGAAACCTAACTCTAAAGATAGAAAGAGGGTTGGTCAGAAAATTCCTAAGAAAGCACGGTTCAAACAATCCTAGACGTAGTGTCGCTTAGATCTAGACGACTCCTAACTGGTTGAGTCGAATTGATTTGCTTGATTCACCTCCCTCACTAATCAAACAAACTTGGCCAGACCGTGTATAGATAGTGGGGGCGCTTCCGACAGAGTCGGTGCCAATTAGACAACCACTTCGCTTGGAAGACTTACGTCAACACAAAAACACTTTCTAGACACCAAATTAAATTCAATCGGCTTAAGGTCATAGCAAGTCAAACCAATTCTTCTCCTTAAATGAGTCCGAGTCCTAAGGGGTCAATGTCTAGTTGATTTTAATTCAAGGCTTGGGTGACACTTTAGGTTTGTGATTTGTGGGCCACGGAAGGGTGATGAAATCCCCACCGTATCATTGCCTACGGAGTTGCCCTTAAGATAGTTTAACTTAGATCTAGCAAAGATAGTAAAACAATGGTCTTTAGAGGGGGGCAATTTCAAGGTTGTATGCAAAGTAGATTATATGCTTAAATGCATTCGATAAAAACCGCGATACGTACCTTGCCTCCAGCACTCTTCAACAAGAATTAATTTGCAAGAATTTAGCAAGAATAATGCAAACAAAAAATTATATGATGCATGCACTAAGTTCTTCTAGTTTTGCCAATTTTTAGGTCAGAGTTGAATTATTGCAATTTATGGAATTTTTGCCCTACACATGCAGTTCTACGAAAAGGAAATTTTCTGAAAATAGAAATTACGAGGAAAAGAGGCAACAAAGGTTACCTTATGCAATGCCCAGTCGGGTTCACCGCCCGCTCTCGAAATTTCAAATGCTCTGCGCGTCCACCCAGCGATGATGCGCGTCCCAGAAAAGTTTGAAGCCCAAATGCTCCAGGTGTGCGGCGATTCCGCCGCCCTTGTTGCTACGACTGCGTTCAGATTTCGCCGCGTGCTCTGTTGTCACCTGAAACACAAATCCAAATACTTAGATCGCGCACAAGATAAACAGAACAGAATCGAAATCAACAAAAAAACAAAATCTGCGTCGCCTCCCCGGCAACGGCGCCAAAAACTTGATGTGAATTAAATTTATACCGCAAGTGCACGGCGTCAATGGAGACGTGACAAATACGGGTCGAACACAAGGAGGGAGAGATTTTGTTATTAGTGTGATTTCGATTGGGGGAAAGAAGGAGAGAAGAAATAAGTTGGTTTTGAGATTTTTGATTTTTAATTATCTAAAGCAAGAAACAAGAACAATTAAAACTAAAACAAGAACAACGAAGTGAATTCCGTTGGGTGGAGGTTTAGATTTAGGGTGTAGATTAGAGAATTCAGAAACTTATAATAAATCATGTTAGTTATGAAGCATTACATGATAAATGATTTAACATAAACTCAAGTAATCAAAATATACTAATCACGAACTTAAAATAATAACATTTATTCTCTTCTCTTCACCCTAAATCTGTCACCTCCACCCTTTGGAAGGAGTTAGAAACTCATAGAGGGGGGAAGAAGGGGTCCTTGAGACATTACAAAAGAAAAGTAAAAACAAGAAATAAAAAACAGAATTTTATTACTAAAGTGAAGAGTACAAAACTGAAAATAAAAACAACTAAAAACTAGGTTTAAGGCCAAGGACCCTTCTACCATCGTTCTCGGGGCTATTTATAGCCGATACAAGGGATCCCAATATATAAATGGAACGTACACGCGTCAATACAGCAATGGTAAAAATTTGAGCACACGGATCGACTTTTGTGCGGTTAAATCGCCGCAATTTGTACATGAGGTGCGGCGGAATTGCCACCTTTTTGGCTTGGATTCGATCCACATTTTTCTTGTGTGTTTATGGTATGATTTGATTCTCCTTTGCGCGCCTGGATTGATTCTTTCCATTCTTTTGAGCTCCGGATTAATTCCTTTATATATATGGAGATTCACATTGATTTTTCTTCAGATTTTCTCCATAATAATAAAAGCTACTCGTGATTTGCAATTAGGTCCTTGACTTTTTGCAATTAAGTCCCCGGCTACTTTTGTGCTTAAGTCTTTGTTCTTTTTGTAATTAGATCTTGAATGCTTTTATGTTTGGATACATTTCCATTTGTAACCTGATAAACTTGAACTTGGTCTTTATGATAGAAATGAGTCTTTTGCACGCGTTTATGCTCGAGATGTGGGTAAATTGCATTCAGGTCCCTGTATTCTGTAAATAAGACTAAACACATACCTTAGTAGCATTTATTGATGTAAAAGTAATCTAAATGAAAGACATATGATGCAATGTATGCAATACATCAACTCCCTTTCAACAAGACGGGGTATCCACACGAAGTGTCCATACCTTTCCACACGGTGGTCCCTGGGCAGGTGCAATCCTCGCACCCACCGTCATCTCCCGACACACGCACGAGGTGAGGACAAGGGTTTCCGTGGACAAGGTAGCACTATCACATCTTGACGTGAAAACAAATACTTGGCATCAACGGTCGACCAAAACTGGCAAGGTGGTCGACCGTTTTCCTCAATTCCGCCAAAGGTTCGACCCACAAGATAGACGGTGGAACGAATTCCATAACATTGGTTGAACCAAAGAAAAAAGGTGGTCGACCGTTAAAAGGTTTATGTCTTGGTCCAACTGACTTTGCAACATAACGGTCGAACTGCAAAAGGGTCCCGTCCGACCGAATATAATAGAGCCTCAAGCCCCCAACATTGACTACCACCAGTCGAACTAAAATACCATGTCGGTCGACCGTTTAGCACACAAACATTGGTCGACCCCGCACACGCCAGTTGCACACAAGGGCAGTACACTTAACTCTGGCCTCACTCTTTGATGTCTCCTTGCTGTTGCTGACCGGAGCTCTGACCACTGCTCCCATCGTGGGTAGTCGTGGGATTGAGGGAGAGAGATGAGTTTGAGAGAGAGATACACTAGTGAGATAGTGAAGTGTGAAGAGAGGAGTGTTTACCTTATATATTCCACACCTTCTCATTCACCAACCATAAGCCTCCACCTTACATCATCTTTTCCCTCCATTAGTCACCCATAACCAAAGTTAGTTCTCCTAATAGGAGTTTGGAAATATTATAAATGGACCCTTGCTCCCGGGAAACGCGTTGACGTGGTCAGTCAAGTCAGCAGCAACAGTCTAGTCATCAAAAGTCAAATGTCTTTTCTTTTCTGAAATTAATTGAATAACAAATTTATTTTGTGTCACATGCAATTTATACTCTCCCAATGCAACATTACGTTCCCAATGCAATATTTCATTTCCCCATTGCAACATTTATTTTCCCAATGCAACTTTTGATTCACCTACGGACAAACCCACAACTTAAAATGGACAGACCAACACCTTATTCTGTCCAGAATAAGTTATGTGTCTGTCCAGAATAGGTTATGTGTCTGTCCAAAATATGTTCTATGTCTGTCCATAATAAGTTATGTGTCTGTCCAGAATAGTTCCGTGTCTGTCCAGAATAAGTTGTGTGTTTGTCCAGAATAAGTTGTGTGTCTGTCTAGAATAGGTTGTGTGTATGTCCATGAGAAGTTTTGTGTCTGTCCAGAATAAGTTGTGTGTATGTCCATAAGAAGTTATGTGTCTGTCCACAATAGGTTATGTGTCTGTCCATAATAAGTTCTGTGATTGTCCAGAATAAGTTGTGTCTGTCCATAATAAGTTCTGTGATTGTCGAGAATAAGTTGTGTGTCCATAATAAGTTCTGTGATTGTCCTGAATAAGTTGTGTGTCTGTCCAGAATAAGTTGTGTCTATCCAGAATAAGTTTTGTGTCTCTCTAGATTAGGTTATATGTCCGTCCAGAATAAGTTGTGTGTATGTCCATAATAAGTTCTGTGATTGTCCAGAATAAGTTGTGTGTCTGTCCAGAATAGGTTGTGTGTCTGTCCATAATAAGTTGTGTCTGTCCAGAATAAATTGTGTGATTGTCCAGAATGAGGTGTGTCTCTGTCCACAATATGGAGTGTGTCTGTCGAGAATAACTTTTGTGTCTGTCAGGAATAAGTTTTGTGTCTGTCCAAAATAAGTTGTGCGTCCGTCCAGAATAAGTTTTGTTTCCGTCCAGATTAAGTTGTATGTTCAGAATAATTTGCATTGGTAAATGTTGCAGGCGGAAATCAAATGTTGCATTAGGAAAAGAAATGTTGTATGGAAAACGAAATGTTGAATTAAGAACGTAATGTTGCGTGGGAAAGTAAAAATTACATTTGACACAAAATAAAATATGTTATTTATTTAATTTCAAAAAAATAAAAGATATTTGACTTTTGCTGACTGAATTGCTGACTGTACTGACCATGTTAGTGCGCGTCCCGAATGCATGCGTCCGTGTATCACTACTCTAGGAGTTTAGGTTACGGTTCTAACGTAAAAGGTTGAATTGCAGCATGTTGCATGCATGTGTCTGAATATGATAATATGGTTTTAAATTATATTTGATTAGTTTTAAATTATAATTTTAAATATATTTTTAAATTATATTTTAAATTATATTTAAAAATAAAGAGATTTAAGGAAAAATACTTCGTAGATGCGGCATGATATCTCGTAGCTATGCACATGACCGAAGAATGAAATATCCACCCTGTACTTTTGCCACAGCTTCGGGAGACTCTCCCTCCCCATCGGCTTCTCGAAAGAGACTTCTTGGGCATACCATGCGTTGGAGGAGAAGCCAAGGACACGGTGGGCCGTGATGATGAACCATGGTGTGTTGTGACGATTCGTAGTGGCCAAACAGTTTTCTATAAATGCATATTGTTCTGTCCCTTCCCTCCAGTCGTGTTCTGAATCAGCCATACAGAATCTGAACATGCCATATTCCGCAACGCACCTATATGTTAACCATTTATCTCGGTTTTTGTTAACATCTCTACAATGATATAAAGCTAGCGTACGTTGTGTAATCTTGATATACAAGTTCATGGGAGTACCAAAATTTGGCTCTGTTCTCAGCAGGATAGTAGAAAGTGGTTCCCGAAGGAACTCCACACTATCCACCAGAGTCCGGTCTGTTGTAGAATGCACCGGAGTCGGGCCAATCTCTTTCATGTCATGATTACCACTAGTTTTCAATAACACCATACCAACTTAGTTAATCAGACTTCTCCAAGTAAATATATCTATTGGAAACATGCTTCCACTTCCACGTTACTAAAAAGTAATATGTAATTGGAGGGTTGAGGCCTCTTACTTATTGCCGAATTCTCATGAGATATAATGGATCGATATGGGACCTCATTTCAATCCATATCGCAAACTCTTACAACATATAGAAATCATGCTTACGCATATGAGTTTTGTAAATATAATCTCGTGTTATATTGAAGAAGAAAAAAATGACATGCTCTAGGAATGCATGATTCCACTGCCACTCCCAACAAAGCACTACGAAAACCGCCAACACTAGTGATCTCATTTTTTACGATGGCGAAACCTAAAGAACAATGTGGACGTGCATTCAAGGCATACATACCCTTATAAAGGGAAGGATAAACAGTAGGATTGGGATTTTGGAGGGTAAAAGATAGAGTAAATTTATCACTAGTGCCCACACTAGGGTCCTCTGTCAATTCAGTACCTTGAACTTTAAAAGTTGTTCAAATACCTTGAAGTTTGCTAGATTCTGTGAAGCAGTGCATCTTTGTTAGCATTTTATCATTTTTTGTCGACATGGTTATTAGCGTATTGACATGCTACTTCTAAGAAATCATATTATTTGCGTATTGACATGAATTTTCGATTAATTCCAATTTTTTTTTATACCAACAATTATTTACTGATGTGGTAATGGTGTGCTTTCCAGTATAGGAAATTCAACGAAAAAGTCAATTATAGAAAACTAATAATCACAGTAATTCATGTAAAAGTACCAAATGGAAGGATGTCACTCGGTAAAGGAATCACTAACCAACTACATTTACCATAATCAGAGGTATTAATTCTATAAAACATCCACACGTCTACTAGCTTCTATAAATTAACTAATTCTACGATATTGTAACAGTAAGGTAGAGTAGAAAAATTAATACTTTATTTTAATGTTGTTTAAGCATAATTCTGTCATGAATTTAAACACTTGAGGTATGTATTGCAGTGAAAATAGACCAAAATTTAGAACATTATTACAAATTTAGCCTTAAAATATCTCCTCCAACCAAATAATGCATTTGATGTTGACAGTTCAGAACGTTAAACACGAGTGGAGTACGTAATCGGTGGTCCTGCTTATTCCCGCCTTCCCGGGATGCCCTTGTTTTTTGTTCTAGTGAAGATGTCGACTTTCTGTAAAACCTCTAAGTTTAGTCCCACATTGCTTAACATGAGAATGTTGGGGTAGGATATAAAGACATGAGCTCACTACCATAACACTTACCAACTTAAGTTTTGTGGCAATAGGTGGGTGTTGTGGGCACATGGGTGACGGACCGGGACCCGGGCTCGATGCGGGTTCGGAGACGGGACGTTACAGATGGTATCAGAGCCTGAACCAGCCGGAATTGTGGGAACTAAGTGCTACACCTAAAGGGTGGGAGCCACCTCTAGAATTCCACAACGCCTGGTGATTGAGTGGCTTGACCCTGACGAGGACGTCAGGTGTTCAAGTGGGGTAGGTTGTAAAACCCCCAAGTTTAGTCCCACATTGCTTAACATGAGAATGTTGGGGTGGGATATAAAGACATGAGCCCACTACCATAACACTTACCAACTTAAGTTTTGTGGCAATAGGTGGGTGTTGTGGGCCAGTGTGCACATGGGTGACGGACCGGGACCCGGGTTTGATGCAGACTCGGGGACGGACGTTACAGAAGACTGGATCTTCCGGATGGAGAAGATCTTCCGTGCTATTGGAGTAGCACCTGAGAGGATGGTGGAGCTGGCCACCTATGTGTTTGACGGCGAGGCCGCCAACTGGTGGAGGTCCACGTCCACAGTTCTGTTTGATGATCGTGTGGATGTGAGCTGGGAGGAGTTCTTGGAGGTGTTTCATGAGCAGTACTTCCCCCAGCATGTCAGGGATCAGAAGAGGGAGGAGTTCATGTCGCTGGAGCAGAAGGACATGACACTGACGAGCTACATCAGCAGGTTCAACGCTTTGGAGCGTTACTGCCCTGAGATTTGTGTGACCCCAGAGCAGCGGGCGAGGAAGTTCGTGAAGGGACTGAGACAGCCGCTTCGATCTCGGGTGATCAACAGCATGCCGCGGACCCTTGCAGATGCGGTGAAGCATGCTACGATCATCGAGCTGGACTAGAGGGAGTGTAATCAGGAGGCACGGAAGGCGCCAGTGAGCACCGGTAGCAGAGTAGCTGGTCGTGGGGCAGGAAACCCGGGCAAGAGGCCCAGGTTTGATGGAGGAGGAGCACGTCAGTCAGGAGCGTGCACTTACTGCGGGAGGTTCCATCCAGGGCAGGAGTGTCCCCGTCGGACTGGAGCGTGTATGGGTTGCGGCCAGATGGGACACTTTGTCCGTGATTGTCCTCAGAGGCAGGGAGAGCCGAGCAGGAGGCCAGGACCACCAGCAGTAGGCAGAGGCGGAGGCAGCCGGTCAGTTGTTCCACCGGGCCAGAGCAGGAGGATCGGGCGAGTCTTCACCATCCAGGCTGAGGAGGCGAGGGACTCCAACACCGTCGTGGAAGGTACGCTTTCAGTTTCTGGTTCTGTAGCGCGCGTGTTGTTTGATTGTGGGGCCACTCACTCCTTCATTTCGGAGAAGTTTGCTGGCGAGTTGGGTCGGACCCCTGTGCGGCTGACTGATGTTTTGGAGGTCAGCACGCCCATGAGTGAGGTGGGCACTGTGGGGAGCTTTTTCCCCGACACCACAGTTGCTTCGGGAGACCACGATTTTCCGGCAGATCTGGTCTTGTTACCGATGGTGGACTTCGACGTCATACTGGGGATGGACTGGCTGTCACAGTACGACGTGCGAGTCTTTTGCCGTGAGAAGAAGATCCTGATTCCGATGGAGGGCGTGCCAGATGTTCTGATCAGAGGTGCGAGGAGCAGAGGGGGTCGTCTGATTGTGTCTGCGGTTAAGGCACAGAGACTGTTACAGCAGGGATGCAGAGCATTTGTGGCCACGCTGGTAGTTCCTGATCCTGAGACGAGGAGGCTGGAGGATATCGAGATAGTGCAGGAGTTCCTGGATGTGTTTCCAGCAGAGATTCCAGCGTTACCGCCGCACCGAGAGATCGAGTTCAGCATCGAGTTGGTTGCGGGTACGACACCTCAGTCGAAGGCACCTTATCGGATGGCACCTGCTGAGTTGACGGAGCTGAAGAAGCAGTTGCAGGAGTTGATGGAGTCCGGGTTCATTCGACCGAGTGTTTCTCCATGGGGAGCGCCTGTGCTCTTCGTGAAGAAGAAGGATGGATCGTTGCGGATGTGCATCGACTACAGGATGCTGAATAAGGTTACCGTTCGGAACCGGTACCCTTTGCCCAGGATTGATGATTTGTTTGATCAGTTGCAGACGGCGAGAGTGTTCTCGAAGATCGATCTGCGTTCGGGTTATCACCAGTTGCGGATCAGGGAGGCGGATGTTCAGAAGACAGCCTTCAGGACGCGGTACGGCCACTATGAGTTCTTGGTGATGCCATTTGGACTGACGAATGCACCTGCAGCATTCATGGATCTGATGAATAGGACCTTCCAGCCGTACCTTGACAGATTTGTCGTAGTGTTCGTGGATGACATCTTGATATACTCGCCTGACAGGGAGCCGCATCGAGAGCACCTGAGGATTGTGCTGGGCATCTTGAGGGAGCAGCAGCTTTATGCCAAGTACACGAAGTGTGAGTTTTGGTTGGATCAGGTGGCTTTTCTGGGGCATATTGTGTCAGCAGATGGGATTTCAGTGGATCCGGCGAAGGTCGAGGCAGTGACTCAGTGGAGAGCCCCGACGAGCGTGACGGAGATTAGGAGTTTCGTAGGTCTAGCAGGGTATTACAGGCGGTTTATCCAGGATTTCTCCAAACTTGCGGCGCCGCTGACAGCGTTGACGCAGAAGGGTGTCAAGTTCGTTTGGTCCCAGAAGTGCGAGGACAGCTTTCAGGAGCTGTAGAGGCGATTGACGACAGCACCTATTCTGACGCTACCAAGTGGCAGTGGAGGCTACGTGATTTACAGCGATGCATCAGGGATAGGCTTGGGTTGTGTCCTGATGCAGCATGGGAAGGTGGTCGCATACGCTTCGAGGCAGCTGAAGGTACACGAGAAGAACTACCCTACTCATGATCTGGAGTTCGCGGCGGTAGTTCATGCGTTGAAGACCTGGCGGCACTATCTGTATGGCGAGCAGTTCGAGGTCTTCACCGATCATCAGAGTCTGAAATACTTATTCTCGCAGAAGGAGCTGAATATGAGGCAGCGCAGATGGCTCGAGTTCCTTAAGGACTACGACTTCACCATTTCCTATCATCCGGGGAAGGCGAATTCGGTTGCAGATGCGCTGAGCAGGAAGGTGGAGGTTTCTGTTGCGAGTCTGTGCATCCAGGAGTGGAGGCTACTAGAGGCTTTGTCAGAGTGGAGTCCATTCACCGAGGGTTCAGAGGGAGCGGTGATTGCTGGACTTCGGGTGGAGCCGCAGACTGTCTCACGGTTGGTTCAGGCTCAGCAGGGGGATGATGAGTTAGCTAGTCTGCTACAGTTGGCTTCCAGAGATGGATCAGACTTCAGTGTGGGGGTTGATGGTGGTCTGAGGTTCAGGAGTCGGATCTGGGTGCCGAAGGTTGATGGGCTGAGAGATGACATCATGGACGAGGCACACAAAGCTAGATACACCATTCATCCGGGGAGCACGAAGATGTATAAGGACCTGCAGCGGAACTTCTGGTGGAAGGGCATGAAGAGGGACATTGCAGAGTTTGTGGAGCGATGCTTAGTCTGCCAGCAGGTGAAGATTGAGCATCAGAGGCCGGCAGGACCGATGCAGAGTATTGAGCTTCCTGAGTGGAAGTGGGAGCACGTGACGATGGTTTTTGTCACGGGTTTGCCGAAGACGAGGGAATTCCACGACGCGATTTGGGTGATAGTCGATCGACTGACCAAGTCGGCGCACTTCTTAGCGATCCGGACCACGTTGCCTTTGGAGGGTCTAGCTAAGTTGTACGTGGAGGAGATAGTCAGGTTGCATGGAGTGCCAGTGAGCATCATCTCAGATCGAGATCCTCGTTTCACTTCCAGATTTTGGGGGAGTCTGCAGCAGGCGTTGGGGACGCGTCTGAAGTTCAGTACAACGTTTCATCCGCAGACAGATGGTCAATCCGAGAGGACGATTCAGACCCTGGAGGATATGCTTAGAGCATGCACACTGGATTGGGCAGGACATTGGGATGAGCACTTGCCACTGATAGAGTTTGCCTACAACAACAGCTACCACTCAAGTATTGGGATGGCACCGTACGAGGCGTTGTACGGGAGGCCTTGCAGATCACCGGTATGCTGGAGTGATGTGGGCGAGAGGCAGTTAGTGGGGCCAGAGATTGTGCAGATGTGCTCAGAGAAGGTGGAGGTGATCAGGAGGAGGTTGGCCACGGCACAGAGCAGGCAGAAGAGTTATGCTGATCGACGCAGACGGGTGTTGAGTTTTGAGGTGGGCGATCACGTGTTTCTGAAGATTTCCCCAGCCAGAGGTGTGATGAGGTTTGGGAAGAAGGGGAAGCTCAGTCCGAGATATGTTGGACCGTTTGAGATCCTCGACCGAGTTGGAGAGGTTGCCTACCGGATTGCATTGCCGCCACAGTTTTCGGGTCTGCATAATGTCTTCCATGTGTCGATGCTGAGGAAGTATGTGGCAGACCCGTCGCACGTTATTGAGATAGCAGTGCCAGAGATTCAGCAGGACTTGTCGCTCGAGGAGAGGCCAGTCGAGATTGTTGATCGCATAGATCATCAGCTCGGGAGGAGGACCATTCCAATGGTAAATGTCAGGTGGCAGCATCACAATGAGCGCGGGGCCACTTCGGAGATCGAGGAGGATGTCAGAAGGCAGTATCCAGAGCTTTTCGGTGAGTGTTTGCTTGATTTCGGGACGAAATCCTTTTAAGTTGGGTGGATTGTTAGAACCCTAACCCGGGTTTAGGGTTAACTCGGGTTTAAGGGGTGGTTTGCATGGGGAAGGTAAGTGTGCAGGAGTTGCATGGGAAGGTGAAGGGTCGGGTACTGTAGCATCCGAGTTAAATAGGGCTTTTCTTTCATCTTCTTCTTTCTTCTCCTTCCTCATTTCTCCTTCCTCATTTCTTCTTCCTTCCTTGCTGGTGCGCGTGGTGGGAGCAGCTGTCGCGGAGGGGGCGGACGAGGAAGACTTTCGTGCGGAGGCTTAGCGCGAGGAGACCGGAGGAGGCGACGTGCGTGAGCGGAGCTCCGGCGTTTCGTCGTCGTGGTTGAGGTATGCCGCTCTCTAGTGTGGTTTTGTTGTTGACACTCATGAGAGGGTCGTGTTGGTCGGTCGGAGGAGGTCAGAGGCCTCTCCGACGTCGCGTTTGGGCGAAGAAACCTCGGCTGGCGCGAGGTTGAAGACGACCGGACGGTCGACCGGCCCTTGGGCGGTCGACCGATTGCATGTATATCTTTACTGCCTGTTGCGTTTCGGTCGACCGAGGCCTTGTGTTCGGTCGACCGGAACTTAAGTTTATTTGTTTTATTGCATGCTGTTCGAACGTAGGCTTGAGTTCGGTCGACCGTTATATGACGTAGAAATATAGGTTGACCCTAACTGTTGTCGGTCGACCGAGACCCCTGAGTCGGTCGACCGATGGATTAAAAGATTGAAAATGGTGTACTGTTACTTTTCGGTCAACCGGGACCCCTGAGTCGGTCGACCGATAGGATGTTTTGAATGTTGACCAAACTCCGGATTTTGACTTCGTTCGGTCGACCGGTTTTAGACCTTCGGTAGACCGTTGGGGGGATTGTGTTCTGTGCGCAGCGGTAGACCGTGTTAGGGACGGTCGACTGATTCCTTTCTGGAAACGGTCGACCGAATCACCTCTTACGGTCGACCGTTTGGGCCCAGGACAGAATTCCTGGTTCCCTTTTTGAACGCCAACTTTGTCCACGGAAACCCGTGTCCTCGCCTTGTGCGTGAGCCGGGAGGTGACGGTGGGCGCGTGATGCGTGCCTGCCCAGGGACCGTCGTTGGGAAGAGTGTGGGTGTTCGGGACGCGTCACCTCCATGTATGGACTGTGAGTTGTGAGATGATTGTTGGCACTTTGTAGTATAGCAGGCCTGAGGGATCGTGGATCCCAGTGTTGTTATTTGTGCGGGCACGCAACTGGCGTTGGGTGAGGTGACTACCGGCCCATGGGCTACGGAGGTCGCTGCCCTGCTTTTATAGCGGCGCGGTTGGTGTTTGCGGCTCGAGGAGCCTGATGACCAGGCAGACTTCGGTCTGGACCCGTCCGATGCTGTGCCGGACGTTGTGATGGACCACCGATGTTGTGCCGGTGATGCCACCGAGGTTGTGCCGGCGATGTTGATTGTTGGGCCGAGGCTGTGCCGGCTATGTTGTTTTCCTCGGCTGGGCACCTACCGAGATGTTATTGTTATACCTTCCGGGCGACGGCCCCGTTGGTCCCTGTGGCTCCGACCACTGAGATTTGCAGATCTGTATTCTATCGGCGCGCAGGCGTGACAGAGGCTCCCTGCCGAACCCTTGAGTAGTGTAGCTGCGTGTGGGGGGTGCGATGTCGCGTGCTGTAAGACTGCATGTGCCTGCAGTAGGTCTCCTCGGGAGACTCGTTGTAGATTGTCGGACTTATGTCCTGTTTTCCCTTCGGGGGAACTGTTTTCCATTTCTGTCGATGTCATGACATGCTACTAGTATGATAGGTTCATTGTGTAATGCATGCATATATAGGTGAGTTGGCATACGGGGTTTCCTTCTGGAAACTCATGCATTGTTGTTATATATTTTCAGGACTGCAGTAGGTCCAGTGGGGTGGTGATCGGCGGACGCGCGCGTTTGGAGTCGGATCCTCTAGTCAGACCACTGAGGTCCACATGATTACGTTTATCTTCCCTTGTCGTTTTGTTGTAATCATGTATTCATTTTGGCAAACTCTGATGTATTATGGTGCACCGCTTTATTGTTTATGAGAAGTAACAGTCCCGCCTTGATTATTGTGTTCTTTGTCTTGATTATGAATTTTTAAATTTTCCGCTGTTTCGGGATGTTACAACTTGGTATCAGAGCCTGAACCAGCCGGAATTGTGGGAACTAAGTGCTACACCTAAAGGGTGGGAGCCACCTCTAGAATCCCACAACGCCTGGTGATTGAGTGGCTTGACCCTGACGAGGACGTCAGGTGTTCAAGTGGGGTAGGTTGTAAAACCCCCAAGTTTAGTCCCACATTGCTTAACATGAGAATGTTGGGGTGAGATATAAAGACATGAGTCCACTACCATAACACTTACCAACTTAAGTTTTGTGGCAATAGGTGGGTGTTGTGGGCCAGTGGGCACATGGGTGACGGACCGGGACCCGGGCTCGATGCGGGTTCGGGGACGGGACGTTACACTTTCAATGTCATGTTACACGTTTTCATTTTTCAATCCGAAGGATCCAATCACTCCAATGTTTTCATTATTCAATCCGAAGGGTCCAATAAATAATGATCTTGCAATAAAAGGATTGGATGTAAATAAACTAATACAACCACCTATACCTGATGGTGTGCTTCATATTTGATAAGAAAATAAACTAATTGTTGGATAACTAAAGAAACTAATATCGCCTTTAGAAGATAAAAGAACGGAAAAGAAAGTTTTTTTTTTAAATTTGAACATCAACTTAGAATATGGAAAAAAATCCCGACTCAGATGGTTGATTAAAAAACTTTTTTTTGTTTTGCTGCAGCTTGCGATCCGTGCAAACAAGACAGAACGTTTTGCTTATTTTATAACATTTTTTAATGGTGATGGAACCATCTTTATTTTCTAGTGAATATAAATAGGAAAATAATTGTATTGTTTTAAATGAAGATATTTTAGAAATTAAAAATAATAATAATAAATCACTATAATTCTTCTTTTCTCTTGTTCTACAGATAGACACTCATGTTGCTATATAAATATTATATTTTCGAAATACTAGATTTTCAATGTTTAACTCAAATAGAACAACTACCAAAGTTGAAACCGTTATATTCTCGTACACTTTTCAAACAGTTAACATCTTAAAAGAAAAATTCTACTTTCACTTTTAGCGTTCTTATTCTTACGAATTCAACTTTTCAATTCATTATATTCTCAACTTTCCCTTTTACAGAAAATTTATTCTTCACTTTCATTTTTCGAGACATTTTATTCTCCACCTTTTCTTTTCCAAAGATTTTATTCTCAACTTCATATTTTACAGGAATCTTATTTCATACTTTAACTTTCCAGATAATTTATACTTGCTTTCAATATTCTAAATCGTCATTTTTCAAATAGTTTAATATCTATAAATAAACATTCATTTTCTAACAACCCCACACATCTTCTCAAGCTCTCACCTGTATCAATTTTCATCTTCTCATCTTGATCTTCCTTTGAATTACTTCGCATCGATTCTCCAAATCCTAGGAATAATCCACATAATCCAACAAAGAGAAATTCTCAAGAAACTTTTCTCAAAACTTTAAAAATGATCCTAGTTTTTATTCTTACCAAAATTATCAATTACCAATGCAAAGTAACATCGGTAGTAGCCCGTATTTGAATTATGTCCCGAGTAATTCTGCATTCCCAACTTCACAACATTTTCCATTCCAAGAACCATTTCCTCCTCCACCAAATCATCCTAAGAAATACCAAATATTCAGAGGTTTCGAAGGGAGTTCAAGTCAAATTCAGTTGGAAGATGATAATTCAGATAATGAAGTGGGAGGTGATGAAGATGAAGAGAATTTTCCACAACATTGCTCACAACCAAACTCAATTCCATCATCACATACTAAAAATTCATGTCTACTATAGAAGATGAAACTCTCATTTCTCATTCATGAACATTATTTGTGATGCAGTTGTTTGGACCAATTAGAAAAGTGATCAGTTTTGGGCCAAGATGAAATCCTTGAACATGGCTTGACAAGTCAATCCTAGTATCGTTGAAAGAAATATACCTATGTTGAAAGGTTGGTGGAGAAGGATAGGAGCGTCTATAACAAAGTGGGTAGGGTCCTACGAGAAAACCATTGGAAGAAAAACAAGTGTAATGAACAACAAAGATGTTATTAAAGAGGTTCACTGTATCTACGAGCGAACATATAATTCAATGTTACTCTTCCGACATGTATGGATTTTTTTAACATGTACTTTAAATGACGCATAGCAAGTAATACCAGATTCTACTTAATGAGTACGTCCAAAGTCATCTCACTAAGTAGTCCTATGAATGACTATAGTGGAAAAAGAACTCGGACTATTGAAAATGGAGACTTGACTCCAATTGTGGAGAAGGATAGGAGTGTCTGAACTCATATCATGTGAACTCAGGGTATGTCTTCACTCTGAATGTTGGTGTCGTAAGTTGGAGAAGTTTTAAACAATCAACTATGGTTGACTCGACCACCTAATCAGAATTGATCGTTGCCGCTGAACCAAGCAAAGAAGGTGTTTGGATCAAGAAGTTAATCGAAGAACTAGGTGTTATTCCTTCATTCGAATGACCCTTGGAACTATTTTAGGACAATAGTGGAGTTATTGCACAAATCAAGGAGCCAAAATTACATCGCAAGGTCAAACACATGGATCAAAAGCATTTTGTCATTCGAGACTTCATAAGAAAAGGAAAGATAAATGTATTAAAGACAGACACAGATTGCAACGCAACTCATCCACTAACAAAGCCTTTAACTCAAGCCAATGGCGAATTTCACTTTGACGCCATGGGTCTAAAGGAACATGGAGAATGGATAGAGATAATTTAGTGAGTCAAAAGGGAGGGGGCAACCATAGTCTTAGAGTTTCATGCATAAGCAATGCAAAGATTGAAACTTTGAGAACAAGTTGGAGATTGTTAGTTTTGTGTTCTAAAATGTATATTTTGTTGACTACTTTTACATGTTATGTTTATGAAATGAATGTTATATATATATATATATATATATATATATATATGTATATATACCTTTTGTTCCATGAGTTTAATGTTTTATAGAAGTGTTTAGGAAGATGCCCTTGGCCTTGAACCGTAGAACTCTATATGATAACAAACATAAAACTCTAAAGTGTTGACAATCTTGATAATTAGCATAGAACATTATTATACCATGAAAAGATTGTCGTGTTGATTAAATTACATTGTAGTTCTACAAATGTTGATAAAAGATTATCATTTAATAAACATGAGTTTATGAGAGGCCTTATACATTGAACATGACCTAACGAGTGAGAACTTGTATGAATTATGTTTGTGTCGTTATGTTTTCACTATGTCTACGAATTCTAAGATATGATACTATATCTTTTCACATGAGAAATGCATAACGTATTTACTATTAAAAGTTGCTTATTACAATTGATGATAAAAGTAGTAGTTCTTTATATATTGTTTGTGAGGGAAAAGATTATAGGTCAACAATATAATTGTCCCTCATTTATAATGAGTAATGATATCACTAGCCCCTTAGTAGAGTAGAATTGTAAATGCATGCAATATAGTTGAAGTAATACCAACTATATATTTATAATTTACTCAAGAGATACCAATAAATGAATATAAATGGCAAAGGTGTCACAACCCTACTTTGTATGTTATCCATGACATCATGAAGTAAGGAATGGACACAAGTAATGTTATTTATAATATTATGTTATTTATAATATATTTATAATTTACTCAAGAGAGACCAAGATCGTGTTTTGTAAAGTTGTTTCATTTCATCTGTGTTGAATGGGTGACTGTAATGTACAGCTAAGGTACCACTTATTCTTTATGACAATAAAATGGTTTATGGCATTACAAATCCAACTCGGATCCTCGAAAAAGGTCACACCAACTGAACGAGAAACAAGAGAAGTATTTTACACGTTTTATATGATGTGTTATATTTCATATGATTTGAAAATAAACGAATGTGATAAGATGATAAAATAAAGTGTTACATGTTGTAATATTATTTATGAGATGTGTGCATAATATTATTTGGAGAAATGTAATGTACATTACATAACATGATATTTATTACACTTAAAAATGATAATGGATGTCACGTTGTCATGACATGAATTTATAAAAGCTTAACTCCTTAATCAATCAATTAGGAATGGAATTTGCAACTAACGGGTCATGGACCTAATGGTCATGGACCCATTAAACCCATCTCATGGTTAGGGTTTGCCCTAACTTTCACCTATAAAATGAGAAGAGAAATGTAACTTGAATAATAAGTTTTTCTTTTTAGCCACCTTTTCTTCCTCCTCAAGATTTGTGCGTACATATTCCCATCCTAGAGTGATTGTTAAAGGAGAGACTAGTAGATCTATAGCAAGATCTTGAACTAGTTCTTGTCTTGTTCAAGGTGAACCTTAGAGGTAAAGGTGTGTAGATTCTTTAATAGTCCTAGAGAAATTTGATTTTACTAGGCAAAGGTATGAAATCTAAATCCTGGATCTCGATTTAGATATATTTGCATAAGTATAAATTAGGATTTTTAATCTTGAATAAAAAATGCTTGATTGATTATTTGTTTAAAGTTAGCAATAGAGACGATCCATTTTGATGATTAAAGGGGGCAAAAAAATCCTCTATAATCCTCATGAAAGCCTAATAGTGGTATCAGAGCTTTACGGTTCTCTATTATGCTAATTTCTTATTGTGTCCTTTTTCCTCTTTCATTCAAAAAGGATTAACATTCTTTATAGAAGTTTGTTGGTTAAGGTTAAAAACTCAAAATGAAAGGATAAGAATATGTATAATTTATTTTATATACAATACAAAATTGAATTGGAAATTGACCCCCTTTGATGAATTTTGCATTTTATTTCATATTCTATTTCTTCACTACCGCTTATCTTACTTTACGGGTATGAGGTTTATCTAACATATATGGGGTACAAAGTTCATAGCATAAAGTCCTTTTTATTTAATCATGTGATTTCATGCATAATGGTTTAGTTAATCTATCTCTTGTCTTGTGGTTCAAGTTCTGCTTGTTTTGAGCTCATTTTCGGATTTAAATTGCTTTGGATTTTGGATGGGTTATTTTTGTTGTTTCTAAAATTCTACCAATAGTTTCTCATGTATATAAAGGCTAGAAAAATTATAGATCGGGTTTCTAGTCAGATCTATAATGTTGTACAAAATTGACAAAACTGGGTCACTGTTGGAATTCCAGATTGCAGTCCCAGTTTTTGCCCAGATTGAAACTGTGATTTAGAGAAAATGGCTTCATGGATTTTTCTGTTCTTTATATGAATGAATTTCTAGTTTCCAGAAAACACATTTTCTCTCTACAAAATTATTGTGTTTTGTTCAAGATTTGATGAATAATGGACAGTGGTCAGAACAGTTTTAATGTCGGCTAAGGTTTGTTTGTCAATCAATAATTTCGAAAGCTTCTATATGACTTTTAAATATTTAAAATGGTTCATTTAAATGTTAGAACTATTTTGTTCTCTATTTAGAACTATTAGAAAGTCATTTGAGTACTAAATGAATTTTCTATTGGATTGACTAAACAAAGCATGCATAGAGGTTTGCATTTCCGTTATATGCATAAAGATATGTTTTGTAAATCATGTTGCGAGTTAATTTACGACTTGTAACACAGAATAATAAATCATTTTTAAAGGGAGTAAAATGATTTAGTGAACCACGTGTGCTTGAGACAATGGAATTAACTAAAAGGTACACATGTGCATGTGTTTGCAATACAAACTTGCATCTTGTGTTGTGATTGTATGCTTGAATGTTATTCGTGATGAAATAATTAGGATAGGTTCAGATGTATGACTACATGACCTACCAAAGCCTATTATGTCATAAATAAGTCCCATGAAAAATTAAGCATGTTTTCTTGTCATTTTATTCCACTTTAAACTACAAGTGGATTTAGCGTGAGTGTCATTTCCATTTGCAGAAATTGTGGAATGTGTTAGGATGTATCATCTATCCATTCATGGGAGGGGGTCATGTGTGTGGCACTTTACTCGTTTTTTGTGGAGATGGTGCAACCCACCACATTGCCCAAATAAAATGTGTTTTCTTAACAAGAAATCGGATGAGTTCTTAATAAACGACAAGAGTCATAAAGTTTGACAAATGCAAATGCTTACAATATTTTCTTAAAGGTTATGATTGGTAAAAGATTACCTACCTTGAGTTTATGATTCAGATGAGTTCGTTTTATGCATAATGGGATCTTGAATTACTACATTGCAGGACATTTGTTTTTCAAAAGTAGTATGAGGTTTTGATAAATTGTTTTTACATAAACATTGACATAAAAATCTTTATATGGTTTGTAGAATGACAAGCAATCTTTTAGTCCGCTCTATTATCAAAAAAACACCCTCTTTAGAGTGATGGTTCCAATTTTCTTGATTGGGACATCATACTCAATTTAATATTGAGACAAGAGGACCTCTCATATGTGTTGGATGGTGTATACCCCCCAACACTAGGAGAGAATGCCACTACAGAAGAGAGCTGCCAAAGAGATTCTGCAAGGATGAACTTATCGTGCAAGGAATCATGCTTGGGAGTATGGCGAGTGTACTTTAACGGAAGTATCTCGAGTATACTCCCAAGACCATGATCGCACAACTCTCTAAGGCATTTCTATATAGCGCTCGCAAGGAGCATTATAAGACCACCCTAGCCTTCATTGGGTGCAAGATGAAAAAAGGCACGTCGGTCAACTTGCACATGCTAAAAATCATGGGGTACCTCGAGAAATTGGAGAAACTTAAAGGACCAATTCAGGACACAATGCGGAGGATATAATTCTTGGTGCGTTGCCTTCCTCTTACAAGAACTTTATCACGCACATTCATATACGTGAAAGGGCACGAACCATGGATGGGATCCATCAAAGTCTCAAGCAAACCAAGGTAGACCTGTATGAAGGAAATGGTGGAAGAAATGTCTTGACGGTATCTCAAGAGAGTAAAATGATCTACAAAAACAAAGCCAAAAAGTTAGCCAAGACGCCAACCCAAGGCAAAGGGAGGAGAGTTGCTCAAGTGAGCAGTTCTAAGAGTAGGAAGCCTACTCCCCAAACTGAGTGTTTCCATTGTGATGAGTTGGGGCACTTCAAGGTGACTTGCCCCAAATACAAGGTTGTCTTTGGATAGTGGCAAAGTGGAACGTAAGCGTCCCAAGGCTCCGAAAGGTATCTTTGTTATTGAAGTAAACTTAAACAACATATATCCACAATTGGGTAATTCATACTGGATCATGTGCTCATATTTGTGCAAATATGTAGGCATTAAAGGATAGAAGGACTCTCGTAAAGGGAGAAGTGGCGTTCAAGGTTGGGGAAATGGTGCAGACGTCTCAATGATTGCAATTGGAAACATCTCCCTTTACTTGCCTAATGGTTGAGTTTTAGTTTTAAACAATGCTTACTATGTTCGATCAGTATGTAAAAACATTATATCCGTGTCGTGTTTGGAAATAGATGGGTTTAACATTACTATTTGAATGCATGTTGTAATGTTTCGAAAGATGATTTATTCTATTCAAATGCTTTTATTCGTAATGGCTTATATTTGTTTGAATTGAATGGTAAACACATTCTAAACATCAATAACAAAAGACTCAAGATGTCTCATAAGTATGAAACTCTCTTATGGATCTATCGTCTTGGTCACATAAATGAGAAACGCATTAAGAAATTACAAGAAGCTAACCTTCTTGGTCTCCTTGATTGCAAAGCAATAGAGACATGCGAATTAATTGGGAAGATGACCATGAAACATTTCAAGAAAAAAAGTTCAAGAGTGAAAGACTTGTTGGAATTGATACATTCTGATGTATGCGGTCCAATGAGCACAAGTGCAAGAGATGGTTATAGATATTTCAACACTTTCATAGATGACTATTGTCACTTTGTCTATATATATCTAATGAAGAATAAAAGTGAATCTTTTGACAAGTTCAAAGAATTCAAGAATGAAGTAGAGAACCAACTCAACAAGATAATTAAAGCTCTACAAGCTGATCGTGGAGGAGAATACTTAAGTAATGAATTCGACACATACTTGAAGGAGTGTGGCGTCATACCACAACTCACTCCACTGAGCACACCACAATGGAATGGTCTGTCTGAGAGGAGGAATAGAACATTGCTCGACATGGTTTGATCAATGATGTGCCAAGCCAAATTGCCTCTTTATTTTTGGGGATATGCACTCCAAATAGTGGCTTACACACTAAATGTTGTTCCATTTAAATCCGTTGAAAAGACTCCATTCGAGTTATGGTTAGGAAAAACTCCTAACTTGTCTTTTCTCAAGATTTAGGGATGTGAGGCATACGTCAAATGTTTGATGTCGACCAAGCTTGAACCAAAAGTGGATAAATATTTTTTATTGGTTATCCTAAAGAAACAAAAGGATACTACTTTTGGCACAAGTCAAGAAATAAGATACTTGTTGATAAAGGTGCAACATTCTTAGAGAAATAATTTCTCGAAAGAATGACAAGTAGTGGGAGTAGTGTCGTGCTTCAAGAAACTCAAAACACACAACAATATGTCAATCAAAGCGTAAATGAGGACATTCATGAGGATCGAAATGACCCAACCTTAGTTCCTATGGCTAGTTGGAGCATGAGTGAACAAGTTACTCAAATGATTAAGGAAGAGGTTCACATATCACCAACAAGCGTTCAATCAATGATTGAACCAATCCGAAAAGAGCTTGTGAATGGAGTTCGAGATGTTCGAGAAGAACCTCATGAACCATAAGAGCCACAAGAACCAAGAAGGTTAATGAGAGTTAGAAAAAATCCGATTTCTATCTATGCCTTCATGATATCTTGGTACTTCATACTGAAGATCCAATGACCTTTTAAGAAGCAATGTGTAGAGATAACTCCCATTCATGGCATGAAGCCATGAAATCCAAAATACAATCCATGTATGACAACCAAGTGTGGAACTTGGTAGATCTTTCTCAAGGAAAGAAAGCCATTCATAACAAATGGGTCTTCAAGAAGAAGATGGACATGAATGGTAATATGACAACAAGGCAAGACTTGTACAAAAGGATTTATTTATGTTCAAGGAATTAATTATGACGAAACCTTCTCGCATGTTGCTATGTTCAAATCTATTCGAATTTTATTTGTCATCGCCGCATTTCATGATTATGAAATATGATAAATGGATATCAAAATAACATTCCTAAATGGGAACTTGGAAGAGAATGTGTACATGGTACAACCTCAAGGTTTTGAAGATCTAAAGCATGGTGGTAGAGTATGCAAACTTCAAAGATCCATTTATGGGTTGAAGCAAGCATCAAGGGGTTGTAGCGCTTCGATGTTGAGGTTAAGCACCTTGGGCTCATCCAAAGCGAAGAGGAACATTGTGTATACAAGAAGGTTAGTGGAAGCCACGTGGTGTTCTTAGTATTATATGTTGATGACATACTCCTAATTGGAAACATAATACCCTTGTTAGAGCAAACAACAACTTTGTTGAAAGATGGTTTCTCAATGAAAGATTTGGGCGAGACTTAATATATCTTAGGCATAAAATTATGTAGAGATAGGCCTCAAAGACTCATTGCCTTGAGTCAATGTACTTACATTGACAACGTGTTGAAAAGATTCAATATGCAGAATTCTAAGAAAGGAAATGTGCTAATGACTAAAGGTGTGACACTTAGCAAGTCTCAACATGCTACGTCACAAGGAGACATTGAAATGATAAAAGATATACCATATGCTTCCTCCATTGGTTCCATCATTTATACTATGGTGTGTACACGACCCGATGTTAAAAATGCTCTGAGCGTGACAAGTTGTCACGAAGCCCATGCAGGTCCTGCCCATTGGACCGCAGTCAAGAACATTCTTAAGTACCTTAACAGAACTAAGAATGAGTTTCTTGTATATGGAGGAAAAAGGGAGCTCGTCGTAGATGACTACATCGATGCTAGTTTTCAAAGTGATTATGATGATAGAAGATGACAGTCAGGGTATGTCTTCACTTTGAATGGTGGTGTCTTAGAGTTTCATGCATAAGCAATGCAAAGAATGAAACTTTGAGAACAAGTGGGAGATTGTTAGATTTGTGTTCTAAAAGGTATATTTTGTTGATTACTTTTACATGTTATGTTTATGAAATGAATGTTATATATATGTATATATATCTTTTGTTCCATGAGTTTGATGTTTTATAGAAGTTCAGGAATATGCCCTTGGTCTTGAACCCTAGAACTCTATATGTTAACAAACATGAAACTCTAAAGTGTTCACAATCTTGGTAATTAGCATAGAACACTATTATACCATGAAAAGATTGTCGTGCTGATTAAATTACATCGAAACTCTACAAATGTTGAGATTATCATTAATGTTGAGATTATCATTAATTTAGTAACACGAGTGTATGAGAGGCCTTATACATTGAACATTACCTAACGAGTGAGAACTTTTATGAATTATGTTTGTGTCATTAATGTTTTCACTATGTCTACGAATTCTAAGATGTGATACTGTATCTTTTCACATGAGAAATGCTTAACGTAATTACTATTAAAAGTTGCTTATTACAAGTGATGATAAAAGTAGTAGTTCTTTATATATTGATTGTGAAGGAAAAGATTATAGGTCAACAATATCATTGTCCCTCATTTATAATGAGTAATGATATAACTGACCCCTTCGTAGAGTAGAATTGTAAATGCATGGAATATAGTTGAAGTGATACCAACTATATATTTATAATTTACTCAAGAGAGACCAAGAAATGAATATAAAATGCAAAGGTGGCACAACCCTACTTTGTATGTTATTCATGACATCATGAGGATGGACACAAGTAATATTATTTATAATATTACTACAGGATCGTGTTTTGTTAAGTGGTTAAATTTCATCTGTGTTGAATGGGTGACTGTAATGTACAGCTAGAGTACCATTTACACTTTAGGGCAATAAATTTTCTTATGCAATTACAAATCGAACCTGGATCCTCGAAAAAGGTCACACCAACTAAACGAGAAATAATAGAAGTATTTTACACGTTTTATATGGTGTGTTATATTTCATATGATATGAAATTAAACGCATGTGATAACATAATAAAATAAAGTGTTACATGTTGTAAAATTTAATATGAGTTTATGAGATGTGTGCATAATATTATTTGGGGAAGTGTAATGTACATTACATAACATGATATTTATGGCACATAAAAATGATAATGGATGTCACATTGTCATGACCTGAATTTATAAAAGCTTAACTTCTTAATCAATCAATTAAGAATGAAATATGCAACTAATTGGTCATGGACCTAATGGGTCATGGACCCATTAAGCCCATCTTATGGTTAGGGTTTGCCTTAACTTGCACCTATAAAAGGAGAAGAGAAATTTAACTTGAATAACAAATTTTCTTTTTCGCCACTTTTTCTTCCTCCTCAAGATTTTTGGGTGTATATTCCCATTCTGGATTGATTGTTAAAGGAGAGACTAGTAGATTTCTAGCGAGTTCTTGAACTAGCCCTTCTTTTGTTCAAGGTCAACCTTAGAGGCAAATGTGATAGGATTCTTTAATAGTCCTAGCGAAATTTATTTTCACTAGGGAAGGTATGAAATATAAATCCTGAATCTTGATTTGTAAATATATGCATAAGTATAGATTAGGTTTTTAACCTTGAATGCAAAATGCTTGATTGATTATTTGTTTAAAGTTAGCAATAGAACAATCCATTTTGATGATTAAAGGGGATGAATTTTTTTTACGTCTATAATACTCATGAAATCCCAACAACTAATTGAATATAACAAATGAAGGCTTGAAGCGAGAGAGAAAGAGGTGGACTCTGCCATGATAAAAGTCAAATTGACACATTATATATTATGTTGTCCAAAGCCACAATGACATCCAAAGAAGAATTTATAATTAGTAAATTATTTGTTGAATTGTATTAATGTATCGTAAGCTCGTTGCAAATTTTAATGTATTGTAGTCTTGTTTTATAAGTATTGTAAGCTCATTGTAGTTTTTAATATATTGTTGGTTTATTTTATACGTATTCGAAGCTCGTAGTAGTTTTTAATGTATTGTGTCGTATTTGATAATTTAATATGTATCGTGTTTCCATTTGTTATAATCATGTTTTTATGTTCTTAAGTTTCACTTTTTGAGAGATTATATTCTCAACCTTCACCCTTTCATAGATTATATTCTCAACTTCAACTTTTGCAGAGATTATATTTTCAACTTTCACATTTCCAGAGATTATATTCTCAACTTTAACTTTTACAAAGATTATATTCTCAATGGTATTTATCTACAGTACGCCTAATTCATCCAATCAATCATTCTTCCACAAACTCTTAAAGATAGATTGTTTGCTCAATACCAAAAAGCCGCACAGAAGGATGTGGAGCGTGCATGCATTTGGAGTGATTAAATCGTAATTCACAATAATGTGAAATCCATCTCTTGCATGGAGTATCAACTTGCTAAGCAAAATTATGATGGCTTGCATCATAAAACACAATATGATAGTAGAGGATGAACGATAATCATATGCTCATTATGTCGATACAAGTGAATTTGTTGAAGATCGTCCTCAACATACAACTAGTAGAGAACAACAAATGATGATGAATAGTTCGACTACTCCACCGGTCATATTGTCGATATTAGTACTTACTTGGAAACACTTTGCCTCTTAAATTGGATTTAATTGAGAATATTTGGGAACGATATGGGCAGAGCGATGATTAAAAGTAGATAAATAATTTGCTTTTAGTTGTAATGATTAGTTATATGTAATCATTATTGTAATGATAAGTTTGGTTATCATATAACTATTATCCTTTTGCAGTTAATAAATTAATTATTTTACCCACTTCGTCCAACAATTATTTTTAATAAATTCCAAATGAAACACATTGTATCAAATTTTATTAATAACTCATACAAAAAAGAGATAAATGAAGATATATTTATTTATTATATTTGTAAAATATAATAAATTAGTTCGAGGAAAAAGAATTGTTGATTTGACAGTAGAATCTTTTTATAAGGTGCTATGATTGAGAAGATGAAAAAGAAAGATATTGTGCATAAATGTTGTGAAACGAAAAGGCTGATGTGGCAGAAAAAGAAAACTTGGATGATTTCTTATAAAGATCACGACTGCAAAAGCGTCTAGAGCACCATTTATAGTGGAAAACAAAATGTCATAGACAAAAATGTGGTATTTTCCTGATGTATTAGAGCATCATTTTTTTCCTCCCCATTTCATAAATGTCAAGTGGGTCTAATTTACATGTCTTTTTCCTCCACATCACTTCCCACCAACATCCCCAAGCTTAATAATTATCTCCAATCTATCATTTCATTGTAACATTTTCAAGCCACCCATCCCCTCTCTTACACCAACAAAAACTTATTAAAATGGACTAATAACAAAGTGACATGTTCCTAGAGATGGGTACCGGATCGGCCCGGGCTAATCCCCGGCAAACAGGTCTGACCCAGCCGGCGAGTTGGGCTCGGTTCTGTCAGGTTTCGGTTCTTGTCTGTCGGATTTGCGGGCCTTTTTTCCTACTAGAGATATTCATGTAAAAGTTATTTATAAATATTCAATTAAAAACACTATCAAATTAAGATCTCAACAAAATAATCGGTTCATCGACATCATTGCCTCACCGACTACCTTGTCTACTTATTCAACCCATAGTGATTTTTTATTAAGTGGGTCACTAAGTTTACAAATTACATACAATTTCTAATGTATTAAGTATTACAATTGTAAATTACAATTATTGATAGTTTATTCGTCTCCGTCACTGCTCTCGTTGATCTGTATGTTCTGCATTCTCTCTTCCTCATCCAGTTTATTCTTCAAGCAAACACTTGTCTTAAGTGATATAGCGGACATACTGCATCTCTTGTCAGTCAAGACTCGTTTACCTCCTCTAAATGCATCCTTAGACACCACAGTTGATGCCAGATGTGTTAGTAATTGCGTGCTAATAAAGAAACTATTGGAAATCTAGTAAAGTAAGATTTCCACCAGTCTAAAACATCAAAAGATTTAGCAATCTGTAGGAGTTAAGTACATATCAATATTTAAATATGCAGTTAATTCATTATGAGTTTCATTTTGTACTAATCTAATTTTTTTTTGGTTTAACCAATCTCATTGAAAGTTATCATCATAATCATCATCATCATCCACAAGTAGGTGTTGTTGGGATGACGATGAACTAGCAATGTCTGAACCCATGTGATTAACATTGTGTAATCGTTCATATAGACTAAAATATTTATTAATGTGTGTTCTAATGTCTTTTATGTAGTGTTCACAACCTTCTTAATTCATGTTTTCAAAAATAGTTTCTAGGTAAATTTGTAAACTGGTCATTCTAAATCTAGGATTCATAACAAAAGCTAAACAAAAATTTAATGGTGGATGTTTCCAATATTTATTAGACTTAGCCTCCATTACATTTATAATTTCTACAAAACTACCATTACTCCTGTAGTTCTTAAATATTTTAGTAATTGGAAGTAATTCAGATATAAGGTAGCAGTTCGGCAATGTGTTCCATTAAATGAATTAGTGAAGTTGAAAAATTCAAAAAATCTAACATAGTTCTACAATTATCCGAATCAAGATTAGTTAAAATGTTTTCATTTGTTTTTCATTATAACCAAGTGTATTTAATGATTTATGAGGAAAACAATATTTCAACATTTCATAAGTAGAGTTTTATCTATGAGGGACATCTAATTTAAATTGTCTAGGTCTAACATCATTACTAGAGCAGAATTCTCAAAATTTTGATATCTATATGTACTATTACTACTTATATAGGTGATAACATCTCTAACATTTTGAAAATAAGGTTTTATTATTTCAAGTCTATCTTATAAGACAAAGTTTAAAATATGACAAACACATCTAATATGAAAAGGAACACCATCAAATGGTGAATTACATAATCTAACAGGTAATTCCACTGCTCTAGAGTTATTACTAGCATTATCAAAAAGAATTGCACAAAATTTATTTGTTATTGAATATTAATGCAATACATCTTTTATGTGGTTATATATAATCATAGTAGTATGTTGGTGCAAAATTGGTACATAAGATATAATATTTTTATATAAAACCCATGATTTTTCTAAAAAATGGCAGTTACGCAACAAAATGGAAAGCCAGTTTCTGAGGTCCAAACATTCCTTGTTAATGTTATCCTAAAAGGTATTGATGCAAATGTATTAATCAAGTCTATTTTTCCCTTATCATATATTGTATTTGCAACAACCCAAAATTTGCGTCGGGAAAATGGTTGAAATTGTGGGTTATGGTAACTAAATGCCTTTCTAAAGTTTGAACTTGGCTAAAGGGGCATTTTTGAGAGAAAAGTGTTGTTTGGGTGCACTTGACATTTTTGAGTTGGGGAGATGAAATGTGATCTTAAAAGAAGAGAAAGAGAGAAAAAATCTTTAGTGCAGAAAAGGGAATATAAGTCAATATATGCTGGATATAAAGTTTCCCTAACCTGACGTCTATCTATGTGTCATATATACCTAGACATCCGGTTGTGAGGAAGCTGGATATCATTTGATGAAAGAATCCATAGATTGTGAGGAAGAAATCTAACCTTAGGGTTGCACAAGAAGATGATGAATTTTTTGTTCTTCTCTTCAACAATTGTGTGGAAAGAGAAGAAGAATGGAATCTCAACTTACTTTCTTCTTCCTTTTCTTTTTGATATGAGAATATTTACACTTAAACCCTCCATAAAATAAAATAACATTGAAGTCTTTCAAACCCAATGTATTTTCGATTTTTCAAAATTTCACTTTCTCTTAATTAATGGTATACCTCAAACTATTTATACATGTAATTTATAACTTTATAAAGTTGGCTTCTAGTTTATACTTGTTTTTCCTTCTAATTGATCAACAATACAAATAATCATAGTTATATTACTTAAATCAATTTTAAGTGAGGAATTTGATTTATACATTTTGGGGTGTTACAATTTGGCCCCTCCAGATTCTTCACTATCACCCACAACATAAGAGTTTCACGTACAGACACACATTGACCATAAAAGAACAAATCACACCCAAAAGAACAAGAAAATTTATATAGAAACTCTCTCAACCTGAGGCGGAAAAACCATGGCCCATTGTTGGAGAAACAAGTCCACGGGTGAAACACACCACTACAAGACTACTAAGCTCCCCGTAATTTACACTTCTTCCCCTTCTGTAAACCCAAACACATGCACCCCTTCGCACTATCTGCAACGACCACCCCAACCGGGGACTTGGGGGGGGGGGGGGGGGGGGGGGGGGAAGGGCGTCTCCGGCAGACATCCCCTCCTTGGAGGAGGCGTCTCCCGCAGACGCCCTCCCTTTTTTTAATAAATTATTGTTATTATTAGTTAAATTGATTATAATTTGTTATAATTGTTAATTAAATTGATTATTAAGTTAATAATTAGTTAAATTGATTGAGTAATTAGTTAAATTGATTAATTATTACAATTAGTTTCATTGATTGATCAATTTGTAAATTAAGTAATTTAAATCCATTAACGAAATTTTATTTCTAAAATTGAATTAATAGTCATCGGGTTACTGTGGAGGAAAAGGGAAATAAATCAGTTCCCTTACGCGTTGTATATAGTTTAGATGATGAGTCAGATCCTCGTCGTCCTCGTAAACGAGGTAAATCTACTTCGGTTAGGAGGGAGAGGGATATTTTACGTCGTCGTCAGACACATGAGGATTCTTTCGACGACGATGAGGATTCAGATGAGGTGGAGAGTCACGACGAGAGTGATGATGGGGGTCGGTATGGGTAGGAGCCGCAGGAGGAGGCGAGGCAGCAGTATGGTGGAGCACGGGGGCGACATGGTAGTTCTTCTTCTGTTGAGTGGGTCATTCGGAAGGGTAGAGGTGGACAGTTTGTGACCGGTGATTCGAGTTCGTACACTGCAGATGCCCGAGCTCAGAAGAAGAAGATGGTTGAGGACGATTCTTGGATCGTGACTGATGTGATGCCCAGTGGTCCTTTAGATGACAACGTCATTCTGAGTTTCAGAGGACACATCGCCAGACACATTTGGGAGGGCGAGGATCGGAAGGTTCTAAAGTGTCATAATCGACACAGAGTCTGTACTACATTGCAGGCTTTGCGTTAAGTTATGAGTGATGATATGACAGAGACCATTATTGATAGCGGATTGGGTCACTTGCCTTACATCATGTTTCCCTGCCTTGACATGCCGTTGATTTCTGCGTTTGGGGAGATGTGACAGCCTGACACCAACTCTTTCCACTTGCCTTTCGGAGAGATGACGATCATGTTGCATGACATCTTCCAGATTCTGCACATTCTTGTTGAGGGTTGTATGGTCAGTGCTCAGGCATTGGCGCCTGAGATGAAGATTTATGTATCAGACTTGCTCAGGGTCAGCGTCGATGGTCTTGGGAGGGATATTTCATTTTGGAATGGCGGTGGTGTTGGCATCGACGCTGTTGACGACCGTTGCAGACGGGGACGACCACCATGGACTGAGGATACACAAATGACTGCCTACCTCTTCTTACTGCTAGGCCGCGTCTTGTTAGTCGACAAGAGCGGTTGTAGAGTCAGACCACGCGACCTATGGGAGGCTTGGGACCCATATACCATTGGTTAGTTCGCTGACGAGCCTGTACCACACTGTTGTAATAGACATGCTCATAAATGGGATTCTTGGCAGTCTATCAACATATGAGAAGTTATCGACGTCAATCCGTCTGGAGACTACAAGATGGAAAAATAGCAAAGTTATATATAATAATAACAACAAACAACGAAGTAATAATAATAACAAATATATCGTCATACCAGATCCTGCACCCGTGGTTACAGACGATCGAGACGAATTGGAAGACTGACCATGACCCTTGCTCCCACTACTGGAAGATCGACCACGACCTCGCTTAGCATACTCAAAGGCACTCGGGTCCCGACGTGTTGAGTTTCCCCTTGGTCGACCTCGTACCTTAGTTTTTGTGCGGGTTCTTGATAGTTCGACTGATCGGGTTGTAACTGTGTGTATAAAATACGAGAGGCACTACGAATTACTGCAGCCTCGAAATCTCATCAACGAGGTTCCAAAAATTCTCGACGTCTTGTGTTGACTGATCGACAAACTCTGGCATATGGACTCCTTCTCCAATGACAAGTGTTTTCCAGAATGGATGAATCTACTCTAAATAAATTCCTTCACCTGACTCAACACAACTTTGCATGGTACATTCACAAGGAATCCCATGTCATGTCAGAAAAGCACACCCACACCAATATTCAACTTGATTGCTTAAGTCCTGCATTCTCTTCAACTCCTGACTCAATAATGACAAGCAGTGATGCGAAACTCGACCATTTATATGCTGATACAAAACACTTATGTAGTTAGTCAAATTTCGACGTCTCGACTCTTCAAGAAAGTTCTGAATATTCGTCAGCGGTCGAAAAGAGTGTCCAGAGTTGCAGTCGATGTAGTGATTCGCTCTTTGAAAGCCGAATGAGTGCTTTCAACCCTACAGTTCGTAGTGTTATAGAAATGAAAGACTTTGTTCGTCCAATTCAACACAAACTTATCTTTATGCACTAGCCACGTGTCTTCTAGATACTCTGTGATAGCTGGGCAAGATTGGAAAATATCTTTCAGATTACGGACTGCTCTATCGTACTCGGTTTGTGAATTAGAAATGAAGAGAAAGAGAGTGGAGAGAGATATTCAAGAGAGAGAAAGAGAGGGATGAGAGAGAGATGGTGAACGAGTGGAGAGGGAGAGAGATTCAAGAGTGAGAGAAAGGGAAGAGAAAGAGAAAAAGAGGGGGAGAGAGAGAGAAAAAATGGGGGGCGAGAGAAAGAGGGAGGAGAGAAATAAAGAGTGAAAGAGTGGGGAAAGGAGAGAAAGAGGGAGGAGAGAGAGAAAGAGGGATGAGAGAGAGGTTCAAGAGAGAGAAAGAGGGACGAGAGAGAGAAAGAGAAAGAGAGAGATTCAAGAGAGAGAAAGAGGGATGTGAGAGAGAGATGGGGGAGAGAGAAAGAGGGAGAAAGGAGAGAGAAAGATTAAAGAGGGAGAGTGAAAGAGCGGAGAGGGAAAAAGGAGAGAGATTGAAGAGAGAGTGTGTGAAAGAGGGATGAGAGAGAGTGAAAGAGTTGAGAGAGAAAGAAAGAAAGAAAGAAAGAAAGAGGGATGAGAGAGAGTGAAAGATTGCAGAGGGAGAAAGGAGAGAGAAACTGAAAGAGTGGAGAGAGAGAAATGAGAGAGAGAGAGATTCTTGAGAGAGTCAAATAGTGGAGAGGGAGAAAGAAGAGAGAGATGAGGGATGAGAGAGAGAAATACAAGAGTGGATAGAGAGATTCAAGAGACAGAAAGAGAGGGATGATAGAGAGATTCAGGAGAGAAAGGGAGGAGAGAGAGAAATGGAGATTCTAGAGAGAGTGTGAAATAGTGGAGAGGGAGAAATGAGAGAGAGAGAGAGAAAAAAGGATGAAAGAGAGAGAGAAAAATGATGAAAGAGAGAGTGGAAGAGTGAAGATTGTTAGACAATTTGATTTTTGTGGGGTTATTTGTATCTACAATTAAGGACAATTTTATTTTACGATGTTTAATTTGTATGTTGTCTAACACCGTTAAACTGTAACGGTAACGAAGTGAGAGATAATAATGGCAGAGGTGTATATGTGTAATTAATTCGACTCGCAAATGTATATAATGTAATATCAAAAAAATCGAGTGTATATTACCAATTAAGACACCTGATACCGTAACAAAAAGGCTCTAAATAAAAAGGAAGAATAGTGTATATATCGATGCCAAAGCACTGTAGTAGTGGTCATCACTCATCAACGCCTATCACACTTAATTTCGGCACAAAATTATCTGCGCAAAGCTGTCATGTTTTATGGACATTCTTCTGAAGTACATGTCATCTCAAATCATCACACCTGGATGAAGAAGAAATCTTCCGATTCCTACTACTTTTATAAATTTACAATGTACATTTTGTCTTTTTTCGGACTCAAAATTGTTGAAACGTTTTTCGAGATAAAAGGACTTTTGGTGAGACAGACGGTGAGAATTGCAAGAAGACAAAAAAAGAACTTAGCAACATTTAGATTTAATATATATAATCGTTTTAAAAGAAACATGAGTTAGCGAAAGAAAAGTTAAGTTCCCGTAATCTTCAATAACGACATATTTCATTTTATAGTAAAAACAAAGAATTTAGAACATCCATTATTTGTGAAGCAAACTTATTTATTTATTTATTTGAAATATACCATTGGTTGTAAGGAAAGGTTTGGTACGGGAATCCCATTAAATTTCGTGCATTTTTCTTCTGCCAAGAGATATATAGGGCCCGTTTGGATTTAATGGATCCAGCTTCTTAACCACCCAAGAGCTGCTACAGTGGATCCCAACATCCAAACATCAGAATAGATTTTCAGGAGTTGGGCTCCGAGCACGATAATCGATGCATATTTTGTATTGAAATGGAGAAGCTCAAAAGACCAGCTTCCGGTAGCTTCTCCATTGTTGAATTTTTTTGACAATTCTACCCCTATTTATTTTCGGCATATACATATATAATTTTTTATTTAATCAAAGTTTGGAGTAATTTACCCTCATATCATTTGGAGATCAATCCTGGGTAAAACAATATTTTAATTTTAATTTTTTTAAAAATATAAACAAATAAAAACATGTTTTCAGAAGAACAAAAATATTTAAAATGAATTTATAATGTATTTTAATTTAATCAAAATGTAGAGACAATTTAAAAATTTACTTTGACAAGACATCACCGACTACTAGAAGATTTATAACTATTCAAACAATTTTCAACCATAAAAAAAAATCTAGTTCTGAATCCACGTTTCCGGAAACTAAACGCACCCATCATCCTTTCCTTTTTTTTATTTAGCCAGGTTTACCACAGCTTTTTTTATTGATAAATTGTTGATACATCATGCAAAAGATTACGTGTTCACATGCGTTGATGGAACTTTAAAATATTCAAGATATTACGTCTTCCCATTTTATAGTACCTTTTTTAAATATTATAGTCGCCAAACACTTGGTTTGGTTTAGTTTCTACTTTCTGGAGATGGTCTCGAATGGTAGGTTAGTGGTCCAAGACTCCAAATGATCATATTCAATTTACTAATGACGTGCACGACAATAAGAACGTGATGAACGATTATTATATTGAGATACCTCTACATATATCTCTACAAAATGTTTACGTAAGGATGGGACCGGTTGATTTCCTTCTGCTTTGGTGGGTTCTCGAACATAACTTATATTAATTCGGTGTTGAAAGCTCGATGAAACCAAATCAAATATATTCTGATTCGAATTGGTTTAACTCCAGTTTATATTTTCTGCACTTATTTTTATCGATCGTAAATGAACAATACATTTAAAATTAACTATTATTATGTATTAACATAAATACTTTTGCATGAGTTTGAGACCCGACGAGACAAGGAGTCTCTATGGAACCGGAGGATATCGGATTGAAGACTGCGAAAACTTAGATCAACGCTTAATCAGAGACAAGAGGTCTCCGGATCGAGGTTGAAGATGAAGAAGGAGAATCGGAATAGGTTTTGGGTTAGAGAGAGAGTGTGTGACGGAAAAACAAGAATGAGATCTTTCTTATTAAGGTTTGTTGGGTTTACATCTTCTTTATACATTTTCTAGTCGGATCATGAAATCTGGTAAACGGGTCAGCACAGACCGAATATTTCGAGACTCAGACAATTTCTGGAAGTTGAACTCACTTCTTCTGGCGATGGATGGACCCTAGACTGCAGGACCAATATTGGGTTTCTGGACCAGACTCTCTCCAGAGAATCTGATGGACTATGGACGAGTGAGCTTAACAACTTTATCGACTCCTTTGTCATAAGCTTCAATCCGATCATGCTTTCTATCACTCCCCTTCAAACTTAGTTGGGGATGGAGGTTAGGTTTGCCTAGGGAACACCAGAAGAGGTCTTTGGAAAGGGCCTTGGTAAGCATGTTAGCCAGCAGATGTTCAGAGGACACGAATTTGGTGATGACTTGTCCAAGTGCAACCTTTTCTCGTACAAAATGATAATCAATTTCCACATGTTTTGTTCTAGCATGAAAAACATGATTCACACATAAGTAAAGTGCACTAATGTTATCACAGAAGAGAGTTGGAGGTTGAGTTAGAAAAATTCCCAAATCTTTTGGGATGAAGGTAATCCAGGTGAGTTCAACAGTTGTCACAACCATTGCCCTATACTCAGCCTCTGCACTGGACCTTGATACAGTTGGTTGTTTGTTGGATTTCCCAAAAATACAATTTGATCCCAAAAATACACAAAACCCACTAGTGGATCTTCTTGTAATATCACAACATGCCCAATCATTATCTGAAAAAGCATATAATTGAAGAGAAGAGCTTCTGTGTAAAGTGCCATTATTGTATCTTAGAATGCGTTTTGCTGGTTTAAAATGATAGTTTGATGGTGAATGCATATGTTGACACAATGAGTTAACAACAAATGAGATATCTGGTCTAGTTATGCACAAGTATTGAAGAGAGCCCATTATGTGTCTAAAAAGTGTAGGATTATGAAATGTAGTATCATGTTTGTCTTTATCTGGCCAGGCATGGGAGTACTAATGTATTTAAAGTTATGCATATCATGTTTCTTTAACATGTTCAAGGCATAATGATGTTGTGTGAGAAATAAACCATTTGAGTCTCTACGTACTTCAATGCCAAGGAAATGGTGAATGGCTCCAAGGTCTTTCATAGAAAATTCATGCGTTAATTTATTAATGAGTGTGCCTATAGTAGAGGGATTTGCCCATGTTATTATTATATCATCTACATACAATAACAGAAATAAAGACCAAAATCATGTGAGATGAACAAAGAATTGTCAGAATTGCTGCTAAAGAAACCTTTAGTAAATAAGAAGAATGCAAATCTATCATACCAAGCCCTAGGAGATTACTTTCAACCATATAAAGTTCTTTTTAGTTTGCATACATGATTTGGTTTATGTTCATCTACAAAGCCATGAACTTGATTCATGTACACCTCTTCTTCAATATGGTCATGCAGAAATGCACTATTTCCATCTAATTGTTTAATGTTCCAGTTATGCATTGTTGCAAGGCTAAGTACAATCCTAACAGTTGAGAACTTCACAACATGAGAAAAGGTGTCTGTGAAGTATCTTCCTTCTACTTGTTTATATACTTTTGCAACTAATCTAGCTTTATGTTAATCAAGCGTTCTATCATATTTTAATTTGACTCTAAAGACTCACTTAGACCATATGATATTCATACCAGTGTGCTTGGGAATTAAATCCCAAGTCCTATTGTTGAGCAATGCATTCATTTCCTCTTTCATTGCATTATGCCAGCCTGGGTGATGCATTGCCTCTTCAAGAGATGCAGATTCCTGGGGCATATAATTTATGTTATGAAACATGACATACTTAGGATTTGGTTAGACAATACATGCCTTGGATCTAGTTGTCATCTGATGATGTGAGGTGTTACTTGAAGTTATTTCTTCAGTTTTACCTTCTTCCTCAGATGACTCATCATGGGATAAAAGTTCTGCAGTAGTCTCAGATGTGGCATTAAGAGGATGTTCCCCTTCACCTCCACCATTTTCACTTTCCTGTTTTGAGTGATTGGCATTATATTGTTCATTGTTTTCTTCAGAAAACTCATCACTTGAGTCTGGTTCAGTGTGCACATCATGGTCTGGATGTACCTCTTCTTCAGTTATGATAGGGGAGGTACTGTTCAAGGAGTTTTCATGAGATATGGCGGGGGGAGTAACAGCCTGCTCCATGGAATAGGAGGGTTGATGACTTTCTTCCACATTTATATTGGTGGTCTTTTTATTGTTTTCCCAAAACCAGTCATGGAAAGTACTAATACAACAATCATTATTGGTAGGAAGCAAGATTGCTGGTGGGTTTTTATTGGGAAAGCAATATTCATCAAAAATCACATGTCTATTGGTGTAAATCTTGTTTGTAATGGGGTTAAGGCACATGTACCCTTTGTGTCTTATGTTATACCCAATGAGAACACATGGGGCGGACCTTTTAGCAAGTTTATCAGAGGAATATGCACTCAAACATGGAAAACAACGACAACCAAAGACTCTGAAGCAGTTGTAATCAGGTTGTTTAGAAAGCAAAGTGACATAGGGAATTTTACCATTAGAATTAGGAATACGATTTAGCAAATATACAGAAGTATACGAAACGCTTCCACCCACAAACATTTAGGGACACCACTGTTAATCATTAGAGTGTGTCCCATGTTGACAATGAGTTTATGTCTACACTCAGCAACCCTATTTTGTTCAGGAGTGTGAGGGCAAGACATTTGCAGTTTTATACCATTGGCAAGTAAATGATTTTGAAAAACTTTTGAGGAAAATTCACCACCACCATCACACTGGAAGACTTTGATTTTCCCTTCAAATTGTCTTTCAACAAATTTTTCAAAAATCACATAACATTCAAAGAAATCAGATTTAGCTTTCAAAGGAAAAATCCAAGTAAATTTGTTGTAATCATCCACAAAACATGCATAGAATCTATGATGATTCCTACTTATTACAGGCGCAGGACCCCATAGGTCACAATGAACTTTATCAAAAAGTTTTCAGTAATTGAAGTAGAGTGAGTAAAAGGAACACTAATATAGAAAATGACATATACGTCAGATGTACGGGGGTATATACGTCGGATATAAGCACTCCCAGATCTGACATCTATGTGTGCGTCGTCTATACATAGACGTCGGACGTCAAATATCTGATGTCTATTCTTTACGAATAGACACTGGCTTCTACATACGGCCGACATCTATTCTTTAAGGATAGACGTTGGTCGTTATATCTAACCGACGTCGATTATTTAGGTATAGACGTCGGTGAACTAACAGACGACGTTTATTCTTTAAGAATAGACGTCGGATTATAAATAAAGCTGACGTTTAGTCTTTTCTTCAGAGGAATAGAAGTCAACTAGTATAAATATCCGATGTCTATTCCTAAACCTGGACAAAAAAAATTATCATCCTGCAAACTTGTTTTTGAAGGGAATGTGTTCTAAAAGTTTTACTTTTAAATGCCAATTATTATGAATTGAATGAGAAATCATTTTGTTCCTTGTTTATGTTATTCGTCTTTTAGAAGTGTTAAGGAAGAAGCTCTTGGTCCTTAACCGTAGAGCTCTAAAAGATATTGGTTTACATAAAACAAAAGATATTCGCAATCATGGTAATTAACATGGGACATTGATTACCGAGTTAAGATTGTCGTGTTGGTCATAGATCATTGTAGCTCTACAAGTGAGTGACGACACGGGTACGCAAAAAGGGAAAACATTACTTTTGTATACTAAATAGACCTAATAAGTAAAATATTATAGAAATGTGTTTGTGTGTCATTAATATTTTACTGTGTCTTTGGTCCTTTGATATGAGACTTATATCCGATCACTTAAGGAATGCTTAATTAGATTAGTGTCTTGAGCTATCGATAAGTGTAGTGTAAAGGCATTGGTTGGTTAAGTATGACTTTTGTTGGAGAAGATAGTTAGTCGAAAGACTATCATTGCCCCTCTTAGTAGAGTAATGATATTTGTGGGCCCCATGATAAAGTAAAGTTATAATGTGCACAATGTGATTTGAGTTAAGTCACATATTTATAACTAACTTAAAGAGATCAAGAAATGAATACTAATACAAAGATAACACAATACTACTTTGTGTGTATTCTTAATATCATGAGGCAAGGGACGGACACAAGTGGTGCACTCCATCACTAAATGGATCGGGTTTTGGTTCGAGTGGAATTAAGACATCTAACTAATTGGGAGCTATAATGTGTAGCTAGATACCGCTTATAGCTTGTAATATTAAGCTCTTAATATCACTGCCAATTTTGTTTAGATCCTCCCATAGGTCACACCACAAAACTGGAAAACAAGAAATGAGGATTTTGAGTTCATAAGATGTGTCGGGTTTCATGTAGAAAATATTACACATGGGGTGAACAAGCAAAATCAAAATTATGTTGTGATTAATAACAATTAGAATCTAAATTAAATTCATATGTGATGTAAATATTATGGGGTGGAATGATTGATCATTGCATAGGATAATATGTTACATAAGTTGTGAATTTACTACTAATCCCGAAATGTCAAATTTTGTAGGGGTTAAACCGAAATTTGACAAGTCTGCAAAATAGTTCTCCAACGGTCGACCGGTTAGCAGTAAACGGTCGACCGGACATGTCTCGACCGATAACAGGGAATTTTCATCTGTTCGAACGGTCGACCGAATGTAATCGGTCGGTCGACCGAACATAGCGATGGAATAATTCATGTTACGAACGGTCAACCAAGTTATTGAATGGTCGCCCGAAACCTGGTTCGAGCGGTCGACCGAACCTCCAAACGGTCGACCGGTCCAGACGGTTAATGCAGAATTAATTCAAGAATTAATTAGATCATGCATGGAATTGGTCCATAATTGATTTAATTCGTGGCTAATATTATTAATTATTAAATAATGGATGGTTAGATGGAATTTTGCATGAAATCATGGGCAAGAGGTTGCACATGAATAGGTAATTTGGAGAGAACTTATAAATACAAGTTTATCTCATTACCTCCATAATTCATTCATTATTTTCTTATGCAAAATTCTCTCTCCATAATTCTCCACGAAAATTCCTTAATTCTTAAAGTTTAGTTTTAGTTCTTAAGAGATCATCTTCTCAAGAGAATTAAAGAGGGGTTAGTAATTAGATTCTAAACCCTATCGGAGATTGAGAGACTAGCTTCCCTCTCTCCGATCTTGTTTAGAGTTTAGTGAATACTCGGAGGCATCCGGCGCAGCGAGGAGCATCCCCAACCTCTCCGAATCTTCAAGAAGTTTTAGAGAACTTCTAGGTATGAATTTCGGAGCCCATATTTGTTTTAATAAAGTTTTGAAACTAGTTATTGAAACAAATTGATGCATGCATGAAATAAATCATAAAAAATTGTAAATTGATCCTTATTGTGCATAAAAAATTCGAAAATAAATATGCACAATTAAACATGAAATCCTATAGTGGTATGAGAGCTTAGGGTTCAATTTTCTCATGATTTGAGGCTGTAAACAAATTTAGTTTACCATCTAGGATTTAAACAATTCGTTTTACCGATTTTTCGGTCCTTAAATGTTTTGTTGAAATAATTCTTTGTAATAATTCGTTTTAAATGTTTTAAGTGGTTTTAAACATGCCATGTAATTATTAGAATTATGATTTAGTTGTAAGTCTAACTTGCAATAATTTCGTTTTAAGTATAAACGATTATTTTGTAAGAGAATCAACAAAACCGAAAAATTGCAGTTCATCTTTCCTTTTAGGAAATTGGATGGACAGCGGTGCAAAATTATTTTTGAACTATGGATGGATGAAAAACATTTTTAATGGATTTCAAAATGTTTTTCAAAGAATTGTTTGAGATTCTAGATGATTGATAAACTAGATTGCATAGTTTATAGCGATATTGCGTGCATGGATGCTCGAGTTGTCTTTGCAGGAATTGTGGGTTTATATGTTCCAAATCGGCAATTATGAATTTATGTAATCATTATTATACAGGGGCTTATGTATGTAAAAGCCAAAATTCTCTTTCTTTCCGTCTTTTAGATAGTTGCATTTGCATATGAGAGGTTTTTACATAGAACTTGCACTAGTCGGTTTTTATCGAATGTGAGGAGCATGTTTATTTTCTGTAAAATCTACATCTCCGGTGCAAGAGGAAGTCGCCGCTGTAGCGCATCGATCGAGGATCGAAGGGAACATATAAACTCACACGATGTGGATTGTGTGAATGTTTAATTTCTGTTTTTATCTTGCTATGCATGTGATGAATGTGTTGAATGTTAGGATGTGTATGATTAATAATATGCATAATAACCTAAAATTCTGAATCACATGTTAAATTGTCCAACAAAAATTAAGAATAGTTTTCCTTCTTATTTCATCCACTAGCAGGCATTGATCGAGGGATACTCTGCTCGCCCTTAGCGGGAGATAGCTCCTTCCATCTTTGGGAATAGTGGGAGATATAAAGGTTGTCTGTTGTGCCACAATTAAACATATGAGGTGTGTTTCACCCTAGTGAACCCCAAGTATGTTTAGTTGTGAATACAATGGATAAACGTATCTCGTATCAAATGAAAATAAGTTTTCTTAACATTACCTAGAGTCCTCTCTCGGTTTTGGGAAAACGTTTTTCTTACGAGGATAGGTCGTATTCCCTCATAATTAAAACGACAAGAGTCACAAGAATTTGAAGATGCTAATGTTGCTAGAATTCAAAAAGGTTGTGATTAGAAAATGTTTTCTTACCTTGATATTGTAACGTATTTGATGGCCCTTAGCTAGTCTATATTACAATTGATGGGATCTTGGATTGTTGCATTTATGGGCAAAACTTTATTTGCAACATTTACATTTATATTCGATATATGTATGCATGTGTATTAAAACATAAAATTGGCATTAAAACCTGTATGATTTATTTTGTAGAAAAATGTCGAACATCCAACCAATCGTACGATCCACGATAGAAAAACACCCTTTAGCAAATGATGGCTCAAACTTCATTAGTTGGCAACTCAAACTCAACATCGTGTTAAAGTTTGAGAAACTATCTCACATTTTGGAAGGTCCAATCCCAAAGTGGAATGAGAGATTAACCGATGAAGAGAAAGAGGCTAAGGCCAAGTGGGAAGACCAAGAGAACCAAGTTCACGATCTTATGCTAGCATCCATGGGTGACTCGCTCCAAGCCAAATACTTGGATTCAAAACCCAAGAAGACAATGGAGGCTTTATCTAAGATGTTCATGGATAGTGCCCGAAAGGAGCGCTATAAGACCACCATCGCACTCACAATGTGCCATATGGCGGAGGGAACATCGGTATCCATGCATTTTCTCACGATGCAAGGGTACCTTGAGAAGTTGGCAAAGCTCTCTTCACCAATGCCCGAGGACATTGCTGAAGATATGATTCTTGGCTCTCTAGCCCCGTCCTTCAAGGACTTTGTAATGCACTATCACGTGCGTAAAAAGGGGTGAGTCTTGAGGAGCTGCACAACACTCTCAAAACTGCTGAAGTTGACATGGGCAAGGGTAGGGACAAGCAAGTCCTTGCCGTCCATGGGAGGAGCCAAAAGATTTGTAAAGGAAATGACAAATCTACCAAAAGTGGTTCAATCAAGAGCAAGGGAGTAGGAGGTGCTCGTGCGAGTGCCTCGAGGGAGAAATCTCAGAAATCTCCAACTCCCAATACGGAGTGCTTTCACTGCGGTGAAAAAGGACACATCCGGCCAAATTGCCCCAAGTACAAGGAAGACCTTGACAACAGAGTGATTGAACGACGGCGCCCCAAAAAGGGCAAAGGTATATTTGTTATTGAAATAAATTTAGCCACCTCTGTCCAGGATTGGGTAATAGATACCGGATCTTGTGCTCACATAGTTTCTAATATGCAACTACTCATGGATAGGAAGGAACTCGTAAGGAACGAGATAGAATTGAAGGCCGGAAATGGTGCAAACGTGTCTGCGGTTGCACAAGGTTCCGTGGTGCTTCAATTATGTAGTGGTTTAAATTTATGTCTAAAGAATGTTTATTATGTGCCTTCGATTAGCAAGAACATTATTTCTGTATCATGTTTAGATATGGATAATTTCAATATAAATATTTCAAATTCTTGCTTGTCTATATCAAAGAATGGTATTTTCTATGCAAATGCATTAATAAGGAATGGTCTCTATTTGCTCGAATTGAATGATAAACAAATGTTTAATATCAATAAAAAAAGACTTAAGACCACTCACGAGAATGATACTCTCTTGTGGCACTATCGTCTTGGTCACATAAATGAAAAGCACATCAAGAAATTGCAAGAAGCTAACCTTCTTGGTCTACTTGATTTTAAATCATTGGAGACGTGCCAACCATGTCTAATGGGAAAAATGACCAAAAAGCCCTTCAAGAAGAAAGGCCCAAGGGCGAGTGGCTTGTTGGATTTGATACATTCCGATGTATGTGGTCCAATGAGTACTAGTGCACGAGATGGTTTCAGGTACTTCATTACGTTCACGGATGATTATAGTCGTTATGGCTATGTTTATCTAATGAGAAACAAAAGTGAATCCTTTGACAAGTTCAAAGAATTCAAGAATGAAGTAGAGAACCAACTCGACAAGAAAATCAAGTCTCTACGAACGGATCGTGGAGGTGAGTACTTAAGTGCCGAATTTGACTCATACCTAAAGGAGTTTCGTATTGTACCTCAACTCACCCCTCCTAGTACACCTCAGTGGAATGGGGTATCCGAAAGGAGGAATAGGACATTGCTTGACATGGTTCGGTCAATGATGAGTCATGCAGAATTACCTCTTTACTTTTGGAGTTATGCACTACAAACTGCGGCTTACACACTAAATAATGTTCCAACCAAATCCGTGGAGAAAACTTCTTATGAGCTATGGAGTGGTAAAACACCTAAGCTCAGTTTTCTCAAGATTTGGGCTTGTGAGACTTACCTCAATAAATTGATGTCGACCAAACTTCAACCAAAAGCGGATAAGTGCTTCTTTATTGGTTATCCTCGTGAGACAAGAGGATACTACTTTTGGCATATCACCTCCAATCGAGTGATTGTAGAGAGGGATGCCACATTTCTGGAAAAGAAATTTCTGGAAAGGGTAAATAGTAGTGGGAGTAGGGTTGTGCTTGAGGAAACTCAAGATACTCTACAAGATCATGACCTGAATGATGACATTCAAGATCATGAAGACCCAACCGAGATTCCTTTGGTTAGTGGGAGCGTGAGTGAGAGACCCTCGCAAGAAATTGTGAGAGAATCTCAATCATCCCCACCTAGTGTACGTTCAAGAGTTAAACGTGAACCCACTCCTCAAGAAATTGTGGAAAAGGTTCGAGAGACACGAGAAGAACCAAAAGAACTAAGAAGGTCAACAAGGGAAAGGAAGAAACCCGATATGTATTTGGGACTTCATGAAATCATGGTACTAGATACCAATGATCCCTTGACCTTCCAAGAAGCAATGGAAAGTGAAGACTCCAAACTATGGCTTAAGGCCATGAAATCCGAAATAGAATCCATGTATGATAATCAAGTGTGGAACTTGGTTGACCTTCCTCAAGGGAAAAAGGTCATTCAAAATAAATGGGGTTTTAAGAGGAAGATGGATATGATGGGAACTTGAGAACCTACAAAGCGAGGCTTAAGGGTTTCACTCAAGTTCAAGGAATTGACTATGATGAAACTTTTCACCGGTAGCCATGTTCAAGTCTATTCGGATTATGCTCGTTATTGCCGCATTTCATGATTATGAAATATGGCAAATGCATGTCAAAACAGCGTTCCTTAATGGGAACTTGGAGGAGGATGTGTACATGGTACAACCTCAAGGTTTTGAAGATCCAAAGAATAGCGAGAAGGTATGCAAGCTTCAAAGATCCATTTATGGATTGAAGCAAGCATCAAGGAGTTGGAACAAACGCTTTGACGAGGAAGTGAAGAAGCTTCACTTCATTCAAAGTAAGGAAGAACCTTGTGTATACAAGAAGGTTAGAGGGAGCCATGTAGTATTCCTAATCTTATATGTCGATGACATATTGCTTATAGGCAATCATATTCCTTTACTTGAGCAAACGAGAAGTTCATTGAAATCTGCATTTTCAATGAAAGATATGGGTGAGGCTCAATACATCTTGGGTATCAAGATATATCGAGATAGATCCCGTAGACTCATTGGCCTCAGTCAACGTGCATACATTGACAAGGTCTTGGAAAGGTTCAAGATGAACAATTCCAAAAAGGGCAATGTGCCAATGAGTATGGGTGTGCAACTCAAGAAGTCTCAACGTGTGCAATCACGTAAGGAGTTAGAGTACATGAAGGATGTCCCTTATGCTTCGGCAATTGGGTCGATCATGTACGCGATGACTTGCACAAGACCCGATGTCTCGTATGCTCTAAGCGTGACAAGTCGTCACCAATCCAACGCAGGTCCTGAGCATTGGACTGTGGTCAAGAATATCCTGAAGTACCTTAATCGGACTAAGGATAAGATTCTTGTTTATGGAGGACAAAGGGAGTTGATAGCCGAAGGGTACTCGGATGCGAGTTTCATGAGTGATCCAGACGATAGAAGGTCGCAATCAGGATACGTCTTTCTTCTGAATGGTGGAGCTGTGAGTTGGCGTAGTTAGAAGCAAAGCACTACGGCCGACTCAACCACTACTTCAGAAGTAATGGCTGTCGCTGAAGCAAGCAAGAAGGAGTGTGGATCAAGAAGTTCCTTGAAGAGCTTGGAGTAGTTCCGACGAGCGAGGGACCCATCGAGCTATTTTGCGATAATAGTGCATCTATCTCGCAAATCAAGGATCCTAGATCACACCACAAAGTGAAGTACATGGATCGTAAGTACTTCCTGACACGTGACCTCATCGACGAAGGCAAAATAAATCTATTATGGGTGGACACCAATAGCAACACAGCTGATCCATTCAGAAAACCCTTATCCCAAGCCAAGGGCGAAACACATTTCGAGTCCATGGGATTGAGGAACCATGTAGATTGGCTTGATGATTGATATGTAATGGGTTTTACCCTAGTTATTAATATTTTATACATTAAGAATGTATGTGAAAGAAAACTTTGATAACATGTGGGAGATTGAAGGGAATGTGTTCTAAAAGTTTTACTTTTAAATGCCAATTATTATGAATTGAATGAGAAATCATTTTGTTCCTTGTTTATGTTATTCGTCTTTTAGAAGTGTTAAGGAAGAGGCTCTTGGTCCTTAACCGTAGAGCTCTAAAAGATATTGGTTTACATAAAACAAAAGATATTCGGAATCATGGTAATTAACATGGGACATTGATTACCGAGTTAAGATTGTCGTGTTGGTCATAGATCATTGTAGCTCTACAAGTGAGTGACGACACGGGTACGCAAAAGAGGAAAACATTACTTCTGTATACTGAATAGACCTAATAAGTAAAATATTATAGAAATGTGTTTCTGTGTCATTAATATTTTACTGTGTCTTTGGTCCTTTGATATGAGACTTATATCCGATCACTTAAGGAATGCTTAATTAGATTAGTGTCTTGAGCTATCGATAAGTGTAGTGTAAAGGCATTGGTTGGTTAAGTATGACTTTTGTTGGAGAAGATAGTTAGTCGAAAGACTATCATTTCCCCTCTTAGTAGAGTAATAATATTTGTGGGCCCCTTGATAAAGCAAAGTTATAATGTGCACAATGTGATTTGAGTTAAGTCACATATTTATAACTAACTTAAAGAGATCAAGAAATGAATACTAATACAAAGATGACACAATACTACTTTGTGTGTATTCTTAATATCATGAGGCAAGGGACGGACACAAGTGGTGCCTTCCATCACTAAATGGATCGGGTTTTGGTTCGAGTGGAATTAAGACATCTAACTAATTGGGAGCTATAATGTGTAGCTAGATACCGCTTATAGATTGTGATATTAAGCTCTTAATATCACTGCCAACTTAGTTTAGATCCTCCCATAGGTCACACCACAAAACTGGGAAACAAGAAATGGGATTTTGAGTTCATAAGATGTATCGGGTTTCATGTAGAAAATATGACACATGGGGTGAACAAGCAAAATCAAAATTATGTTGTGATTAATAACATAATTAGAATCTAAATTAAATTCATATGTAATGTAAATATTATGGGGTGTAATGATTGATCATTGCATAGGATAATATGTTACATAAATTGTGAATTTACTACTAATCCCGAAATGTCAAATTTTGTAGGGGTTAAACCGAAATTTGACAAGTCTGCAGAACAGTGCTCCAACGGTCGACCGGTTAGCAGTAAACGGTCGACCGATCGGGCACGGTCGACCGGACATGTCTCGACCGATAACACGGAATTTTCATCTGTTCGAACGGTCGACCGAATGTAATCGGTCGGTCGACCGAACATAGTGATGGAATAATTCCTGTTATGAACGGTCGACCAAGTTATTGAACGGTCGCCCGAAACCTGGTTCTAGCGGTCGACCGAACCTCCAAACGGTCGACCGGTCCAGACGGTTAATGCAGAATTAATTTAAGAATTAATTAGATCATGCATGGAATTGGTCCATAATTGATTTAATTCGTGGCTAATATTATTTATTATTAAATAATTGATGGTTAGATGGAATTTTGCATGAAATCATGGGCAAGAGGTTGCACATGAATAGGTAATTTGGAGAGAACTTATAAATACAAGTTTATCTCATTACCTCCATAATTCATTCATTATTTTCTTATGCAAAATTCTCTCTCCATAATTCTCCACGAAAATTCCTTAATTCTCAAAGTTTAGTTTTAGTTCTTAAGAGATCATCTTCTCAAGAGAATTAAAGAGAGGTTAGTAATTAGATTCTAAACCCTATCGGAGATTGAGAGACTAGTTTCCCTCTCTCCGATCTTGTTTAGAGTTTGGTGAATACTCGGAGGCATCTGGCGCAGCGAGGAGCATCCCCAACGTCTCTGAATCTTCAAGAAGTTTTAGAGAACTTCTAGGTATGAATTTCGGAGCCCATATTTGTTTTAATAAAGTTTTGAAACTAGTTATTGAAACAAATTGATGCATGAAATAAATCATAGAAAATTGTAAATTGATCCTTATTGTGCATAAAAAAATCGAAAATAAATATGTACAATTAAACATGAAATCCTACAGTTTTTAGTCATCGTATTCATGTTGATACAACCTTCACCAAATTCGTTCACAGATGCTCACACTTTCATCCACATGTACGTACAAGCACAAACACACATTTGCCAACTTGCATAAACAAAAACATACAACCATACATGCACAAACACAAACATACAACCATACACAATTGACATTCAACACACGTGCAATTAATTCATTCTAAAATTAAGGCGATTATATTAAGGCATAAATTGTAGGTTTGTAATACAAGTGCACTTGTTAACTAAATTACAAAAAATGTTAGTGACAGGAGAACCTCTTAGTTCGTCAACATGTTTCTAATAAAATAGCGAGCCCATCGATCGCGAGTTTCATCGAGCTCCTGTTGCGAGAAGGGATCACTACTTTTTGGGAAGACCTATCACAAAAATACAAGTGTGAATGTTAATAACTAAATATTGAAACTACAACTATACAATTGATTAACGATCTACATTACCTCGGATAGGCATACGTCTTGAGTTGCCAATTTGAAGATTTCCTCCATGTATCTCATCACGTAGTAACCACATTCCGTATTTCCAACCTGCTTCCGGTACTACAAACATAGAAATTCACTAAATTTATGTTCCTAACTTAATTAACAAAAAATGGAGAGAACGTACTCTCATTCCATGCCATGTTATTCCTGCTTTTGTGGTTGTCATCCTGCCACCCAAAGCTCTGTAAACCTTAATTGCCCTGAGTAGCACAAGTTAAAATTTCATTCATAATATCCGACGTCTATAGGTCGACGTCTATACCCTATAGATGTCGGCCTCACGGGTTAAACAAATACCCGACATCTATTTGTCGACGTTATACCAAATAGACGTCGCATAAACACGGTAATACAATAGCCGACGTCTATATTACCACATAGACGTCGGTCTTAGTAATGACCGACGTCTATGCTATGCTCTCCCTTCTAGACGTCGGTTGTTATAATGGCCGACGTCTATTGGGCGATGAGTAAAACCTATTCTGCACTAGTGGAAGTCTCATAGCTTTTCCTAGATTGCAGCTACTGCAGGTGAGATAAATTGAGGTTGTAGGTTTGGATACAACAGAGATGCATCCATCAAGATCGAGTTGTTGTAGGACTTTAGAATTTGGATGTCCCAACCTACAATGCCATGTCTGTTCATCTACAGACAAGAGATTAACTTTAATGCTAGGGGCTAACAGAACATCTTGAAGAACAAACTCACAATTATGATGCGTGATTTTGGCATTTCCTGTGTGAGTAATGGGAACTAAAGTACCATCTCCTATCATGATGTGATCATAGCCATTATACAGAGTCAAAGAGGAGAGAATACCTGGGTTACCTGTTACACGAGTTGAAGCCCCAGAATCAGGAAACCAATCAATGTCAGCGTCAACTATACTCATGGTTGTCATTGCCTAGGGAATATCACAAGAGACATATGCCTTGTTGAACCTATACCAACATTTGAGTGCATCGTGGCCTGGCTTTCCACAGATCTGACATGACACGAGTTGGCAATGCTGTCCTCCGTTGTCTCCTTCATCGTTCTTGGGATTCTTGGCATCAAGAGGACCAGGGTTTGAGGTAGGAGGTGGCTGACCTTGAGGTGCAGGAGTGAAACCATGGCCCTTTGAGGTGAAGCCTCCATCCTTCTGATCTTTCCCTGAATCTTTCTTTCTTTTATATGGTTGCCTTTGACCAAAATAAGTCATCTGAATCCCTCCATCATTACAGTGAATTTCCATACACATCTCATAGTTCTGAAGGAGACGAACTATGTCATTGTAACAAGGAAGAGGTGGCTTCAGATATGTTGTTGTGAACGGATTGTACTCGATTTCGAGCCCATTCAATATCCAAAAGTCTTTGTTTTGATCATCCACAAGCCTTCTGATGGCTGATAGCTCATCGCATAAGGTCTTGAACTTGATTAGATACTCTTGAAGATCCTTGAAGTTCTTTCGAAGCTCTGCAACTGTTGAAGCAAGAAAAACTCACGTTCTTCGGAGTTTTGGGCGTATTGGAACTTTAGGGCTTCCCACACCTTGCATGAAGTTTCAAGCCGGACAAAGACACTAAGAACCTCTTCGCTTAAGGTTGAGATGATTCATGCCTTCAGTAGACGATCTGACTTCTTCCAGAGGTCATATTCGGGGTTTGGAACGTTCTTAAGCTCCTATCCCTCGCTATTGACCTCCAGATGCCTCGATGGAGGTTGAAGATCTCCATCCACAAATCCCATCATCCTCTGTGACTCCATGAGCCCCATCACCTGTGTTTCCCAGGAGAACGTTCGTAGGCTCTGATGCATTGCATACATTGCATCATATTTCTTTCATTTAGATTACTTTTATATCAATAAATGCTATTAAGGTATGTGTTTAGTCGTATTTACAGAATACAGGGAGCTGGATGCAAATTACCCACATTCCGAGCATAAACGTGTGCAAAAGATTCATTTCTATCATAAAGACCGAATTCAAGTTTATCGGGTTTCAAATGGAAATGCATCCAAGCATAAAAGCATTCAAGGAGCTAATTACAAAAAGGTCAAGGGCTTAATTGCAAAATACCAAGGACCTGATTGCAAAAGAAAAGGATCAAGTTATTTTGTTGGAAAAGTCAAAAGAAAAGTCAAATATAAATCTCCAACAATGGAAGGAATTAATCCGGAGTTTAAAAGAATGGAAAGAATCCATCCAGACGCGCAAATAAAGATCAAATCATGCCATAAACGCACCACAGAAATCCGGGCGCGAAATCCTTGACTTGGGCGGCGATTCCGCCGCATCTCCCATGCATTGTGCGGCGATTTCGCCGCACCAGTGAGGATCTGTGTGCGCCAATTTTGTCCAGTGTTGGGTTGACGCGTGTACTATCCTTTTATGTATTGATATCCCCTGTATCGGCTATAAATAGCCCTGTAGGACGAATGTAACACATCTTTGAACCTTTGGTCTTGGATCATTAGTAATAAATTTCTGTTTTATTTTGTTTTGTCTCTCCTTTCTTTTAATGTCTCTAGGATCCCTTCTTCTTCCTCCCTCCATGAGTTTCTAACTCTTTCCAAAGGGTGGAGGTGATGGAATTAGGGTTAGAGAATGATGAATGCATGTTATTATTTTAAGTTCATGATTAGTGTATTTTGATTACTTGAGTTTATGTTAAGTCATTTATCTTGTAATGCTTCATAACTAACATGATTTATAATAAGTTTCAGTAATTCTCTACTCTGAACCTAAATCTAAACCTCCACCCCACGGATTTCTCTCTTTGTTCTTGTTTTAATTTTAATTGCTTTTGTTTCGTACTTTAGTTAATTAAACCAAAAACTCCAAAAACCCTAATTAATTTTTCTCTACTTCTTCCCCTCAATCGAAATAACAAAAATAACGAAATCTCTCCCTCCTTGTGTTCGACCCGTACTTGACACGTCTTCATAGACGCCGTGCACTTGCGGTATAAATTTAAATCTTCATCAGGCTCCAGCTTCATGGAAACAAAGTTAACAACGTTGAACCCGGTGGGGAAGGGATATGCTTGCTTGCTAGAGAGGTTAGTTGTTGAGCCCATGGTGATCTGACTTGCGAATCTGCCCAGGTGGCTCTGATACCATGCGAAAACTTAGATCAACGCTTGATCAGAGACAAGAGATCTCCGGATCGAGGTTGAAGATGAGAAGGAGAATCAGAATAGGTTTTGGGTTAGAGAGAAAGTGCAGCGGAAAAACAAGAATGAGATCTTTCTTATTAGGGTTTGTTGGGTTTACATCTTATTTATACAACTCCTAGTCGGATCATGAAATCCAGTAAACAGGTTAGTACAGACCGAAAAAATCAAGACTCAGACAAATTCTAGACGTTGGACTGACTTCTTCTGAACTTCTTTTGGACGATGGATGAACTCTGGACGCTGGATGGGCTTCTTCTGGACGCTGGACTGACCAGACTCTCTCCAGAAAGTCCGATGGATAGACTTTGGATGCTGAACTCTGGACCCTGGACTACAGGACCAATATTGGGTTTCTGGACCAGACTCGGTCCTGAGAATCTGATGGATTCTGGACAAGTGAGCTTAACAACTTTATCGACTCCTTTGTCATAGGCTTCAATCTAATCATCCTTTCTTTCAAAGACAATAGGTCTGATGGTCAGATCTAGAGGAAGAGGAGAGGATAGACTAGAATTTGTCTGATAGAGTGGCGTTGTGGGTGCTAGAATCGAGCTTCGGTTAGTTTGGAATCCACCGAACAAGCAAGAATAACGAAAAAACAATATAGGTTTTGGGTGCAAGCAAAAGTCTTTTTCTCATTTCCCTCTTCCGAATAGATAGACTTTTAAAATTTAGCCCTTAATCGAAAATAATTTAATTAATAAAAAACGTCTACAAAATTAAATATTTAGGAAAATAAAATGGGAATTTCGACCTCTAGTCTCCTCGCACTAGGCAAGTCCGAGCGGTGGAAGCACGGATCAGACTTGCCAGGTCCGAGGAGTGGGCCACAGCCCGAGTCGTAAGTGACCCCCCGGCTTGCAAGCCCCGAGCAATGAGCATGCCTAAACTCCCCCCTCCCCTCCCTATTCCGACGACCTAACCTATCCCACCCCGCAAATTCCCCAGTTCTGAGCTGTGAAATAAAAACTTTCGGACTCAGGTTCATTTTTTCCATTATCTAGTCTCTTTTTCCTAAGAATAAATACAATCAATATGTAGGTTTGGTTAAAAATATGTGATATTTGAAATATTGTTAATTTTCATTTTTACATTCATTTTATGTTTAAATATTACTTGAAATTATGTTTACGTTTATAATTACAATTAGAATATTTTTATGCGTTTTATCATTAATATAACATGTAAATTGAATATAATATTTTTGATTTAGTTTGCGCACAAATTGTTTATTATTTTGTCATGAAACTAACAAAAGTGGGACTCACGTGTAGGTATAAATATTATTTTGGTATTAAGTTAATGCAATTTTTATTTAAGTTAATGAACGTACAAAAAATTTAAAAGTAGGAACATTACAAAAAAAAATTACATTGTTACATTTAATTAAATATTTTTTCCATGAAGAGTTTTTGGCAATAACAAATTTGGGTAGTGGTACTCCGTTTCCAAACGAACACGATTACGATGATGCAATCAACAAAGAGTCTATTTCCCCACTTCACGGCATATCGAATTGCATGTTTAGAGTGAATGACGTTGGTGCAAATGTAAGTACCAACACAAATCATATTGAGTTAATTTGGCCTGATATTTAAATTACATATTTTTGGTCGGTGTAATTTGACGAAATGTTTTAATATATTGTAGTTGGGGCTGTTTAATTTGGACGTCAAGCGCATCCTCCATTCATTCCAATTCACGATAATTGTAGTCAGGCACTGAAAATTTTGGGACTGTATCAGGTTCCTCAGATAAGACATATGAAGGCAGGCCCCCAGACTTATTACTGCACTTGTAGAGCGTTGGTGTCCCGAGACTCACCCTTTTCACTTGCCAGTTGGGGAGATTGGACTGACATTGCAGGATGTGAGCTGCTTGTGGGGTCTACTTATAAGTGGTTTTTCAATAATCAACTTCAGTGATCGAGATACCAAAGAATTAATTAGAGACACTTTTGGGATCGATATCAACACCGATATAATGAAGAAATGTAAGCGAAGGACGGGAGAAGATGAGCAACAAAATGTCAAGAAGTCAGGGTTTAGAATCAGTCTATAGTAGGTGCGGGCCAATTAGGAGAACCACTCGAACAATCCCCTATATGAGCAGGTGGCTCATACACACGAGCTTTCATTTTAGACTTGTTTGGATCCATAGTTTTTCCTGATACCTCTAGAGAACGTGTCAGTCATGTATTTGAGGTTCTTACGGAATATGGATAAGCCGATAACGTACAATTAGGTTGTGGCAGTACTTTCGTGTTTGTTCCGGAACTTGTCCATTTCATGTCAGAGCGGTAAAAAGACAATTTGTGGGGCATTACTACTCCTCCAACACTGGGCTTGGACTCGATTTCCTGTAGCTCGGTTGAGACATGTGGGTATTGTTGAGTGTTTAGGTGGAGATAACCTAGAAGTCAGACCTCCATTTGCTATTAAGTGGCAATACTACCAGACCTATGAGGTTAGTCCCGCACATTCCAGTCTCACATATTACATAAATGAGTTTGAAAGTATCTTGGATAAGCATGTTGATTGACATCATTTCATGCTCATATTTGTATCTTATATCCATTATCTTTCACCTAAATAATGCTATGTTACGAGTTTTATGTTTAGTTTTCAAGAATAAATAGGTTTGAAGAGATGAAGCATAAAAGGACCCAAAAGCTGGGAAAAAGGACTGAATTGTGAGATCTGTGGACCAAGATGCAAGGAAGAAGGACCTGAATGCAAGACCGAAGGACCTAAGAGCAAAATAGAATACTCCTCACCATCATGGGGAGTATTTTAGCAATTCTATTCGGTTCGGAGCTCCAACATGCAACATAGATGCATCAAATACCAACAAAGCCTTCCAGAAAAGCCCACAAGAAATTCCAGAGCGATCCGGACACTATAGACCGCTAATTAGCGGTCCAAGACCGCTAATTGGCGGTCACTTTTGGCCCAAATTCTCTCAAATTTCTCCAGCACATGTCTTAGAGGATGTTTAGGCTATTTGTGGTATCTGTTTAGTCCCACATCGGGGGATTGTCCCGGATTAGCTTTTTCCATGCTTATAAATAGAACTCTTCACCTTCCATTGTAATTACCCATTGCTTGGTGGCATTCTCTCTACTAAGGAGTGAGCCTTGAAGCAAAAACTCAAGGTGGAGAAGAATGCTACCTTCAATGTGAGTCATTTTGTTAATAAAATAATTCTTCTAGTTTCTTTAAATCTTGTCTTTTAATTTATGCATGTTTGTTTAGTCTTTCCTTTCCTTTTATGTTTCTTTAATGCTTCTTGCCTTCTTAGTTAACTTTCATTTCAGTATTATGCTTTCTTTGCTTAGTCTAATCAGTAGTGTAATGAGTAGTGAGTAGTTCCATCCCCATTTGGGGGGTGGAGAAATATGTGATATAATCATGTAGTGTATTAAGTGTGTGTTATTTTTATCCCTTGAGCTTTATATGATTTCCATAACCATCTAATGGGTCTCCACTCTTATCTTTGATAGGCTAATGCTCTTGAATGAAGCTTAGCTTATGCTTTGATTAGTGGACCTATTTTATGGGGAATGATAAGGTTAGGATATGGATGAAGTTAATGTTGGAAACACAATTTGTAGTGTATGTGCTCTTGTTGCCTTTACCTTAGCTAATGTCTTGTATGTTTTAATGATGTAGTGAAATCTTAATTCATGTAGAGGCATAGTAGGGTATAGTCTTTATACTTGAGTTCATGTAGCTTCATTCCAATTATTGTCTTGTATGTTTTAATGATGTAGTCATATCTTAATTCATGTGGAGGCAAAGTTGGATGTAGTTTTATGATTTCATGCACTACATGTTGTGAGGAGCTTAATGAACACACACACACTTCTTCATGTTCACATTATTTCTCTACCCCCTTTGGGGTTTAGTTTTCTTGCTTTTCTTCCATTTCCATTTGCGTTTTAGTGTAGTTTAGTGTAACCAACCTTTCTTCCCTTTCTTTACCTCTCGCCTTCGCACAAACCAAGTGTCGACACACCTCCCAGTGGACGACCCGTATTTGCCACCGCTTCAACGCGGCCGTGCACTTGCGGTTAAATATAAAACGATCAATCAAGTTTTTGGCGCCGTTGCCGGGGAGGTGCTCTGTCCAGACCTTGGTTTGGACGATTCGAGGGGTTTTTGATTTTTTGTTTCCAGTTTTGTTTAGTTTCAGGGAACTAGAACATCAAGGGGAAGCTACTGGGAAAGTTGGAGCAAAAGAATCCACAAAGGGACCGCCAATCAGCGGTTGCAAACCGCCAATTGGCGGCCTGGTGAGGTCTGCCTCCTCTCAAATTTCTTCTGGTGGTTTATTGCTTTACTTTAGTTATCTGGGAGCCCAATTGTGCATGCTGTGATCTTTAGTTTGCTCCCAGATTTAATTTCAATCCCCTTTAATCAACTTGGACCATAAAACTCAAAGCAAAAGATTAGACTTCTTGCCATCTAGGTCATGCACCATTGGTAGACCTTGCATGCATTTGTCTTTTCTTTGCTTTACATTTTGTCGTTGATTGCTGGCGTGAGGTACGTGCACCCCGATCTCTCATTCATGCATGTTTTGATCATGCATTAGTTAGTAAGGTGCATCGGGACAAGAGTGAGTTGAGCGTTTGATTGGAGTGATTGATTGCTAGATTTAAGCTCAAAACGCTACTAAGGAGGGGTTGTCCCATAAAAGATAAGGTGGGGGATTTCATCACCCTTTCCTTGGCCCAAAAAACCACTCTTAATAAAGCCTTAAGTAAAAGCAAGTAGACATTGGCCCTAGGATTGCGGGCGCACTAGGAGAGTAATCTAGTTGAGACCGTCATGACCTGATCGGCGTTGCCTACCTTGTCGATAGTAGGAGGTACTGGATCTCCGGATCTGGTATCACTTGCTGGGCATTGTGGTCCTCGTTGTAGGGAGGTGAGGCGTGTCGAGGCTAGTGACCTCGAAGTTAGGCGTCGTCTAGCCTAAGGACCCATTGCCTTACATTGTTTGAGCCATGCTTGCTAGTTAGGCTTCTACCTTCACCCTGTACCCTCGCTAGCTCTAGGGATTCTTCCCTTCTCCTCTGAGTCATCTTCTTCTCACCTTCTTCTACGTTATAGTCTCCTCCCCTTTACACTCTCTGTTAGCGTTTTAGGGTCGAGTCGAGCACTTTTTGCGAGCTTAGCCTCGTGGTGGTGAGAGTGATCGACTCGAGAGTTTTTCTTGAGATGGATGGTTACATGGGCGACCATCCATATCATTGTTGGGACCAGGACGATTCTCCCTGGTACTCTGGACCCATGCAACCTGGGGTGGCTCAGACTAACACCCCGTATGGTTGGGATGATCGCAATTTTGTGACTGAGCAGTCTTTATATTGGGGTAACATGAGAGAGGCACCGACTGCTAGACCACAATCTAGTTATGCCGGATCATATGCTGGTCAACAAACTGAGACATTACAACAAACTTTGGCCTCTTTCATGCGTATGGCAGACGACATGAGTGCCCCGGTGGCTCCAGTAGCCGTACCGTGCGACTGTTGTGGGTTGAGTGGTCATGTTATCGGGGAATGTCCTTATGTTCCCCCTGAGCCTGAGTATGAGCACACATTTTCCCAAAATGCTCATTATGACCATTACGCATCCGCGTACAACCCGAGAGTGATGGATTCATGGGGAGACAAATCTTATCCAAATTCTTATACCTCATTTTCACCCCCGTATCCTCCTCCCGAATACCCAGAATTCTACCAACACCCCACTCCAAATCATTGGACTCATTCTCAGCCCATCAACACCCAACCCCAAAATTTCCCAAGCTCTGACTTGGACCTCACTGTTGACCCCAAATTTGATTCCTTAAAACAAACCCTCCAAACATTCATGGAAACCACTCAAACTTTATTGAAGTCCAACTTGAATTCCTTGCAAAATATGGAATTGCAAGTGAGTCAAATGACACAACAATTCCATGAACGCGAGGAGGGTCACCTTTCTTGTCAACATGAGGATTCATCTTTTGATATCAAACCACCACCACATCCACAAATTCAAAGCACAACCTTTCAAAGTCAAACTCCTAGTCAACCTGAGGGACTTGGGGTTTCAATTCACGATCACTTAGTGGAGGATTCGATTCAAATTGAGAATAACTTGGACCAGTTCTATTATGAGTCGGCACAGGATTGTGCCTTACCTTTTTGTCCCGTGGCCCTTGAGCCACATGATCTTATTGTTGTACCTCCTAAGGACTCACCTCTGGTGGAGCAAGAGCTCCCTAGTACCCTCAACTTCAAACAACCTGATGAGAGTTTGCCTCTCACTATTGTTCCTGATCATCTTGGAAATGATGGAACATCAAACAACCACATTGCTCATGAGGGTATTAGGAGTTCCTTGGAGGATACCTTGGGTATGAGACCCACTTCCTGTTCTCCTGGTGAGTTGGACATGCATAACGAGGTGCTTGACCTCGTTCCGACCCACCAGCCTGTTGGTTGGAGAGTTTGGATTGATGATCATAACTTCAGTTCCGCAACGGGAGATATTTTTCTTCCGTTGCCCCTTATTCCCCAAACTCTTGAGAGGTTCAAGCTCTTTCAGTTTGATCCTTTGAATGAGACGCCTTTGCGTCCAATTCATGAACCTCTCGTTTCATCTGGTGCTCTTTGTGAAGGGGGCCCACGCATGCGTATTCTGGCCCCGCGTGGTGTCATGTTCCCTTTCCAAGTGCATTGACCCACTCTTGAGGTTCCCATTTGATGTCTTTTGACAAATGAAGATGGGAACTTATGTTTGTACATAGTTATATAAAAAAAAGAAAAAAAAGAAAAAAAAAAGAAGTACAATAAAAGACTCCTTCAGTGAGCATTGATTGTTGTGAGCCCCAACCCTTGTGTATTTGGGCTCCATTTCTTTCACGTATTTGTATCCATTCTTTAGCATCTCACAGGTTTTGAGGGAATTCGGGTTATGTCCATCAACATGACCTTGCACTTCCCTTTGTACTTCACGTTGGTGAGATCTCTTCTGTTTCATGCATACATCCATGTCGTATTTTGCTCACATTCATTGAGGACAATGCATGAAGTAGGTGTGGGGGGGTGTTTTACGTGTGTACATAGTCGAGTCTTTTCTTTTGATTTTGTTTTCTTTTGTTTGCATTGTTAGGGTCATGTTAGTGTGCTGCATTTAATATCGATATATCTGCTTGCCATGATCCTTGGGTGACTTGTCTTCTTTTGCTTGCCGAGTGCTTCAAAATTTTCTCATTTCTTTCAAAATCTTCATGTGTTTGCGAAAGAAAATGTTTTGTGGGTTTTGCGTGTGTTTAGCATGTGCAAAACCATTGAGAGGCAAAGTAAAAAGAAAGCTCCCAAAATTGTCTTGAACTTGATGCATTAGGATATCTAGTACGTGGCTTTAGGATTTATCGAGTCGTTAGGATGCACCCCAGTTTTCCCTTGGGGGTGAGTAATCATAGGGTTTCAGTGCTCAAACATTTAATGAAGTCCACCCTGAACCTAGTGAGTCAATAATTCGTGTCTGTTAACTTAAGGAAGTTTGTTGTAGTCAAGGACCCTCTAAATCCTGTTGTGAGACATTAGTGTAGGGGTTTTGGTTCATGTGTAGATAAGAAATAAGTGAGTAGGTGTTCTCTCTTCTCGCACGGCTCCTATCACTCGGGAAAGTAGGTCTGAGGGGACTTTGTGCCTGGTGCTTTCGAGTCATCTGACTTGGGATGCGCCGACTGAACTCCCGTTACACGGGTGGTAGGGATTGCCCTATGTGGAGATGTGGGAAAAGGTGTACGTGATAGTGTAAGTCCTCATGGGCAATGATGCACGGAACCTGACCCTGGGAGAATGAAGCTCCAACTAATAAAAAGAAAAAGAAAAATGTGAAAAGAAACAAAAAGAAAAAAAAAATATGATAATGCAAATAAGAACCTTAATGGACTTTACACTTTGTAGCACTTGAGGATGTTGAGGTTGTCCATGTCTTTCACATAATTCCTTATTTAACTTGCACGAATGGTTCATTAGGGTAGAGGTGTGGACTGATCACCTATATAGAGTCGGCCCGTAGCATTACCGCGTCCATTGATCGACAAAATATTTCCAACGAGTCGAGGTCTAGATTGAATAATGCATCTTGTTCGGATTTTGTGGGTATATCCGCTGAAAACCCTCAGGAGACAACACTCCTCCTCCTTGGCGACAAGGAGGTTTAACGGCTTGTTGCACGTGCTAAGTGCAACCGTGATTCCTACGAAAGTGAGTTAGGATTTCTTGTTTTTTTCGCATGCTTTTCTCTTTCTTTGTTTTGCTCGGGACTAGCAAAAGTTAGGTGTGGGGGTATCTGATTGAGATCATTTCATGCTCATATTTGTATCTTATATCCATTATCTTTCACCTAAATAATGCTATGTTACGAGTTTTATGTTTAGTTTTCAGGAATAAATAGGTTTGAAGAGATGAAGCATAAAAGGACCCAAAAGCTGGGAAAAAGGACTGAATTGTGAGATCTGTGGACCAAGATGCAAGGAAGAAGGACCTGAATGCAAGACCGAAGGACCTAAGAGCAAAATAGAATACTCCTCACCATCATGGGGAGTATTTTAGCAATTCTATTCGGGTCGGAGCTCCAACATGCAACATAGATGCATCAAATACCAACAAAGCCTTCCAGAAAAGCCCACAAGAAATTCCAGAGCGATCAAGACACTGTAGACCGCTAATTAGCGGTCCAAGACCGCTAATTGGCGGTCACTTTTGGCCCAAATTCTCTCAAATTTCTCCAGCACATGTCTTAGAGGATGTTTAGGCTATTTGTGGTATCTGTTTAGTCCCACATCGGGGGATTGTCCCGGATTAGCTTTTTCCATGCTTATAAATAGAACTCTTCACCTTCCATTGTAATTACCCATTGCTTGGTGGCATTCTCTCTACTAAGGAGTGAGCCTTGAAGCAAAAACTCAAGGTGGAGAAGAATGCTACCTTCAATGTGAGTCATTTTGTTAATAAAATAATTCTTCTAGTTTCTTTAAATCTTGTCTTTTAATTTATGCATGTTTGTTTAGTCTTTCCTTTCCTTTTATGTTTCTTTAATGCTTCTTGCCTTCTTAGTTAACTTTCATTTCAGTATTATGCTTTCTTTGCTTAGTCTAATCAGTAGTGTAATGAGTAGTGAGTAGTTCCATCCCCATTTGGGGGGTGGAGAAATATGTGATATAATCATGTAGTGTATTAAGTGTGTGTTATTTTTATCCCTTGAGCTTTATATGATTTCCATAACCATCTAATGGGTCTCCACTCTTATCTTTGATAGGCTAATGCTCTTGAATGAAGCTTAGCTTATGCTTTGATTAGTGGACCTATTTTATGGGGAATGATAAGGTTAGGATATGGATGAAGTTAATGTTGGAAACACAATTTGTAGTGTATGTGCTCTTGTTGCCTTTACCTTAGCTAATGTCTTGTATGTTTTAATGATGTAGTGAAATCTTAATTCATGTAGAGGCATAGTAGGGTATAGTCTTTATACTTGAGTTCATGTAGCTTCATTCCAATTATTGTCTTGTATGTTTTAATGATGTAGTCATATCTTAATTCATGTGGAGGCAAAGTTGGATGTAGTTTTATGATTTCATGCACTACATGTTGTGAGGAGCTTAATGAACACACACACACTTCTTTATGTTCACATTATTTCTCTACCCCCTTTGGGGTTTAGTTTTCTTGCTTTTCTTCCATTTCCATTTGCGTTTTAGTGTAGTTTAGTGTAACCAACCTTTCTTCCCTTTCTTTACCTCTCGCCTTCGCACAAACCAAGTGTCGACACACCTCCCAGTGGACGACCCGTATTTGCCACCGCTTCAACGCGGCCGTGCACTTGCGGTTAAATATAAAACGATCAATCACATGTCAATTGGCACCCATATGATTCATATTTGACATTACTTCCTGAATGAGGTTTTACTGATGTGACATATTGGCTTGAAAGAGTACCCATGATTCATTTCTGGATGATGTCCTGGCACTATCTAGAGAGAGTTATGAGACAGTTTGGACTTTTTCATACAACACCTCTGCCCGAGTCTCACCACTGAACAAAGCTGAAAACACTTGATAAAATTGTTCATGCAGCCCGACAGTGTGCTATTGTGACTCCTTCATGTTTGACTATGACCTCATACACACCTGCATCCAAAGCAGTGATTTTCACCTCAAGCTAACATGAAATTGCTGCACCTTTTTCCAATATTTGTGTGACCCTCTCGGAAAATATATGTTCCATATGTGCCAACACACGTGCATGTTATCTTCTATTGTTGAACCACTCCAAAAGCTTATAGTATGTTGCCCCCACAATAGCACACACCAGTAAACAATGAGGTTCTTTGAAGACATTGTTTAGGGACTCCACTACATTGCTTGTCATTATTCTTCATTTGTGACCACTTACTAGTAAGCTTAGGCTTATGCTCATTGGTTTCAAAAAAATTCCCAATACCTTTTATGTATTGTAATGCATTTTTACTCCAATACTCAATTCGATCCAAACTGACTTTGAAATCTCACAGACTATTATGTCTAGATGTCATTTTGAAGGCATTTACCGCCTACTGGTTCTTACAATTTTTAAGCAAGTTTCTACAATGCCAACAATAACCGGGATTCCGAAAAAAATGTTTTATTGCAGCACGTCGATAAGATATAACACATATTTTATTTTCTGGTCTCCAACCACCTCTCATTGCAACCATCTCATAAACCATCCCCAATTGGATATATTTTCCTTCTCAACGAGTCCAACTGCAAGAGGCAAAAACTAATTCTCAGTGTCATACCCAACAACAACAAGCAACATTCCTTTTAGAAATGAGGCGCCTATGGTGATAACAGGACACATATATCAGAAGTCCTGAATACAAGGACCAAAGGCTCATGTTACACATTTAAACTGACGAACACGAGCACATGGCAAGAGGTCGGAATGAACTACAACTTTACTGCTAAGGTTTGATCATTTAGTGACATTTAACAATTGAGGAAACAATGCATATGAACCCAACCAACTTCCAAACATATATGCAACAATAATATGTGGGCACACCATAATTTATTGTACTTTGGATTAACACCCGAAAATACTTCTCAAATTACCAGACCATGAACATGTTTAATCGGAAGAGAGACATTATTTTTGACATCTTCACTGATGATATCAGCCATCATTTTCGCAGTCAGCTGAGCATGATCGATTTGGGCAGCTGTGGACCTGCAAATATGCTTGTACGGGCATTTTCTTATCGCCCATGAGTCACCAGAGCCGGTTCATGCAGCGTACAACATCCAGCTACAATTTACATCTTTGCATCTTACCCTATATTTGGTTATGTTGTTGTCTTACACCTTGATCTGTCGATTATTGTCAATATGTCATTTGGATATGACGTTCTTCAGAGAGCCTTTCGAGGAAAATGCTTGATTCTCAGCTAACAGACCCTCAACTACTACGCTAGTTCATATAAATGATGTATTTGTAGGAATCCAACAAGAAGAATCATGGAAGCTACTAGCTGGGTGAACCCAACCCCTACCTCTAAATAGATTGAATTGGCTTAACTGATTTACATTCAGGCCAATATCTTCATCCTCCTCACTCTCCTCATTCTCCTCACCTGATGATTCATTACTTTCCTCTGACTCCATATTGTAATCTTCGTCATCATTTTCTTCTTCATCCTCAGTCGGTATCGAAATGAAGTTTTTTTTGTTGATTCAAATAAAAAATTCTACTCGTAGGCCGACCTGTTTCTGCTATGGTGTTTGCAACACATTATTGTTGAGATGTATATCGTGGGCTACTGCTACTACCGGGTTGGCTACCCGCAAACATCTGAACATCTCACCCAATCTCCAAACAATTCAACTTGACATATAGCTCGACCATCCCCACTTTTGAATATGTCGGCTGATACACTATTTTCCTGGAGATCTCGTCATATACGGACATCACGTTGAAATAAAAGTAACATGTCAGTGCAATGTCTTAATTTCTTCTAAGGTTACATTTTTTCGCTCGCTGAAAGTGTAAGTCTTTGGCCTATTGTGTATTCCACACCAATACTTCCATTTTGAGTTATATCACCACCAAAATACACACTTATCGGTATCATTTCCGTTAATCTACCATAATGCAGTGTTTTTCATTAGTTTTAGACTAAAATTACTTGATTTTTTACAAAATTGCTAACTATTCAATAGATATGATACCAAATAAGAGGGAAAATTACCTCAAATAACAACAAGTGAGTCCGGTTGATCAGAAATTTGGTATCACCAAAAATTTACTATTATGGGGTACTGGATATGAAATAGATGTTAAATTATTTAACTAAAAATAATTATTCTTCAATGAGCCTAATTTGAGCAGTGTTGCAAGGATAGGTAAGGAATAAGAAATGTGTGAAGAGGTTGCGTGGTTATATAAACATCGTCTCCTCGCCTCAGACTGGGCAAGTCTGAGTCGTGCTTCCACCGTTTGGACTTGCCTGGTCCGAGGAGACTAGAGGTCGAAGTCTCCTTTTTTCCCTAAATATTTAATTTCGTAAAATTTTTTTATTAATTAAAAAAATCGGTACTAATTTGGAAATTAGCAAACACACCTTAAAGTAAAGTTAAATACTAGAACTAAAAAGAAAAATTATTTAAATCTCATATTCATAATTTGCTTTACTTCTGTATCAGTCTTTCCCACTTCAGAAAAGAAACTTACCCTAGAGTTATGGTCTGTATTGAGATGTGGTGTTTATTAGATGTATAAGTCACACATTGTGTGTGAGATGAGTGGACTGTTAGTTGTGTGTAGATAAATGAGAAAGGTTGTTAGTCTCCAGCTGCCAAAGTGCTGGATCCTTCCATCGTAACAGATTCTGTTGTAATTTACTGATACTCATCTATAGATAATATTGGAGACCACCATCGATTAAGTTGTCACTCTTATTCTCATTCTGTACTGTGTTGCAGTTTCAAAACACCAGGGTACTCATACAATCCACTTTGGAGATCCATAGTAAGGTTCTTCTCAACCTTTAAAAGGTACAGCAAACAATCACGCACAAGGTCAATTTGATGTGGAAAATCTTGCAAGCATGAAAATACTTGTGGCCTCCTACATGTTGTGTAACGCCCCGAGCCCGGACAGGTGCTTACCCGCCCGAACCCGGTGCGTTAAGATACGATCCACGATCCTGACCGCTGCGCATCTGATATTTAAATCCATCTTATAGGCCCATAATAATCTGAAAAATAAAATCAACAAATTGTGAGCTCGACAGCCCGCAAGTTCCAACCGTCAATCAATCAGAATCATAATCATGTGGAAAATAATACAGAATATGACATTCAGTCAATAAGCAGAATCAAGAGACATGCATTACAAATAAAATGCATGCATAACAATATGGAACCCCCATTCGGATTCGACCACATCCTGTGCTTCTGAAATCTATCAATCAGTCAGACGCACACCTGGTAGCTCCACACTAACGACAGGCAGCCATTTCCTCTCTCGGGTGGCTCCACGCTGTCCGTTAGGCAGCTCTTTCCTAACTGGCTCAGCCAGAAACATACATACAGCCACAGGACATGTCAACTGAAACACCACCATGCAATCATATGCATATCAATGAAATCAACATCGATACTCATAATGCATGCAACTACGAATATCAAGAGAGAGAGACATGATATGAAACTGAAGAATAGCGAATCAGTACTTGTCTGTCTCGCAACCACAAGATCTCCACAAACTACATCCAAACGTCATCAATTTCCTTTACATCTTTTGCACCAGAAAACCCTAATCAAATATAGAGATCATCATCTAAATCATTATATATGGTATTCTTGACCAAATCAGTGAAATTCAAACAAAAATAAGATGAATTAACTCTTTAACTAGGATTAACTCTTACATACCTCAAAACCAACTCAAAACCAAACCTTCTTCACCCAACCTCTTCCTCCAAACTTCTCCTTCCGACTTTTCTCCTCTACCTACTGCTTTTTCTTCTTCAATTTGTTCCCTCTCAAACTCACTCTCATTCAACCTCTTTCTTCACGTTTCCTTCTTCTCTGATTTCTCCCCTTCCAATTCTCATGATTTCCACCAACAAAACTCCTCTTCTCACCTTTTATAAGTCATCCACGTTTACCAACAACACTTCTTCTTCTCATCAACAAATTCAACCCAACAGTACTTCTCAGACCACATGCCCAACTCCTCCTTTTCAACTCTTCTTAATCGCTTTCTTCTCTCTTATTTCTCCTCTTCAGATTTTCTCAAGTCTCTCACGTAACCTCTTCGTTTATATACTCCACCCAACACCACCGCCTCTCAACTCTCTCTCATGCAAAGGCACGTGGAAAGGCGTGGTTAAATTGCATTCACACCCCAGCTTCACCTAAAACCATAAAATCATCCAAACACTTGATTTAATTTCTTCAAAATTTCAGGATATTACATGTTGTGTCTCTTAGAATCTTGAAACATTATGGTTCGTAACATGAGCAGTCACATACTACCACTTCTTTTACCATCAGAGCTTTCATTTCCTGACTTTTTTTGATGGCTTCGGTGATCTCATTTTGGTAAATTATAAGCACGACGTTTGGATGCAAGGTCCCATGCAAAATTGGGTCATTATGTTTAGGAGTCTTCGTCGAGTTAAACCAACATTAAAAGTGTCCGGGCACTTCCCGGGCACCCGATTTTCTCTCTCAGCCACGTCATCTTCTTTTTCCGCTACATCAGCACAAATTAACCCCCCTACAAAATCCTTAATCATTATCTAATTCACTCAGTCACGTTACAGTATTTGTTGTCACGTTATTATTTTTATTCTCTTTAAAACTCTTACAACAATCAACAAAATATATTAATAATCATTATTGTAATTACTCAATTTAATTAATTCATTCGATTTTAATTAACATTTAATATATAAATAGGAAAATATTATTAAAATTTAGGAAACCGTATTACATAGTACACTAACTAAAAATACATCACTAAATACTAAACTTAAAATACATCAAGATGTATTTCCTCCAAATTGTTACCATATATTGTCGATCAAATCGGCTTGAAGGTTCAAATGTGTAGTGCGATCACGCAATTGATCTCTCCTTGTCAAGTACATGTTAATATCCACTATATGGTCAGTGGAATACCGAACTGGGTCGTTCATGAAATTTTCAGGTTGGTCCTCAATAATTTCATTCCAATCTCCAACATTAGCATAGGAGTCGTGTTCATCCTCCACTTTCATATTATGCATTACAATGCAAGTTGTCATTATTTTGTTAAGCACAATCGTACTCCATGCAAGAGATGACTTCTTCACAATCGTGAACCGTGCTTGCAAGACTCCAAATGCACATTCTACATCTTTGCATGCCGCTTCTTGTCGTTCAGCAAATAACTTGTCCTTCGGTGTTTGTGGATGAACGATGGACGGAATGAATGCCGCCCATTTTGGATAAATATCATCCGTAAGATAGTATCACATATCATATCGAGAACCGTTTACCTCAAAAGTCACAGGTGGAGCTCGTCCTTCCATTACGTCGTCAAAATCGAAGATCGTTGCAGGACATTTAAGTCATTGCATGAACCTTGTATTTATAGATGTGAGAAATAACGTTTACTCCGCGCGTGACTTCTCAACACGAAATCATCTACGAGCGAACACACAACACCAAATTTTAGTACATTCATGTGTGGTTGATGTTGCGCAGGTACATTAAATGGGAGTCAGTTGCGCTTGGAGTTATCACAGGAGACGTCGCCGAAGAAAGTCCGTAGAGTTTGAGCAGCGGGAAAAGAAAATGCACCGACGACGATGTGGGTCACATGACACCGTCGATGGATGAAATGGTGTTTGAACCATGTCCTCGTCCAGAAGGTGTTAAAAGAGCCAAATAGAAGGGGAAACAACCAGTTCAGGCGCAACTCGATCTCAATATGTTAGAACTGGGAAAGCAAATTGAATATAGCGCCAAAGTGAGAGATGACAAATACATGTGTTACCAAGAACGGGTAGAGAGGAAACGCATTGAAGCTGAAGCGAAGTTCCAAAGGGAAATCAACAGCAAGAAACTCGACATGCTATTCTCTCTATTGAAGAAGGAAAACAAAGACAAGTTCGATAAAGAAATACTTGCTGAACTCAATGAGTAGGCTAAATTAGAAGGATTTTTGTAGGTGCTTTTGTTTTCATTTAGAGTTAATGTGTGTTTCATAGTTTATCAGTATTATTGTACTAGCATATATTTAAATTTTGTATCTGTATTTGTATTGTATTTCGTATCCGTATTTCTGTTCTATTTCGTATCTCTATTTGTATTGTATTTCGTATCCGGAGTTTATGAGTATTGTACTAGTGTTTTGTCACTTAGTTTATCTCAATTTCGTATATGATTTTTTTATTTCTAAATTTAACTAAATCTTAATAAATCGAAAATAATTTAATTAATCATAAAATAATTGTACAATTATTATAAAATTCAAACAACATCAATACATTAACCACAATTAAATTACAAAACCTAATTAATTAAATTACAATTTAACTAATCAATACATTAACCTAAATATATATCTAATATTTTTCTTTTAACCTAAAAACAAAAACAAAAAAATTCAACCAATCCGGGGGGGGGGGGGGGGGGGGGGGGCACGTCGTCCCCGGATCGGGTGCCCAAGCGGATTTGCGAGTGGATACCCACCCGGAAAAGTGCCTGGGTGGATCGGCCAAGGAACCACCCTCCCGTTAAAGGAGGGCATTTCGGTTAAGGGTGCTCTTAAATGTCAAACTAATTTTCCTCAAGACACATCCAAAATAAAATACCATTTGTTTCCCGATCAATCCCGAGGTGCGATGTATCAGTTCCTACATTATGACCGAATCCCTCCTCAAGCAGAATTGGGAAGATGTAAGTCCTAATCCGATCGGTTTCAAATCCAAGCAAACCCTAACCATCTTCTTTTCGATTTTGTTTAGGTAAGAAATTTCCAAAATCATCGAATGTGGATCTGATTTCTGGAGTATCATAAGCCCAACAAGGCCGCCGCAGAAGAGCTTCTAAACTTCGACACAGCAGCAATGACTGTGTTGGTATTTGCTCGACTAATTTTTGTTTTTTATCTTTTTCTTATGTATGGACCAAAACCTCAAAGTTGGGTCTTCTCTTATTTGATATTTCAACTCTTGCTTACATGTGCTTTCTTGTAATTGTTATAAAGCCAACCAGCATCATACAGATAAGTATGACAAGGTGCCACTAACATCACGCTTGAGTGGTTCCAACCTTCGCCCGAACTGCAAAATGCTACTAATAAACTTTGTAACATCCCGAAACAGTGGAAATTTAAAAAAAAAAAATAATCACGACAATCAACTCAATAATCAAAGGCGGGACTGTTACTTCTCATAAATCATAAAAGTGGTGCACCAAAATACATCAGAGTTTATCAAAAGATACATGATTACAGCAAAACGACAACAGAGGATAAAAAGTAATCATGTCGACCTCAGCGGCCCGAGAAGAGGATCCAACTCCAAAATGCGCGTCCCCGCCGATCACCACCCAACTGGACCTACTGCGGTCCTGAAAAATATATAACAACGATGCCTGAGCTTCCAGAAGGAAACCCCGTATGCCAACTCACCTACATGCATGCATCACATAATGAACCTATCATGCTAGTGGCATGTCATGGCATCAACAGAAAGTAAAACAGTTCCCCCGAAGGGTAAAACAGGACATCAGTCCGACAATCAATCATCGGGTCTCCCGAGGAGACCTACTGCAGGCACATGCAGTCTAGTAGCCCGCAACATCGCACCCCCCACACGCAGCTACACTACTCAAGGGTTCGGCAGGGAGCCTCTGTCACGTCTACGCGCCGATAGAAACAGATCTGTAAATCTCAGTGGTCGGGGCCACAGGGACCAACGGGGCCGTCGCCCGGAAGGTATAACAACATCATCTCGGTAGGTGCCCAGCCGAGGAAAACAACATAGCCGGAACAGCCTCGGCTCAACAATCACCATCGCCGGCACAACCTCGGCGGCATCACCGGCACAGCATCGGTGGTCCATCACAACAGTCCGGCACAGCATCGGACAAACCAGACCGAAGTCTGCCAGGTCATCAGGCTCCTCGAGCCGCGAACACCAACCGCGCCGCTATAAAAGCAGGGCAGCGACCTCCGTAGCCCGTGGGCCGGTAGTCACCTCACCCAACGCCAGTTGCGTGCCCGCACAACATCAACACTGGGATCCGTGATCCCTCAGGCCTGCTATACTACAAGGTGCCAACAATCAACTCAAGGTCACGGTCCATACATGGAGGTGACGCGTCCCGAACACCCACACTCTTCCCAACGGCGGTCCCTGGGCAGGCACGCATCACGCGCCCACCGTCACCTCCCGGCTCACGCACAAGGCGAGGACACGGGTTTCCGTGGACAAAGTTGGCGTTCAAAAGGGAACCAGGAATTCTGTCCTGGGCCCAAACGGTCGACCGGAAGAGGTGATTCGGTCGACCGGTCCCAGGAAGGAATCGGTCGACCGTACTCCTAAAACGGTCTACCGCTGCGCTCAAAACAGAACCCCCAACGGTCGAACAAGGGTCTAACACCGGTCGACCGAACGAGGTCAAAATCCGGAGTCTGGTCAACATAGAAATCCACTCTATCGGTCGACCGACTCAGGGGTCTCGGTCGACCGACAACAGACAGGGTCAACCTATTATTCTAAGTCACATAATCGGTCGAACAACCAACGATCGGTCGAACAAAACATGCAAGCTAACAGGTACACTTAAGTTCCGGTCGAACACAACAAGGACTGGTCAACCGATAACAGGTAGAAAAATCCCAACTCACCAGCAATAATGCACTACCGGTCGACCGCCCAAAGGCATCGTTCGACCGGTGAAGGTTAAAGTCGGGCAAACAGTGCTAAAACGGTCGACCGCCCGAAGGGTCCGGTCGACCGTTGGTCGTCTTCAACCTCGCGCCAGCCGAGGTTTTTAGAAGAAACGCGTCGCCGGAGAGGTCTCCGACCTCCCCCGACTCGACCAACGCATCCCTCACATGAGGGTAATAAACAAACCACACTAAGGAGCGACATACCTCAACCACTACGACGAAATGCCGGAGCTCCGCTCACGCACGTCGCCTCCGGTGATCTCCCCGCGCGCTCGACTCCGCACGCCTCACACCGCGCGATCTCCGGTCTCCTCCGCTGCTTGCCACCACACGCACCAGCAAGGAAGGGAAGGAAGAAATGAGGAAGGAGAAATGAGAAAGTAGATGAAAGAAGAAAAGGAGGGGGGCTTATTAAAACCCGTTGCTACAGTGACCGACCCTTCACCTTCCCATGCAGACACCTGCAATCCCCACTTCCCCATGCACCCACACAACTGTTGGCTTTTTGGCCTTAATCTATGTTTTGATGATTTAATTAACCTAATCTTAATTATGATGATGTAGAGTAGCACACATATTGCATTGCATGTATATTGTATTGTGCTAACCTCTACAGGTGATCAAGACTCATGGAAGGAAGGAAATCAAGTCAAGATTTGTAATAAAGCTAAATGAAGACTTGTAATCTTGATTTTATTTTGAGTCTTAGGAACATGTGTAAATTGAGCATACAAGAGTTAAAAACCAATCACATACACAATAGGTTCCCTATAGAAGTCACACACGAAATTTCACATTATTTGGACTTCATTAGATCACCCAAACCTTAGTCGGAAATCACTTATAAACTTAAACCCAGATTTCCTGTGTGAACCGGTCGACCGAACCAGTTCTCAGTTCGACCGGTTTATAACAGACTCTCCACAGTGATTTTACCGAACTCTACCGGTCGACCGGTTCTACATTTTCGGTCGACCGATCCCGGATTTTAATATGACCGTTTTTCTTGTCGTATTCCTATAACGGTCGTATTCGTATAAAACAAACTTAACCCCAAAATACATTCGGTAACCGGTCGAACGACGACCTTGTTTCGGTCGACCGGTTGAACATTTCTTCAAGAAACAAAATTCCCTGCTATCGGTCGACACATTTCTCGTTCGACCGATTGACCTTTGTCTCAACCGAATCCCCTTTTCGGTCGACCGCTCCATACTTTGGTTCGACCGATTCACTTAAGTAGAGTTAAGTTCTAGCTCGTTTGTCCGACCGAATATTCTTTTGTTCGACCGTTCTCCTTGAAATCAAGTGAACGGTCGACCGGTTTAGTAGTTTCGGTCGACCGGTTCTGGACAGATTTGCAGCCCGATTTTCTGCTTTGTGTATCTTGCACAAAACCCAATCAAATCTATCCCCAACGGCTAGAAAACCTTAGGAGCTTATAAATAGAGGATCAAGACTTGTTGTTAACACAACTCTCCCACTACAAACTTGTCCCAAACTTTAGAGAGAATCCAAAACACTCAAAGCTTCAAACCTCACACACTTAGTGATCATTTCTTCATCCTACTCAAGTGTGCTCAAAGTTTAGAGAGTGTTGTTCCACTCAAGTTCTCAATTGTTGTAAAAGGAAGCAAGGACTTCGGTGAAAGCCCGAAGTGTCCCTCTCGGATTGTGAGAGGAAGATTCCAAGCTCGGCGAGGGTTGTTCGCGAGTTTGACGGTTGTAAGGCGTTGTCTCCCGGCCCGGAACGGGGAGCGGATAGTGAAGTCGTAGGCGGAGCTCGGTGATCCGGGCGGAGCTTGCAAGAGAGGATTAGGACCCGGGTGGGGTGCCGAACCTCTATAAAAATCGACCCGACTTCTTGTGGTTTGCATATTTCCTACACTTGCTTGTTTTGTTTTAAATTTCCGCTGCGCTTATCGATTGCTTAAACAAGTAGGTGATTAGATTAAAAAGTGATTAGTGAACCCATAACCCACACGATCCTACATTTGGTATCAGAGCCTTGTTAGCTAAATTCTATACTTAATCGTATTTTTAGCATGGCTAGCACATCTAATCATGTAGAGGGATTATGCACCACTAGACCTCCTTTGCTTAATGGGTCAAATTATGATTATTGGAAGAATAGGATGAAGATTTTCCTAATTTCTAATGACCTTAAGTATTGGATGTTTCTCCAAAATCCATACACACCACCAAATGAAGATGAATTAGATTCACTCACTAGGCCCAAAATGAAAGAAATTGAGATGAACTCAAAAATCATGAACATTCTATATTGTGGGCTAAATGAGGGTGAATATAATAGGATTAGAGGGTGTGTTAGTGCACATGAAATATGGCATAGACTACAAATGCATCATGAGGGGGATAGTAAAACTAAGGAAACCCGCATTAGTCTCCTCATGCATAAATATGAGATTTTTTCTATGCAAATCGGTGAAAACATAAGCGAAATGAACACTCGCTTCACCGATATCACTAACTCTCTTTTGGTTCTTGGAAGAAAAATCAATGAAGGAGAGATGACAAGGAAGTTCCTCCGGTCACTTAGCATCAATTGGGAAGATAAAGTCGTCGCAATTGAAGAGGCACATGATCTTTCAAAATTGAAGATGGAGGAACTCATTGGAAATCTCATGGCCTATGAGCTCCAATTGAGTCATCGAAGAGAGAAGGAAGCTTCAAAGAAAAACTCCATGGTGGCATTGCATGCAAATTTTGATGAGCCAAGGAGGGTGGAAGAAGAGGACATTGAGGTCCTTGCCCAAGACTTCTTCAAATATCTCAAGAGGGATAAGGGAGAAAAGAATGAAAGAAGAGGTAGAAGAAGTGAGAAAAGAGAAAAAGAAAAAGAGAGGGAGGAGAGCGAAAATGAGAGAAAAGAGAGGGAGAAGAAAAATGAGAGAAGAGAGAGGAGAAGAGAAAAGGAGAAGAGTAAGAGGAAAGAAAGGAAGGAGGAAGCTCACAAAGCCACTTGGGATGACTCTTCATCTCCATCATCATCATCCTCTTCCTTACAAAGTAGAAGAGAGGTTGCACATTCATGCTTCATGGCCATTGAAGATGAACAAAGTGAGGTAGCTTCTAACTCCTCTAAATCTTATTCCACTAGAAGTAATTCATGGTCAAGTAAATCATATTCTAGTGCTAGCTCTAACTCTAATGCTAATGATGAATCATATACACATGATGAGCTACAAAATGCATTTCATGATTTAGTTAAACAATATGAGATCATTTGTGAAAAGAACAAAAATGCTAGAAAAACTATAAATGATCTCAAATGTCAAATTGAATTAATCATGAATGAAAAGAATGAGGTGATTGCTAGACTTGAATCAAATGAATCATCACTTGCTAGTCTAAGTAAAACACCCATTATTGATGAACATGTAGATCTTAAAGCCTCAAATATGCAATTAAGAAAAGATCTTGAAATGTTCACTAAAGGAACAAAAATGCTTGATATGCTTTTAGGTAGTCAAAGACAATCCTTAGCTAAACATGGTTTAGGTTACAATTTTAAATTGAAAAACCATGTATCTCACACTACTCTAAATGGTAAGCATATGTTCATTAACCATAGTTCCTCAAGTGTGTGGGCTCCCAAAACCAAAATGGTTTGGATCCCAAAAGCTAATGTTCAAGGACCCAAAGTTGTTTGGGTACCTAAGTCTACACTTGTAGGAGCTTGAGGAGGAAATTGGTGGTGACCGGGTGAGCTCAAGAGTCAAATTCAAATCCGGTTGCATCACCAAATGAGATTGGAGCTAAATTCGAATTCAACATTGGTATAAATTCCTATCTATACAATTCATGTTAAATTAGCTCTAATCTAGCTTCATATGCTTAATTGACATATCATATAGTTCAATTCATTGAAAATCATTATCCCTATTCATTGCAAATCTTTTATCACATCCATTGTTTTTAAATGTCAATTCTAAATGGATGTTAGAATAAGGCTTAAGAAGAAACTTAATTAAACTTAAATTTCATCATACTCATTGTTTCAATTTAGCCTTATTAATAGGGGGAGCTTAAATGTTATATCTTTTATTAGAGTAATGAAGTGCAAAATTTAGGGGGAGCAACTTCATTACAAGACATCCAAATTCTATGCTTAAAGTCTTAAATATTTATTATTTTTGATGGATGTCAAAGGGGGAGAGATAATTAAGGGGGTAACTTGGAATTTGGCATAAAATTGATCAAAAACTATGCACATCCATAGGGGGAGCATTAATATGCATAGTTTACATATACAAATTCCATGTATTTAGATAGAATTAAGATATAGGTTGCCATCATCAAAAAGGGGGAGATTGTTGGCTTTTTGGCCTTAATCTATGTTTTGATGATTTAATTAACCTAATCTTAATTATGATGATGTAGAGTAGCACACATATTGCATTGCATGTATATTGTATTGTGCTAACCTCTACAGGTGATCAAGACTCATGGAAGGAAGGAAATCAAGTCAAGATTTGTAATAAAGCTAAATGAAGACTTGTAATCTTGATTTTATTTTGAGTCTTAGGAACATGTGTAAATTGAGCATACAAGAGTTAAAAACCAATCACATACACAATAGGTTCCCTATAGAAGTCACACACGAAATTTCACATTATTTGGACTTCATTAGATCACCCAAACCTTAGTCGGAAATCACTTATAAACTTAAACCCAGATTTCCTGTGTGAACCGGTCGACCGAACCAGTTCTCAGTTCGACCGGTTTATAACAGACTCTCCACAGTGATTTTACCGAACTCTACCGGTCGACCGGTTCTACATTTTCGGTCGACCGATCCCGGATTTTAATATGACCGTTTTTCTTGTCGTATTCCTATAACGGTCGTATTCGTATAAAACAAACTTAACCCCAAAATACATTCGGTAACCGGTCGAACGACGACCTTGTTTCGGTCGACCGGTTGAACATTTCTTCAAGAAACAAAATTCCCTGCTATCGGTCGACACATTTCTCGTTCGACCGATTGACCTTTGTCTCAACCTAATCCCCTTTTCGGTCGACCGCTCCATACTTTGGTTCGACCGATTCACTTAAGTAGAGTTAAGTTCTAGCTCGTTTGTCCGACCGAATATTCTTTTGTTCGACCGTTCTCCTTGAAATCAAGTGAACGGTCGACCGGTTTAGTAGTTTCGGTCGACCGGTTCTGGACAGATTTGCAGCCCGATTTTCTGCTTTGTGTATCTTGCACAAAACCCAATCAAATCTATCCCCAACGGCTAGAAAACCTTAGGAGCTTATAAATAGAGGATCAAGACTTGTTGTTAACACAACTCTCCCACTACAAACTTGTCCCAAACTTTAGAGAGAATCCAAAACACTCAAAGCTTCAAACCTCACACACTTAGTGATCATTTCTTCATCCTACTCAAGTGTGCTCAAAGTTTAGAGAGTGTTGTTCCACTCAAGTTCTCAATTGTTGTAAAAGGAAGCAAGGACTTCGGTGAAAGCCCGAAGTGTCCCTCTCGGATTGTGAGAGGAAGATTCCAAGCTCGGCGAGGGTTGTTCGCGAGTTTGACGGTTGTAAGGCGTTGTCTCCCGACCCGGAACGGGGAGCGGATAGTGAAGTCGTAGGCGGAGCTCGGTGATCCGGGCGGAGCTTGCAAGAGAGGATTAGGACCCGGGTGGGGTGCCGAACCTCTATAAAAATCGACCCGACTTCTTGTGGTTTGCATATTTCCTACACTTGCTTGTTTTGTTTTAAATTTCCGCTGCGCTTATCGATTGCTTAAACAAGTAGGTGATTAGATTAAAAAGTGATTAGTGAACCCATAACCCACACGATCCTACAACAACCCCATGCAAAGCCACCCTAATCCTCCTCTAATCCAAGTTTAATCCTAATCTAGGGTTAGGGTTCTAACAATCCTCCCAACTTAAAAGGATTTCGTCCCGAAATCAAGCAACCACTCACCGAAAAGCTCTGGATACTGCCTTCTGACATCCTCCTCGATCTCCCAAGCGGCCTCGCGCTCACCGTGATGCTGCCACCTGACCTTCACCATCGGAATGGTCCTCCTCCTGAGCTGGTGATCCCTACGATCAACAATCTCGATTGGCCTCTCCTCGAGCGACAAGTCCTGCTGAATCTCTGGCACCGCTATCTCAATAACGTGCGACGGATCTGCCACATACTTCCTCAACATCGACACATGGAAGACATTATGCAGACCCGAAAACTGTGGCGGCAAGGCGATCCGGTAGGCAACCTCTCCAACTCGGTCGAGGATCTCAAATGGTCCAACATATCTCGGACTGAGTTTCCCCTTCTTTCCAAACCTCATCACACCTCTGGCTGGGGAAATCTTCAGAAACACGTGATCGCCCACCTCAAAACTCAATACCCGTCTTCGTCGATCAGCATAACTCTTCTGCCTGCTCTGTGCTGTGGCCAGCCTCCTCCTGATCACATCCACCTTCTCTGAGTACATCTGCACAAGCTCTGGCCCCACTAACTGCCTCTCGCCCACATCAGTCCAGCATACCGGTGATCTGCAAGGCCTCCCGTACAACGCCTCGTACGGTGCCATCCCAATACTCGAGTGGTAGCTGTTGTTGTAGGCAAACTCTATCAGTGGCAAGTGCTCATCCCAGTGCCCTGCCCAATCCAGCGTGCATGCTCTAAGCATATCCTCCAGGGTCTGAATCGTCCTCTCTGATTGACCATCTGTCTGCGGATGAAATGCTGTACTGAACTTCAGACGCGTCCCCAACGCCTGCTGCAGACTCCCCCAAAATCTGGAGGTGAAACGAGGATCTCGATCGGAGATGATGCTCACTGGCACTCCATGCAACCTGACTATCTCTTTCACGTACAACTTAGCTAGACCCTCCAAAGGCAACGTGGTCCGGATCGCTAAGAAGTGCGCCGACTTGGTTAGTCGATCGACTATCACCCAAATCGCGTCGTGGAATCTCCTCGTCTTTGGCAAGCCCGTTACAAAATCCATCGTCACATGCTCCCACTTCCACTCAGGAAGCTCAATACTTTGCATTGGTCCTGCCGGCCTCTGATGCTCAATCTTCACCTGCTGGCAGACTAAGCATCGCTCCACAAACTCCGCAATGTCCTTCTTCATGCCCTTCCACCAGAAGTTCCGCTGCAGGTCCTTATACATCTTTGTGCTCCCCGGATGAATGGTGTATCTCGCTCTGTGTGCCTCCTCCATGATGTCATCTCTCAGCCCATCAACCTTCGGCACCCAGATCCGACTCCTGAACCTCAGACCACCATCCACCCCCACACTGAAGTCTGATCCATCTCTGGAAGCTAACTGCAGCAGACTAGCTAACTCATCATCCCCCTGCTGAGCCTGAACCAACCGTGAGACAGTCTGTGGCTCCACCCGAAGTCCAGCAACCACTGCTCCCTCTGAACCCTCGGTGAATGGACTCCATTCGGACAAAGCTTCGAGTAGCCTCCACTCCTGGATGCACAGGCTCGCCACAGAAACCTCCGCCTTCCTACTCAGTGCATCCGCAACCGAATTCGCCTTCCCCGGGTGATAGGAAATGGTGAAGTCGTAGTCCTTAAGGAACTCGAGCCATCTGCGCTGCCTCATGTTCAGCTCCTTCTGAGAGAACAAGTACTTCAGACTCTGGTGATCGGTGAAGACCTCGAACTGCTCGCCATACAGATAGTGCCGCCAGGTCTTCAACGCATGAACTACCGCCGCCAATTCCAGATCATGCGTAGGGTAGTTCTTTTCATGCACCTTCAGCTGCCTCGAAGCGTACGCGACCACCTTCCCATGCTGCATCAGGACACAACCCAAGCCTACTCCTGATGCATCACTGTAGATCACGTAGCCTCCACTGCCACTCGGTAGCGTCAGAATAGGTGCTGTCGTCAAACGCCTCTTTAGCTCCTGAAAGCTGTCCTCGCACTTCTGGGACCAAACGAACTTGACGCCCTTCTGCGTCAACGCTGTAAGCGCTGACGCAAGCTTGGAGAAATCCTGGATAAACCGCATGTAATACCCTGCCAGACCTACGAAACTCCTGATCTCCGTCACGCTCGTCGGGGCTCTCCACTGAGTCACTGCCTCGACCTTTGCCGGATCCACTGAAATCCCATCTGCTGACACAATATGCCCCAGAAAAGCCACCTGATCCAACCAAAACTCACACTTTTTGTACTTGGCATAAAGCTGCTGCTCCCTCAAGATGCCCAGCACAATCCTCAGGTGCTCTCGATGCTGCTCCCTGTCAGGCGAGTATACCAAAATGTCATCCACGAACACCACGACAAATTTGTCAAGGTACGGCTGGAAGGTCCTATTCATCAGATCCATGAATGCCGCAGGCGCATTCGTCAGCCCAAAAGGCATCACCAAGAACTCATAGTGGCCGTACCGCGTCCGGAAGGCTGTCTTCTGAACATCCGCCTCCCTGATCCGCAACTGATGATAGCCCGAACGCAGATCGATCTTCGAGAACACTTTCGCCGTCTGCAACTGATCGAACAAATCATCAATCCTGGGCAAAGGGTACCGGTTCCGAACGGTAACCTTATTCAACATCCTGTAGTCGATGCACATCCGCAACGATCCATCCTTCTTCTTTACGAAGAGGACAGGCGCTCCCCATGGAGAAACACTCGGTCGGATGAACCCGGACTCCATCCACTCCTGCAACTGCTTCTTCAGCTCTGCCAACTCAGCAAGTGCCATCCGGTAAGGTGCCTTCGACTGAGGTGTCGTACCCGCAACCAACTCGATGCTGAACTCAATCTCTCGGTGCGGTGGTAACGCTGGAATCTCTGCTGGAAAAACGTCTGGAAATTCCTGCACTACCTCTATATCTTCCAGCCTCCTTGTCTCAGGATCAGGGACTACCAGCGTGGCCACAACCGCTCTGCATCCCTGCTGAATCAGTCTCTGTGCCTTAACCGCAGACACAATAAGACGACCCCCTCTGCTCCTCGCACCTCTGATCAGAACATCTGGCACGCCCTCCATCGGAATCAGGATCTTCTTCTCACGGCAAAAGACTCGCACGTCGTACTGTGACAGCCAGTACATTCCCAGTATGACGTCGAAGTCCACCATCGGTAACAAGACCAGATCTGCCGGAAAATCATGGTCTCCCGAAGCAACTGTGGTGCCGGGGAAATAGCTCCCCACAGTGCCCACCTCTCCCATGGGCGTGCTGACCTCCAAAACATCAGTCAGCCGCACAGGGGTCCGACCCAACTCGCCAGCAAACTTCTCCGAAATGAAGGAGTGAGTGGCGCCACAATCAAACAACACGCGCGCTACAGAACCAGAAACGGAAAGCGTACCTTCCACGACGGTGTTGGAGTCCCTCGCCTCCTCAGCCTGGATAGTGAAGACCCTCCCGGTCCTCCTGCTCTGGCCCGGTGGAACCACTGACCGGCTGCCTCCGCCTCTGCCTACTACTGGTGGTCCTGGCCTCCTGCTCGGCTCTCCCTGCCTCTGAGGACAGTCACGGACAAAGTGTCCCATCTGACCACAACCCATGCACGCTCCAGTCCGCCGGGGACATTCCTGTCCTGGATGGAACCTCCCGCAGTAAGTGCACGCCCCTGACTGACGTGCTCCTCCTCCATCGAACCTGGGCCTCTTGCCCGGTCTTCCTGCCCCACGATCAGCTGCCCTGCTAACGGTGCTCACTGGCGGCTTCCGCGCCTCCTGATTACACTCCCTCTGGTCCTGCTCGATGATCGTAGCATGCTTCACCGCATCTGCAAGGGTCCGCGGCATGCTGTTGATCACCCGAGAACGAAGCGGCTGTCTCAGTCCCTTCACGAACTTCCTCGCCCGCTGCTCTGGGGTCACGCAGATCTCTGGGCAGTAACGCTCCAATGCGTTGAACCTGCTGATGTAGCTCGTCAGTGTCATGTCCTTCTACTCCAGCGACATGAACTCCTCTCTCTTCTGATCCCTGACATGCTGGGGGAAGTACTGCTCATGGAACACCTCCAAGAACTCCTCCCAGCTGATATCCACACGGTCCTCAAACAGAACTGTGGACGTAGACCTCCACCAGTTGGCGGCCTCGCCGTCAAACACATAGGTGGCCAGCTCCACCATCCTCTCAGGTGCTACTCTAATAGCACGGAAGATCTTCTCCATACGGAAGATCCAGTCCTCTGCGACCTCTGGGGCCCTCCTGCCATCGAAAGTCGGCGGGTGCTGACGCATGAACCGATCGTCCTCAGCTCCCACTCCGCCCTGGGCGCTCTGAGCTGCCTGACGCTCCAGAAACTCACCCAACCTGTCCCAATGGGTACCAGATGTGTCGTCACTGGAAGGACGATCGCGTGTAGAACCCCTCACGCGCCTAGGTGCCATCTGACAGAAGAAACAAACACCACTTCAGCCATGTATGCATGCTAAAGATAAAATGCATGAGTCCTATTACTACAAGGGTGATTTCATTGGGAACCACATAGGAATCGACCGCTCTGATACCAAGTTGTAACATCCCGAAACAGCGGAAATTTAAAAAAAATAATAATCACGACAATCAACTCAATAATCAAAGGCGGGACTGTTACTTCTCATAAATCATAAAAGTGGTGCACCAAAATACATCAGAGTTTATCAAAAGATACATGATTACAGCAAAACGACAACAGAGGATAAAAAGTAATCATGTCGACCTCAGCGGCCCGAGAAGAGGATCAAACTCCAAAATGCGCGTCCCCGCCGATCACCACCCAACTGGACCTACTGCGGTCCTGAAAAATATATAACAACGATGCCTGAGCTTCCAGAAGGAAACCCCGTATGCCAACTCACCTACATGCATGCATCACATAATGAACCTATCATGCTAGTGGCATGTCATGGCATCAACAGAAAGTAAAACAGTTCCCCCGAAGGGTAAAACAGGACATCAGTCCGACAATCAATCATCGGGTCTCCCGAGGAGACCTACTGCAGGCACATGCAGTCTAGTAGCCCGTAACATCGCACCCCCCACACGCAGCTACACTACTCAAGGGTTCGGCAGGGAGCCTCTGTCACGTCTACGCGCCGATAGAAACAGATCTGTAAATCTCAGTGGTCGGGGCCACAGGGACCAACGGGGCCGTCGCCCGGAAGGTATAACAACATCATCTCGGTAGGTGCCCAGCCGAGGAAAACAACATAGCCGGAACAGCCTCGGCTCAACAATCACCATCACCGGCACAACCTCGGCGGCATCACCGGCACAGCATCGGTGGTCCATCACAACAGTCCGGCACAGCATCGGACAAACCAGACCTAAGTCTGCCAGGTCATCAGGCTCCTCGAGCCGCGAACACCAACCGTGCCGCTATAAAAGCAGGGCAGCGACCTCCGTAGCCCGTGGGCCGGTAGTCACCTCACCCAACGCCAGTTGCGTGCCCGCACAACATCAACACTGGGATCCGTGATCCCTCAGGCCTGCTATACTACAAGGTGCCAACAATCAACTCAAGGTCACGGTCCATACATGGAGGTGACGCGTCCCGAACACCCACACTCTTCCCAACGGCGGTCCCTGGGCAGGCACGCATCACGCGCCCACCGTCACCTCCCGGCTCACGCACAAGGCGAGGACACGGGTTTCCGTGGACAAAGTTGGCGTTCAAAAGGGAACCAGGAATTCTGTCCTGGGCCCAAACGGTCGACCGGAAGAGGTGATTCGGTCGACCGGTCCCAGGAAGGAATCGGTCGACCGTACTCCTAAAACGGTCTACCGCTGCGCTCAAAACAGAACCCCCAACGGTCGAACAAGGGTCTAAAACCGGTCGACCGAACGAGGTCAAAATCCGGAGTCTGGTCAACATAGAAATCCACTCTATCGATCGACCGACTCAGGGGTCTCGGTCGACCGACAACAGACAGGGTCAACCTATTATTCTAAGTCACATAATCGGTCGAACAACCAACGATCGGTCGAACAAAACATGCAAGCTAACAGGTACACTTAAGTTCCGGTCGAACACAACAAGGACCGGTCGACCGATAACAGGTAGAAAAATCCCAACTCACCAGCAATAATGCACTACCGGTCGACCGCCCAAAGGCATCGTTCGACCGGTGAAGGTTAAAGTCGGGCAAACAGTGCTAAAACGGTCGACCGCCCGAAGGGTCCGGTCGACCGTTGGTCGTCTTCAACCTCGCGCCAGCCGAGGTTTTTAGAAGAAACGCGTCGCCGGAGAGGTCTCCGACCTCCCCCGACTCGACCAACGCATCCCTCACATGAGGGTAATAAACAAACCACACTAAGGAGCGGCATACCTCAACCACTACGACGAAATGCCGAAGCTCCGCTCACGCACGTCGCCTCCGGTGATCTCCCCGCGCGCTCGACTCCGCACGCCTCACACCGCGCGATCTCCGGTCTCCTCCTCCGCTGCTTGCCACCACACGCACCAGCAAGGAAGGGAAGGAAGAAATGAGGAAGGAGAAATGAGAAAGAAGATGAAAGAAGAAAAGGAGGGGGGCTTATTAAAACCCGTTGCTACAGTGACCGACCCTTCACCTTCCCATGCAGACACCTGCAATCCCCACTTCCCCATGCACCCACACAACCCCATGCAAAGCCACCCTAATCCTCCTCTAATCCAAGTTTAATCCTAATCTAGGGTTAGGGTTCTAACAAACTTACTTATGGTTTTGTGAAACCTTTATTTGTTTTTCTTCTGTCGTAGTAGTCTTCATACTATTATCATATACCAATAGGTTAGCAAGACGCCAACAAGACCGACCAATACAAGTGCTGGAACCAAATGTGCACTATCATGTTCTATGGTTGTGAAATGTGAAACATTAGTACCGAAGGCCTCTTGGTGAGTGAGTCGAATGTCGCCATTGCCATTGCCATTGACATACAACTTGCATACTATTATGATCCCACGAGATTGCATTCACGTGGACTTCCTTGGCAGCCATCTGTTGTTCACTTTTGGAATCATTAATACCATTCTCAAGTGTCGTTTTGATGCTCAAATGAACTGAAAATGGAACGACAACTAATCCACCATGCCTACTGCTTGGAGCATCAGCTGTTGATTGCCCGACAACCTCCAATCCAACCTCTTCAATTGCTGAAGTTCGTAGGACAACAATGGCATCACCATAGTAGGTTATTGGGAAGCCGTTAAGAGCAATGAGCAATGACACCTAATCTAATTTAAAGTGTTCTACAAATGATGAAGTATGCAGTCAAATAAACAAAAGTAGAAACAAGCAAAACACAAGTAGAACATAGATTTTTATAGAGGTTCGGCACCTCAATCATGTCTTAGTTCTTTTTTCCAAGTTCCGCTCGATCACCTTAAGTCTTGCTCATATTCTCACTAATTTGATTTTCATTCCGGATCGTGAATTAAGTCTTTATAAAGCAAGTTTGCGAACAATTTTCGTCGAACTTGGTTATCCTTTCACAACTCGAAATTGTATCTTTCTCCTGAAGTTTTACAACCGTGATTTTAAGATAGTACGTAGTAGAATCACAACACAATTACTCAACTTAGCACACTTGATTTGAGTATGAAACAAAGAACACAAGTGTGATATTTAGTGTAACATCCTCGAACAGCGGAAAATTTAAACTTTTTAAACTCAATGAACCACAAGGATAAAACCACCAAGAGTGGGGACATTACTCAAAGAAATACCCAAATATATCTGGTGCATCATATTACATAAGAGTTTGTCCAAAGAGTGATTACATCAGAATACGAAATACATAATACACGTAATCACGACAACCTAAAATAGGCAGACAACAACATTCAGTCCCAAAATGCAATCTCCCTCGGTCACCACCCGCCGGAACCTAACGCGGTCCTGAAAATAACATAACAACAATGCCTGAGTTCCATAAGGAAATCCCGTATGACAAGCTCACCTATATGCACTAACATACTAGTATAGCATGACATAAATACAAGCAATAAAACAACATTCCCACGAAGGGCAAAACCTGACATCCGTCCCATGATCGTTCCTGCTGCCACATAGGCCCCGCGGTCTACAATCGCTACCGCTGCCACACAGGCCCCACGGTCTGCAACATCGTTGTCGCCACACAGGCTGCACGGTCCACAACCACTGGTACCACACAGGCCACACGGTCCGCAGCACTGGTACCACACAGGCCACACAGTCCACAACATCGCCGCCGCCACACAGGTCGCACGATCCAAACATCGGGTCTTTGTAGAGACCTACCGTAGGCACATACGGTCTAGCGGACAGTACGCAACACATCCCCACACAGCGACTACACAAGCCAAGGGATCGGTGAGGAGGCGCTCGTACTTCCGCGCAGGTAGAATCATATCTGAAAATATCGTGGTCCACCACCACACCAACGGAGCCGTCACTCAGGTCGGTCCATCACCGACGCCACACAGACCGCACGGTATCTCACTCGATAGGTGCCCAATCGAGCTACCTGCCGGAACACATCATCGACAGTCCATCGCCGCAACCACACAGGCCACGCACGATCCTCCCTGCCGCCACACAGGCCGCACAAGGGCCCTCCCGCCGCCACACAAGCCGCACAGGCACGTGCAATCACTGCCTATCAAGGCCAGTCGATCATATCCGCACACAAAGGCCAGACAATCGATAGATCCGAACCGAAGTCCGCAGAGTCATTGAGCTCCACGTGCAGACACCAACTCCGCCGCTATAAAAGCAGGGCAGCGGCCTCCGTAGCCATCCAGGTCGGTAGTCACTTCACTCAACGACAGTTGCGTGCCAGCTGAAGCAATGGGATCTGCAATCCCTCAGGCTGCTACTCTAACATGAGTCAAAACTTAAACTACGTCACCCTCTATAATTCAGAGGCGACACGTCCCAAGTATCCACACTCTTCCACACGGCGGTCCCTGGGCAGGCACGCGCAACGTACCCACTGTCACCTCCCGGCTCACACTCCAAACGAGGACACAGGTTTCCGTGGACAGAGTTGACACTTCACTAGGACCAGGATGTAGTTTTGGGCTCAAACGGTCGACCGAAAAAGGTATACGGTCGACCGCTTCCGCAAAGGAATCGGTCGACCGAATGCCTACAACGGTCGAACTCTGTGCTCAAAACTAAATCCCCAACGGTCGAACAGAGGTCTAAAACCGGTCGACCGAACGTGGTCAAAATCCGGAGTCTGGTCAAAATCACACAAGTCTATTCGGTCGACCGACTCAGGGGTCCCGGTCGACCGAAAACTACCAGGGTCAACATAATAGTCTAAGTCATCTACCGGTGGAACAAAACACGACAAACGGTCGAACCACATACTATATACTTAAGTTCACTTAAGTTCCAGTCGGACCATAGGTCAAGAACGGTCGACCGTTTGGATGGTCAACGTTCGGTCCAAGCGAAACACGAAGCAATCGGTCGAACGGCTCAAGGGTCCCGGTCGACCGAAAACTCGCGGACAAACCCCGACCCACCAGCACAAGTACGACCGGTCGACCGCCACACAGGCATCGTTCGACCGGTGTTGGTTAAAGTCAGGAAAAACACTAAACCGGTCGACCGCTCGAAGGAGATCGGTCGACCGTTGGTCGACAGCAACCTTGCGCCAGCCAAGGATTTTACGTCGTTTCCTCGTCGCCGCGTGGTCTCCGACCTCCCGCGACCGACCACAACTCCACCCCAACTTAGGTGAGGAAAAAGGCCTCTAATGCAAGAACTTGGCATATCTTCTTTGCAAGAACGACGATTTCACCGGAGAACTCCGGAGCTCCAACGACCAACTCCGGCCACACAGCATGCACCTCCTTGCTCCTTCTTCCCGCCGCGTCCTTGCCTCGCGCGCCTTCCTCTGCAACCCTCACCACCGGAGCACAAAGATCTTGGAGGAGAGGAAGAGATGGGTGGAGAGGAGAAAGGTTTGAAGAAGAAGAAGAAGAAGATGGTTTCCTCTTAAACCAACAAAGCCACCCATCAATCACCTCAGCCGCACCTACACCCAGCTGCCACTGTTCACCCATGCCTCCACTGTTCACACATGCCTCCACTATTCCTTCCCCCAACTCCCATGCAAAGCCTCTCCAATTAGCAACCTAATCACCATTAACACTTAAACAAATTAGGGTCTTTACATTTAGTCTTTAAGTAGTTGTGTAAAGAGTAAAAAATATCACTTCAAGGTTTAAAGTTGAAGCACTTGAATACTTACAAGAGCTCTTGAAAAAGAATGATTATTGATGCTCAAACGAGTATAAAAACGTATGTTTATTGTAACGCCCGAGTCCGGACAACTGCTCACCCGCCCGAACCCGGTACGTTAAGATACGATCCGCGATCCTGACCGCTGCGCACTCTGATATTTAAATCCATCTGATAGGCCCATAATTAATCTGAAAAATATAATCAACAAATTGTGAGCTCGACAGCCCGCAAGTACCAACCATCAATCAATCAGAATCATAATCATGTGGAAAATAATACAGAATATGACATTCAGTCAATGAACACAATCAAGAGACATGCATCACAAATAAAATGCATGCATATCAATTTGAAACCCCCATTCAGATTCGACCACATCCTGTGCTTCTGAAATCTATCAATCTGTCAGACGCACACCTGGTAGCTCCACACTAACGACAGGCAGCCCTTTCCTCTCTCGGGTGGCTCCACGCTGTCCGTTAGGCAGCTCTTTCCTAAGTTGCTCTGCTAGAAACATACACACAGCCACAGGACATGTCGACCGAAACACCACCATGCAATCATATGCATATCCATAAAATCAATATTAATGCTCAACATGCATGCAACTACGAATATCAAGAGAGACAGACATGATATGAAACTGAAGAATAACGAATCAGTACTTGCCTCAAAATCTCCATCTTTTTCTTCTCAATATTCTTCTCAAAATTCCATCTTCTCCTAAAACCACACAATCATCCAATAATCTTAATTAGTCCATTAAGATATTTGATTATTACCTCAACTAAAAAATTCAGGATATTACATTCTACCCTCCTTAAAAGAAATTTCGTCCTCGAAATTTGATCTCAATACTGTCTCAATCCGAACAAATCAATACAAAATTTTCAACTCATTATTTATCAAATCTAAAAACCTAACACCACTTATCGCTCATAATTTAGATAATCAATCCAACCAAATCCAAATTCACATTTTAACTCAAGTCCAAATATCTCTAAATTCATCTTTCATTATTTATTAATAATTTGGTAGCAAATCCAACTAAGTCAAAATTCACATTTAAATCAATAGTCAATACTTCTAAATCCAATTTCTCAAATTCCAATTCAATCAAATTTTTATTTCAAATCCAAATCCCGACTAATTCCGAGGATCGTATTGCTCTGATACCATTTGTAACGCCCGAGTCCGGACAACTGCTCACCCGCCCGAACCCGGTGCGTTAAGATACGATCCGCGATCCTGACCGCTGCGCACTCTGATATTTAAATCCATCTGATAGGCCCATAATTAATCTGAAAAATATAATCAACAAATTGTGAGCTCGACAGCCCGCAAGTACCAACCATCAATCAATCAGAATCATAATCATGTGGAAAATAATACAGAATATGACATTCAGTCAATGAACACAATCAAGAGACATGCATCACAAATAAAATGCATGAATATCAATTTGAAACCCCCATTCAGATTCGACCACATCCTGTGCTTCTGAAATCTATCAATCTGTCAGACACACACCTGGTAGCTCCACACTAACGACAGGCAGCCCTTTCCTCTCTCGGGTGGCTCCACGTTGTCCGTTAGGCAGCTCTTTCCTAAGTTGCTCTGCTAGAAACATACACACAACCACAGGACATGTCGACCGAAACACCACCATGCAATCATATGCATATCCATAAAATCAATATTAATGTTCAACATGCATGCAACTACGAATATCAAGAGAGACAGACATGATATGAAACTGAAGAATAACGAATCAGTACTTGCCTCAAAATCTCCATCTTTTTCTTCTCAATATTCTTCTCAAAATTCCATCTTCTCCTAAAACCACACAATCATCCAATAATCTTAATTAGTCCATTAAGATATTTGATTATTACCTCAACTAAAAAATTCAGGATATTACATTTACAGTCTCTCAAAGTTTCGTGGCCATTTGAAAAGGTTTGTGGGTGTTTTTGGTAAAGTTTGGAGAAGAGATCAAAAAATAGGTCTGAATTGATTAGTCAAAGGAAGCCAAAACACATTAGGATGACTGGCAGAACTTTGTGTCTGAATCCGGGTTCAAAAAAATCAATTCCCAGTCTAATAGAATTCAGACGACAGGAAAAGCACGTGGATAGTTGTATGACAAGGATATGCTCATGGGTCTAGATGGTTGTATGACAAGGATATATGCTCATGGTCTACCGCACTCCCAATGCCAAGGTCTATATTCTCAGCAATCAGAATTGGGCACGTTAAAAAGAATGTATAGTATGGTTGGTGTGTTGTCCTAACACCTTATTTTACGACTCGTACGTATGGCTGCTAAGCTTTCTGGGAGATGAGTGCATGACTAAGGGCACCCTTAACGGGGTGTCCCGCCCGGGCGCGTGCCCAGGCGTTGGGTGTCCCGGGCAGACGCCCGGGCGCCCAAGTGAGGGGGACACGTGTCCCCCTCCGATTGGTTTAATTTTTTTTAAATTTATTTAGTTTAGGTTTTGTTATTAATGGATTGAGTATTTGTTATAAATGTGAGGTAATAATTTTTTGTAAGTGATTAAAATTAAGAAATTTTCAGAATCAATACACTGTTTAATCACGGGTGCAGTATTTAATCACGGGTGCACTGTTTTCAATCACGCGTGCACTATTTGCAATCACGCGTGCACTTTAATCACGCTTCCAAAGAGTAAATTGTACAATCACGCGTGAACAGTGCAACAAATACATCCAAACCCTCCCAACTATAAATACATCTATCTATCTCCTGATTCCTCACATTTTCTTAACTTCTCAACTTGCTAACTTCTTCTCTCATCAATGTCGGATAATAGTTTAAACTCCGGTCAATCCGACGATGATAACTGGAATGAGACATTAAATCTAATGGACCGTGCTATTGAATTAGCCGGACATGTTGTTTACGAAAGGACTACACGTCCTAAGCAGCGTCGAAGGAGAACGACGAACCCAGATAGAGATCGTGAACTAGGTTACAGACGTCTTGTAGACGATTATTTCTCTGACAACCCTGTGTATTCTGATACTCTTTTCAGGACAAGATTTCGGATGAGAAAGCATGTCTTCCTGCGCATCGATGGGGAGTATCGATTGTATGCACTGGGAGTGGAAAAACTGCCCAGCTGCTTGGAAGGGACAACATCAAGGGCGTGCTGGGAAAGCAACTCTGATCCTTGAGGCGGTGGCATCGTACGACTTATGGATCTGGCACTCCTTCGGAATATCAGGTTCATGCAATGACTTAAACATCCTGCAACAATCTCCGGTTTTCGACGACATACTAGAAGGCCGAGCACCACCTGTTAATTATGAGGTAAATGGTGTTCAATATGATATGAGATACTATCTTACTGATGATATTTATCCACAGTGGGCGGCCTTCATCCAATCCATCCTTCACCCTCACACCCCGAAGCACAAATTGTTTGCTGAAGTGTAGAAGGCAACACGTAAATATGTTGAACGCGCTTTCGGAGTGTTGCAAGCGAGGTTCGCGATCATCAGAAACCCGGCTCTTGCTTGGAGCAAGGACGTTCTGTCCAAAATAATGACAACTTGTATCATCATGCATAACATGATAGTGGAGGACGAACGCGACTGCTATGCTAATTTTGGAGATATTCGCGAATTTATGGAAGATCGTCCTGGAACTTCAGCTGAGGAAACGTCGTATTCGACCGATCGTATAACGGATATTCACGAGTTTTTTGTCAATCAAGATCGAGTGCGTGACAGGAACCAACATTTGGATCTGAAAGGCGATTTAATTGAGCATATATGGCAACGCTACGGAAGAGGAGCGGTTTGAAAATCGGTTAACGTAGTTGGTAATGTAGTATTTGAAATTTTAGTTTATGTAATATGTACTGTTGTTTCTTAACTTTGAGTGTAATATTTTCTATTTCAATTTGTCTTAAATGTAACGTGGCTCCGTAATATTTAACAATAATTTCGTGATTTACCAGTAATTATTAACAATATTTCGAGTTAAAATAGAATTATAATGTAATTAGAATTAGATTTATATAAAATGTATTTTGTTAAATGATGTGTGAGAATTAAATTTGTTTAATTAAGAAATGATGTGGATGAAAGAGAGTGTAGGGTGGGTGGGGGTAGCCTGGGCATGGGTAAGGGGTTTTTTTGGGTGGGTTGGGTGAGCTGACGTGACAGAGAGGAGCTGACGTGGCGGAGAGAGAGAGTGCGGGGCGCTCGGGAGTAGCCCGGACGCTGTTATTTGTGCTCTAAGACTAATTAAGCAATAGTTCAATTTTGTGCTAATCCATTTATTTTCATATGCTACTGCATGTCTTTAGTGCTAACCAGTACTGCATGGTGGTGCTTAGACCTGACAATCGTGTCGTGTTCGTGTACTTTCGTGTCAGACAATTTCCTAATCATGTCAGGATTTCGTGTTATCGTGTTAAGTACATTTTGAAGAAATTCCATCATGTTTAGATTGAAAATAGTTAAGTGACATGTTATATTAATATTTTTTATATAATTAACATATTAATTGATCATTATCAGGTAAAAAATAATTGATTACCTAACAAAGAGAAGTTATTCGTGTCAGTTTCGTGTAAAAAACTAAAATACCGTGTAATCGTGTCGTGTTCGTGTCAAATCGTGTACTAATTATTTTATATTTATATCTTCATAAATCATCGTAATAAAACATTTCAACCACACAAAAAATTTCATGTCATGTCGTGTAAAAATCGTGTCAACATATCGTGTCGTGTTATCGTGTCGTGTCAGAAATTACCAGACCAGTGCTTCCTTTCAAAATCAAAGTAATTAACTCTCAGCATTTTGATACTAAAGTAAACGAAATAGATGATTTTCTTGAAATACTCGAATTAATCATGTGAGCACAAAACAGTGAAACTTGCATGATTGTCAGGAAGAGAAATAAAATGTGGTTGTTAAATTTCCTCCATTGAACTATAATTTATTCTCACTCACGTCGGAATCCTATTGTATTTCACCAGACCGATTTTTCTCCTCGATAAGTGATTCACCAAACATCTTCAATCAGTACGGGAACAATTACATGTCACGCCCATGCGCATATTAGATCCCTGGAGTCTGGAGAGCTTACAATTAGACTAGTCTAAATGGCCCTAGCAAATTGGAGTAGATTGGGTTGTTTCTTATTGTTTTAGATCAAGTCTTTAGATCTAATTGTTTCCAATCGGGAGTAACCAAGTTTTTAGATCAAACCCAATAACGAAGGTGTGTCAGGTTATAATATGAGTAGATTGGGTTGTTTCTAATTGTTAAATAAAGGATAAATTATAGTTTGTTTCCTTAATTATGGTCGAGTAACACTTGATTATCTTAATTATAAAATGTCTCATTCATAACATTAAATTTTGATTTGTGTAACACTTTGACACATTATTATCGTAAATTGTTATTTTTAACATATTTATCTTTTTTCCTCAAATTTGTTCATGTTATTTGCCAAACATGCTTGTAATATATCTTATAGTAAAGTTTGAATAAAATCGTTTGACATATTTTACTCTAATTTAGGACTGATTGGTTCAAAATCCGACCCAAATTTGAAACAAATTCGGCATCCGATTTAATTGGAACTTACAACAAAGATATATTAGAAATACGTTTGACAAACAACACGAAAATTAGACATATCCGGGTTAAAATGTTACTTGACCATAGTTACAGGGAACAAACTTAAATTTACAGTTAAATAAATAATTCTAGCAAACACAGTTACACAGGAAGTGGTCATGCGAATAAATTAGGTTAATTCTAATTGTTAAATAAATGATTCTGAGCATCATGACAACAGCCCATGTTAGTAGTTGCCTACTCTTATTTTGCACAGTGTATATTAGTAAGAACGTGAGTCTTGAGATTATTTTTTATTCATGAATATTACAGAAAACGTTGTCACCCTTTGGCCATTTGTTTATTTTCTAAAGCTACTAGTTCAAGGAATCTACATTTAAAATTGTCAACCATGAAAGACCCACAATTTTTTGTTTCTTTTTTCAATGAACCAGCGAGACAACGAATTTTTTAACATTGAGAGTGGACACGAGAACAAAAATAAGAGATCCACGGAATCCCACGTTTCTACGTGTTAAATTATGCCATTTGTCTTGCATCACCGCTAACTTTATCTTACTCAACAAGTGTGACCGTAAATTTCAATTGGTCACCATCTTTGTTGAGTTTTCATACTTTTTGTATTGTGGAATGTCGTAAATGTATTCACGCAAGATTCATCCTCACGTTTGACTTTGAATATATTCTTCATTCTTACGTACAAATAATATTGGTTCGAGAGGGGCACAAATATTTTTTCTGGTTGGTTTACCATTTTCAAACCTAAGGACTTTAAAAGAGAGAACATAATTTTGTTAAAGAGTGTTGAATTTTTTCTGTACTAAGCAATGTATAGACTATCTTTTAACAAGATTGACAGCAGAAAATTGGCTTCAATAAATGAAAAGGTAAGATTGCAAATTCTTACAATATTACACAAGATTAATTCCCTTTATTTATTTTCGTGGGTGTGCAAGGTCAAATAAATCGTATCCGCAGTCATCAAGCACACCTGCCACTTTAAATTATTGATCATGTACAAAAATCAAGGTAAATCTTGAATTGCCCCCGGAGCTTGTTAGATGCGGGAGAAAGACGGGGAGCACCACACCAAGCCACCCCAGAAAACACGCCTCCACCAGACGCACATGGACCTCCAAACAGCGGTCCCAAACCGCCAATTGGCGGTTCAGAAGTTGCGTCTGGTGCGCTTCTTCGGCTCGCCTTGTTCTCCATGCTGAGGGTCTTCTATTGCTATCACTAGATCCATACTTTGATCTACGCAATTGGGGGACATGAATGAAAGAAGAAAACAAACTACTTAGCACTCACAAGCAAAACGAGATTGGCACCAAACACTCATCTTTTCTTTCTTCTTTCTCACTTGACTTGATTTGTTTTTGGCTTGTATTACCAATGGAGAACTCTTGTGCTTATATAGGCACTTACGAAAACTCTTCAACTTACCCTACAACACAAACATAACATAAACTATATAAAGATGATCATTCAAGATCATTACAACCTCTACTTAAATTGCATCATAAAATTGGACAAAATCATAGAAAAAATGAAGAGTCCCTTGTCTCTTCCTTTCCTACAACCTTTTGTCTTCCTTCTTGTTGAGTCATCAACTCCTATATGACTCACCCTCCATAGGTGATGTGGCTAGTGACTAGGATGCCACCTAGGATTAAGTTCAATTCTCAATACTCCTCCTTGAACTTAATCCTCTTCCATCCACCATCCCAAGTAGGTTGCGCAACTTCACATACAAACGGATTGGCAGGGCTTTTGGTTTGTGTGAGAAGACACACCATGTGCAACTCATTTGTCGTCTCGTAGATCTCACGAAGTGTCATGAACCTCCTTGGTCTCATCTCGTCTTGTTTGTCGGATGGAACTGTTTCATGTTCAGTGGGGTTTGCAATCTCCTCTTCCTGTTCTTCATTTGGCACTTCTGAAATTTCCTCTTTAGAGTCCCATGTTACCTCCTCGTTAACCTGCACATCACGGCTAACGACAATTTTGTTGTTAGTGGGATCGAGAAGCCTATAAGCATTCGATCATTCATCGTAGCCAACGAACACAAGCTTTGTGCTCTTATCATCAAGTTTTATTCTTTTCTCCTTTGGTACATGTGCATAGGCGACACTCCCAAACACTTTCAGATGTGCCACAGTTGGCTTGTAGCCACTCCAAGCTTCTTGTGGAGTTACTTCCTCCAAGCTTACGGTTTTGCAACGATTCAACGTGTACACCGCACAAGCCACCACCTCGGCCCATAGTTCTTTTGACACGTTCTTGCTTTTTAACATACTTCGAACCATGTCCTTGATGGTTCTATTCTTTCTCTCGGCTACACCATTTTGTTGTGGCGAGTATGGAGTGGTTAAATGGTGTTTTATGCCATGTTCCGCACAAAAGTTGTTGAACTCGGTTGATGTGAACTCTCCTCCTCGATCAGACCTTAATGTCTTGATGCTATTTCCACTTTGTTTCTCCACATATGCCTTGAACTTCTTGAATATGCGAAATGCCTCGGATTTCTCCTTCAGGAAGTACACCCACGTCTTGCGTGAAAAATCATCAATACAGGTTAAGAAATAACGATTCTTACTAATCGAATGTGGAGTGATCGGTCCACAAATGTGGGTATGTACCAACTCTAGCACTTTTTTTGCTTTATATTCAGATTGTTTTGGAAAACTCTTCCTTGGTAATTTTCCAACCATGCAACCTTCACAAAATCCTTCTTTAGATTCGATCATCGGCAAGCCATGCACCATTCCCTTTTGCGCCATTTCTTGGAGCCCACCAAAGTTCAAGTTTCCAAGTCGCATATGCCACAACCAATCTCCCTCGATGCATGCATTCAAACATCTAGCACGAGCACATGTTAGATTCAATTTAAACATTCGATTTTTGGACATCTCTACCTTTGCAATCAAGCGCCCATCTTGTCCTCGCACGGTCACGTGTCGATCCTTCATCAAGATCGTGAACTCTTTCTCCAAGACTTGTCCCATGCTTAGTATGTTCGTCTTCATATCGGGCACAAAAGTAGACGTTGGAAATAAGCTTTTGTGATCCATCCTTCACTTGAATCATGATGTGCCCTTTCCCCTCCACACGCATCTTTGATGCATCTCTAAACGAGACGTGCACATGCACTCCCTCTTCCAAGTGTGCGAACATGTGTATATTCCCACACATGTGATTGCTTGCTCCCGTAACGAGATACCAAATACCTTCTTGTTCGGTTTCGGCTCCTTGGTCGGCAAGCAAAACCACTCCATCATCACAAGCATTCTCGTCCACGGCAACAAGGTTGGAGTTTTCTTCCACCCTTTTCTTTGACCAACACTCGCTTGCATAGTGTCCATGCTTCTCACAATTGAAGCACTCAATCTCCTTCTTTGATCCACGATCACCACGGCCGCGGCGGCTGGAGCTCTCCTCCACCTTCTTTTGCGACCAACACTATTTCGCAAAATGGCCACGCTTCCCACACTTGAAGCACTCAGCCTCCTTCTTCTTTGGACGGCCTCCATAGTCACGACGGCTTCTACGATCTACGTTGCGAGGTTTCTCCTCCTTAAGCGACATCTTCGCTTGCAACGCCTCCTCTAAGACATCTTGTCTCTTCTTCTTCTTTCTTTGCTCGTATGCCTCCAACGAGCTTGCTAGGTCGTCGACTGTCATCCTCTCGAGGTCCTTTGATTCCTCGATAGCACACACAACGTTTTCAAAGTCTTCGGTGAGAGAACACAGCACCTTATCCACCACTCTTCCTCCAGTCAACGCCTCCTCATTTCTCTTCAATTTGTTCGCCACCATGCGAACCCTCGTCACGAAATCGACAACACCTTCCGATTCCTTCATTTTCAACGCCTCGAACTCACCTCAAAGCATTTGGAGGCGTACTTGCCTCACTCGATCAGCACCCTTGTAGCTTCTCTCAAGGGTGTCCCACGCCTCCTTCGACGTCTTCGCTTCAGCGATCTTCTCAAAGCCACTCTCATCCACCGCTTGGAAGAGAAGGAAGAGAACGCTCTTATCTTTGGCTCTTCTCTTTTTTTTTTGCTTTGATTTGTGCGACGGTTCCCACCCCTGTCTTGGCCTCCTCCTTGAAGCCGCTCTCCACAAGATCCCAAGCATCATGCGCACCGAGCAGGGCACACATTTGGATACTCCAATTGTCGTAGTTCCCCTTCGAAAGGCGAGGCAACGATACATGACCAAACGAGGTCATCCCAGAGCTCCCCATCAGACGAGGCTCTGATACCAGATGTTAGATGTGGGAGAAAGATGGGGAGCACCACACCAAGCCACCCCAGAAAACACGCCTCCACCAGACGCACATGGACCACCAAACGCGGTCCCAAACCGCCAATTGGTGGTTCAGAAGTTGCGCCTGGTGCGCTTCTTCGACTCACCTTGTTCTCCATGCTGAGGGCCTTCTATTTCCCTCACTAGATCCATACTTTGATCTACGCAATTGGTGGACACGAATGAAAGAACAAAACAAACTACTTAGCACTCACAAGCAAAACGAGATTTGCACCAAACACTCATCTTTTCTTTCTTCTTTCTCACTTGACTTGATTTGTTTTTAGCTTGTATTACAAATGGAGAACTCTTGTGCTTATATAGGCACTTACAAAGACTCTTCAACTTACCCTACAACACAAACACAAATAACTATATAAAGATGATCATTCAAGATCATTACAACCTCTACTTAAATTGCATCATAAAATAGGACAAAAATCATAGAAAAAATGAAGAGTCCCTTGTCTTCCTAGATGGCTCACCCTCCATAGGTGATGTGGCTTGTGACTAGGATGCCACCTAGGATTAAGTTGAATTCTCAATAGAGCTCAATATGAACTTAATTCACTCTAAACGTGTTTCTTCTTAATTTTCTATTATTTTTTGATAATTGATATCATTCGAGATGCTTAAAACAAAACCCTTAGAGTAAATTGTGACAAATTTGTGCGAGAGTTGATTAACATTTAGTATTTGTGCTATATACATTTGAAGAAAATATAATCCAAATTTGGCAAAAGCTCTAAATTTCTAATGAAATTAGTCGTGGCTGTTTAGAAGAACCACAAATATGTTGAAAATTAACATATTATTGATGAAGGGGCAAACTATTGATTGATCGTTTTAATAACCGCAAGTGCACGACGTCGGTGAACACATGACAAATACGGGTTGAACCTAAAGGAGTTGTGAGTGTTGTTGTGACTACCATACTCGAGTGGGAAATGAGATGAGTCACTAGTGCAGAAAAACTCATATACGTCGGATATACATGGGTATAGACGTCGGATTTCAGCAGTCCAAATGCCCGACGTTTATTTCCCCGTCGCCTATGCCATGTTGTATAGACGTCGGCTATATACGACCGACATTTATACAATGTAAAGACTGACGTCGAGTATACATGATCGACGTCTATTATACCTTTAAGTAACCCAAAAAATCATTACCGCCTATAACAAGCACTCAGGATGTACAATAATCAAGCCCAAGTTGTCAAAGTGCCTCAAGTGTCAATCTTTTGACCATTAACCAAGTACATCAAGCCCAAGATGCCCAAGTGCCCCAACTCGTTCACGTTCAACCGTAAAGGAGTGGTGGAGTACATCAACCACACCAACAAAACAAAATTCTCCGATGTGGGACTGAACTGTTATGACCTATAGAGGTCAGTCATAAAGGGTGACCGACGTCTATACCTTACAATAATAATAAAATTTTTGTGACCTATAGACGTCAGCTACCCTATAAAACCGACGTCTATACCATCAAATAATATAGAAAAAAATTACAACCATTTTAAGCTCAAGTACCCCAAGTGCCATTTTTTTACCATTAAATATATATATATATATATATATATATATATATATCACTTGTATTTTGTAGTGTGGTACCCAACTACCATTTAGAAGTAAAGAAGTGATGGAGTACATCAACTCCACCAATAAAAACAAATTCTCCAATGCGGGACTAAACTTCAACACATGACCATAAACACACATATGTACATGAACACACATGGGATAGTTACAGTGATGTAACTATTTTTAAATCAATCCAAATAATTCACATTACTTTCTACGAAGTACAAAATTGCATTAATTCTTATACAAAATAAATCCACATAAATTCATATATGAAATAAATCACAAAAAATAAACAAAAAATATTTTCCTTATTTCAGGATGTATAGACGTCAGTTATACTACAGAAACTGATGTTTATACAAACCTATACACGTCGGATGTTTTGATATCCAACGTCTATAGAAGACATCGGATTTTTCGATGTCCGACGTCCATTGTGTGACGTCTATTGTGTATTCTGCACTAGTGAGTGTTGGATTTCTTCCCATGCTTATGTGTATTTTTTTGTAAATTATACATGCAAGCAAGATCGATTTCATATTTTTCATTAAGTTTATGTACAAAACTTCCTAATTTTATTTCAATATATAATATAATATTTATATTGAAATACATATATTGGATCATACCTAGGGGATTATCAAATCTCTTTTACCAATCGGAAGTCGAGTTGCATATCCGAGTGCATCGAAATCACCTCCTAAGTGTTCACCAAACTCTAAAAAATATTAGAGAGATCGAAACTAGTCAATCATTTTCTAATACGAGATTAGAATCTAGTTAATAGCTCATTCTATGCTCCAAATAAATTAATTGCCAGCACACAATTAAAACTAAGAGAATTTCAGATGGAATGATGGAGAAAATGTGGAGGAGAATTTTTGCATTCATGTAAACAATGAGGGAGGATGGACTTATTTATACGGTTTCATGTAAGTCACGTCATGTGCAAACAACTTACACATGAGCCCTTGTTAATCTTTCCACTAAACTATATCATGTGCAAACCACTTTGTACAGGATCTCTTGTTTATTTTGCCACATCATTATCTCATAACTAACTTTGACCAAGGTGAATTAAATCCAGCCATTAATCAGGAAATAATCTATTATTAATATATGAAAAAAGGTGGGCAAACGGTTGGATCATTTTTACTTTACCATTTTTTGGATTAATATCCAACAAATTTTGGGCTTTGGGGTTTTAGCAAATTCATATGTTATAATATTGTAGATCACATTATATCATGTAATATATTATCATATATAATGTTAAACACTATACCACATAATATATACATATCTCATACAAATTTATTTATTATTCTAACAATGTCGTTATTACGACATATTGATTTTATTATTTTACCACATGTATATTATTTCATAACACATGAAACTTAATACATCATATAAAATATAAAATCACATTTCTTGTGTTTCTAATTTTGTGATGTGACATATAAGAGGATTTAAGTTATGCTGGCAATGATATAAAATATTTTATATCATAAACTATTAACGGTATCTAGCTACACATTATAGTTACCCAAATAACAAATATGTTTTGTTAACTCGAACAAAACATGATTCAATTAGTGATATAAGTAATATCACTTGTGTCTATCTCTTGTCTCATGATATTATGAATATTATACAAAGTAGAAATGTGTCATCTTTGTATTATATATTCTTTTCTTGATCTCTTAAACTAATTATAAATATGTAACTATACATAAGTCACATTATGCATATTATAACTTTGCTTTATCAAAGGGTCTATCAATATCATTACTCAAGTCAAGAGGGACAATGGTAATCTTTTGACATATCATATTTTCTAGCATAAGTCGTGTATTTTCCAACATAATACTTTTCATTACCTAAGTCCTCACTATTATACTTTTTATCAAGTTCATCCCACAAATCCTTTCTAGAAACAAACGCAGAGAAGGACGAACTCTATACATCGAAGAGCACATTGGACAAATCCAACATAATGCATTCTCGACACAATTTGTCATTCTCAATCCACAACTCTTGATCTGCTATGCATTTGGGATCTTGAGTTTCAGAATATGGGAAAACTATTTCAATTTCATCAACCAAACCAATAGTGGTCAACCAGATTTTCATACGTTGTTGCCAACATTTGAAATTTTGTCCGAACTTTTTTTCCAGCATCTCTGACATGTCAACTTTTGGTGCAAACGATTGGTTACTTACATGACAGATATTTTCTCTAAGATTGTTGTAGTATTAACAAATATTTTGATGTTAAACAAAGGGTTATACATGTCAAATAATATATACAACATGATCCAGACGAAGCCAACAAATAATATTATGTTTAGGAAACAAACAAGGAAGTAGCAGTGATCAGAAAGACCTTTCAACCAAGTCGTCGATTTGGAACTTGTCTTAGAGAAATATCACACCCACATACTAGTACAATGAGTCTGACGCTTTTCCCCCAAATCTCCCACCGCCGCGTCGTGCCCCACCTCGTCCTGCCCCGGATCGGACCAGATGGGTGTGTGCGTGTGGAGCATTCTCTCATCCTCTCTAACTTCCCATGTTCTGTAACGTGAGACTAAAGGAAGTGAGAATCTTACATGTCTTAATAACTCACACCTTAACATTGAATTTTTTTTCAATTAAATTGTCATGGGCCTACACCCAAATTTAATAGTCCAACACATATTTGTTGAAAATACTCTAGTCATTATGTTAGAGTATCAATACCCATGAACAATTAAAATACCCATTATGACACTTGGGAATTATGTCATTGATTTTTTTAGAATACATTGGAATTACTCGTAATCATGTCAGTTTTACCCACACCTACACTCATTTGTGTCGAAATTGTGGTCTAACCATCACTTCCAATAATTTCGCTAAAAATACCCAGATTAACCGATTTTTTAAATATAATAATCTTTAAATAAAAAATTAAAAAACTAAGGATTTTTTTTCTTTGAATTTTGCACCTCGATCCGTGGGCACGGATCGCGCTTTATAAGCGTGATCTGTGAGCTCGAATTTTGTACCTCCCCCTCATCTCCTCTCCACTCTTCTCCTCTCCTCTGCTAGTTCTGTCTCCCATCAACCCATCAGATTTTTTTCCGACGTAATTACTCTCTATTCTGATGTTGACCGTTATTCAAAAAACGTAACCCACATAATTCATCAGAGTTCTTATTTTGGGATCCACGTTATTTTTCCGCATTTATTTTTTTGTTTTACGTAAGAATTAAAAGAATTAACATTTATTTTCTTTGTTAAATATTAATATTTGGAATTTTTTTAAAATTTATATTAAATTAAATTAAATATAGTAGTTGAATTTATGTTTCCGTTCATATATATACTTAAAATAAGTTTTGATACATTTCATCAATTGTATAACATGCATTTTGTCATGAAACTTGTTTTTTTTATTTTGTTAAAATTAATTTTGTTTTTATTATGGTGAACAGTTTTTTTGTCAAAATGAGTCATTTTAGTAGAAGTCGCTCTGTACAAACGCACGTGAGTATAATGATGCAGTGGACAGAGAGTCTATTTCCCCACTTCTCGGAATACCAAATTGCATGTTCAGAGTCAATGACATTTCCGCAAATGTAAGTACCAACAAAAATCATATTTTATTAATTTGTGTAAATACTTAAATTACATATTTTTGGTTGGTTTGTTTTTCACAAAATATTTTAATATATTGTAGTCGGAGGTTGTTTTGGAATGTCGTGCACATCCTCCAGTCATTCCTTCCCACGACAGTTTTAGTGAGACCCTCAAAAATTTGGGACTATATCAACTTGCCCAGATAAAACATACAAGGACAGACCACAGATTGATTACTGCACTTGCAGAGCGTTGGCTCCTGAGACTCACACTTTCCACTTGCCGGTTGGGGAGGTTGAACTTACATTGCAGGATGTGAGCTGCTTGTGGGGTCTACCAATCACTGTTCTTCCAATAATCGGGCACAGTGATCGAGATAATCGGGAGTTAATCAAAAATGCTTTTGGGATTGATATCGTCAATGCCGAGATGATGAGAAAAAGTAAGCGAACGATGGTTGCAGATGAGCCTCAAATTTTCAAAGAGTCAGGCTTTAGGATCAGTTTACAATGGTTGCGGGTCAATTACGGTAACCTCCCGGATAATCCCACGCCAGAGCAAGTGGCTATATACACATGAGCTTCCATTTTAGATTTGTTCGGATCCATGATTTTCCCTGATAGCTCTAGAACAGGCGTTCCAGCTATGTATTTGAGTTTTCTGCAGGAATTGGATAGGTCGTTAGTGTACAATTGGGGTGCGACTGTTCTTTCATGTTTATATCGCCACTCGTCCATTTCATGTCAAACTGGTAAGAAGAACATTGGCGGTGCATTATTACTCCTTCAGCACTGGTCTTGGACTCGGTTTCCTGTAGCCCTACCGAGACACGTGGGTCTTGCGGAGTGTCTAGGTGGAGAAGACCCAGAATCACGACCTCCATTTGCTATTAAGTGGCAATACTCACAGACTTATGAGGTTAGTACCACACGTAATTGTCTCACACATTACAGAAATGAGTTTGAATGTATGTTGGATGAGCATGTAAACTGGCAGCCGTATACTTCATATTTGACATTGCTTCCTAACCGGGTAATTAGTGATGGTGTATATTGGCTCGCGAGAGCGCCCTTAATTCATTTCTGGATGATATCATGGCATTATCCAGAAAAAACTATGAGACAGTTCAGACTTTTTCAGACAACGGCACCGCCAAAGCCTCATCCATCGACAGAGTTGAAAAGACTTGATAAGATAGTTCATGTGGTCCGACAGAAAGATGATTGGTCAACGAAGCATCAAATTTACATACAAGAGTGGGATAGACCACAGATTTATGAGGAAAATAGACCATATGATCACAGAGAGAATCAATGGTATCGCCAGTGGTTTCAGCATAACAGTGTGTACACAGTCTACATACAAGGCCAAATAGAGTTCGATTTGGACAGTCCGTTGCCAACCCTACGTGATTCCATCGAGGACCTCAGTTACGTTCCTGGTGGACCACATATTCGACGAATGGTATGTTTTTCTAACGAATTTGACGACTAATTTCTGTTGTGTGTTAATGTTTAACTATCAAACTATAATTTCAAGGTTTACGTGGCATCCAACGAGCTGCATTTGTTATTAAACGGCTGTATAAAAGTGGAACTAAGGGACTCTGTAAGATGTTGCTGAAAAGTCACCAACTCGATGCCGTCGATTGCGATCATGTTCACAAATTTGAAAAGAGTATTAACTAATGCTGGATTACCTGCAGATGTAGAGTTGATTCCAGGAGATGATGATGGTAATGATGACTATCGTGATGACTGTGCGGTACCTACACATGAGGACCAAACAACATACAGTGTGGTTCCATACAATACATATGGTGACATTGGTACAGTTCCATCGTAAATTGGACCTTCTCATACATACAATGTCATTGGTGTGAAGGATCGTGTGGGTTATGGGTCCACAATTAAGGCTAATCACCTAATTAACTACTTGCTTATTCGATCAAGTAAATGCAGCGGAAATTAAAAACAAATCAAACACAAGTAGGAAAGCAATGCAAACCACACAAGAAGACACCGGATATACAGAGGTTCGGCCGTGCCTACGTCCTCTCTTGCAAGCCCCTCTCGAATCTCCGTTCGAGCTCCTCTTGCGTCTTCACTATGCCTCCCCGTTCCGGGCCGGGAGCAACGCCTTTTACAAGTCTTCAAGCTCGCGAACAACACTTGCCGAGCTTGGCACCACCTCTCACAAACCGAGAGAATCACTTCGGGCTTTCACCGAAATCCTTGCTTCTTTGTCTTGGGATTTCACCAAGACCCTTGCTCACTTTGACAACAATGGTGACTGAGTGGAACTCACTCTCTAATTGAGCACAACAAATGCTAGTATGAATGTATGATGAAGGATGTGGAAATTAGGCTATGGAATCACTAATTGGGAGCTTTGAGGTTGTGGAAAATCTCACTATAAGTTTGACACTTTGGAGTTGTGAAATCTTGTGGAAAACTAAGTGTGAACCTATATTTATAAGGTCTAAGAGATTCCTAGCCGTTGGGGAAAGATTTGATTGATTTGTGTAAGTGATACAATAAACAGAATTCAAATTCAGCAAAAACTGTCTCCAACCGGTCGACCTAAAGTTGAACCGGTCGAACAAAACCTTACAAAAACTAATGGATCGGTTGAACAAATGGATGGTTCGGTCGAACAAAATGGTCATGTAAAAACTCTAAATTTACTGAAACCGGTCGAACAAAAGGTCCAATCGGTCGAACGTTTTCGGACAGGATTTAAGGTTTAGTTTTAGTGATTTTCCGACTATGTTTTGGATGACCTATCGAAGTCCGATTGATCTGAAATTTTGTGTGTGACTTCTCTAAGGAACCTAGTGTGTGAATGCATGGATATTAGCTTAAGTTATGCTCAATTCACATTTGTTCCTAAGACTCAAAGAAAAGTAAAATACATGTCTTCAATCCAGCTTAATTACATGTTTTGACTTGATTTTTCTTCTTTCTTGAGTCTTGATCACCTGTAGATGTTAGCACAATACAACATATATACCATTATACTACATGTGCTAATCTACATGTCCTAATTAAGATTAGGTTGAATTACATCATCAAAATATGGATTAAGGCCAAAAAGCCAACAATCTCCCCCTTTTTGATGATGACAACCTATATCTTAAACTAACTTAATACTTGAAATATATTATGCAAACTATGCTTCAAAATGTTTCTTTAAATCTATTGCATAGTTTTTCTTGACAATTTCATGCATATTTCAAGTTACCCTAATCTATTACTTCTCCCCCTTTGACATCCATCAAAAACAATAATCAATCTAAGATATGAAATGAAATTTCTCCCTCATTGACATTTATATAACTATTCAAGTTCAAATAGGATGTCATTGTAATGAAGTTGCTCCCCCTAAATTTTGCACTTCATTACTCTAATAAAAGATATAACATTTAAGCTCCCCTATCAATAAGGCTAAATGGAAACAATGAGTATGATGAAAGTTAAAATCATTTAAGTTTCTACTTAAGCCTTATTCTAACATCCATTTTAAAATATGACATTTATAATCAATGGATGTGGTAAATGATTTGCAATGAATAGGGTTAATGATTTTCAATGAATTGAATTTTCTAAAGATATGACAATTAAGCATATTAACTAGATTAGAGCTAATTTTCAGAAATTTCAAAGATAGAAATTTATACCAAACTTGAATCTTGAATAGCTCCAATCATGACTTGGTGATGCAACCGGATTCGAATTTGACGCTTTGGCTCGTCCGGTCACCACCAATCTCCTCCTCAAGCTCCTGCAAGTGTAGACTTTGGTACCCATTTTTGCTTGGGTCCATTAAGTTTAGCTTTTGGTACCCAAATCCAAGTTGATTTTGGTACCTCTACACTTACTTTCTTTTTCATGGCAAAATTATGTTTAACATTAATTTGAATAGGAATGTTTTTAACATAAAACTTATTTTTGTTGCCATGTGTGAACTTATGCAATTTATTTGACAAGTTTTCATTTAAGGCATTAAGTTCACTGTTTTTAGTTGCAAGAGATTTATTTAAGCAATTTAGATTTTTAGTCATTGAATTATGCTTTTCATTCATGTTTAGCATGTGAATCTCTAAATTTGCAACTTTTTCATTCATGCAATTCAAGTCATTTAAAATTTTCTTGCTTTCAAGATATGATTCATCTAGTTTCTTTAGCAAGTCAATTTTGTCATTTTCAAGCATATGACTTTCAATTGCATTTGATGAGGTAGTTTTAACATTTAAATTGTCATTCCTCAAGCATGCATTTTCAGAAGTTAGAACTTCAATTTTAGCAAGCAAAACAATTTTATCATCTAAGATAAATGCATTTTGACATTTAAGCTCATCTATTTGCTTATTTGCTAACTTATTAGACTCATGAAGTTCTTTAGATTTTTCTAAAAGTTTTAGAAATGCATTTTGTAGTTTATATGAATGTGATGATTTTTCACTTGAACTACAACTTGAAGAATGACTAGAAGATACCTCATCTTCACTTTCTCCATCGGATGAGCTTGATGATGATGAAGATGTTGAGTTAATCTCCATTTTCTTTGCTCGAGCTACATCCTTCGGAGTGGTTGCTCCTTTCTCCCCGGTTGGTGATTTTCCATCACCGAAATTCCTTTCTAAAGTTTGCCATATAGAATGAGCACTATCACATGAGCAAACAAGATTAAAAAATTCATCTCCTAATGCACAAAATATGACATTCATAGCCTTAGCATTTAGGGATGCATTTTTCTCATCTTCTAAACTCCATTTACTAATAAGACATCTAGGTGTTTCATATGGAGTTTGAATCATAAACCACAAGTTAGCATTCATGGATTTAATAAATGATGACATTTTAGATTTCCATGAAACAAAATTATTTCCATCAAAATATGGTGGTTTAAAAGATTCTAGAGGTGTGGATGCATTAAGAGTCATGTTAATTTATCGGTTAAGAACAAAATTAACGAACGAGGCTCTGATACCAAATGAAGGATCGTGTGGGTTATGGGTCCACAATTAAGGCTAATCACCTAATTAACTACTTGCTTATTCGATCAAGTAAATGCAGCGGAAATTAAAAACAAATCAAACACAAGTAGGAAAGCAATGCAAACCACACAAGAAGACACCGGATATACAGAGGTTCGGCCGTGCCTACGTCCTCTCTTGCAAGCCCCTCTCGAATCTCCGTTCGAGCTCCTCTTGCGTCTTCACTATGCCTCCCCGTTCCGGGCCGGGAGCAACGCCTTTTACAAGTCTTCAAGCTCGCGAACAACACTTGCCGAGCTTGGCACCACCTCTCACAAACCGAGAGAATCACTTCGGGCTTTCACCGAAATCCTTGCTTCTTTGTCTTGGGATTTCACCAAGACCCTTGCTCACTTTGACAACAATGGTGACTGAGTGGAACTCACTCTCTAATTGAGCACAACAAATGCTAGTATGAATGTATGATGAAGGATGTGGAAATTAGGCTATGGAATCACTAATTGGGAGCTTTGAGGTTGTGGAAAATCTCACTATAAGTTTGACACTTTGGAGTTGTGAAATCTTGTGGAAAACTAAGTGTGAACCTATATTTATAAGGTCTAAGAGATTCCTAGCCGTTGGGGAAAGATTTGATTGATTTGTGTAAGTGATACAATAAACAGAATTCAAATTCAGCAAAAACTGTCTCCAACCGGTCGACCTAAAGTTGAACCGGTCGAACAAAACCTTACAAAAACTAATGGATCGGTTGAACAAATGGATGGTTCGGTCGAACAAAATGGTCATGTAAAAACTCTAAATTTACTGAAACCGGTCGAACAAAAGGTCCAATCGGTCGAACGTTTTCGGACAGGATTTAAGGTTTAGTTTTAGTGATTTTCCGACTATGTTTTGGATGACCTATCGAAGTCCGATTGATCTGAAATTTTGTGTGTGACTTCTCTAAGGAACCTAGTGTGTGAATGCATGGATATTAGCTTAAGTTATGCTCAATTCACATTTGTTCCTAAGACTCAAAGAAAAGTAAAATACATGTCTTCAATCCAGCTTAATTACATGTTTTGACTTGATTTTTCTTCTTTCTTGAGTCTTGATCACCTGTAGATGTTAGCACAATACAACATATATACCATTATACTACATGTGCTAATCTACATGTCCTAATTAAGATTAGGTTGAATTACATCATCAAAATATGGATTAAGGCCAAAAAGCCAACATGGTGCAGGTCCATCGCAGTTTGTACCGTCTCGTACATACGATGACATTGCCGCAGGTCCATCGCAGTTTGGACCCTCTCATACATACGGTGACAATGGCGCAGGACCATCACAACAATCCAAGTTCGGGCTTTCCCAGATTCCCGAAGATTACCCCAACTATCACACACCGAGTATTAATTATGACACCCCTCAGTTGCCGCAGACAGACTTGGGAACTTGGTTTGATGGTATATTCAGCCCAACAGCTGACCAGGGGTACACTTTTGCACTAACTCCTGTACCGTCTATAGTTTACGAGACTCAGTCACATTTTTTGCCTGTTGAGACTCAATCACCTGTTCAGACTCAATCACTTGTTTTTCCTGTAGAGACTCAGGCACGTTCTTCATTGGTTCCATACGAACAATCAGAGGATGATGAACAATCTGTGCATGCTGATGCGACCCCAGTCGGTCGAGGGCTCCGACGCAAGATGAAGAAGAAGATTTTCACTCCCACCTAGTAGTTGATATTTTAGTTCAGTTGTACATATGTTCTACTTTTAGTTGTTATGATTTGTTTCTGTCATTTTAGTTGATATGGTTTCACTTACAAATATGACTCGCAACACTCGTACTTATTCAACATAATTTAACACTTAACAAATTTAACGTCCAAGATCTAAATACATTCAATAGTACAATACGTTTAACAATACAATACGTTCAACATTACAACACATTCAAGAGTACAAGATGTTCAATAGTACAATACGTTCAACATTACAACACATTTAACCTTCCAATACAATGCAACAATCGCTTGTGTGATTAATCGAACCACAACCTGTACAATGACTCAGACCCATCCTTCCTTCCATTACATTCATCGTCATTGGTAAATGCTTTGACCTTCTCCTTCCTTTCTTCACGAGTTTTCGATCAGGTATGATTGTCTCCCATATATTCTGGCCAATCCTCTTCCTTCCCGTACACATCAAAGTGACCCTCCCATGTGTGCACTATAGAGTTGACATTGTAGTACGGATGTGTATATTAATTGGAATTGTAGTTACGTGTGACACACACTGCCTTAACATGGTTGCAAGCGATACTTGTATTTTGTAGTCCTCGACACTTACATTTCGGTCTGGTGCCATCATGTAGAACCACCATGTAACTACGATCCCTCCTAATTCCATTTCTGCTCACTCTTTCATGTTTGGCTATGACCTCGTATACCCTTGTATCCAAATCAGTAATTTTCACCTCATGTTGACATGCAACTGCTGCAGATTTTTCAAATATTTGTGTGACCCTCTTGAAAAATATGTGTCCTCTTTGTGCCAACACACGTGCATATTGCCTTCTGTTGTTGAACCACTCCAAAAGCTTATAGTATGTCACCTTTACAATTGCGCAAATGGGTAAACCACGAGCTTCTTTGAATACATTGTTCAGGCACTTAGCAACATTGCTTGTCATTATTCCCCATCTTTGACCTCCGTCGTGGCACAACGACCACTTACTAGCAACTTCAGGTTCATGCTCATTGGTTTCATCTTTTTTCCCAATTCCTTTTATGTATTGTAATGCATCTTTACTCCAATACTCAACTTGATCCAAACTGACTTTGAAATCCCACGGACTATTATGTCTGCATGCGGTTTTGAAGGCGTCAACTGCATACTGGTTCTTACAAATTTTAAGCAAATTTTCGGCAAGGTGTTGTGCGCATAAGCTGTGAATTGTTTCATTTGCTTCCTCGTGCCAACCATAATCAGGATTCCAAAAATTCTGTTTTATTGCAGCATGTCGATCAGATATGACACATTTCTTCCTATCTCCAATCACCTCGCGTCGCAACCATCTCATAAACCATCCCCAATTAGATATATTTTCCTTCTCAACGAGCCCAAATGCAAGAAGCAGAAGTTGATTCTCAGCGTCATACCCAACATCAACAAGTAACCTTCCTTCATATCTACCTTTTAGAAATGAGGTGTCTATGCTGATCACAGGATGCAAATATTTGAATGCATGAATACAAGGACCAAAAGCCCATGCTGCACATTTAAACTGATGGACACCAGCGCATGGTAAAGGGTTAGAATGAACTACAGCTTTACTCCCAGGATTTGATTGTTTAATAACATTTAACAATTGAGGCAACAAAGCATATGAACCCGACCATCTTCCAAACATGTATGCAACAACAATCTCACGGGCACGCCATAATTTATTATACTTTGGATTAACACCTGGAAATACTTTTCTTACCAGACCATGAACTTGTTTAATAGGGAGCGAAACATTATTTTCGACATCTTCACAGATGATATCGGCCATCATCTTCGCAGTCAGCTGAGCATGATCGAATCGGGCAACTGTAGACCTGCATATATGCTTGTACGAACATTTTCTTATCGACCATGCATCACCAGGGCCGGTCCCTGCAGCGTACAACATCCAGCTACAATTTTCATCTTTACATCTGACCATATATTTGGTTTTGCTGCTGTCTCGCACCTTGATCTCCCGATTATTGTCTATATGCCATTTCGATATGACGTTCTTTAGAGCGTCTTTCGATGAGAAGGCTTGATTCTCAGCTAACGGACCCTCAACTATTACGTTGGTTTCTATAAACGATGTATCTGCAAGAACCCAACTAGAGCAATCATTAAAGCTTTTAGTTTGGTGAACCCAACCCCTACCTCTAAATGGGTTGAATTGGCTTAACTGATTTACATTCGGACCAATATCTTCATCGTCTTCAACCTCATCATCTTCCTCACGTGATGATTCATTCTTGTCCTCTGACTCAATATTGTAATCTTCGTCATCATTTTCTTCTTCTTCATCAGTCGGTATCGGCTCGAAATTTGTTCTTTCTTGTGGATTCAAATCAGAAGTTCTATTCGCAGGTCGACTGGTTTCTGCTATGGTGTTTGCAACACATGATTATTGAGATATGAACCATGCACCACTACTAGTACCAGGTTGGTTACCTGCATAAATCTCAGCATTCCACTCAATTTCCACAGGATTCAACTTAACATATAGCTCCATCATTCCCATTTTCGAATAAGCTGTTTCATAGGCTATTCTCCAGGAATTCTCGTCATATACAGACATCACATTAAAAAAAGAAATCAGTCGGTGCAATGTTGACACGACATTGAATATCAATCGAATATCGAGATTCTTCGACTTGCAAACCTTGATAAATCCAACTCTTAATTTCTTCTAACGTTACATTTTTGGTCACTGAAAGTGTAAGTCTTGGACCTATCGTGTACTCTACACCATAATTTGCATTTTGAGTTATATCACCGCCAAAGTACACACTTACCTCAATCATTTCGTTAATCTACAATGCAATATTTTTTCATCAGTTTTATACTAAAATTACTTCAACATTCAACATTATTACTATTTATTAATCACACATAATACAAATTAAGAAGGAAAAATTTTACCTCAAATATCACCAATAAAACCCGACGGATAAATTTTTTGGATATCACCGGGCAAAATATTTGTAAATCAACTAAATTTGACAATTGTGTAGAGTGAAAGGAGTGAGAAATATGGAATGAAAGAGAAACGGATCGGACAGATTTATAGATTTTCGTGTCCACGGATCACGGTTCACACCCGCGATCCGACTACTTTTCAATTTTTTTTCTTAGTTTTTTATTTAAAGATTATTATATTAAAAAATTCGGCACATCAATGGGTGGGAATACTCAAGAATGATCCTATAATTATCGTGGCCAACTAATAGTCTTCCAGAGTCTCCCTATCGAGGTTACCTATGTGAACCCTTAGATCAGCTTGATGGAGATGATACTTCAATATATAAGGTTAGGGTTGAAGGCAGCGGATCAAGCAATTGTTCTTGTTGTAAAATTGTGTTGATGTGTTGTTTATGGTTAGAGTTTGGATATTCTGAGTTCGAACTTGGACTCGAACTTCGAAGAGAAGACACAAAGTTAGGGTGAAACGAAGAAGTATTTTCTTGCTAGACATTTTGTTTTTTGATCCTAATTTTTTCTGAATCATTTTTTCTATTAATAATACGATTACAATTTGAACAAAACTATAATATAATTTCAGAACAAAGCATTTGCATTGGTTGGCAACTTGGCATTAGTAAAACTTACGAATCAAAACTTCATTTTGAAGTAGTTTTTTCTTCCTCCAAAACGGACTTCATTATATTAAAAATTAGAAAGAAAACAAATGCCAGTGGGACGCACAACTCCAAAAATTGCAAAACCATATCACAACCGTCGATCTACACATCCAAAATCAACGCTCCACACCCTTCCACCTCCCATCTCCATCTCCCTCTCCCTCTCCCTCGGAACCACGCCATCCCCACCCACCTATAAATCCACCAACCCACCCTCTCCATCCCCAACCCCAACCCCAATAACCCCAATCCCGAGCATCGCCCTCGGACCCCTCGATCGGACCCATAAGCGCAATCACGGCCAAACGAGGAGCTTGGGGGTGGGGAAGCCACCTTCGGAGCCAACTCTCCAAAACGCCGGCCCCGAACGGGGGAAGAGGCGCTCTCCCGTCCGAAGGCGGCAGCCCTTCTGACCTCCTATTCCTCGCCGGAGGCGGTCGTGGTCGGGGGCAGATTCGTCTTTTCTGACTTTTGTATAGTTGAATATGTTGTTAGAGATGCTGACGATTAAGAGGGTTCCGACGGTGGTGTCGAACTTCCAGGAGGAGGGGAGGGTCGAGGGGGGTGGGTGTGGGCGGAATTGTCTTGGAAAGTGCTGCTTGCCATGTGAGTTTTTTTTTTGGGAATTAGAGAGAGTAGTTTTTTGGTTGTTTATGTGGATGTCTTGATAGTGGTTGAATTTTTCATTGTGGTGATTTGTTGGGCTTAGTTGGTGTGTGTGTGTGTGTGAATTATTTGGTGTACAATTTTCATTTGCATGTTCCTGTTTTTTTATGGGTAGTAAGTAATCTCTGTTTGATTGTTTGTTGGGTTTTTAGGTGGGGATGTCTTGATAGTGGTTAATTTTTTGAAAACACACAAAAATTCAGATTACTTTGTGGTGATTTGATGTGTTTGGTTGTTTGATGGGTTGTTTAGGTGGACGTTGTGGGTCGTGGTTGGTTTTTTTTGATTAAAAAAAGGTTTAGGGTACAATTTTCATTTGCATGTTCTTTTTTATGGGGTCTTTGATAGTAAGTAATTTATTTTTTGTTTTTCCGAAATCTTGGTTTTGAGCTAAATATGTTGCATTTTTTTTTGCTTTATTAGAAGTCCTCGATCAGTTCTTTTAGGGCTTATGTGTTGAGTTTGTTGCTCTTGGTCTGGCTGGACTTTCATGTCTTGTTTTCATTTTGTACAATTTTTGTTTGCCATTGAAATCAAATTTTCAGTTTTGTTTACCATTAAAATCATTGTGTGCTTTAATTTGACCCGAAGAATGTTTTTTTATATTAAAAAAAGAATATATTTCATAGGTTTTCCTTTTTCTGTAGAGTTTCACCAAAAGATTGTGTTTTATGTCTACAATGGTAAATGTGGGTTGGTTCTTTGTTTATGCCTTTTTGTCTGGTCATTTTTTTCGTATTTGTGTTGGTGGATGTTGTTGGTAGTGGTTCAATTTTTTATATTCTATTTTCTTTCTTTTTTAGTTTTGAGGTACGATAATTTGCATGTTTTTTTTTTCTCTTTGTAAGCCTCGGATCAGTTCTTATTTGGGCTTCTAGTGTTGATTTTGTTGACTCGAAAGCTTGCTATTGGTATGTTTAGATTCTCATGTCAATTTTATTTTATTTTTGATAAGTTGTTGTATATTAGAGGGGATGAAACTACTCTTTTGGGGTGGGTTTGGTAGTTATCTGTGTTTGGTTGTTTGTTGGGGGTTTTCTTTTGTATATATCTATGGTAGTGGTTGAATTTTTTGTTGTCTTTCAAAAATATTAGTTTTGAGATACCATTAATATTTGCATGTTTCTTTTCTTTGCTGGGAAGCCTCAGATCCGTTCTTATTTTGGGTATCCGTTATCATTTTCTTGAATCAAAATTTTGCTCTATGGTATTGTACGGTTATATTGTTCTTTGGTCTGATTTCGCCCTTATAGCCAAATAAAAGATTTTTTTTTCTTTAACTGAAATTATCTACATACATAGATTTCTCCTTTTCTCTACAGTTTTACTTAGATTATCAAAAAAAAGTTTCATTTTTTTGTCTTAAATGGTACATATGACATTTTTCCCTTAAAATTTGCAGTTTCCAAGCTTCCTCTCTACGAGTTTAAGGGAGAAAGGGTAGATGTAGTCAAAGATAACTCCATCGCAGATGGAAGTACTCCTGCTGACTTCCTGGATACCCTGGTGCTTGGGCAGGTAAATATCCATATTATGTTGTGCTATGTCTTTGTATTTGATTCCATGCTCCAGTATCACTTTTAGTTGCGATTAAGTATTTTTACCAATTGACGGGAGATCTCTAGTCTTGAAACAGTGAAGTTCAAAGATAAGTCTCACTACATGCAAATCCAGTCCTACAACGAAGTAAAAGGTAAGTTCAACGAATTGTTTTGTTGATGTTGGTTGTTGGTCTGTGTAGTGGGAAGATAGGATGAGCAAGGGGCTGTTCCGCTATGACGTTACAGCGTGTGAGACCAAGATTATTCCTGGGACGTATGGTTTTATTGCGCAGCTGAATGAGGGCCGCCACCTCAAGAAACGTCCGACGGAGTTCCGGGTGGACCGTGTGCTCCAACCTTTCGACCAAACTAAGTTCAACTTTACAAAAGTGGGGCAGGAGGAAGTGCTATTCTGCTTTCAAGAGAGCAAAGATGGAAGGACTTGCTACCTAGAGAAGGCCACAGCAGCAGACTCTCCTAATGTTGTCATGATAAATGTAAGCAAATACATGCCAATTTCAAGTTTCGATTAAAAAGATATGTGCCAATTTCATGAATTCGATTTTCATTTTCACAGGTGAGTCCTATTGAATATGGACATGTGCTCCTGATCCCACGAGTGCTCAACTGCTTCCCTCAAAGGATTGACCGAGAAAGTCTGAGGCTTGCGCTTCACATGGCGAGGGAGGCACAAAGCCCTTACTTCAGGTTGGGTTATAACAGCTTGGGTGCATTTGCAACCATCAATCACCTCCATTTCCAGGTTACAATCTCATCACCCTTTCAGCTAGAGTAAATCAATTCCATTGGTTACCCTTGGCTAAATCGATTTGTGTGGTGACAGGCATACTACTTAAAGGTTCCATTTCCCGTTGAAAAAGCTCCAATGAAGAGGGTTGCTACTGCAGAGGGAACGGACAAGGCACTTTCAAAAATTTCGATTATGGTTGGGTATCCTGTGAGAGGTCTGGTTTTTGAGGCAGGGAACACTTCAAGTGATCTTTCATCAGTCGTATCCACGGCTTGCATTTGGCTTCAAGAGAACAATGTTCCTTTCAATGTTCTTATTGCTGACTGTGGCAGAAAAATCTTTCTTTTCCCTCAGGTATCTTGCCTACTCCACCTGATCAATGATTGTTATGTGGTTATGTCTAGACAATCCTAGCCTTGATTTTATGCATCATGGAGAACACCTCCATAAATTTAAAAGACGTAGCTGCAGTTTATTGTTCGACCCTTTCGAAATTTACCTAATTGTTTATTATCACCAATTGAGATTTTGAGAAAGCTCACTAGACTGCCAAACCTTCATGCTCCACTATACTAGCAAGTAGCAACCTCAGCTAATTTTTCTTCATTTCATTCTTATTGCATCAATATAGTCAGTTACTATGACCTGTAAGTTTTTAATTGGAATGGTATGTAAAAATTATTAGCATTTTGTTCCAATGCCGTGTAGCAGCCAAATACCCCAGACGTCAGGAAAGAAATCTGACGAAGTTGCTAGCACGATGATCTGAACTAGTTTGGTTTCATTTTGTTGTAGTGGCATCACATAAATGTGATGTATAGTATTTGTTCCGAAGCAAGAAATCCAAATCAGATTGACATAGCATATTGACACCTCTATAACCATGCAGCCGCAAAATACTAAGATTCAAAACAATACCTCAAAAATTGTAAATGGAACTTTGCATGACAAAAATGTTTTTTTTGGAAGACAAGCTTTTCTAGATGTGTGTAGTTGATGTCCCATGTAAGCATTTACATGCCCAAGTTTACTTAATTCACGAATTTTCATGGTTCAGTGTTATGCCGAGAAGCAAGCTCTGGGAGAAGTGAGCCAGAAAATACTGGACACCCAGGTGAACCCAGCGGTATGGGAGATAAGTGGCCACATCGTACTGAAGAGGAGGAACGACTACGATGATGCCTCTGAGGATTACGCTTGGAAGCTCTTGGCCGAGGTGTCTCTTTCCGAAGAAAGATTCCAGGAAGTTTACACATACTTGTCTGAAGCGATGGGACTGAAAGAGCTCGAGAAAGAGGAAGGCAACTGTGAGGAGAAGGAAGAGGCCATGCTTCTGCCACCAGAGCCACATTTCCCTGAAGGATGTTCTGTCCAGCAGTAGAGGTGTGTCCATTCTGTTGAAACAGTTGGTTGTTGGTATCTGCCCGTGTTCCTGGTTATCGTGCAGTTTGGATTCCTTTTGTGCTCATAGTCGTTGCCATGTGCATATGCGAATAAGGATAGTATGTCTTGTGTGATGTGGGCATGTGTGCCGTGCATGTCTGTTGTCGGTTAAACCCTCTCTTGTTGTTAATGTTAGTTGTGTTTGTGACGTGTGAATTGTAATTGGAAGACATGAAAGTTTTTTCCAGCAATATCTTTAGGCGGGCAAGATTGGAAGTCATCAGTTGGTTTTCACACACAAACAAAACCGAACTACCGCAAGCATTGAAGTAATCAATTGTTCTTATAAAATAACCGGAAATTCTCTTGATAAAAAGGATGACAAATGGAGCATGGAAAATATGATAACTAAAGCGAAACGGTTCGAGCTTGGAAATTGTTGAGGGAGTCAAGAGTACATACATCATTCTAATGGCGATGAGTTTGCTTTCGTGGATTGCCGCTGGGCATGTCTATTTTTGTCAGCGGGTGTCAACGGATCGGATTTGTCAACATCCGTATCCAAATCTAAGACTTTTTTTACATCTGTATCTGACTGGATATTTTTAATTACATCCGAATCAATATCCGGCGGATCCAGATCGAATACTGATATTATCCGTATTCAAACAATAACATCTGGATTCGAAAATTCGTATCCGAACAATAACATCCGAATTCGAAAATCCGTATCCGAATTCATGCTTTAAGATAATAATAATAAGAAGAATAATGTTTTTTGTTTCCGTATCGATCAAAACATCGTTAATTGGTGAGTACGTCGCCAATTAACTCTGAATAATGAGTACGTTGCCAATTAACGACGTACTCATTATTCAGAGAAAATTGGTTATATACGTATCCAAAATAATGTAATTAACCACATATTCATCTGGTAGGACCCACATTCATTAACGTTTTCCGTAACGTCATGTGATTTATCAACGAGTTTTTTTGCTTCCGTACCGATCAAAACATTGTTAATTGGTGACATACTCATGGTTCTGAGAAAATTAGCCAGTACGTATAAAAAAATAATGTGATTGTCCTCATACCCATTCGTTACGGTGGGGCCCACATTCGTCTGTCTCCGTTTACATGTTCAATGGCGTCCCGTGATTTATCAACATTCCTATCAATACCTTAAAACTCTAATTAGTATCCTGAACCGACCACAATTACAACTTAAAATCCCGACCCGGTGGTGCACCCAACCCGACCCAACTTCTCCAACTAAATCCGTAGCCCCCTTTCCCGACTTAGAGAATCTCGACCTGGTGGTGCACCCAACCCTATAATGGAGAATCCATTTTTGGTGCCCGACTGACCAACCCTATTAACTGGATTCTTCAAGTTGGGAAAGGGGGCTAGAGATTTAGCAGGAGAATTGAGGTCGGGTTGGGTGCACCACCGGGTCAGGATTTGAAGTTGTAATTCGGGTCAGGTTGAGTGCACCACCGTGTCGGGATTTTAAGTTGTAATTAGGGTCGGGTCGGGATACTAATTAGAGTTTTAAGGTGTTGATAAGAAGTAAAGGTTGAGAAATCAAGGGACGTCACGGAAAATGTAAACGGTGCTAGACGAATGTGGGTCCCACCGTAACGGATATGTATGATGTCATTTACATTGTTTTGATACGTACAAAGTTAATTTTCCCCGGACCATGGGTATATCGCCAATTAATAATGTTTTGATCGGTACGAAAACAAAAATCACTTTGATAAATCACAGGACGTTACGAAAAACGTTAACAAATGTGGCCCCCACCATAACGGATGGGTAGGGGGCCAATTACATTGATTTTGATACGTACGAGACCAATTTTCTCTGAACCATAGATATGTCGCCAATTAAAGATGTTTTGATATACGGAAGCAAAAAAACCATAATAATAATCAAAACCTTAAATTTACTTCAATTCCATAATTCAGAGGTTTGATCGGAAACTCTACCAACAATACATACAAGTTACGAAGTAATACAAGCATAAATTACAAACATTAGAACAACACAAACAACATATGAAAGCACACAAGAACCACATAACAACAAACAACTAAGCAACAAACAAATTAACAAAGTTATTATTCCAACATGAAGCACCATCTCCATGGTAGCATACAAGTCACATTTGATACCTACATGTAAAGAGAGAGAAACTAAGAAAAATGGAAAATATATTAAAGGACCAAAGTAGGTCATCCGAAGGTTACATAAGGGCAATCATTGTACAAGTTCTTTTGAAGACCAAAAATTTAATATATTTCCAATTTTATCCGTAAAACAGCCCCACCCCCATCACCATCATCTCACATCCCAAACAAACCCACCAAATCTTCCTCCTTCCTACACCAAATTCCAAAGATTCCAACTTTTATGAACCCATTAGGTTCTGAATTTGAAAATATGTTTAATATAAAAGTTTTGCATCTCGAAATCTTCTTTGTAACGACTCTTTAATCGCCTTATTTGGATATCAGCTGAGAGTTATGCACAAATGATTAAAGATATGTTGATTGTCAAGTTTCCAAATATGATCTGTCTTGATATATGTTTTTCACCCTGGTAACATCGGAACTTGGCTAGTTGTTGAACGTTTTAATTAAACCGCAAGTGCACGGCCGCGATGAAGCGGTGGCAAGTACGGGTCGTCCTCAGGGAGGTGAGCAGCCTCTTGTTTGCACAAAATCAAGTGGCGAAAAAATGGAGAAGAGAGTTGGTTACGCTACTCTACACTAAACTACTCTAAGAAGTATGAAATGCGAACGAAAGAAACAATCAATGAACTAACAACTAAGCTAAGAACAAAGGAGGAATGCTGGAATACAGAAATGGAAAACCCCTAAGGGGTGGAGTGAGTGCACACATGCAAAGAGGTGGGTGTAGAATACATTCTTTAAGCACATGAAGGTGGTGTTTATCAAGCTTAGGAAGTGTCTAAATGTTATGGCAAAACCTATCAATCTATTCACCAACTTAGTTGATTAACATTTACATATGCAAGGTGTTTATTTCAGAACCTAAACAAGCATTAGAGGTGTCTAATCATTTTGGCAAAACTCATCAAGTTGTAAATTCTATCCTAAACAAGCAAGCATACATTCATGTTTAATCAACACATCAAAAATAAAGCATTCATCCCATTCTCTAATGCATGTATGTACATCTCCTCCACCCCCCAAAGGGGATGGAACTACTCACTAAACATTACACTAATGATTAAACTAAGCAAAGAAAGCATATTAAAACTAAGCTAGAAATAAAAGACGATTAAACTAAAACATGCACAAACAATAAAAGAAGCATAAACAAACAATGAAAGAAACACAAAACTTTATTGATAAAATGACTCACATTAAAAGTAGCATCCTCCTACTTTAGTGTGTGCTTCAAGGTCTCACTTCTAGTAGGAAGAATAGCCACTTAAAATATGGAGTGATTACAATGGAAGGTGAAGAGTTCTATTTATAGCCATGGAAAAAGGCAAACCGGGACAATCCCCCGATGTGGGACTAAACAAACACCAAAAATAGCCTAAACGAACATTAATACAAGTCCAGGAGAAATTTGAGCGCATTTGGGCCAAAAGTGACCGCCAATTAGCGGCCTTGGACCGCTAATTAGCGGTCTACAGTGTCCGGATCGCTCTGGAATTTCTTGTGGGCTTTTCTGGAAGGCTTTGTTGGTATTTGATGCATCTAGTTTGCATGTTGGAGCTCCGACCCGAATAGAATTGCTAAAATACTCCCCATGATGGTGAGGAGTATTCTGTTTTGCTCTTAGGTCCTTTGGTCCTGCATTCAGGTCCTTCTTCCTTGCATCTTGGTCCACAGATCTCACAATTCAGTCTTTTTTCCCAGCTTTTGGGTCCTTTTATGCTTCATCTCTTCAAACCTATTTATTCCTGAAAACTAAACATAAAACTCGTAACATAGCATTGTTTAGGTGAAAGATAATGGATATAAGATACAAATAAGAGCATGAAATGATGTCAATCAAATACCCCCACACCTAACTTTTGCTAGTCCCGAGCAAAACAAAGAAAGCGAAAAGCATGCGAAAAACAAGAAATCCTAACTCACTTTCGTAGGAATCACGGTTGCACTTAGCACGTGCAACAAGCCGTTAAACCTCCTTGTCGCCAAGGAGGAGGAGTGTTGTCTCCTGAGGGTTTTCAGCGGATCTACCCACAAAATCCGAACAAGATGCATTAATCAATCTAGCTACACGACTCGCTGGACTTATTTTGTCGATCATGGGACGCGGTAACACTACGGGTCGACTCTATATATGTAATCCGTCCACACACCTAGCCTAATGAGTTATTCGTGAGAGTTAGTTAAGGACTTAAGTGAAAGACATTGACAACCTTAACTTCTGAATGTGATACAATGTGTAAAGTCCATTTTGGTTCTTATTTGCTTCTTTTTTTTCTTTTTTTTTTCTTTTTTTTTCTTTTTTTTCTTTTTGTTTTGGAGAATTTTATTGGTTGGTGTTTGATTCTCCCAGGGTGAGGTTTCGTGCATCATTGCCTATGAGGACTTACACTATCACGTACACCTTCCCCCAAATCTCCACATAGGGCGATCCCTACCACCCGTGTAACGGGAGTTCGGTCGGCGCATCCCAAGTCAGATGACTCGAAAGCACCAGGCACAAAGTCCCCTCAGACTTACTTTCCCGAGTGATAGGAGCCGTGCGAGAAGAGAGAACACCACTTATTTATCTACATGGGAACCAAAACCCCTACACTTAAGTTTCACAAAAAGAGATTAAGGACCCTTGACTACGACAAACTTCCTTATACTAACAGACACGAATTATTTACTCACTAGGTTCAGGGTGGACTTATTTAAATGTTTGAGTACTGAAACCCTATGATTACACGCCCCTCGAGGGAAAACCGGGGTGCATCCTCACGACTCGATAAGACCTAAAGCCAGTAAACCAGAAATCCTAATGCATCAAGTTTAAGATAATTTTGGGAGCTTTCTTTTTACTTTGCCTCTCAACGGTTTTGCACATGCTAAACACACGCAAAACCCACAAAAGCCTTTTCTTTCGCAAACACATGAAGATTTTGAAAGAAATGTGAAAATTTTAAAGCACTCGGCAAGCAAAAGAAGACAAGTCACCCAAGGATCATGGCAAGCAGATATATCGATATTAAATGCGGCACACTAACATGACCCTAACAATGCAAACAACAGAAAATAAAACCAAAGGAAAAAGACTCGACTATGTACACACGTAAAACACCCCCCACACCTACTTCATGCATTGTCCTCAATGAATGTGAACAAGATACTACATGGATACATGCATGAAATAGGAAAGATCTCACCAACATGAAGTATAAAGGGACGTTTAGGGTCATGTTAATGGACACAAACCCAAATTCCCTCAAAACCTGTGAGAAGCTGAAGAAGGGAGATAAATACGTGAAGAAATTGGGCCCAAGTACACAAGGGTTGGGGCCCACAACAATCGATGCTCACTAATGAGTCTTTTAATACACACTTTTTTTTTCTTTTTTTTCTCTTTTTTTTGTTTTTTTGTTTTTTTTGTTTTTACCAGATATATACATCAACCAAGATATTCTCATAATCATTTGGTCAAGGAACATCAAATGAGAACATCAAGTCATGAGGACCAGAGACTTGCCGAGATGGGCAAACTCCACTGGTACTCTGAGGTGTCATGAGGGGTGAAAGGTCAAAGCTGAAAGGCTCGAACCCCTCATGATATTGGTTGGGTGTGGGCAACAAAGAATGAAGTTGTGTTGCCTCGCTAGGGTTTAATTGCTCATCGAAGAAAACCCTCCAACCAATTGGCGGGTGCATCAGAATGAGTTCCTCAGGCTCATTCGATGGATGCAGTAGACATGCATCACTAAGAATGGGGCTTCTCCCCAAGTCATCCAACAAGGACCTCCCACCATCATTTAGATCATCAAGCATACGCTCGGTCATAGGTGGGTCCTTGTTGGAGTCAATATGAAGCTCAAATGGCTCAATGGCCATGGGACATGAGGTAGAGACACCTTCTGGTATAGGCATATGATGAGGTGTCTTACTCTCACTAGTACTCTCAACTGAATCATGCAACGAACACTCCCTTTGGACATTCATGTTCGAGGCCAGCTCACTCTGTTGCATTGCAAAGACAGGCAATGAGTCTTCGCTGAGCCTACAAACATTCTCAACGGGTTGCATTGGTGTTAGAGGTGTTCGTTGATTTTGTGGTGCTTTCTCCAATTGGCGGATGAGATTGAGATTTAAAGGTTCATCCATGGGTTCCTGTTGCCTACCAGAGTTGAACACATGAAACTCGGCACTCATGTTACCGAATGAGAGCTTCATGAGACCATTTCTACAATTAATCAAGGCATTGGAGGTTGCCAGAAATGGTCTACCCAAAATCAAAGGTATTTGAGAGTGGGTGTTCGCAACAGGATTGGTATCGAGGACAACAAAATCGACTGGAAATATAAAATCTCCAACTTTGATAAGCACATCCTCGATAATCCCCATGGGAATACGAATGGATCTATCCGCCAATTGGAGGGTGATCTTAGTTGGTTTCAATTCTCCCAAGTTCAACTGTTGATAAACAGAGAATGGGAGGAGGTTGACCACTGATCCTAAATCAAGCAAAACATTGCTCAGTTTAGTGTCCCCTATCATACACTGAATAGTAGGACACCCAGGGTCCTTGTATTTTGTGTAGGTGGGATTGGACAAAAGTGAGCTGATATTTGCAGCCAAGAATGCATTCTTAGGAACATTGGTCTTCCTCTTGGTTGTGCAGAGATCCTTCAACACTTTGGCATATTGAGGTATTTGTTGGATGACATCCAACAAGGGGATGTTAACCTTCACTTGCTTAAACACCTCTAATATCTTGTCCATGTTGTCACTCTGCTTTTTGTTTAACCTACTTGGATAGGGATCTTTTGGCAGGTAGGTTTTCTACTGTGCCTGAGAAGAAAGCTTTGGTGTATTACCCTCACCCTCAGCTTCTTCTTCACCACCATTCCCACTGAGGGGCTGCATAGATGGTGGTGGGTGTGGCAAGGAAATGTGATTGTCAACCTGTTTTCCATTCCTTAAGGTCACAATGGAATTGACATGGTGAACAAGTTCCTCCACATGGTTCACTTGCCTCCCCCGAGGTACCACATTCTCATTTTGCATTTGTTGTTGTTGGTACATGCGGGGGTTAGCCTCAGGCTGGCTAGGAAAAGACCCTCTCTCTCTTTCATGTACAGACTGAGTCAATTGGCCCATCTGAAGCTCTAGAGATTTGATGGTCTGCTGATTTGAAGTGAGAACTTGACTCGTGGTTGACATAAAATTTTTCATTGAGTTTTCAAGTCCACGAGTCAAGGTCTCAAGCGAATTGAATCGGGTTTCCATATTATTGGAATTTGGGAAACCCGATTGATGGGTGGTTTGCGCTTGGGGTGGTGATGCATTGCATACATTGCATCATATGTCTTTCATTTAGATCACTTTTATATCAATAAATGCTACTAAGGTATGTGTTTAGTCTTATTTACAGAATACAGGGACCTGAATGCAAATTACCCACATCCCGAGCATAAACGTGTGCAAAAGATTCATTTCTATCATGAAGACCGAATTTAAGTTTATCGGGTTTCAAATGGAAATGCATCCAAGCATAAAAGCATTCAAGGAGCTAATTACAAAAAGGTCAAGGGCTTAATTGCAAAATACCAAGGACCTGATTGCAAAAGAAAAGGATCAAATTATTTTGTTGGAAAAGTCAAAAGAAAAGTCAAATATAAATCTCCAACAATGGAAGGAATTAATCCGGAGTTTAAAAGAATGGAAAGAATCCATCCAGACGCGCAAATAAAGATCAAATCATGCCATAAACGCACCACAGAAATCCGGGCGCGAAATCCTTGACTTGGGCGGCGATTCCGCCGCATCTCCCATGCATTGTGCGGCGATTTCGCCGCACCAGTGAGGATCTGTGTGCTCCAATTTTGTCCAGTGTTGGGTTGACGCGTGTACTATCCTTTTATGTATTGGTATCCCCTGTATCGGCTATAAATAGCCCTGTAGGACGAATGTAACACATCTTTGAACCTTTGGTCTTGGATCATTAGTAATAAAATTATGTTTTATTTTGTTTTAATTTTCTTTTCTTAATGTCTCTAGGATCCCTTCCTCTTCCTCCCTCCATGAGTTTCTAACTCTTTCCAAAGGGTGGAGGTGATGGAATTAGGGGTAGAGAAGATGAATGCATGTTATTGTTTTAAGTTCGTGATTAGTATATTTTGATTACTTGAGTTTATGTTAAATCATTTATCTTGTAATGCTTCATAACTAACATGATTTATTCCAAGTTTCTCCATTCTCCAATCTAAACCTAAGTCTAGACCTCCACCCGACGGAATTCTCCATCTTTATTCTTGTTTTTAGTTTTAATTGTTCTTGTTTCTTGCTTTAGATAATTAAATCAAAAACCCCAAAAACCCAATTTATTTCTTCTTCCCTTCTTCCCCTAAATCGAAATCACACTAACAACGAAATCTCTCCCTCCTTGTGTTCGACCCGTACTTGCCACGTCTTCATAGACGCCGTGCACTTGCGGTATAAATTTAATTCTCATCAAGTTTTTGGCGCCGTTGCCGGGGAGGCGACGCAGATTTTTTGTTTTCGTGTTTTCGATTTTTTCCTGTCTACGTTGTGCGCGATCTAAGTATTTGAATTTGTGTAGCAGGAGACAACAGAGCGCGCGGGGAAATCCGGGAGCGTTCTGAGACACTTGGGCGGCGGAATCACCGCATCTACAAGGTAAAGTGCGGCGGAAACGCCGCACAGGGTTGGAATCTGGTCTTCAATTTTCTGGGACATCGTCGACATCTCTGGGTGGTCGCATTGAGCTACTGGAATCTCTGAGAGTGGGCGGCGAACCCGACTGAGCATTGCGGAGGTAACTTTTCTTGCCTTTCTCGTAAAATCTGAATAGTTGAAAAGTTTCCTTTCGTAGAATTTCACGTGTTAGGGTTACAATTCCATAATTGGCAATGATTCAACTCTGACCTAAAATTGGCAAAATTAGAAAGACCTTAGTGCATGCATCATATAATGTTTTGCTTGCATTATTCTTGCTAAATTCTTGCAAATTAATACTTGTTGAAGATTGCTGGAGGCAAGGTACGTATCGAGGTTTTTATCGACTGCATTAGAGCATATAATTTAGTTGCATACAACCTTGCAATTGCCCCCATTAAAAGGACCATTGTTTGACTATCTTTGCTAGATTTAAGTTAAACTATCTTAAGGGCAACTCCGTAGGAAAAGATACGGTGGGGATTTCATCACCCTCCCGTAGCCCACAAACCACAATCCTGAAGTGTCGCCTAAGCCTAAAATTTTAAAAATCAATTAGACATTGGCCCCTAAGGACTCGGACTCAATTAAGGAGGAGATTGGTTTGACTTGCTATGACCTGAAGCTAATTGAATTCAATTTGGTGTCTAGAAAGTGTTTTTATGTCGACGAAAGTCTTCCAAGCGACGTGGTTGTCTAATTGGCACCGACTCTGTCGGAAGCGCCCCCACTAGCTATACACTAACTGGCCAACTTGGTTTGATTGGTGAGGGAGGTGAATCAAGCAAATCAATTCGACTCAACCAGTTAGGAGTCGTCTAGATCTAAGTGACACTAGGTCTAGGATTGTTTTGACCGTGCTTGTTCAGGAAATTTCTGACCAACCCTAATTTTTATCCTTTAGAGTTAAGTTTCCCTTCTCGTCTGAGTCTTCTTTCCCTTCTCATCCTTACCTTTCTATTGTTTGTTTCCTTTTAAAAAAAAAAATTAATTCAAAAATTCCAAAAAAAAAAAGAGTAATTGATTCTTGGAATTGAATTTGAAATTTAAATTTCGAAATCAAATTCGAAAATTAATTCAAACCGGTGCACTCAGATTTGGGTGCGGGATTTAAGCAATCGACTCTCACGAGTTCATCTGGATTCCAGTCTAGAGCTTAACCCCAACCCATCTGTTGCACCACCTCACCCGGATCTAATGGGTGAGAACGTAGTGGACCCGCCTGTTGCGCAACCTATAACTCTAAGGGATCGGTGCTACCCAACGATGGCTGCTCAGCCATCGTGCATCGTCATGCCCACCATACCGGGTCGCGACTTCGAACTTAAGGCACAATACATGAGTATGCTGCCTAAGTTCACCTCTAGGGAAGATCCATATCTCTTCCTTAGAGAATTTGAGGAAATCTGCTCTCTTATGCAATACCAGCATATCCCTGAAGAGGCAGTGCGTCTGAAATTCGTGCCTCTAGCACTGAAAGACGACGCTAAGAAATGGCTATATAGTCTAGCCGAAAGATCTATTAGAAGTTGGGCCGAATTTGTTCAAGTTTTCCTAAAAAAATATTTCCCCAACCATAAGACTATGAAGATTAGGAATGAAATTGTTGCATTCGTTCAGTCTGAGAGCGAGCCGTTCTATTCCTATCTTGAGAGATTTAAGAGTGTCTTGACCCAATGCCCTCATCACGGAATACCGAAGTGGCAATTATGCCAAATTATTTATGAGGGATTGACACCCACATCTAGAGTTATACTAGAATCTGTGAGCCAAGGGAACTTCATGTCCAAAAATGAAAATGATGCCTGGACTTTTCTTGAGGATTTAGCTGAAAATAGTATGCAATGGGACAATGCTAGAACACCCATCAACCCGAGTATTGGATCTAGAATAGCGAGTCAACCCCGACCTGGTGTCTTAGCTGTAGACTCCAACATAGCGGCTGAGGCAAAACTAGCTACCCTAATGCGTAGAATGGAAAGTCTAGAGCTACAAAATCAATCCCGAATGAATCAGCCCTTGTCTATCCCCTGCTCTAGATGTGGTCAGACTGGTCATTTAATGGAGGACTGTGTGAACCTGGAACATGTTAATGCCACATATAACAATTCTAGAAATGATCCTTACGCATCAACCTATAACCCAGGTTGGCGTAATCATCCCAATTTTTCGTGGACCCAACAAGGACAACCTCCTAGACAACAACCAACCCCATATAACCAAAATAATACATCATCTGGGGGTAATAATGGAAATCATGAGGTTAGGTTGACAAAATTAGAAAATTTAATGACAACCTTTATACAAACAACCAACCAATCATTCCAAAGGCTAGAGACACAGGTCAGCCAATTAGCACAGATAATAGGTGAAAGAGAAAAGGGCCAATTTCCAAGTCAACCTGAGGTAAACCCCAGAACTAATAATCAATATCAATCTTATCAACCACCTTCAGGAAATAACAACCCTAGACCGGTTCAAATGGTTAATGAGGAAGGACCGTTCCAACAAATCAATGCTGTAGTATCATTACGGTCCGGAAGACAAATTGACAATAATGTGGTAAACCCTAGAATGACTAATCAATCTAGCCATCAAGCACCCACATACGACTTGACCATTGAACCCGACGTCCACATTGAAAAGCCCAATCCACCTACCCAACCTGAACCTGTAGCTCAACCTGAACCTGAGCGAGTCTATGTGCCTAAAGCCCCATTTCCCAATAGACTCAAAAAGAACTCTAGTGCACAAATAGAGAAAATCTTGGAAGTATTTAAGCAAGTTAAGGTAAACATTCCACTCTTAGACATGATTCAACAAATACCTGCTTATGCTAAATTCTTAAAAGATTTGTGCACTAAGAAGAGAAAAACGAATGTACCCAAGAAGGCATTTTTAACTGCAAACATATGCTCAATTCTTTCCAACACATCTCCTATAAAATATAAGGACCCGGGGTGTCCCACAATTTCATGTTCAATAGGAGATACGTTTATCAATAAAGCCCTTCTAGACCTTGGTGCAAGCGTTAACTTGCTCCCATTTTCTGTCTACGAGCAACTCAACCTTGGTCCACTGAAACCCTCTAGGACAACCCTCCAATTCGCTGATTGTTCTGTTAAGAAACCGAGAGGTATAGTAGAGGACGTTTTGATTAAGGTTGGTGACTTCATTTATCCAGTGGATTTTGTCGTACTTGATACTGAACCTGTTGTAAATCCTAATCGACAAATCCCTGTAATTCTAGGTAGATCCTTTTTAGCCACTTCGGAGGCATTAATAAACTGTCGAAATAGGCTCATGCAATTATCTTTCGGGAACTTAAAAGCAGAATTTAATATCTTCCATATTGATAATGAGCCAGAAATAATATGCAACCCAAGTGATGTTGTGATGAGAGCACGTATTTATCAGAATTCTGAATCAAATAAATCATCACATAAGCAAAAAGGAAGTAAGAAAAAAGGGAGTGATTCATTTACTCAACCACCATCACTCGAGCAAATAAGCGAACCAATTCAAGTGAGAAGAGTGGAATCTTTTCCTCAAGTCAACATGGGGAACAATTCAACTAGATACATGCACCAACATGGTGTCATTCAATCCAGTTCTGATTATGGTTGACTTTGAGCAAACTCAACCCCTCTACTGCAAGCCGACTCAGGTAATAAGTGCATTTATTTTATCTATGCATACATTGAGGACAATGCATGATTTAGGTGTGGGGGGTGTTTATATATGTACATATCTATCTATTTGATTTTCTGTCCTGCTTTATTTCTTAAAAAAAAAAAAAAAATTCAATATTCTATGACATAGCTTAAGATTGAACTGCCAAAACTCGTGTACAAATTGCATTAAGTTTTTGTTCCTTATTATATAGCTCTGCTTGTAGAAATTATGACATAAATCTAAGTTCCAAAGAAATAACCCATGACCCTTGTAAGACATGTATGCACTTAAATTGGATGAATCAAATCTTTGAAGTGGTTGATAAAAAGCAGAGGTTGAGGAAAATATACCGGGAAGTGTGGACTTCTAATAGCAATTAAGCCTTGAGGAAAATAAAAGTAAAATAAAATAAAAATAAAGTGAGGAAAACACATTTTGCAAAATGATTACAAAAGCCCAAGCCTTCGAGTCACTGGTCCGTAGGGGTATCTTGAAACCCGATAACTTGAGTCTGCCAGCTCGGGATTATCAACCAAACTCGCTACACGAATGCAAAAAGGGTATAAGTGTCAAAAAGGAAAAGCAAATGTGTTGAATCACGGGAAAAAAAAAATACTTTAAGATACTCAAGGCCCAAAGCTAAAAGAATGATCCATGCCATGGTTGATCCAAATGATACTTCACCACCAGAGGAGGCGTGCAAAATAATTTAAGTAATAACATGTTTAGAAGGGTTAGTGGTGTGAATGTTGGAGGAACAAAGACCAAGTCATATTTTTAATAAGCTAGATTAATATAATGAGCATGCGAGAACTTTAAGTGAGATGTATAAGGTTAAGGCAGAAAGATTAAGAGCTATTAATGGAATGTTGAATTAAGACTTTGTGGGTATATCTGCTGAAAACCCTCAGGAGACAACACTCCTCCCCCTTGGCAACAAGGAGGTTTAAAGGCTTGTTGCACATGCTAAGTGCAACCGTGATTCCTACGAAAGTGAGTTAGGATTTCCCTGCTTTCATTTTCTTATATTCTGTTTTGCTAGGGACTAGCAAAATCTAGGTGTGGGGGTATTTGATGCATTGCATACATTGCATCATATGTCTTTCATTTAGATCACTTTTATATCAATAAATGCTACTAAGGTATGTGTTTAGTCTTATTTACAGAATACAGGGACCTGAATGCAAATTACCCACATCCCGAGCATAAACGTGTGCAAAAGATTCATTTCTATCATAAAGACCGAATTTAAGTTTATCGGGTTTCAAATGGAAATGCATCCAAGCATAAAAGCATTCAAGGAGCTAATTACAAAAAGGTCAAGGGCTTAATTGCAAAATACCAAGGACCTGATTGCAAAAGAAAAGGATCAAATTATTTTGTTGGAAAAGTCAAAAGAAAAGTCAAATATAAATCTCCAACAATGGAAGGAATTAATCCGGAGTTTAAAAGAATGGAAAGAATCCATCCAGACGCGCAAATAAAGATCAAATCATGCCATAAACGCACCACAGAAATCCGGGCGCGAAATCCTTGACTTGGGCGGCGATTCCGCCGCATCTCCCATGCATTGTGCGGCGATTTCGCCGCACCAGTGAGGATCTGTGTGCTCCAATTTTGTCCAGTGTTGGGTTGACGCGTGTACTATCCTTTTATGTATTGGTATCCCCTGTATCGGCTATAAATAGCCCTGTAGGACGAATGTAACACATCTTTGAACCTTTGGTCTTGGATCATTAGTAATAAAATTATGTTTTATTTTGTTTTAATTTTCTTTTCTTAATGTCTCTAGGATCCCTTCCTCTTCCTCCCTCCATGAGTTTCTAACTCTTTCCAAAGGGTGGAGGTGATGGAATTAGGGGTAGAGAAGATGAATGCATGTTATTGTTTTAAGTTCGTGATTAGTATATTTTGATTACTTGAGTTTATGTTAAATCATTTATCTTGTAATGCTTCATAACTAACATGATTTATTCCAAGTTTCTCCATTCTCCAATCTAAACCTAAGTCTAGACCTCCACCCGACGGAATTCTCCATCTTTATTCTTGTTTTTAGTTTTAATTGTTCTTGTTTCTTGCTTTAGATAATTAAATCAAAAACCCCAAAAACCCAATTTATTTCTTCTTCCCTTCTTCCCCTAAATCGAAATCACACTAACAACGAAATCTCTCCCTCTTGTGTTCGACCCGTACTTGCCACGTCTTCATAGACGCCGTGCACTTGCGGTATAAATTTAATTCTCATCAGGTGGCTGATAGGAATGCGCATGCATGGGAGGTTGGTGTGATTGGTAAGGTGGTCTCGAGGAGTTTGGAGGACCACCCGGGGCATTAGTTTGGTTCCATGAAAAATTGGGGTGGTTCCTCCATCCAGGATTATAAGATGATGAGTATGGGTCATTCCTGGATCTATCATAGACGGCGTTGACACGCTCCATCTCAGGAGGAATGGACTCACACTCACTTTCTACATGACCTATCCTACCACATGAATGACAAGGAACTGGACCAGATGTGGACATGTGAGGTGCACTTTGTTGGTTTTGGAGCTCAATCGAATCCATACGGCGCATTAAGGCTGCCATGCGCGCCTCGGTGGCCGTAGTGGTATCGATAGCAAATGCGGTACCCGATCTAGTCGAGTTTGCATTCGCGATCCTCGCTCCTATACTAGATGATGCAGGTGGTTCCCTCACACTCTCCCACTGCATGGTTTTCTCAGCGAGGTCTTCTAGGAAGGCCCATGCCTCCCTTTCATCCTTTCCCAAGAACTCTCCTTGACACATGGACTCAAGGAGCGTTCTTGACGGGATGTGAAGACCCTCGTACACAATCTGACAAAGGCGCCACAACTCAATGCCATGGTGAGGGCATGAGGATAGTAGCTCCTTGAACCTCTCTAGATATGCATGAAATGTCTCGGTCTCAAGTTGATAGAACGAATTGATTTCGTTCCTCAATTTTTGAGTCCGATGATTAGGAAAGTACTTCTTGAGGAATGCAGATTGAAACTCATCCCAAGTCCTAAAGGAATTTGCCTGGTTGCTATACAACCACTTCTTGGCGTCATCCTTTAGTGCAAAAGGAACGAGCCTAAGATGGATGGAGTCTGTGCTAAGTTGTTGCAGCTTGAACATAGCACAGACCTCCTCAAATTCCCTGAGAAAGATATAGGGGTCACCTTTCCCAGTGAAATGAGGGAGCATGGAAATGAATTGAGGCTTAACCTCAAAATGGTTCCCATTAGCCTCTGGTAATACGATGCATGAGGGTAGAGCTGTGCGGCTCGGGTAGCATCAATCACGAAGAGATATGGGAACGACAACTTGAAGCACAGGTGGAACAGGAGGGTCCAGCAACTGCTCCTCCTCACGGAAATTAGCAGCCATTGGACCCGAACTACGTGCGACACGAGAGGAGGAAGGTGTCGAGAAATCGATGACCGAAGCCGGATTGACAACGCTCCTCGTCAAACGACCACTCTCGTCTCGTGTCCACGAAAGCATGCACAAAGGTGCACACACAAACCACAACTCTTTTTTTTCTTTTTTTCTTTTTTTTTCAAATAAAGAATGTACGTAGAAGAGAAGACGAGGGAAAACAGGAGAGAAAGAATGACTCAGGAGAGAAAGGAAGAAGTCCTTATGCTACGGCGGATGGGTACAGGTAGAAGCACACAAGCAAACAAGGCTCAAGCAATCCTAAGGTCGCTATAGGTCCTTACAGCTAGACGATGCCTAACTGCGAGGTCACACGGCCTCAACACGTCTCACCTCCCTACAACGAGGACCACAAAGCCCAGCAAGTGAGCCAAGATCCCGGGATCTCGTCTCTCCTACTATCGACAAAGTGGGCAACGCCGATCAGGTCATGACGGTCGGGACCGGATCACTCTCCTAATGCGTCCAAGATCTTTAGGGCCAATGTCTACTTGATTTTAAAATTAGGCTCTTGATTAGTGTGGTTTTTGGGGCAATGGAAAGGGTGATGAAATCCCCCACCTTATCTTTTATGGGACAGCCCCTCCTTAGTAGCGTTTTGGAGTCCTAATCTAGCAATCAACTCTCCAAACAAAACGCTCAACTCACACTTGTTTCAATGCACTTCCTACTAACTAATGCATGTTCATACGAAATGCATGAATGAGGGTAGAAGGTGCGTAACTCACGCCAGCTCTCAGCAACAGAAAATAAAGCTAAGATAAAAGACAATCTAAATGCCTAAGTCACATACATGATGCATGGCCTAAACAAAAAGAATGCCTAATCTTTTGCTTTGAGTTTTAGGGTCCAAGTTGCTTAAAGGAGGTTGATTATGGATCTGGGAACAAACTATAAGCCAAAACATGCCAAATTAAATCCCAGATCACTACATCAATTATGAAAACCGACCAAAGAAATAAGAGAGAAAACAGAGCTTACCAGACCGCCAATTGGCGGTCTCAAGCCGCTGATTGGCGGTCTACAGTGCTCAGCTTGCTTCAAAACTTCTCCAGGTGCTCCTCCTGACCACTCCAAGTCTCCTGAAACAAAGACAAACTACAAAACAAAAATTAAATCCACTCGAATCGTCCAAACAAGAGTCTGGACTGGCACCTCCCCGGCAACGGCGCCAAAAACTTGTTGAACGTTTTAATTAAACCGCAAGTGCACGGCCGCGATGAAGCGGTGGCAAGTACGGGTCGTCCTCAGGGAGGTGAGCAGCCTCTTGTTTGCACAAAATCAAGTGGCGAAAAAATGGAGAAGAGAGTTGGTTACGCTACTCTACACTAACTACTCTAAGAAGTATGAAATGCGAACGAAAGAAACAATCAATGAACTAACAACTAAGCTAAGAACAAAGGAGGAATGCTGGAATACAGAAATGGAAAACCCCTAAGGGGTGGAGTGAGTGCACACATGCAAAGAGGTGGGTGTAGAATACATTCTTTAAGCACATGAAGGTGGTGTTTATCAAGCATAGGAAGTGTCTAAATGTTATGGCAAAACCTATCAATCTATTCACCAACTTAGTTGATTAACATTTACATATGCAAGGTGTTTATTTCAGAACCTAAACAAGCATGAGAGGTGTCTAATCATTTTGGCAAAACTCATCAAGTTGTAAATTCTATCCTAAACAAGCAAGCATACATTCATGTTTAATCAACACATCAAAAATAAAGCATTCATCCCATTCTCTAATGCATGTATGTACATCTACTCCACCCCCCAAAGGGGATGGAACTACTCACTAAACATTACACTAATGATTAAACTAAGCAAAGAAAGCATATTAAAACTAAGCTAGAAATAAAAGACGATTAAACTAAAACATGCACAAACAATAAAAGAAGCATAAACAAACAATGAAAGAAACACAAAACTTTATTGATAAAATGACTCACATTAAAAGTAGCATCCTCCTACTTTAGTGTGTGCTTCAAGGCCTCACTTCTAGTAGGAAGAATAGCCACTTAAAATATGGAGTGATTACAATGGAAGGTGAAGAGTTCTATTTATAGCCATGGAAAAAGGCAAACCGGGACAATCCCCCGATGTGGGACTAAACAAACACCAAAAATAGCCTAAACGAACATTAATACAAGTTCAGGAGAAATTTGAGCGCATTTGGGCCAAAAGTGACCGCCAATTAGCGGCCTTGGACCGCTAATTAGCGGTCTACAGTGTCCGGATCGCTCTGGAATTTCTTGTGGGCTTTTCTGGAAGGCTTTGTTGGTATTTGATGCATCTAGTTTGCATGTTGGAGCTCCGACCCGAATAGAATTGCCAAAATACTCCCCATGATGGTGAGGAGTATTCTGTTTTGCTCTTAGGTCCTTTGGTCTTGCATTCAGGTCCTTCTTCCTTGCATCTTGGTCCACAGATCTCACAATTCAGTCCTTTTTCCCAGCTTTTGGGTCCTTTTATGCTTCATCTCTTCAAACCTATTTATTCCTGAAAACTAAACATAAAACTCGTAACATAGCATTGTTTAGGTGAAAGATAATGGATATAAGATACAAATAAGAGCATGAAATGATGTCAATCACTAGTCGTAAGAGCAACTAATACATGCTCCTTTCAATTGTCTTTCTAATGGATCTACAACCATCGACCCAGGTTGTTTGGGAAAATGACCCAGCTCGTTTGGCAGAACGTCCCAACTTTGTTTTGTGGAAAAACGACCTAGCTCGTTTGGTAGAACGACCCAACTCGTTTGTTGCATCCCGTGCGGGTTTGGTGCATCCCAGCTTTGTTTTGTAGTAAAAGAACCCAGCTCGTTTGGTTAAACGACCCAGCTCGTTTGGTCAATGAGTCAGCTTGTTCGGGACAAATTCTGGACACATCGGGACTGGTGCGTCTTCCATGCCATTTATGAGCCTATTAGGTTCCGAATTTGGAAATATGTTAAATAAGAAAGTTTTACGTACTGAAATTGTCTTTGTAAGGAGCCTGGAATCTCCTTATTTGGATATCAGACATTAGAGTAATGCACAAATACTGATGATGTGTTGATTTCGCAGTGGACTGGTGCGTCCCGAGTTGGACTTGTATGTCTTCCATGCCATTTATGAGCCTATTACGTTCCAAATTTGAAAATATGTTTCATAGGAAAGTTTTGCGTATCAAAATGTTTGTTTACAATGAGACTTAAATAACCTTATTTGGATATTGGAAGAGAGACTAATACACAAATTACTGATGATGTGTCGATTTCGCGGAGGACTGGTGCGTCCCGAGTTGGAGGAGTGTGTCCTGAGTTGGACTGGTGTGTCTTCCACGCCTATTATGTTCCTAATTCGATAATATATTAAGTTTTGAGTGTCCAAATTTTCTTTGTAACGAGTCTTAAATTGCCTTATTTGGATATCAGATGAGAGAGTTATATGTTGATTTCACGGAGGACTGGTGATTGACATCATATCATGCATATATTTGTGTCTTATATAATTTAGTTTTAGCCTAAGAAATGCTACGTAATGAGTTTTATGTTCAGGTTTCAGGAATAAACGTGTTTGAGAAGAAGAGACTCAAAAAGGACTTAAAAGTACGAAAAATGACTGAATTGCATGATTTATGGACTGAGATGCAAGAGAGAAGAACCCAGATGTAAACCAAAAGGACCAATGAGAAAATCAAGAAGCTCCACACCATCATAAGGAGTATTTTAGCAATTATATCCATGCCCAAATATCAACAACCAAATCGAGTTCATCAAACATCAACAAATCAAGTCAGAAACGAGCTCCAAATGATTCATGGTTTAGTCGGGTGTTCGATTATGTTGTTTTATGTCCATTTATAGTATGCATTTAGTCCTATACCGGGGGATTGTCCTCGGTTACGTTTTTCTATGACTATAAATGGACTTGTATGTTTATATGTTCATCGGGGGTGTTTTAATCATCTACATGTTGAATGATTTTCTATGGGCTTTGCCATAAGATTTAAACACTTCTTATGCTTAGTTTTCTCATGTTTATTGGCTGAAATTTCCTGTTGAATATGCTACATGTTAGTTATGTGTTTGTATTTGTATTTGTATTTGCTTGTTTGATTGATTGAAGAAACTTTAAATTTATGGGTTGTGCCATAAGATTTTGACACATCTCATGCTTACTTTTATTCTTCACATGAGTTCATGGTTTTTTATTAGTCTTACCATATCTTTAGACACTTCTCATGCTGAGCCTAGTCATATGTTAATCAAGTAGTAATTGTCGATACGTTGTGTGAATGAATTGATAGGTTTTGCCAAATCTTTAGATACTTCATATGCATGAAATCACACACACAACACACACATGCTGACATGTGTTATTCATCACTTATTTCACTTCATATGTGCACACACTCCACCTCTTAGGGGTTTCCGTTTCTGAATTCCAGCTTACTTTATTATTTAGTTTCGTTTCATTGCTTCTCGTACTTTCATCTGCTTTGTTTGATGCTTGCTAGTTTAACGTAGTTTAGTTAGTGTAATCACTTTTCTTCTCCCCTCTTTTTCCCACTTGCATTCGAATGAACCAAAGTCGACACACCTCTCATATTTTCCACATCTTCACCGACGCCGTGCACTTGCGGTATTTAAAACAAACACATCAACTGGTGTGTCCCAAGTTGGACGAGTACGTCCCGAGTTGGAATGGTATGTCTTCCATGCCATTTATGAGCCTACTATGTTCCCAATTTGAAAATATGTTACATAGTAAAGTTTTGCATCTCAAATTGTATTTGTAACGAGCCTTTAATCGCCTGATTTGGATATTAGATGAGAAAGGTATGCATAAATTACTGATGATGTGTCGATTTCGCGGAGGATTGGTATGTTTTCCACGCCATTTATCAGCGTATTACATTCCCAATTTGAAAATATATTAAATAGGAAAGTTTTGCGTCCCAAAATTGTATTTGTAACGAGTCTTGAATTGTCTTATTTGTATATTGGAGGAGAGAGTTATGCACAAATTACTGATGATGTGTTGATTTCGCTGAGGACTGGTGTGTCCCGAGTTGGACGAGTACGTCTTGAGTTGGACTTGTATGTCTTCCACGCTATTTATGAGCCTATTACGTTCCTAATTTGGAAATATGCTAAATAGGAAAGATTTGTGCCTCAAAATTGTCTTTGTAACGAGCTTTGAATCACCTTATTTAGATATCGGATGAGACTGTTACACACAAATTACTGATGATGTATCAATTTCGCGCAAGACTGGTGAGTCCCGAGTTGGACGAGTGCTCAATGGGAGATCGATATGAGTTCGATAGATGCTCGATGGTCACACTTTGGATACACATTCTGGCCACTCATTCCAACAAAACTCGATGGGCTCAATATGAGTTCGATAGTTACTCGATGGTCACACTTTGGACACACATTCTAGTCACACATTATGACGCATCTTCCATGTCCTTTATGAGCCTATTACGTTCCAAATTTGGAAATATGTGATATTGGAACGTTTTACATCTCAAATTGTCTTTGTAAAGAGCTTTGAATCACCCTATTTGGATATTAAAGGATAAAGTTATGCACAAATTACTGATGATGTGTCGATTTCGCGGAGGATCACTGCTTCCTGAGTTGGACTTGTATATCTACTACGCATTTTATTGTCCTATTACGTTAAGAATTTGGAAATGTGTTAAATAGGAATGTGTTGCGTTTCAAAATTTTCTTTGTAACAAGCATTGAATCGCCTTATTTGGATATCGGATGAGAGAGTTATGCACAAATTATTGATGTTCTGTCGATTTTGCGCAGGACTGGTGCGTCCCGAGTTGGACGAGTGCTCAATATGAGTTCGATAGAAGCTCGATGGTCACACTTTGGACACACATTCTGGTCATGCATTCCAATAAAACTTGATGGGCTTGATATGAGTTCGATAGTTGCTCGATGGTCACACTTTGGACACACATTCTAGTCATCTTTGATGTCATTTATGCGCCCATTACGTTCTGAATTTGGAAATTTGTTATTTGCATCTCCAAATTGTCTTTGTAACAAACCTTGAATTGCCTTATTTTGATATTGGAGGACAAGAGTTATGGACAAGTTACTGATGATGTGTCGATTTTGAGGAGGACTGGTGCGTCCCAAGTTGGACTTATATGTCTTCCACGCCAATTATGAGCCTATTACGTTCCCAATCTAGACATTAATCGGAAATCTTTGCATCACGAAATTGTCTTTGTAGCGAGCCTTGAATCATCTTATTTGAATATCAGATAAGAGAGTGATGAATAAATTACTGATGATTTGTCGTTTTGGCGTAGGACTGGCGCGTCCCGAGTTGGACGAGTGCTCGATTGACTCAATATGAGTTCGATAGATTCTCTATGGTCACACTATGGACACACATTCTGGTCACTCATTCCAATAAAACTCGATGGGCTCGATATGAGTTCGATAGTTGTTCGATGGTCATACTTTGGACACACATTCTGGTGCATATTCCATGTTATGTATGGGCCCATTACGTTCTGAATTTGGAAAGTTGTTAAATAAAAACGTTTTGCGTCTCCAAATTGTCTTTATAACGAATTTTGAATCACCTTATTTTGATATAAGAGAGAGTTATGCATAAATTACTGATGATGTGTCGATTTCGAGGAGGCCTGGTGTGTTCTGAGTTGGACGAGTGCGACCCGAGTTTGAGTCACGTCCCGTGGAGGAAAGGAATTTTCTTGGGGGGGGGGAATGTTGGGGTTATGGGACCCCAGCAAATTCCTTGGTGGTTATGGGACCACCCGTATAAATGGGGGTGTTACCAAGCAATCTCTTATTATGGCTCGTGGGCCTAAAGGCCTAGGTGCTTAACCGCCTGACTCGTTGGTACCCACGTGCAACCGCTCATATCCACTCGACACTTAGTTTGGGGCTCTGCATTGCCTGAGAATGGACTATATTGGAAGTAACCCCCTCACTAATATCAATTGCTTTTAGTGTAGTGGTAAAGTCACATGTCATAAGTCCTTCATCTTGAAGTTGTGGTATAATTGTTTAACTGTGGTTTAATTTGGAATTTTGGAAAAGCTAAGATAATATTTAGACAAAAAATAATTTTAGAGTCAATTTGATTTAGATTGGGGACTTTGAAGTTCTTTTGAACAACTACATTTGGAAGAGAGGTTATAATCTTTTCGACTTGCATTATTATATAAGTTTGACAAATTTTTAGTTGAAAAATGAACATTGCATAGATTTTAGTTCGGTACTGTGGATGTTTGGGATTTGATTTTTTTATTATGACATCAAGTCTTACTTTTCTAGTACAGATATGCTTATTGACATATTATATCTCACTTTGACACTGTCGAGTTCGTTGGTTGGCTGAAAATGGAATGAAAACTTAAAATAAACTAGCATTTATAGGAAACTTATTCATCAAGGTCATTCTATAAATAAGAGCCGTAGAATGAATAATAAATCAAAAGTCTGCAATTCCACGAACGAAAATAGCAATGAGTATAAATAGTAATAATTTTTACAAATTATTTTATTATAATTTTAGCTTATACTTATATACTATTTTGCTCACTCCCTCTATTTGTCTAAATTTTATCAATTTTAAACTTAAGAACGAACATAGCTGATGCATTGCATACATTGCATCATATGTCTTTCATTTAGATTTTTTATATAAATAAATGCTACTAAGGTATTGTTTTGAGCAATTGTGCAGAATTCAGGAGTTACAATGCAATTTACCAATATTCGAGCTAAAACGCGTGCAATGGACTCAGATGGATCACAAAGACCAATTAGCTAGAGATTCAAGCTCAAGCTGAAGTCCAATTGATTGCATAAGAAGCCAGGGACCTGATCGCAAATTAGAAGGACTAAAAAGTTATTTTGGAGGAGTATTCAAGAAGAAATCAAATTCGGATCTCCAAAGATATGCAATAATTGATTTATATGTGTGGAGGCCACCTACAACATACCAAAAACACACCTGCAAAAGCACAAATTAATCTGGATCATCCATGCGGCGATTCCGCCGCATCTGACGGTCAATGTGCAGCGGAAACGCCGCACAGGTTGCGATCCGTGCCTCCAATTTTCGTCCAATTATGTAATAGCACGTGTTCTTCCTTATGCATACTTAGGGTTCCTTGTATCGGCTATAAATAGCCCCGAAATATTGTTATGAAAAAAAAACTTTTGGTATTTCCATTCTATAAGCAATAAAATTCTGCCCTTTTATTTCTCCATTGTCTTTGTCTTTTGTAAGCTTAGTTTTAGATTAATATTTCATGTTCTTAATTCCAGTAGAATAATTTAGTTGTTCTTTACTCTTCTCTTAGAATAATTTGTTGCATGCTTAGAATAATTGCATTTGTTTTCGTAGATCGTAGTTTAGTATAATACTTTTTTTCTTTTCGTAGTCTCTCGATGATCTTCATGACCCCTTCTCCTCATCTTCTCCCCATGGGTTTCTAAAACCTTCCAAAGGGTGGGGGTGACGGATTTAGGGTTAGAGAAGAGAGATCGTTTTTATTTTAATTTTTTGTTAGTATTTTGATCATATGAGTTTTTGTTAAATCAATTATCATATGATGCTTAATATCTCACTTGATTTATAATAATTTTCGTGATCTCTAATCTAACTCAAAGATTCATAACTCCCACCCGCTGGACTCATCCTTATTTGTTTCTTCTTAGTTTTTGTTTTTGTTGTTCTTGCTTTAGAAAAATTAAAAATCCAAAAATCTCAAACCAACCATATTTCTCTCTTTCTTTCCTTAGTCAAAAATCACAAAAAGATAAGAATCTCTCCCTCCTTGTGTTCGACCCGTACTTGCCGCGTCTTCATCGATGTCGTGTACTTGCGGTATAAATAAAAATCTCATCAACAGCCAATAAATTTTACCAAACCATATGCTTTGTGTTTGGATATTGGAATTTCAATTGTAAGAATAAAATCAATTTAACTGTGTCGTATTTTATAGTTGTAGAAATTTCTTTTGAATGTTTGAATTTTAATGTATTTAGGTTTGAAAAAAATGTTAAAAATAAGAAGGATATTTTCAATATTTTATTTTTTTAATTAATTAATTAAAATATCATCTTAAAGTTGTAGGTCCTAGGTACAAAATTGGACCAATGAAAAGACAATCTACCCCACCTAGAAAACAATTCTGGATCCGCCCATGTTTTTCACCATCGTATCATCGGAATTTGGCAAGTCATAAGGCATGCTAATATGTTCTCCTTTCAATTATCTTTCAAAAGGATCTAGGATCATCAAATTCTATTTGGATGTGGATGTTATGAGTAAAACAATTGATGTGTCACGACCGGGACGAGTGTGTCCTGAGCAGGAATGGTGTGTCCCGAGTTGGACTGGTAGGTCTTCCACGCCCTTTATGGAGTCATTGGGTTTCAAATATGAAAATATGTAAAATATAAATGTTTTGTTTCTCAAAATTTTCCTTGTAACGAGTCTATAATAGCATTTTTTGGATATTGAAGGAGAGAGTTATGTACAAATTATTCAAGATTTGTTGATTGTCCAGTATCCAAATACGATCTATCTTGAGACTCATTTTTCACTCTCATATAATCGAAATTTTGCAAATCATAACAGAAACAAATATGTGCGCATTTCAATTGTATTTCCAACGGATATAGAATCATCAAATTACGTTTTTGAATGTGGATGTTATGAATAAAAGGACGCAGATTGTTTGGGAAAACGGCCAACTCATTTGGTGAACGACCCAGGTTGTTTGGGAAAATGACTCAGCTCGTTGGGTGGAAACAAACCATCTCGTTCGGTGGAAACAACCTTGGTCATTTGGTTGACACCGATCAAGGTCGTTTGGCTCGTTTGGTCCATTTTGTGTTAAAACCGAAAAAGATACCAAAATAAAGCTTACATAATGGAAATCGATCTTAATACTCTGGTGTATTAAGTAGGATGGTTGGACTAAGGTTGTTTGATTTAGGGGAGAAATATGTCGGGTGTGAGAGTTTGGAGAAATATGGATGTTCGGAAGAAGAACTGTATGATTTGTAATTAGGAAAAATAAACAAGGGTAAATGTGACATTTGATATTATTTTTAAGGCCAGAAAAAGTCAAGACTCTCAAATAAATAGACCCCCGTCAGTGACCTTAGAATTATTTTTTGGTTTATTATATGAATATGTTGTTACAAAGTATTCAATAAATAAAAATCGAATTCTAAAACTACCTTTTATAGGTAAACTAGGGTCTTCTTAAGAAATTTAGAAATCTAACTCTTGATATTTTCCAACTTCACGTGAATCTATACAGCACAAATAAGTTCATTATATAATAAAATTAAACCATAGAAATTAAAACGTAACATCAACTAAGTAATAATACATACTCATGTTTAAAGGTGGCAACTAATCCATTATGGAAACCAATGCCTCTACAACATCTCTTCCTAATCGAGAGTGTCATCAATGACTCTACGAGCACAACTGAATGCAGATTGGGTTTTTTTTACTTGGATACGCCTTCAAAAGATGTCAATAACTAATTTACACCCGTGTTTTCTATATTTACTTCAGTACGCCTTTCGTGTTGTGTTTTTACATGGGTAAGCTGATTGACATCATTTCATGCTTATATTTGTATCTTATATCCATTATCTTACACCTAAGCAATGCTACATGACGAGTTTTATGTTTAGTTTTCAGAAATAAAGAGGTTTGAAGAGAAGAGCCATGAAAGGACCCAAAAGCAGGAAAAAGGACTTAATTGTGAGACCTGGGGACCAAGATGCAAGGGAGAAGGACCGGATCGTAAGACAGAAGGAACTAAGAGCAAAACAAGAAACTCCACACCATCATGGGGAGTATTTTGTCAATTCGATTCAGGTCGGAGCTCCACTAAACAAGTTAGATGCATCCAAGACCAAGAAACATGCCAAGGAAAGCCCACCAGAAGATCCAATGGGATCTGAAGCTTATAGGCCGCCAATTGGCGGTCTGGTTAAGCCCAGATCCACTAAGTTTTCTCCTGGACTTGTATTAATGTGTGTTTAGGCTATTTTTGGTATTGGTTTAGTCCCACATCGGGGGATTGTCCCGGATTAGCTTTTTCCATGCTTATAAATAGAACTTTTCACCTCCCATTGTATCTATCTCTCTCTTTGGTGGCATCTTCCCTACTAAGAGTGAAGCCTTGAAGCAAAACTCTGGTGGAGTAAGTGCTGCTTGTAATTTGAGTGAGTTAATAATAGAAGTTTTCCTTTAATTGTGTTGTTTCTCTCTTAGTTTAATTTCCTTCCATATGCATGTTTGCTTGTTTGTTTTGTTTTATGCTCTTTAATATTTCTTGCTTGATTAGTATAAATTTCATTTCAGTATAATGCTTCATTTTATTAGAGTAGATAGTTTAAATATGTGTGAGTAGTTCCATCCCCTTTGGGGGTGGAGTAGATGTGTGTACATGTTATGTAGATGGTTTGAATGCTTAATATGAATGTTTGTGAAAAATATTAGTATGCTTGCTTGAATTATTAAGAACTGATGAGAATTAAATTTATACCGCAAGTGCACGGCGTCTATGAAGACGTGGCAAGTACGGGTCGAACACAAGGAGGGAGAGATTTCGTAGTTGATGTTATTTTCGATTAAGGGGAAGAAGGAGAGAAGAATAAATTGGGTTTTTGAGATTTTTGGTTTTTATTATCTAAAGCAAGAAACAAGAACAAATAAAACTAAAACAAGAACAAAGATGGTGAATTCCGTTGGGTGGAGGTTTAGATATCGGGTTTAGATTAGAGAATTCTGAAACTTATAATAAATCATATTAGTTATAAAGCATTACATGATAAATGATTTAACATAAACTCAAGTAATCAAAACATACTAATACGAAATTAAAATAATAACATCTTCTCTTCTCATCACCCTAAATCCGTCACCCCCACCCTTTGGAAAGAGTTAGAAACTCATAGATGGAGGGAGGGAGAAGGGGTCCTAGAGAAACTAAGAAAAGAAAATTAAAAACATAAAATAAAAGAAACAGAATTTTATTGCTAAATTATGGAACAAAAGGAAGAACTCCTCACAACATCGTTCTCGGGGCTATTTATAGCCGATACAAGGGACCTAAGCATGAAATAAGAAAGTACACGCGTCAACACGCAACCGGTAAAATTTTTAGAGCATGAATCTAATTTGGTGCGGCGGCTTCGCCGCAATTTGCTCTTGAGGTGCGGCGGAATCGCCACCTTTTTGGCTCAGAATCGACCCGGATTTTTCCTGTGTGTTTATGGTATGATTTCAATGTCATCGCGTCTGGATTGATTCTTGCATATCTTTGGAGATCCGAATTAATTTCTTCATATATTTGGAGATCCACATTGATTTTTCTTTATATTTTATCCATAATAATAAAAGCTACTCGTGATTTGCAATTAGGTCCTTCACTTTTTGCAATTAAGTCCTCGGCTACTTTTGTGCTTAAGTCCTTGTTCTTTTCGTAATTAGGTCTTGAATGCTTTTATGCTTGGATACATTTCCATTTGAAGCCCGATAAACTTGAACTTGGTCTTTATGATAGAAACGAGTCTTTTGTACGCGTTTATGCTCGGGATGTGGGTAAATTGCATTCAGGTCCCTGTATTCTGTAAATAAGACTAAACACATACCTTAGTAGCATTTATTGATGTAAAAGTAATATAAATGAAAGACAAATGATGCAATGTATGCAATGCATCAAATACCCCCACACCTAGATTTTGCTAGTCCCTAGCAAAACAGAAGATACGAAAAATAAAAACAGGGAAATCCTAACTCACTTTCGTAGGAATCACGGTTGCACTTAGCATGTGCAACAAGCCTTTAAACCTCCTTGTTGCCAAGGAGGAGGAGTGTTGTCTCCTGAGGGTTTTCAGCGGATATACCCACAAAATCCTAAATCAACGTTTCATTAATAGTTCTCAATATCCCTACCTCAACCTTATACATCTCACTAAGAATTTTTGCATGCTCATTATATGAATCTAACTCATTAAAAATATGACTTGGTCTTTGTTCCTCCAACATTCACACCACTAACCCTTCTACACATGTTTATCACTTGAATTATTTTGCACGCCTCCTCTGGTGGTGAAGTATCATTCGGATCAACCATGGCATGAATCATTCTTTTAGCTTTGGGCCTTGAGTATCTTAAAGTATTTATTTATTTTTTTTTTCCCGTGATTCAACACATTTGCTTTTCTTTTTAACACTTATACCCTTTTTGCATTCGTGTAGCGAGTTTGGTCGATAATCCCGAGCTGGCAGACTCAAGTTACCGGGTTTCAAGATACCCCTACGGGCCAGTGACTCGAAGGCTTGGGCTTTTGTAATCATTTTGCAAAATGTGTTTTCCTCACTTTATTTTTATTTTACTTTTATTTTCCTCAAGGCTTAATTGCTATTAGAAGTCCACACTTCCCGGTATATTTTCCTCAACCTCTGCTTTTTATCAACCACTTCAAAGATTTGATTCATCCAATTTAAGTGCATACATGTCTTAAAGGGCAATGGGTTATTTCTTTGGAACTTAGATTTATGTCACAATTTCTACAAGCAGAACTACATAATAAGGAACAAAAACTCAATACAATTTGTACACGGGTTTTAGCAGTTCAATCTTAAGCTATGTCATGAAACATTGAATTTTTTTTTGTTTTTTTTTTTTTTTTGTTTTTTTTTTTTTAAAGAAGAAAACAAGCAAATAGATATATACATAGTTAAACGCCCCCCCACACCTAAATCATGCATTGTCCTCAATGTATGCATAGATAAAATAAATGCACTTATTACCTGAGTCGGCTTGCAGTAGAGGGGTTGAGTTTGCTCAGAGTCAACCGTAATCAGAACTGGATTGAATGACACCATATTGGTGCATGTATCCAGTTGAATTGTTCCCCATGTTGACTTGAGGAAAAGATTCCACTCTTCTCACTTGAATTGGTTCGCTTATTTGCTCGAGTGATGGTGGTTGAGTAAATGAATCACTCCCTCTTTTCTTACTTCCTTTTTGCTTATGTGATGATTTATTTGATTCAGAATTCTGATAAATACGTGCTCTCATCACAACATCACTTGGGTTGCATATTATTTCTGGCTCATTATCAATATGGAAGATATTAAATTCTGCTTTTAAGTTCCCGAAAGATAATTGCATGAGCCCATTTCGACAGTTTATTAATGCTTCCGAGGTGGCTAAAAAGGGTCTACCTAAAATTACAGGGATTTGTCGATTAGGATTTACAACAGGTTCAGTATCAAGTACGACAAAATCCACTGGATAAATGAAGTCACCAACCTTAATCAAAACGTCCTCTACTATACCTCTCGGTTTCTTAACAGAACAATCAGCGAATTGGAGGGTTGTCCTAGAGGGTTTCAGTGGACCAAGGTTGAGTTGCTCGTAGACAGAAAATGGGAGCAAGTTAACGCTTGCACCAAGGTCTAGAAGGGCTTTATTGATAAACGTATCTCCTATTGAACATGAAATTGTGGGACACCCCGGGTCCTTATATTTTATAGGAGATGTGTTGGAAAGAATTGAGCATATGTTTGCAGTTAAGAATGCCTTCTTTGGTACATTCGTTTTTCTCTTCTTAGTGCACAAATCTTTTAAGAATTTAGCATAAGCAGGTATTTGTTGAATCATGTCTAAGAGTGGAATGTTTACCTTAACTTGCTTAAATACTTCCAAGATTTTCTCTATTTGTGCACTAGAGTTCTTTTTGAGTCTATTGGGAAATGGGGCTTTAGGCACATAGACTCGCTCAGGTTCAGGCTGAGCTACAGGTTCAGGTTGGGTAGGTGGATTGGGCTTTTCAATTTGGACGTCGGGTTCAGTGGTCAAGTCATATGTGGGTGCTTGATGGCTGGATTGATTAGTCATTCTAGGGTTTACCACATTATTGTCAATTTGTCTTCCGGACCGTAATGATACTACAGCATTGATTTGTTGGAACGGTCCTTCCTCATTAACCATTTGAACCGGTCTAGGGTTGTTATTTCCTGAAGGTGGTTGATAAGATTGATATTGATTATTAGTTCTGGGGTTCACCTCAGGTTGACTTGGAAATTGGCCCTTTTCTCTTTCACCTATTATCTGTGCTAATTGGCTGACCTGTGTCTCTAGCCTTTGGAATGATTGGTTGGTTGTTTGTATAAAAGTTGTCATTAAAGTTTCTAATTTAGTCAACCTAACCTCATGATTTCCATTATTACCCCCAGATGATGTATTATTTTGATTATATGGGGTTGGTTGTTGTCTAGGAGGTTGTCCTTGTTGGTTCCACGAAAAATTGGGATGATTACGCCAACCTGGGTTATAGGTTGATGCGTAAGGATCATTTCTAGAATTGTTATATGTGGCATTGACATGTTCCAGGTTCACACAGTCCTCCATTAAATGACCAGTCTGACCACATCTAGAGCAAGGGGTAGGGGATGCTTGTCGGGTTTGGTTTTGCAGTTCTAGACTTTCCATTCTACGCATTAGGGTAGCTAGTTTTGCCTCGGCCGCTATGTTGGAGTCTATAGCTAAGACACCTGGTCGGGGTTGACTCGCTATTCTAGATCCAATACTCGGGTTGATGGGTGTTCTAGCATTGTCCCATTGCATACTATTTTCAGCTAAATCCTCAAGAAAAGTCCAGGCATCATTTTCATTTTTGGACATAAAATTCCCTTGGCTCACAGATTCTAGCATAACCCTAGATGTGGGTGTCAATCCCTCATAAATAATTTGGCATAATTGCCACTTCGGAATTCCGTGATGAGGGCATTGGGTCAAGACACTCTTAAATCTCTCAAGATAGGAATAGAACGGCTCGCTCTCAGACTGAACGAATGCAACAATTTCATTCCTAATCTTCATAGTCTTATGGTTGGGAAAATATTTTTTTAAGAAAACTTGAACAAATTCAGCCCAACTTCTAATAGATCTTTCGGCTAGACTATATAGCCATTTCTTAGCGTCGTCCTTAAGTGCTAGAGGCACAAATTTCAGACGCACTGCCTCTTCAGGAATATGCTGGTATTGCATAAGAGAGCAGATTTCCTCAAATTCTCTAAGGAAGAGATATGGATCTTCCCTAGAGGTGAACTTAGGCAACATACTCATGTATTGTGCCTTAAGTTCGAAGTCGCGACCCGGTATGGTGGGCATAACGATGCACGATGGCTGAGCAGCCATCGTTGGGTAGCACCGATCCCTCAGAGTTATAGGTTGCGCAATAGGCGGGTCCACTACGTGCTCACCCATTAGATCCGGGTGAGGTGGTGCAACAGGTGGATTGGGGTTAAGTTCCAGACTGGAATCTAGATGAACTCGTGAGAGTCGATTACTCAAGTCCCGAATCCAAATCTGAGTGCACCGGGTTGAATCAATTTTTGAATTCAAATTCGAAATTTAAATTTCAAATTTAATTTCAAGAATTAATTACTCTTTTTTTTCGTTTTTTTTTTTTTTTTTTTGAAATTTTTTTTTTTGAATTTTATTTTTTTTTTTTTTTTTTTTTTTTTTTAAAGAAACAAACAATAGAAAGGTAGGGATGAGAAGGGAAAGAAGACTCAGACGAGAAGGGAAACTTAACTCTAAAGGATAAAAATTAGGGTTGGTCAGAAATTTCCTGAACAAGCACGGTCAAAACAATCCTAGACCTAGTGTCACTTAGATCTAGACGACTCCTAACAGGTTGAGTCGAATTAGTTTGCTTGATTCACCTCCCTCACCAATCAAACCAAGTTGGCCAGTTAGTGTATAGCTAGTGGGGGCGCTTCCGACAGAGTCGGTGCCAATTAGACAACCACGTCGCTTGGAAGACTTTCGTCGACACAAAAACACTTTCTAGACACCAAATTGAATTCAATTAGTTTCAGGTCATAGCAAGTCAAACCAATCTCCTCCTTAATTGAGTCCGAGTCCTTAGGGGCCAATGTCTAATTGATTTTAAATTTTAGGCTTAGGCGACACTTCAGGATTGTGGTTTGTGGGCCACGGGAGGGTGATGAAATCCCCACCGTATCTTTTCCTACGGAGTTGCCCTTAAGATAGTTTAACTTAGATCTAACAAAGATAGTCAAACAATGGTCTTTTTAATGGGGGCAATTGCAAGGTTGTATGCAAATTAAATTATATGCTTAAATGCAGTCGTTAAAAACCACGATACGTACCTTGTCTCCAGCACTCTTCAACAAAAATAATTTGCAATAATTTAGCAAGAATAATGCAAACAAAACATTATATGATGCATGCACTAAGGTCTTTCTAATTTTGCCAATTTTTAGGTCAGAGTTGAGTTATTGCTTATTATGGAATTTTTGACCCTAACACGTGCAATTCTACGAAAGGAAACTTTTCGAAAATTCAGATTATACGAGAAAGGCAAGAAAAGTTACCTCCGCAATGCTCAGACAGGTTCGCCGCCTGCTCTCGGCATTTCCAGTAGCTCAATGCGACCAATCCACGATGTAGACGACCCCAGAGAAAAATGACGCCCAGAAGCCTTACTGGTGCGGCGAATTCGCCGCAAGTTGTTCTTCAGGTGCGGCGATTTCGCCGCTCGTTTAGCTCCAAATGTGCCCGGATTTCTCCGCGCACTCTGTTGTCCCCTGAAACACAAATCCAAATACTTAGATTGCGCACAAGATAAACAGGATAAAATCGAAAACACAAAAACAACAAAAATCTGCGTCGCCTCCCCGGCAACGGCGCCAAAAACTTGATGAGAATTAAATTTATACCGCAAGTGCACGGCGTCTATGAAGACGTGGCAAGTACGGGTCGAACACAAGGAGGGAGAGATTTCGTAGTTGATGTTATTTTCGATTAAGGGGAAGAAGGAGAGAAGAATAAATTGGGTTTTTGAGATTTTTGGTTTTTATTATCTAAAGCAAGAAACAAGAACAAATAAAACTAAAACAAGAACAAAGATGGTGAATTCCGTTGGGTGGAGGTTTAGATATCGGGTTTAGATTAGAGAATTCTGAAACTTATAATAAATCATATTAGTTATAAAGCATTACATGATAAATGATTTAACATAAACTCAAGTAATCAAAACATACTAATACGAAATTAAAATAATAACATCTTCTCTTCTCATCACCCTAAATCCGTCACCCCCACCCTTTGGAAAGAGTTAGAAACTCATAGATGGAGGGAGGGAGAAGGGGTCCTAGAGAAACTAAGAAAAGAAAATTAAAAACATAAAATAAAAGAAACAGAATTTTATTGCTAAATTATGGAACAAAAGGAAGAACTCCTCACAACATCGTTCTCGGGGCTATTTATAGCCGATACAAGGGACCTAAGCATGAAATAAGAAAGTACACGCGTCAACACGCAACCGGTAAAATTTTTAGAGCATGAATCTAATTTGATTCGGCGGATTCGCCGCAATTTGCTCTTGAGGTGCGGCGGAATCGCCACCTTTTTGGCTCAGAATCGACCCGGATTTTTCCTGTGTGTTTATGGTATGATTTCAATGTCATTTGCGCGTCTGGATTGATTCTTGCATATCTTTGGAGATCCGAATTAATTTCTTCATATATTTGGAGATCCACATTGATTTTTCTTTATATTTTATCCATAATAATAAAAGCTACTCGTGATTTGCAATTAGGTCCTTCACTTTTTGCAATTAAGTCCTCGGCTACTTTTGTGCTTAAGTCCTTGTTCTTTTCGTAATTAGGTCTTGAATGCTTTTATGCTTGGATACATTTCCATTTGAAGCCCGATAAACTTGAACTTGGTCTTTATGATAGAAACGAGTCTTTTGTACGCGTTTATGCTCGGGATGTGGGTAAATTGCATTCAGGTCCCTGTATTCTGTAAATAAGACTAAACACATACCTTAGTAGCATTTATTGATGTAAAAGTAATATAAATGAAAGACAAATGATGCAATGTATGCAATGCATCAAGAACCTTACTTGATAGTTTCTGCCATAGCTTAGGTACATTCCATGCTTGTCTAAGTGTCTTAATAACAACCTTGCATTGCTCATATTAATCACATTAGTTTAGTGTTGTAAATGATAGGTTTTGCCATTAGGTACCTCTTATGCATTAACAAACACTAACTAACTTGAGCTTATGGTTTGCATTCAACACCACACTTATTTCATGTGCACACACACACTCCACCCCTTAGGGGTTTCCATTCCTGTCATTTTATCTCCTTCATTAGTTGATTAGCTTAGTTGTTTAGTTGTTTCATTTCAGCTTGCTTGTTTCCTAGTTTAGATTGGTGTAGTGTAGTGTAATCAACCTCTTTCTCTTTTCTTTACCTCTCGCCTTCACACAAACCAAGTGTCGACACACCTCCCAGTGGACGACCCGTATTTGCCACCGCTTCAACGTGGCCGTGCACTTGCGGTTAATATAAAACGATCAATCAAGCTTTTGGCGCCGTTGCTGACGTGAGGTACGCATTTCCTACACTCATTCATGCATCTCATATGCCCATGCATTAGTTAGTAGGAATTGCATCAGGACAAGAGTGAGTGAGCGTTTGATTGGAGCGATTGATTGATAGATTTAGGATCAAAACGCTACTAAGGAGGGGCTGTCCCATAAAAGATAAGGTGGGGGATTTCATCACCCTTTCCTTGGCCCCAAAAACCACTCTTAATAAAGCCTTAACTAAAAGCAAGTAGACATTGGCCCTAAGGAATTCGAACGCACTAGGAGAGTAATCTAGTCGAGACCGTCATGACCTGATCGGCGTTGCCTACCTTGTCGATAGTAGGAGGTACTGGATCTCCGGATCTGGTATCACTTGCTGGGAATTGTGGTCCTCGTTGTAGGGAGGTGAGGCGTGTCGAGGCTAGTGACCTCGAAGTTAGGCGTCGTCTAGCTTAAGGACCCATTGCCTTACATTGTTTGAGTCGTGCTTGCTAGTTAGGCTTCTTCTTGATCCCACTACCCACACTAGCTCTAGGGATTCTTCCCTCCTCACCTGAGTCCTCTCCTCATCTATTCTCTACGTTTAGTCTCCTTCTCTAGTACACCCTCTGTTGTGTGTTAGTTTATAGTCGAGTCGAGCATTTTATGCGAGGTTGGGCTCGTTCTGGTGAGAGCGCTCGACTCGAGAGAGTGCATTCTGCTGAGATGGACGGTCTTGGTGATCGACCATCTCCGCCTCGTGCTCCTTTGGAGCAAGAGGCCGAGTCGTCTCGCGGTGGCGAAGGAGACCGGGTTCCATACATGGAATACCTCGGTCCACTTCCGCCACCACGTAGACCTCCTTCTCCTCCTCCTCTGACTCGAGAGGAAGGGAGATTCGGTCAGGATCGAGTTCTTGGTGCACCACCACCTTTAGCTCGACATGATAGACCGATGACTTTGTGGGAGCGGACCCATCCTGTTCGGGCCGTGCAGCCTTCTTGCATAGTTGTTCCCCCTGCTCGCGGGAACAACTATGAACTGAAACCTCAATATGTGAGCATGCTTCCAACCTTTACTGCCAATAAGGAGGATCCGTATATCTTTATACGCGAATTCGAGGAAGTATGCTCCATGTTCAAGCTTCAACAGCTTGACGAGGATTCAGTCCGGTTGAGGATGATTTCTTTCGCATTGAAGGATAATGCGAAGAAATGGATGTATAGCCTCCCGGCGAGCTCGATTCGGTCATGGGATGACTTTGTGACCGTCTTTCTGAAGAGATTTTTCCCTCAAAGGAAAACTCAACAGATACGGCACCAGATACATCAAATGTATCAGACCGAGACCGAATCATTTCATGTTTTCTTTGAGAGGTTCAAGGACCTTCTCCAGCAGTGCCCTCATCATGGATTTGAGTTATGGCAGCTGTGCCAAATTGTTTATGAGGGCATCAACTACAACACCCGCACATTGTTGGAGTCGATGTGTCAGGGTGACTTCCAAATGAAACCCATCGAGGAGGCATGGGACACTTTTGAGGCTATGGCTGAGCGTACCTTCACGTGGGACACCATGAGAGAGCCACCAGCCGCCAGGTCTTCTGGTCGAGCTGGATCATATCATGTTGAGTCAACTATCGCGTCTGAGCCGAAAATGGCTGCTCTCATGCGTAGGATTGAGAGTTTGGAGATGGACCGAGCTCCTGTAGCTCATGTCGCTACTCCCGGGTGTGGTAGGTGTGGACTTACGGGCCATGATGACTTGGAATGCGCTTACGCTCCAAGGGATACTGAGCATGCAAATGTGATGTATCAATAGCGGCCCCGTAACGACCTGTACAGTCACTCCTACAACCCGGGATGGCGTAACCATCCTAACTTCTCTTGGGGGCCTAGTGGGGGTCACGGTCAGAGCTCGCACGCTCAACCTCAACCTCCACCCTATCAACCTCCACGCCCATCGGCGACCTACCAACCCCCACGTCAAAGGTCTCAGCACCAAAATTACCAACCTGCTCATGCCTCATCGTCGGGTTATTCCAACCAGACTCCACCACCTCAGCGGGTTGACCCCAAGGACCCTTCTAGTGATCCGACCCTTCAAGTGTTCATGCAGAGCATGCAAAGTACAGTCAAGGCTTTGGAAATGCAAGTTAGCCAATTGGCTCATCAATTCCATGAACGCGAGAAGGGTCAGTTCTCGAGTCAACCTGTGGTTAATCCCAGGGGTCAGCCTGCCCATGATAGGCAGAATGTACACAATGTTGAAAGTGACTCTTCCCAACATGCAAATGTTGTCCATACCTTGAGATCGGGAAGGGTCGTTGACAACAATGTGGAAATGCCTGAAGCCAACCCTGTTGGCGAGTCTTCCGAGGAGAGTCTCGAGCCTGTTAAGGAACCTAATTCTGAGACCCCTCCTCGTGATTCTTATGTCCCCAAGGCACCATTCCCTTATCGGTTGACTAAAAAACGTGACGAGCATTGGGATAAGATCGTTGAGGTACTTAGGCAAGTAAAGGTGAACATCCCGTTGTTGGACGTTGTTCAACAAATGCCACCGTATGCCAAGTTCTTCACGGACCTTTGCACCACCAAGAGAAAAACAAATGTGCCCAAAAAGGCATTTTTGGCCGCCAATGTGAGCTCCATATTGACACAACCCATGAATGTCAAGTACAAGGACCCAGGTTGTCCAACTGTCTCTTGCATGATTGGGAATGTGACCATCTCTCAAGCTCTATTGGATTTGGGGGCATCTGTGAATCTCCTGCCTTACTCAGTCTATGTCAACCTTGGGATAGGCGATCTTAAACCAACGAGGACAACCCTCCAGTTGGCTGATAGATACGTCAAAATCCCACGAGGGAGTGTGGAGGATGTCCTTATCAAAGTGGGTGAGTTCGTATTTCCAGTTGATTTCATCATCTTGGATACCGAACCCGTGTCCAACCCACAAGGACAGATTCCTGTGATCCTTGGGAGGCCATTTCTGGCGACATCTAATGCTTTGATCAATTGTCGCAATGGCTTGATGAGGTTGTCTTTTGGAAACCTCACGGCGGATTTCCACATCTTCACTCTTGGTAAGCAACTCGGGCTCTTCGACGACACTGTCGGAGCCAATTTCATCTAAGACACGGATGAGCCCGATTCATTAGGCATGTTCGACTCACATCGACATATTATTGAGGTGCCTAATGACCAGGTTGCGAGTGAAGAGGATCTTGAGGAATCCGCCAGCGTATCTCTGGATGAGGAGGCACATCTGGGTGCTTGCTCCTCTTACCCCGTGGCCCTTGAGCCACTTGAAAGTAACTCTGAATCCGACAAGGACCCACCTCTGGTCGAGCTTAAACCGCTCCCCGATAACCTAAAGTACATTTTTTAGGGAATAATGAGACCTTGCCACTCATTATTACTTCTGATCTTGCACAAGATCAAGAGGTTGCCCTCAAAAGAGTACTCTTTGAAAATAAAGAGACGATCGGGTGGTCCTTGAAGGATATCAAGGGAATTAGCCCTGGTATTGTTCAACATCGGATCCACATGGAAGAGGATTCTAGGCCCCGCAGGGACCCACAACAGAGATTGAATCCTGTACTGAAAGAAGCCGTCCGAAAGGAGGTTCTTAAGTGCTTGGATCATTGCATAATCTATCCTATCTCTGATAGTTCGTGGGTGAGTCCTGTCCATGTGGTTCCCAAGAAGTCAGGCGTGACGGTTGTGGAGAATGAGCATAATGAGCTTATCCCGACACGCCTGCAAACTGGCTGGCGAGTTTGCGTTGATTATCGCAAGCTCAATGCGGCAACGCGGAAAGATCATTTCCTGTTGCCATTCATTGATCAGATATTGGAGAGGTTTGTCGGACATGAGTATTATTGTTTTCTTGATGGATACTCCGGTTACAACCAAATTCCCATCGCCCCCGAGGATCAAGAGAAAACCACATTTACTTGTCCCTTTGGCACGTTTGCCTACCGTCGCATGCCCTTTGGGTTATGCAATGCGCCGGCAACGTTTAAAAGGTGTATGATCAGCATCTTCTCCGATATGGTTGAGCGTTTCCTTGAGATCTTCATGGACGACTTTCCATATTTGGCGCTTCCTTTGATGAGTGCCTTCATCACTTGAGCCTTGTCCTCAAGCGATGCCGTGAGAAGAACCTTGCTCTCAATTGGGAGAAATGTCACTTCATGGTGAAGCGAGGGATTGTACTTGGACATGTGGTCTCAAGTAGGGGAATTGAGGTCGATCCCGCCAAAGTGGGTCTTATTGCTAATCTCCCACCGCCACGTAATGTGAAGGATATCCGCGCCTTTTTGGGGCATGCTGGATTCTATCGGCGGTTCATTCGGGATTTTAGCAAAATTGCTCGACCTCTCACCGCCTTGTTGGCTAAGGATGCCATTTTTGAGTTCACACCGGATTGCCACCATGCCTTTTTGACCTTGAAGAAAGAGTTGACTTCAACTCCCATTATTAAGGCACCGGTGTGGACTGAACCCTTTGAGTTAATGTGTGATGCATCTGACTTCGCTGTGGGAGCAGTGCTTGGGCAACGATTGAACAAATTGCCTCATGTGATCTACTATGCCAGTAGAACACTCAATGATGCCCAATTGAACTACACTGTGACCGAGAAGGAATTCTTAGCGATCATATTTGCTTTGGAGAAATTGCGGTCGTACTTGATTGGCTCCCACGTGATTATCTATTCTGATCACACAGCCATCAAGCACCTCATGGCGAAAAAAGATGCAAAATCCCGACTCTTGAGATGGATCTTGTTGTTACAAGAATTCGATCTCGAGATTCAGGACAAAAAAGGGTGTGAAAACGTTGTAGCTGACCACTTGTCTCGTCTAGAGACGACCAACCCACAGGACCAAATCATTGATGACAAATTTCCTGACGAGCAGTTGTTCACGATCGAAGATAACCCTTGGTTTGCCGACATCGTGAACTACCTCGTGACCGAGCAACTTCCTGTGGGTTGGTCAAAATCTGACCAATCCAAATTTAGATCGTATGTCAGATTCTTTCACTGGGACGACCCCTACCTATTCAAATACTGCTATGACCAAATTTTCAGGCGGTGCGTCCCAGATACCGAGTTCCAAAGTGTGCTCCATTTCTGTCATTCCAAGGCATGTGGAGTCACTTTGGAGCAAAGAAAACTGCTTCCAAGGTGCTCCAATCTGGATTCTACTGGCCCTCTCTTTTCAAGGATGCTTACGACTTTTGTAAGCAATGTGATAGGTACCAGCGCCTTGGCAGGATTGGTCGACGTGACATGATGCCTTTGCAAAATGTCCTTGTCGTCGACATCTTCGATGTGTGGGGCATCGATTTCATGGGTCCCTTCCCGAACTCGTTCGGGAATGTTTACATTCTGGTGGCCGTCGACTATGTGTCTAAGTGGGTTGAGGCTATACCACAAAGACCAATGACAACAATGTGGTCACCAAATTCTTGAGGGACATTTTTGCACGATTTGGTACTCCTCGTACCATAATCAGCGATAGAGGTACCCACTTCTATAATCTCTCCTTTGAAGCGCTTATGAGGAAGTATTCGATCACCCACAAGCTTGCGACCCCATATCATCCGCAAACTAGTGGGCAGGTCGAAATCTCTAACCGTCAATTAAAGCAAATTCTTGAGAAGACGGTTAGTTCCTCGAGGAAGGATTGGTCAACTAAGTTGAATGACGCGTTGTGGGCTTTCCGCACCGCGTACAAGACCAATTTGGGCATGTCCCTATATCGGGTAGTGTACGGCAAGGCTTGCCACGTACCCGTCGAGCTTGAGCATCGTGCTTTCTGGGCGATCAAGAACCTGAATATGGATCTTGATCAAGCGGGAGTACAACGTAAGCTCGACATTGTGGAATTAGAAGAGCTACGCAATGATGCGTACGAGAACGCCAAAATTCATAAGTCCCGAGCCAAGTTGTTTCACGATCGCATGATTATGCGAAAGGTGTTTACGGCCGGGCAGAAGGTGTTGCTCTACAATTCCCGGCTTCATCTGTTTGTGGGTAAGCTCCGCAGTCGCTGGTCTGGCCCGTTTATTGTCCAAACCGTCTATCCTCATGGAGCGGTTGAGATCGTGAACCCAGGGAATGGGGACGTGTTCAAAGTTAATGAACAACGCCTCAAACCCTTCTTGGAGGGGGGCACCAGCCGAAGTCGAGGAGGTCATGTTCCTTCATGAACCTCCCTCGCACTCAACCATTCATGCTCCTACATGAGCGGTTGAGCGTTCATGTGTATATATGTTAAAAAAAACTCCTTCAGTGAGCATCGATTGTTGTGGGCCCCAACCCTTGAGTATTTGGGCCCCAATTCTTTGACGTATTTGTATCCCTTCCTTAGCATCTCACAGGTTTTGAGGGAATTTGGGTTGTGTCCATCAACATAGCCTTGAACTTCCATTTGTACTTCATGTTGGTGAGATCTCTCCTTTTTCATGCATAAATCCATGTAGTATCATGCTCGCATTCATTGAGGACAATGCATGAAGTAGGTGTGGGGGGTGTTTTACGTGTGTACATAGTCGAGTCTTTTCTTTTGATTTTGTTTTCTTTTGTTTGCATTTTTAGGGTCATGTTAGTGTGCTGCATTTAATATCGATATATATGCTTGCCATGATCCTTGGGTGACTTGTCTTTTTTTGCTTGCCTAGTGCTTCAAATTTTTCACATTTCTTTCAAAATCTTCATGTGTTTGCGAAAGAAAATGTTTTGTGGGTTTTGCGTGTGTTTAGCATGTGCAAAACCGTTGAGAGGCAAAGTAAAAAGAAAGCTCCCAAAATTGTCTTGAACTTGATGCATTAGGATATCTAGTACTGTGGCTTTAGGATTTATCGAGTCGCTAGGATGCACCCCAGTTTTCCCTTGGGGTGAGTAATCATAGGGTTTCAGTGCGCAAACATTCAAAGAAGTCCACCCTGAACCTAGTGAGTCAATAATTCGTGTTTGTTAATTTAGGAAGTTTGTTGTAGTCAAGGACCCTTTAAATTCTATTGTGAGACATTAAGTGTAGGGGTTTTTGTTCATGTGTAGAAAAAAAATAAGTGAGTAGGTGTTCTCTCTTCTCACACGGCTCCTATCACTCGGGAAAGTAGGTCTGAGGGGACTTTGTGCCTGGTGCTTTCGAGTCATCTGACTTGGGATGCGCCGACCGAACTCCCGTTACACGGGTGGTAGGGATTGCCCTATGTGGAGATTTGGGGAAAGGTGTACGTGATAGTGTAAGTCCTCATAGGCAATGATGCACGAAACCTAACCCTGGGAGAATGAAGCTCCAACTAATAAAAAGAAAAAAAAGGAAAAATGTGAAAAGAAACAAAAAGAAAAAAAAACAAATAAGAACCTTAATGGACCTTACACTTTGTATCACTTGAGGATCTTGAGGTTGTCCATGTCTTTCACTTAATTCCTTATTTAACTTGCACGAATGATTTATTAGGCTAGGTGTGGACTGATTACCTATATAGAGTCGGCCCGTAGGATTACCGCGTCCATTGATCGACAAAATATGTCCAACGAGTCGAGGTCTAGATTGAATAATGCATCTTGTTCGGATTTTGTGGGTATATCCGCTGAAAACCCTCAGGAGACAACACTCCTCCTCCTTGGCAACAAAGAGGTTTAACGGCTTGTTGCACGTGCTAAGTGCAACCGTGATTCCTACGAAAGTGAGTTAGGATTTCTTGTTTTTCGTTTGCTTTTCTCTTTCTTTGTTTTGCTCGGGACTAGCAAAAACTTAGGTGTGGGGGTATTTGATTGACATCATTTCATGCTTATATTTGTATCTTATATCCATTATCTTACACCTAAGCAATGCTACGTGACGAGTTTTATGTTTAGTTTTCAGAAATAAAGAGGTTTGAAGAGAAGAGCCATGAAAGGACCCAAAAGCAGGAAAAAGGACTTAATTGTGAGACCTGGGGACCAAGATGCAAGGGAGAAGGACATGATCGTAAGACAGAAGGACCTAAGAGCAAAACAGGAAACTCCACACCATCATGGGGAGTATTTTGTCAATTCGATTCGGGTCGGAGCTCCACTAAACAAGTTAGATGCATCCAAGACCAAGAAACACGCCAAGGAAAGCCCACCAGAAGATCCAATGGGATCTGAAGCTTATAGGTCGCCAATTGGCGGTCTGGTTAAGCCCAGATCCACTAAGTTTTCTCTTGGACTTGTATTAATGTGTGTTTAGACTATTTTTGGTATTGGTTTAGTCCCACATCGGGGGATTGTCCCGGATTAGATTTTTCCATGCTTATAAATAGAAATCTTCACCTCCCATTGTATCTATCTCTCTCTTTGGTGGCATCTTCCCTACTAAGAGTGAAGCCTTGAAGCAAAACTCTGGTGGAGGAAGTGCTGCTTGTAATTTGAGTGAGTTAATAATAGAAGTTTTCCTTTAATTGTGTTGTTTCTCTCTTAGTTTAATTTCCTTCCATATGCATGTTTGCTTGTTTGTTTTGTTTTATGCTCTTTAATATTTCTTGCTTGATTAGTATAAATTTCATTTCAGTATAATGCTTCATTTTATTAGAGTAGATAGTTTAAATATGTGTGAGTAGTTCCATCCTCTTTGGGGGTGGAGTAGATGTGTGTACATGTTATGTAGATGGTTTGAATGCTTAATATGAATGTTTGTGAAAAATATTAGTATGCTTGCTTGAATTATTAAGAACCTTACTTGATGGTTTCTGCCAAAGCTTAGGTACATTCCATGCTTGTCTAAGTGTCTTAATAACAACCTTGCATTGCTCATATTAATCACATTAGTTTAGTGTTGTAAATGATAGGTTTTGCCATTAGGTACCTCTTTTGCATTAACAAACACTAACTAACTTGAGCTTATGGTTTGCATTCAACACCACACTTATTTCATGTGCACACACACACACACACTCCACCTCTTAGGGGTTTCCATTCCTGTCATTTTATCTCCTTCATTAGTTGATTAGCTTAGTTGTTTAGTTGTTTCATTTCATCTTGCTTGTTTCCTAGTTTAGATTAGTGTAGTGTAGTGTAATCAACCTCTTTCTCTTTACTTTACCTCTCGCCTTCGCACAAACCAAGTGTCGACACACCTCCCAGTGGACGACCCGTATTTCCCACCGCTTCAACGCGGCCGTGCACTTGCGGTTAATATAAAACGATCAATCATACGCCTTCCCCATCAACCCTAAACTTTAACATTTGGTGAGTGTTACTTGGTTTTTATTGAGGTTAATGTATTAAGTGAATGTAATTGATTGAATGTGAGTGTGGCTTGATGATTGACATCATTTCATGCTCATATTTGTATCTTATATCCATTATCTTTCACCTAAACAATGCTATGTTACGAGTTTTATGTTTAGTTTTCAGGAATAATTAGGTTTGAAGAGATGAAGCATAAAAGGACCCAAAAGCTGGGAAAAATGACTGGATTGTGAGATTTGGGGACCAAGATGCAAGGGAGAAGGACCTGAACGCAAGACAGAGGGACCTAAGAGCAAAACAGAATACTTCACACCATCATGGGGAGTATTTTAGCAATTGGATTCGGGTCGGAGCTCCAACAAACGAAGTCAATGCATCAAAGACCACCAAAAGCACAAAGAAAAGCCCAGAATAAAACTCAACTGGATCCGGACATTTTGGACCGCCAATTGGCGGTCTGGATTAGTCCAGATCCGCCAAGATTTTTCCTGGACTTGTATTAATGTTCGTTGAGGCTATTTTTTGGTGTTGGTTTAGTCCCACATCGGGGGATTGTCCCGGATTAGCTCTTTCCGTGCCTATAAATAGAACTCTTCACCTTCCATTGTAATCACTCCATATTTTAAGTGGCTATTCTTCCTACTAGAAGTGAGGCCTTGAAGCACACACTAAAGTAGGAGGATGCTACTTTTAATGTGAGTCATTTTATCAATAAAGTTTTGTGTTTCTTTCATTGTTTGTTTTATGCTTCTTTTATTGTTTATGCATGTTTTAGTTTGATCGTCTTTTAATTCTAGCTTAGTTTTAATATGTTTTCTTTCCATAGTTTAATAATTAGGTAATGTTTAGTGAGTAGTTTCATCCCCTTTGGGGGTGCTGTAGATGTACATACATGCATTAGAGAATGAGATGAATGCTTTAATTTCAATGTGTTGATTAAACATGAATGTATGCTTGCTTGTTTAGGATAGAATTTATAACTTGATGAGTTTTTCCAAAATGATTAGACACCTCTCATGCTTGTTTAGGTTCTGAAATAAACAACTTGCATATGTAAATGTTAATCAACCAAGTTGGTGAATAGATTGATAGATTTTGCCATAACATTTAGACACTTCCTATGCTTGATAAACACTACCTTCATGTGCTTAAAGAATGTATTCTACACCCACCTCTTTGCTTGTGTGCACTCACTCCACCCCTTAGGGGTTTTCCATTCCTGAAATTCCAGCATTCTTGTTTTGTTCTTAGTTTAGTTCTTATTTCATCGTTTGTTTGCTTCTTCCACATTTCATACTTCTTAGCGTAGTGTAGCGTAGGTTAGCATAATCAATCTTTCTCTTCCCTATTTTGCCACTTGATTTCTGATAAACAAGAGGTTGCTCACCTCCCTGAGGACGACCCGTACTTGCCACCGCTTCATCGCGGCCGTGCACTTGCGGTTTAATTAAAACGTTCAACAATTTTTTGGCGCCGTTGCCGGGGAGGTGCCAGTCCAGACTCTTGTTTGGACGATTCGAGTGGATTTAATTTGTGTTGTGTAGTTTTTCCTTGTTTCAGGAGACTTGGAGTCATCAGGAAGAACGCCTGGAGAAGTTGTGAGTGAATCTGAGCATTTAAGACCGCCAATCAGCGGTCTGGTAAGCTCGGTTTTGTCTCGTATTTCTTTGGTTGGTTTGCATAATTGATGTAGTGATCTGGGATTTAATTTGGCATGTTTTGACTTATAGTTTGTTCCCAGATCCATAATCAACCTCCTTTAAGCAACTTGGACCCTAAAACTCAAAGCAAAAGATTAGGCATTCTTGTTGTTTAGGTCATGCATCATGTATGTGACTTAGGCATTTAGATTGTCTTTTATCTTAGCTTTATTTTCTGTTGCTGAGAGCTGGCGTGAGGTACGCACATTCTACTCTCATTCATGCATTTCGTATGAACATGCATTAGTTAGTAGGAAGTGCATTGAAACAAGTGTGAGTTGAGCATTTTGTTTGGAGAGTTGATTGCTAGATTAAGGCTCCAAAACGCTACTAAGGAGGGGCTGTCCCATAAAAGATAAGGTGGGGGATTTCATCACCCTTTCCTTCGCCCCAAAAACCACACTAATCAAGAGCCTAATTTTAAAATCAAGTAGATATTGGCCCTAAGGATTTCGGGCGCATTAGGAGAGTGATCCGGTCCCGACCGTCATGACCTGATCGGCGTTGCCCACTTTGTCGATAGTAGGAGAGACGAGATCCCCGGATCTTGGCTCACTTGCTGGGCTTTATGGTCCTCGTTGTAGGGAGGTGAGGCGTGTTGAGGCCGTGTGACTTCGCAGTTAGGCGTCGTCTAGCTGTAAGGACATATAGCGACCTTAGGATTGCTTGAGCCTTGTTTGCTTGTGTGCTTCTACCTGTACCCATCCGCCGTAGCCTAAGGACTTCTTCCCTTCTCTCGTGAGTCATTCTTTCTCTCCTGTGTTCCCCCGTCTTCTCCTCTATGCACATTCTTTGTTTAAAAAAAAGAAAAAAAAGAGATTTGATTTGTGTGTGCACCTTTGTGCATGCTTTCGTGGACACGAGACGAGAGGGGTCGTTTGACGAGGAGTGTTGTCAATCCGGCTTCGGTCATCGATTTCTCGACGCCTTCCTCCTCTCGTGTCGCACACCGTTCGGGTTCAATGGCTTCTCATTTCCGTGAGGAGGAGCAATTGTTGGACCCACCTGTTCCACCTGTGCTTCCAGTTGTCACTCCCATACCTCTACGTGATCGATGCTACCCGAGTCGTATAGCTCTACCCCCATGCATCGTATTACCAGAGGCTAATGGGAACCATTTTGAGGTTAAGCCTCAATTCATTTCCATGCTCCCTCGCTTCACTGGGAAAGGTGACCCCTATATCTTTCTCAGGGAATTTGAGGAGGTCTGTGCTATGTTCAAGCTGCAACAACTTAGCACAGACTCCATCCATCTTAGGCACGTTCCTTTTGCACTAAAGGATGACGCCAAGTAGTGGTTGTACAACAACCAGGCGAATTCCTTTAGGACTTGGGATGAGTTTCAATCTGCATTCCTCAAGAAGTACTTTCCTAATCATCAGACTCAAAAATTGAGGAACGAAATCAATTCGTTCTATCAACATGAGACCGAACCATTTCATGGATATCTTGAGAGGTTCAAAGAGCTACTATCCTCGTGCCCTCACCATGGCATTGAGTTGTGGCGTATTTGTCAGATTGTGTATGAGGGTCTTCACATCCCATCCAGAACGCTCCTTGAGTCCATGTGTCAAGGAGAGTTCTTGGGAAAGGATGAAAGGGAGGCATGGGCCTTCCTAGAAGACCTCGCTGAGAAAACCATGCAGTGGGAGAGTGTGAGGGAACCACCTGCATCATCAAGTATAGGAGCGAGGATCGCGAATGCAAACTCGACTAGATCGGGTGCCGCATTTGCTATCGATACCACTACGGCCACCGAGGCACGCATGGCGGCCTTAATGCGCCGTATGGATTCGATTGAGCTCCAAAACCATCAAAGTGCACCTCACATGTCCACATCTGGTCCAGTTCCCTGTCATTCATGTGGTAGGATAGGTCATGTAGAAAGCGAGTGTGAGTCCATTCCTCCTGAGATGGAGCGTGTCAACGCCGTCTATGGTAGAGCCAGGAATGACCCATACTCATCATCTTATAATCCTGGATGGAGGAACCACCCCAATTTTTCATGGAACCAAACTAATGCCCCGGGTGGTCCTCCAAACTCCTCTAGACCACCTTACCAATCACACCAACTTCCAATGCATGCACATTCCTATCAGCCACCCCAAGCACAAACCACCAATCAATCGGGTTTCTTAAATTCCAATAATATGGAAACACGATTCAATTTGCTTGAGACCTTGACTCGTGGACTTGAAAACTCAATGAAAAATTTTATGTCTAACACAAGTCAAGTTCTCACTTCAAATCAGCAGACCATGAAATCTCTAGAGCTTCAGATGGGCCAATTGGCTCAGTCTGTACATGAGAGAGAGAGAGATGGTCTTTTCCTAGCCAGCCTGAGGCTAACCCCCGCATGTACCAACAACAACAAATGCAAAATTAGAATGTGGTACCTCGGGGGAGGCAAGTGAACCATGTGGAGGAACCTGTTCACCATGTCAATTCCATTGTGACCTTAAGGAATGGAAAACAGGTTGACAATCACATTTCCTTGCCACACCCACCACCATCTATGCAGCCCCTCAGTGGGAATGGTGGTGAAGAAGAAGCTGAGGGTGAGGGTAATACACCAAAGCTTTCTTCTCAGGCACAGCAGAAAACCTACCTGCCAAAAGCTCCCTATCCAAGTAGGTTAACCAAAAAGCAGAGTGACAACATGGACAAGATATTAGAGGTGTTTAAGCAAGTGAAGGTTAACATCCCCTTGTTGGATGTCATCCAACAAATACCTCAATATGCCAAAGTGTTGAAGGATCTCTGCACAACCAAGAGGAAGACCAATGTTCCTAAGAAAGCATTCTTGGCTGCAAATGTAAGCTCACTTTTGTCCAACCCCGCCTACACAAAATACAAGGACCCTAGGTATCCTACTATTCAGTGTACGATAGGGGACACTAGCATGAGTAAGGTTTTGCTTGATTTAGGATCAGCGGTCAACCTCCTCCCATTTTCTGTTTATCAACAGTTAAATTTAGGAGAATTGAAACCAACTAAGATCACCCTCCAATTGGCGGATAGATCCAGTCGTATTCCAAAGGGGATTATCGAGGACATGCTAATCAAAGTTGGAGATTTTATATTTCCAATCGATTTTGTTGTCCTCGATACCAATCCTGTTGCGAACACCCACTCTCAAATACCTTTGATTTTGGATAGACCATTTCTGGCAACTTCCAACGCCTTAATTAATTGTAGAAATGGTCTCATGAAGCTCTCATTCGGTAACATGAGTGCTGAGTTTCATGTGTTCAACTCTGGTAGGCAACAGGAGCCCATGGATCAACCTTTAAATCTAAATCTCATCCGCCAATTAGAGAAAGCACCACCAAATCAACGAACACCCCTAACACCAATGCAACAAAGTGAGCTGGCATCAAACATAAATGTCCAAAAGGAGTGTCCGTTGCATGATTCAGTTGAGAGTACTAATGAGAGTGAGACACCTCATCATATGCCTATACCAGAAGGTGTCTCTACCTCATGTCTTATGGCCATTGAGCCATTTGAGCTTCATCTTGACTCCAACAAGGACCCACCTACGACCGAGCTTATGCTTGATGATATAAATGATGGTGGGAGGTCCTTGTTCGATGACTTGGGGAGAAGCCCAATTCTTAGTGATGCAGGTCTGCTGCATCCATCGAATGAGCTTGAGGAACTCATTCTGATGCACCCACCTATTGGTTGGAGGGTTTTGTTCGATGAGCAACTAAACCCTAGTGAGGCAACACAATTTTCATTCTTTGTTGCCCACACCCAACCAATATCATGAGGGGTTCGAGCCTTTCATCTTTGACGTTTCACCCCTCATGACACCTCAGAGTACCGGTGAAGTTTGCCCATCTCGACAAGTCTCTGGTCCTCATGACTTGATGTTCTCATTTGATGTTCCTTGACCAAATGATTATGAGAATATTGTTGTTGCTGTATATATCATGTTAAAAATTAAAAAAATCAAAAAAAGAGTAATAAAAGACTCCACGAGTGAGCACTGATTGTTGTGGGCCCCAACCCTTGTGTACTTGGGCCCCATATCTTCACGTATTTGTCTACCTTCTTCACTATATCACAGGTTTTGAGGGAATTCGGGTTTGTGTCCATCACTATAACCCCATTTCTTCAATATCTCACATGCGCTTAATGTTGGTGAGATCTTCCCTTTTTCATGCATAAATCCATGTAGTATCTTGCTCACATTCATTGAGGACAATGCATGAAGTAGGTGTGGGGGGTGTTTTTACGTGTGTACATAGTTGAGACTTTTTCCTTTGATTTTATTTTCTTTTGTGTGCATTATTAGGGTCATGTTAGTGTGCTGCATTTAATATCGATATATCTTCTTGTCATGATCCTTGGGTGACTTGTCTTCTTTTGCTTGTCTAATGCTTCAAAATTTTCACATTTCTTTCAAAATCTTCATGTGCTTGCGAAAGAAAATGTTTTGTGGGTTTTGTGTGTGTTTAGCATGTGCAAAACCGTTGAGAGGCAAAGTAAAAAGAAAGCTCCCAAATTGTCTTGAACTTGATGCATTAGGATATCTAGTTTACTGACTTTAGGTCTTATCGAGTCGTTAGGATGTACCCCGGCTTTCCCTTGGGGGCGTGTAATCATAGGGTTTCAGCACAAACATTTAAAGAAGTCCACCCTGAACCTAGTGAGTCAAATAATTCATGTCTGTTAGTATAAGGAAGTTTGTCGTAGTCAAGGGCATTTAATTTCTTTTTGTGAAACTTAAGTGTAGGGGTTTTGGTTCCCATGTAGATAAATATATAAGTGGTGTTCTCTCTTCTCGTACGGCTCCTATCACTCGGGAAAGTAGGTCAGAGGGGACTTTGTGCCTGGTGCTTTCGAGTCATCTGACTTGGGGGTATTTGATTGACATCATTTCATGCTTATATTTGTATCTTATATCCATTATCTTTCACCTAAACAATACTATGTAATGAGTTTTATGTTTAGTTTTCAGGAATAAATAGGTTTGAAGAGATGAAGCATAAAAGGACCCAAAAACAGGGAAAAAGACTGAATTGTGAGACCTGGGGACTAAGAAGCAAGGGAGAAGGATCTGATCGTAAGACCAAAGGACCAAAGAGCAAAACAGAAAACTCCACACCATCATGGGGAGTATTTTGGCAATTCTATTCGGGTAGGAGCTCCAAAAAGTGAAGTAGATGCATGAAAGACCTAAAAAGACATCCAGAAAAGCCCAGAATAAAATCCAGCATGATCCGGACCATATAGACCGCCAATTGGCAATCCAATACCGCTAATAGGCGGTCTGTTTTGGCCCAAATCCACTAAGATTTTGGTGGGTCGCGTATTAGTGTGTATTTAGTCCATTTCTGGTATTTATTTAGTCCCACATCGGGGGATTGTCCCGAATTTCCTTTTTCTATGGCTATAAATAGAACTCTTCACCTTCCATTGTAATCACTCCATATTTTGAGTGGCTATTCTTCCTACTAGAAGTGAGGCCTTGAAGCACACACTAAAGTAGGAGGATGCTACTTGAAATGTGAGTCATTTGTTAATAAAAGTTTCTTCATTATGTTGTTTGTTTCTTGTTGTTTGTTTTACTTTGTTTAATTTCATTTCATTAGTTTTAGTAGCTTAGTTAATATGCTTTCTTTGCTTAGTTTAATAATTAGTGTAATGTGTAGTGAGTAGTTCCATCCCCTTTGGGGGGTGGAGTAGATGTTCATACATGCATTAGAGAATGGAATGAATGCTTTATTTACAATGTGTTGATAAAACATGAATGTATGCTTGCTTGTTTAGGATAAAAATTATAACTTGATGAGTTTTGCCAAAATGATTAGACACCTCTCATGCTTGTTTAGGTTCTGAAATAAATAACTTGCATATGTAAATGTTAATCAACTAGGTTAGTGAATAGATTGATAGGTTTTGCCATAACATTTAGACACTTCCTATGCATGATAACATCACCTTTATTTGTGCTTAAAGAATGTGTTCAACACCCACCTCTTTGCATGTGTGCGCTCACTCCACCCTTTAGGGGTTTTCCATTTCTGAATTCCAGCACTTTTCTTTCGTTCTTAGTTAAGTTTTTAGTTAATCGTTTGTTGTTTTCTTTCGCATTTCATACTTCGTAGTGTAGTGTAGCGTAGCGTAGCATAATCCACTCTCTTCTCCATCTTTTCGCCACTTGATTTCGTGCAAACGAGAGGCTGCTCACCTCCCTGAGGATGACCCGTATTTGCCACCGCTTCAACGCGGCCGTGCACTTGCGGTTTAAATTAAAACGTTCAACAACAACAGTTTTGATGGTTTTTGAGATGGGTAGTGCCTTTGGAGCTTGCACCGTCGACTACCTTCTTACAGTAACTGCATGTGGCCTTGACAGAAGCATTGCTCAACACTTCAACACTTTGAAAGAAAAGTGTTCTAAAAGTTTACTTTTATATGTCTTTCATTATGAATTGAATGTAACGACATTTTATTCCTTGATTAATTTATTCCTCCTTTTGAAGTGTTAAGAAAGAGACTCTTGGTCCTTAACCGTAGAGCTCTAAAAGATAATGGTTTACATAAATCAAAACGTGATTCACAATCATGGTGATTAACATGGGACATTGATTACCGAGTTAAGATTGTCATGTTAATTAAATGATATTGTAGTTCTACAAATATTTTAACATGAGTATATGAAAATGGAGAATGTTTTCTTTCATATATTGAATTGACCTAACAAATGAAATATTATGGAATTGTGTTAGTGTCATTAATGCTTTTATTTTGTCTTTGAATTCTAAGATATGAGACATATATCTTTTCATAATCGAAGTGTATAATTTGATTATTATCAAAAGCTATCAATGAGTATAGTGATAAAGATAATAGTTTGTTATACATGACTTGTGCCGGAAAAGATGATATGTTAAAAGATTATCATTGTCCCTCTTGACTTGATTGATGATATTGTTGGGCCCCTTGATAAAATAGAATTATAATGTACACAATGTAACTTATGTATAGTTATATATTTATAATTAGCTTAAGAGATCAAGAAAAGAATATAGAATACAAAGATGACACATTTCTACTTTGTATAATATTTGTAATATCATGAGGCAAGGGATAGACACAAGTGATAAATTACATATCACTAAATGGATTGTGTTTAGTTCAAATGAACAAATTTTTTTTGTTATTTGTGTAAGTATAATGTGTAGCTAGATACTATTTATAGTTTATGATATAAAATGTTTTATATTATAGCCAACATAACTTAGGTCTTCTTGTAGGTCACAATATAAAACTGGAAAGCAAGAAATATAATTTTGTATTTTATATGATGTATTAAAATTCATATGATATGGAATTAAATACATATGGTAAAATGACAAAATTAATATGTCGAGATAATGACATGGTTAGAATAAATAAATTTGTATGAGATGTATATATATTATGGGGTATAATGTTTTGACATTATATATGATAATATAGTACATGATATAATGTGATCTGCAACATTATAACAAATGAATTTGCTAAAACCCCAAAGCCTAAATTTTGTTAGATATTAATCCAAAATTTGGTAAAGTCAAAAACAATGAAAAATGGTCCGATCGTTTGCCCACATTTTTGCTTATTTTAATAAGAGATTTTTTCGCTGGTTAATGGTTGGATTTAATCCACCTTGGTCAAACGTAGTTGTAGGATGATGTGGCAAAATAAACAAGAGATCATGTGCAAAGTTGTTTACACATGATGTGGTTTAGTGGAAAGATTAAAAGATTATGTGTAAGTGGTTTCCACATGGTGTGGGTTAGAGGAAACCATATAAATAGGTTTCTTCTTCCTTCCTTTTTTACATGAATACAAAAATTCTTCTCATCCATATTTTCTCCATAATTCCATCTGAATCTCTTACTTCTAATTGTGTGCTGGAGATTAATTTCTTTGGAGCATAGAATGAGTTATTAGCTAGATTCTAACATCGTATTAGAGATTGATTATCTAGCTTCGATCTATCTAGTCTTGTTTAGAGTTTGGTGAACAGTTGGAGGTGATTCCACTAGTGCAGAATGCACAATAGAAGTCACATCATAGACGTCAGATATCTAAACATCTGACGTCTATAGGTTTGTATAAACGTCAGATTTTTTAGTATAACCGACGTCTATACCTCCTGAAATAAGAAAAATATTTTTTGTTTATATTTTGGGATTTATTTCGTATAATAATTTATGTGGATTTATTTTGTATAAGAATAATGTGAATTATTTGGATTGATTTAAAAAAAGTTACATCAATGTAACTATCACATGTGTGTTGACGTACACATGTGTGTTTATGAACATATGTGTTGAAGTTTAATCCTACATTGGAGAAAGATTTTTTGTTGGTGGGGTTGAAGTACTCCACCACTCTTTTACTTCTAAATGGGAGTTGGGTACCACACTATCTATAATAGGTAAATATGATATATATGCACTTAGGTCACTTGGGCTTAAGATGATTGCAATATTTTTATTATTATTTACCTATGTATAGACGTCGGTTGTATAAGGTAGCCGACGTCTATAGGACGTAAAATTTATTATTATTGTTATTTAAATGAATAGACGTCGAATATTTAGAGTGACCAACGTCTAAAGGTCATACTGTATGTATAGATGTCGATAACCCTATATATCTGACGTCTATAGGTAACAGTTTAGTCCCACATCAGCTAATTTTTGTTGTTGTTGTGGTTAATGTACTCCACCACTCCTCTACAAACAAATGCGAACGAGTTTGGTCACGAGGTTGGGTGCATGTTATAGTTGGTAATGTATTTTTTGGGTAAATTAAAGGTATAATAGACGTCGGTCATATATAGCCGACGTCTATACATTGTATAGACGTTGGTCGTATATATCCAATGTCTATACATAACGGCATAGGCGTCAGTGAAATATACGTCGGACACTTGAACAACAAAAATCCGTCGTATATACCCATGTATATCCAATGTATATTGGATGTGCAACCCGACTTTTGATTGGTAAAAGGGATTTGATAATCCTCTAGGTATGATCAAATCTATGTATTTCAATATTATAGTATATTATATATATTGAAATACAATTAGGAAGTTTTGTATATAAAATTGTGTTGAAAAATATGAAAACGATCTTGCTTGCATGTATAATTGTTTTAGAAATATACACATAAACATGGGAAGAAATGCAACACACTTCTCGTTTGTAATGTATCCAAACTTCTGAAGTAAATCTTTTTTGTCGCTTTGCATCCTTATTTGACTCTTCCACTTCATCAACATAGACATTTCCACTTGCAACAGGTGTCTCATTGCTGATCGGTGTAGAACTCGAAACATGACTTGTTGTAGTGCGAGCAACTGGACCAGAAGCACCATCTACAACTGGCAACATCTTCCATGCTTCAAAAATTGTGACACATTGCAAACAATTATTGTAGTGTTTTTGTAGACAATGATGGAGAAATTTTCAGATTACATATCCAAACTCAAAAAATGAATATTTAAAGCCAACGCATCTTTACTTGCATAACACATAACGATAAGTCAATGATCAATTCCTGGGCTTCCTTCTACGAGATTCCCCAAAGCAGAAGAATAATTACTCGGATGTACAAATAAAGTATAAACCGTGAGTCCCCGACTTTAAATAGTTGTGTGCTTCTATTAATTAATTATACAATGAATATACATACATACATATAGGGCTGTCAAATTCGTGTTTCGGGTCGTGTTCGTGTCGACACGAATTAACACGAATTTGTTTTTGCTCAACCCGAACACGAACACGAACATGAAATGCTACACCTAAATACGAACACGAAATTAGTAATACGAACACGACCCGAATTGACACGAATTTCTTTTCGTGTTTGTCGAATTCGTGTTTCGGGTCGTATTCGTGTCGACACGAATTGACACAAATTTTCATTTTCATTGACATTCATATTAGAAATAGCTGAAAATCAAACAATTGAAAATCATATAAACTGCAATCAAACAAACTGAAAATCCATTAATACAAACTAAAAATCAAACAAAAACACAAACACAAACTATGCACAAGATTTCTAATTCCATCCCACAAACATCATCAATATATAATTATATATATAACAAGATTCAAATAAACTAATCGAATCAACCGGAATTGGGGGACTGTGGTGGTGTCTGTCGGAGGAGAGGGTGGTGGTCGTGGATTGTGGTGGAGTGGACTACAAGAGGAGAGGGTGGTGGTGGTGGAAGGATCAGCAATGGGTGGCGAGGACATCGACAGGGTGGCTACTGGAGAGGACGAAGTGGAGTCGTGGGGATTTGGATCGGAGGCTTGGATATTTGGATCAGAGATTTGGAGGACTTGGAGACAGCTGGAGGCTGGAGCAAGGAGATTGTTTGTTTTAGACTTTAGTTAGGGTTAGGGTTTTTTACTCTTTATTTGAAATTTGGTTATTTCGTGTCGACACGAATTACACGAATCCCAAATTTGGTAAACCGAACCCAACCCGAATTACAATTTGTGTTGTTCATGTCAACCAGAATTCGACACGAACCAGAAATAGATCAACTCAAACCCGAAATTCCGTGTCGTGTTCGGGTTCGAATTTCATGTCTTGACCCGAATTGACAACCCTATTGATGCATTGCATACATTGCATCATATGTCGTTCATTTAGATTAACTTTATATCAATAAATGCTACTAAGGTATGTGTTTAGTCTTATTTACAGAATACAGGGACCTGAATGCAAATTACCCATATCTCAAGCATAAACGCGTGGAAGAGACTCATTTATGTCATAAAGACCAAGTTCAAGATTATCGGGGTTCAAATTGAAGTTCATCCAAGCATAAAAGCATTCAAAGACCTAATTACAAAAAAGGTCAAGGAATTAAGCACAAAAGTAATCAGGGACTTAATTGCAAAAAGCTAAGGACCCGACTGCAAATTACAAGTACCAAAATATTATTTTGGAGAAGTTCTAAAGAAAAATCAATTTGGATCTCCAAATATATGAAGAATTAATTCGAAGCTCAAAAGAAATGAAAGAAATCAATCCGGACGCGCAAAGGACATTTAAATCATACCATAAACACACAGGAAAAATCCGGATCCAATCAGAGCTAAAATTGCGGCGATTCCGCCGCACATCACATACAACTTGCGGTGAAAATGCCGCACCCCTTTCGATCCGTGGCCCCGGATTTTGTCCAGTCGTGTCATGACGCGTGTACTTTCCTATTTCATATTTGGGTCCCTTTTATCGGCTATAAATAGCCACGAAACGATGTTGAAAAGGAGAACTAGTTTTTATTCCATTCTTTAGCAATAAAATTATGTTGGTTTTTTTCTTGTTTTTAGTTTTCTTTTGTAGTTTCTCTCGGACCCCTTCTCCTTCCCTCCATCCATGAGTTTCTAACTCTCTCCAAAGGGTGGGGGTGACGGATTTAGGGTGACGAGAAGAAGAATGATGTTATTATTTTAATTTCATGTTAGTATATTTTGATTACTTGAGTTTATGTTAAGTCATTTATCATGTAATGCTTTATAACTAATGTGATTTATTATAAGTTTCAGATTTCTCTAAACAAAACCCGATATCTAAACCCCCACCCGCTGGACTCTCATCTATATTTGCTTTATTCTTAATTTGTTTTCGTTGTTCTTGCTTTAGAAAATTAAAAATCCAAAATCTCAAACCAACCTTATTTCTCTCTCTTTCTTTCCTTAATCGAAAATCACAAAAATAACAATATCTCTCCCTCCTTGTGTTCGACCCGTACTTGCCACGTCTTCATTGACGTCGTGCACTTGCAGTATAAATTAAATCTCCATCACCTACATACATACATATGTCAACACATGTAATATACATACACACTTTTTTCGTAAAATCTTTTGTTTTGTCTAATCATCGTCTGTTTCACTTTCTGATCTGCCTCTCTTTTCTACGAGGTTTTACGAAGACGTTCATCTTTTTGGGGGTTATGCCGTGTTATATGGTAGTTTTCTCATGTCTATGTTCCATGCCTTCAATGAAGATTGCATGCATTGATAGGAGGGTTCTTTTCTCGAATATATTCCTTTACAACTCTTGCATACTTGGATCTCAGGATTACTACTCTGATCTACTGGTTTAAAGAAGTTTCACATCATTTTTCTCTCTCTCAAAGATCTTCCACCTCCGGTTCTGCAGTTGCTCCACAAGTCTTCTGTAGATTTAATTTTCTAATTTTTTTGAAATATTTCACAATTTCTTTTTTCTGATTCTTTTTCTCAAAGTGATTCTTTTTCATCTCTAACAATAGTAGCAATGGCACCCTCTAGCCATTCCTCTCGATCTAGTGGTTTTACCACGATTATTGCCCTTGCTCCTTAAGTTATTGCTTCTAACCCCTCCTTTTATTTACATGTCCGGTTTGATCACAAGAACTACATTTTATGGCTTTCTTAGATGATCCCTATCAGGGTCATCTCGGAAATATTTGGGGTCCGGTGCGAAAATCAACAACGAGACTCCTAAAATTCTACTGATGAACATTAGGCATTTGTCAAAAGAATAATACATTATTTAAAACATCCCATATAAAACATTGCATGGTCCATAGAAAACCTATAGAAGCCCATATAAAATTTCATATCAAATCGACTATCTTAGGTGAACGATTACTGCTTCATCGGTTATTTTTTTACACATGTATCGGTTAGTGTGCAAATCGATCAACCGAATCTTAATTATGGTTTGACCATTTGGCACTTCGTGTTTGTCTTTAATATGACCGTTATACTTATCGTATTATACAACAATCGTATACACATACTTCACCTAACCCCCAATTCGAATTTGGCCACCGATCGAACAATGTCATGACGACGGTCGACTGGATCAAGATCTGTTCAAGCTCTAAAACCCTCTGTTATTTTTGGTCGGACGGGATTCCTAATTCATTTGCTTATTCTTATCCTGACCAAAATCTTCAAAACAGTCAACGATTTTGCCCGTACCGGTCGACCATTGGTGTCTAGATTTGTGTTCTGCTTTTTTTGTTTAGTGTATCTTATACAAATCATTACCAAATCAATCCCAATTGTTAGATTATGTTTAGAGCCTATATATAGAACTTAGAACAACTTTACAAAGTTATCAATCCTTTCTCAAAAGCTCTCACACTACTCTCTTGTGCTCCAAATCTTCTCATTGTGCTCAATATTCCACTTGAATCATTATTTGCTTTCATCAATCATTCAAGTGCCTAAGATTAGAAGTGGTTTCAAGAAATCTTATGCAAAGTGTTGTAATAGCTTTCGGAGTGAAGCTCTTCTCGGATTGTGAGAAGGTGCTCCAAGCTTGGTGAGTGTGTTCGCAAGCTTGAAGTGTAAAGGCAAGATCGCCCGGCCCGGAACGGGGAGACAGATTAGTGGAAAAGGCGAAATTGCTCTAGGAGGAGCAATTCGTAAGAAAGGATTAGGATCTGGTTGGTGGATTCAAACCTCTATACATTGGTATTGTATTTTTTTCTCACTCTTTAACTTTATTTTGTTACTGTTTCACTATTTTACTTGCTTAAGTTTTAAGAGTGGATTTAGTATATTCACCCCCTTTACACTAATTCTAGGGTTAGATCCTACATTTAGTATCAGAGCCTCATATCTTGCATGCAAACAAATTAACCTTTGTAGCAATGACCCAACAACGTGATAGATTATACACTAGTAGACCTTATTTCTTTGATGGAACAAACTATGCTTATTGGAAGAAACACGTGATTACTTTTTTCCAATCATATGATATTAAGTTGTGGGTGTTTCTTCATATTCAATATGTTAAAGCTAAGGAACTTAAACTCATGACGGACGATGAACTGGAGATGGCTCAAATGAATGTAAAGCTTATGAACATCCTCATGTGTAGAGGAAGAATATGGTAGGATTAATGCTTGTGACTCCGAATTTAAGGCATGACGTATGCTTGAAACGCACTTTGAGAGACGATCATCCATTAAGGAGACGAGGATAGATTTCTTCATGTAAAAATATGAAATATTTTCTATGAAACCTAATGAAACCATAAGCGAGATGCACACTCGCTTTACCTATATTACTAACTCTTTGAAGAACCTTGGTAAGGTTTTTATTCAAAGTGACAAGGTGCGAAAGTTTCTTAGGTTGCTATCCATCAAATGGGAGAGAAAGACTACGAATATTGAAGAAGCCGAAGACCTCTCCAAAATGAAGATGGAGAATCTCATAGGAATCCTCATGACTTATGAGATTCAAATCGAAGAAAGAAAGGAGAAGGAAAATGAGCGAGAAAGCTTAAGAAGAAAAGAAAAGACAATTGCTCTAAAAGAAACCTTGGATTTAGAATTGATAGAAGATGAGGACACTGATGAACATGTTGCTTTCCTAACCCAGAAATTCAAGAAATTTCTCTCTAAGGGAAACTTCACAAAAGGAAAAGATGAATCGGATCACAATCTCACGTGCTATGAATGCAACAAAACTGGTCACAAGAAGGACTCTCCCTTGCTTAGGCTGAGAGATTGTAACAGAAGAGAAGAAAAGAGATACCCTCCTAGAAGAGAAAGGGAGGAGAGACCAAGGAGAGATAGAGGAGAAAGGTTCCCAAGAAGAGACAAAGATGAGAGACCTAGAAGACAAGAAGGAGATGATCACAGAAGAAGAGATCATCACGAGAGGGATGGGAAGAAGGCTCTCAAGGCCACTTGGGATGATTCAAGCTCATCAACGGCTTTTGGTTCCGAGTATTTTCAAGATGAAGCACACATGTGGTTCGTGGCCACTAATTTTAAGCCATTCTTCATCACAAGAGAAGAGTGATCAACCTCAAGTTATGGAAATTGAAGATGATAAGGTATCCTCTCATGAAATATTTCCTTATGATGACTTGTTAAATGCATTTTGTGAACTTGCTGAGTGCTATCAAATAATTTGTCATAAGAACAAGTTAAGAAGAAAAGTGCATCTAGATTTATCCATCATATATGAAGCTCTAGTTAAAGAAAATGAATTACATACTGGTGAGACAAAAACCTTGAAATCTACCAATGTTTGTAATACTAATGAATATCTTATTGCCAAGAATAAACAACTTACAAAAGATCTAGGAAAATTCACATTGTGAAGCAAAATGTTTGACATGCTTCTTGGTACCCAAACTCAATCTCTAAGAAAGCATGACTTAGGATATAAGGGAGGGAAACAAAAGAAATCTACATCGTACTTTGTTAAATTGAATAATTCCCTCATTAAGAAAGTTAATTATTCAAACGTTTGGATACCTAAGACCACTCAAGTTTGGGTACCAAAAGCTAACCCTCAATGACTGAAACAAATTTGGAAACTAAAGTCTTCACTTGTCTATTTGTTTGTAGATAAAAGCAAGGAGAATGGGCAAGTTGATACTCGATAGTGGATGTTTGAGACACATGAGGGGAGACTCCCATATCCTATCAAGCTTAAAGCCTAAGAATGGAGGAACCTTCACATTTGGAGATAACATTAAAGGTCATATTGTCGGCATTGGTAATGTTGGCAATCTTACTATTCCAACAATTGAGAAAGTCTTGCTAGTAGATTGTTGAAACATAGCTTGTTTAGTGTTAGCTAATTAACTGATAAAAATACTTAGTTGTCTTTGATAAGCCCGCTTGTTATATCATTTCCAAACTTAACATCAAAACCGTCTTCAAAGGTCGTAGATCTAATAACGTTTACATCGTACATGTTGATAATCTAAACAATATCGCTCTTGAGACTTGTATAGTTGCCTCACATAACGAAGCTTAGTTATGGCATAACCATTTGGTACATTTTAGTATGTCATAATTGTACAAATTATCCAAACTTGAATTAGTTAGAGGACTCTCAAAAATCAATTTCAAAAAGGACAAGCTCTGTGATGCATGTCAATTTGGAAAAAAAGTTTAAATTATCTTTTAAATCTTTAAATGTGATATCAACTTCAAAACCTCTTGAGCTTTCGCAACAAGATCTTTTTGGACCTTCACGGACTGTCAGTCTAAGAGGCAAAAATATGCCTTTATGGTTGTTGATTTTTCACAATTTACTTGGTTTTATTTTTAGCAAACAAACATGACGCTTTTGAAAGATTTAAAAGTTTTTTCAAACACGTTCAAAGGGAAAATGATTCCAACATCATTGCAATTCGTAGTGATCATGGAGGAGAATTTGAAAATGAGTCATTTCAAAAACTTTGTGAAAAATATGGCATTGAGCACAATTTTTCTTTTTGTCGCACTCCTCAACAAATAGGGTAGTTGAGAGGAAGAATAGAACACTACAAGAAATGACAAAACCATGCTTGTGGAGAAAGGGTTTCCAAAGTACTTTTGGTGAGAAGTCGTTAATAATTTTTGCTATGTCTTGAACCATGTTTTTATTCGACCAATTTTGAAGAAAACACCTTTTGAGCTTTGGTATAACCGCATTCCGAATATTTCCTATTTCAAAGCTTTTGGCTCAAAATATTTTGTCCTCGACACTAAAGATAACTTGGATAAATTTGATGTTAAATCTGATGATGCCATCTTTTTAGGGTATTCTGATAGGAGTAAGGCTTAGAGAGTTTATAATAACATAACTAGTTGTGTCGAGGGATCTCTACACATCAACTTTTATGAATTGACATGTGTAAATAATTCTCTATTGATGATGACTATATGGATATCATTAGACATGTCTCATCGCAAGATGCTACCCTTAAATCTCACTAAGATCTTCTAATTTCTCCGCAAGAGGATAAAGAGTAACTTCCTAAGGATTAGACCTATATAAGGGATCATCTAAAGGACCTTGTGATAGGAGATGTCTCTCAAGATGTAACAACACGGTCTAGAGCTCATGTGGTTTGTGACTCTTACACTTTTACCTCTAAATTAGAACCCAAGAAAGTAGAATAAGCGTGTAATGATGAATTTTGGTTAATGACTATGCATGAAGAGCTAAATCAATTTGTCCGAAATGATGTTTGGGAAAACTTGTTGAAAAATCATCTAACCAAATTGTTATTGGAACTACGTGGATCTTCCGAAACAAACTTGATGAAGATGGGAATGTAGTTAGAAACAAAGCTAGACTCGTTGCTCAAGCTACCGCCAAGAGGAGGGGATAGACTTTGATGAAACTTATGCTCTCGTTGCTCTTATGGAAGTCATCAGTATGCTTTTAGCTTATGCATCTTTTATGGATATCAACCATTTTCAAATGGATGTTAAAAGTGCTTTTCTTAATGACTTTATCTCTGAAGCAGTTTATGTTGCACAACCACCGAGATTTGTAAATGAAACTTAACGGAACCACGTATTTAAACTCAAGAAGGCTATTTATGGACTCAAGGAAGCTCCAAGAGCTTGGTATGAGAGGTTAAAGAACTTCTTTTTTGACAAAAATTTCACAATGGGTAAAGTGGATACCACTCTTTTTGTAAAACCTCATAATCACAATTTACTAGTAGTACAAATATATGTTGACGATATCATTTTTGGTGCAAGTAACCCTTGTCTTTGAGAAGAATTTTCTAAGTCTATGCAGAGCGAGTTCGAGATGAGCATAATTGGGAAACTAGATTTCTTCCTCGGACTTCATATCAAGCAAACTCATGATGGACACTTCATAAACCAAGCAAAGTACACCAAAGAGCTTCTTAAGCATTTTGGTTCTGAGGATAGCAAGCCCTACAAGACTCCCGTGAGTACAAACTTAAAATTGGAGATGGATGAAAATGGCAAAGATGTGGATATCAAGAAATATCGTGGTATGATCGGATCTTTACTTTATCTTACTACTACTCGCCCCGATATCATGTTTGTTGCGTGTTTATACGCTCATTTTCAAGCTTGTCCTAAAGAATCTCACTTAAATGCTTTGAAAAAAAATTGGTGTTATCTTAAAGGTTCTCTGGATTTGGGATTATTTTATCCCAAGACTATGGTTTTCGATCTTGTTGCTTATAGCAACGCTGACTATGTCGGATGTATCTTAGATCATAAGAGCACTCGTGGCACTTGCCACTTTTTGGGAAAATCTCTTGTGTCTTGGTTTAGTAAGAAACAATATAGTGTTGCATTATATCGCCACCAGTTGTGCTTGTGCACAAATCTTATGGATGAGGTAAACCCTCAAAGACTTGAAACTTGAGTTTCAAACTACTCCGATTCTTTGCTATCAATCTTTCAAAAAATCCAATTTTACATTCACAAACCAAACATATCAAAATGAGACATCATTTCTTAGAGATCATGAAACTAAGGAAGACATTAAACTAGTTTTTGTTTCTACAGATGATCAATTAACAAACATTTTCACCAAACCTTTAAATGTTGAGCAATTCAATCACATACGACTAAATCTAGGGATGTGTAATTTAAATGACATAAAACTCAGTCATATTGTTTCATATGTTAAAAAAAATTGTGTGTTGATTGATTTATTTTTTGTGTTTCTCTTGTGTTTAAAAGGTAGGGAGTTAGTTTGGGCTGAAACTTGCATCTTTCAGACTCAAAACGGTCTACCGGAAAATGAGTTATGTTTGACTTGTTAGACTTCCCTCAATCTAGTCTTGATTTCACTTAAGTGACCGATCGAACAACTTTTCCCCAGTCGACCGTTGTCATTCGACCATTAAAAAAAATCATTTGACCAAAAATACAGTCTCTTTCTACCTCTTAATTTTGTTCGACCGTTGCCCCTTCTCATTTGATCAAAAATAACAAGCACTTTTTACCTCTCCTTTTGGTCGATCGTTACTCCTTGACAGTTGAACCAACTCTCGAATCAACCTAATTTTTCCCCAATCTCTTCGTTTGGTCAACCGCCATTGCATGTTTGATCGACTGGTGCCACCATTTTCTGCTACTAGGGTGAAAAATGCACATTTTGTTTCACTATTACTCCTTCACTCTTCTACCTTAGCCGCCGCCTCTCCCTTCCGGTCGACCCTTGCTCCCGTCCGACCGGTGATCAGTTGGTTTTCCACCATCTTTCATCCTCATTCTTCCTCCTCTATCATTTCCACCAAATATTTTTCGTTATTCTCCATCCTCATGACTAGGAAGAAGAAGATGGTGGTTCGCCAACAAAAACTCGTCTAATGTCCTCGCCACCTAACGTTGCAAAAAGAAGGCTCAAGATTGTCCTCCCACCAACCCCAACATTCATCATCTCTCTTACCTCCGACCAACCCATTTTACCCAATCAACGATGATGCCCGAGCCACTTGGGACACTCGTTACGCGACCGTTACTTTCATTCCATGTCAGAAGGTTGAGGTATCAGATTTCTTAGAGCATCTTGTAAGAGAACATTTCGATGCAAACAAACATACTCATTGTTTAACCAAACTTTTACCCAAGCCATATTGTCCATTTTTGGTTTAACAATTCTATTGTAACCTTAGAAATGATCCTAAAGGACACATCCATAGGACTACGATTAATGGAGTGAGATATGATTAGTCAGGTGTTTTTATCTATGTAGACCGACCACATGTCGTGCTAGAGGACATCAACACGACTGACATGATCGAAGAGTTTTATGCCACTCCACCACCCACTAAGAATGGGAAAGTAGTGCACAACACTTCACTCATGCATCCATTATCTCTGATCGTTGCTTATATAGTGTCCTACAACTTGTTTCCCAAACATGGCCACCACAATGAGATTTCTTTGACCGAGCTAGTTTCCATCTACTGTCTCTACAAGAAAATTCCAATCAATTGGCCATTATTCTTTTTCTTTACTTGTGGTATTGGAAAAGGAAGTACATCCCTTATCCAATGTGGCTCACATATATCTTCGAGAATCTCAAGATAAGCTTCTCTAGCTTTCCCTCGGTTGTCCACAAGTTTCCCATTTGGAAGACCACTTTGGCAAAAATGAAGACAATCACCTCATCGTCTCAACAACCCTTCTCGGATGAGGAATCCGACGAAGAGGCTCCTGCTGACCCTCGCTGGATGCCAAGACAATCTCAGAGGGAGACGACAGCGTCTTACAAAGAGGCGATGAAGACACTTGGAAATATGGTGGTGGTTGGACGACTGATAATGCTACCTCTGGAGATGACTATTCTTATCAGCAACTATCTGATCGTCTTAAAGCCACCATGGAGGCACATCATCAATCGTTTGAAGCTCGTTTTGATTCCGTTTTGCAAGGGATTGATTCCCTAGCATCATTGCTTTGTGATCAACACCTTGGTTAATGTTTGGTTGAGTATGTTGTGTTTGGACCTTTGTATTTTTTTTAATCTTTTGTCATTTTGAATGTTGCTTGTTTATCTTGCACTTTGACTATTTGGATATTTGGTTGATATTTTGGTATTGAATGTGTTTGGATGCATGAATGTCTCTCTACTATATTGTTGTTTCTTTTTAGCATATTGATTGTGCTCCCGTTCTTTCTATGTCATGAATGGCTTTAAATTCAATACTAGATTCATGAAAATCCTTTTTATTAGGCCAAAGGGGGGGAGATACCTATATACCATGATTAGTGATATAGTCAGGGTAGATATTAGATAGGGGAGTTTTCATGCTACAAATTGAAGATTAACATGTATTTAGATTGATAGGTCGTCATCATCAAAAAGGAGAATATTGTTGTTTTTGTGATTTTCGAATTAAGGAAGAAAGAGAGAGAAATATGTTTGGTTTGAGATTTTTTGTTTTTTTTAATTTTCTAAAGCAAGAAAAACTAAAGAAAAACTAAAAAAAAGAAAATAAATATGGATGAGAGTCCAGCGGGTGGGGGATTAGATATCGGGTTTTGTTTAGAGAATTCTGAAACTTATAATTAATCACATTAGTTATAAAGCATTACATGATAAATGATTCAACATAAACTCTAGTAATCAAAATATACTAACACGTAATTAAAATAAAAACATTATTCTTCTTCTCATCACCCTAAATCTGTCACCCCAACCCTTTGGGAGAGTTAGAAACTCATGGATGGAGGGAAGGAGAAGGGATCCTAGAGAAACTACAAAAGAAAACAAAAAAAACACAAAATAAAAGAACAGAATTTTATTGCTAAAAAGAATAACAAAAAAACAAGACTATGACTAGGACCCTCACAACATCGTTTCGGGGCTATTTATAGTCGATACAAGGGACCCAAATATAAAATAGAAAAGCACACGCGTCAATACACGACTGGACAAAATCCGGGGCCACGGATCGCAAGGGGTGCTGCGTTTCTGCCGCATTTTGTATGTAAGGTGCGGCGATTTCGCCACAAATTGTGCTCTGATTGGATCTGGATTTTTCCTGTGTGTTTATGGTATGATTTAAATGTCCTTTGCGCGTCTGGATGATTTCTTTCCTTTCTTTTGAGCTCCGACTTAATTTCTTCATATATTTGGAGATCCAAATTGATTTTTCTTTAGAACTTCTCCAAAATAATATTTTGGTACTTTAATTTGCAGTCGGGTCCTCGGCTTTTTGCAATTAAGTCCCTGGCTACTTTTGTGCTTAAGTCCTTGGCCTTTTTGTAATTAGGTCTTTGAATGCTTTTATGCTTGGATGAACTTCAATTTGAATCCCGATAATCTTGACTTGGTTTTTATGATAAAAACGAGTCTTTTGCACGTGTTTATGCTCGGGATATGGGTAATTTGCATTCAGGTCCCTGTATTATGTAAATAAGACTAAACACATACCTTAGTAGCATTTATTGATATAAAATTAATCTAAATAAAAGACATATGATGCAATGTATGCAATGCATCAGTCGTCATCATCAAAAAAGGGAAGATTATCTTTTTTTGGCAAATACTCGTTCATCCGATTTTGATGCTTAATTAATGTATCAATAAATCCACGTATATCTATCACTACCTCATTTTCATTTGCACATATACAGTTGGTTTTACTAACCATTTTAGGAGACAAGTGTGTTGGCTTTTTGGCCTTAATCTATGTTTTGATGATTTAATCAACATAATCTTAATTATAAATCAATGTACAGTATCACACATATTGCATTGCATATATATTGCTTTGTTCTAACCTCTACAAGTGATCAAGACTCAATGAAGAAAGGAAATCAAGTCAAGACATGTAATCAAGCTCATTTGAAGACATGTAATTTACATTTCTTTCAGTCTTAGGAACTTTGTGTAATTAAGCACACTTGAGCTAAAAACTACTCAAACACACACTAGGTTCCCTATAGAAGTCACACACAAAAATTCACATCATTTGGACTTCAATAGATCACCCAAGCTTAGACCGGAAAACACTAAACACTCAACCTGAACTGTCTGCCCACATTCGGTCGACCGAGTGATCATATATCCTGATTCGTGTTTTACTGCCCAAGTTTGGTCAACCGTCCAAACCTTTTCGGTCGACCAAATAACAACATATTTCCGAACGTTTGTTTTGTCGTATATACCCAACGGTCGTATTCGTATTATTCATAAATACCCCAAATACATTTAGTGTATCGGTCGACCAAGGACCTTGTTCGGTCGACCGAACTAAGACATCTCGACAAACCGAAACTTCCTATTGGTTTTCGGTCGACTATAAACCTTGTTTCGGTCAACCGTGGACCTTGTTTCGGTCGACCGAATTTAATCATGTTTGTCAACCTAGAAGAGTATGTTAGTTATCGATCGACCGAACCTATCTCGGTGTTCGACCGATAACTTAAGTGTACCTAGAACATAGCCATTGGCGGTCAACCGTTCCTTAACCGGTCGCCCGAACTGAGTTCATTTTTTGCCAAACGGTCGACCATTCAGCCCGATCCGGTCGACCGAACTTACTCAATTTTGGGTCCTGTAGATTTCTGTTTTGTGTATCTTACACAACTCTTACCCAACTTAACCGCAACTGCTATATTCTCTCTAGTGCTTATAAATAGAGTTGTAAAACACATTTTAACACATCTCTCACACTTCCATTTGTCACATACACTAGAGAGAAACTCCCAAGCTCCAATTTCCCCAATCCTACACTCTAAGCCTAAATTCCACACAATTGATCATAGCCAAATCATACTCAAAGTGTGCTCAATATTTAGAGAGTGTTGTCCCACTCATTTGTTGTTCAAGAAGCAAGGATTTTTGTGAAAGCCTGAAATGTTCCCTCTCGGATTGTGAGAGGAAGAAGGTCAAGCAAACGAGGGTGTTTGCGGTGCTTGTGTTGTAAAGGCGTTCTCTCCCGGCCCAGAATGGGGAGTGGTTAGTGAAGTCGTAAGCGGAGCTCGGTGATCCGAGCGGAGCTTGCAAGAGATGATTAGGACCCAGGTGGGGTGCCAAACCTCTGTAAAATCTCTCGTCTCCATTGTGGTTTGCATTTTCCATTCCTTTACTTGCTTGTTTGGTTTTAAATTCTGCTGCATATCTTTGATTGATTAAACAATTAGGTAATTAGCTTAAAAGTGATTAGAATTAGAGACCTTCACGATCCTACAAAGTGTTGATACAAGACAAGAATCAAAGTTGAAGAATAGTATAAGATTTAGGTTTCTTGTACTTATAATTCAAATGTAACTTGGGCATTTGACCTCTTGTTTATTTGCATTGCATGGTCCATAAAAAACCTACAGAAGTCTCATACAAAATTCCAATCAAACCGACTATCTTAAGTGAACGACTACACATAGGAATTCTTCTTGGAATAAAAAATTTGCTCCATTTGACCACCTATATACCATCTGGTTCGTCCGGATTTAACAGAATATTATTCCTCCCCATAATGGTCTATTGGTAGATCATATGGTTCGACCGTTAGCTTTTGTTAACCGATATATGCCTTAAACTTTACATTTCTACTTCATCGGTTATTTCTTTACACGTCTCGGTTAGTGTGCAAACTGGTTGACATATTCTTGATTCTGGTTCGACCGATTGGTGATTGAATAAGTTAAAATACCATAAGTGCACGACTGTGTTGAAGCGGTGGCAAATATGGGTCAGTCCACAAGGAGCACGTGTGAGTCAGATTCACAATACTCAAGTGGGGGAGAAGAAAAGGAGATGAAGGTCGAAACTACACTACAATGCAAAAGAAATTGAAAATAAGCAATAAAACTAGACCCCTCAGGGGGTAGAGAAAGAATGTGAATACAAAAATGTGTGTTGTGTGTGTGTTCAAATGTGTTCATCAAAATATGTCATACATGAAATCCATAAAACTCAATTCCAACTTTGCCTCCACATGAAATAAGATAACATCTTATCATTAAAACATACAAGACAATAATTGAAATGAAGCTAATATGTTCACATGCTAATAAGGGTCTCTAATTCTAATCACTTTTAGTCTAATTACCTACTTGTTTGCAATCAAAGAATGCACAACGGAATTGAACAAAAACAAGCAAGTAAAGCAAACCACAATGATGACATTGGATTTTATAGAGGTTCGACCTCCCGCCTACTTCCTCTCTTGAAAGCTCCACTCGATCTCCCTCGAGCTCCGCTCACGCCTTCACTATCAACCTCGTTTCGGGCCGAGATTAAGCATTTTACAAAACAAATTCTATGAACATCCTCGCGAGCTTGACTTTCTTCTCTCACAATCCGAGAGGAACACTTCGGGCTTTCACTGAAATCCTTGCTTCTTTACAACAGAGATGTTGAGTGGAACACACTTTCTAACTTGAGCACAGTTAGCTTAGGATGTGAAATTGATAATAAAGTGTGGAAGTTTAGTCTTGGAGAGTAGATTTGGGGATTGGGAGATTTGGGAGTTTCTCTTAGGTGTATATGACAATAGGAAGTGTAAGAGTTTTTATAATTGTGTCATAGAAACATCTATTTATAAGCTCTAAGTGAGTTATGGCCGTTGGGACAAGTTTAACAAGTGTTTGTGGAAGAAACACACAACAGCAAATTGCAGGACCAAAAATTGAGTGAGTTTGATCGACCGGATCAGGCTGAACGGTCGACCGTTAGGCAAATTTGAACTCAGTTTGGTCGACCGATAAAGGTGCAGTCGACCGGATCAGGCTATAACTTAGGTACACTTAAGCTATCAGTCGAACACCGAATAAGGTTCGGTCGACCGAAAACTAACATGCTCTTTGGGGTTGACAAACAAGATCAAATTCGGTCGACCAAAACAAGGTCCACGATCAACCGAAAACCAACATGCAGTTTGGGTTTGTTGAGACATCTTAAGTTCGGTCGACCGAACAAGGTCCTCGGTCGACCGATAGGAAAAAGTATTTTGGAGTATTTGTAAATAATACGAATACGACCATTGGGTATAAAACGACAAAACAAACGGTCGGAAATTTGTTGTTACTCGGTCGACCAAAAAGGTCTGGACAGTCGACCGAACTTGGGCAGTGAAACACTAACAAGATATATGATCACTCGGTCGACCGAACGATCTGTTTCGGTCGACTGAATGTGCGCAGACAGTTCAGGTTAAGTGTTTAGTGTTTTCCGGTCTAAGCTTGGGTGATCTATTGAAGTCCAAATAATGTGAATTTTTGTGTGTGACATCTATAGGGAACCTAGTGTGTGTTTGAGTAGTTTTTAGCTCAAGTATGCTTAATTACACAAAGTTCCTAAGACTGAAAAAAATGCAAATTACATGTCTTCAAATGAGCTTGATTACATGTCTTGACTTGATTTCCTTTCTTCATTGAGTCTTGATCACTTGTAGAGGTTAGAACAAAGCAATATATATGCAATGCAATATATGTGATACTCTACATTGATTTATAATTAAGATTAGGTTGATTAAATCATCAAAACATAGATTAAGGCCAAAAGGCCAACAATCTCCCCTTTTTCATGATGACAACCTATATCTTAATACTTGGAATCTTTAGATGTAAACTATGCATAAAAATGCTCCCCCAATGGATGTGCATAGTTTTTGTTCAATTATAATCAAATTTTCAAGCTACCCTTTTTTATTATCTCTCTCCCTTTGACGTCCATCAAAAATTATAAGATTTAAGCATTGAATTTTAGATTTCTTGAAATGAAGTTGCTCCCCTTAAATTTTGCACTTCATTACACTAAGAAAATGATATTCATTAAGCTCCCCCTATCAATATGAATATGATTTTTCGATTGAGTTCAATTCTATTTCTCCCCTTTTTAAACATCAAGCAAATATATTAACAATAGGCATGTGATGTTTTAATTCCCCTTATTTGATATCCATTTACAAATTTGACACTTAGGCAATGGATGCGATTCAAATTTTAATGAATGATTTATATGATATGTCAATTAAGCATATACATTCTAGACTATAACCAATTGATTGAAAACATTTGAAGGATAAGAAATTATACCCACTTTGAAGCTTGAATTGGTTCCAATCTCCATTCGGTGATGCAACCGGCGTTGAATTTGACTCTCAAGCTTGCCCAGTCACCACAGATCTCCTCCTCAAGCACCTACAAGTGTAGATTTAGGTACCCAAACAACTTTGAGTCCTTGAATTTTAGCTTTAGGAACCCAAACCATTTTGGTTTTCGGAGCCCACACATTTGAAGAGGTATGATTAATGAACACATGCTTGTCATTTAATGTGGTGTGAGACACATGAATTTTCAATTTTGCATTGTATCCTAAACCATGTTTATCTAGTGATTGTCTTTGACTACCTAAAAGCATGTCAAGCATCTTGGTTCCCTTTGTGAACCTTTCTAGATCTTTTCTAAGTTGATCATTTGATGTCTTAAAATCTAGTTGTTCAACATCAATGGGTGTTGCCTTTTGATCGCCAAGTTTTAAAGCATTTTCCTTATGTCTAGCTATCACCTCATTCTTTTCATGCATGATTGATTCAATTTGGCTTTGGAGATCCTTGATTAGCTTTCTAGTATTCTTATTTTTGTCACAAATGATCTCATATTGTTTAACTAAGTCATTAAATGCATTTTGAAGTTCATCATGTGTATAAGTTTCTTCATTAACACTAGAATGTGAGTTATCACTATAGTATGACTTAGTTGAGCATGCATGTGATTTAGTAGAGCAAGAGTTAGAGGATACCTCACTTCCTTCATCTTGAATTTCCATGAAGCACATATGTGCATATTCCTTTGTTGATGAAGGTGCGGTTGATTGGGATGAAGATGATGACGATGAATCGTCCCAAGTAGCCTTGTGAGCTTCAAACATCTTCTCTTTTCTCTTACTCCTCTCCTTTTCTCTCATTTATCTTCTCCTTCTATTTTCTCTCATTTTCACTCTCCTCCTTCTCCTTCTTCTTTTCTCTCATTTCACTTCTTCCACCTCTTCTTTCATTCTTTTCTTCTTTATCCTTCTTGAGGTATTTGAAGAAGTCTTTGGCTAGGACTTCAATGTCCTCATCTTCTACACTCCTCCTTGGTTCCTCAAGATTTGCATGTAATGACAAGAAGGGTTTGTTCTTTGAAGCTTCCTTCTCCTTTCGATGGTTTATTTGAAGTTCATACGCCATCAAGTTTCCAACGAGTTCCTCCATCTTTAATTTGGAAAGACCGTGCGCCTCTTCAATTGCGACGACTTTATCTTCCCAATCGTTGCTAAGTGATTGGAGGAACTTTTGTGTCATCTCTCCTTCATTGATTTTTCTTCCAAGGACCAAAAGAGAGTTAGTGATATTGGTGAAGCGAGTGTTCATTTCTCTTATGTTCTCACCGGTTTGCATAGAAAAAATCTCATATTTATGCATGAGGAGACTAATGCGAGTTTTATTAGTTTTGCTATCACCCTCATGATGCATTTGTAATCTATAACATATTTCATATGCACTTTCACAACCCCTAATTCTATTGTATTCACCCTCATTAAGACCACAATAAAGAATGTTCATGATTTTTTAGTTCATCACAATTTCTTTCATTTTTGGGCCTAGAAAGTGAATCTAATTCATCTTCATTTGGGGTGTGTAGGGATTTTGAAGAAACATCCAATACTTGAGGTCATTAGATATTAGGAATATTTTCATCATATTCTTTCAATAATCATAATTTGACCCATTTAGCAAAGGAGGTCTAGTTTTGCACAATCCCTCTACATGATTAGATGTTGAAGCCATGCTAAAAATACGATTAAGTATGTGATTTAGCTCACAAGGCTCTAATACCAAATGTAGGATCGTGAGGGTCTCTAATTCTAATATTTTTAGGCTAATTACCTACTTGTTTAAGAAATCGAAGAATGCACAACGAAATTAAACAAAAACAAGCAAGTAAAGCAAACCACAATGATGACATTGGATTTTATAGAGGTTCGGCATCCCGCCTACTTCCTCTTTTGAAAGCTCCACTCGATCTCCCTCGAGCTCCGCTCACGCCTTCACTATCAACCTCATTTCGGGCCGAGATTAAACATTTTACAAAACAAGTTCTATGAACATCCTTGCGAGCTTGAATTTCTTCTCTCACAATCCGAGAGGAACACTTCGGGCTTTCACTGAAATCCTTGCTTCTTTACAACAGAGATGTTGAGTGGAACACACTTTCTAACTTGAGCACAGTTAGCTTAGGATGTGAAATTGATAATAAAGTGTGGAAGTTTAGTCTTGGAGAGTAGATTTGGGGATTGGGAGATTTGGGAGTTTCTCTTAGGTGTATATTGAAGGGAATGTGTTCTAAAAGTTTTACTTTTAAATGTCAATTGTTATGAATTGATTGAGAAATCATTTTGTTCCTTGTTTATGTTATTCGTCTTTTAGAAGTGTTAAGGAAGATGTTCTTGGTCCTTAACCGTAGAGCTCTAAAAGATATTGGTTTACATAAAACAAAAGATATTCGCAATCATGGTAATTAACATGGGACATTAATTACCGAGTTAAGATTGTCGTGTTGGTCATAGATCATTGTAGCTCTATAAGTGAGTGACAACACGAGTATGCAAAAGAGGAAAATATTACTTTTGTATACTGAATAGACCTAATAAGTAAAATATTATAGAAATGTGTTTCTGTGTCATTAATATTTTACTGTGTCATTAATATTTTACTGTGTCTTCGGTCCTTTGATATGAGACTTATATCCGATCGCTTAAGAAGTTCTTAATTAGACTAGTGTCTTGAGCTATCGATGAGTGTAGTGTAAAGGCATTAGTTGGTTAAGCATAACTTTCGTTGGAGAAGATAGTTAGTCAAAAGATTATCATTGCCCCTCTTAATTGAGTGATGATATTAGTGGGCCCCTTGATAAAGCAAAGTTATAATGTGCACAATGTGATTTGAGTTAAGTCACATATTTATAACTAGCTTAAAGAGATCAAGAAATGAATACTAATACAAAGATGACACAATACTACTTTGTGTGTATTCTTAATATCATGAGGCAAGGGACGGACACAAGTGGTGCACTCCATCACTAAATGGATCGGGTTTTGGTTCGAGTGGAATTAAGACATCTAACTAATTGGGAGCTATAATGTGTAGCTAGATACCGCTTATAGCTTGTGATATTAAGCTCTTAATATCACTGCCAACTTAGTCTAGATCCTCCCATAGGTCACACCGCAAAAAAAACCGGGAAACAAGAAGCTTGATTTTGATTCATATGATGTGTCGGGTTTCTTATAGAAAATATGACACATGTGGTGAACAAGTGAAATCAATTATGTATAACATAATTAGAATCATGATAAATTCATATGAGATGCATATATTATGGGGTGCAATAATTTATTATTGCATAGGATAGTACATTGCATAAGTTGTGAATTTGCTGAAACCCCTAAAGTTTAAATTTTGTTGGAAATAAATCCAAAATTTGAAAATGGTAAAATCGGGTAGAAGTTCGGTAATCCGTTAAGGTTCGGTCGACCGAAGGATCTGTGGATCGGTCATCCGAACGTGGAACGGATGGTCAAGTTGATTGACCGAACTTGACCAAAGTGCCTGGATCATTGGTACGGTGTACCGAACCAGAAACGGTCGACCGAACAATGTCAAGTTCTGATATTTTCGGTTAACCGAATAGCACTCGGTCTTGGACGAGAATTAATCCGATTGGTTAAGGAGAATTTTTCTCCTTAAGATTCGGTCATCCGTCGTGTACTCGGTTAAACGATCGTGACATATTCGGTTAACCGAGTGGGACTCGGTAAACCGAAGCACGATCGATTTTCTGCCGTTGATAATTAAGAGATTAATTTGATCGATGGCTGGATTAGCTCCAAACTTGGTCAAACGTTTTGTGGGTGCATATAATGCATTATGGAATTAGTTTGTGAGAGAAAATGTCAAGAATTTGTGGCTTAAGAATAGCCATGATTGAGAGTAAGATTGGAGCCTATAAATAGGTCCTTATTCTCGTTAATTATGTTAGTAGAAGTTTGCTAAATATTTTTCTCTCCTAATTCACCACAAAAATCCACGAAAATTCTCTTAGTTTTCTAAGTCTTTGAAGGAGAAATCTCAGAGGCTAAGGAAGGGGTTTGTAGCTAGATTCTAAGCTTGTTTGGAGATTGATTGGCTAGCTCCTTTCTCTCCAACCCTGTTTAGGGTTTCGGTGAACACTCGGAGGCATCCGGCGCAACGAGAAGCGACGATTGGCTTCCTCAACGTCTCTGAAACGTCAAGAAGTTTTTCAGAACTTCTAGGTATGAATTTCGGAGTCCCTTTGTGTTTGTTTTAATAAGTTTTTGAAACTAGTTGTTAAAACAAACCGATGCATGCATAAATAAATCGAAGAAAATTGTAATAGATCCTTATTATACATGAAAATTCGAAAAATATATATGTATAATTAAACATGAAATCCTACAGTGGTATCAGAGCTTAGGGTTCAATTTTATCATGATTTATGGTTGTAAACGATTTTAGTTTACCATCTAGGATTTAAACAATTCGATTTACCGTTTTTTCGGTCTATGGATGTTTGTTGATGTAATTCTCCATAATAATTCGTTCTGAATGTTTTAAGTGTTTAAAACATGTCATGTAATTATTAGAATTAAGATTTAGACATTTGTCTAACTTGCAATAATTTTGTTTTAAGTATAAACGATTATTTTGTAAGAGAATCAACAAAACCGAAAAATTGGGATTCATCTTTCCATTGGAAATCGGATGGACAGCGGTTCATAATTAATTTTTGAACTATGGATGCATGAAAAACATTTTTAATGGATTTCAAAATGTTTTTCAAAGAATTGTTTGAGATTCTAGATGATTGATAAACTAGACTGCAAAGTTTATAGCAATATTGTGTGCATGGATGCTCGAGTTGTCTTTGCAGGAATTGTGGGTTTATATGTTCCAAATCAGAAATTATGAATGTATGTAATTATTATTATACAGGGGCTTATGTATGTAAAAGCCAAAATTCTCTCTCTTTCCGTCTTTTAGATAGTTGCATTTGCATATGAGAGATTTTTACATAGGACTTGCACTAGTCGGTTTTTTATCGAATGTGAGGAGCATGTTTATTTTCTGTAAAATCTACATCTCCGGTGCAAGAGGAAGTCGCCGCTGTAGCGCATCGATCGAGGATCAAAGATCAGGGATCGAGGATCGAGGATCGAAGGGAACATATAAACTCACACGATGTGGATTCTGTGAATGTTTAATTTCTGTTTTTTTATTTTGCTATGCATGTGATGAATGTGTTGAATGTTAGGATGTGTATGATTAATAATATGCATGATAACCTAAAATTCTAAACACATGTTAAATTGTCCAAACAAAAATTAAGAATAAATTTCCTTCTTATTTCATCCACTAGCAGCCATTGATCGAGGGATACTCTGCTCGCCCTTAGCGGGAGATAGCTCCCTCCATCTTTGGGAATAGTGGGAGATATAATGGTTGTCTGTTGTTGTGCCACAATTAAAAATATGAGGTGTGTTTTCACCCTAGTGAACCCCAAGTATGTTTAGTTGTGAATACAATGGATAAACGTATCTCGTATCAAATGAAAATAAGTTTTCTTAACATTACCTAGAGCCCTCGCTCGGTTTTGGGAAAGTTTTTCTTACGAGGATAGGTCGTATTCCCTCATAATTAAAACGACAAGAGTCACAAGAGTTTGAAGATGCTAAATGTTGCTAAAATTCAAAAAGGTTGTGATTAGAAAATGTTTTCTTACCTTGATATTGTAATGTATACGATAGCCCTTAGCTAGTCTATATTACGATTGATGGGATCTTGGATTGTTGCATTTATGGGCAAAATTTTTATTTGCAACATTTACATTTATATTCGATATATGTATGCATGTGTATTAAAACATAAAATTGGCATTAAAATCCTATATGATTTATTTTGTAGAAAAATGTCGAACATCCAACCTATCGTACGATCCATGATAGAAAAACACCCTTTAGAAAATTATGGCTCAAACTTCATTAGTTGGAAACTCAAACTCAACATCGTGTTAAAGTTTGAGAAACTGTCTCACATTTTGGAAGGTCCAATCCCAAAGTGGAATGAGAGATTAACCGATGAAGAGAAAGAGGCTAAAGCCAAGTGGGAAGACCAAGAGAACCAAGTTCACGGTCTTATGCTAGCATCCATGGGTGACTCGCTTCAAGCAAAATACTTGGATTCAAAACCCAAGAAGACCAAGGACGCTTTATCTAAGATGTTCATGGATAGTGCCCGAAAGGAGCGCTATAAGACCACCATCGCACTCACAAGGTGGCATATGGCGGAGGGAACATCGGTATCCATGCATTTTCTCACGATGCAAGGGTACCTTGAGAAGTTGGCAAAAGCTCTCTTCACCAATGCCCGAGGACATTGCTGAAGATATGATTATTGGCTCTCTAGCCCCGTCCTTCAAGGACTTTGTGATGCACTACCACGTGCGTGAAAAAAGGGTGAGTCTTGAGGAGCTGCACAACGCTCTCAAAACTGCTGAAGTTGACATGGGCAAGGGTAGGGACAAGCATGTCCTTGTCGTCCATGGGAGGAGCCAAAAGATTGGTAAAGGAAAGGGCAAATCTACCAAAAGTAGTTCAATCAAGAGCAAGGGAGTAGGAGGTGCTCGTGCGAGTGCCTCGAGGGGGAAATCTCAGAAATCTCTAACTCCCAATACGGAGTGCTTTCACTGCGGTGAAAAAGGACACATCCGGCCAAATTGCCCCAAGTACAAGGAAGACCTTGACAACGGAGTGATTGAACGTCGGCGCCCAAAAAAGGCCAAAGGTATATTTGTTATTAAAATAAATTTAGCCACCTCTGTCCAGGATTGGGTAATTGATACCGGATCTTGTGCTCACATAGTTTCTAATGTGCAGCTACTCATGGATAGGAAGGAACTCGTAAGGAACGAGGTAGAATTGAAGGTCGGAAATGGTGCGAACGTGTCTGCGGTTGCACAAGGTTCTGTGGTGCTTCAATTATGTAGTGGTTTAAATTTATGTCTAAAGAATGTTTATTATGTGCCTTCGATTAGCAAGAACATTATTTCTGTATCATGTTTAGATATGGATAATTTTAATATAAATATTTCAAATTCTTGCTTGTCTATATCGAAGAATGGTGTTTTCTATGCAAATGCATTCATAAGGAATGGTCTCTATTTGCTTGAATTAAATGATAAACAAATCTTTAACATCAATAACAAAAGACTTAAGACCACTCACGAGAACGATACTCTCTTGTGGCACTATCGTCTTGGTCACATAAATGAAAATGCATCAAGAAATTGCAAGAAGCTAACCTTCTTGGTCTACTTGATTTTAAATCATTAGAGACGTGCCAACCATGTATAATGGGAAAAATGACCAAAAAGCCTTTCACGAAGAAAGGTCCAAGGGTGAGTGGCTTGTTGGATTTGATACATTCCGATGTATGTGGTCCAATGAGTACTAGTGCACGAGATGGTTTCAGGTACTTCATTACGTTCACGGATGATTATAGTCGTTATGGCTATGTTTATCTAATGAGAAACAAAAGTGAGTCCTTTGACAAGTTCAAAGAATTCAAGAATGAAGTAGAGAACCAACTCGACAAGAAAATCAAGTCTCTACGAACGGATCGTGGAGGTGAGTACTTAAGTGCCGAATTTGACTCATACCTAAAGGAGTTTCGTATTGTACCTCAACTCACCCCTCCCGGTACACCTCAGTGGAATGGGGTATCCGAAAGGAGGAATAGGACATTGCTCGACATGGTTCGGTCAATGATGAGTCATGCAGAATTACCTCTTTACTTTTGGAGTTATGCACTACAAACTGCGGCTTACACACTAAATAATGTTTCATCCAAATCCGTGGAGAAAACTCCTTATGAGCTATGGAGTGGTAAAACACCTAAGCTCAGTTTTCTCAAGATTTGGGGTTGTGAGGCTTACGTCAAAAAATTGATGTCGATCAAACTTCAACCAAAAGCGGATAAGTGCTTCTTCATTGGTTATCCTCGTGAGACAAGAGGATACTACTTTTGGCATATCACCTCCAATCGAGTGATTGTAGAGAGGGATGCCACATTTCTGGAAAAAGAATTTCTAGAAAGAGTAAAAAGTAGTGGGAGTAGGGTTGTGCTTGAGGAAACTCAAGATACTCTACAAGATCATGACACGAATGATGACGTTCAAGATCACGAAGGCCCAACCAAGATTCATTTGGTTAGTGGGAGCGTGAGTGAGAGACCATCACAAGAAATTGTGAGAGAATCTCAATCATCCCCACCAAGTGTACGTTCAAGAGTTGAACGTGAACCAACTCCTCAAGAAATTGAGGAAGAAGTTCGAGAGACACGAGAATAACCAAAAGAACTAAGAAGGTCAACAAGGGAAAGGAAGAAACCCGACTTATATCTGGGACTTCATGAAATCATGGTACTAGATACCAATGATCCATTGACCTTCCAAGAAGCAATGGAAAGGGAAGACTCCAAACTATGGCTTAAGGCCATGGAATCCGAAATAGAATCCATGTATGATAATCAAGTGTGGAACTTGGTTGACCTTCCTCAAGGGAAAAATGTCATTCAAAATAAATGGGTTTTCAAGAGGAAGATGGACATGGATGGGAACTTAACAACCTACAAAGCGAGGCTTGTAGCGAAGGGTTTCACTCAAGTTCAAGGAATTGACTATGATGAAACTTTTTCACCGGTTGCCATGTTCAAGTCTATTCGGATAATGCTCGCTATTGTTGCATTTCATGATTATGAAATATGACAAATGGATGTCAAAATGGCGTTCCTTAATGGGAACTTGGAGGAGGATGTGTACATGGTACATCCTCAAGGTTTTGAAGATCCAAAGAATAGCGAAAAGGTATGCAAGCTTCAAAGATCCATTTATGGATTGAAGCAAGCATCAAGGAGTTGGAACAAACGCTTTGACGAGGAAGTGAAAAAGCTTCACTTCATTGTGTCATAGGAACACCTATTTATAAGCTCTAAGTGAGTTAGCCGTTGGGACAAGTTTGACAAGTATTTGTGGAAGAAACACACAACAGCAAATTGCAGGACCCAAAACTGAGTGAGTTCGATCGACCAGATCAGGCTGAGCGGTCGACCGTTAGGCAAATTTGAACTCAGTTTGGTCGACCGATAAAGGTGCAGTCGACCGGATCAGGCTATAACTTAGGTACACTTAAGTTATCAGTCGAACACCGAATAGGGTTCGGTCGACCGAAAACTAACACGCTCTTTGGTGTTGACAAACAAGATCAAATTCGGTCGACCAAAACAAGGTGTCAGACAGACACAAGCCGTCATGCCCAAGGAGGGGGCGTCCCAGACAGACGCCCTAATTTTGTTTTTGATTTTAAATTTATTTATGTTGTGTTATTTTAAATTATTTTAGGTTCTGTTGCGAGATTTTGGTGGTGATGGAGTAGATTACAGTGAGTTTTTTGATAGTAAACAAGTATTTCCAACAATCGAGGACGCGTGTAAATTGGCAAAACAAGTTGTCATCGGAGTTGGATTTTTTTGATAATATTATCTTACAAATCAAAAGCAAATAATCAGACAGATTGTTATCTAAGATGTGATCGCAGAAATGAAATGAGTTCTCGTGATATGGATATTGCACTACGGAAGAACATGAAAAGAAAAGGTTGCGGTTGTCGTTTTTTGATAAAGGTAGTCGAGCGACGAGATCGTGATGGATGGGTCGTAGTTTCTAATAGTACTCATGGGCAGCCCAACCACAGAATTGCAGTTTATCCAGAGGGTCACCGACAGATCAGCGGTCTTAGTTCTGGGCCAAGAAATTTGTTCGTGATATGACTAAGGCACAAGCGAGACCACGTACCATCTTGTTTGTAGTAAAGAAGAAATTCCCGGATGATAATCTCAATCAGATACCCATTTATATCTTCAGAGAGTACATGAGGAGGACGAAATCTGAAGACAAGAATCCTGTTCAGCAGTTTCTGAATCAGGCAGTGCAATATCAGTACTTACATTGGATTATGGCGGATGAAGAAACTAATGTCCTCACTCACGCATTTTTGGCACATCCGACGCCAGTTCAATTGTTGCGCACATATCCTTCCGCAATCTGCATGGATTCAACATACAAAACGAACAAGTGCAAGATGCCTTTGTTCGAGATGGTTGGGATGACTCCAACAAAAAATGAACTTCCTCGTCGGCTATGCAATTATGAAGGATGAGACCGAGTCTAGTTACCGGTGGGTGTTGGAGAAGTTGCAAGATTTGTTATTGGATATTGTCAGCCCGGCTGCAATAATAACGGACCGGGAGTTAGGCCTGATGCGACCAGTAGGAGAGGTTTTTCCTGAGTCTGCTCATTTACTTTGCACCTGACATATCAACAAAGACGTGTACAACTACGTATAGCACGCATTCGGCAAGAACAAGAAGCTTGCAGACAATTTGAAGTGTGGAAAGTGGAGGAAAGTCATGCTTTCTGCTTGACAGACCGAGTACGTTAAAGCAGTCCGTAATCTGAAAGATACTTTTCAGTCTTGGCAAGTTCTCACGGAGTATCTAGAAGACACGTGGTTAGTGCATAAAGAAAAGTTTGTGTTGAATTGGATGAATAAAGTCCTTCATTTCGTCAACACTACGAACTGTAGTGTGGAAAGCGCTCATTTGGCTCTGAAAGAGTGGATCATTACATCAACTGCAGCTCTGGACACTCTTTTCGACCGCGTAAACGCGACTATTGAAATACAGCTGACGAATATTCGAAACTTTCTTGAAGAGTCGAGATGTCAAAATTTGACTAACTACATAGGTGCTTTGTATCACCATATAAATGGTCGATTTCACATCACTACTTGTCATTATTGAGTCAGGAGTTGAAGAGAATGCAAGACTTAAGCAATCAAGTTGAATATCGTTACGGGTGTGCTTTGCTGACATCACATGAGCTTCCTTGTGCATGTACCATTCACGATTGTATTGAGTCAGGTGATGGAATTTATTTAGAGCAGATTCTTCCATTTTGGAAAACACTTGTCATTGGAGGAGTCCAGATGTCAGAGTTTGCGGATCAGTCAGCACAAGACGTCGAGCATTTTCGGAAGCTCGTTGATGAGATTTTGGGGGAGCGACCCTACAGTAATTTGTAGTGCCTCTCGTATTTTATACGCACAGTTACACCCGGATCAGTTGAACTATCAAGAACCCGCAAAAAATACTAAGGTACGAGGTCGACCAAGGGGAAAGTCGACACGTCGGGACCCGAGTGCCTTTGAGTATGCTGAGCGAGGTCGTGATCGGTCTTCCAATTCGTCTCGATCGTCCGTAACCACGGGTGCATGATCTGGTATGATGATATCTTTGTTGTCACTATTATTACTTAGTTGTTTGTTGTTATTAATATATATAACTTTGCTATTTTTCTATCTTATAGTGTCCGGTCGGATTGACTTCGATAACTTCTCATATGTTGATAGACTTCCAGGAATCATTTTACCATTTCTAGAGAGGTGGAATGACGTACGTACTGATGGTAACTATGGATTTCGATGTGTTGTCGATGTCTTCCAGGGTGATCAAGACAATTGATTGTACGCCCGTCGTGCGATTTCTAATGAGATAGGTGTGCATCCTATTTATGAGCACGTCTATTACGACAATGTGGTACAAGCTCGTCAACGAATTGATTGAGGTGGGGGACATTGTGACGAGGATCACTATATGGAGGTTTGGGTCGACTTGTTCCCGATTGCCAATTTTTACAAGTGTGCAGTTATGTATTTATCAGTGGGAACGAATGGTTCATTGTACCTGTGTCTTACTGTGCTACATTGGGAGAGTCTGTCTTCCATGACGAAGCCATTCATAGAATTGGTCATTGCTCATTTAGGGAGTTACAAATATTTTATTCGCTTGGAATTAGCTGAGAGATTCCCAGTACCTCCTATAGCAACCCTGTGGTTTCAAATGCGAGATTAGAGTGTTGCTGGATGAGAGGAAGAGTAATGAAAGTAGGAGAGCGTATTGAGACTGGTTATGTAGTACATTTTGATTGTAATTTGTAATGCATTTGTAATGTATAATATATCGACGATTATATCGTGTATTTGTACTTATATCGTCATGTTCTTTTATCAAATTTTAAATTTAATTTACGTTACATATACCAAACAGGTCTATGATATGCTCGTGAGAAATAAGTACTAAAAATACGACAGATAAACAAATATGGAGAAGATATATTTGTCAGAAATAAATAATAAGAGTACAACAAATAAGCAAATACCAACAAATACAGTAACAGATCAACATATAATAAAATAAATAATGTGCAAGCCAACTACAATTCATCATCTAAATGCTGGTCCGAAATGCCCAACTCACTGTTCCACTCCTCAATGAGGTCATCCCAATCTGTACGTGCAGCTCTCATCTCCTCGTTCGGCATCTGGTCTCTGTATCGTAAGAACGGCTGCGTAACCCGTATCACCCTACTCATTCATAGTATCTAACATAAAAATTAGCGTACATGAACAATAAAAACAAAATATACATTACAATAAAAATTAAGTTAGATAAACTTACCGCATCGCCACATGTCATATCCAGTGGTGTCTCCGGTCTCGGGACGGTACCACACACGATAACTGGATGTGAGCACCTACCAAACCACTGAAAATAATCGGCATCACAAGTTGCGGGGTTGCGACTACGTCTCAGATCGTCTAGGTGAAGTCGGTATAGTCTCGGAAATGTCCTCCAAACCGATTCCACGCTCGAATCGTTGTGCCTGACATCGACTTCGTCGCAATCGCAGACCGTACTGCATGTTGTGGCGTCGGGATGTCAATCGGAATCACATGAACGTACCCTAACTGACGCAAGACGCAATTAGGTAAATAAGGCTCTATCATATCCCGATAACGAATAACGCCCATAAATGTAGTCCTCGACACAGCTACAACATGCTCAAGACCATACGACAACCACACCACCTAAACGTTAATACGTTAATAATAATAAACTTAAAATTTAAGTAAATGTGAATGACATATAATTTATAGCTGTGATGCAGTCATCTGATCTAGCCGTTTACGAATGGAATGGAGTCGTCCCTCGCTTTTATCCTCGGTCCGGACAACCCACATACGCGAACGGGGATGACTCTCCTCAATGATCTTCCACTCCCGATGCGGGCGGAAAACAAGAAAATACTCATATATCTAAGCATGCAGCAGCGTAAGACAACTCATAATGCCAGAACAATCAGCACGTCTCGCTATCCTCAACTGGCGTTACAAATATGCCAACGTCGCCGACCCCCATGAGTACTGACCAATGGTATCTCGAACCGCTCTTGTCGGCAAACAAGACACAACCTAGTAGTAAGAAGAGGTAGGCAGTCATCTGTGTATCCTAAGTCCATGGTAGTCGTCCCCGTCTGCAACAGTCGTCCACAACATCGATGCTAACACCACCACCACTCCAAAATGAGTTATCCCGCCCAAGACCATCGACACTAACCCTAAGCAACTCTGATACATAAATCTTCAGCTCAGGCGTCGATGCCTAAGCACTGACCATACGACCTTCAACAGGAATGTGCAAAATCTGGAAGACGTCATGCAACATGATCGTCATCTCTCCGAAAGGCAAGTGGAAAGTGTTGGTGTCAGGCTGTCACCGCCCCCACAAAGGCCAAAATCAACGACATGTCAAGGCAGGAGAACATGATGTAAGACAATTGACCCAATCCGCTATCACTAATGGTCGTTGTCATATCATCACTCATAACTGAAGCCAAGCCTGCAATGTAGTACAAGCTCTATGCTGATTATGGCACTTCAGAACCTTCCGATCCTCGCCCTCCCAAATGCGTCTAGCGATCTGGGCTCCGAAACTCGAAATGACGCTGCCATCTAAAGGACCACCGGGCATCACACCAGGCACGATCCAAGAATCATCGTCATCACACCTGTCACCATCTTCTTCTTCTGAGCTCGAGCGTCTGCAATGTACGAACTCGAATCACCGGTCACAAACCGACCACCTCGCCCCTTCCGAATGACCCACTCACCCAAAGGAGTACTATGTCGCCATTGTCCTCTATCATACGGTTGTCTCGCCTCCTCCTGCGGTTCCAAGCCATACCGAGCCACATGGTCACTCTCGTCGTGACTCTCCACCTCATCTGAATCATCCTCGCCGTCGAAATAATCACCATGTGTCTGACGATGACGTAACATCTCTCTCTCCTAACTGAAGCAGAAATACACTGTGTACGTGGATGACGGGGACCTGACTCATCAGCTAAACTATATACAACGCGTAAGGAAACTGATTTTCCCATTCCTCCACGGTAGCCCAATGACTTTAAATTCAATTTTAGAAATAAAATTTCGTTAATGGATTTAAATTACTTAATTTACAAATTGATCATGAAACTAATTATAATAATTAATCAATTTAACTAATTACTCAACTAATTTAACTAATTACTTAACTAATTATTAACTTAATAATCAATTTATTTAGCAATTATCACAAATTATAATCAATTTAAATAATAAAAATAATTATTTATTAAAAAAATGGAGGAGCGTCAGCCGGAAACGCCCCTACGAGGGAGGGAGCGTCTAACGGAGCCGCCTCCCCCAAGAGGTGGGGCGGCTAAGGCATACGTCCTCTATTAGGGTCGGGCGTCCGTGGGAGGGGGGGGGGGGGGGGGGGGCTCCCGACTCAAAAAAAATATTATTATTATTTTTAAAAAACTAAATGAGACATTTTACCAGATTCGAGTGAGTCGGGGCGTCCGCTGACTCATTTCCTGACCTCCGAGACATTCTTTTTGATGAATATGAGAGTAATATGAAGAGATAGTGGTGTTAGAAGAGTAAAATGAAGAGTTATATAAGTAGAAACGACAAAAATACAAAAAAATAATTCACAAAAACGAGTTAAATAATTTTTCAACACCGAATAACAATTCAGATTGTCCGTTCCTCATTGGTCATCACGAATCCAATCACAATCTCCATCCCCTAATCCAACGGCCACAATCACCCCAAATCAGCGTAAGGCCCTCCTCGCAACGACCCCAACCAGTCAACCCCCCAAACCTTCCTTCACAAGAAACCAAACCCTCGGTATAAAAATCTCCTTCCCATCCCTTCTTTCCCAATCACCTCCCAAACTCGCATCCCCCTACCGCCAAGCTGTCGCGCTCACTCCCCTCGCCCGCCGCCCCGATCCCGTAAGCTTCCAAACCCTAACCCTAACCCTAACCATCCATGGATTTGGTGGATGTCTCTTCCCCCGACCGTCGCCGTTCTCGGGGGCTTCGGAACCGCGGTCGGAGTCTCTGATCGCCGATTTCGGTCGATCTTCTGGTTTTCTTTGATCGCCGTCGAGTTGGTGGTTTACGCGTAGCTTAGGATTTGTTGTGGACTTGTGGTTTGCTTAATTTAGGGTTTATGTGCAGACCGCCTTTTGTTTTGTTGAATTTCTCATGGTTTTGTGCGAGTTTGACTTGATCGGCCTCGGAGATTCGGTAGTTTACGATCCTTTGGAATCCGTCTTTGGTATTTTTGTTGAATTATGTTATTCGTTTTAGAATCGTCGTGCCTTTGTCATTTAGTGTCGTCGTAGCGTAGAGTTTCTGGTGGTCTGTTTTAGGGGTTTATGTGTATTTTCGCTTTTTGTTTGTAGTTGTTTTTGTTGAGTTTCTGGTGTTGGAATGGTTTTCTGATTTGATGTGTTTTCGTTGAGTTTGGCTCGATCCTGCATGGAGATTCTGTAGCTTACGATCAGTTGAGGCCCTTCTTTGGGATTTTAAGAATCATGTTATCCGGCGATGTTTCTCATGTTAGAATTATTGTAGTTTTGTTACTTAGTGGCGTGTTGAGCTGAGGATTTTTTTTTTACAGTTTGTGTTTCTAGCTTTTAGACTAGATGTTGTTGCTGTGACATTTCTGATGTGCTAATCTGGCTTGTATCTTTTTTTTGGGTTTGGGGTGGTTTGGGGGTTGTTGTTTTTCCCACATTTCCGTCTATAGAGTCTTCTACTGAACTCTGTCATCCGAATTGTGGATGAATCATGGACTTTATGTGGTGCTTGGTTGATGCGTACAGGTTTTAGCCATCATCAAATGTCAAGTGAAACTGGAGACGAACATTCATTCTTTCTCCTGTTTGAATTCTGCTTGACGTACCGAAGCCGGATGTGGTGGTCCTGTTGCATCCCTTTTCGGCACTGGACTTGAGGTTGATGTGATAATTCTGTTCTGCACTTGTGAAGCTTTGCTCAAGCAGAAGCTTGCCTCGGCTTTGTAGATTTTAGTTCGGAAAGGATTTCATAAGTGCAGAACAAAGTTCACATCTTCCAAAGGAATTTCTGTTTGTGCTTCCGATCAACTTTCAAGGGAAAATACCAATAACTGAACGATTTTGAGATTGCAAAGATTTGTGATGGCTAGATTGTCACTTCCTCCTGGATTCCGTTTCCATCCAACTGATGTTGAGTTGGTCTTGTACTTTCTGAAAAGGAAGGTTATGGGAAAGAAGCTTCATATTGATGCCATTGCGCAAATTGACATTTACAAATTTGTTCCTTCGGATCTACCAGGTAAGAGAGTCTTATTTGATGCAGTGTTAATTATCAAAGTATTTGATGGCATTCAGTCTGAAGTTACGTGTACCCCTCTTCTGGTCATGGTATAACTATATTGGTTAAGTGATTTAGATGAGTTCTCATTTAAAGGTCTTGTTGTACCCTCATCTGGTTATGGTATAACTATATTAGTTTATGTGGGCTATAACTATTCCTGATCAAAAAATAAAAAATAAATTGTGGGATATAGCTATTCTGTTTTTTGTTTGTTATGAGCTACATATATTATCGAAACTGAGAGATTTATTTCTTGCCAAGCTTGTTCTTATACTATGCTTTACCTTTGTTTTTCCAGAGAAATCCTGTTTGCAAAGTAGAGATCTTGAGTGGTATTTCTTTTGTCCTCAAAATAAGAGGTATAGTAATGGTTCGAGAGCAAGTCGTGCTACTGATGATGGATTTTGGAAAACCACTGGGAAAGATAGAGCCATTTATCACAACAATAGAATTGTGGGGATGAAGAAGACGTTGATTTTTCACTTTGGTAGGGCACCAAATGCAACCAGAACTAATTGGGTGATTCATGAGTACAGGCTTGTTGACAAACAATTGGCAGACGGGGGCATTTCACTTGTAAGAATGTCCCTCTTCTTGACCATCTAAAGACTTACTAGGAATTCATGTATAATCATGAGCTTTTCTTTGGAACTTCAAAAGTATTACAACTGAAGAGACTTTATTTGTTTTTTAGTTCTGAGAACTGAAATCTTTGTTTTCAATAACCAAACCAGAGTGAGAGTTCAACCTATGTTGCCGGCTCAAGTAGTTAAACTGGCTGGTCCAGTCTGGCTTTTATATCATTGCTAAAAACTTAGTTGTCACAGGTTCTCTTGTGAAAAAAGTAATATCTCTTTCAACTCTAATCTTCCTTCATTAATCTTGACAAAATCAGGCTTTTAAAGGGCACCATCATTGGTTTAGGAACTAATGCAAAAAAATATTCATTTGTTTAGGAGCAAAGTTGGATGAGAGCTTTGCTCTGACGAGATAATAAGTTTGGATGTTTGTGCTTTCTTCCTTCCAGTTTAGCAACAGAGATTAATAAACTAAAACAAAAGTCTTGAAACCCAGTTCAGAGATCAAATCGGTCAGGCCCCTAATGGATAGTTCACTAGTTAGAGAAAAGGTTGAATTGCGATGTTAGGTGGCAGTATTAAGAACTTTGAAGTTTACACAATCATTTAATGTACTGATAAATATATATTTAATTTAGAGTTTGATTGGATGCACATTTTGACTTATATTGAAAGCCACTCGTAAAGGGGAGTGAGGGGCAATGTCTTTAATCCCAAACTAGTTGGAGTATGTTAGAAATGAAACTCTAAGAAGTCACGGTTCAGGCACGTGAATCGCCTTCTTCCACGCGTTTTATATCCAATGTAAATTCCCGAGGAACATTCCAATCTTTTAGATCTCTTTTGACCGCTTCCTCCCAAGTCAATCGTGGTCTACCTCTTCTCCTTTTCTGTCTTCGATCAGATTCAATACTCATTTTCTTATAGGTACATCCATATGTTTTCTATGTACATGTCCAAACCAGCTCAGTCTGCGTTGTATAACTTTCTCTTCCATTGGAGCAACTCCAAATCCCTCACGAATGTCTTCATTTCTAATCCGATCCATTTGCGTATGACCAGACATCCACCTTAACATCATCATCTCAGATACACTCATCTTTTGTATATGTTGTCTTTTAGTGGCCCAACATTCCACATCATATAGTGTTACCGGTCTTATTGTGGTTCTATAAAAAATTCTTTGAACTTAAATGAAATTTTCTTAACACATAAAGACACATGAGGCTTGTCGCCATTTCATCCATCATGCTCTAATCCTATGGTTAACGTCTTCATTGATCTCCCCATCTTTTTGAAGTATTGATCTAAGATATCTAAAAATATTTTTTCTACGCATCACTTGCCCATCTAATATAATCTTCTCTTCCTTGGTATTTTAGTCTTAATGTTCTTAATGTAAATAAACAAAAATGCTTTCTATTTTAGTTCAGCCTTGTTCAACCCTGATCAACCATTCAAATCACTCTCATGTCGGGCAACTCATTCAGTTGACCTCTGGCATGAACCTAGACATGATGACTATCATTTTTGAGGTTCAACCGGTTGAACAGTCAGACCTGGGTTCCGAAACAACAAGCTAAGCAGTTAATAATTAAATAGGAGGGTCGTTAAGTGAGGAAAGACTTGCAATTGAATAAACATCAAGTTACCGCTCAAAAAACAAAAAAATGCTTGTAAGCTGGGTCTGAGCCGAGTTCGTTTGGCAAAGCTCGACTTCAAGCCATGTCGAGCAACATGTAAATCAAGCGGATCATAACTTGGTGCATTTGAGCTTTGTTCAATTGTAAACCTATCTATTTAGCAGATTTATGCACATCCAATTTTCATGGTTGTCGTTCGTGGTTAGAGTTTGCATGCTATGTAGGATTGCTTTTGGGGTATGATTATAGAGAAATTTCATGTTATATAAAGCATGACGATCAATGCCAAAATTATACTGTTTGATTTTGCTATAACTGTAGAGTAAAAGATATAAAAAAAATCAATTAAAATACTTGTAGAAACAACATCCAAAACAATAAGCAAGGTTTTCAGAACCGAACCGGACGTCGAACCGGCAACGTCAAATGTTCAAAGGTTCGATCGGGGTTGAACCGGAATCGAACCGGTTGAACCAGTGACGTCAGCATGACGTCATAAATATATATTATAGATATAATAGTCATATTTAATTATTTATTAAACAAAAAATATTCAAAACATCTACAATATCAACATTTTTAGGGTTGGGGTATAGATTTGGGTTTTTTTTGGATATGTAGTAATCTGAATAACTGAATACATAATCGGATACCGATATAAAAAAACATGGTTTTTTCCCTTAACCGGCGGTTCAACCACCGGTTCGACCCGGTTCAGGGCAAAAACGGTTTTGGGAGGTGAACCGGACCAGACAGGCCTCCGGTTCACGGTTCAACCGGCCGGTCCGGTCCGGTTTTCAGAACAGTGACAATAAGTAAAGGAGTGATGTCCATAATTCTCTCTCTCTATATTTTTGGCAGTTGCCACAAATCCTAAGGAACGAGAATATTGAAGCAATAAGCAGTGAAATATTTGGGGATTATAAGACTGTAGTCCATAGAGAAAGCATTGGTGTTGTAGAACATGACTACTACTAGAGGGTGGACTGGAGGCATTTTCTTTGCAAAAATGGAGGTAAAAGAATGATGGATGTTTTTGCAAGAATGGTGGATCTTATATGCATGCTGACTTTTGCAACGAACATGCAGTATATGGCTTCGCTTTATGACTGCATGAGCCACATTATTACTATGCATCCTGTACTTGCATTTTCATAATCCTCGGACTTCTTACCTTTAGTGCCATAATTAGTCAGCTGCTTGAATTAAGACTGTTTTGTATTTAGGTGACTATTATAGTTCATTTTTTACTGATTTAGCTTGCTCATTTTAACATTTCAACTTTGATCCTTGATTTAGCTTGTGGGTTTTCTCGTCTAAGATTACTCTGTGGTTTGAATTTTGTTGTGTTCATTGTTTTGCAATTTGTATTCAACCTCTTTGTACCGATACATATCAGAGGCATGTCAGTAAAATTTACTATATAATTTTCTAAACATAGTTAAGAGGTTGACAAGGTATACTTCATGCAGTGAGCAATATGAATTTCTAAAAACATTTATGGGGATACATTAAATTTTGAAATCTGGATGTTTGGATGAAATTTTCTGATTTACTTTGTTTCAGGATTCACTTGTGCTCTGCAAGCTTTATGAAAAAAGTGGTGTAGGTCCAAAAAATGGTGAACAGCACGGTGCACCATTCCAAGAAGATGACTGGGAAAGTGAAACTGATAATGATCCAGCTGTCCAGGGTCCAGATTCAACTTCTCATAATAGGGCTTATAGTGATCATTCTTATCTTTTGGTTCCCATTCTACCTCAGAATGCTCAGTCATCGAGGATTCAGACCACTGAACCAATCCTTGCTAAATGTGTGACACCTGGCCCTGCTCTTGCACCTGAAGTTTCGGTTGACGATTTGGACGTTGAAAATATGTTGTGTAATATATTTTACGAGGATGATGATTGCACTTTACAGGTGCATGAAAATCAAAATTATCAGGTAGATATAATATTATTTTCAGCTAGATATTATATTTCTTCATCCTTCAGGTAGAAATAATGTATGCTCATCGATGTATGCTTATCAAGGTATCTGTTTTCTTAGGCACCTCTACAAATGTGTGGTCCATCTACTGCCCATAAGATCACCTGTAAAGAAGTAGATGCTTTTGATGATCATGAAGTATTTAATGGCTTGAGCAGGCTTGATTCTCCGCAGAAATCACATGGTGTTGGTCTCACTGAGTATGAATTACAGGAGGCACTGTTATTGCTTGACCCTGAACCTGGCATGACCATTGGAAAGCCATATTTGGAGTCGAATGATTTCATGCTTCCTTTTATGGACATTCCTTCAAAGATGGCCATAATGTCAACTGATGTAGTGGATGCCTCCTGTGATCGTGCATCATCTTCTACAATGGCATCTGGTACCAAAGCATTATGTGGGGTAAGCAAATAAACTAGTTTGCTCTGGTAGTGATTCTGTGCCATGTTACATTTGTTTGTTTTTCATGGGCTGCTACTCTTCCACTATTACACAGTACCGTTGGTGTTTTGAAGCTGACCATTGTATCTTGCTTCCCAGGCAAATTCATGGAACTTTCACTGGCCCTCTAACTCAGATTAGGCTTCTATGGTGATTTCAGAGAGAGATGTAATTCTCTACCCTGAAATGCAGACAAAACGATACATGTCAAAAGCATCTGCAAATTGCTTTTGTGCTATTACTGTGTTATAGCAACTGACGTCGGCTTATTGGACAAAATCCCGAATGTTGGTGTCTATCACCTTTGCCTTATTGTGCTATGTGATTTCTATAAATCCCACCCAATGGAATCAAGATCCTTCAAAATTCATCTCTGGCTCGAAAATGTTCGGTTCGTCTCCCTTGTCGCTGTTAATTGGGAGCTTTGAAGAGAAAAATTATTCATGGTTATGATTAATCATCTTGTTCGACTGTCTGAATATGTTTGTCTATTTCCAGATTGTCATAGCCAATCGGAAATATCATCGTCTGCTGCTGTAATATGTTTTCTGGAGTAAAGAGAAGGAAAAACGTAAGATGACTTGTGTCGTGGGGATTCACTGTGCTATTTACCCTGCTATGGACTATGGTTTGCGTATAATTTGGATGTAATCTTTCTAAGAATTTGGAAATTGTTCAAACTGAGTGTTTTCAGTCAATGACTTGGCAATTATGTTTGAAATTGAAATGCTTTAAAGGAATATGTTAGACCCATAATATCTAATATTATGACTTAGGTATGATTTAGGTCATGTACATTTTCTCGTCTTTTCTCCTTCTACCACGTCATGGCTAATTTCCTATTTCTCATTCTTTATTCACTAATTTATCATGATTTAAGTCTTCTTATTCTTTTTCATCTATATCATTAATTTTTTTATCAATTTTTATTTTATTCTAAAATTATTTATATTTACTAAACATATTAATAATTTATTTTAAAAACCAAAATAACAATATATCTCGCATTGCAATTTATAACTCATCTCATTTAAGTCATGATAATGAATGTTCTAACTATTATAACAAATACCAAAATAAAATCGAAAAACCAATAAATATTGTATTGTTATTTTTTATCATTTTTAATCTATTTTTAAATCTTATTTTTTTAAAATATGTTTTGTATATGTTTATTTTTTTAAATTTTGTTTTAAATTTTTCCTTGATCAATATCCACATATGAGTGTAGTGAGTGCATACACCCCACTTATTTTTTTGTTTTAATAGTTTTAGTTTTTGTTTAATATTTAGTTGTAATTAATTCATTGTTGTGGACAAGAGAATTTGTTTTTTTATTTAATAAAATAATCCACCTTTTCAATACTTTCTCTTCTTTATATCATTTGGATGTCGATTTTGAAAAACAATTAAAACAAATATATTTTTTTAAAAATTATAAAAAATTATAAAACATATTTTTAAAAAAAATAAAAATAATTTATAGAAAAACAAAACAAAAAAATCCAACAACTGCAGGTCATGACCAGATCGGTCCAGCGACCTGGTCGACGATCCGGTTGTCCGAGACGACCCATACTCCATGTAGTGTGGTCGTAAGTACTGCACAAATTTCATTGGTTGTCTTAATTTTTTGTTGTTTAGTTTTAATTTTTTTTATTGATAACTAATATTAATTTGTTAATCAAATTTATTAGTTTGTATAACAATTAGAGAACCTTAATTATAATAAATAAAAATATGTGATATAATTAATTGGAATTGTGGGAAATTAAAAGTGAGAGAAAAATAAATGATGTTGAAGTATGGGTGACAAAGAGTATCCGGAATCAGTCAAACCGAACTAGAGTAAAAACGGATTTGTCACTCATAGGATTTGACCATAGGTTCAAAGTGGAATGTAGATGACCTTTACCGTTCTACCAACTTGCTGGACTTGTTAATTAATATTTTGCTGAATGGATATTACTTTGTCAATGAGATTTAAGTGTAAGAAATTTAGTCCCACGTCGGAAAAACAAGATTTCTCCCTACCACTCCAACCTATATAAGCTCACCATAGGCAAATAAGTTGAACAATCTTTGTAGTATGAAATTTCTTGAGGAAATAAGCAAAAATCCTTTGAAAAATATAGGTTTCATACCAGATCCGATTCTGGGTATCCATAATCCCATCGGATCTGGTTCTGGATACCCAAGCGATCCAAAAAAAAGTCACTTTTTTATTTTCTTTTACTTTTTTTCTTTTTTTGTTGAAATGATTTTTAATCTTTAAAAAAAAACTTTCAAAATGTATTTTCTAAATGTTAATTTTTTATATTCCAGAATCGACCTCCAAATTACGTGAATAATTGAACGTGTTGAAAAGTTAGGTTAGTTTTAAAAAGTCTCGCCCGCAATCGGTGTTATTTTTTTAAAAAAACTAATTATTTAGGTTTAGGGATTTTAGTTTTTTGATTTTATGTTTTGATTTTTTAAATAATTTTAAATATGTTTTTATATATATTTTCTAATTTTTATTAAATTGTTTTTAAAAATTAATTTTGTTTTAAATATTTTTCCTGTATCGACCTTCAAAAATATTTTTAACGTCATCAATTTTTAACATCCTACAAATTTTTAACAACGTCATCAATTTTTTTGTTTTAATTAGTTTTAGTTATTCTTTAATATTTAGTTGTGAATAATTTATTATTCTTGATACGAGAATTTATTTTTTTATTGTATAAAATAAACTAACTTTTAAACACACTCAGGTATCAATTTAAAAAAAAAAATCTTTTTTTAGAAAAAATATTTAAAACATATTTTGAAAATAAATAAATTAAAAAACAGATAAAAATTGATTTCGAAAAAAATAAAAACAAAAAACATAAAAAAGATTTTAAAAAATAATTCACGGAGCGCTGTTCACACCTGCGATCCGCGGATCGTGGGTGTGAACCGCTATCCGTGAGATTTTGTTTCTTCAAATTTTTACGGATCGCGTGTGTGAACCGCGATCCGAGTAGATGTCGATTTTTTTTTATTTCTAATTTTCGAATTTTGATTTTTTTCTTTTCTTTTTATATATATAAATTATGGTAAAGATACCTAAATAGTATATACGAAAACTACAAAATTTGGTCAACTACCAAATAAAATTCGTACGCGTGTCTACTAAATCTTCAAAATCCTAACAGTCATACTCTAAAGACTCATCTAACACTGATCAACGAACACCCATGCAATCCAATCTTTTCCCTAAATCATCACCACCTCGGCAATCCACCCACCGGGGCCACCACCATCACATCCTCGTCGTGCACCAAGGCCACCTAGCTAGCTACGACCTCCGCGCCAACCACAATCGAACATTCAGAACGAGTCACGCCAATCCTTGAAAAAAACACCACCTTCTCATCGTAACTCCGACCACCAGACCCAGTGACGCTTCCACTGTTACGTTAATTGTGCTTGACCAATTGATGACTTCGTTTTCACTACGCGTCTTCTGTTGTGGTTTCATTAGTTTTTTGTGAGGGTAAATTTTTGTGTTATTGTTGAGTTCAATGTTCCTACTTATTTTCTTGGAGTATTTGGTGGTTTTGTGTTTCAATTATTTGGCGTGTCATGCTTTTGGTGCTGCACACCATCTGCTCAATTAAATGTCTTTTTGCATGTTATTTCAAGTTTCAGTATTGTGCTCTAAGAAGTAAGAAGCATGAACCCATGAAATTTGCTTACAGTTAATATGAATATCGTAGTATAGCTACCTTGTTATTGGCATGTTTAGGGAAACGACTTGGTCTTCAAAAACCGGAACGGAGCAGCAGGAAACGACTTGGTCAGCAAATCTGCGACTTGATGTTTGCTGCTTGGGAATCCCGTGTTGATCAGGCTGTAGTCGTTCTCTAACCATGTGACAATCCAATTCAACGTGTTTAGTCCGTTCATGAAAAATGGGATTCACTACTATAGGGAGTGGAGATCTGTTGTCACATAACATTATTGTGGCTGGTTTGTTGTGATGTACTTGAATATCTTGTAATAAATTCACCAACCAAATCACCTCACATGTGGTATTGGCCATGACTCGATACTCATTTTCACAAGATGATCAGAGATGGTGGCTTGTTTCTTGGTTTACCCAGAAACGATGGAATCTCCCAAGAACACTGCATAGCCTGTTGTTGATCTGCGTGTCAACGGACAACTTGCCCAATCTAAGTCACAAAACGCCTTCAACTATCCCCCAAATTCGAGCTACCTTCTTATATATTTGGCATATTGGCATAATATTATTCTTCAGAATTAATCCCCCCTATATTCTGTGAGGCTAGGGAGATTCTTTTTACTTCAGGAAGCTTTCCAAAGACAGTAAAGTATTGCTAATTACTATTCTCTTTATATAATATTAATAAGATAAATACATATTTTAATAAGATTTTCTGTAATCTCACTTTCAATTTGGTCTTTTTTGTATCGTCCCGCCAAATTAACAAAGTTTGCAGGTGGACATATATGTGTGAATATGTGATTCGATATGAGAAGTTAAGTTATGCATTGCTCTTTAGAAGTGGAAAAGACAGACTGATAAAAATTTGGATTAAGGATTGGTAGGGGTGTGCCAAACCCTTGCAGTAGCGCAACGCAAAGGCGACACCCGAAAGCTCCAGTAGCAAGCTACTGTAGTGAGCCTTCCCCGACAAAAAATAAATTTAATATCATGTGAGCCGATGGCCCACGTATCAGATATTAAACTGATAAGAACAGATACTACACTTGATCTTAGCCAAAAGGCCGAGAAAGGTATGCCTTGCTTTGAAGCTGTGGACCTCCTTTTATATGCTCTTGATTCCTCCTGTTAACCACTTCCACGATGTGGGACTAACCTCTTCAAGTTCCAGGTTTCAAAATGTTGGCTAATGAGATGGGGATGGATGGATGGGCCTCAAATGAGGCCTAAGCCTGGTGGTCTTATTTATGCTTCTACTTCTCTAGGGTCTAAGCCTGGTGTACTTATTTATGGCGTATGTTAACACGAGTAAAAACATGTAAAGAGGAGAATCTATATCCATTTGATGGCATCCACGAAAGTCATAAAGTTATAGGTTGCTGTTGTTATCACCATAAGTGGTTTCACATGAGAATAAACTTTATTACTAGAAGTTTAGAGTTGAAACTTGGGATTTCCCTCACTGAGTGCAGCTTGGGTCCTTACCAAGTTGATATGAAGTTGGCAAATGAGCTTGAGCTAATCTGGACCACAACAAGAGGCAGACACTCAATACATTAAAAATACAGAAATCAGCTGTAACATGTTTTCATTGGTTAATTGTCTACCCAATTAGTTCATAAAAAAGGTAAAGGTTAGTTTATTTTGGCTCATCTCAATCCCGCAACCATTTTGATTTTATGTTTGTCATTTTAACTGAAACACACAATTTTGGACTATTTTTCTTGCCTTTTTTTAGTCGATACTACAATGTGCATTTTGTTACTCTGTCGATACAACATTTTGGATTTTGTTACAGCCAGTGGCTGCATAAACTCTGTCAATACACCAACCTATTTGGATCAAGCATCGTTGAACCATCATTCAGCTGCTGAACGAAACTTGAAGGTTATTATTTCATATTTGTCTTTGTTTTGGTATTTTGTTTTGGGTCATATTTTTCCAATCTTTTACTGTTAGTTATCTGTCTGTTTCAGTTGTTTTTTTATTTTTACAAATCTAAAGGTTAATTATCATTGGGTTTTTCATTTTAAATTTGGTCATGTAATGGTTCCATCTTGATAATTCCTTTGTTGAAATTGCAGGCCCCTCAATCAGATTTTGAGTGATGTTTTAGTCATCGTCGAAGTGGTTGACACAGTGTGTGGTGGTGCCCAGAGATATGTTTGATTGCAATCAAGGATTGTCTTCCAGTTAAACTACAAATTTAGAGCATCATTTGTTGTTAACATACGTTTTGTTAGTTTGGATATCAAAATTGAGTTAACCAGACATATGTTAGTAAATTTTTGTGTGTTTTTACTTAAACACAAAATTGATGTTATATTAAATTTGGTTTTTATATTTCAGTAAGGCAAAAGCTTTATTCTCATGTGAACCTTTTATTCTCATTTGTTACAAAAAAATGAAGATTAAATGGAAACCTTTTATCTTTAAAATAACAATTATACTTATTAGCTATTTCATTATAGCAAAATGTTGCTAGTCATTTAGGTAACGGATAACGGTTGAAGGGTAAATGGTCTGAGTTTTACTTTTAAAACTTAATCAAATCCCAAATCTTGAAGTATCGGAGTAGGCATTGCTAAACTTAATCTTGGATATTTCCTGAATCTCACAAGCTCTTAGAACAGTTACCGTATCTAATAAATTTACAAACATGCCAAAAGCATCGTAAGCTAGGAGAAAGCAAAAATGATAAACTTAAGTCACCTTGGATTACCAAAAAAATTTAAGGTACTTTGTGGTTCAAACAATATTCTGAAAAATTGAACTACTTCGATCATAGTTGTTTTTGACAACTCACTAATCTTACCCATACCGGTTGGCCGCTGCCACCCCTACATTGCATACCTCTGTTTTCCTTACCACCTTTTCTTACGCACTATTGAACAAATTAATCTTTGATAAACTAGCCAAATAGAAACCAATCTTTGATAAGTATCCATCATAGCTCATAAGGACAATGTCTGGATTTGCAGGAAAAACAGATCAGAAGTAGAGAAATAACATTTTACAGTTGAATTGTGTTATTCGTATGTTGGAATTCGTCAAACCTAAGTTTCTATTTTGCGAATTTATGCTATTTCCTTTACATTCCAACTAAACCCATGAGAAATCAAGAAAAACATGAGTTGGTAACAAAGGACAACATAGAGAACTTCCTCCAACTATTACCTTCGAATATAACTTCCAGATGAAAAACCACAATGTTTGTTCACTACCTCAAACTAAAGTTTAATCAGAATAGTTAAAACTCAAAGTTTCCTTCGAGCCAAATACCAATACATCACATGTTGGATTTCGTGGCCCCATGTATGTGTATATTTTAATTTTTTTAATACAAACAAACATGACCGATTTCATATTTTCATTGATTTTATGTACATATTTATATTTATTCTAATATCACGCAATCTTACACATATTAAAATAAACAAAATGAGAGAGTATCATACCCAAAGGTCCTCTAAAACCTTTTCGAATATCCGGAGTTCCGTTGCCCGTCGAATCGACCGCCAATTCACCTTCAAGTGTTTACCAAACTCTAAACAAGATTAAAGAGAAATGAGTTAGTCAATCAATCTCTGATTAAGCTTAGAATCTAGCTAATAACCCATGTAAAAGCTACTGAGATTTTAATCTCCAAAATATAAAACTATTAAGAGAATTTTCGTGGTGATTAAGGGAGATATTAGAGAGAGAGTGAATTTTTGCATTAACATAAACAAGTAGGATGATGTGTCCTTTTATAGACCCCCAAAACACCCATATCATGAACTATTCTCTAGTCATGATCTCTTGTTTTCTCTCTCCTAAAATTAATCTCAATTAGCCATATAAGCATCCTTAAAAATGTTTGACCAAATCTGGATTAATCTAACCCATAATCTAATTATTCTCTTAATAATTCAGGCAGAAATCGTGCTGGACGGTCGACCGAACTTTCCAATCGGTCGACCGAACAATTCAGTTTTTTGCAAGTTCGTTTGGACCGTGAGCCAGACGGTCAATCGAATATTCTTGAGAAAAATTCAATGGAAAATTTTGTCGAACCACGTCTCGCTCCGGTCGACCGTTTACCTACCAAAATTTCTCCTGGTAAATTTCTTCGGACGACCGTGTCTCTATCGGTCGACCGTCATATCCCAAGACAACTCTTGGACGCCCGGTCGACCGATCCTATTGTGCAAACAATTTTGGTTAGGGGTATAATGCACTATAAGACAATTGTTTGTATTATATGTATTCATTGTAGTGATTTAATCTCTTTAGCTTAGGGAAAGGGAGTATTTGGTGTATAATGTACTCCTTTTGTTAGTAGTTTTGATATTAATTTATTTTTCTTAAGAAAAATAAAAATGTTAAAGAATAACCCGCCAGACCCGCCACGTTCCGCCTAGTCTAGCCTACCCGCTTAGCTTAGGCGGGGCAAGGGCGGACCAGGACGATATTGAGGGGGTGAACACCCTTTAAAATATATCAACCCAAAAGTAATATAATAATTTAAAAAGTTTTTATATTAACTTCAAACATGTGTTGTTACAAGGTTATTTCAAATTTGGGGAAATTGATTTTTTGTATAAAAAAATTAAAGAGATACTATGTAAATATGTGAAGTGTGTGTTTTTTACTTGGTATAACACACTTCAGAATAATCCCACATCAGAAATCACTTGATAGAGTTAATAAGTTTTTAGTTCTCTACTCAATTTGTGAGTTGATCACACACTTATAAATCACACTGTGTTTGGTTAGTAGCATGGGCACACATCGATTTTGCTTAATATCCCGTATTAATATTACTTTTCTGGGGTGGTCATTTGCCTATGCTGCCCACCTGGGTCTGCCCCTGGGCGGGGCAGGGTAGCGATAGGGGAAAAACTCACCTGCCTCGTTTTCAGCCCTACCATCACATCTTCTCCGGCGACGAGCCAAATCTCCGGCAACGATCACCACATCTTCTTCGGCGACGAGCCAAAACTCATGTAATCTGGGAGTTTCTTCTCCGACGTGGTTGTGATTTTTATGTCTGATTTGGGTACCTTTCTGGTACCTAGGTCTGATTTGGTACTTTCATGATTGTTTTTTCATGGCATTTGGGATTTAAATGAGAATTTTATTGCGTTTTGTTGAATGCACTGAAATGAATGTGTTCTAAAAGTTTTACTTTTAAATGTTTTTTATTATGCATTGAATGTATTGAACATTTTATTCATTGATTAATGTATTCGTCTTTTGAAAGTGTTAAGAAATAGACTCTTGGTTAAAAGACATTAATTACCGTAGATCTCTATAAGATAATGGTTTACATAAATCAAAAGTAATGCACAATCATGGTAATTAACCGTAGAGCTCTAAAAGATAATGATTTACATAAATCAAAAGTAATGCACAATCATGGTAATTAACACGAGACATTAATTACCGAGTTAAGATTGTTGTATTGGTTAAGAGAGATATTGTAGCTCTACAAATATTTAACAACGTGAGCATATGAAATAGAAAATGTTTCTTTTATATATTGAATTGACCAAACAAATGAAATATTATGGAATTGTGTTTTTGTCTTTAATGTTTCATTGTGTCTTTAAATCCTAAGATATAAGACGTATACATTTTCACATAAGTAGTGTATAATTTGATTATTATCAAAAAACTATCAATACATATAGTGATAAATGTATTAGTTGGTTACCCATAACTTGTGGGGGAAAATGTGATATGTCAAAAAATTGTCATTGTCCTTCTTGACTTGAGTGATGATATTGTTGGGCCCATTGATAAAGCAAAATTATAATGTGCACAATGTAACTTATGTATAGTTACATATTTATAATTAGCTTGAGAGATGAAGAAATGAATATATAATACAAAGATGACACATTTCTACTTTGTATAATATTTTCAATATCATGAGGCAAATGATAGACACAAGTGATTTTACATATCACCAAATGGATCGTGTTTAGTTCGAGTGAGCAAAATATTTTTGTTATTTGGGTAACTATAATGTGTAGCTAGATACCGCTTATATTTATGATATAAAATATTTTATATCATTACCAACATAACTTAGATCCTCTTATAGGTCACCCCACAGAACTGTAAAACAAGAAATTTGATTTAACATTTTATATGATGTATTGAAATACATGTGGTAAAATATTAAAATCAAATGTGTCGTGATTACAACATTGTTAGAATAATTAATAAATTTATATGAGACGTAAATATATTATGGGTATAATGTTTAACATTAGATATGATAATATATTGCATACTATAATGTGGTTTGTAATATTATAATATATGAATTTGTTAAAACCCCAAAGTTCAAATTTTGTTGGTTATTAATCCAAAATTTGGTAAAGTAAAAAACAATGACAAAAAGGCCCAACCATTTGCCCACGTTTTTACATATATTAATAAGAGAAATTTTACTAATTAATGACTGGATTCAATCCACTTTGGTCAAATGTAGTTATGGGATAATGTGTGGCAAAATAAATAAGAGATCATGTGCAAAGTGGTTTACACGTGATGTGGTTTAGTGGAAAGATTAACAAATGATCATGTGTAAGTACTTTGCACATGATGTGGGTTAGAAGAAGCCCTATAGATAGGTTCCTCCTCATTTTTTTGTTTGCACTAATGTAAAATTCTTCTCTCTGCAATTTTCTCCATCATTCCATCCGAAATTCTTTTAATTTTAATTGTGTGCTAGAGATCAATTTATTTGTAGCATAGAAGATGTTATTAGCTAAATTCTAACATCGTATTAGAGATTGATTGACTAGCTTCGATATCTCTAATCGTGTTTAGAGTTTGGTGAACACTTGGAGGTGATTCCTAGGCGATCCAACGTGCAACTCGACCTCCGATTGGTAAAAGGGATTTGATAATTCCCTAGGTATGATCCAATCTATGTATTTCAATATTAATTAGTATATAATATATTGAAATACAATTAAGAAGTTTTGTACATAAAATTGTTGAAAAATATGAAAATCGATCTTAATTGCTTGTAAAATTTTAAAAATATACACAAGTATCAGACACGAAATCCAACAAGCCCATCACCTCTCCAAGCATGCTAGTAAGCATTTTTAAGTTGGTTTGTTAAATCGATCTTGGTGGTGAATTTGTGCACATGATTGTTTTATTACTTTGCTCTTAATTTTATATACATGTACAAGTATAGTAACTTGACTATGTTATTAACTTGCTGTTTTAGTTGCTGTTTTATTAACTTATAGTAATTTGCTGTTTTAGTTGCAAATGTCTGTTTTTTCTTCAGATTTCGAGTATCTGCCGTCGTCGTGTCTGCTCTTCCTTTAGTTAGTTAACCAATAAAGATGTGCTTCATTATAATTATTTTGTTATTAACTATTTAGAGATCAAATGATATTTGATTGGATCTAAAATTTTTGATCTTGATTCAATATCTTGATTATTAGCTTGCATTTTCAATATCTTTCATGAGTACTACAAGTCCCGAGTTGATGGTCATTGTAGTATGTTCTTGGATTTGTGGTTTTATTCTCCGCATGTAACTCAAATCTTGATACTACTGCATCTATTTCTTATAGGTTCATGGGTTGCTATAGCCACAACACTTTCTTCCAAGGAAATGATGGATATGAGATTTCCAACGATGATACTAGGATTCCATATCTAGCCAATCTCGCCTGGCTTGTGTTATGTAATGAACTCCAGCAATCCGAAAGAATGTTTCTTTATTAATCTATCTATATATACTATCACATAAAAGCAACAGTTGCATCTGTTGTTTTTCCTGTTAACTCAACTTTCAGCTTGAAGAAGTATTAATTCTGATTTCTTGCATTGAAATGTCCCTTGTTAGTCAAACCTTGTGACGATGTTTCCCGTACAAAGTTCTTTTTTTAGCAAACAAGTTGCATTTGTTCAGAAATCAGAAGATGATGCTTCATGTATGGTTTTCAGGCTAGTTGTTGCATGTTCTCGTCACTAATAATGTTGTTCCGTTTTCTATTTGTTACATGCCCTGTTCCAAAAACACTCTTGATTTTACTATTTAATTCATGTCAAGTTCCAAACACTGTGTTTCTAACACTTACTGCAAGTCCATGTTACAATCTAAAGAATGCTAATAGTCTCTTCTGTTGGTTCACGAGTTTTACCAAATACTACAATCTACGTTCTTATTCTCCATTTGACTCCTAAAATCACTTTTTGGAACTTTCCGCATCACTAACACTCTCTAAGTAAGATTTAGAAAGAGATCAATAGATTAAATGCAATACTAACGAAAAATTATAATGCAAAAGGGAAGCAAATCACAAACCACAACAATGCAATGATATAAATAGGTTCGACAACTCAACCGGGTCTTGGTCTTTTTTTACAAGTCTTGCTCAACCTTGAGACCCGCTTGTGTCTTCACTATTCGATCTCTGTTTCGGGCCGTCATCACACATTCCTTACAAAACAAGCGTCCGAAGAATCCCCTAGGATTCATGTAACCACCTATGAATATAGAAAGACTTGAAGGTGGAGAGTCTAATGAATTAATGTAGTTGGAAGATAGAGAGTTTTATCAGGATTATAAATAACATACTTGTTTCATTATAAACAATCCAAGTGAAGGGGATTAATTCAGTAAAGAAGAGAAAGAAAATTGTTCTCCTATTGTGAAATATTATACAATGGATGATTCACCTTCTCCTCTCATAACCCGCATCAAACTCTCACATTCTTATTTGTAATTCTTGTAACATACATCAATTCATTTTCTTCATTTAACATATAAATAGAAGACTATTGTAATACTTTGGAGATGATGAAATACAACAATTGTTCTCCTCTAAATCTTCATCTTCTTTGTTCCATGTCTATTTATTTTATGGACTAATTCATGACACATTATAGATTGATTCTGGACACGATTCTGGACCGAATCTGGACTGATTCTGGACTGACTATGGACTGATTCTCGACACGATTATGGATTGATTCTGGATTGATTTTGGACACATTATGGACTGACTCTGGCCACGATTTTGGACTAACTGTGGACTAATTCTGGACACGATATGCACTGATTCTGGACACGATTTTGGACACATTATGAACTGATTCTGGACACGATTATGGACACATTATGAACTGATTCTGGACCTGATTCTGGAAATATTATGAAATGATTATTGACTGATTATGGATACGATTCTGGACTGACTCTGGACTGATTGTGGATACAATTCTGAATTGACTCTGGACTTATTCTGGACACATTATGGACTGACTATGAATACGATTCTGGGCACGATTTTGGACTAACTGTGGACTGCTTCTGGACACGATTTTGTTCCATGTCTATTTATTTTATGGACTGTTCTTTACCCCAGCATTTTCAGTATTTGCTTGAGTGCACTTGCATTTCTAGTTTAATTGATTGGATGCACCCGCTCTATCCGTAGATCACACATTTTGTGCACGCTGTAAGGAATATGGACAATGACGTTAGTATTTGCTTGGTTCGTGTTAATACCAACCACACTAATCAGTTAATCATACTTGGTTTTATTTAGTTAATACGAACCGACTTGACCAGACTAGAAATTTGGACTCACCTTAGTAGAGAAATCGACTCAAGAATAACCCTGACCCGACCCAATACCCGCCTAAGGGTGTCAACAGATCGAATACGGATATTATCCGTATCCGAACAATAACATCCGGATTTAAATCCGTATCCGAACAATAACATCCGGATTCGAAAATTCGTATCCGAATTCCTGCTTTGAGATAATAATAATAATAATCAAACCTTAAATTGGCTTCAATTCCATAATTAACAACAATACATACAAGTTACAAAGTAATACAAGCATAAATTACAAACATTAGAACAATACAAAGTTACAAACAACATATGAAAACACACAAGAACCACATAACAAATAATTAAGCAACAAACAAACTAGCAAAGTAATTATTCCAACATGAAGCTTCATCTCCATGGTAGCATACAAGTCACATTTGATACCTACGTGTAAAGAGAGAAAAAGTAAGAAAAATGATAATTTATTATATGAATATATTGTTACTAAGTATTCAATAAATAAAAATCAAATTCTAAAACTACCTTTCAAGGAAAACACTTTTTTCGAACAACTTATACTTCAATATGTTTCTCTTACATGCAACACAAAACTATTGTCCTCTCAAACCAACAAGAAAGTTATTCTCACAAAACACCAAACTATTGTTCTTCGGATAACAGCTCGGTTGAACCCAAAACACCAAACCCACAAAACCCTTCACTTCGAACCACTAAAGCAACCAACTTTCTCCAAAATTGAACCAAATATGCAAACTCAAGACCACCATAAACCTATTATCAACTATAGTTCTTCCAAAATCCAACAAGCCATACCAAACCCCAAAACACCAAACCCACAAAACTTGTCACCCGAACCCATAAAAAACTAACTTTCTCCCAAAACCAAGTAAAAAAACACAACCTAAAACTTCTATACGTCTTACATGCAATTAGCATAAGCAAAAAAGAAAAGATGGATCGTTGGAGAAACATTAGTAGCTCATCGACGATGGAGAAGAAACTGCACGATGGGAGGCGGAGACGAGGAGGAGGAGGGGCGCACGCGAAGAGGCACGATGGGAGGAGGTGGAGACAACATGGAAAGAGGCGGAGGCAAGGGGTGGAGGCGGCACAAGTTAGGTTTGTTGGCTTTTTGGCCTTAATCTATGTGTTGATGATTTAATCAACCTAATCTTAATTATAATCAATGTAGAGTAACACACATAATGCATATCATATATATATATTGTATTGTGCTAACCTCTATAGGTGATCAAAACTCAAGAAAAAGGAAAATGAAGTCAAGACATGTAATTAAAGCTATATTGAAGACATGTAATCTTGATTTCTTTTGAGTCTTAGGAATATTGTGTAATTGAGCATACTTAAGCTAAAACCAATCAAACACACACTAGGTTCCCTATAGAAGTCACACAAAATCTCACTACATTTGGACTTCAATAGGTCACCCAAACTTAGACCGAAATTCACTACATTAAGTTTGCCAGAGTCTTTTCGGTCGACCGTGTGTTTCCTTTAACAAATAGTGAATTTAACTACCCGACCAGTCGACCGTTTCAACCTTTTCGGTCAACCATTTACACATAAGTTTTTGACTGTTAGACTTGTCGTATTATACCAACGGTCGTATTTTCATTTTCACCCAAACCCCAAAAATATAATTGCCTATCGGTCGACTGTGGATTGTTTCGGTCGACCGAACCAATATGTTTCGACAAACGCCAACTGCCTGGAAGTTTCTGGTTCACCGTGGACCTTGTTTTGGTCGACCGAATATGATCGTTAACCTCGTAGAGTCTTGAAGTTTACGGTCAACCGAACCTATCTTGGTGTTTGACCGTTAACTTAAGTGAACCTAGGTTATAGCCTGATCCGTTCGACCGTTCCATTATCGGTCGACCGAACATTGTTCCAAATTACCTACCGGTCGACCGTGCTACCTGATTCGGTTGACCGAATTAATTTTGAATTGGGTCTTGTAGGTTTCTGTTTTGTGTATCTTACACAAACACCTTATAAACTTGCCCCAACGGCTATAAACCCTTAGAAGCTTATAAATAGGTGTTCCCTTTACACAATTGGACAACTTTTCCAACTCCTATTGTCATATACACCTAATAGAAAGCTCCAAGTCTCCCATTCCCCAAATCCTACTCTCCATATCCTAAGCTAAGTGTGCTCAAGTTAGAGAGTGAGTGATCCACCCAAACATACTGTTGTAAAGAAGCAAGAACTTCGGTGAAAGCCCGAAGTGTCCCTCTCGGATTGTGAGAGGAAGAAATCAAGTAAGCGAGAGTGTTCGCGGTGGTTGTGGTGTAAAGGCTTAATCTCGGCCCGGAATGAGGTTGATAGTGAAGACGTGAGTGAATCTCGAGGGAGATCGAGCGGAGCTTGCAAGAGAGGAAGTAGGCGGGAGGCCGAATCTCTATAAAAATCTGGTGCCTTCTTGTGGTTTGCTGAATTTACTTTGCTTGCTTTTTTAGTTTTAATTTTTACTGCATCTTTGATTGTTAAGCAAGTAGAGTTTGTTTAGGGTTAAAAGTGATTAGAGCTAAGTCATACTCACGATCCTTTAGGGTTATGGTTAGGGTTAGGGTTAGGTTTTGCTTTGGAAAATTGGAAGAAAAGAGTTTATATATGTTGGGTAAATTGTATACAAAGAACATACTTTTCCATATTACATATGAAAGATAATATTAACTTATTAAGTTACAATTAATTAGCAACTATGTACAAATTATAAAAATTTAATAAATATATACATATATATGTTATGTATGATATTAAACGGATACAGATACATATATGGATACAGATCTTGATACATATCCTATAATACGAATATTCAATATTGGATCGGATGTTCAATATCCATATTCGCTCCGCGAGTTCCCGGATATCAAGTTTCAGATACGAATATAATTTTACGGATGACAAATTCTCGGATAAAATGAATACGGACGGGGACAGATTCTCAGATTTCGGAAATCCACTGACACCCCTACCCTCACCATCCCTTCTACCTGATCCAAATCCTAACAAATTTCCCTATGCGACATCCCTTTCACCGACCCAACGAAATCCCCAATTCGACATCCCTTCCTCCCGATCGAAACCCTAATCACATTCACCCTCTTCCCCAAATCCTACCCAACCTGAATCACATCCACCCTCTTCCTCAAATCCTGCCCAACCCTAATCATAGTAACCACCTACCCAATTCCACTTTCGATGTTTCCCCAATTCTACGAAACCTTAATCATAGTGACCACCTTCCCAATTCCACTTTCGATGTTTCACCAATCCTACAAAACCCTAATCGCAGTAACCACCACGAAGGGAAAGGCACGCGACGAAGGTGGCAGATAGACCATTGCATCGAAAGAAGGTGGCAATCATCTGAGACCATGGTTGGCACAAGGAGCGACTTGGTCGGCAAAAGACGATAGTGAGTCAATTTATTTGTCTTTCTCTTGTTATTGTAATTTGTAGTTATGGTGTGTTTGCATGTTGTTGTTATCGCATGTAGTGTTTACGCATATTGGTTTTGGATTACAGTAGTTGCGATCTAAGGGGAAGTTGGAATGTTAGATTGCACTTTGGTTGTAGATAGGGTAAGAGAAAGTGACATGATATACTTATGGGTTTTGTGGAGGTTTCCTCAATGTTTATTGTAGAGGATTTGAGATTGGAGATGTTGAGGTCTTGGATTTGCACTGTCAAACAGTGGAGTAGTACTGAGCCAGTGGACATGCATTATATGATACCTAATAATGTTTGGAAAGATTTTAGAGTTCTGGTTACTGATGAGGATTTACACAAGGCCTTTAGTTTTCCAAACCCAAAATATGAGCTACACTTGTATGCTTGTTTGAGCAATAGGGAGAATGGGATAGAAGAAATGGTAGTTCAATTTAATAATGGCCAATGTGAAATACTTAATAGGGAAATTATTGAGGTTGAGGTTGACCCACATGTTGAGGGTGAGGTAGAAGTGGAGGTTCATGTTGATGAGATATTAAATGATGTTGAGACACAACCAAAAGGTCCAGCTTCTAGTTCTGTTGCAAATGATGGTAGGCCAGTCTCAAGTGTTGTTGGAAATGTAGGATCCCCACATCCACCCCACGGAGCTAAACTCCTTGGGTCCGACCCACATGCTAGTGGTCCACTTCCATGCCAATCACAACCTATGTAAGCAACTACTTTACTGCAAAGGGACTCTACAATTCCACCATTGATATTGGAAGATGGTCTCTAGCGACAACAATGACACTGACCCAGAGTTTGTGTTATCAAATGAGGATTCCTAAGATTCTGATGCTTGTGATGGGGTAGATTTTGATGAGCATAAAGGAAATGATGATGTGTTTAAGGTGTTGGATGATGATCCTGAACCCCCAGATATTAATATGTCCAATCTAGAGATTGTTGTTAAAAAAAGTTTCCAAATATTAAGTCTTTCAAAATGGTCGTAATAGCTTATTGCATCTTAACTGAGTGTGAGATAATATATATGAAGAGTCAGTCTGATAGAGTGATAGCTAGGTGTAGAGACCCCAAATGTAAGTGGAGAATACATGCTTCCACGTTGAATGATGGGCATGTGATCCAAATCAAGACAGTAAGACTTCTACATTCATGTACATCAGTCAACAATTGTGCTTCTAAGATGGCCACAAAGAATTGGATTGCATACCATTAATGCATGGACTGACTAAGTCTAGATGATAGGTTGATAGTTAAAAATATAAGTGACCAACTAAAGATGAGATTTCACTTAAGCTTACCCTACCATAGAGTGCGAAAGGGAAGGGAAATAGCAATGCAAAAGCTTTTTGGTGGGCATGAAGATCAGTAAGAGCCGATACCTTTGTTGCTTTGGGAAATGGAAAGCACAAACCTAGGAAATGTGATAAGTTATGAGGTGAAGCATGAAGATGGAACCTTCTTAAGGTTGTTTGTTTGCCTAAGGGGTTGTAGGGAGGGATTTGTGAGAGGTTGCAGACCAGTAATTGGGCTAGATGCGTGTCACCTGAAGGGAAAGTACAAAGGGACTCTCCTCTTAGCAACCTCAATAGATGTAAATCATAACTATTTTCAATTGCATTTGAGGTTGTGGGGTCTGTAACACGTGAGGGTTGACAATGGTTTCTCAATCATCTTAAGAAAGTAGTGGGACATAGAGATGGATTGGTTATTATAAGTGATAGGTGTAAGGGGTTGGAGGATGGTGTAGCTAAAGTTTTTAAGGGTTGTAGCACAGGGCTTATGCAAGACACTTATATCAGAATTTCCAGAAGAAGTTCAGGAGTTCTCTACTATTGAGTCTGATATGGGATGTTGCCATTAATGCTTATATAGTTGGTGAGTATGATTGAAAATGCAGTCAATTAGACAGGTGGATGAAGCAACACATGAGTGGTTGGTTAGAGTAGAAGTCAACTAAAGAATTTGGAGTAGGAGTCAGTTTGACATTGAGTTTAAATGCAATTACATCACAAAAAGCTGCAGTGAATCTTTTAATAACTACAATATTAAAGAGGTGAGACATTGCCTATTGTCACAACGATAGAAAACTTAAGGCGCAAACTAATGCAGTTGATGTTCAAGGTAGAGAATGGTCAGACTCTGTAGTGCTTAAAGCCAAAATAAGTCTGAATACCTAGTCGAAAGAGCTGGGGGATTTCATAGTGATAAGACCCCCTGACTTTCAGACTACAGTCAGTAATAAATCTAGAAGACGATTGTTGATTTGAGGGAGAGGAGTTGCATTTGTAGACACTGACACCTTACAGGGTTGCCATGCCAGCATACTACAATTTTAATTGGCACAATCAGAGGGGTTGTGTGGGAGGACTACGCCAGCCATTGGTTCAAAAAAGAGGTGTCCAATGGTGCACAATTCAGAGTGACAAGTTGTTCAAGGCTTCAAAATCAGGCCTCCTGCAGTGAAGAGGCAATCTGGTAAGCCAAAGTTGAATAGGTAGAAATGCTCTATGGACCACACAAGCACTGAGAGGAAGAAGAAGTGTAAGAGTGTGGTCTGCTGGGCCACCAAGCTAAGAGATGCAAGGAGCCAATTGACAGTCAGCAAGAGGGACGATCTAGGTATGCATTTTTTATATTTAAGTTTGTTTGTCTTTGATAGTTTAATTCATACTAATTCAATTTGCAGGACTACAAAAACTAATAGAAAAGGCAAGAAAGGAAATGCTTCCAAAGAAAGTACAAATGGCACCTCAGAAACCTAGAACCAATGCAGTGATGAAGCCACTCAAAATAGCTCCCAACTATTTGGGCCAATGATGAACATTTTGGAGTCAGTTGCTTCTTGCCAAGTCAACTTAGAAGCTATGCAATGACCTAACTTTAATTAAATAAATGTTGTACTTATACTTCATTAAGACCTTATTCTCCATTATTAATTTGCAATAGCATTTTTGGTTGTGAATGTTGATGTGGGTTCAAGTGGTTGCTCATTTTGTAATGTGGATTGTTGTTATGTCTTGGATGGTATGAGTTTGTAATAGCCTTTATTGCAGTGAGTGTTCATGTGTGTTGAAATGTTTGTCTCATATGTGGTGATTGAAATGGTTGTTTATCTTGGATGTGGTGATTGTTCATGTGTGGTGAACATTTTGTCGAGTAAATTCCTAATAGCATTTTGTTCAGTGAATGTTCAGCTCAACCAACCACACCATATAGCTTCCACAGGCATAGTTTACATTGTCTAGTACAATGGCTTATCACATAGTTAACTAGTAGTATAGTATAGATTGTCATGTAATTGGAGTCAATCAATTAAGCATAGTTTGCTATGAAATCTATGTCAAAATCTGTCCAGCGAATGTCCAAGTCTATCAAGATAAGTCTATATTCTAATTGAAGTCATTCTAGATAATGAAAAATGTAGAG